>OZ007593.1:304552857-305976191 GCA_963931845.1 Maratus michaelseni
TATCAGACATTTTAATTAATTGCAATTTTAAATCAAACAACAGATTTTACGTAATGCGAGTCTACAAGATCAGGGGCCTGCTTGATAACTTTTCGTTTAATATCTCATACATAGCTGTGCGTTTTGGATTTGCAGAGAAAAAGAGATTTTGTCAACAGAAGAAACATATATGATTATGAAAAAATAAATTATTTACACTTTTCGCTTACACTGTGGATAAAAAAAAATAATAAAATCGACATTTAAACGCCTATTATTATTGCATACGATTTAACACAATAATTTTGCTGATGCCTTAGATAGAAAAGCAGGGATGACACTGGCGACTATTTTTATATTCTATTCGCAACACCATTTTTTTAAAATAAATTTTCTAGTATATGTCTGTTGCACATGTTAAACATCTTTTTCATTATCTCTTTACTTATTCTTCTACGTAATTATTATATTTTAATGTTTTTCCACTCATTTTTCTACTTTTTCCCTCCTACTTACACTCTTTTTCTGCAAGTTATATTTGATTGGCTGCTTTACGCAAGTTAAATTTGATTGGCTGCCTTACGCAAGTTAAATTTGATTGGCTGCTTTACGCAAGTTAAATTTGATTGGCTGGCATACATATTTCGGATTGACTGATAAAGTTCTCAGTCGAATCGTTTCCTTTTCTTTCTTTTTCTAGTAAACTACTCAATATATTACTTTGTAAGTTTTTAAATTTTTACTGCAGTATAATGACATCGTTTATTCTATATAAAATTAAAATGAAAAATACAAGAATTTAATTTTTTTAATAAATCCTACAAATAAGTCTTTGCTTATTATTTTTCTATATGCTTATAAAGTATTTTATTGTTTAAAATATTTTTGTAACAAATTATTTTTTTTCTTAATTCAAGATATTAAATATTTAACAAAAGTGCTTAAAATTTTAAATTTTTCAAAAATAAATATATTTTAACCTTTTAAAAGTAGCCATTCACATTATATAGGAATCATTAAAGAAAATTATGTGTTCGACATATTTAGAAAAATGCATTATCTAGCCAAATATATTTCAAGCGAAAATTCGAGAGAATATTTTTTCACGGCTATACATCATCAGAATAAAACTTTTGCGTTTTTCATAAGAAGATTGTTATATTTTCTTAAGAATTTAATTTTACATTTTTATTTCCAGTCTTAAGTTATTAAATTTGAGTAAAGTTTTCTGAATTCAAATATTTTTCATATAATGGTGTAACAAGCGTGAAACTTCAAATTTTATGTGAAAGAATTTTTAAAAATAAGGAAGATAAAACTTATCGAAAAAATATATTTCAACAATTCACACTTAAGGTTAAAGTTTCGTTATTATAAGAATGATAACGAAGCCAATAACCGTGAGTTATTTTGTCTTTTTCCCCAGAATATAGAATAACTAAAAAATAAAATTTTTCAATTTGTTCAAGATATGCTGTTTTAATAACGTAGACACTGAAATTATCGATAAGAATAAAAATGTAATTTTTAGAATTCAAAAGATAACTGAATAATATTTATGCCTAAAGGTTTTAGTAAAATTGGAAAGAAAAATAGTATATATATATATATATATATATTAATTATCTTTTCTTATTAATTATCTTTATCTTAAATATTTGGTGAATAAATTGTGGGTCGATATTAAAGAAACGAAGCGCGATGAGAAAGGTATTAGAAAGTAAAAGTTAACGTTTACTATTATTGTTATGAGCGACGTATATTTAAAAACATTTACTGCCAAAAGAGACATTTTTTATACATAGATCATTTTTTTTAAATTTACGAATATGTAGATCAACACAGAATTAAGTCCAGTTTATCCGAAATAAATCGTGAAAATTATTACACGGGTAAAACAATCTGTTTTTTCTGTAATTGTGAAAAAGTAAAATATCACGATACTTTAGGTTTGATAGAACCCATGTTGCTTTTTGTCAAACAAAACAAAATTTAGGCATCTTGGGATAAAAGTTAAACGGTTCATTTACTATATATCTCCGTGCTCATAGGACAATGTAATTATTATTAATTGCATTATATATATTTAATTCAACTTAATTTCACACTAACAATTTCCATATACTTGAAATTGTATTGTTGAGTCTTGGAATTATTATTATTATTATTTTGTCTTTCATAGTAAATAAATATATCTTACATGAATTTCATCTGAAGTTTTATTTGCGATTTCACTCTGTACATTCGATATCTCTTAAATAAAATAAATTACTAAAATGCATAGCTTATTACTGCAATTCTAAAAGTGTAGTATAAAACTGTTGAACAAAGCATCTTTTTATGATTTTCTATTCTCCTGTTACAGTTGTAGAAATATATTTATATTAATAAGGGATCGTATATCTGTATCTATATCTATATATATGTAATACTGTTGTAGAATCAACATGCCCAAATCACTACAGATACCACAAAAATGTACAATTTCTTCCATGTATCAGTTATAATTTGCTATAGTAATACATTATTTAGGGTATCGTACATGATAAGAAAATAAAATTAATTAAAACGAAAAAAGAAATAATTTTGATGTGAGGAAGACATTATCACAAAAACACAGAAAAAACAAGCATTCAGCATGATTTAATAAACAATAAGTCCTTATAAAAAGTTTTACGAATAATGACGGTAATCTCACCCAGAAAAAAGAATTGCTTAAAACAACAAAACATGTTTTGTTGAGTACATTTTGGTTGTTTCAAGCAAAATTTTTAGCTGAAGAAAAAGTTGGTTTTGTTGCATAAAAAATATTGTTAACATTCTTACAAAATTGTAACAAAATTTCATCAATTTTACTTCAATTAACAAAATCTGTTATTTTTAAATTTTACCATAATTTTGCAATTTGTAATTCCAGCAAAATTTTGTTGCTTTTACAAAATTTAAATTGTTGCATAGTAGCCATAACTCTCTCACGTAACTTGGTTTATTTGACTTATATAGCTGTATAATTAAAGGATTAACATAATTTTTGGAGAATTAAAACTTTTTTAATTGGGACGGACCAAGGTAGTTTTAAAAATCCCCCTGTCCCATTTATTACTTTCTTCTATCTTTACAAGAAGAAAGTATTGGAATAATGAAAATTTTCGGCTTCCGGTTTTCGACGGATTTTAGAAGGTTCTGAACTCGATTTGACTCTATTTCAAGAACTAATGCACGGAATTTAATAAAACTTTATATTCAGTTACTTCCTAATATAAATTGGTGCTGATTAGTTTTTGGCGTAAATCGCGCAACAAGTGGCGCTGCTATGTTGCAATTTTCGTGATTTCTGCAATAGATTCGCGATTTCTCAAGAATTAATGCAGTGATTTACATCAAAATACAGATTCAGTTAGACCTTGACATAAATAGAAGCTGATTACGTTTTGGTGTAAATAGCCCAACAGGTGACGCTGCTATGTTATTTTTTTCATGGTTTTCACTATAACTCAATCTTAAGAACTAATGCACGGATTAATTTTCAAATCATTTTCAGCAGTGATTTATGCCTGTAATTCTTAAATAATAACCAGTGAGTTTTTATCCTGCTTTTTTTTCACTCATAAACCGACAGAGTGAAAAATGTCCCAAGCCGGGATTCGTACCCGGGTCCTCAAAATAGCGCTCTGAGGCCCCAGCATACGGCAACACAGTTAATTTTTAATTACTTTTCTGAAGTGAATTACGCCTGTAATCCTTGAATAATAACCAGTGAATTTTTATCCTGCTTTTTACAAGCGTAATTAACTGCTGAAAATGAATTAAAAATTAACTATATGTTGCCGTATGCTGGGATTTGTACTTTCGTCTCATGTTTGCCGCAGAAATTTGCATGCTCATGCAGGGCCTATTTACAGAATAGTCCCGGGAAGCCCGTGCTTACCCAAAGAAATACAATGGTGCCCCAAATTTACTTAAAAAATATATATATATAAATCAGGGTAAAAAATGCATTTTTTCCTTACGAAGTTTTTATCTAAGAAGCTCGCTCTTTCTAAATTGTTGTTTACTCGAAATTTTGATGGTAAAATTTCAAATTGTTGCAGCATACCAAAAATGGATTTTGTAAATAACAAAGCAATTGGTAGAGGGGTGCCCCAGAGAAACGTCGGGCTTCCCCTACTTTTATGTCTTAAGCGGGCTCTGTGCTCATGATGACATTTCCACCTTGTGCTGCGGTTGCAGCCGGTCCGACATATGTAAGAGTGAGAAATTTCGAACTTGGATATCGTTGCTTCTAGCTCAGTGGTTAGAGTCTCAGATCATTATTCTCCGAACCTGGTTTCGATTCCCAGCTTGGGACTTTGTTCAATCTGTAGATCTACGCTTGAAAAAAAGCAGGTTAAAAATTCACTTGTTATTGTTCAAGGATTACAGGCGTAATTCACTGCTGAATATGAATTAAAAAATAGTTAAGTTTAGATTGGTTCTAATACAAAAATTAATTTTAAAGTAAATATTATAATTGTTTATGGAATAAAAACCTTTTGTTGTTAAAACAAAGAAAATTCTTAAAATTACACAAAACAATTGTTCTTTAAACAAAAGTATTTGTTGCTGAAACTGAAAAGAACTCTTCAAGTAACAGATAATTATATTTATTTTGAGAAAAATTTCAACAAAATAATTTTGTTATTTAAAGTAATATTGAAACATTTTTACTTGAATTAACAGAACATTTTTTTGCTGACGATACAAATTTTTTTTGTTGGAATTACAAAAAAAAAAAAAAAAAAAAAAAAAAAAAAAAAATTAACAATATTTTCCTTGTTGATTCAAACAAATTTTCCATTGACCCATATTTAAACGGAATGTTTTGTTAGGGCAACCAAATTTTTGTTGATTCAACAAAACTTTTATCTGGGTTCTTGTCTTGCATTCATTAAAACTGTATTTTTAGACATCGTTCGGATTTTTTTTAACCTACCATATATTGTTTTTATATGTACCATTTCTTTATCGATATAAGATAATCGTGTTTAATTACCAGCGACGATGTTAAAACTCAGATATCTCGCAGATTTAGATAAAGAAAATCTCGAAGCTTTAGGTCTCTGATATTATCTATTTCTTTGCTATGCAAAAACATTTGTATTCCAAAGTTCAGAAGGTAAAAATCTCGGCTTCGTTGAGGTTAAGAAACGAGCTATTGTGTCGTGTCCTTTGATTTTAAGATTGCTTCATTTATGCTTCACAGTATATAATTTTAGCAACTCCATTTAATAAATATAGAGAAATCTTATGAAAATCCTTCTGTTAGTTTACGTAATAATAACGTAGTTACGTTTATCTACATTCTATTTATAATAATTTATAATTTTGGTTTGATTACACAGACGAGAAGTTATAGTACTTCCGTTGCTTACCTACTGGTTTAATTATTGCTTCTATTACGAGTGTTGACTTTGATTACAGCAAGTCGTAGTGATGGTTTTTTGTAGCCAATAATCCATAATATTGTAATATGTACTGTGATGAATTTAAAATACTGATGGATTTTCTAATACATAGAAACAGAAACATGTATGTATGACGTTTACTTTCTTCTATCTGCAAAAGAAAAAAAATGGAATCTTGAGAAAATTTCACTTCCGGGATTTAACGGATTTATAAGTTTTAGAGAGTTCTGAATACGATTTGATTATTTTCAGAAAATGTCTGTCCGTGAGTCTGTGCATCTATCTGCCTGTATTTGTGTCTGTTTGTAAATACACAAATTTTGTGGGCGCTCCATCTCAATAACTAATCCCTGGAATTTAATCAAGCTTCAGATTTAGTTACACCTTGAGATAAATTAGTGCTGATTAAGTTTTGGTGTGAATCGCCCAAGACGTGACTTTGCTATGCTGCATGTTTTACGATTTTTGATCTGTATCTCACAAACTAATGCACAGAATTTCAACGAATTTCATATTCAGTTAGACCATGGCATAAATAGACACTGATTAGGTTTTGGTGTAAATATCTCAACAGGTGGCCTTGCTATGTTTCAGTTTGCCTGATTTCCGCGGTAAATGCGTCTCAAAAACTAACACCTATATTTAGTTCACCAGTTCACCAAACTTTATATTCTGTTAGACCTTCACATAAATACATCGTTATTATGTTTGTATGTATACCGCCCAACAAGTGTTGCTGCTATCAGATGTTTTCACGATTTACGCGATAGTTAGATCACAAGAACGAATAGATAGCCATTTAATTTTTGTTTTAGACGATTTGGTTTATATAGAAGACATTTTGGGATGGCCACAGCATGCTACAGTTATCATTACAATAACATCCTTTATTAAAATTAATCCTTCTAACCCTTATGTTTCAGATTTTAAGAATAAAATTATTTTGAGAGTTTGAAACAACACAAAAAATGCTCTTATTGTTCACTTTTAGTTTAAACGTGTTCTTAAAATAAATTAGATTTGAAAATTTTAAGTACATAATCGTTGAAATGTTTCATATTATTCCTGAAATCCCAACGTTTATGAAGAAATATTATTTACCAATGTAGCTACTTACTGATCGTAAAAATAACGAAATTCCAATAATTGTTTTTATTGGTTGTAGTCCATTTTTCTGCGATAAAATACGTTAAAGGAGACAAATATCATAGCTAACATATTTTATTATGTTTGGGATTCTTTCTTATATTTCCGAATCTGTAATGTTGTATGAAAAAGGTTAAGATACTTATTTGAAATCGTAAAAACAAATTTAAATGAAAATTACATTTATTCGTACATGCTTATTTAAAGAAGTCTATAAACCGTTTCAAAATTGTTTAATTTAAACTTAAAATAAAAATTATCTGTCCTAATTTTTTTTTATTTTATAATAGTTTTTATTATCTTAACAAAGCCATTATTAAAATGAATATTTTGTATCATGATAAAAAAAATTGTTTACTTATTGTAATGAAATATAATTTTTAGCTGGTAAAAAAACTTATGTTACCATATAATATTTTCTCATTAATTATAGGTTTACAGAAAAAAATGCAGACAAATACCTGTAATAACTCTAAGGATCTTGATTTCGTAAGCGAACAATAATCTCATTCGATATTAGTCTTAAAAGCTGAGTGCTAAGTGCTTGTAATGTTATGTTGTAAATATTGCCTCGCTTCTGACCACCAAACTTTTTATTAAATGTTGACCTCATTTGATAGTTATCGTCGTGTTCTCATCTTATGATATTATGTAATCATGATTAAAAATACTGATGCATAGTTCCTTTCTTGCATTTAGAATGTCTGTTTTTGCAATTTGAAAGGTATAATTATTTTTTATACATTAAGGATTTTTATAAAATGAGACAGAATCTTCCATTTAGGTTAGTGTGTGTAGATATTTGGTTACAATAAACATAGAAGGAATATATACATATATAAATAGAAAATACTTCGTATTTTGTTTTTATTATGGTACGTTAATTTGTTTAAAATTATTATTTTTTTTTAAATAATAAGTAAATTCATAGAAATCGCAAAATTTGATTTTTTTAATTCGAATATGAGCAATTAAAATGCCTTTTTGATGATCTGTAACTTCAAAAATCCTTCCGTATTGCATCATAAATCACTAATGGTTATGATACAATAATTTGACTAACATTAGTAATCAAATATTAATTGCTTAATAGGTGTATAGCCAACATAGTAAAAAAGCACCCAAGCCGTGATTCCAACCCCGGACATCGGTATAGCGCATTGACGTTCAACCAACTGAACCACTTTGAAACGATACTCAGCCTGGAACTTTCTCACTACAACATGTAGGCAAGGCTACAAACGTAGCACAAGATGGAATATTTTTTTCTGTTTGTATTTATTAAATTTTAATATTTTTTTTTAGCAATGAAACTGTTTTTTCTGTATTGCAATTGTGCATTTTTGAATGAAGCCATTTGAGACACTTTATATATTAAAAAAAGGAAAAAAATACTGATAACATCTGGGTTGCGTTTAAAAAATAGTTTTTGCGTTATATTTGCAGTTATTAGAATTACATAAATTTATTTTGATATTAAAAAAAAAGTGTAGTTTAATATATTAATTCAAAAAAAAAATCTACATGAATATATTAAAAAAAAATTGTGTAAATAGATTTTTCTAAAAGCTTAGTTTCTAAAAATTAAATTCCTGAAAAAGTGTTCATCGTTCGCATGTAAAAGTGGTATTACTCATAAAATAAACGCAATTTAATATTTGTAGGTAAAGTAATCTGTTTTGATGCAAGTTTTCTACATAGATAATTTTTTTTTTTTTTTTTATTTAATATTTCCTTTCAAAAAGATCTTATATTGGTATGGAAATAGATTATTCTAAAAAATATATACATTACTTAAGAAAAAATATATATGGTAGCAATAAAATTTTAATGAATATAGAAGGTTATTTTTTAAAAGTTATCCTTAGTTTATCTTCCTAGATGGGAAATACGATAAGATTTTAAACAATCATAAGGCACATGTTTGTAAGATGTTTCGCATTTAGCGGATTAACGCTAAATTATCAGAAGAAGATTTAGTTCATAGATTTTATTTTAAAACTGAATAAGGGAAAATAAGTAAGTATTATTAAAATTTTAAAATGATTAGTTTATTGTAATTTAGAATGAATAACTACAAGACTATTTTTTTTAAATACCCAGGCGGATAAATTTAAAATAAAGAAAACTCGTCGTCGTAGGTAATGGAGCCTCCAACACTGAATTCGTTTGAAAAGATTTTTGGCAAAAAAAAAAAAAAAAGAAAATAAATAAATAAATAATAACAGTAATTCAAGGTCCGTTCGATTCAAGTTTCGTATTGGAAAAAACGACCACCTCAGCGGTAGTAGCATGCTATGTGCACTATAAAGCATATAAATGTATCTTTATCTAGCAAGGCGATCAATGAAAATATTATATAACCTGTTCTGCGTTACATATCATTCCGAAAAGGGCTACTTTGTATTCAGAAACCAATATATTTCAGAAATTTAAAGAACCATTTCTGAATTTTTTATCTGCCCGAAATCTTCGGATACGCGACGAGGTAGCTTCACAGTGTAAATCCGTTTTCTCAACCGGCTTTAAAACGAAATTTCGGTTCTTTGGATGCTACCAATTCTCAAGTAAACAATTTCATGTTCAACAAGAAAGAGTGCAACACACAATCAAGCTAAATTAACAGAATACGGTGAATATTATATTGTTAGTTTTGCATGTGTATATTCCGTAACACGGCTTTAAACGTTTATTTCAGAATTCATATAATAAACAAAACCGATATTTGGTCTTGACACTGTATTGGGAAAACTGATTAATGCACGTATTCACCACCTACGTCAACCTAAAAAACCTCGGTAAAACGCGTAAATGGTTTTCATTATTAATGTGATCATCTTTATGTCTTTATCAATGTATCATCTTTATGTGTGATCAAACAGGTTTATCGTGAATTTCCTTTGAGTGTTAGACGGAAATTTTTCTACGTTGAAGTAGATGGTATATACGAGTAAAATACATTGTAGTAACTACTTCATAACATTTTCGATAGACAAATTCCTATCAAATGTTAATTACATAAAGCCAAGCCAGAAAATGCATTAAAACATGATACAGAGTCATTCAATTGTTTAATTTTAAACAAAACCATAATTTTTTCTTTTTTTTTTCAAATATGTTCGCATGTTTCAAATGTAACTTTCAATGTCAATAATATATATATATATATATATATATACAGTAGGACCTCGATTAACCGAAACTCTCCGTTAAGAAAGTGAAGTCGGTTTCTTCTGCACTTTTTTTTCACTTTCTACTATCATCCAAAATTTTCTCTTAACAAACATGCATTTTTAAAGTTTTTTTTTTTCACATTCCTTTTGTATGCAAGTCGTCCTTTCCAAACTACTAGTGCAGATAAATATTTTGGAAAGTCCCTTTTTTAGAATACCTTCTCGCAAGCTCAATTCTCGGTATTGAAAATTGATGAAATATGAGAATTTAACCCCAGATCAAATTTACAACTGCGACGAAACCGGACTATATTGGAAGGCCCTACCTGAAAAAACTTTAGCTACGGAAAATGAAACTTCTGCTCCCGGAAGGAAAATAATGAAAGATAGGGTCACTTTATTAGCCTGTTCCAACGCATCGGGTTCCCACAAGCTTGAACTAGCTGTTGTTGGGAGAAGTAAGAATCTGAGATGTCTTAAGAATATAAACAAATATGCTCTTCCTGTACACTATTTAAATCAAAGAAATGCTTGGATAGATTCCAATTTGTTTTCGAAGTGTTTTTTTGATATTTTTGTGCCTGCAGTAAAATCTTGGCAAGAAAAAAAAACATTTGAATGGAGCGATTTTGTTACTCGAGAACTGTCCGGCTCATCCTGAAGATAACTCTCTAAAATCTGAAAACATCTGGTGTTTATTTTTGCCACCGAATACAACGTCTCTGCTGCAACCTATGGATCAGGGCGTCTTGGAGTCTTTAAAACAGAGTTACCGAAAGAAATTAATCAGTACTTTTTGAAGGAGATTCTGAATCTGGTGCAGTTTCAATAATTGAGTCTTGGAAAACTGTCAACATCAAAGACTGCATTTATATTTTATATAATCAGTGACGCGTGGGAATCTATGCCGCAATCGACACTAAGACGAAGTCGGCGATAAATTTTGCCGAATTTTGCAACTGGCGCAGAAGAAAATGCTACAGACATTGTGAAAGATAGTGTTACTACTGAGTTTTCAAGCCATTTTAGCACAATGAAAGGTTTTGAAAATTGTGGGGATAAAGAAATCACAGATTGGTTGAATTGTGACGTGGAAGATGCAGGTTTCTAGTTGCTCAATGATGAGGAATTAATAGCAGAAGTCCGAAATTCTTCTTCTTCAGAAGATGATGATGAAGATGCGAATGATTCCGGAGTAAATAAGATCAGTAACAATGATGCTTTTGAGTGTTTCTCAAAAAGTCTTGTTTGGTTGGAGCAATAGGAACAGTGTGATTCCTCTGAACTCATGATTTTAAGAAAACTTCGGGATATAGTTGCACGGCAAAGGATGGCCAATTTACACCAGATGAAGCTTGCATTTAAACTATTGTAAGTTTTTGTTTCAGAAATAAATTTATTTTCATTTATAATTTTAATTTATTTAACAATTAAAATAAGTCATAATAACAGTTCAATGACGATACTACATATTAAACTAGATGATTATTGATGAATTCTCGATTATCCGAAAATTTCGATTATCCGAGGTAGGTTTGGTCCCAATTACTTCGGATAATCGAGATCCTACTATATATATATATATATATAACTATATTTAACAACGTACTTTCACACATAAAGTATAGAAATATCATTAAGCATATTGTTTGAGAATATATATTTCTATCTCTAATAAGATACATAAAAAAATATATAACTTTTCTGACACGGATTGATTGATTAAAAAAATTATGATAAAAGAGGCTAATTTTTTAAAATGCGGCAAAATGTAGAAATAGGATTTTTTGTTATGCGATCATTTAAACTTATTGCGAATTTATAACGCCTATGTTTTCTCAAAATACTTTGAATCCCATTTATATGTATAAATAATATCAAAGATTTTTCCGAATTTGTTTAAAATAGGGAAAAAATACAATGTAAACTAGAGATATATCCCTTTTAAACTAACTTTTTTATTTTATGAAAAATGCCGTTCTTTTCCATCTTACAAATGATTTTAAAGATTTCATGGTCTTAGTTCTCTTGCCCCTGTGACTAAGTACATAGTGGATTCATAGTTAAATTTAATCAGTTTTTGTCTGAGAGGAACCTATACATGGCGCGAGGGTCACTTATGTCTTGTTTAAATAAACCATTTTAGGAAGTTAATTGTTAATGGAATTATTCGTGATGATATTCATAATTTTTAAGAAACTGTACATCACTTCAGTTTAATTCTTTTGTGGAATGTAAATATGTAGAATGCAAATGTTGTAGTAGAATACTAGTTGTATAGAGCATGATGTTATTATTCTAATGGGTAGCACTTCTCGCTGACTCATTCAGCACAGGAATACGTGAAGTGATTTTCAATAGTCACTAAGAGTCACTATCTTTAAGCATATTAATTATCGCATTATTGATATTTGGTTAAACAACGGGTTAATCGCCTGCTAAAGCCCAATAACTCTCCATACATCTTTGCTTAGATGCAAGAAAATATCTACAGAAAATACTATGATCTTTTCATGATTGATTGATGTTGTCACGAACAGTATCACCTATGTAGCAGAGCTTCTAAATGGTCCGCTTTCTGAATACCGGTATTTTCTTAATTTATTTATTTTTTCTTGCAAATGTTTCAGAAACCACTTTCGGAGATAAATTTCTGAGAAAATGTTGTAGAAACCTAACATAAAATGTTCTGTTAAAAATATTGGTATTCAGTTGGCGGACCATTCGGAAGCCCTGATGTTGGGTATTCTACTATCAAATATGCGGAGAACATCAAAGACATCAATGAAATAATTACTTATACAGTGAGTAACTGAATTGATAGTCAGGAATGCAAGAGGTAATAATACATTTCAAGACTCACAAATTTTGTATAGGAAACCAGGTTCGCAATCAACTTCTTAAATCAATAATACAGGGGGTTTCACACCAAACTAAATTCACGTTTTCGTTCATAGCTGTAATAATAGTGAAAATATTTTGTAGTAACTATTACAATGATTTGAAATTTAACAACAGTTGAGTAAACGGTTTTCTTACTACATATCAAGGAGTTTTTCCACGGAGTAATAAATGATTGAAGAAAAGGAGCAAAACTTTATTTTCAAAATCACCGTTAAATTATTGTTAAATCAAATGGAATATTGGGGAACGTTTAATGAAAGAATAACTTTTATATAATCCGATTAATTGAAGAGGGGGGAGAAGAGTTGATGCGGGATTCTATATGCTTGGGGAAGATGCTAAATGATCGACACCATTTCCTTTCAGGAATTATCTTTATTTAGAAATAAATAGTTTTTAATAAAGAAAAAAATGCCCAGTTAAACTCCTGGCATTGTGCTCACAAGCTATTCACACTCATTGTATATTATACTCTTATTTCAAAGAATAATGCCCCTTGAAAAATAAAGAAAACGACAATAAACCAAATATGAAGCAAATCGAATAATTGCGCATGGAATACCCATTTAACTAAATTAAGGGGGAAAATTAGTCACCGTTTCCTCCCTTTGTACTTAACCAATGAACCTCCAAATCTAAGCGCGTTATCAGAATAAATCTGTATGCCAAATTTGAAGCAAATCGGATAATTATGCATGAAAAACACATTCATCTAAATTAAGGGGGGGGGGTAGCCCCCGTTTCCCTTATATATACTTAACTAATGATTCCTAAAGCTAATCAGGGAAGCGCCTTGTCAGCATATACCTGTATACAAAATTTGAAGCAAATCGGACAGTTCTGCATAAAAAAAAACCATTTATCTAAATGAAGGGAGAGCAAATCACCCCCTTTCCCTTTTACTTTTAACCAATGAACTCCCCAAACTAATCAGGGAAGCGCCTTATCAGAATGAATCTAGATACAAATTTTGAAGCAAATCGGATATTTCTATCAAGAGTGATCGCGTTATTGATACGTACACACATATGTACATACATACAGAACCTGCGGGCACATTAGCTCTTAGGCTTTGATAGCCTGTGAGCTAAAAAGTAGTTGTGAAAGCAAGAGAGATTGTAAGGTAAAGTGGAATTCTTATTCTGAAAGTAAAATGGAAAAATTTATGCATGAAAAACACATTTATCTAAATTAAGGGGGAGGGTTATCCCCCGTTCCCCCTTTATACTTAACCAATGAACCCCTAAAACTAATCAGGGAAGTGCCTTGTCAGAATAAACCTGTATACCAAATTTGAAGCAAATCAGATAATTCTGCATAAAAAACCAATTTATCTAAATTAAGGAAGGGCACATTAACTCTCAGACTTTGATAGCCTGTGAGCTAAAAATTAGTTGTGAAAGCAAGAGAGATTGTAAGGTAAAGTGAAATTCTTATTCTGAAAGTAAAATGGAAAAATTTTACTTAGAAAAAAGTTATGATATTTTAAAATAATCTAATATTTTTTGGGCCTGTGTTACTGTGCAGTAAAGAATGAGTGAATACCTATTATTTCATGTCTCTCTTGAAGAAAACCTCTTATAAATTAAATTTTTCCTTTATATTCACAAAATTACCTTAAAATTTTTTAATTTATTAAATCAGGCAAATAAAGTTTTTAACGATTTATCAAACGTAAATCCCCAAACTTTAGCCGAAACATTTTTTAATGCGAATAAAAAAAAATAGCCTCGAGACAATTTTCAACAATTTCGCTATAATGTTGATTTTTTCTTGATTAAGGAGACACACCGAAGACATTAGCTGTATATTTATTCCTATATGCCCTTTATTATTATTATTATTATTTAGAAACATTTAACATAACATAAAGTTATTTTCTTTATAGATATTAATGAGGTAGCTGCCTTGATTTATTATCAATAAAATCTCATTTCTCTCCTAAATAAATCATAATTATACAATTTTTTACCGATATCTTTTCGAAAAAGAGAAATAATATTACGATATGGAATTTAAAGTACTTTTCTTATACCAGTAGTGAAGATTCATTTTTCATAAAAATATATTTCGTGATTATTTTAATGTATTGAATATTTACACAGAAAAAGCTAAACAGAAATGGCAAATGAAAATATTTTGAATGCTTTCACTGTTTTCTGGGTTTTTTATTCTTTCATTTTTTTGGATGGAAGAATAAAAAAAAATGATAAAGATGTAAATTAATCTTCTTAATGTATTCCCCTGAAAGAATATATGCAAACAAGGCTATTTTTATTTAATGGAATTTTCATTACTAAAGTATAGTTTATTTTAATGACATTAAAATAATTTTGAATTTGTCAGTTTATAACCAAACTAGATATTTGTTATATGCATTTAATCTGAATTGAATATATATATTTTTTTATTTAATCCTTTTGAATATTTTTATTTTTCAGTCATTTTAGTATCAATATGAATACAATAACATTTTTCAGAAAATAGATTACCACAAAATGTGAGGCATATTTGAGTTTTGAGAAACAGTAATCTTATATATTTTAACAATTCTTACATATTTTTCCGGGTTTATTTATATTGCTGTCTAAAAATTAAGGGACAGGGACCGGACGTTTTTACATTTTACACGGATTTTCGGATAGCTACTAAAATTCTTGATGAATTGTCCTTGAACTTCAAAGATGTAAAGCACATGTTTGACTTCAAAAACAGTAGAAAGAGTATACTGAAATTAAAAGTTTAATATATTAAATATTTGATGAAATATGGATAATATATTGGATGTATGGATCCGGACACGGATAATTTTTATCCGTGTATGCGCGAAATATACCAAAGTTTTTTTTCCTGATTTGGTAGTCAGTTCTGTAGAACAACTTAAATAAAAAGTCCTGTCAAATATCGTGAAAACTCAAATATATATCGGCAATATAGTGAGCTAATTGCCAAACTGGGGGACAAATCCTTATCATCCAATTGGATTCCCCCGTCCCCAATTTGGCAATTAGCTCACTATATTGCCGACATCTGTCTGAGTTTGCACATTATTTGACTGGTCTTCTTATATGAAATGCTCTATAGAATTGACTACCAAATGAGGAAAAATATTTTTTTTTTATAGTTCGTGCATGCGCAGCTGAGAATTATTTCATACAAATTCCCATATCTTATCAACTATACAATATATTAATCTTTTAACTGCAGTATAATATTTCTACTGATCTTGAAGTCAAACATGTGCTTTCCATCTTCGAAGTTCAAGGACAATTCGTCAAGAATTTCAGTAGACATTCGACAAAGCATGTAAAAAGCGAAAGCGTCTTGTCACTGCCCCTAATTTTTTGGACAGCGGTGTACAATACATTTTTCTTAATCTTTGAGACAAAACAGGAATCTAAATAAATTACATATCTTCTGGTCATTTATATCTTTCAGTCATATATACTAGAATTTGTAATATTTTTTTGTGATGTTTGGTGACTATTATGCAAATACTTTCAGACAATTACAAATATATTAGAATTAAGACAGTTACAGATATATTACAAAATTAAAAGTCCAGAATGTTTTGTACAGTGAAAAAATTTGGTATTATGAAAAATTACCGAAATACATCTTGCAATTGCTGCATTTTGTGTTATTTCGTGTATACTTCATACTAATTTTTGTCTTATCTAATATATATTAAGAATTGTACCTATAAATGCATATTGAAATAATGTAGACCCTACAATGGATATAACAGCAAGTGAATGAATTGACTTATTTCAGTATAAAATATTCACTATAAAAAAGTATTTCTGGAAGTTCGAAAATTTCATAATACGAGTATTTTGTTGCATATATCCTTGAAATATATATTTATAAAGTTATATATTGAAAAAGTTAACAATTAGTTTACACAATAGTAAAGGAAACATATTAAAAACGTAAAAAAACATAAATAATTGGATTTTCTTTCGAAACGTAATAAGCTGACAGACACATTTCAAATTACAACGCCTACAGCATTACTTTAAATTTAATTACCGTCTTCATAAAAAATAGTTCGTGCTTTAAATAATTTTATTTTAAAAATTTCTTCTCTCCATTTGAAATTTCCTTTCAAGTATTAAAGTATTAAATGTTTGAAGAAGTTTTAAATCATTATAATGTAACATTTTTCTTCTCTAGATTTAGAAGATATTTTCCGCATTTTACAAAATGCTGTAAAAAACAAAATAAAATATATAAACTAAAATCCTTCAGATTTAAAACTGTCAGGGAACACAAGTGTATATTTTCTCGTAGGAATGTTTCCAGGAGGCATAAAATTCTATCTAACGTAATAATGTGGAAATAGAAATAAGAATACTCTAATGTTATATACAGACTGTATCAAAATTTAATATAGTAGGAAATAAATATATTCGCTTTTTAAATTTTATTACCTAGAACGTATTTAAAAGGACGCAAATCCAAAAGAAATTTACAATTGAGCAAATTTTAAATTATTTGAGTATTGTAATATTTTACTTATAAATCTTAAATAGTTTTTCATAAAAATTGTAAAAATTAAAAATATATATATAATTGAAGATATATATATATATGTCCGAAGAGAAGTCGAAAAAATTGTCAGTTTGAAAGTGCATCTAGATAGATAGATTATTGATTAAATTTATATGGACTGAAAAAAATGATCAAAATATAATGCTTGGATAAAGTGAATAAAATATTTGTTACAAGAATAATGCTCATAAATGTTGTTAAAACTAAAAGAGATATTCATACAAAAGACAGGTTACTTACCATCCGAAACATTTGATCCTGCTTTGTTTTTTAAATTTCATGGATGCTTACATTTTATTCAAGTACTTCAAAAATGCCAGATCTGTGTTTCCTGATGCAGAAATGCATATTTCTTTTTTAAACATTCTAATAAATTTTCTCCTTTTAAATATTAATTATTCTATTTCTGTTCCGATGCGAATATGACAGATTTTTGTGTCACAAGTCATAGAGTGAGAAAATAAAAATGTAAGGCTACTCTATTTTTATACAATCACAAAAGAAATTGAGGACTTAACTTATCGCTTGCCAATGTTTAAAATCCTTGTTGAAAAAAAAGTGTGTTCTGCATACAGAAAATCTAATTCATGGTTGTCTGCATTTTTTCATTGGTGCTAAAGTGCCTTCGTTAAATGCCGATAAAAGTTTTACATTTTTACACCAGTTTGGGGTAGATGGACAAGACGCTCTCAGCGAAGGTACAATGGCACATGGATCATACATATACACGATCTTTACCGTATGTACTCGCGTATAAGTCAACCCCTTAACTTTTAAATGCAAACTCTGCAAAAAATCCAAAAACCCACGTATAAGTCGACCCCCTAAGTTTTAAACTTCAATTTTGCATAAAATCGAAGAAAAGATGGGAGAAAAACGCTTGCTCCATGTGGTAGGAGAGATTAACCAATGCGCAAAAATGGTAAGTAAACAAAAACAAATCAATGAAATATTTTTTTATGATAAATTATTATTATTTGTATATTTTAAATATTATTTTATTGTTCTTACACATACAAAGCCAGAATTTTGGCAATATGTGACTTTTTACTTACCCATCATACGTAGTATAGGGTAAGTCTCGTAATCGTTTTGAAAATTGAAAATTTTTTTTTGACGGATTTACACGTTTCAGACACTGGAGATTCCGAAAAACATATTTTTAGAAAAAATTTTTTGCCGTCCGTCTGTGTGTCTGTGTGCCTGTGTGTGTGTCTGTAAAAGCTCTATCTCCCGAACAAATTGAGATAGAGACTTGCCATTTGGTATGTACTTAGTATGTAATAATGGGAAGAAGCCTATTTCATTTCAATAACCTCGATTAACCGGAACATTTTTTTTCGGACTCTCTAAATATTCGTTCTGATGAAAGGTATATAAAAATTTTCGAAATTGTTTATTTTAAGGAGTAAATATAAAAGACAATAAAAAAACATAAATTTTGCATAAAACATGAAGTCAATCGGATAATGAGTTGCCGAGATATTTGGAATCCTATTTACCACACTCTTCGATTTTTCAGGACCCTGTATTTCATCCAAATTTCACTTCAAAGATAAATTTTAATTGGAAATTTGACGCTTAATCAGATGCAATAAACCGCTAGTTAATAGGAGTATTATTTTTGGAGTTATAAGGAAAAACCTCTTTCAAGCAATTCAGTAATCGAGCCTTTTTATGACGTCATCAAGCCACGATTTTATTTGAATATCAATGCATTTTATAAGTAGTTTACACATTTTTATTTTAATATTTTACATTATACATATACATGATGGGTAAGTATTACGGTGCCCCCCAACGACTAGTTTGTTGTTGTTTTAATTGACTTACGTATATACGTATATGTCGACCCCCTCCCCCCCAATTTGCTTGTCGAAAATTGTCAGAAATTCCTCGACTTATACGCGAGTACATACGGTATATGGATTTCATGAACTATCGTAACACAAACTCTTTCAAAACTCTCAAAATGTCTCACTATCTCTTTTGTTCACGACTGCAAAAAGGGGTTTGCTATTCAAAGCTGTCGGTAACAGACTGGACCGCACATAAGAGGTTTCTGCTAACACAGAGCCAGAGCTTTATACAAGATCTTCGTTTTACACCACCAAATGATCGATCGATGAGAGATGAGTTCGTGCTCTCTTTTTGGATCCTAGGCCCGCCCGAGCCCGACGATTTTAAATCCGTGCCCGAAACATTTTGTGTCTTCAGAGCCCGAGCCCGTCCGAGCCTGATACCGAAAAAAATGCATAATATTTAAAAAAAAAATTAAAGTAATATCTCATTTTTAAAAACTCCGTACATGAAAATAGCTGTTAATCCAGTGCACATAATTAATTTTATGCAAATTTACATTCAATCTTATCAAAAGAGAAGTTTGGTATCAAATAAAAATATACATAATTCCTTAAAAGGGTGTTCATATTTTTCTATCCCAACAAGTAAATCTGGTGGACACATCAACAAAGTGCGTTGAATAAATGCATGACATTTGCAGAAATTACAATTTCTATGCCGAAGAATCGAACAACGTTTTCTATTTCTTATAAAAGGTATACATCGTAAATTATAATGAATTCCTTAATTAAAACATTATTTCGTGATCCTGAAAATCCGCTTAAATTAAACATTTGACACCGTTATCTGAAAAATTCTAAGCTTTTATAGGAAAAGTTGAAACACTATTCGATTGCTTTTTATCGGAGTAACAATACATGACAATTATATCTATTTACGTATGAATGTAATTTCGTAAATGTGCATGAGAGAGGTCATGATGAAAAATAGAATCACTAACGTTATTTTCATATGAAGAGCAATTATGACTCGCACACAATTAAAGACTAAAAATTTGCAAACCTACGCTAATGATGATTGAATAAAAATAAAAAAAATAATTTCGCGTTAGATCTCTAAAAAACAAAATAAACGCTCCAATTAAAAAATACCCTACTCACAAACGGAAATCTAGCAACAAATAGTATTCGTTCCTCTTCCCATTGGCGCCATATCACCCAGTCGTCAGTCACGTCACATATATCATAAATTTTCTTTTAAAGCAGCATTCTAATATCTACATTAATAAAGGAAAGTTTCTCTCTCTCTCTCTCTCTCTCTGTGTGTGTGTTTGTTTGTTTCTTTGTCTGCAATGGCTAGCAAAATCTAGCCCACCTTAAAATCTGAAACTTTAGGTGTGCATTGTCCAAGGCCTGGCTTTGTGCACCTGAGACTCAGAATTTTAATATTTTAATTATTTACTGAAATATTAATTAAAATCTACAAAGACCTCTCATACTGAATACTTTTTTATTCTTCGGTTGGTTGGTTGTATAGAGTCTTCACTGAAGTAATTAAATAAACTAGAGTGGCGATGCATAGATAAGGACATCTAACGAAATAGCGCTAATATGTTTTTCAGTTACCGGCGTACAGGCATGCTAATGTACCGACACCTGCACACGCAAAATTACACAGACGCCATCTGTTTGAAACATTTTTCCGGGCACGTTTTTCTTCATGATAATTAGCTGGGTTTAAGGTTTTTTTTTTTTTTTTTTTTTTTTACATGACATATATTATTATGATAAAGAATATTAATACAGAAAAATTTATTTAACATATTATTAGCATATTATCTTTGCAGGGTGGGAGAGGGGTAAAGGTAGGGTAAACAACTTTTTATTAAATATGGCATTTATTTTACTTGAGTGAGTGCTATCTGGCGGCGGCTTTTTCTTAATTGACCCCCCTTATTAATAAATCCAAATCTACTGCTCTGATTTCAACAAAACTAAATTACATTTAACAATTATAACATTTTTAGCTTCACCCGTAGCGTTTAATTGCTATTTCATATAGAGAATACCGGTATTTTAAATCTCAGCTAATAATTTTCCAAAGTTCTCCAAACCAGTTCCATATTTACTAAATTATCGTAAAAATCAGCATTCATAGCTTCAAGGTATATTTCTAGAATGCAGTTACCAGTATTTCCGAATAATAGTCTAAGCCAAATTTCAAATTACATATCTAGTTTAACCAATTGAATCAATCAATACTAATTACATTTAACAACATATTAGCACATTCCTCCCAATGCTTCCCACCTCTAGTGACCTGTTTGTAATGGTTTGACCATTCTTCAACAGTAAACGATGTTTTTCTAATTTTAGACTATATGTTTTGTGTATGTCTGCGTGTTAGTTTTATAACCCTAATGACGAGCTAAGGTTGCTCGAAAGCGCTGGGTTTTTATCATTGTGAAATACAGTTATGTATGTTTGGAAAACACCTTAAGTAAAGTTTTATTATATGATCAATATGTATTTTGTGACATTTGTGTTATTTTAAATAACAAATGAATCAATCTTTAACGATGTATAGTGGTTTTCCTAAATAGTTATTTGCTCAAGAACACTTCAACATTCGCTCCCCCCCCCCCCTCTGCCCCTCCTTCAAGGTTTTTTCTCTAACTATGCCCCGTTTCCATATCTGGGCCTATCTTTCCGATTTCAACGTAAGTGATTCCAAACATTATAATTAACTTAATAGTCACCCTCTATAACATTAAACTACATTTATGATTAGCGATTACCACTATTTCCGAATAATAGTTTAAGCTAAATTTGTAATTAAGTTCCTAGCTTATCCAAATGCACGAATTTTTAAAGATGTATAGTGGTCCTCCTAATTAGACATTTTTTGAAGGGCACTTGAACATCCCCTCTCCCCCGGCACCTCCCTCAAGGTTATTTACTGTAACTGTGCATTATTTCAATAACTCGGCTAATAATGTTCCCATGTTCTCCAAATCCATTTAATTTTGTTGCACGCCTTCTATAGAATGCGGGGACGTGTCTCTCAGATTCGTTCGGAAATAGGTTTGTTTAGAACAGAATGCTCCCCTAGCGGTGGTAGGGGGAAATAAAAGATTTTCCGGAGCGTACAGCATTCCCGGTATATGGTGCCGGAGCCATCGGAGACCCTGGCCAGAGTTCCGTTTTTTAAAAGATTTAAGTTTATTACACGGGCTCGGGCAACTGGGCGGGTAAGCTAATTAAAAAAAAAATAAGATTTCTGTTTCCTTTTCTATTCATTCTGATCAAAATAATATCAAAATGACTTGAAATGAAATATTTAATTTTTTTTCATGGGCAAAAAAGTTATTTTTATTTTTCTATATGAGAATATATAAAATAGTCAGTTTCAGAAAGAATGAGCCCAAGCCCACCCAGGCCCGAAGGCTGATATAAAAATCAAGCCCGAGCCCGTATCGGGCTCAAGCTGAGCCCGTCTCATCTCTAGTATGGATGGCTCTTCCATTAAATCGACGTTTTCTTTGCACCATTGCTTTACGATAAAAGGAAAACATATTTCCCAATTTCCCGTCGTATATTTGTAGAATATTTGATTAAGTTACAAATGCATATTATAATCCTTGTGATTATAATAATAAATTCGTTTCCTTTTCTTTATTTTTTTTCTTTAAATTCCTATACTGAATTAATAAGGACATTTTTTACACAAAATTTGATGGTAACATTAATCACGAATAAATGCTTAATAAATGTTTCCGAGTAATTCTTAAAGCTATGTTTACTTATTGTTTATTGAGATATACTAACACACATAATAATTATTAATGACATTTATTTAGATTTTATTTTGTTTTTTAAATTAGTATTTAGACATCCTTATATATTTTAGAATAAAAACGCGTCTCTATTTAAAGGAATTAAAAAATAGTATTTGAAAGGAAATTGTTTTTAGAAATTTATTTATGTGAGTTTTCGAAGTGACACATTTTTTACATCTGATTAATAAGTGACTGAAATCTCATTAACTTTTCTGAACACGTAAAATTGGCTTTCTTTTTAAAAAAAATCCCTAATAAGTTTATCTCAAATTTTAATCGAAATAGAAAAATCAAAACGGTACAAAAACCAGTAAATCAGGAGAACAGAAAGAAAAATTATTTCCATTATGTTTGAAACATTTTAAAGTTTACAACGTGATAAAAATCTGGAAAAAAAAAACCGCATACTTTTTAGCAATTAAAAAATATTGGGTGCGGACAGAAAAAAAAAAAAAAATTATTATTTTGTATCTTTTTTTGTATAAATACATTTAAAAAAATACCAAGGTGTTGAATTTTAGATTAAAAATTAGGAATAAATGTATAAGTTCATTAAAAATCTTTCATTTTTTTATACTTGTTTAGAATTATTTTTGTTTGAGTAACACATATAAATTTCCTTGTACGATTTAAATTACTTCGTGTCATAAATTATAAATATTGTAAAAGTTGTTTCAATATTAACAGAAACTTTTAAACGCTAATACATACACATTTATTTTTAATTTACAGAAATATTTGCTAAATGTATGCTTTTATACTCCAGAATAGATTTTGAACATCCATATATTGATTTCCAAAACCGCAAAACTAATATTTTGTTTTTTTATTTCATTAAAAGAATTATTTTTAGTATGATTTATTTATAATAATTATATCGACATCTTGCAGAAGCTTTTGATTCTGTATTTTAACTTGTTAATCCTAATTATTGGTATAAACATTCCTTAAGTTCTAACAAAAGGTTAATTTAACCCAAATGTAATTTTATATTGTTAATTAATATTACTTCACAGCTAGGAGGCATCTATATAAACTATATATACAAGAGCAGTAAAAGCAACCTGATTCATAGAACATCCATTTTTGCACCGACTTATTTTATTACTCACTGGCATGCAAAGATCTGACAAATGAGTCTGTTCAGTGGCGCCATCTCGGATTGCAGATTAATACTAATATTTCATTGTGGCACGACACCCCTCTCCTTGTAGTTCAAAGGAACCACTTGTTTAATCTGTCGCTTACTTCTCCGAACTGGTTGATTATAAACTTTATCAGTCTTTACAGGAACACTTTTCGGAATAGATGCTTTACACTCACGCAGCGATGTTTCGCGACTTTTTGGTTGGCGCTATTTTCAAGTAATATTAACACGGACCGAATATTAACAAGGATCTTAGTAATGCATTACTTACAATAAAGTCCAACGAAGACATTGTTATGTCTAAAGCGGATAAAGGGGGTCAAATAGTGTTGCAGGATAAATCAGATTATTTTAATAAAGTACACGATCTCTTACAATCTGGTCCATACGTTAAATTACACCGGGATCCATCTAACAGTTATCTTCTGAGAACTAGAAAACTCATTAAAACCTCTCCATGTATTGATGAAAATACTAAAAATTCTGTAACTTCTTCCATAGGTAACTGTAGTCGTTTTTATGCTCTTCCTAAAGTACACAAAATTGGTGTCCCCCTCCGTCCTATTGTATCAAATATTGGTTCTGCTTCTTACCCACTTGCTAAATTTTTGGTTAAACGGTTTTCTTTTCTTTCAGTTTCCAATTTATATACTATTCATAATTCAAGTGCTTTTGTAAACCGTATTAGGAACTTCCCCCCCCTCCCCCTCTTTACGCATGGTGTCTTTTGATGTTATTTCACTGTTTACCCATGTTCCTGTCCAAGGGGCACTTCAGTGTCTCACTTTACGATTAAAAGAATTCCATTACACAGATTATGAGATAAACCACATTATTGAGTTATTCAGTATTTGTTTAACGCAAAATGTATTCCAGTATTCAAATCAATTTTATTCTATGTCAGATGGTTTAGCGATGGGTAAGCCTTTAAGTCCTTTCCTAGCAGATTTGTATATGCATTATTTTGAGGATAAATTATTTAATCTTATTAATTTTCCATTTTATTGTAGATATGTTGATGATTCTTTTGCACTCTTGGACGTGTCTATTTCATCCATGGATAATGTCTTAACTATTCTAAACTCAATAGATCCTGTTATCCAGTTTACATATGAAGTTGAAGTTGAAAATAAATTATCCTTTCTTGATGTATTAGTTACACGTCAGCCTAATACATTTGATACCTGTGTATACAGGAAACCCTTTGCAGTCTCACTCCCCCCTCATTTTAATTCGTGTCACCCCCCTTCTCAGAAAGCCTCGGGTTTTCATTTCTTTATTAATAGAGCAATTTCCATTTGTTCTGATAATGTTTCCCTTGTTACAGAATTAAATTATATCAGATCAGTTGCTATTAATCGTGGTTTTAGTTTGGCTTATATCAACCGTTTAATTTTTTTTTTGTCTAAATAAAAATAGTAATCTTGATTCTTCTGATGTCCCAGTATATTTTTCTAACCTCATTATTTTACCATTTCACAATAGCATTAGCTATAAAATAGCTAATATTTTAAGACAATATGATTTTAAGGTTGTTTTTAAGCCAGTTAATAAACTAAATTTTTCACAGTTAAAGGATAAAATTTCACATCAAAACTTTTGGGGCATTTACAATATCCAATGTCAATGTGGTTTGTCCTATATAGGACAGACTAAACGACAACTCCGTTTCAGACTCAATGAACACAGAAATTACATTAAGAAAAAAGAATTACAAAAATCCTCTATTGCTTGTCACTGTTGGAGTGAGGGACATAATTTCAACTTCGACTCAGCCACTATTATTAAGAAATGTAACACTCCATTAGATTTAGACTTCTTTGAAACAGTTTATATTCATAAATTTAGTAACTCCCTGGTCAATGATTTTTCAAGCGTACATTACATCTCACCTTTCTGGGTTGAGTTACTTTGTCATAGTGAATCACTTCCGGCTTAATCTGATTGGTGGCTCATGCGTGAGGAGTTTCTTGGTGTGTTGTTGTTTTTCATTTGGGTTTTTAGATTCATTTTCATGTCTTTGGGGGGTTACAATAGGGTTTAATTTTATTTACACTGAGGAAGGGAGTCCAAGTTAATCATGAAACGTGCGTCTGTTTAATGTACGATGATATTGTGCGTCAAACGTTGGCATTTTTAGTATATTTATCCACACAAGATTTTATTCATATACATTTAATTTGTACGTAAAATATTTTTAATTAACTGAGAAAACAGTTAACATTGAAACATTTTTTTACTTTATCGGAAAAATTTATTTTGAATTAAGATAACCTCTTTCATTTTGTATTGTCTCCTACGCTCTGTTTTGAAATTTTACTCATCGGTTAAATGAAGCATTTAACGCTATTTTACGTTCTGGAAAATAAAAAAAAAGAAAAGAAAAGAAACCGCATTTGAATTTTTGGTTTACAAATGAATGTAAACAAAGAATTTTAATTCTTAAAAAAATAATTCTTCAATGAATGGGTATATTCAATTTACTGCATGATCAAAGACCATTAAACTTCTAAAATATATACATTTCTGTCCCAATTGACTGCTTATTTTCTTGGAAATGTGGAATTTTTAGGATAAACAAGAGAACAGATATAACACATGAGGTGTGTGTGCAAAATTTAGAAAAGTACCCCACTTGAGGGGGAAAGTGGGGGTTGGACACCGGAGATGCATAATATGATTAAGCGGTCACAGACCTTTCCAATGATATATCACATGAGAGGTATCGGCAAAATTTAGAAAAGTGTCTGCCTTGGGAGGCAAAGTGGGGGATAGACACCTCAAGTGCATAATATGATTAAGCGGTAACAGACCTTTCCAACAATATATCACATGATGGGTTTCGGCAAAATTTAGAAAAGTACCCGTCTTGGGGGGGGCTAAGGGGGGGATAGACATCTCAGATGCATAATATGATTAAGCGTTCACAGACCTTTCCAACGATATATCACATGAGGGTGTCGGCAAAATTGAAAAAGTGCCCCCCTGGAGGCAAAGTGGGGGGATTGACACCTCAGATGCATAGTATGATTAAGCGGTCACAGACCTTTCCAATGATATATCACATGAGGGGTGTCGGCAAAAATAAGAAAAGCGCTCCTTTGGGGGGAAAGTGGGGAGATGAAACCCGGAGATGATAACATGATTAAGCGGTCACAGGTCTTTCAAACGATATATCACATGAGGGCATCGGAAAAATTCAGAAAAATGCCCCCTTGGGAGGCAAAGTGGGGGGATTGACACCTCAGATGCATAATATGATTAAGCGGTCACAGACATTTCCATCGATATATCACATGAGGGGTGTCGGTAAAAATCAGAAAATTCCCCCCCTGGGGGCCAAAATGGTAGGGGTGACACCTGTGGTGCATAACATGAATAAGTGGTCACAGCCCTTTGTAATGATATGTGACATGACAGGTATCGTTAAAATTTAGTAAAGTGCCCCCCCATGTGGGTAAAACGCGCTCCCCCCTCCCCATAATTTTTGATGTGGCCTCATTTTTAAAATTTATGTTATGTGTTATAAAATATCGTAAAGTTTCAAACAGATCGCCTTATTATATTTCTTAATTTTCTTCGCGCCCTTCCCCCTCCCCCCCCCCCCGAAATGTGACGGGCCATTATTTTTTAGAATTTATTTTTAAAATTTCTGAAAGCTGATTTTTTTTTTTTTTTTTTTTTTTTTTTTTGCGTCGCCCTGTGCAAGTGTGAAATGTTTACGTCCCTTAGATTCTGAGATGGGGGGTGGCCCTTTTAAAAATGAGAGTATAAAAAGTCACGTGACATATGCTTAATGTCGACTAAATGTCCCGTAAGCTTATGTCATGTCGGGTATTTTGGTCCTGTCGGCTAAATGTCCTGTCGGCTAATTGTCCTGTCGGCTAATTGTCCCAGTCGACTAATTGTCCGTTCGGCTATTTTTCTTGTCGGCTAATTGTCTCTGTCGGCTAATTGTCTCTGTCGGCTAATTGACTGTCGTCTAATTGTCTGTCGGCTAAATGTACTTGTCGGCTAAACGTCCTGTCGGCTACTAGCTGTCTACTAAATGTCCTGTCTGCTAAATGTCTTGTCTGCTAAATGTCTTGTCGGCTAATTGCTCTGTCGGCTAACTGTCCTGTCGGCTAACTGTCCTGTCGTCTAAATGTCCT
Source organism: Maratus michaelseni (assembly GCA_963931845.1). Taxonomy (NCBI): domain Eukaryota; kingdom Metazoa; phylum Arthropoda; class Arachnida; order Araneae; family Salticidae; genus Maratus; species Maratus michaelseni. Next base: position 304,580,997 of record OZ007593.1, read on the forward strand.
GTCGGCTAATTGTCCCAGTCGACTAATTGTCCTGTCGGCTAATTGTCTCTGTCGGCTAGCTGTCCTGTCGTCTAACTGTCTCTGTCGGCTAATTGTCCTGTCGGCTAAATGTACGTGTCGGCTAAATGTACTTGTCGGCTTCTTGCTGTCTGCTAAATGTCTTGTCGGCTAAATGTCATGGAATGGCTTTTACACATTATTCCGTCACATCATTTTACTAAAGCCCATCTACTCTCCAACAATTTTATAATTTTCCTCTTAATCCATTTCTCTCCGTTTCTAAAGTTTTTAATAAAATCTAATTGATGAAGATTGTATTTGTGCAAGGGTTTCTGTATTTTAGGAATTGTATTTGTATATTTCTGAAATGCATAGTTCAATCTGATCTTTCAAACATTAATTATGTGGGAGTCTTAACAGAAACAGAATGGGGGGGGGGGGGCGGAATGATTTTCCAACAAAAAACATGAAATTGACAAATTAATGTTACCCTTATCTAGCTTTTCACAGTTTGCGAAAACCTTTCTGCCTGTCCATTAGACGATGGATGGTATGGATGAATAGATGTATGTTTAATTCCATTCGATTTAAGAAATTCTTGAAATTCATCACTTTTGAACGCGTGTCCATTATCACTGACCAATTCGACATGTAATCCAAAAGTACCAAAAATTCTCCGTAGTAGTCTAATAGTTGATTTATTATCAGTACTTGATTCCACTTGTATCTCTAACCATTTATTATAAGAATCGACCACTATTAAAAAGTACTTTCAAAAGGAGTGGCAAAATATATACAAATTCTTTCCGAAGCTAATACTGATTGCCATTTTAATGGATTCATTATAGTATTATCCTTAGCAAACATTTGGCATCTACTACAAGAATTTACCATTCGTTCAATTTCTTTATCTGTTTTAGGCCACCAGATTACACCTAGAGCTTTGACTTTCATGCTAGATATACACTGATGAACCACAGGTAGTAAAGTTAACATACAATCTCAAACTTTATCTTGCATAATTACTCTATGTACCGTATTCAGTACCAATAAAAAAAATTCTAAACACAAAATTTCCTTGTATCTACGAAAGTATGATTGATATTCCTCCGATTTAAACATTTTCGACCATCCATATAAAATTTAGTTACACCAAACATTACAGATAAAATTCCTTTATCTATCATAGCATGGTTATTTTCTCTTTTATTCATTTTTCGTGATGTAAAAGCTATAGGTTTTTCTTTACCTTAAACAATAGGACTTACACGCAATTAATATCGTATTCAGAAGCATCACAGTTTAAAAAATATTTTTGTTAACATCATACAATGCTAAAACAGGTGATGTACATAAAATTTGTTTAACATTCTGAAATGCTTTTTCATTCTGTTCTAACCATGTCCACTTTACATTATTCTCTAATAATCTAAACAAAGGTTCTAATACATCTGAGATATTAGGCAAGAAGTTTCTATATTATAATAAATTAATCCTAAAAATGAACGCAATTTTGATACATTACTAGGAAAAGGAGCGTTCAAACTGGCATCATTTTTTTTGTAATACGCTTAATCCCTTCTTGTGAAATTGTATGTCCTAAGTAGCAAAATTCCAAAATCATAAATTTTATTTATCTTTAATTATTCCTCAGATTTAGCACTTATAATTACATCATCTAACATAACAAAATTCTAACCAACATAATAAACATTTTTAAATATATTTGCAGTCTTTCTCTGACAAATTCCAGGAGTACACTTTACTCGAAACGGCTAGCATTAACACTTTAAATAACCCTGTATGAGTATTAATAGTTAAAATTTTATTATTTTTATTATATACAACTTGTTGAAAATATACATCCTTTAGATCAAAAACAGTAAAAAAATTTTGCACCTGCCAAATTAGAAAATAATTATTCCATTCTGGAAGAGCATAATCACAATTTTCAGTATTATCATTAATTGTTACTCTATAATCAATCACCACAAATACGAACAGTACCAATTGTTTTTGAAACAATTAATACACGACTAGCCAATTCAGAATAATCCACTGGTTTTAAAATACCTTCTTTTGTTCATCGTTCCAATTCTGCAACAGTTGATTTTCTCAGAACAACAGTGACAGGTCGAGAATTAAGTAAAACTGGTTTTTCATCATTTTAAAAATTAATTGAAACGGGGAGACCTTTGATCATACCAACCCCGTCAACAAAAACATTGCGGAAATTTCTAATTACATCAATCTTCAAAATATTATTAATCATACTTACATTAGGCCAAAATATGCTTTAAACTAAGTTTTAGCAATTAAACTCAGACCTTCCTCTAATATAACTAACATTTTCAAATTAAGTATACAATTATCATGAATAAACGCATTTACTTTCTGCTCACCTAATATTGTTAAAGAATCCTTAGTATAATTGTGCAACTTTATTTTAGATTTAACTAGCGGAGGTTTTCCTGAGAACAGTTTATCAGCAACATTTTTACTTATTATAATATGAGCAGCCTCACTATCTACTTCAAAATTAATATTAACACCATTAATCGTAACCGATTTTCCTACAGCACATTATTGCAGTTGTTCTCCTGAAATTTAAAGAAAATTCATGAACAGTTTCAATTTTACTGTTGCTTTTTTGTTTCTCATTTATTACAGTTAATTTCTGGTTCCTGCAACAGACTTTTAGGTGTCCAACTTTATGGCAGAAATGGCACTCTGAAGATTTAAATGAACAGTGTAATGGTTTGTGATTTCTGGAACATCTGTAGCAAGGTTTCTCTTTAAACCCGTTCTGTTTTCCAGACGCGTATTTCTCTACTTTTGATTTCTCAATTCTGAAAGTACGTACTTTGTTCAATGTTTTTCCTTCATCGATATGCAGCGATTTAACACCGGCTACGGCTGATTCAAATTATTCGGAGATTTTTACAGCTGTTTGAAATGTTAGATTTTTAGTATCTAGTAATTTTTGTTGGATTTTCTCTTCTTGGATCACAAACACTAGCTGATCACGTAAACGGTCGTTTAAAGTATTGCCGAAACTGCAATATTCAGATAATCTACGTAGATCTCTCACACAATCAGCTATCGTTTCTCCTTGCTTGCGCAATCGTTTTTGAAATTAAAATTTCTCAACATCTTCACTAGGGCTTGTTGAAAAATGTTATTTAGCACTCTTTAAGAGATCTTCTTAACTGATCTTTTGGACTGAAATGCCGAGATACACTGGAGACTAAAAATTCACACTTATGAGATTCTGACACACATATTCTTTTTATATATTCGTATTTATTTGTTCGGTCCTGTAAAATAACTATAAATGTTATATACACTTTCTTCGAGAAAACACATGCTGTAGTTGACTGTAACAACGTACTAAAATTTCATTACCGTCAGCGTTTTACAAATTCCACATTTAACATACATTAATTTCATATTTTTGTATTCGCTTGTATGCCCTTTATAAATAGCTATAAATGCTGTTATACATCCCTTTCTAGGAAAATTGTTCTGTAGGGGACTGTAACAAAATGCTAAAAACAAAATCACCCTCAGCGTTCTAAGAATTTCGCAATTAACATATACTCATTTAATCATTCGTTTTATATGTTTAATCAGTCGTTTCATTAAGTCGTTTCATTAGAAATTTGTATACATTGTCTGAAAGTCAAAAAAAATAATTTAATTTTACGCTTTGAAAAATTAAAACTTTTATAGGAAAATGTATATTATCCGGAGGCAAATTAAAATAAATTTATAAATAAATAAAAATAAATAAAATTGGAGATTAAAAAAATCTACTTTCTTTTATGTTACTAAACACAAAATGACTAATTAATCCTTGCTGTTCAAAATGTAACATTTAATCTGAAATTGTAAAAAAAAAGTATGTCATTAATTTTTAAAAAAGTAATGTTTTCTAAGGTAAAATATTTTAAGGAAGCGTTGCAATTTTTTATTCACTCGTTAATGAGAATTTTCTTTTTTTCATCAATGTGGATGGCAACATCTTATAATTAAAATTAAAATAATTAAAATATCCAAAATTAGATGCGTACAATGTTTGGATTAACGTTGTATAACATCTTGTTAGAGAAAAAATAGGATACATTTTTTTTCTTATTTTATCTGAATAACAAAAATAACAATACGGATAAAAATAAATAGATGTTCTTGTCATGAAATAATTTTAGATACAATAATATTAAGTATTACAAATGGGGAAATAAAAGTAAATTAAATGTACAAAATTGTTTATTGTTCTGTTTCCGTTTTGTGTATATTAAAAAATAAATAAAATAGCTAAAAATCTCCACATATTTAATAATATTATTAGGTTTATTTGGTTTAATAAGACATGTGTTATTTTAAAAATTGAACAAAATTCAGCTAATATGAGCACTCTTAAACTGACCTTGATGTTATAAATTTTGTATCTGTATGTAAATACTGTGAATATTATTTTATTTATAATAAGGAATCTTCTTTTGTATAAGGATAAGGACTATAAGTATAATCTAGACAAATGTTTATAAGCTAAACCACTCGTATTTTAAAATACATTTTAAAGTTGCATCTTTTGAAATGTATTTAATTTTAAACATAAGAGATAATTCATTAATTTTCTAATTTTTTATGCATATATTACGGAATTTGTTTCCCTTCAAAAGATTTTTTAATAACTCAAAAATTGTTTTTTATAGGCATTTTACTATATGATATAGCGAAATATTTTGCTAAAAAGTTTTCAATTATTTTATATTTTTAAGCGTTTTTATTTTTAAACTTTGCATGAAAATGTCAATAAAATACTACTACGCGAAAACCAAAACTTAAATTTAAATCAAGATATTTTTATTCAGTAGTAGTATAATGCTTCAAATTTCCTTCAAGTTATGAATCTGTTACATACGTTTAACATAGGTATTTATAAAGTTTTATGAAAATTTATGAAAATGTATGACGATGATTACTGTAATGAAATCGTTTTAGCTTTAATTCTTGTTAAACAATAAGGGTATAAACACTCCCGCTAATCAATCTCTCCTCTTCTCCGTCAATCAGACAAATGCGCCAACGTTCATACACCAATCAAATCGTATTTTACCCTTAGAGAAGTCTAACGTCTTGGCCTGTGTGATGTTAGCTGCACTTTCCTTATAGTAGACAAAACATTTTCATGGAGTATATGATATCTTGGCAATTTCAACAATTTTATCCTTATAAAGGTTAAAAACATTTGGCACATGAATCTACTACTAGATGGCCGAAAAATCAAACATTTGTGCGGTTGTCAGTTTTGAGTTAAGACAGTTGTTACAGTATCAGTATATTTTACTACTGTACCTGTTAATTTTTATTTTCCTTGTGATTGATAGTTATTTCTCTGATATTAATATATATATATATATATATATATATATATAAATATGTTTACCTACATTCATGTTGTAAATGTGGTTATTTAAGAGGATTGACTGTTTCTAATTTTGAATTTGACCATTTCATTTACACGCGTGAAAGTAAATTAGTTCGATTTTTTTATTATCCAGATCTGAACCTCCTTTGGCAAATTTGTATGTATTTTCGTTTCTCGTTATGTTAACATATGTATGTAATAATTTAAGAATGCATATTTTAACTCTTTAACTTTGTTTTTACGAGAATGGGTTGGGTTGATTATTGACGGCCAATTATCTACACTAGGGATATAGGCCCAGGGGGAGTGCCCTTCGTGGGGGTCTTTCTAAGGGAACCTAATCCGTATTTACGCATGGATAAATCCACGGCTCGAAGAAAACCACGAAAACTCCGAACGATTAGGCCGACGGGGGCGATTGGGATCGAACCCAGCACCACCCGTCTACCAGCTTCGAGAGAACAACCTCTCAGCCACTGGTGGGGCTCTTTTACGAGAATGGATAAATGGTTATTCCTAATTGCAATTATAGAAAAAAGTAATAAAATTACGTAATTTAATCATATGACATGTTCATTACCTATATCAACCCTTCTAAAAGTATTAACATAGACGTAACATTTTGTATAATGATGTTTTGCATTAAAAGAAAATTTTAAAGTCTGGCTTTGAGGAAAAACGAAATATGTAATTCAAAACTTAATTATTCATTTTAAGTGGTAATACTCATATATGTGTAAATAAAGTTAGGAGCAAGTTATAAAAATAATCTTATCTAGAAACGTAAAATAAATAGTTTGTTTGAATGTATAATAATAGCTATTAACTTTGTATAATTTCTGAAAAAAATACACAAATTTCTTAAAATTTGTTGCCACATTGAAAAGAAAAGTCCAATGTATTACCTTCTGATTGCATATTTTTGTAAGATCACAACTTAAGAAACTTACGATGTCAATTTTCTGGGCTATTATTTTCGTATAACGATTTAAAAAGAATAAATTCTCAAACTGTTTAGAGATATTTTCTAAATAATAGACGAAAAAAGAAAAAGAATTCCTTAAGAAAGTTTCGTTTGGTAAGAGGTATAACGAGGCTAATAACTTTACACAGAATCTTGATTTTCACTTTTTTCTTCATACACGTAGAAATGTTTTGTATACACAAATAATTTTTCAATCTATTTAAAATATTTTAATTTATAGATGCAGCCAACATGGTTAAGTAACATGTATAGACATTCCACTGATAGCAGAGTTGCCAAGTCTCCAAATTTTTGCACACCAGTAATTTTTTAGAGAAAATAATATTTTCTTAAATCTCAAAATGCTCTGATTAAATGAAACAACATTTTCTGTACTAAATTACTGGTATCCAAAAAGCCGGAGACTTAGCAAGTCTGTGTTAGAATTACAATTAATATGAATTGAGCGAGTTGATTCGGAAACATTTATGGGCAAAAAGGACAAAGCCTTAAATTTTCGGGCAAAATATATGGGAGCTATCCAGACTTGTAGGCTTTTAGTGTTGTTTGATATGGCAATTAAAAGTGTAAAAATAATTTCTTTAACACTAATGACTGTTATGTTTTAATAAAAAAGTAATACTTTATCATTTTCCTGCTCCATTGAACACGCGTCGTCATTGAAATAATCTTCGGCCATCTCACTCAAAATTCAATGAGTCGTCTTTCACTATCTTGAAGTACGAACAATATGTCCAAAAACATTGGATGGCGCAGTTTAAGTTGAGTAATCTCAGATATATCTTGAGCAAAATTAATAATATTGCTTTGATATCGATATTGTCCAGGAGCACCCTACGCGACGACTATAGCTGATTATGCACGCATTACAAGTTGAATAATATTTGCTTGGCCTGGGATAATTCTTTGAGTTGTTTATATACTAGTCCTGGGTCCATGTTGTTCAACTCATCCCATCATTTATACAAGTCCGTTCCGTGAATCTACAATTCACGCAGTGCCATTCCTGAAACAAAAAAAAACAAAAACAAAAAAAAGTACGCAAACTGTCATTGGTTCACGGGTGATGACGTCAAATCTTATAAGCGATTGCCATGAATGTCAGGTATGTCATGTAAATAAAACTGAAATTAAGATATATTATAGCTTTAAACTTTAATAAACATACATAACAAAACGAGAACACTAGGAAGCATGAAAACAAATAAACTAACCTTGGTACACTTATCGACACCGGCACCGTCAAAAATTTCATCGTCAATGTGTGGGTAAAAACGCATTACAACCAAAGATTTTAGGTTAGGGATACTAACAAACGAAATTTTTTCGAAAAGTGAAATTTGTTGGAAATTGGCGAGGGGGCTTACATTCGGGTGGGGAGTTATTTTCCGAATTTTACAGTACTTTAATAGCAGCAGTTTTCGTAAATATTTAAACTTAATAACTCTAGATGTTTACAAATAATTTGTCTCAATCTGATAAGCATCCATTAGCATTTGAAGCAGACGTTTAAAGTTTCTCTAGTCCGAACATGTAAACCAATGATTACGCATGTTCCATGCAAACTGTTTTCCTAATAATTTTGAAGAAACTGGTCAAATAATAATTTTAAAAAATCTGCATTTATTTTAATAAATATATTGTTGTGAGCTCGGGGTTCGAAAGGACTGATGCCAATATATAAGAACAATAAAAAGGCTTTATTCACTATAAACAGTGCAATACGATCACAAATATCTTCTGAAAATTACAAGATATTCAGTAATCTTCAAATCTAATAACAGCACAGCAAAATTTCTCACAGAACAATATAGCGTATTGTTCAATACTAAATCCATCATAGACAACACAGTTCTCAATGCAAAGCCTCTCGTGCGTCTTCAATCGCATTTGACAGAGAACTAACTGAACTGAACTGGTGGAGGTCCCTTATATAGGCTTTAAAGATAATTGTAGAATTTTCCAGAGCTTTCGGATGCTATAAATTACCAGAAAGTGCTTTAACTCTCGATAGAGTACCCCAAACGAGAAAGGATCCCAATGTAAAGGTATAAGGGGGGTTGCACAAAAAGTCGCCAAATCCGTCGCCAACTTGGCGACAAAAATAAGTCGCCAAAACCATCGCCAACTTGGCGATAAACCCATTCCTTGGCGATTTTTCCATAGACTTCCATTATAAAGATGAGGGTGTAAGGTTGTTTTCCTTGCAAACCATCTGAGGCCTTTAGCATTGAGTTACATGATGCTCAATAGGAAATACATTAATAATACTGCAATTTTCACAATAATGAAATAAAATAAATTTAAACAAATGGAATATTTACAGATATATACAAAATTCATAACAATATTTTACGTTGCAAGCAATGGAATCCGTATGGAATGCGGTTACAAAATTTTTAATTACTGAAACAATAGGAATGTATTTAACACATGTAGATGTATTTAACTGATGATATTAGTGAATTGTATCCCCCAAGAATGCTAGCCTCTGATGTTTTGATTCCAGTAGTGTTAGTTATGTAAAATATAAAGGTGGTTTCGTTTAGTTCAGTTTATAAACCAGTTTTTAATTTATTTTTTTATTTTAAAATCTTACGTTGTTGTATATTATTTTTAAAGGCGAATCCTTCTCTATTTATGTAGCATTACATTTTTTGTTGTCATTGTACAGATATATTTTAGACCGTTAACAATAGTATGGAAAAGAAACAAATTTACACGAGTTTTTGTCTGAACTCAAAATGAGACAAGATTCGGCAGAAACTGTACACAATATCAACCATACTTTTGTCTCAGTAACCATCTAGTGAAAGCAAAATTGAACGTTGGTTCCAGACAATTCGAAAATTCCTTAATTTAGAAATAATCTAAAGGCGTATTAAAAAAGTCAATGGTACTGCATTAATTTTAGGCTTTTTAAAAGGATGATGATCATTTTAACTGCCTTGTTTGTTTTGATTAAGTTTGAGAATCACTAAAATTATTTTTAGAATATGTATTAAATTATTTTAAAGTTTGTGTCAAATAAAATCGTAGACTGAATACAAAACAACAATTAAAAATATAAGAATATCAACTTTCTTTACGTATTTTTAAAATTTAAATTATTTTTTTCTATATTTTCAAAAGTTTTATTTAAAATATATTTTCCTAATTATGCATCTTTTCACTATACTGTGCGTTGGTGAATAATTAACAAAGGTGTGGCAAAGTATATTATTTTTAATATTTAGCACATTCATACTTTTAAAACTAGTCACTATTTTTTTTTATATAACAAATAATAAATAAGCCATTTGTTTACATTTATTAGACACATATCAAAAGTTATTTACTAAAAAATGTTTCCGAACCATTTAATATTTTACTGTGCATTAAGTTGTTAAATTATCAACAAAGGTGCGACAAATTTTTAGTTTTTAATATTGAACACTTGTTATACTTCTAAATCTAGCCATTAATATTCTGTTGAAGGGGCGAGGCCAACGAGGTAAGCGCGTAACATCAGAATATTAAATTCTTCAAATTAAAATTAACTCTGGTCTTCAACATGCAGAAAGAAAAGGAATTGCTTACCTTTTCTAAGGTCTATCCAATTTATGAAATATCCGCTGGTTTATATATTTCAACTATTTGAGAACTTATTATAAACACTTCTTGAATAATCGTGTAGATGTACCACTGCTGAAATAAGACTTGTAAAAAAAATTATATTAATGCACAATTCACATTGAATAAATAAGTTCACGTTTGGATTGATTTTAAAAATTATATTTTACATTACTTAAAATTTTAAAAGGTTTACATTTAGATTAATTTTAACATCAGGAAACATTTTTTCCTGTGACTTTACAGAATGAAGGATAGTAATACACTGACTCATTTTCACAAAGTTTGGAAAGTTACGAGTAAAGTTGCATCATTTCTTTGAAACAAATTGACATTGAATAATTGTCCTTTTAAATGTTTTAGTTCTGTAATAAGTTTATAATGGCATAATCACAAATAACAAATTATAAACATATTTCACATTATTAGAAGAGAACGATTATAACGAGGTAATAAATCTCTATTGCTTGATAAACTTGAAACTTAAGAGTCATAAATTAGGTCACTTGTTTTAAGAGATGAGAGAAAAATTATCGTTGGGTTTTTATCTGCGTGCTTCATCATTTTCTTTATTTATTTATTTTACTTTGAGTGGAAAATATTAAGTGATTGAAATGAATGGATTAGTTTTCTACAATTTCCCCCTTAATCCGTTCATGGGGATTAACTAATATTTTCATTGAATTTCTGTGTTCGATGAATCGAGGCTTGGGTAAAGGTTTGGTAAGTGCATCAGCTATCATTTTTTCTGTTGGAAGATATCTTAACTCAATTATGCCTTCTTCGCTATATTGTTTAATGGCATTAAATTTGACGTCGATGTGCTTTGATCTTTTCGTGAATTTTTCTGATTCAACCATTTTTATGGTACTTTGATTGTCTTCATATAAAGTGATTGGTTTTTGCTGTGGAAAGCCTAGATCGTCAAGTAACTTCAATAACCAAATTATTTCTTGGCTAGCATGTGCTGCGGACACATATTCAGCCTCTGCTGAAGATAAGGCAATGCAACTTTGCCTTTTCGTCGTCCACTGAATTGGGTTGTTGCCCAACATATATAATATTCCCGATGTTGATCTACGGGTTTTGGTATCACCTGCCCAATCGGCATCAGCGAATACCTTTAATATTGGTTCTTCATTAGTGTTAATTATTAATTTTAGTTCTTTAGTATGATATAGATATCTTATTATTCTTTTTACGGCTTGCCAGTCTTTTTCGCGAGGATTCTCATTTCTTCTGCTTAAAATGTTTACTGCTGCTGAAATGTCAGGTCTCGTTATGGTTGTTATATAAAGCAATGAACCAAGTGCCTGGCGATATTTAATATTATTTGGCATTAAATTATCATCATCATTTAATTTGTTATATCCTGGTTCCATTGGAGTTTTGCACGGTTTGGAGTTTTCAAGATTGAACTTTTTCGCTAAATTTTCAATCTTAATTTTTTGATCAAGAGAATAACCGTTAGGTAATTTCTGAATTTGAGTACCTAAATAGTTACTAATATTGCCTAGATCCTTTAATTCGTATTCTTGTTTTAGAGAATTTACGATTTCTTCTATTATTTCATCTTTGCTGGCGATGAGTATATCATCAACATATATTATTATGTACGATGTATGATCTTTTTCTTTTCTAGTGAAAAGACATGTGTCTGCTGTACTTTGGATAAAGTTCATGTTGTCTAGTGTTTCAGCGATTTTAATATGCCAAGCTCTGGCGGCCTGTTTGAGGCCATAGATTGCCTTTTTGAGCTTGCAAACTTTTTCAGGAAATTGTTCGTTTACATAGCCTTCAGGTTGATTTATATATATTTCTTCATTTAATTTCCCATGAAGAAAAGCGGTGTCAATATCTACATGTCGCACATTCAAATTATTATAAGCTGCTGCTAAAAGAAGTGTTTTGATGGTACAATGTTGTGCTACTGGTGAAAATGTTTCTTGATAATCTTCCCCATAATTTTGACTGAAACCTTTGGCAACAAAACGTGCTTTATATTTTTGTGTATTTCCTGAACTATCAATTTTTCGTTTGAAAATCCATCTACTTCCTATGATTCTTTTATTAAGAGGAGGATCGACTAGATCCCATGTATTATTTTTCATTAACGATTGTATTTCGTTTTCAGTGGCTTTAAGCCAGTTTTTCTTTTCTAGTGGATTGTTTATTTTGATAAGCTGTTTCCAGTTTTCAGGTTCTGTTGTATCGCAATCATTTGCTAAAGCAATAAAACTGTCGGAAGTATATCTTTGAGGTGGTACTCCTCTGTTTTGTCTTTCAGATCTACGAGGTTGATGTGTTTCTGATTGTTTGGGCGCGTCAGGTGTACAGGGTGTGTCACCTATTTCTATTTCAATGTATTTTTTATCTTCAATTAATTGTTCGTGATCATTAATTTTCTCGTTTAAATTGTTCAGTTTTTCTTCCAGAAATTTTACAGATCTGGAGATTATTATTTCACCATTTTTAGTGAAAACGCGGTATCCCTTTGTATTATTATCATAGCCCATGAAGATACCCTCTTCTGCTGTGTCATCTAGTTTAGATCTTTTGTGTTTGTTTATGTAAGTGTATACTTTACAGCCAAATACACGTAAATAATAGAGATTTGGTTTTCTTTTGAACCAAATTTAATATGGCGTTTTATTTGTCAATTTAGTGGGGAGCCTATTTTGGAGGTGATTAGCAGTATTTATCGCTTCACCCCAGAACCTATGAGGTAAATTTGCTTCGGATAATAGGCTTCGTGTCATTTCAATTAAACTTCTGTTTTTTCTCTCAGCAATGCCATTCTGGCTGGGACAAAATGGAACTGTGTATTCATGTTTTATACCATGTTCCCTTAGAAAGGCTTCTGTTTTATTTCCTATGTATTCCCCACCGTTATCCGATCTAATCGCCGTCGGATATTTTCCTTGTCTGGTTTTGACCATTTGTACATAGTCTTTTATTTTTTCATAAACTTCATCTTTTCTTTTTAATAAGTAAATAACTGTGAATCTAGAACTGTCATCTATGAATGTAAGGAAGTAATTTTTTCCTCCTATTGTGGGTGTTTTAAAGGGCCCACATAAATCAGTATGTACTAAATCTAATACTTTTGTTGTTTTATTTTCGATAGATTTAAGTACGGTGCATTTGTTGACTTTGTTTTTATACAGGTTTCACAATTTGTTTTATGATTACAGTTATTTATTTTTATCCCACTGGCCAAGTCATTTTTGACTAATTCTTTTATACTTTCATTATTTCTGTGGCCAAGGCGTTTATGCCAAATTTCGAGGCAATCTTTATTTCTGCAATCATGTGCAATGTTTATTTTATTTTGAGAACTTTCTTCTAGTGTTTCAACTTGATATAAGTTATGTTTCTTTAATGCTTCTAAGTATATTTTTCCATTGCACGATAGTATGCATTTTTCATTTTCGAAAAATACTTTGTAGCCATGTTCTGTGGCTTTACTTACGGAAATTAAATTTGATTCCAATTGTGGAACAAATAACACATTTTTAAGTGTAATTCTATTTATACATCCATCAGATGTTTTTGTCATTATTTGTGTTTCGCCGGTTCCGTAAGAATTTAATGTATTCCCATTAGCAATTGTTACTGTAGTTTTTGTAGTTGAATTTTGTAAATATATCCCTATCGTTCGCTATATGCGAAGACGCTCCTGAGTCAATTAACCAGGTTTTATTAGCGGGATTGACAATTATGAATGCTGCATCTTTATGTTCACTTTTATTTATTTGTACCTGTTCATCTGTTTTTGATTCATTCATTTTATTTTTACTATCACCTTTTGTATTTTCAAAACACAACGATGTGTACTTTTTGTATTTGTATTGTGTTTTAGGTGTAGTGGTCTGTGTGTTTCTGTTCTTGAGATGCCAGCATTGTTTGTAAGTGTGATTTGATTGTTTACAGTAGGTACAATATTTGTTTTGCCCTTTATAATCTTGAGTGTATTTCTTTTGTGTTTTAAACACCTTTTGTGAGTTTTCAACTTGCTCACTATTTTCTACCCGTTTATTAAATTCATCAGTAAGTTTGCTCTTGATGAATTCGGGAGTTAATTCAATTTCATTTCGGGCTTCGAGAGCTGTTATTAGAGTATTGTAACTCGCAGGTAACGAGCACAATAGAAGTGCAGATAAATGCGAGTCGGTTATGTTCTCTCCTATTGCGGAGAGCTTATCTTTTATTTCCAGTATATTAGTAATGTGTTTGTGCATGTTCCCATTTTCGGGAAGTTTTGCACTATACAATTTTCGTAATAAATACAATTTACTGGACAAATTGGCTCTCTCATGAATATTTTTTAAACTATCCCATGTCTGTTTTGCTGTTTCTAAATGTTTTACATGAACTATTTGCGTATCGTCTATACTCAGGTTTATTAAAGCGCGAGCTTTTGCATCCTTTTTTCTCCAATCTTCGTTAATTGGTGTAGGGGGTTCCTGAGTTACGAGTTCGTACAAATCTTCCTTAATTAACAACATATTAATTTTAAACTTCCATATAGAATAATTATTATTGTTTAATTTATCTACTATTTGCATTTCCTTTATTGTCGCCATCTCGGAGAACTTGTTTATACAGTTTTTAAAGTTTTATTAGTTTAAATAGTTTATTAAATTCAATTATGTTTTCTTGAATTTTTAATCTAGCATAAGAGCTGAGTATTATTTTTATTAATTAGAGTCAATTATTAATCCTTAAGAATAAATTCTGAGTTCATATATTCATCAGGCTCATGATCATTGTTGAAGGGGCGAGGCCAACGAGGTAAGCGCGTAACATCAGAATATTAAATTCTTCAAATTAAAATTAACTCTGGTCTTCAACATGCAGAAAGAAAAGGAATTGCTTACCTTTTCTAAGGCCTATCCAATTTATGAAATATCCACTGGTTTATATATTTCAACTATTTGAGAACTTATTATAAACACTTCTTGAATAATCGTGTAGATGTACCACTGCTGAAATAAGACTTGTAAAAAAAATTATATTAATGCACAATTCACATTGAATAAATAAGTTCACGTTTGGATTGATTTTAAAAATTATATTTTACATTACTTAAAATTTTAAAAGGTTTACATTTAGATTAATTTTAACATCAGGAAACATTTTTTCCTGTGACTTTACAGAATGAAGGATAGTAATACACTGACTCATTTTCACAAAGTTTGGAAAGTTACGAGTAAAGTTGCATCATTTCTTTGAAACAAATTGACGTTGAATAATTGTCCTTTTAAATGTTTTAGTTCTGTAATAAGTTTATAATGGCATAATCACAAATAACAAATTATAAACATATTTCACATTATTAGAAGAGAACGATTATAACGAGGTAATAAATCTCTATTGCTTGATAAACTTGAAACTTAAGAGTCATAAATTAGGTCACTTGTTTTAAGAGATGAGAGAAAAATTATCGTTGGGTTTTTATCTGCGTGCTTCATCATTTTCTTTATTTATTTATTTTACTTTGAGTGGAAAATATTAAGTGATTGAAATGAATGGATTAGTTTTCTACATATTCTGTTACAAACATTAAATTAAATAATTTGGTTAGAAGCATTAGAAAAAATATGTTATGTAACAAATACTTTTCAATCAATAAATAGGGAAAAATCTTCCCCTGATCACTATCTTAAAAAAAATTGAAGTCACTCAGATAAAGAAATTTCTCTTAAGAATTCAATTTTATATTAATAGTCACAGTCTCGTATTAATAAATTTGAGTTATAGATATTGTCCTCGAATATTTTTCTTATAATGATCTAACAAGCGTGAATCGACAAACTTTGTACGAAAGAATTTTTAATAATAAGAAGAAAAACACAACTTTGATAAAAATATAACCCAACAGTTTCGCTTTAAAGTTGAAGTTTCGTTATTTCAAGAGTGATAACGAAGGCAATAACCATGAATTATTTCAGTTTTTTTACGGAACGTAGCATAAATAAAAAAGTTAAGTCTTTCAGTCACCTAAAATATTCTATTTTAATGAGGTAGTTGCCGTGAAATATTGACATTGAAAAATATTATTAGAATACAAAAATCAATTTTATGCATTTTGCGTCGAAGGATTTTAGTAGAAAAGAAAAAGAATGATGGGAATTTCAATATATTTTTTGTCGTAATTAGTAATAATAATTTTTTGTTAAATGAAGGACATTTTAATAAAGTGAAATTTATTTTGTTGACAAAACGTAGATACGTATTAGACAAACAAAGAGTGTTGGTTTATTTATCACAATATAAAATTTTATGTTTACTATTATTGTTATAAGCTATATATTGTGCATAAAAATCATACTGTACAACTGAAAAAAATCGTATTTTGCTGCTAAGAGTAAGTTAATTTAATTTTATGACATGCGTTATTTTTATTGATGAATATATATCTGCCTTCATGTCTTTGTATGCAGTCAGTGGCATAATTCAACTGATGATTGCATATAAATGATTACGTTTTAGGGCATTCAAACCTTACATACTAATTAATTTATTTTTACATTCAAAATATCATTTCAAACTAAATCGAAGTCACTTTACATCTCTGCATTTGACTTTTGCTTGTATTTTGTACAGTTTTTAATACAAGAATACTAACTCTTTAGTTTGCTGATAGGTGGCAATATAAGTGGTCTGATCGAGCAGCGCATAGGCCCTTTACTACACATAACACTAACAAGTGCAAGACTGTAGCTGTCAATTTATAGCAAAATAATTATGTGATCTAGAAGAGTATTGTCTACTGTATATAGATGATATGGCAATTTTGTCGGACAATTGGGAAGATCATGTTAAACACCTAGAAGCGGTATTGATCAGAAAAAAAGAGACGAAACTAAAAGTGAAAATAGCGAAATGTAAGTTCGTGTAAAAAAAAGTCAAATATTTGGGTCATATAGTAGGAGAGGGCCTGCGAAAACCCACGGGAGCCAAAATCACAGGATATGTCTAGGAATGGCAAGAATTTACTCGCGCTATATAAAAATTTATGCGACTATAGTAAAACCTCTCACGCGTGATCTAAAACGAAAACACAAAAAAGAAAAGATAACGTAGAGCGACGAAATGTGTGAGGCCTTTGAACTCTTAAAAACAAAATTCACCAAGAAGCCAATTTAGCATGCCCCAAATTAGGTATTACAATCTGTTGTGCAAACTGATTCGTCGGACAAAGAGATTGGCCTGGACTTAAAACAGACGCAGGGCTCAGAAGAGCACCCAATAATTTACCTCTGCAGAAAATTCACAAACCCCGAAAAGAGTTTTAGTGCAACGGAAAAGGTATGCGCTGCTATAATTTTCACAATTCAGAAACTTAGCCATTACATTGATGGACAAGAGTTTTGAAGCTGTAGACAATCCATTAGTGTTTCTCAAAATCAATGCAGAAAACAATCCCAGGTTACTCCGTTGGGCGTTAGCTCTGCAACACTTTCAATGCGCCATCAAACTCCGACCTGATGAACACATACCGCACGTTGACTGTTTGCGTAGCATAGATTAGAATGAGTTTATCAAAAAATCAACCTTATATACATATCTATTTTTTTCTTATTGTTTACTTTGTGCACAGGGTAATGGTATAACTTTAAAATGTAAAATGTTATAAAGCAGAGAAAAAATTCATACTCAGCTGAAAGTAAAATGTGAGTAATTTCTCACTGAAAGTCGTTAAAGTAAAAAGATGTTTGAGCCACTCAAATGGATGAGCTAATAATTTTCTTGCAGATTTTACGTCTTTCAGCCCAAAAATCAGTTTAAGGAAAATGTTCTGAGAAATCTACATTATCTCATTTAAAACCCCTTTATGCAGCTCAGAAACTAGCTTATGAGAATTCCATGTAAAATTAGTTAGAAAATTTACATTTAGCAATTTTCGCCAATCGATAGAAAAGCACTCGAAATCTTTTGTACAGCCCTGTATATTATCCAAAGACTTTTGTACGTACCACATATTAAGCTAAAAGGTAAAAAGCGCATAAGACAACATAAAAAACTCACTTCCAGCAATTACCAACCATGAGCAACAATTTATTTTGTTCTTTGTGTAGCCCTGTATATGAATTTATTTATATTCCACAAACTTCTATTAGTCTACAAAATATAGATCAGCAGGAAAATGCGTAACACAATTAAAAACTACCCTTTAACAATTCACCGCCATAATCTGTAATACTTACGATTTCCCTTGTGTAACCCGGTTTATGATCAACGGAATTCATACACGCCACGTACTATGAAAAAATGTAGTTAAACTTAGAAACGCAAACAAAAGTTGAAAACTGAGTTATCATACATAGACTGTAATTATCGCACATATACTGTAACCGATATAATTTGTGTGTCCCTGTAAATGAACGATAAACTCAATGAACACCATACTTTTAAGAAACCCACTTACAGTGCACCTCAGGCATGCATATAATTTCCATTATGTTTGAAATAGTGAAACATCATTAAATTACACTGCAAACAAATTCCCCCCGTAGAAGAATGTGTAACATAATTCTTTTGTTTACCCTGTAAATAATAATAAATGCTTTGCACCCCATATCCTACAAAAAGCATGTTTTAATGTGTTTCACAATTATATATCAAATTCTTCAGGTTTCAAATAACGTAGCATCATCAAAATGCACTTGAAACGATTATTTCCCATTGACTGTAATGTAAGGGAATACTTTTGATTGTCTCTGTAAAAAAAAACTATAAACTCTATACACTTCATTTTCAATAGGGAACATGCTGTAGTAAACAACACACAAAGATTTCAGAGCAATCCGAGTATATTTACGCTAGTTAGAGCTCTTCCAGGCGGCAGACCGCCAGACGGCAGAGAAACCGAAGCCATAAACACTGAACATGTAAAGACATGTATGAAAACTGAGTTATCATACATAGACTGTAATTATCGCACATATACTGTAACCGATATAATTTGTGTGTCCCTGTAAATGAACGATAAACTCAATGAACACCATACTTTTAAGAAACCCACTTAGACTGCACCTCAGGCATGCATATAATTTTCATTATGTTTGAAATAGTGAAACATCATTAAATTACACTGCAAACAAATTTCCCCCGTAGAAGAATGTGTAACACAATTCTTTTGTTTACCCTGTAAATAATAATAAATGATTTGCACCCCATATCCTACAAAAAGCATGTTTTAATGTGTTTCACAATTATATATCAAATTCTTCAGGTTTCAAATAACGTAGCATCTTTAAAATGCACTTGAAACTATTATTTCCCATTGACTGTAATGTAAGGGAATACTTTTGATTGTCTCTGTAAATAAACTATAAACTCTATGCACTTCATTTTCAATAGGGAACATGCTGTAGAAAACAACACACAAAGATTTCAGAGCAATCCGAGTATATTTACGCTAGTTAGAGCTCTTCCAGGCGGCAGACCGCCAGACGGCAGAGAAACCGAAGCCATAAACACTTTTTAACAAGGTTGGGAAGTGTTAAAAATGTCAGTTTCCTTCTTTGTACTAAAATTTTAATAACAGGTATATTACTCTTGTATAAAATTCATGTATGTTAAAATTTTACATTATACACAACGCTTTCATAGGCACTAAAAGAAGACTGTGTCACTTGAATATTAATTTTTTTTTAATTATTTCTCAGATTTAATGGGAGGATCACCCGGATATCTTTTAAAAATCATTTTTTTTTGTTTTTTTTCGTTGCATTTTTTTTTTCAATTTTTAAAGTGTTTAGAGTATGCTGTCAAAACATTTTGTTCAATCAATATTTAAGTCGTGACTACCTGTTTAACTGGCTTACGCTCTGGTGACAAAAAAAATATTATCAGAAATTTAAACATATTTTTCTAGAAACAGGTTTTTTTTCTCTCTTTTTTTAAAAAATCGGAGTACGTTCTCCCGCTCTACAGCTCAAGCCATTGACGTTTATGTTTTTCGAAAATTCAACTAAGCCTTTTTTATTTAGAGGACAAACCTTCAGAAAATTATAATTTGTAATAAATTTGATATTTTAAAACACTTTCGAAAGTGAAACATGAATACCAAACTTTTACCCAAAATTTTCAAGCATCCGCCATTTTGTGAAATATTTATTTATCTGGTCAATTTAAGGCTTGGCATCGAACTAAATTGATATAATTATAGAATCGTTTTTTTTCAAATGATTATAAAAGCGCTTATACCAATTTGCTATACAGGCGTACATAGGGAACGTTGTAAGAGTTTATATCGGTTAAAATATCAGTACTTTTATGTAAAAATCTTCACACATTTACTAAAAAGTGCAATAAATTAAATGAAGAAATAATTTTTTCTCTATGTGCATTATTTAGATAAAAAGTAATAGCAAAAATGCCATAAAAAAATCAAGCTATATCAGGTTACCCCCCCCCCCTTTCCTAAATCATAATTTTTTTGGAAACTATCTAATTCTGCGGAATTATATTGTATATTTAATATCGACATTTTTCAAAACTATTACATATGCTCTTTAATTACCAGATACAATGTATTTATATATTCTACAAACAATATATTTGTATATATGCTGTGCCATCAGCTGAATTTTCAGTAATACATTATTTAAAATACAAATTCTCGATGTAAAGAAATATCTATTTATATTCACAATCTCAAGATTAAAATAAAATTTTTCTTTCTAAATTTTCTTTCAAATTATATGCTATTCAAAAATTTGAAGAATTTTTGGATTATACTAATATAGCAATATTATTTAGTTTTTAATCTTTTACAGTTCTCAAGTTTAATAAAATACAGATTTCATTAAAAGTGTAAGAAAATGGCTTAAATAAAATTAAAAGATTAAAATACTTAAACGTAATTAAGTATTTCATTTCTTATGTCAACATCCCTTTTTCTAAGCACATGCAAAAGCACAACAATGAATGAAGCGCCAAACTAAAGAATTTTGAACAGGCTGTTAATTCAGCACACCCACATTACGTTAAAACATGTACGTTGAAATGAAAAGAACGTTTCCATTAAATAAACGCAAAAATTTTAGTGTGAACTCGCCTGAATCTACTGATGAAATATAAAATAATACAACTTTATGTAGGGTTTTTAATAGTATTAGAAATCCATTCTTAAGAAGAAATCTTATTAATGAAATAATCTATTTATTGATCTAGGAGGACGTCAATTTCATTTTCTAAGAACGTAAAAGATGTTTCATCTCTTAAAAGGTATTGGACAGGTTAAGAGATTTAGCTAATAAAATTTATTATTTCTGAGAGCTTTCATTTGCTGAGTTTGTGTTCCTGAAGACAGAAAAGGAAATACGTTAAGAACTTCTATAAAGTATTGAAATGAGTATTGTGTTACAACTGAGAATATAAAATAAATATATGAATATACAAATATGTATACGTTTTTGCACCTATGTAGTGGAATGTGTGAAATTTATTCGTAATAAAATGAATTGAACAGGTAAGAGTTTTAGCTAATAAAATTTATCATTTCTGAGAGCTTTCTTTTGCTGAGTTTGTGCTCCTGAAGCCAGAAAAAAAAATACGTAAGTTCTTCTAAATGTATTGAAATGAGCGTTGTGTTATAAGTGAGGAAATAAAATGAAGATATGAATAATCAAATGTGTATACCTTTAAACACGGATGTAATAAAATGTGTGAAAATTATGCGTAATAATATGTATTGAACAGGTTGAGAGTTTTAGCTAATAAAATTTATCATTTCTGAGAGCTATCTTTTGCTGAGTTTGTGTTCCTGAAAATAGAAAAAAGAAATACGCAAGATGTTCTATAATGTATTGAAATGAGTGTTGTGTTATACGTGAGAAAATAAAATGAAGATATGGATATACAAATAATGTATAATTTTGTGTATGTGTGTAATGAAATGTGTCGGAATTATGCGTAATAATATGTGTAAAATATAAAAATAAAATATTTTGAATCAGAAAATGTATTTAATAAAATGTGTCTCGTATCTATGCGAAACTTATTTGATTTGATTCATTAAATACATTTTCTGGTTCAAATTATGTTTATTTTACTTGAAAATTAACAAAAGGTTGCAAGCTATGCAAGCAAAGGTGCAAATATGTAGTATAAAAGTGTGCTACTGAACATAGCTAAAATATGCATAATTGCTGACTAAGCATTATAAAATCAGTCAATTGATGAATAATTACAGAAATTTGAAAACCAGGTCCATATATTTTCGCTCTAATGTGGAATAGCATTGAATTTTGATTTATTGCACAAATAAATTTTGAGAAATAATTTCAACTTCAATCATTAGAAAGGAAGTAAATACATTAAACTGATTTTCATATTTCTAAAGTTCAAAAATCTTCTTTTGAATTCATTTTTAAGTATATTTTTAGTATATTATACCTGGAAACATTTAAAATGAAGTACAATTTCTTTTTGAAAATTGTTTTATCAAGGTAATAAACTCTAATTGAAAACGTTAATACTATCAAATGACAAAATAGCATTATGAAATTCACCTTGAAGTTGAAGTTTACTCAGGTGCTTTCTAACTTCAAATGAAAACTCCAAGTTCTTTGTCCATTGGTGATCTTTTAATAATGCAAACTCATAATTTGCCGATTTGAAATGAAAATTGTAACCTTATTTAACAGTTCGAAAATAACAGTTAAACCTGTATGATTGAAAGCCGTCAAATATCTCTATACAGGGTAGATATGTTTATTATCACTACCAATATTTCGAAGATATTTTCTAGACTGACGATGATTAAGCATGTGCTTAAGAATATAATATAAGTTTATAACTACTATAAGTTTTTAAGCATATAACTGGCTTTTACAATCTATCGGCTATATATAAATCTTTCTACAGCAATGGTACTTGTGATTCAGTATTTTCAAATTTCTCTAAGTGATCTAAATATAATTTTTTTCAATTTCGTATTGAATGATTTCGACTCGAAGGACATTTAATGTAATAAAGAAAATAATTAGATTTTTAAAGCAAATGTATTTTCTTCAATAGGCTTTGTAAAAGCACTTTGATTCTCTTTTAAGAAGTATCAGTTTCAATTCTGACAATTTATCTTCCGGGTGTTATTCAGATTTTTGTGAGATTTCTTTATACGTTGTGCTATAGCACCACTTTATGCTACATATTTTTAAAACTCTGACAGTATCTGCATATCTAACCACAAATTTGAGTTTAACTTTGAATATACATAACTGTATAGTAAATCACCTTTAAAAACTGCTATGTTCATCTTCAGTTTATCATATTTATTCATAGTGGTAAAAAGCTTTAGCATATATATTTTTTGTATAAATCCTGACACGTATGAGAGTATGTTAATAAAATGTGTGTTTATCAACAAAAATTAAAGAAAGGAAAGAAAGATCATGCACAAATCCAGAAAAATTGAAGACAATTACTAACCTAAGTAATGAATATAATTAAGGAATTTAAATCCAAAATTGATATGTTCGATTAAAGCCCAAGTGAATTTGTCACTTGGAATACTTCACTTCTGAATATGTCACCTGAATGACATTTTCAAATATTTTGTGTAATGCACAAAAGTGATACTTTGTGTCACTTTCAAACGACTAATTTAAAACTACTTAATTTTATATTTTGATATTTTTAAATATTTTAACTGTTTTTAATTAGCACCGAATTTTATTAATTTTACAATACATTTTTAGCATTTAGTAAATATAGCATCGTAATTTAAAGAAATGGTGTAAAATGAAGGAGTAGTAAAAGAAAGTCTTAGTTTCAACATAAAACAAATAAAAATTATAATATTTTAAA
Source organism: Maratus michaelseni (assembly GCA_963931845.1). Lineage (NCBI taxonomy): Eukaryota > Metazoa > Arthropoda > Arachnida > Araneae > Salticidae > Maratus > Maratus michaelseni. Next base: position 304,604,852 of record OZ007593.1, read on the forward strand.
AGTTGTACGAAACTTTAAATTTTTACACTCAAGATCTCGCGCCTTGCTACTCTCCTATTAGTCATCTTTATATCCACAATTTTTTTGTGCTAATATGTAAAATTGAGTTATATCTGTTTACATACAGCGCTGTTGCCAAATGTGCAGAATATTTTAAATTTAGAATATTGTCACGTTCTGAAGAGAAATATTCCCCTTAAACAATAAACAGTAAACAGTTGATCGATTCAAGGGGATTCCCAGTTGGAAGCAATTCCACTCCTTGTATATGTGTATTTGTGCATCACATTTTAAAGGATCCATGTAAAAAATAGCATAAAAGTAGCGAAAATGCACTGTAAAATGAAAGAGAAGCTGAGGATTTTAGCATCAACTTCAACAGCCAATCCGAAGTTAGTAAGATAGCCACTCAAGATTAGCTTGCGTAAAGCTACCAGCAAGAATTAACTAGCGATTTAAAATCGAAAGAGAAAAGTCTAAGAGCAAGCAACGTTTTCGTCTCTTGATTTTAGCAAGGCTCATTTTTCTATATATTCTCCCTTTTTATTTTGTAATACGCATGCGGCCGGTCTGGCTGGCAGGAGACGTTGCGTTTACCTGCGAGGGGAGGGGCAATGCAGGTAAAAAAGTGACAAAATTACGTCATTTTAGCATGAATTTTTTTTATAGCACTTGTTTCTGCTAACTATTCTGATATTAAGTCATTATTGCCAAACCGTTTGAACATAAGCTATTTGCTAAGACCGTGCCAAACCCTGATTTATAAGTAAAATGAGGTGTCAAATTCACGTCTTTTTAGCAAAGCTGAAATTTTAGTATGTTATGCTTTGGCTATCAGATAAGCCATAACTAATTTGCCAGACCGAAATTCCGTTGCTAAATTACTGCCAGACGCCGATTTAAATCTGGCGGGGAAAGCGCCTATTAGAAGAGTTGACAGCTTTCGTAGTGCTTTGACTATTTTCAATACATAGGCAAGCCGTGACTGTTGCCAAAGCAACGATCCTCGCTTTCTATAAAAGTATATATATATGATTTGTCGAAATATATGCTTAATTAAAAATATTTCTTACACTTATTTAACGTTTATTTCAATGAAAATATTTCTTTTGCTTACTTATCGCTATAAACATCACACGTTTTTCCATTACTAGCCAACGCAATTAAATTTAATTTCGAAAACACAGGGAACGTGCTACGAACGTTATTACTCCAAACCGTAAATGATCCTTTGACCTTGAAAAGAAGCAGTTGACATTGCCTATTTCTTGCTGGCCGCTATAAGTTTATTCAGAAAATTTAGAGAAAATATGATATATTGTATTATTTAAAATTTAAAGCGAATATCAATAAACACTAATTATAATATTACTTAAAAATTAAGAGAGAATTTAAATAAACATAACGGTTGACAATTTATGCCTTGGAGTTTCATTTTTGCTCTTTTTTCGCTTCTTTGGCGATTTCATAAATCTCTATACTTATAAAAGAACATGTCCTGATGACTCAGAATCAACGCCGAGCTTCAACCTCTGCTCCTAGGTAGGACTATGAAATTTGGAAGACCTGTTCCTTATATAATGTAAATACCCACTAAGAAAAGATTTTTGAAAATTCACCCCTAACGGAGTTGAATAGGGGGTCAAAATCTTTAGGTCATTCCGCCTTTTTGCATATCTTAGAAGAAGTTTTCGGTAGAAGAAAGAAATTCAAGATAACAAATCTACTAAAATAATAGTTAAACACGTATTTCAGCGATTTTATAAATTCAGCCAATTAGGGGGGGGGGGTTAAATGGGGGTCGAATGTTTTAAGTCATTTTGACATATCTCAATAGAGGTTGTCGGTAGGAGCGTGAAATTAAGGATAACAAATGTACTAAAAATATTTAAATAGGTATTTCAGCTATTTTAGATATTCATCCACCTAAGGGGTTAAACGGGGATCAAACGTTTCAGGTCATTTCGCAATTTCTCAGCAGTAGTTTTATGTACGAGCGTGAAATTAAGAATTACAAAGCTACTAAAAATAGTTAAACACGTTATTCAGCTATTTAAGCTGGAGCGAGTTTTTTGCCAACATCGGCTATGAACCCGATCATGGAAGATTAGATGAATAAGGCAACTGTAGCTGATTTTTTATTAGATATTTTGCGTGACATTTTTCCAAGGAAAAGTTATTTTTAATTTCATATTTTATAAATTGTTTTTGCGCTTTTTGTATTCTAGTGATCGGATTTAAATTTTTATACTAAATATAATACATTTCCTCCTCTGTTCAAAATACATTTTTTGGATTTAAATATTTGCAATTTAAATACTAATCGCCATGTTTAATGTGCTCGGGTCTGCACAAGACTGTGTTACTGTGATTATCGTATAATAAGTTTACAGGCGTGCAACTCAAAGGGTTCTTTTAAAATAAATTCATTTTAATGATATTATGCACACATAATAACTGAATCCTTTTATAATGATCGCTGTATTAACGATATATGGCGGAGAAGAACACAGGTCCCCGTTTTTTTGACCACGAATTTAACAATTTATGGGCGTGAAACCACACTGCCGTGTATCTTAGGTAATCTCATTTTTCTTTATTTTATCTAATACTCTCTTCCCCTTAGATAATCACGGGCAGGGCCAAGCAGTACTTTGTCAGGGGGCTCATGAAATAAAATATTTGTCTTGAAACCTTTATTTACGTGCTTTTTTGATATTCTTATTAGTTATTTTCATATAATTAGGCATAGACAGTGGTATCGTCCGCATATAAAACAAGAAAAATAAGTAAACTACGAGGAATATTGTTAAAATAAACAGGAAAAATAGTAGTGCCCAAGAAACTACCTTGAATTTTACCGCATTTAATGATGTGTAAAAGAGTTAATGTGTTATTAATGTGAACGAATAAATTACGGTCGCCAAGGTATGAGTGTATGAAGTTTATAAGTCCGGATAGGATGTTGAGCCGAATTAGTTTGTGTATAAGGCCATCATGAAAGACTTTATCGAAAGATTTGGCGATGTCTAAAAAAATAGCGGCAGTAGGTTTCTTCGCATTGAAGTTTTCAGTAATAAATTCCACAACACGAAGAAGCTGATGTAATGTAGAATTCTGGAATGAGAATATTGTTCGCCGAGCAAAAGGGCAAATTTATAATGCTGTTTTCTCTGTAATTTTTTTAAAATGCTTAAAAAATCTGAATTTTCAATTTTGAGATAAAAAAATTAATTACGTATATAAGTATAATACCTTGAGAGTATCAATCATTACTTGATGTTTTAAAAATGCATTATATTTGTAGAATTATATTAATTTAAACAAACCCTGTATTGCTGTGAAACCTACAGCATAGTGAACGGATATATCAGGTCGCGGCGGTGAGAAGGTTAAGAATTCGTTAATTCGTTGAGTTTAGAGTGGATGACACGTTCAATAATTTTGTAGATAGAAGAGAGGAGAAAATTAGTTGGGTCATTAAGATTACTGGCAGGTTTAGGGATTGGAGAAATAATTTAATTTTTCCAAGGTTTTGGAAAATAGCAGAATTTTAAGTGTCGAGCTTGTAAGGTGTGTTATATAAATTACACTAATAATAGGATGTTGTTTTAGGGTGTAGTTAGAGATATTGTCCTACCAAGGGGCTTTACGGTTTTTAAGTTTTTGAATAATATTATAAATAAATACTGGTTGAATATCGGAGAGGGTTTCGGGAAGGTATGGTAAGAAAGTTGCGTACGTTATCATTGACGTCATTAAAGTGGGTTTGGCTACCGATGAATGGGTTCGGAGAAAAAAAATTTTCGTAAGAGTTAGCAAGAAAATTAGCTTTATCTTTATCAGTATAGGCAGTGACATTATTAATAATTAAAGTGCGAATGGGAGTGTAGTTATTGTTTAGTCTTTTATTTTGATGCGCCAAAGAGAATTGTCATTGGTACAGATATTTTCGAGGAAATTAGACCAGCTTTTTTGTTTTTCTTTTTGAATAAGGTTTTTAATTTTATTATCAAGTCTGTTAATAGCAGTTTTAAGGGCGGCGTCTCTAGTATATTGAAAGAGTCGCCGGAGGAAATTGCGTTGGTTGCAAACGTTGCTGATATGAGTAGTAAGAAAAAAATGAGTTATTATTTTTGAAATTGGTAGCTTGTCTTTGAGCAGCATGGATGAGGTTATTTAAATGAGTTACGGAATTATCAATATCAGTACGGTTATTGATGTTAGAATAGATTAGATCGGCGTTATTAAGATAATTTTTTAATTTATTTCAATCGATTGCTACAGAAGGGTGAAAGGTGATAGAGTTAATTAAATCATTTTTAAAAGAGACAAGTAAATGATCGGAGGTAAGAGCGTTAAGTACAGAGGTAGTAATGGGATACATGAGATTTTTAGAAATAGCAAAGTCAATAATGGAGGGTTAATTGCGGATTTGTGTAGGTAGGTATATGAGTGGGAGTGTTAGGAGCGTGCAGACAGAGCTGATTGTGAGTAATAAAATATGTAAGGAAGTTCCACGAAGAGATGTAATGTGGCAGTTGAAACGTCTGTTGAGTGCATCATAGGCACCAGCTACAAAGGCCAAATGGTGTGGTGTGATAATATTTAAAAGGTCGTTGACAGGGAAATGTTCCACTATGCCTGGCATAGAGAGAAGTTATGTTAAATTTGATGTGTGGAAGGTCAAGGACAATTCCAGTATAGTCACCGCCATTAAGAGGAGTGTTTTATGTGATGTAGTGAGGGAGGTGATTTTTAATATAAATTGCAGTGCCGCCAAAATTAGAGTTAGTACGCGGTGTATGATAAATCTTATAGCCAGAGATGTTAATGCTGTAAAAAGGGTTGAAAACGTATTGGATAAGGAGGATATCAAATTGAGGGTTGGATGAAATAAAGGACAGGAGTTCATTAATATTGTGTCTAACGGAGCTACAATTCCACGGGAGAATAAGAAGGGAGGAATAAGTGTTATTGCAATTATTCATGATTGGTTAAGTTAAGATCTTGAGCAAAGTTGTCTAGTTCATTTATGATAGTAATAATTTTTTCGAATGTTTTTTTTTACATTTTTGAGTTTCAGTGGAAATTGCTTTAATGCAGTTGAGGGGTTTAGGGGGTTGAAGTAGTTCTTTCATATCTTTAAAGATACCGAACATATTATGAAACGGGTCGATATAGTTAGTACGTCGTAGGGTTTGGGGAGGGAGAGGTTGCATTGTTAGTAGAAGTGGAAGGTTCCGCGGTTGGGGCTTTCTATGTGACTTCTGTTTCGGAAGTAGTAAAGTTTTTGGCAGTATCAGTATCGGAAGAATTTTTTTTGGCTTTCTCGACGTAATTGTATTCTTTCATGATTTCAGAGAGATCTGTAGCGTTTTTGGATGTTATGGTTTTAGGAAGAATAGATTTAGGATTAGGTGATTTTTTATCGTTCTTGTTAGAGTTAGGGAGAATATATTTTTAAAGGTTTTTAGGGTTTTAAGGGCAATTACCGTAAGAGGATGGGTACACAGCACCTCAATTAGAGCAAGTAAAGGTTATTCTACCAGCAGTTGGGCATTTATCGGTGTGGGCTTGCATATTTGCATCATTTAGGATCAGAATTACATATTTCAGAAGCGTGGCCAAACCGTTGACAGCTATAACACTGTTTTGACTTGTTAGACTTTCTGAAAATCTGCTTTTCGGCACTAATATAACATAATTCACATATGTTGTAGATATTATCAAAATCTTTTTGGGGTAAGACATTAACCATATAGAGTGGCGTGGCTTAACCATTTTTTTTTGTTTTTTAGCAGGGCTGCGCGAGTTGCAGAAAGCCATGTAAAGCGAGGTCGTCAATATTTAGTTCAGTGTCAGTATTAGGGGGGATACCTCTAACACAGAACTGTATTGGACGTTGGTCCTTAGGATGGATAGTAGTGAATTTGAGATTTTTTCACATAAATATTTATGAATATCAGGGAACTGGTTTTCTGTTTTACATTGGATGTTTTGAAGTTCGCCTTTGAGGCAAACAGTAGGAGGGTTTTCAGTATCAAGGAATTTAATTTAGTGGGCGATATTTCGCCGGTCAACGTCGTTGAATTCGACTTAGAATGGGTGGATTTCTTTTTTTTCACCTGATACGTCGTTTATAGTTGCATCAGAAGTAGAGGAATTTTGGCTAGAAACTTTATCTTTCTCCATAACAGTGGTAGTATCAAAATTAATTTCAGGTGAAATATTTATGAATTTATTGTTAAATTCAATGTTAGCATCAGTTTCAGAATGACGTCTTTTGCAGGCGGGAATAGGGTTTGGGCTAATGCATTTATGAATGTTAAGATTATCAAGGACGTCACATTTAAATAATCTATAAGTACCAGTAGATAGAATTAAAGTGGTATTGTATGGCTGCCTCAAAATGGATACAGCAAAACTACATAAATATCTTACTTGAGCTATCAAATCGTCTTTGGTTGAGTAGTCAGGGAGGAGTAGTAGATACTTGATTTCATCATCAATAGCAGAGAATAACACACGGAGAAAAATATTGGCAGGCTCATGATATGTAGGAAATGCATTAAATACACAGACGCAGTTCACAGAATCAGTTCCATCGATAATTCATGCCAGTTTATCAATAAGACTGTTTGCGTCACTATCGGCCGTAGCCATTGTGAGCAAAACGAAATAAACTCAATAGTACGAATAACTACAGCACCACTACTTATAACAATAGCTCACACAATACTGAGTAGATAAAATACATGTCTTAACAATGCGACTTCTCATATAAGAATGTGTCTATATTCTCCTTATTTAATGACAGAATAAATAAAACAAATGCTACTATTAAAAATAGTGGTAGTATTCTAGATTTAAAGAAAACCCACAAAACTTTTAACACTGATTTAATATATCTCTAATGCTTGCCATACTCTGTAAGACGATGGTTGGTGCAAACGTGTTCGTGTAAAGTGTATTTTCAGCATACGTGTTCTATCAGCTAAATTAAAGACAGGTAAAATGCCAAAGACTTCGCGGGCCACAGATAAGTTATCAGCGGGACCTATCATGCCGGATGTAAACTTTCTTTATCCTCTGTTTCTGTCCTTCTTTTGGTGAAAAATACTTACAGAATTCTGTTCTGAGTTTTTCTCTTTTCGCATAAATATCGGATAAACTTCATTTGGACTACTCTAGTATTATCATTAAGAGAATTTCACTCATGAATTGAAGCAAAGTAAATTAATCATGAGATTAATTTATGCAAACACAAACCACTACAAATGTATACATTTTAATTTCAGCAAATTTATGTATCGATAACTTTCAATTTATTATGAATGGCTTACGTTTTCACAAGAATAAGAATTACTCTTGACCAGGTCTATTACTGAGCAATGACTATGGCTGTTATTGTTTGAAATAATTAATATAATTATACATTTGCATTTGAATCAATTGTTTAATTATCATTTAAATATCAGTGATAAGTATAATTATTCCTTTATATTAGAAAGAAATTGTTTATTGATAAGATAATCCCTTAATCCCTTTAGATTGAGGATTTTATTTTTTATTGGATTTTAGATTACATCCCTGCACAAAATTTCTCTTACATTAAACATAAAAAAAAATCTTCAATTGTTAAATTAGATTAAATAAGTTTCACTTGATTATAGGAAAATGACTCTGCATTTAACCAATATTTTACTCTGTGTGAGCGTTATTGTAAATTTAATTATATTTCATCTTCTTGCAAAAATGAAAAATCTGGTTAAATTATCATTTAAATCCCATTAAAATAGTGTAATGGAATTTCACATTTATTCTAAAACTTTTATTGAAGTGCATTTTTCCTCCCAAATAAATTAACTGAAACGAGTAGAATGTTCTTCTTAATATTTCAAAATAAAAGTATGAAAAGCTGTTTAATTCGAAATCTGAATAAATGATGGAAAAAAAATGATGGAAATAGAAATTTAATGGTTATATATTAGAGAATAGAATAAGTTTTTAAATAATTAAATTAGGTTAACCGAGAAATCGTAGTGGTGAATTATATTTATGTTTCAAAAATATAATTTCAATTAATTCATTGAAATGTGCTCATTAAAGTTTTTTATTTAGAAGGTAACTAATATAAATTTTTGTAAAAGAAGCATTTGAATAAAGAGAAGAAATATTAAGCGTGTCTGAAATACTGAATATTCAAGAAAAATATCAATTTTATCTATCTATCTATATATACATATAATATAATATAATATATAATAAAATAATATAATATAAAATATAATATATATATATATATATATATATATATTAATATGCATCCAAAAGAAATATATATATATATATATATATATATATATATATATATATATATTAAGAAAGAATCCGAAAGAAATATTATAACAATTAATACATTGTTAAAAAAATAAGGATATTGTAAGTTGTTCGTAAAAAAGTGGAATTACATAAATTACATTAGAGATCTTGAAAATTGTGATCCTACACTTTTGCAATCTCTCTGCGGATTTATATTCGCGGGGAAAAAATTAGGAGCTCGGAATGATGTTAGCCTGTTCGAATCCACAACCGCCTGAGATGGCTTTCACGGACGGAGCAAGTTTTTCAGGCATTTCCTTGTACAGTAAAGATAATCTGGGTAACTTTTTCTATGTAAAACGTACTTTATTGTTTGAGATTAATTGAAAAATCCTAAAAATATACTACTAATTTATGAATAAAGTAGGAAAGCTATTTGAGGGAGTCGGGGCAAGAAAGTGCTAAGCCACATTTGTAAACTCCTGAGATGTATCAGTTTGAAAGTTAGAGCAAACATTCAAATGAGGATATATAACATAATTTTTTTTCCAATATCTTAGTAACATTTGGGATATTCTGAATAACAATATGGCATTACTTGAATGATATTACTATTACGTTTCTTGTAAATTAGATATCTTCATTGTGGGGCATAAATGTCTGGGACAAAAACGAAACCTGTGACATATGCTGCCACCAAGTGATATTAGAAACAAATAATATGCATAATATTATAATTTACAATATTAAGTAACAGATTACAGTGTCAGATTTATTTCACCAAAAATGTGGCTTGGCACTTTCTTGCCCCGACATTCTCATTTAATTTCATAATATATTTGCCAACAAGAAAACTACCTCTTTGCAAAAATTAGTATGAGAAGAAAAAGATAAATTTATTCACTTTTTATTTTCGACAGCATAATGCACTGGAACAATTTATTATTTAAGATGTTAGAATGTCTTTTCATATTAGAATGTGTATATGCTAAGTTAGAATTCATATAGTATATGAAATACAATTCACTAAGAAAGAGTGGGGTAAAGTTAATATTTTCATTCTCGATTAACTATAGCTTTCACTATACGTTGAAATTTACTGTAGATTGTAATTCTACATTTTTAACCGTGAATAGAATTCTCTGTTTTGTCATGAAAATGTTGGATATACTGCATCAATGTGGTTTAGGCTTTGATTTAGCTAGTGCTCTTCAAGGGAAAATAAAAGAACGCCACAGTATTTATTTAACTGATGTTTGATTTTAGTTAAATTTTCCAAAATGAATACGCGCATGATTAAAAAAAATAACGATGATACATAAGCATCTCATTAACTAAGAAAAAAAATAAAATGTTAAACGTCAGTTTTAAAATGAAAAGAAATGTACCAAAATCCTGAAACTGTAGAATTTATTACTTCTGAACATTCAAAAGATAAAAAAAATACCTTGAAGATTTAAAGAAGCAAATGAAAAAACAAACAAACAATGTAACGAAATGAGAGATGGAAGTAAATGAGTGATTTTAATAAGATGTTAAAATATAACTAATAAAAAAAAATGATAATGAAAGTTGTGGTATCTATATTTCCACTACTAAATCAATAAATATTATATTTGTGTAACTATGTATGATTATATCATTTTAAAGCACCAACTAGGGTAAAAACAAAAAGGTTTATTTTACTACGGACAGCAGTTTCAGATTTATAAGAATGCTGGTTGAAAAAACAATCCATTATTTAAATTGCATTTTCCTCAACAGGAATAGAAAAAGAAAATAATTAATTCTTATCTTACGCAATTATCTATATATTTAAAACGCTAAGCATTTTTTTCAGAAATTCGTGAGAAAAAACTACTTCCATAAATCACATGATTCTTATTTTAAATGAAAGATATTTGGTCACATATTTGTTATCGTGCATTCGTTTGTTCAAAACTTTTATAAATTAACAGAAATGTTCAATTAAAATTTTACATCTGCGCATGCTCAACGTATATGTTAAAATCCGTGCCTTTGGACAGATGCAATGCACATGCACATAGAAGCTCGCTCGGCTGCATTATCGCAGATGAAGAGATGTGTGCTTTAGTTACTGAATATGGTATGGACGTAGGAATATACGTACTTCCTATTTGTATTGTACTTCATAGTTCATAGGTCCATGAAATTGTCTTTCTGGTAGTGGTGAATATGACGTTACTCTCGAATTAATTTGCATTACACATTTTTTTTAATAGTTTACATCTAAATAGATTCATCTATTCACATTCTAACATCTATTTCACTGGAGAGAAAAAAGTTAAAAATAAAATTTTCGAAACACTGTTTCATAATCCCCTCCTCTTAAACAACAAGAGTGATGTGAAAAATGTCGTGACAATGACGTTATGCTTTGCTTGAAATGCATTTTTACATTGATAAAACTGAAGAGAAAAATTTATATGATTTTGTGAACATTACGTAATTTTACAGATTTTTCAATTCTTAATTATAAAGATTAGAATTGGAGCCTTTATTGATTGCTTCATCTTGATTACATTGCTTACATGTTACCAATTACTTTTTTTTTTCAATTCCTACTATTATCTCACACCCTCTATATATTTATATATCTTGTATATTGTTAATTTATTAATGTGCAGATGGCGTGTAATATAGTAGATACATTACAGTGTGAGTAGATAGATAAATGAATCGCTCAAATCTCTATCAAAAGTTATTCAGTTGCTTTGTTTTTAAATGTATCTGAAGCAATGACCTCCGATGTAAAACCGTCTACTTATAGTTTAATTTAATGTTTTTAATAAACAAAATATTTAAAAAAACAATATTTCTTTTTTTCTTTTTTATTTAACTTGCATAACACCTTACATAAAATATTCTATTAAATAAACTGCATAAAAAGTCCTTATTTTGCAACTGAATTTGAAAGAAAACACAATTTATGGGATCCCGCGTTGTTCAATATGAATCCATCAAGTAGCCTTCGCGAGAGGTAGCTTTTTGCGATTGCAGTCTTTAAATCAGATTATCTTTTTAAAAATGAATTAGAAATAAATAATAATCATATTTTTAAATGTCAGAATATGCAAACTTTGTCTGAGACGCTGAAAATCACACATTAGTGGTAGCAAATGAAATTTGGCAATCAGATTATCATAAAATAAATTAGAAAATAAACTACAAATGAATATTGCAAAACTCGTTTATGAGAAGAAAAAAAAACGAACATCGCTTTTTAAATATGAAAATGATTGGTAACAATGCCGTTATGGAATCCTACAAAGAATGAATAAAGGATAAAAAAAAACAGCAACCATTGCAATCACGATATTAATAAATATGCAATTCAAATTATGTAGTACATAAAATCTTCGGTATTTATATTATATGTCATAATATATATATATATATATATATATATATATATATATATATATATATAATGTTTTAATGATTTTTGCATAAAGTTTTATTTTAATATAAACACATTAATTTTATCAGTTTTAAGAGATACTGTAATGTACAATCCGATGAAATTTAATAGAATCTGAACAGTATTAAATAGAATCCCTTTTGATACAGATTATTCCAGTAAAGCGGTTCTTGGCACTATTGTGAATTATTCTCTAGGGATTCAGTAGCTCTCTTGTAAATACTATGATTGAAAGCAGCACTAGATTTAATGAAATTCAACATGTTTTAAACAAACTTGGAGTGATTTGAATTGTCATTTAAATATTCCTCCTTATTTCAACGAAGTGTATGTACATTCCGGATTAATTTAAAGTTGAATAAGATATGTCACAATCATATTAGGCAATACAATTTCGGGCATTTAAATCAAAAAATAAAATATGATGTACATGGTGGTAAGTTAAATTTAGAAGGAAATATTGTTAAAAATATAAATTTGTAATATCTAAAATGCATGCATATATATATATTTTAATTCTTATATTAAGAAACTACCAATTTTCTTTTAAAATATAAAATACAATTTACTTTAAGATATAAAATACACTACAATACAAAAATATACATACTCCTTAGAATTGGACAATTCTGAAAAATATGTTGACTTTTGTGAAAAGGGAAATACATTAGATGAATGTAAGTGGTAATTGAAACAACACAAAAGAGACAAAAATGTATATTTAATTAACAGCATAGGGAAAAAAAAAGAAAATATGGTTTCTTGCCAATGCAAAAGTATACATACCTAGCATGAAAAAAAGAGATTTATGCTTGTTTTTGTGGTTACAAAAGGAAACTAATAATTACAAGGACGTTCGTGCCGTCGAATGATGTCATAAATCTGGGATGGCATACATTCAATAAGATTTATCAACCTAGGTTTATCAATTTCATCCAAGGCTTTAAATATTGATTCACGGAGCTCATTTTTCTTTTCATATTGCTTGTAGTGGGCATCGATTTTGCAAACTAAAAATCCCCACATGTAATTAGGATTGCAATCTGAGTAACAAAGTGGCCAATTCAAACCATTAACTTTTTGTTGTTTCAATCAATCACACGTACAGCGACTGCTATGTACTGAGGTACTGTCGTGCTAAAAAGTGAACTTTTCTTTTCTTAATCGCCGGGGATACGGGATAAGGTGGTTTTGCAATATATGTTGCTTCTCAATACTATCCATTTGTAATATTTGGAAAGCCAGCTTAAGTTTACCACGAGCAGTGAAAGCTCCCCATACCATAAAACTACCACCTGCAAAGTTTTTTTTAGAAAAGTACCTTTGTTCCTTTCTAAAATCACGCGAGTAATATGCGAAACCATCCGGTCCGTCGAGATTCATTTTTTTTCTTCTCTAAAATATTCTGAAAAAAAATAATCTGAAACATAAAATATTTCTTTGTAATGTTTGTTTGTTTTTATACTTATTTCACGAAGAATGGGGAGCATTCCCGGTCCGTGGTAAGCTTCAGCTGGCCTTCACAACACCAAAAATGGATAGTATTGAGTAGCAAAAGATATTGAAAGGCCATTTTATCCCGTATCTCCGGCGATTAAGATATGTAAAGTTAAGTTTTCAGCATGACAATGTCTCAGTACGTAGCAGTCGCTGTACATGTGACTGGTTGAAACAACAAAAAGTTAATGTTTTGAATTGGCCACTTTGTTACCCAGATTGCAATCCTATGGAGAACCAGGGGGGGGGGATTTTAGCTCTCAAAATTTATACCCACAACAAACATTATGAAAGCAAAAATGAGCTCAGTGAATCAATATTTAAAATCTCGGATGAAATTGACAAACTTACGGAGATATATCTTATTGAATGAATGCCATCCCGGATTTAAGACATTATACGACGTCACGGACGTCCTTGTATTTGTTAGCTTCCTTTTGTAACCACAAAAACAAACATTAATGTCTTTTTATATGCTGGTAATGCATAGTTTTGCATTTGAAAGAAACAACAATTTCTGTATTTTTTCTTATGCTATTCATTAAATATGCATTTTCCTCTTTTGTATTCTTTCAATTACCATTTACATTCATCTAATATTTTTCTCTTTTCCAAAATTCCACATATTTTTCAGAATTGTGAAAATTTAAGGGATATGTATATTTTTGCGATGCAATATACAGCATATATTTTTTTTAATACCTAAAATGTATGCATAATCTTTTAAATTTTTATACTAAGAAACGATCAATTTTGTTTTAAAATATAAAGTACCTGGTTTCTAAAAATGAAATTCCATTGAAATATTACTTTTATGTATATATATAACTATAAGATTTTTATAATAAAATAATTACTAAATTTTGAAGTTGCAAAATGTGATCGGTCATGCGGTTGCAGAATTTTAACGAAAAAAAATCTGCTAAATTAGAAAATTTTTCTCGAATGCTTTTTAAAAATACCGAATTCCACAAATATGTGCTGATTTTTTCTCTTTGAAAAGAATGTTGCTTCATTCTTTTTTTATTTATCTAGAAAATGCAAATATTTTATATCTCGGAAACTTTTATACCCTTAATGCACGCTTACAATTTTTGTATCATATCAAAGCAGTATAATGAAACAAGTTAACTCTAATTCGATTTTTAAAGAAAATATCAAAAATTCTTTTAAAACGTAATTTATTCTAATTTGATCTATATGAAAAAATCGTCATATATTTTGAATAGTATAAAGCTATAAAAATGTACATTCTCTGATACACAATATTGATTATGAGTTCAAATATGAAAATGTATTTATGAAATAATGAAGCTATGTATGTAACTACAGGTTACCACTGTGTGCAATAAATTTTAGATTTCAAGTGTTCGTGAAAAATAAGTGGGTGATTTAATATCAACCCATTTATTGTCTTCTGAGAACATACATTTTCTATGTTCTTCAATTAATTTATTTATGGGGATTCAGATAATATATTCATAACATAATTAAGAACTAAATCCTTGAATTCACTGCATTCAGATTCAAAGCTTATTTTTTAATAAAGCAGTAAATTAAAATCATACTGTTAAACATTTATTCCGCACTTGTGGTTTATCTGATATTTAAATATATATATATATATATATATATATATATATATATATATATATATATATATATATATATATATATCCATTTTCAGAGATTGATTTTCCTGCATTGTTTAATTAAATAATTTCAGGGTGCGTTTAAAAGGGAATAACAAAACACATTATAATGAAAATGTCTTTCCGAGTACATCGATATTAAAACCTTAACATGTTTCTGAATATTTAATCCTCCCTCATCAGACGAATGGAAGAGCTCACTTGGAGAACAGAAATAGAACTGAAATTCAATAGGAAAGAAAAGTCTAGAGGAGGCTAAATTGGAGTAACAAACTCATAGAAAATAAGATATATCAAAAAACAAAGAGAGAAATGATACGAAAGATAAAATTAGAAGAGTTTGAAGATGTGGATAAATAAAAATTAGATAGAAATGTAAGAAGAGAGAAAAAAAATAATAAAAAACAATTTAAAACGGAAAAAATATCAAATCTATATTAAATATCATAATTAATATCTCGTGTTGAAAATAAGATGTTAACTGTATTGTATGTTAATGAGCATGTATTAATTATCTCTTAAATACTAACCAATCGTTTTAAAACGTCATGAAAAACTGAAAGCGACCACACACTGAGGATAATAAACTAACAATTTCTTTCATCAGATGAGGTAGAAAATTTATGAAACATACAAAGATCAACATGTATGTAGACAGACTGCTTGTATACGGTAACAAACATTCTTTTTAAAATTAAAATTCCACACATTCTGTGCTATACTTATAAAAGGGGTTATAATGTTCCTCTAGACAATAGTTTTTGTTGTTTTTGTAAAACGTCAATTATATAGATTTTATATATTTTCGAATCCACTTTATCCGTGGGAACTCAACATTATCTCCATTTAATCATTAGAAAATTTGTACACAAGCAACAGAAGGAACAATATAAAATGACAAACTACATTCTTGTACTTTTGAATTATTTGATTACTGTACTGAATAAGTAAAGAAAAAAAAGAAAAAAAAAACTACTGAAATTTTATGAGATAGGTATAAAAATTCTCGTTAATATTAAGGCCAAATCATTCAAAATAGAATTTTAAAACATAATGCACAGCGTACATAATTTTGTTTGCATGAATGGCGTCATTCAAATAGTATCCAACAATACATTGCTCATAACTTTTATTATACATTTATATTTGGTAGAAGAATCATCAATCATTTATGAATTCCCAAGATATATTGTTACATAAAACTCGCCTATAAAAGTACAAAGAAGGTAAAATTCAGAAATATGAAATTTACGTAGCGGTGAAATGTGATACGTGTCACTTTTATTTTCAGTACATAATCCTCTTGTTATTTTTAACGAAAGTTTTTAATTCGATGTTTTAACATATGTCACATACATGATTTACAATAAGTTTTAACAGCATATATATTATTTATAACAAAATAAATGACATTTTTAATTTTTAATTTATTTTATTGTTTAATTTACTTTTTTCTTGTATTAGTATGTATACGATAGCCCTAAAAATAGCACGTTATTAGTTATAAGCTGATGTAACTGATGTAACCGAACGTATTACATTTAGTAAAATTACTGGTATTTAGAAGCTGAATAATATCATTTGGTATTTCACAAGTCTATGTTTTTTTTATTATCTGGAAGTTCTTTGCTATTTTATTTGTCGCTTTCAGAAATAAGTGTGGTTTCTCCTATTAATTCTCCTAGGATTAATTCTCTCTTGGATTATTGCTAAGTAAAATGAAGATATAATATTCGCTTTTTCACATTTGTCCTCTATCATTATTATTTATAATTTCATCGGGCGTTTAAATGGATTAATAGTGATTTATATATTTTTTTTCTATTATATATCTATGCATGTATATATGATTATACATACATATATATATATATATATATATATATATATATATATATATATATATATATATATATATATACGAGGGTAAGTTAAAAATTATCCTCAATTTTGGTATAACTCTTCTTACATTGTTCATATTGACCTCTGTCCTTGCTTATTTTATTGTTATGCTGTTGTACGCATGCTATGAAAGTTTGGTCGTAATTCCTCCATTTGTTTTTCTTTTGTAGCAGATAGATCATGGCGCCCTATTACAGGTTTGCACCAAAGAGGAGCAACGAGCAGTGATCCGGTTTTTGTGGTCAGAATCTGTATCAGGAGCCGCGATCCATCGAGGACTTTCGGCACAATACGGGTACAGTGCCTTGTCGCAACGGAGTGTCTAGGAATAGACTTAAAATTTCCAAAATGGTCGCACAAGTGTTAGGCATGAGGAAGGAGCCGGACGACCGTGTACGGCCACAAATGATGACAACATTGAGCGTGCACATGACATGGTTCGGTTAGATAGACGACTGATTATCGATGAAGTCCACTCAAAGAGGCATTAAGGGGTCGTCGATCACCTCGGACCAAGAACTGAAGGATGCGGTGCATGCGTGGCTTGCTGCTGAGTCGAAAACCTTCTTTTCTGAGGGCATCAGGAAGCTTGTACAACGATGGATCTAGTACGTTGAAACGCAAGGGGATTATATTGAAAAATTATGTTAGCGTCCGTTTCCTATTTGTATTGCAGTAAAATTTATAACTACATTGCGGATAATTTTTGACTTACCCTCGTATATGTATGTATGTATGTATGTGTCTGATTACGATGAGTAAAGTATAATTTCATCACAACCGAGATTCGTCAAATATATACAAAAAGGTTCTATCATTCAACTAATATTTGACGTAAACACAACTAATTCCATCACCTATATTTATTTGTAATATGTTGAAAACATATTAAAACAGGATGAGGCATTACATAATACATATTTCAAAACCTCGTTTGTAACACCCAAATGATTTCGTCCGATTTGGAAGTATTGAAAAAATGAAAAATGATTTTGTTATATTTTAAGTACACTCTTAAACATTTGGTTAAACAATTTACAAGAACATTGTGCCGAAAAAGCTCATCAAAAAACGGTGAAACGTTGTTCCAACATTTCGTGATACAATTGACTATTAAATTGTGTACGTTCAACAATGAAATGATAAAACATTGAAACAAAAAAACAGCTACATATAACCTGCAGAACAGAAATCGTACTTTCATCTTCTCTATCAATATCCTCGCATACAAAAAAAAATTAGCGTACATATTAACATCTGTGCTAAAAAAAAAAAAAAAATGTTTTTAGTATATATCATTGAAAATTATGAGTAATTTATACATATGAATTTTTTAATGTTTGATCAAGTGTGTATTAATGTTTTATATTTTAATAGTATTCGCTATGGGAATGCACTGTGTATGAAAAATAATTTTATTTCCATCCGCACCAAATCGTTAGGCTTTAAATTTTAGGACAAATTTACTCATGAACCTTTTACTCATATGGATTTACAACACAATGAAAGGTCCAGATTCAGGAAAGCAGCAGCTTCTACTAAGAGACGGGCAATACACCATCCAGAATCTAGAGGGTGGTTTAAGTTCACCAATGATCTTCAGATGGGATTTTTTTCCGCGCTTTTGAAAGTTTTAGTTGCAGTGCTAATAAAGATATAGATAGAGAGCGTAATTGACTAGCTATCTGATAACCACTGATTTTCTGGTGATAGATATCTGATCCCGACTGGATCGTAGTTTGAGGACTCCAAATGAATCGATGTGGTATATTTTGTCTTTGAACACAACACTCTCAATTTCAAAACTAACGATGATAATCCTCACATTTAAACACAAGGGCTCAATAAGCAATATTTCATTGAGTATATACATAATGGAGTATATGCAGACTGTATGAGGGACAAAACCTTTCCCCGACGTCTGGTGACGTATATGTGTAAGTGAAAAATCATTGAATGTACTGTATATTCGTACAAGTATAGTTTTGAGATATAATTATCATATGAATTGTTTTAAGAGTCTAGGCAGTGTGATGCTTTTCTGGGTCCTTAAATATTATTTTAATAAACACAGATCATAACTGAATTTAATATTTTAATATTATATTTATTGTATGAATAAATAATGTGGATGGTATCAAATATTTTGTTAAAGAAGTTCAAATTAAACAATTGCTTTGATAGCAAATGTATTAATGCATTCTTATGCAGATTATATGAAATGTTCTTCGTTAATTAGGATCTTGTATATCTTGTAAATATTTTTGTTAGTTGTTCAATTTAAATTTCATTTTTTACTTTACATCGTGTGTTGATTATTTTACTTAATATGTTATTTTACTGCGTGAGATTCATTTAAATATTGATAATTCGTTTGGGAATTAATTAATTTAATTCTCATAAGTTAAGGCTTTCTTCAAAACGTACACAAGGCTTGTTTTCGTTGTTAATTATTAATTTTATGGCTTTAACTAGAGTATATTTAAGATCTCAAAACTGTAGTATTAAACTAATTAGTAAGATGTTTGGGCTATAAATATATGTAGCAAATTTTGGGTAGGTTTTCCCTACCTCTTCTAAACATATCTTTTGCAAAAAAAATAATAAATAATAATAAACAAATAAATAAATAAATACTATGAGAATATACTGATACAACATTTTTAACAGATTTCACATAATTTGGTATTAATTTTATGTCCTATTAAAAATCTAAATCTCTCTTCTCGCTGAAATATTTCCGTTTAGTCTTAAAGTGCGTATCTTATAGTTAGTCGGATCTCAGTACAGTGGATGATCGGTTAACGAACTGTTCAGTTTACGAACAGATCGGTTAACGAACACTTTCGCGAGAGATTTTTATGTTCGGATAACGAACACATGTTCGGTTAACGAACACCTCACAAAACAAAGCTAAGAAGAAGCAATGCTAGTGTTTCAGATTTGCAGAGCTGTACTTAATTGCATCTACTATTATCGACTTAGAGAACATTTTAACAGTTGTATATTTATGGCCTAATTAATTCAAGGGCTACCGGGGTTCGGGCATTACTTAGGTCCCTCAGATTAGAATGAACAGTACAAAAACATTAATTTTTAAATTTTGTGTCTCTTGTTAAAAGAAATATTTGTAATTGGAAGTTAATTATTTTTATTGAAATTTAGTTCCTAAATTATTAACAGGCTCTAGGCTCCACTTGAGCTTTATCGGGTTCTGCAGTAAACACAATCTTTTAGAGAACTAATGGAGTTTTTGATAGGTCAAAGTAATAAACTTATAGTATATGATTTAATGCTGTAGTCAATGAATGTGATCCTTAAAAGTTTTACAAAGGGTATGTCATTTATTTTTTTAAGTACGGCACGACACGGACAAAGCCATGAAACTGCAAACTGTCCATATAAATACGAACGTATATTAAACCTATTATTAAAATGGGAAGATTGGAAACTCCAGAAAGGAAAAATAAGCTTTTGTCAAATATTTAATGCCCCAAACTAAAAAAAAGTATGACATTTAAATAAATATAGGGAGTATTTATATAAAGTTTTATATATTATTTAGTTTTTAAGAACGAATTAATTGAATTTCCATACAAGTCTATACTAAATCTATGATCGGTTAGCGAACATTGTTTTGGAACGGATTAAGTTCGTTAACCGATCACCCACTGTATGTTTAATTTACATTTTTTTCACTTTAATTTGCTCTAGGCAATCATTTGCCAAATTTGGAAACTGTACCACCAGTTATTTTATATTATTGCAGCAAAGAAAGATATTGAGATATATTATTAAAAACCGTGCTTAAAATTATTTTAACGTTATCAATTATCACTAAATTGAACTACAGGTTTTCAGCAAATTATATTCAAAAGTACATTTTCCCCCTATTTGGCGACGTAAAATCTGAAAATTTGCGATATTGACATGTTATGTATAAGCAAAAAATATATAAATCACTTTCTTAAAAGCCATCCAAATGTGGATAAAAATGTCTGCCATCAGAAAAGTTTTAGCAAAAGAAATATTACTTTGTCACTAACAAACTACAATCAAATAAACATATTGCTATTCTTATTATTATCAAGATTTAACTTTTAAAATAAACAATTGATTTTTTTCCCTTAGTTGAACTTTTCCAAAGGATAAATCATTCGCTCTACTTTCGTCATTGCAGATTTCAAATTCAATCATGTTTCACGTCGACTTAAACGCAGTTATTTGGAAATGAAAAATGAGACACTCCAAAATAAGGAATGTGGACTTCTTTGCTATTTGACAGTGACGAATTGGATTTTAAACTGCAATGGATTTTTTTTCTTGTGCTAAATTTTCTAGCGCATTTAGTTATTAGATTTAAACACACAAAACCATTTACACACTATAATACTTTATGAAATCAATATACTGTGATCATTTCATTTATTTGTTTATTTTTGTGAAATTTTTATTAAACATTATGTTGCGAAATTTCAAGATATACTGATAAAGTTCATAGTAGTAATCATTGCACTTTATGTCTTGTATTCATGTACTAAATTATGATTTTTTAGGCTAATATTTGGACTAAAATATATTAAGTAAATTCATGTATGGATAATATACTTTAGGTAAATAATGTTGATGTAGATTTGTATACTAAAAAATAAATATCAGAAGAAAATGCCAGATGTATCAATACATACTTGTAAATCGTTTATCAAGTTTTCTATAAGATTAATGAAGCATATTAAATGATAGTCCATAAGTATGGAATAATGTTACCGTCAAACTTTTTTTTATTTTCCTGAATACAGCATTATATCTTTTTTAAAATATTAATAATTCAAAAAATAAAAAAAATACCTATTAATTAAAAAAAAAACCCTTAAAATTAAATCTGTGTTTTTTTTTTTTCTTTTTTTTTTTTTTTTTTTTTTTTTTTTTATAGGAAAGATAACAGAGAATTAAGTTATTTGTGCGACAGTGCATTTAAAAACTAGTCGTTGGGGGCCACCGTAATACTTACCCATCATGGATATGCATAATGTAAAATATGAAAATAAAAATGTGTAAACTACTTATAAAATGCATTGCAATTCAAATAAAATCGTGGCTTGATGACGTCATAAACTTTAAAGGCTCGATTACTGAATTGCTTGAAAGAGGTTTTTCCTTATAACTCCAAAAATAATAATCTTATTAACTAGCGGTTTATTGCATCTGATTAAGCGTCAAATTTCCAATTAAAATTTATCTTTGAAGTGAAATTTGGATGAAATACAGGGTCCTGAAAAATCGAAGAGTGTGGTAAATAGGATTCCAAATATCTCGGCAACTAATTATCCGATAGACTTCATGCTTTATGCAAAATTTATGTTTTTTCATTGTCTTTTATATTCATTTTTTAAAATAAACAATTTCGAAAATTTTTATATACCTTTTATCAGAACGAATACTTTGAGAGTCCGAAAAAAATAGTTCCGGTTAATCGAGGTTATTGAAATGAAATAGGCTTTACTAAGTACATACCAAATTGCAAGTCTCTATCTCAATTTTTTCGGGAGATAGAGCGTTTACAGACACACAGACACACAGACGGACGGCAATTTTTTTTTCTAAAAATATGTTTTTCGGAATCTCCAGTGTCTGAAACGTGTAAATCCGTCAAAAAAATTTTCGATTTTCAAAACGATTACAAGACTTACCCTATACTATGTATGATGGGTAAGTAAAAAGTAATGGATCATACCCTTACGAAAATACTTCATGAAGCTGCATAGAACTCTATAGAATTCTTTACAAGTTCTATAGAATAAACATTCTTTAGAATACTATTTCTATAGAGTTTTGAAGAATTCTATAAAATACTTTTTCTAAAGAAAATGTTTCTATAGAAAACTTAGAAGTTCTGTAGATTTTTTTTCTATAAGACATTTTTTCATTAAATTATAATAAATTTTGATTCAATTCTAATACATTGTGATTCAATTGTCAATATAATCATATATCCGTCAAATTACTAAATTGAACTATGATTAATTAATTTGCTTATAATTCATTAATTTGTTGGTTAATTTTATAATCATTTATTAATTTGCTGTTAAATTTATAAAATAATCCATCTAATTTAATAAACTATATTCAGTTTAATAATATTGTAATTTTTATTCAAATATTTTGATCTAAAGTATAACTATTTAAGCAATTGTTTCAGTTTTAACAAATAATAGTTTATTAGACTTTAAATATTTTTACAAAGACTATATGTGTCTGACTATATGTGTTTGAGAATGCAAATCAAAAAAGAAATAAAGTTGAAGTTGTGTAATAAGAGATTTGAAACTATCAATGGTCGTATCATGAACCATTATACCAGGACTTCTAATGAAATAGCCTTTCCAAGAAGGAAACCGTTCCTCGAAAAAAGTCTCAAATAGGTTGCGCATGTGGTAAGACGGATACTGCATACGCCACTAGTTCGTCTGCTTCACCGTTTGATACTGACAGTGACAGCCATGCGCGCTGCTGCAGCACGGGTTTTGGCCAGCTGCGCAGAAACGTGGTTCATGGGTCGTATCATGCTGAAAGTACGTGTTCTTCTTCCGATCGCTGAAATCAAGCAGCAACGAGTGTGGTTAGTACTTAGGAGGGAGGCCACCTGGGTTCTATTAAAAATTTTATACATATTTTTATAGATGCTTTATATTTTTTTCTATAGATATTTTTATAGAAGCTATACAGACATTTCTATTAAACTTCTACAGACATTTCTAATGATCTTCTACAGATATTTCTATAACTTTTGGTTAAACAAGCTTATAGAAAAACGGACCATAATTCTATAGGATTCTATAACTCATTTTCTATAAATATTTTTTATAGAATTCTATACGAAATTTTTGTAAGGGTAATTTCTTTTCTGTAGTACAATGCATAATTAAATAATTTTAATACAAATCTATGATAACAATTGAAGAAATTATTTGGAAAAATATTTCAATCGGAAAAGTAACTGAAAAGTGAATAAATTTGTATGAAATTTACTTCTAGATTAAAGAAAAAAAATATTGTGTCAAGCATAGATTATGTAACACTGTAGAACACTTCCAAAATACTTTCAGAAATATTTAATGTTTAATCAGGTGATAGATGATATTTAGGTAAACAAAAGATGACAAGGGATGACTGCCCCGATTATCTAAGTAAACACCTTGAAAAACGTATTTCACATTTATAAACCAAATTTTAGGAATTACCAAAAATATTCGGAAAAATATCCGAATACTTTAGTGGATTTTTATTATATAGATTATATAGATTTTTATTTATACTAAATAGAATGCTAAAATCTAGTTCAGTTAGGAAACTCATAAAACAGTTGAAAATTCCACTTCAACAATTTCCGTTGATAAACGGAAATGTAATCGAGATGTATTCTGCTGCCCTGCATATAATACATAAATTTATACACACTAAGTAATAGGCGAAATATTAGTTCAAAACGCGTACCGCAACTGAAAACACAATTCCAGCGAATATTATTAACATATAGTTTAACCTAATTATTTTGTTTGCCCCTGTAAATGAATGATGAGTGCTATGCGCATAATTTCTATAGTAAGCCTTTTGTAATGTACTTCAGTGATATATATCAATTTGAATATGTTTGAAATAGAGAAATATTATTAAAATAAATCGCAAACGATTTTTCCCCATATACCGTAATTTAACGGATTTATTTTTAGTGTCCCTGTAAAGGAACCATTAGAGCTATGCCCACTGTATTCTAAAGTAAGTCTCTTGCAGTTAATCTCAGTGATATATATAAATTTCAATATCTTTGAAATAGTGTAACATCATTAAAATAAACCGCAAATATTTTTTATCCAGAGACTGTAATATAACGGAATTTTTTAAATGTCCCTGTAAAGGAACTATAAGTGCTATACACTTCATTTTTAATTCTGAACATGCCATAGTAAATCTCAATATCATATATCAATTGTATGACAATTCTAGTATATTTGCGAGAGTTAGAGCGCGGACAGACAGACAAACTGAATTCATAAACATATTTCAAGTATGTTGGAAAGTGTTAAAAGAACATAAAAGCCCCAAAACTGTAACATATCAAATATGATATTCATTTTATTTTGCTTTTTAGGCAAACAAGTCTTATCTTAATAACTCGTTATAATTAAAATATTTTCATGACTTGTAATATAATTTAAATACATGCAAATGCATAATAATGGTATTAGTAGTAAATTGCAGAATTAAAAACAGAACAGTTTATTATAATGTTACATATTATGTGTCATTAACAGTCTTATTACCTTAATTTTGAAAAAAAAATCTTATGTCTTTTTGCTGAAATACATGCTATGCTTTTATGTTCTTCTTATTTCTTTTCAATCCAACAAATGTATAAATTGTATAGTTTTATGAATGTTTCATATTTATCGCCCTGTGCATATAACTGTTTCAATTATTAATATATCTGATATCGATGGATAATGATAAAGTTTATCATTGATGGCTGTTGCCAAAACTTCATAACATCTTCATTATCAGTAGAATACGACATAATTCTCGTTAAATGCATTTCATTGCAAGTATTCGTGCACAACTAAAATGATAACAGTGTTTTCCAAATGTACGTGAAAACAGTAGCGACAAAATGTTCGAAATTTGGTATAGTATGAAATGCATTTACTATTAATCAAAGCCAGGTTATTCACTGTATTATTACAAGCTGATAATAAGTATATGCTTACAAATATGTTTTTTTATTTTATTTTCTCATGTGCATATTATATATCCTTGGACTAAAGTATTTAAATCCCTTGCAGTAGCTATTGTGCACTTATTTTTAATGAATGACTAGCTGAAGTACCCGGCGTTATCCGAGATTTTAAGAATGTTTGTTTAGAAGAATAAATTTCAAAATCAAACATGTAGTATAAAAATTATAATAAAAGGAAACAGTCGAAATGTTATACAAATAAATCTGTTGGAAAGCCAATCTAAAAATATATAATACAATCATTAGAATTCGGCTTTAAATCAGCTTGTTTCCATTCATCATTGAAGCAATAAAAGCTAAAAGGGAAAATGTCAAACTGTCTTTGAATAGTACATGATGAAATGAACTGCAAAACAATTACTTCAAAGCTCATTTTTTTTCAACAAAGGTATCTAATAAGTTGTACAATACAGCTTCTCCAGGTTATTTCTTCTTGAATCTTCAAGTTGATGTTTTTTACTCTATCGATTTTAGTGTAAGACTCACATGTTCGCAAAGCCATTTATGGTCTGCAAAATATCGAATCTTTGGAAATACTTTCTCCCTGAGTTCTTCAACAGACACAACTGAGTTACAAAATGCTTCTCTGATTTTGACCATACCAGTTACTGGATAAAACGGTATTAATCCATTCCCCATATTTACCATATGGTCAGAAAATTGGCCATCCAATATGTTTCCATCCAGGTTAACTCTCATATTTTTAGTTAGTCCCAAACTGCGAATATGCCTCCAAAGATGTGACAATTTAAGGCATGCGTTAATTTCACCAGTCATTATTTATTTTATAATGACAGTCAGTGTTTGTCGGAAATTTCCAGATAATCCAACAATCAATCCATTCATTAGTAAATCATTGTCTCTTACAAACTGGAGCGTCTGATTGAGGGCCAGAAGCGCAATCTTGTGTGACATGGTGCATTCATTCCATGTAATGAATTGATATTTATTTAAAACAAAAAAAAAATTGAAATCTTTATTTCAGTTCTTTACTAAGAATGAGCTCTGGGGACATAAAAATTTGTGAAAATTGTAATATACGCATATACACACATAGATACATGTGTCATTCATTGAAAGATAGCGTAAACAAATTCCGAGAACCCCAAAAGATTTAAAATATGCCAATATCTCCTTAATCGTTTTTTTACATGATTCAATACGTTCCTCAAACACATATGACGTTACATTCACCTTCTTACGTCATATCCACTTGCTTTCTGTACTTACTCATATTGATACTCTCGTTGTATGATTGTCAAATATTTGAACAGTCAGTTAAACTACAGCGCCTAGAATACATAGTGTGGAAACCGGCTATCATTGTAAAGCTTTAAAACGTGCTAAAAAGTTGTAGCCTATAAATGAGCAACGGTGCTCCTACGATAATAAGGCGATAAGAAATAGGGATAGTTTACTGTTCTTGCATCGAGTATTGCAACCAGAGACAAAACAATGCGTATCACGTTTTTTAGCCATGCTTTAACAAATTTAAAAAAGATTGCAAAAATCATTAATTCGGAGGAGAAAAGGATATAATTTAAGTATTTAAAATATCAGCAGAAACATTCTAATACAATGTTTACGTTGAGAAGAGCTAGCTAGCAGATGGCGCTGCGATCCCATCGTTATCTTTTTAGCAACGTTCTACATTTATTGGATTCAATTTTTTAGAACTATTTTATAGCAGATTTACACACTATGTATTCTAGGCGCTGTAGTTAAACTTCCAATATGACGTCATATACTTTTTCCTTTTAATTCTCAATGACTTCATATTAACCAGATTTCAGTATTTACACATACTCATACTCCTTGTATTATTGAGAAATGTTTGAAAATTTTCGTTATACAACCAATATGACGTCATATTCCTCCTTTTAAAATTGTTGAAACTTTTTATTTCATTTCACGAGGAAATCTTTCAAAAACAAATTAATTATTATAGAAGTAATTTTATTGTGGTTTTTTAATTGTTACCAACCGCTATAACGAAAAATGTTTAAATTTGATAGAAAATGTCTGTTAGATTTTTGGTTTTATATTATTAAAAATTAACTACACATTCTTTCGATTCCGGATTACTTTACTTGCATCGATCATGTTTTTATACACCTATGTTTCACAACTCTTGCATTTAAACTGTGGATTTGTATAGGATTACAGACAGACAAATTTTCTTTTTTTATATATTAGATGGCTATTGCTTCAGATAAAAAGTATATTTTTTAGCATTATCTGTACAAGACAAAGATGGTCATTATCTTTGAAATGCAACTAATTATGATTTAACATTTTCCAAAACAATTGTAGTAAGTTCTCGATTAATTTTATTCAAATTTACAAATGGATGTTTGAAAATTTAGAGAGCATTGTTTTATTTCTATAACGCAATGCTGAAATGCCAAAAATTATTAGAAACAGTGACACTTATGTGGACCGTTTAAATATTACCATCCTCGTCACTTTTACATTTTTTTTTATAATATGTACATTCTCAACGTTACATTATATTTTTAACGATTAAAATTTTTATGTTCCTAGACCACTATTTATTATTCCCCTTATGGAAAATCCCAACAAAAAAATTTGTTAATAAATGCTAATAATGTTTATTGATAAAGTTGATTTAAGTCGATCTGATAGGCTATTATACAAAGTAATCCTTAACACGATGATTAAAAAAAAAATACAAATAAGGTAAAGCTAGGAGAGTCTGCGCAAAATTCAAAATAATAACAATAAAAAATCTAAATATTAATTTTTTGTTAAGCTATCCCTGAATAATTTTTACTTCATTTGTTTTTTATGCAATTCCATTGCTATTTTGTTGTTATGTTGTAATTTAATGGAACAGTTGTAATAAAACCAAGAAAGTTATTTTTCGCAATCTGTCCTTACAGGGTTGGTGTGATTGCGCACATGGGTAGGAGAGATATTTACTAATAATAACTACAATTAAATTGTTAACACTAATAATTACATTTAAATGACATTGTTGTAAGGTTTTTCTGAACAAATATTATTGTATTAGGAGTGTATTATTCATTTTTCATTTTTCATGCAAATTTACAATAAGCTGTGTAATCTCTCCTAGCATGGAAACTAAGGGGAACAATGCGCCATCTCTCCTAAGTAGCAGATGCGCAAACTCTCCAATTTCGGTAGGAGAGATTGCTCGGCCTTTTATTTAAACATGACCGCTACTAAAGTGAACTGTTGATGTTCACATTGTTAGTCTAGATTAGTAACTTATGAAAAATCGCTTAAGGTTAAAATATATTTTACAACTGACATTGTATAGTAATTCTGATAAATAGCTATGAATATTCGAGCACTTACATTGGGAAAACAAAACAAAATAGCAATGTTTTATCTTCGACGTTCAAAACAATTAACGTGCACTTTCAAGTAGACACTCCACTACTGCTGTTGTACAGCTACCTGGAGTCCCTGCGCGCTCACTCTACTCCTCCCCCCCCAGAACCTCTATGTGTGCAATCTCGCCTTGCTTTACCTTGCCTAGAGAAAACGATATGATGTGTCGAAAATTGTCGGTTGTTCTAACAGAAACTTGTAAGATGTTTAGTTTTAATAGTTAATTTATATGCTGCTAAATCCACGGGGACGTTTATGATACTTTTACTATATACATAAAATGTAAATGGGAATTTCGTTCTGGCTGCTTACAGTCTGAGCTCTGCTGAATGAATTTTGGTGGGACTTATTCTTTTTGTTAAATAATTGTTGAGGGAAGGATTTGGTATAAAAAATATCCTTCTACGTTGCTTAGCTATAGAATTATGGGCAGATGAATTCAATTACGAAAAATTATACTTTTTAAGAGATTCTACTCAATGGATTGAAATGGAACTTGCACTGTTAGTTAGATAACTTTTCATAAAAGTTTTTATTTTATAAGATATCATTCTACTTTCCAAAGTTATAGAGCTATGGGGAAATATTCTGCAATGAGCTAAACCCAATTATGAATTATCAGCCTTTTTACAAAATATTTAATTATGTTTTTTTCAGGTAATATAAAATAAATGACACAGATTCACTTTTTGCCAATTTTTGGAGAAATTTTCGTAAAGGGATTCAATCAGTTTCTGACTGATATTTGACTACAAACGTGACTGCAGATGTCTAATACAGGCATCGTAGCGGTCGCTTGTTTGATCACCACTAATTCCTTATAAAATACTTCGTTTTATATTTTTCTCCAAAATGTCGTAGAAACCCTCTTCGTTATGAGAATTTTCTTGCAATTGTTGCAGTAACTTACCTCGAGGATAATTATGGTGGCTAAACAAGAGACCACACCGAAGTCTCCTAATAATGTCAGAATTTTTGCTAATATTGAATATTTCTGAATTATGATAATGTTTCGTCTTTCAATCTAAAAACTAAAGACAATAAGAAACATATTAACATCTAGCTGCAGTAACTACTGGTCCTGAAATAAACAAAATACTAAGGTAGGTGTGATTTTTAACGTATTAACGAAGAAAAATCCTTAATAGGGTCTACATACAATTAGCGTATGTTAACGAGAGTGGTTTGGCGCATAATTAACTTTAAAAAATATTAAATGGATTCTATGTGTTTAAAGCGGAATATCCCATAATCGTGTCTACAGATGGGCTGTAGTTTGGAGAGCAAGTTTTAGGAGAACATGTGGATCACATCAGATAGACTGTAATTTACATTTTCGGCACGGATAATACACAACCAATAACTGGTATATACGTCCTTAAATGTACTGACTGGTTTTTTTTCAAACTTGCAAACGGTGACAGATAACAAAAAAAATTCCTGCAGAAGGTTTATGTAAGATGTCAGGAGTTTTATAAAAATAATTTCTGATTTTAGTTCGAATTACCAGCAATAGCTGACGTTACGAGCAATAGACGTCCAATTAAAGCAGAAACAGAATTCACCCCGCATTAATGCGAACAAATGAGCTTAAATATATAGAGTGGGTCCCATTCACCAATACAATCTTATTCCAGAATTGAACCCTAAGAACAAGATTGTATTAGCGAGTGAGACCCACATCATATATTTAACCCCCTTCCGTATCGATGCTGGGTGATTCCAGTTTTGGCCTCGTTTGAGCACCTATTGCTTTCAGCACCATCTATCACTGCTATTTGAAACTTTAACCGGGAATCACAATAAAAAAAAAATCCTGACATCAAACATTAATCTCCTACAACAATTTTTTAAATATCTGTAGCTGTTTGGAAGTTATTGAATTTTAAAATCAATCAGTCCATTTTAAAACACCCGGTAGTTTCAAGCTAGCACTGAAATAGTAAAATACCTTTTATTTAAATAGTTTTTAAAAAGAGACGATTCTGTAATCGGACACAAAACCAATTGGCATAGTTTTGCGACAA
Organism: Maratus michaelseni; assembly: GCA_963931845.1. NCBI lineage: Eukaryota > Metazoa > Arthropoda > Arachnida > Araneae > Salticidae > Maratus > Maratus michaelseni. Next base: position 304,635,866 of record OZ007593.1, read on the forward strand.
TGCTTTGGTTCAAAATTGAATACATTGTCGTAACCATAAGCGTAAATCTCATCAGTGTCGGAATGAAAAGTCTCTGAAAAAATACGTCATTTTGATTCAATTATAGTATGTTTTCAACAGAGACAAAGAGAAATAGCTTGCAAAGTCAAGAACTTTAATGATCAATATTTTTATGACGTTATAGTGGGTACAAGAATCAGTTATTAATTGCTCATGAAAGTAAATATATTCGTTAAAGGTATATGCATTCAAAATTTATCATACTGATCATATAAAATGTTCCTCAAAACAAAGCATTATTGTCCACTGAACCTGTAAAAATTAATACAATTTAATTTACAAATATTAAAATAACAAATTAACTATTTATCTAATGGTTTCTGCGTATCATGTTTATTTTTAAAATGGTTAATTTTCTTTTTTGCTGTGCAAATATACGTATATTTTATTTACTATACATCCACTATATATAGGGTCATTCATAATTCCCTCCGGGGTTTCGAAACGTTATAGTAAAAAAACGAAGACGAATATGAAAAAAAGAAACATATGAAATTATTCCGAAACTATTCAAGTTTTACTTACATACATTACAGGTGTTCTATGTGTGAACCCTTGGTCACACGGCATACATCCATGCGATAGTCCAGTTCCTGCCATACTCCGTTTCTTTAAATTTCCGGTACCACACATGAATTGTTTTGTCAGTTGGTCCCTGTTTTCGATATTTATTACGAAAGGCCCGTTGAACTGACACCCCTGATTCAGATTTAAAGAAACGGAGTATGGCAGGAACTGGACTATCGCATGGATGTATGCCGTGTGACCAAGGGTTCACACATAGAACACCTGTAATGTATGTAAGTAAAACCTGAATAGTTTCGGAATAATTTCATATGTTTCTTTTTTCATATTCGTCTTCGTTTTTTTACTATAACGTTTCGAAACCCCGGAAGGAATTATGAATGACCCTGTATATATAACAAATGAAAATTTCGTTCCGACTGCTTATAACTCGAGTTTATGCATGAATTTTCATGAAACTTGCACTGTTTTATAGATAGTGTTTCAAGGAAGGTTTTAGTATAGTATAACACACCGTTCTACGTGATTTATGTATAGAATAATGATGGAAAGTTCTGTTATTTTGTACGAAATGTTACCATTGGTCAATCTTTGGCGACCATTATCTTTGGTGAAAGAATTTAAACTTCTATATCATTTAGAAAAAAATGTTTACTAATTTTCTTTAAATATATATATATATGTATATATATATATGAAACAAATTAAAAAAAAAATTTGCTTTGGCCTCATCAAAACTATAATTCTGTGTAAATCCCATTATTCTAAATTATTTTCTCGTTCTAGTATTTCGGCTGTCAAAATTCCACCTAGCTAAAAATACTTTATTCTACATTCATTCTCTTAAAAAATGGCTCTGATCGCTGTTCTATTAAAATTACGCACTTTTGTTTCATTAAATAAATCTATCCTAGAATTTAATTCTTTTAAACATCAATGTCCCAGCTAAAAATATTTTAACTCTCTTGAAATAACAACCTATGTCTTTTTATTTTTTTTATTTTTTATTTCCCTATGTTTTCTGACAAAACAATATTCTTTCTCAAAATTATGAAAGTTAACTTCAGTCTCAATGTAAAATCTTATCTTGGCATCTTGCCCATTCTCGGTAAAACCTACGTATTTTTGTTTCTTCTTATTTATTCGAAGGAATTAGATTATTCGGTAATGTTCTAGAAATATTTTCCCCGCATTTTTTCAGCCTACGGTCTGATAACTTCAAATTCATAGCGCCAGAGAATTTAGTCCCGTACCGCTGATTGGTTGAAAGACTGTTTAATGAAACTGTATTCTGGGGCGTTAGAAAATAGTTATACGCGGAGTTTTCCCTCGTATCATGTCAGTTTTATTCCTGGAGCCGGTTGTACATGTAACCCCGACGCGTACTTCACGACGATAGAATAAATCTCCTTGGCTGCCGATAGAAAAAACGACTGCCTGTAAGAACAAAATGTCTTCTTAAAATATTAAATTAATTCACCAATTTTCTCCACGGTATTAAAATCATCATGTATGGAATTAGCATCGTAATTAGTAAAGCATGGCCATTTTCCTTTGAATTCGAATAAAAAGTGAACTTGAACCGACTGCCTCTTATTTGCATTCTGTACGCACACTATAAATTGGATTCTCGGCGCCCGACTACAAATTCCTCGGTGGAAACCTTTGCCCGGATAATGTGATCTACAAAAAATATGGTGATACAAGTGAAAACGTGACATATATATATATATATATATATATATATATATATTACAAAATTTAATTTTTTTCCGCAATTATTCTATAAAATTTGTCCATTCAATAATATTCGGTATATAACCCAGCTTATTAAAATAATTCTCATTCTTAAAATAGCCTTTTACTATCCATATGTAAAGCCAATTATTCCTAATCCACTTAATAATATATATTCGAAAGTAGCTAGTCTAAAAATGGCGATAGCTTTTTTAATTTGTTCTTTAAATAGAACATCTTTATTTTAATCCATTATTAAAATTCATTAGTATTATTCCCGTGTGGTCAAATTGCTATAACTTCTTTATTTAAATGCTAAAATATCGTACCTCTTAAAATATTCCGCTCAGAAAACCTTATTTCATAAAGTTATCCTATTATTAAATATCAAATGTCTATTAAAATATTTCCGAAAAACTTTAATTCTTTCTTTTTTTTTTCCCTTTTATAAAGATTCATTTTCTTTTCTTATTATTATTTTTATTACGTATTAAATTCGAAGTTTAGCTACAGCCTAAAAACAGATAAGCTCGTTTGTTGATATGACAGGCATCTGGTACGAGATTATGGAATATTCTGGAAGAGCGTAGAAAGTTTTTGAGGGTAAGGAAGTCATTTTACAACAAAATAAATCCACCGGAAATATTGATAAAGTTCCAAAAGAGACCTTTTGATTCGATAGAAGTGGGTCACGTGACGTATTCTGTATTATTACGCAAGCTAGTTTAAAAACACGATCCTCCTGATTCGGAGAGGATTTTTTGACGCTGGTGTTTGCTAAAAGAATCGGGACGGATTCTAGAAAATAATGGAACGTGGAGATTTATTTGTTTTCGTTTAGCGTTGGCTAATGAGAATTTTCCCTGAAGTGATGTCTTAAACTGGAAATAAACTGTTCTTCGACTAAAAATATGGACTGACATTTCTTGTTGTTGTTAATGATACCACACGGCCGCCTGATGCGAGCTAAAAGGGAAACCTATCACCTAGCTAACCCTGTTTATCACGAGCACGACTGCCTTTTATCCCGGATTTGAACTTGGAAATATGACATATATATATATATATATATATAATCAAAACAGTTTTGATTAGAGATAACATTAAAAAACGAAAATATTTAATTGAATGTTCGTATTGCTTAAAAATTTATTTAATGTGAAATATTGCAATTGAAACAATATTTGGAAATTTATCTTTTGCGTCAGGTTAAGAAAAATGCATCTGAAAATTTGATTAGATAAAATCTGAGTAACAATTTAGTTTTTAATTTGTTATTTTTTTTATTTGATTTAAATATTTATCTTCTACCATCTTCTATCATATTATTCTTCTATCATCTGAATTACACAAAAAACTAGCAGATGTAATTATAAAAATTAATGTACTTGTGAGATAAATTTTATTTCTTTATTTACGATTTTGATATTAGTTTAGTCGCCGAACAATTTGATTTTACGCCAAAAAGGCCAAGTGTGACATCGGTCAGGGTTCTATTGACAATAATGGTGTTTTTTCAAGTTTATTTGGAGTACTTTCTTAAATGCAAATGTTAGTTATATAAATAGCAGTTAATATTATAAAAATAGAGTCAAATTGTTATGTTTTAATGTCAATGTCGGTGGCATACATACCTATTGAATAATTTCATTACAGGCATTTAAAAACTTTTTCACCATACTTTACTACCGAAATATGCCGGTTTGTTTTCTCCAACCTTGTGTTTTTTAGCCTTGAACTCAGATCAGCGAATATTGTAATTTTTTTTTTAACATATCGCTATTTTCCCTTATAGAAACATCCAATTCTTCAAATGTTAAGAACTAAAGATTATTCTTGAGAAAATGTATACAATTATGAGTTATTACGATCACAAAAGAGAACATTCTGAAATAAAAATCGCTTGCAAAAATAAATTTCGATATTCTTTTTAATTCGTCATTTCTTTTTAAATCTTTCTTCTTTTTGAAGGTTTTTAAAAGACATTGGAGTAATCGGGACTCCCTCCAATTGGCGTATTTACTGTATTGTTGGAAGTTTCTTTTATATTTGAAGGAGCCTCTGGATTACGCGAAATTTGTATTTAGAGATTAGTAAATTTATGGATTTTCATTACGAAACAAACGGACGAAAGAAGATTTACTGTTTACCCAACATAGCATTGTGTAGACCCTACTTTCTCTTCGGGAGGCGGTGACTGTTGGGGGCAGTCATTGTAGTAGCGAATGCAGGTGATTGTCTGTGAAGGGGGTGAACTTGCGGAGTACAGGAGGTACCAAGTTGGGCCGGACCATCTTTTACTCTTTTAATTTCTATTTCCTACTTTTGACGTCTCAGGTCTAGTCTCCCTGGGGTGCGCAGGCGGCAGGGTCTAATTTTACTTATTTTTATATATATCGCTTTTTTAATTTTTACTATTATTTTATGTTTTGTGTTGCTTTCGTTCCGCCGGTAAGGAGTTGGTGGTCGCCTCTGTAGGCTCTCCACGATCTGAACTGGCGGTAGAGTAATTCTCAGGTGGAGGCTTCTCGGTAGCTTCTCCAAGATATGGTTCGCTATCGTAGGCTGTCACACGCCACTTGGGAGCGGTGATACGACAGGCCTAGTTTGGGAACCGGAACTGCTCCGGCTCCTCTCGGTCTACTGAATGTGATTTTATCGCGGTGTCCGGAGCCTGTTTAACATATGAATATTCTATGAGCGGCTTAAACTAATTTGTCTTTCAGATAACTTATGAATTTAGTTTTACATATAAAAAAACACCGAAACAATTCTTTAAATTTACCTTAAATAATTAAATAAACTACGTACTTATAGCTGAGAATTATTGTTTTAAATGTGTTAAATGTAAATTGACAATAATTTCTTAGAAATATAAAAATAAAAAGCATTTTTCTTAAAAAGATAAATTAGTGAATAAATGCCAGCCACCAATTCATCCATTATCCAACGCCTTTTATATAAAATTTTATAGATTCAATACTTTCTGCAAGTGTCGAATAATTTCAAAAATATTTCCTCTTATCTTTTTGGCAGTTTGAATAAGTTACAAACAAAGTCTTTTTGATTAATTATACATTCAATTTGCATTTCTATTATCTGGCTTGGCTATCGCCCAAAATACACTTTTCTTTCATACTGCAGCTGAATCGAACTACACCGGTGTACAAAAAGCAGAATGTTGTATTAATATTTTGTATGAGTAATATCTTATGGAATATTTAAAAATATTTTGTTTCTCGTTAAAAGATACGGTGAGAAAAATTTAATGTCTTTTCAGCCTTTAATACAAATCGCCGATGAATTTTTCTTAAAATTATGCTTCTGTAGGAATATACTTCACAGGTGTTGTGAATGGGTTCCGGAAAAAGAATAAAAGGCATGTCCGCAGTATTTCTTCTGCTATTTTAATCATTATTAAAGTAAAAAAAAAATTGGCAAGTAGTACTTTGTATTGTCTATCGTCTACTATATATATAAAATGCAAAAGGGAATTTTGTTCCAACGGCTTATAACATGAGTTCTGCTAAATGAACTTTGATGAACCTTGTACTGTTAATTCGATTTTTTTTTCAGGGAAAGGTTTTAGTATATAAAATTTTGTTCTACGTTGCTTAGTTATAGAGATATAGGGAAAGTTCTATAATTAGGTGAACCAGATTATTAAAGATTAAACTTTAAAAAAAGTTCTACTTGACGGTTGTTAACAATACTTGCAATGTTACGTAGATAATGTTTCAGGGATGATTTTATTATAATTCATATTGTTCTACGTTTCTTAGTCGTCGAGTTACGAAGGAAAAGTCTATAATCAGGTGAACCGAATTATGAAAGTTAAGCCTTTTTAAAAAGTGGTACTGATCGCATTTTGATGAGCCTTGCACTGTTTGTTAGCTAATTTTCAGGAATGGTTTTAGTATATGGTATATCGTTCTGCGTTGCTTAGTTATAGAATTATTGGAGAAAGTTATATAATCAGATGAACCCGATATTGAAAATTACGTTTTAGTAAAAATTCAGCTGGATTTAGTTTTTAATTTGTTTTTGTGATTAGTTAGATACATTTTCAGGGAGGGTTTTAGTATATTGCATATCGTTCTATCGTTCTTTACCAAATCCTACTGTACATACATTTTCAACTAAAAGAGTTGGTCCTTAACAGCGTATTATTATTTCTACACATAAAAAATATAATTGCTGAATGGTGTTCGTACCGTTTTCAGCAATACGGAAGGAAATTCCAGGTAAAGGTCCATAATCCTTATTAACCAGGTAAAGGTCCATACTTTGAAACATAAGGTCAAATTAAACGATATATTTCGTTTGGAGAAACCGACCAGCGTAGCGGACAAAGCCTGCTAGTTTCTGGTAAGATTTACTGCATATGTGTTAGGTACTTTTTTTTCCCTCTAAGAATATCGCTGTATTAAATATGTTCGAAAATGTTCAATAGAAATGCTATATTCTGATAAAATTTACTGCATATGTGTTATGTATTTTTTTTCTAAGAACATTGCTGCATTCAATACGTGTGGGATTTATTTACTAAAAACTATTTGTTGATTTTATCATTTTCTGTTACATACATTTTCTATTTATTTTTCTGCTCTTGAAAGGTTACACATTTGAATTAAAAAGCAAGATATATTTACGTAGAGCAATGAAAGTGTGACTAAAAATTATGGTAATTGGAAAGATAGTATCGTTATTATAATTTTTACAATCAGTAAGATTTTTGTTGTAATATGATAAATAAATATATATCTTGTTTTACAATTTCTAGTTTCGCCATAATTGAACTTTATGATGACGATATTAAATTAACAAAAATGTTGAATGGGATGTAATAGGTTTTACAATCAATATGTTTAGGAATAATATTTGTTGAAGTGTTCAATACTTATTTAATAATATCCGTCATACATAAATACACTTTAAAATGAATGAAATACTAAAACATCATATAAAAATATTATAAAATATTATATAAAAAGCTACTTACGATTTTGTAGAATGTAGTAAAATGATTTTAATACTGCAAGCAGAAAATTTCGGTTGTGAAATAAATTTTCATAAGAAGTCACTTTTGTCCTGTATCTTATTATTAAATGATTTATATATTCTTGTGATTTCCCAGTTAGCACTCAAATAGATATATAATTTCCTCATTTTTGTTTTCATTGAAACTTTACTAAAAGTTCCCGTTTTTTTCCTGTTTAAAAATGAATACATTGAACAAGCATTCCTTTATAAATTTTTATTTTTTAAATGTATTCAATTATTTAGTAAGTTTATGTACTGCATTTTGCAGATTTTAATTGATCTTCTTTTCACTTTCCTTACTTTTTCTTATATATTTTAATTTTCATTGTTTTAAAATACAGGGTGTCCATAAAAGAACTCTGTGGTTTTGAAGCAATATTCTAATTCAATCATAAAAATTGGTTAATGTTATATGTATATATATCTACTTAAAAGTAAATTTGTCAAGATTTTTTCCATTTAGCAGATTTCAATGTGTGCTTCGTTTGTCGCACGGCACTCATCCAAACAGTATTCAACCTCTTCGTTGAAATCTCTTCGATTGCGTTGTCTCAACGATCCTTTCGGATTTCGTTCAGATGAAGTACGGATTCTGTTGAAGTTCTCTTCTGACACTCGTGGCCTACCAGGCTACGTTTGTTTTAACACATTTCCCGTCTCTATAAGCACATGCAGCTACTGGTTTTGTCGGTAGGCCCATTACCATCATACCCGCGTCAAAAGTTCCGCTGTATAATGGTAACAGATCCAGTTTCTATAAGCCAGATAGCACACTGAGCCTTTTGTTGTGGCGTAGCTATTGCACTGCATTAACTGAATAGAATGATGGAATGAGCATATGCTACGCTACTTCAAGGCCAATGACGCGCAGCGCTACCTAGTGTTGAAAAAAACTGAAACTGATGTGGATAAAATTTGGTGAGCGACTGATTTTTTCGAAATTAACTGACCTGACATAACTCATACCGTTAACTCGATATGATTTTTTAAAACCCCGGAGTTCTTTTATGGACACCCTGTATAGAACATACATTAAAAAATATTATATAGGGGAGAGTGAAGTAGAACCTAGTAGGTGGTAGAAAACGTATACCCTGTTTTCTCGCTATGTCTTACCTACATATCTTAGCGTTCCATAGCAGTGTGGACCGGCTTTTGAAATGAGTTAATCTGTGTGTCCCTGCACTGTAAAAAATGACCAATGTTTCTTATTTTATGAAAATATACTATAACCACGAACGAAAACATAATAAAATCTTCTGAGTTATCCGAAATTTCAAATAGCATGTTACATTGTCTTTTGAATCCCCAGAAACCAATACATTTCCAAAATTTAAAGAATAATTTATAAAAACAAATTATTTTTAGCTGCCCGTATTTTTCAGAAACGTTTCCGAAGGGTTTTTATAGTGTATTAATTAGTGTCCTTAGCCTGGAATACCTGTTTTTCGAATGTCATAAATTCTCAAGTACACGTTTTCAGCCGCATAAGTTAATTTATACATGAAAGAGTAAAGAAATAATCTTAATTTTAATGTTATTGTTAACGCTATTAATTTTGCATGTTTGTCTGTTAAAAAATTTTTTTGAGCGTGAAAGTGTTTACTTGAGAATTGATAGCATTCGAAAAACAGGTATTCCAGGCTGAGGACACTAATTAATACAATATAAAAACCCTTCGGAAACGTTTCTGAAAAATACGGGCAGCTAAAAATAATATGTTTTAATAAATAATTCTTTAAATTTTGGAAATGTATTGGTTTCTGGCGATTCAAAAGACAATGGAACACGCTATTCGGAATTTCGGATAACTCAAAAGATTATATTATATTTTCGTTCGTGGTTATAGTATATTTTCATAAAATAAGAAACATTGGTCATTTTTTCCAGAATGCAATGCCATGTGAAAGATATTCACTTCAAAAGATTTTCGCCGCGATTTCTGCTCTTCAAATAACTCCAGTCTGACGGAATGATATAGATAAATAAACTATTTATTTCTATAGCTTTCGCAAGATATTTTGATACCAAGTAGATGTGTCTACGTCCAGCTACCCAGGAAAACGACTTGTTGATTCTTGGCTGCCTGCTGGTGCAAAACCGGGTAGCCAATATTTTGCATTGAATTCTGCAATGGTTTCTACACTAAACAGGGGGTGAAATATGGATACAATGCTCAGTCTAAAAAAATAGTCCCATGAGGAGTGCAGTGGATACCAGAGTAAAAGCTGAGATAGCTATTACATGAAAACATTAAAAATTACTCGAAAACCTGAAAAAAAAAATTCTGATCTGAAAAAATGCATATGTGTTTTAACATTTGATTAAAAATTTATTACAATAAAACTTTTGTTACTGGAAGTGTAAAAATGTAATTTCTGATTAGTACCCGGTTTTACCATACCACCAAAATTCGGAGCGGTTTCAGATGATACTAGAAAACGTCATTTTTCAAGTAGAAACATTTTTTATTGTGGCAACAGGTGTGGTTTTTCAATAGCACATATGTCCCCAAACACTTTTGCGGGTTGTTACGATTTTTCCGGCCATCTAGACTTTTGTCAACAAAGGTAAACCGTTAGGTACCCGATTTTACCCTACTTTTCCCTATATTCAAATTCTGAAAAAACTGATAATGTCTATTTACAGTTAATACCTTTAAATACTGCAAAATTTGGAAGAAAAAAAAATTGCTTTTGTAAGATGTACTCAGAAAAATCCCAATATCTTTACATGGCAAACGCATTTATCGCATGTTTATTCAACAACATATTCAATGTTATACTTACAGCAATGTCTTACTTAGGTATAATTTTGAAAGAAGGTTATTTTTTAATTCTTTGCCTATTTAAAACACGAATATTAATTTACTGAAATAATTTATTAAATATACTTAGTATATTAATTTATTTTATTTCATTAACGCATTCTTTAAACTTAATTATTATATATTCCGGCGTATATCGTGAATGTTTTATAAATGAAAATTCATTAAATATGCATGCACGTTATACGCCGGGTATGAAAGTGAAAGATTAAAAATTTATAAAAAGTGAACATAAGAATACAAATTTCTACATTAAAAAAAAAATTGTAAGTATGGTACATTTGGCCGAAAAAAAGGAGAGCTCTTATGCAATTTAATTTCAAAGTTGTCACAGAAAACAACTAAAATAGCCTTTCGACTCAAAATAGTGTTTTATGAAATTTATTTTTAAAAATAAACTTTATGATAGTTTGCAGAGTGAAGTTGTAACGCTATCTGAAACTATTTTACAAGAACACTTACTTTTGATTTCAAATTGGGCTGTTTTGGAAAAATGTATCATGGGATAACAAGAGCAAGTTTTTCAGTCAAGTAGTTTAAGAATAATAAACTTTACAACTGCTAATGTTATATTTATTTATAATCTTTGCAACAGAAATTGGAATTCGCGTGGATTTTAAGCATAATTGAGAAACTGTTTCGAGGAATAACATGTAATTTGGATTCGCATATTTGCAGTATCTAGAAATCAATTTCTGTTAAAAAATTCTTAAGTCACACCTCAAAAAATAAATTTTTTCGAAACAAATTACAAATTGAATTTATGAATCTTTTAACGGAAATCAATTTCTAGATACTTCTAATATACGAATACAAAATTACAGCTCATTCCGCAAAATAGTTATTGAGTTATGCTCTTAAACACTATCAGAAATGCAATACGTTTTCAATGATTACAAATGAATTTAACATTAGGAGTTTCAAATATTTTACGTCATAATTTTTACACTAATTTGCTGAACGAGTTCGCGTTTGTTATCCTACGGTAAAATTTATTAAAAAAGGCAAAATTTGATGACAAAATATATATTCGTTTTATAAATTTCAAATTTTGGTACAATGTCTGTATGTAGACGACCCCTCTAATCTTATTTTGTTTTAAGCAGAAATTGAAATAATTTCCAGTCGAATGGCTCTTTATTTCTTTTTAACATTTTCACACTTAGTTGAAAAGTGTTATTGAATTCGGTTTGTCTGGCCGTCTTCCCACCGTCCGTGCTCTAACACTTGTAAATAGACTCGGATTGCCCTGCAATTTTTGTATGTTATTGACGTTTACTATAGCATGATCCCTATTGAAAATAGCTTGTGTAGTATTTATACTTTATTTACCGGGACAGTCAAAAGTATTCCGTTATATTATAGTAAATGAGAAAAAATCGTTTCAAGTGTATTTTGATGATGTTACGCATTTGAAACATGATGAAATTGATATGCAATTATGAAGCGCACTAAAACATTATTTTTCTAAAATATTGTGTGCAAAACATTTATTATTCATTTACAGGGTCACACAAAATAATTCTGTTACATAATGTTCTACGGGGATAAATCGTTTGCAGTGTAATTTAAACGATGTTCCACTATTTCAAACATAATGAAATTTTTATGTATACTGAGGTGCAGTAGAAACTGGTCGTCGAAAAATATACTGTGCATTACGCATCTCGTTCATTTACAGGGACACACTAAAGAATTCATTTGCAGTCTTAGTGCGATAATTACAGAATATGTGTGACAAGTGCGTTATCAACTTTGGATTGTGTTTAACTAAATTTTTGTATAGTACGTGGTATACATAAAATCTGTTTATCATACACAGGACTACAGAAAGATATTCGTAAGTATGACCGACTATGGGAGTGAATTGCTTAATGGTATTTTTAAATGTGTTACGCATTTTCCAGCTGAACTATATTTAGTAGTCTAGTATAAGTTTGTGGAATAAAATAAAGTGATATACAGGGCTACGCAAAGAACAAGTTACATATTCGTTTATGGTTGGCAATTGCTGGAAGAGAATTTTAAGTTGCCTTATGCGTTTTTTACCTGAATTGATTTTTAGTTTAATATGTGGTGTGTGCAAAAGTATTTATCTAATACTAGTATATAACCCCCGTCAAAAATGAGGTAATGTTGCGTTTCATTTTCATGTCTTCGTAGAAACAAACAGCATGAAGACGTTATGAAATAATCTGCAACCCTTTGATATAAACAACGACTTTCCCAAACGAAATAAACTGTTTTGATTGAACTTTCAATAGTTTAAACATTTCACTATAAAAGGATTCGGTAAAGATTAAGAATGGAAAAATCTTCAAAACAATGTTTAGATCAACAAAGATGTTAAACCCTCCATTGCTGGGTGAATAACCCTCCGGGCACCTAATTACATCAGAGCGGGACGTTCAATACGAACCTATTAAAAAACTGCTCTAACTCTTCACCAGGCATCATTGCAAAGCATATTTTTACCCATTAAAAAACCCTCACAAAATACGTATTTTACAACATAAATCTCGAGTAATTTGGGCAATTTACGTCATTTCGAGCTTTTAAACTGACCTGCTATACCAGAGTAAACATTTCATTATTCAAATTCCGATTTCACAACTGTATAAAACTTTAATACATTTCGATCATTAAAATAACATAATGCCTTTTATTTCTTAATTAAATAGCATCTATTAATTGTATTAATATGACTGAGATATATATTTTTTTCACTACAAAGTTACTACGTTAAAATTCAAAAATTCATCTGCATTGATATAACGAATACTTGTTGTACCGCAGTATTACATTATATTCCTTATATTTTAATTATATTTGATATAAAATATTCATTTTATTTACTATGCAAGCAAAATTTATAAAATGCAGAAAAAAGTGCAATTTCAACAGATAGTTTATTTGCCAAAATAATAAATATATAACTTAAATTTAAAAAAAGTTTATCTCAAATTAAATTCTGATTTTTTTAAAACATGTCTAAAGAAAACTGTAACAAATTTTGATCATTAAAGATAATATTTTATTAAATTAGAAATTTTTTTTCAAATTCTCGTATTAAATTACAAATTTATTTTCACTACAATGTTTCTACTATGTTAAAATACAATTTTCATTTGCATTGATATAATTAATATATGTAGTATACGGCATGATCCTTATTTTATAAAAAATATTCATTCATAATTCAAACTAAAATTTCAGAATTTTTTTTATTTATATTAATCACCGATAGATGGCGATAAAGGTTCACGATGAATGAAGTATTTTAGCGAGTGTATCGGAGGAAGGTAACTTCTTCCGTGACGATTATGGTTTGCGATCGCTTTCGAACGGTTACCTCCATGGTTTAATATTTTAAACTTTCACGAAGAATGAATCTTATGTTTGTTTATTTTCATTGAGCGAGAAACCTAATTTTATATGAAGTTATCTCAGAATATATACATAACTGAATGTAAATCATCTCACAAACATTAATTGTAATAAATATCTATATATATTATATATATAGTACCCATCGGTTCAAATGTTCAATTTTGATAAAAACATATTAATATGCACTATAACAAAAAATATAATTTTGGAGATACATTAAGTGTTAGTTTTCAAGTTTTTGTTTTTTTTTCTGCTGTTTTAAACCACCACAACCGCTTTCCGGATAGACAAAAAAAAAAAAAAAAAAACGCATTTACTTGGTGTACTTTTTCTCTTCCAATTGTGTATATTTTTTAAATATTAATATTTTATACTTTCTTATATTTTTTTTCTGAAAATCGGTTTCGTGTTGCTTCATGTTTTCAGATTTGTTGTTTACACGTTACACGTTCGTTTTCACGATTGCATTTAGAAATTGTCATACTGATTTTTCAGATGGAAGTATATAAAACTAGTAAATTTGCAGATCAGGAGCCTCAACGTCAGCTCAAGTCACTGTTTTTTAATATCACTTTTCATATTATTTAGCATTTTACAATCCGCAATTTATTTTTTCTTTCTATTGCATACTTATTTATAGGCATATACAATTCTTCGGAGGTTTCAGAAATTAGAAACGTTAAATTAAACACGGTTTATGCAATGATATTCTGAAAGTCTTATGAACTTCTTATTCATGCAACTTTTCAGATTAAAAAAAAAAAAAAAACGTTTATTAAAATAAATTCTTCATTTATGTCAATAGAATACAAAAATAATTTATTTTGCTAATAAAGTATTGGAACAAAATAGTGCGAGTTGCTTTTATTATTTTTATCTTCTTTGAAATATCGTTGCTAGGCAACTGATAAATTAAAGAGCAAAGTAAAAAGAAATGCATTTTAAAATTTGTAAAAAACATGAAAATAAAAGTTTTATATTTCCGGAACAGATGCAAAAAAATTTCCAATCATTTAAACAATTAATATCTCAATTCTAATAAATGTATCGTCAATTTTTCAAAATTATTGGATATATTTAAAACCTCCATATCGAAAATCAACATCCATAATTTTACGTTGAAATTCACTATTCAAATGTGCGATTTCCATTTCAGTTAAAAATGAAATTTGAAAAACGTCTGCAGTCCCATAGGAAAGCATTATGACCTAAAAAGAAATGTTCTATATTTTTCGAACGAATGAACCAAATGTAACTAAAAACTATACAGCTAATTCCGTGTACTTCACCAACATACCTACCAAAAATCAATCTAATCGGATCATTTTTACGGCAGTTATCGCGGAACAGACAGACAAACAGACAAACAGACAAACAAACAGACGGAAACCAAAAACTTTTCGGGTCTCAACAGTAAGCCTTCACTGAAGTTTCGGCAACTAAAATATAATCATTTAGTATAATTCGAACGATATCTTTTGTTTTTAAAAAAATAATAATGTTTACTATATTATAAAAAAAAAAGAAAGAAAAAAAATTCGCAAGACTGTGTTTTTTTTTTCTCAGTGTCTCCCCACGTATCATTTGGTGCTTTAAGAGAATTGTGCTTGGGAATATTTTTAAAGGGGAACATTGGTAATTTTTATCGAATACATGAAAAGAGAAAGAGGCAGTGTTTTCATTCTTTTTTGGTTTTCTCATTTCAACACTGGGAATGTACCATTACGCGTTTTAAATGAAAGACGGATTTTTTTTTTTTATGCCTTGTTAAAAATCTGATATTTTATGGATAAAGACAAGGTTTTTAGTAGCTGCGCATACAAGGAGTAGCTTCTGAATTTTAAACACTGTGCGATATCCTTTCACGCTTCAAAAGTAGAAGATGGACGCCTGCAGACTATTCTTCCTCCGCTGCCTTAGGCAGTTAGGTTCATTTGGAAATACATATTTTTTTAAACTAGTAAATCTGCAGATCAGGAGCCTCAACGTCAGCTCAAGTCACTGTTTTTTAATCTCACTTTTCATATTATTTAGCATCTTACAATCCGCAATTTAATTTTTTTCTGTTGCATACATATTTACAGGCATATACAATTCTTCGGAGGTTTCAGAAATTAGAAGCGTTAAATTAAACACGGTTTATGCAATGATATTCTGAAATTTTTATGAACTTCTTATTCTTGTAACTTTTTAGATAAAAAAAAAAAAAAACTTGTATTAAAATAAATTGTTCATTTATGTCAATAGAATACAAAAATAATTTATTTTGCTAATAAATTATTGGAACAAAATAGTGCGTGTTGCTTTTATTATTTTTATCTTCTTTGAAATATCGTTGCTAGGCAACTGATAAATTAAAGAGAAAAGTAAAAAAAAAATGCATTTTAAAATTTGTAAAAAAATGAAAATAAAAGTTTTATATTTCCGGAACAGATGCAAAAAATTTTCCAATCATTTAAACAATTAATATCTCAATTCTAATAAATGTATCGTCAATTTTTCAAAATTATTGGATATATTTAAAACCTCCATATTGAAAATCAACATCCATAATTTTACGTTGAAATCCATTATTCAAATATGCGATTTCCATTTCAGTTAAAAATGAAATTTGAAAATCGTCTGCAGTCCCATAGGAAAGCATTATGATTTAAAAAGAAATGTTCTCTATTTTTCGAACGAATGAACCAAATTTAACCAAAAACTATACAGCTAATTCCGGGTATCTCACCAACACACCCACCAAAAATCAACATAATCGGATCATTTTTACGGCAGTTATCGCGGAACAGAGAGACAGACAGACAAACAGACAGACAAACAGACAGACAAACAGACAAACAAACAGACAAACAGACAAACAGACAGACAGAAACCAAAAACTTTTCGGGTCTCAACATGAAGCCTTCACTGACGTTTCAGCAATAACTAATCATGAAAATTTTATGCTCGTTTGCGGACACGAGCGTCTTAGAACGCCCAGTTTACGCTGTCGAAGACAGCGGTGCCCCAGTCAAGATATTCGGGTGTAATGGAAAGATTTTTTAGTTAAAATAGGTAAATTTATACAAATTCAGGTTAAAAACGTGAAATCATACAAATTTGATGTTCTTTTACAAACACAAACCGGAGCCTGCGCAAAACGACTGGAATTGCGCTGCAGAAAATTTTGGAGGCCCAAACACAGTATAATTCATGGTTCGTTAAACAATAGAAAAAATGTATATTTATGTAGGTAGATAGATAGATATTCGTTCGATTGGAGGTTATATAAATATATACACTAATTTGATTCGATGTTTTATATTCGAGGTTTATTTTGAAAAAAAAAAAAAAAAAAAAAAAAAAAAGAAAAAACAGACTAGCGGAAAAAAATTAAGCGGCCAAATATAAAAAAATAATAATATGTTTGCAAGTAATAAAAAAAGACATATTGAAACTGTAATACTTTACTTTATAGATTTCAGTAAGTTTACTGCAGCATTTCAAAAATATATAATTTTATTTTTTATTATTCTACTACTTCTTTTATATGCGGAAGAAGCGTGGAATCATAAGAATTCCATCAAAACCTAGGAAAAAAAATATTTTATGTGTATATCTTTATTCATCTGATGAAAAAAATAAACTCTTTATTTAAAATGTTAAATTATATGATAATGCCTCTGTGGAAAAAAAAAGAGAGAGAAAAACCGTTGCGAAAAGTTCCGATAAATCATAAGATAATTTGTGAAGTTTAATTTACTTTTAATGGCATCCTTTGTGAAAACAATACTTAAGTTCTTCTGTAACACACACACACACACACACACACACACACACACACACACACACATATATATATATATATATATATATATATATATATATATATATATATATATATATGTCTTAAATATATGGTTTGTGGGAGAAATAATTTTTTCTTCAGAAAACAAAGTATTTTAATATATGTTATTTAAGACATAAAATTCCATTTATGTCTTAGCATGTTATTACACATTTTAATCATATATGTGTGTACATGGTCATAAATGTGTGATAGGGAGTACGTAAATATATTCAAACGATAGTAAACAAAATATAAGTTTTGTTATATTGTAAAAACTATTGTTTATTAAAAACTTTGAATTAATATTTCGACTTATTTTCGTAAATCTGAAGAACTGAAATAAAAAAATAAACTTTGCCTTTAATGATCCTAGCATTGAATTAATCTAGATGAAACCTTGGATGAAGTAATTTTACCCGAGATTGTCAGTCGAGATTAGGAGAAAATATAAAAATTCAGCTCTCAGTTATGGTTTCAGTGGTAAATTTAAAATATTTCAAATATCAATAGCCATATTTTTCATCTCAACAAATCTGCAGTGTGAACAATCATAAATTACGCTGAAATGTACATGTACAGAAGATTTAATACTTTGGAGACCACGAAAGTCAAATTAATTTTTGCTTTGAGGTAAAATTAATTCACAAGTTTAACTAATCAAAGAACGAGGTGTTGGAGTTTTTAAAAATGCAATTTTATTAAGCATTAAAAATTTCAAAATAAACGAAGTATCCAGGCAGTATGTTTACGGATGGCACCCGAGAAAGCTATATGTTATAGATTCAACGGCAGAACAATCAAAAAGCAACTCAACTAAAAATGAAATTTTTCGCAGACCACTGTTTAATCTGGCAGGTTCAATTAGCGAATAAAGCAAGTGAGTTATTCGGAAAATAAGTTAGGCTTTGTTATCTATAGTTTTTCAAAGTTGAAAACAAGCTATCAGAAAGTTGTGGGTAAGCCAAGAATTCAAAAACTACGTTAATAACGAATATTACTGGAATGCGTAAATTGAACTAAAGATGTTGATCCACATGTAAATGTATGTTAGAGAGTCTAGTGCTGTTTGCAGAAGGGAAATGCCTTACAATAAACCCAACTAGTTGTATGACGACTACAAAATATATTTGCACAGAAAATACAGAATTACCCATTTTTTATTTATTTTAAGCATTGAGGCGAAAGAGAGAAAAAATGAGTAGCGGTCACAGGTATATATATATATATATATATATATATATATATTAAAGATTAAATTAAAGATTAAAATTATCAGAATTTATATACGTATTTGTGAATTATTGGGTAAATATGTAATTATATGTGATTCAACATCTCAGTACATGTAGCACTAAAAACGGCTACTTAGAAGAAACATAAAGAAGGTGAATTGGAACAAGAAATAAGCCCTACAGGCATTAAAATAGAACAGTTTAGAGATATTACAAAAAATTTAATTACCCACTATTATAGACGTTGACACATTGGCTGCGGTATGTTCTTGGCTGCAATAAATCATAACACGAATATTTTATAATGATTTGTTCATTTTAGACTCATTTAGCTGATTCGAAGAATACGCCTTGAATTTTAAGACCACAGGAAATACAAAATCCATTCGTGTGCATTCGGGTGACCATGACGACCCCGGAAACGCAAAATGACTGCAGATCACTTTGTCACCGACGTGCTTTTGTACCACACGACGAGTGCTGACTGCACTTTTATGACTTTCTCCTTAGTTTTTGTTTTAAGTGCTTCTGATACAATTCAACCTTATTTATGATTTTTCTGTATTCATAATCTTTCTGCGATGAGAAAAGTGCAGTAGTTGTCATTTGAAATTATTGTCCTATTACCACAGTAATCGTAAATGTGACAGATGAATTGTAGGTCTTCCGCTCGATTCATTAGAATATAGTTTAAAGTTCCTTCATCCAAAATTTTTCCTGTTTTCCTCAACTGTATGTCACTAAAAGCTCATATATCGTCATTTTGTTTAATAAAAACTACGTATATTGCAATTGCTACAATAAAAGTAATTTCTTTAAAGGGATATGCTTTAAAGTTTTACAAACTAACTGAATTTATCGAAAAACCTATTTGTCTTACATATTAAAAATAAAATTTGAAAATATATTTTGAATTACGTATTACAGATAATGCATTTCGTTATAAAATTATAATATATTTAAATTTCTTTAACCTGGCGTATCCATTTCTCTCTAAATTTCTTTTTAAAAATTAATAGATGCTATTATTCCATTTGTTCAGGTTTCTTTGAAAATAATTCTTACAATAAATTGAAAATTTTCTTTCAATGGAAGTAAACAAACACATTCTGATCGAGAAAGTCTACTAAAATCCCTAGATTTATGAATAAATCTTACACACAAAAGAAGGGAATTATTGATTCTAACATGAAAAGATTGTTAGTAATTGATTTTAGTTTCACGGCACGTAAAGAGATTTTTCAAGTCGTAAGAGGCATTAAAGACTTTAAGTGTTTGAGCTAATAAATTGGATTTCCTTTGAGAGCCATCTTTTTTCTTTTAATTCTATTTTTGAAGTTTATTTAGATAAATTTCAGAAAAATAATAAATGTTGTTTACATACAGGTAAGCGCTTAATATTATGACTGCATGCATTTGTTTACATATTCAATAAATACAATCAAACATACACATATATAATCAGATTTTAAGTAAGGGCATTGTTTATTAACAGTTTTAAAATTACAATAGTTTTTACACGTTTTTCAATCAATTATTTCGTGTTCATATTCTTGTTGTATGAGAGATACATGCAAAAAACATATTTAAACAATGCAAAATCAATATATTAATATATATATATATATTGCTTTAAACCGGTAAAAAATATAAACCACAACCTGAAACTGTAATGTAACAAATTAATAAACATCCTAAGTCTTCAATATATTATTTAAAATAATTGGTACCAAACTTTTTTTCTTATTACATAAAAAAAAAATTAATAATTTATTTTACGTAAAGTGAGCCTATTTTGATACCTGATTGCGTTAAGTTCATTGACTGTACGAAATTTCTTCAACTTTTTACAATAGTAGATTTTTTTTCAATTTCTCTTACAATTTAATTTAAAACATAATAAATTTTATACAGTGAAAATTGAATATCACGTAATTAAAAAAAATATATATTATATAACTTAAAAGTAAATTTAATATGAATTCAAATGTTTCAAAATTTATATTGTATATAGCACTCTAAACAAAAAAAAAAGTTAATTTTGAAGCAGAAAAATATAAGAATCAAAATTACAGTAGGGCATGTTTATGGAGTTAACTTTCAGTCTAAAACATTTGCTAATATAGCTCAAAATGCTTTATTATTATTATTATTATTCCAAATTAGTTGAAGGTTTACATGCTTAGCTAAAATTAAGCGAATGGGACACTAGTCCATAACCTTAGAAAATTACCTTTGAAGATCTAGTTTATGCGTTGGTTGGTTGGTTGATTTATGAAGGCCGATTATTTACACCAGGGATACAGGCCCTAGAAGGACGTGCCCTACACGCGGGTCTTTCTAAAGGATCCTAATCTTGTTTAGGGGAATATAATTATATTAACAATATAATTAAATTGAAAGTCTGTTAATACAAGTTAGTTTTTTATGCAATCCACGACTATGCATTCTTACAAAATCATGAACTATTATTTAAATTATTTTAAGAATTTACTATTATTATTATTTAATTCTACTATAAGTTCACCTATGTACACAAATGACATAAAATAACAGTTTATAAACACAGTGAGAGCGAAAAAATATCCACTAAAAATGGAGAAAAGGAGAAAATGAATCACGATACTATTTATTATGAAGTCGCCAGTAATTTAATGAAAAACATCAAATATCATTATAAGGGTTATGTTAGGTCACTCTATTTTGTAAACCAAAAAGTAAAAATAAATAAAAATAATTAACAAAAAATGTATTCACTATTTCAAATAAGTTAGATTATAAATAGAAAAAATTATATTTTTATAAATATTACTTTGATTAGTTTTTTTTTTTTTTTTTTTATAAATATTTAAAAGTAAAATAATTTAATGTTTGATATTTACCAAAAATGTTCTCATGACAAAACTACTAATAGTATTATTATTTTAAATAAATACAGACCTTGAGTTACTGAAATTTTTATGAACTACAACCTAAGACTTTAAATGAAAACATCCATAAATACATCCAATTAAATTATTACATTAGGGATTTTTCATATACTTCCTGTGTCATAAATTATAAAAATATCTAAACAATTTAAAAATATCATTAACATTTTAAACGATTATCATTTTAAACGATAGTTTATTTATTTTTTAACTTACAAGTAGTTTTTTTAAAAGAAATATTTATTCAAGCTTTAATTTATATGTTTAATTTAAAACAAAAAAAAAATACAATTTGTATAGTTTTATGTTTGTATTATTAGTTTACAAAAGAAATGTTACTATTTCTGGCTAAAAAATCTCTCGTTACCAGTTGAAATATGTTCAATACGAACTATCTATGAAAGTTTGACATAAAATGATTCACAATCTGTGAAACACTGTACGTTATTTTTTAACAGATTTATTGAAAATTATTAGATTACTACGAATGTGTCAGTGTCAATCACACAATGCACAAATATCCATTCTATATTATATTTCACATTGAATACAACAAATATTAAAACAAATGAGGAGAGTCGGAGCAAAAAAGTGCCAAGCGACATTTTTGGTTAAATAAATCTAACACTGTAATTTGTTGCTTAATATTGTAAACAAGACTCCCTTATCATAGATCAGACTTGACAATCCGGAGAAAGTCTATGGGAGAAAATGTCCGCGGTAATTGCCAACTTATTAATTGACTTTCTCCAGAAAGTATCGCCGCCTGGTGGATACTACCGATACTAGTTCATAAGCAAATGCATAGAACAAATGGAGCTGTGAAAAAATTTCGTGTTATTTCGTGTCGTAAATACTCTTATTACCATGGAGATCATGCCTATTACTGACGATTGATGGCGCTAGTAGCAGGACAACTATGCGGTCAAAGGAAACTTGCTGATTGTGAGGCCTGATACTATGATAAGGAGGTATTGATTGTAAATTATAATATCCTGGATATAATTTGTTTCTAATGTCACTTGGTGGCAGTATATGTCCCAGGTTTCGTTTTTGCCACATACATTTATGTCCCCAATGAAGTTAGCTAATTTACAAAGAATGCAATAGTGATATCATTAAAGTAATGCCATATTGTTACTCAGAATATCGCAAATGTTACTAAGACATTGGCGAAAAACCTTTATGATATATATATATATATATATATATTTGATTATTTGATCAAATTTCCAAATTGAAATATCTCAGAAATTCAAAAATGTGACTTAGCACTATCTTGTCCCGACCCACTCAAATATTACTCAAACTAGGTGTAACTGATCATATTCATATTTTTGATACTATCAATCACGTTTGTAATTTCTTTATAAATTTGTAATAAACAAATGCTATGAATTATGTGTACTAAAAGTAAATATAATAAGGTAAAATAGTAGTTTATTCATTTAGCTTTATCTGGATTTAATCTGTTTGAAGTAAATCACAATATGAGATATTTCATGAGTTATTTAAAATCACATCATATCTAGTATGTACTATACTAATATAGATATACTATATATATATTATGTACTATATGTAAACATTAACTGTTTTCCCTTTTTAGGCACTTTTAGATACCTTATTAAATAATTATATTCAATACGAAGACATTCCATTCACACGGCAACTGATTAAAATTAAAGCGCCAGTGGCAGTTGTACATTTCGATACATCTGGAATTAGCTGTCACTACAATGTCTAAACATTTGGTTTATCATGTTCTACATAATTGTACGTAGTATTATGTGATAATATTTATTGTGTACATTTAATATCAATCTAAGGGTTGGAGCTTCTAAAAAAACTGTTTGTATTGGGAATATTTTTGGTATATTGACTGCTGTAAGTAAAAATTAATGTTTTAAATTAAGACGTATAGAAAAAGAAATATAATGGATCACTGTTATTAAATTAATTACATCTCAAATCTTAATATTCTAAAAAATATTTTCAAAAAAACTTAATATATTTAACTACGTTTAAAAATAAAGCAATCTTTAAATTATAAAATAAATAGGTTAAATGCGAGTATAGCACACGTTCACAAAGGATTCCGTAGATTGAATTTACTAATTACGATTTATTAATTAATAAACTCCTGCTACCCCTAATTTTTTAATAATTTTAGTTTCAGTAGATTCAGAAATAGGAGGGCAGTATACATTTCTCTAATATACTTTCAACGATATCTCTGAAAATATAATACCTAACATTAAAACAAATATATTTTTGAGTTCAATGTTACGAAATCTTTCTAACGATACCCTACTCGATATATAAAATGAATTTGTTTCAAGTAACTTAGTTAATATCTCGGCTAATTACCGACAATTTTTTCGAAAATCATTATCAAATATACTTAGATGATTCTGCGTTTTTAAATACCTCGAGAGTCCGTCAACCCCTTCGCTGATCGCCCGAAAGGTAATGTTTGTGCGTAACGGAAAAATGCGTTTTTCTTAAAACCTATGCTACCTATGAATATCGCTATAGTTTTCCTGCAAGGATTAAATAAACACCTACTACCCCTAATTTTTTCTGAATTTTAATTTCAGTGGATTTGGATATAGATGGGGGAGAGGACATATTTTTGCAGTTCATTTTCGACGATATCTCTAAAAATAAAATACCTAAAATTAAACCAAATATGTTATTGAGTTCATTGATGCGAGAGTTTTTGCACGATACCCCACACGATATACAAAATGAAAACTTATTTTTTCAAGTAACTTAATTAGCACCCTAACTTTTTCCTAAATATATTTGTGAATGGCTAATAAACTGAAAATATGTGGATATAAAAATGCTTTATAACTTTCCCAAATTTCAACTTTCCACGCCCCATAGTTTACGAGAAAACATCTCTGACAGAAGGACAGACAGACATAGGAGTGATCTTGTAATGGTTCTGTTTTTAATTTTTGTGTACGTTACCCTAATTATAAAATTGTATTTGCTTTAAAAGCATATTAGTGCACCAATACAATTTCCAAAAATATCTGTTTACGTTTCAATCTCCCGTTTTAATGCACTTATAAATTACACAGATCTACAAAATTTACGTTTGTCAAAACTTTCATTAAATATGTATACTTGTTTTATCCATTTTTGGGATGCTCATTTAAAAAAAAAGACATCAACATTCTTCTAACACGTACATATTGTCTAGTTTGCTTCAACATGTGCTATATTTTGGTTGAAAACCTATTGTATTTAATAATGACAATTTAAATATATATATCAATTTCTTTTAAAAAAGTATACACAGATATAAGTATACATACGGAACGTATTAAAATGTATTTAAATTCAATTACTTTTCACATTCATCAGTATTATTGCTTTCTTATTATGCTAGTAAAACATCGATTTTAGCTTTCAGTTATTCAATGATTCTTTATTTTCACGATTCCCTACCATGCAATAATCAGCAAATTTACTAAGTGTCATTGATCCTGGTACATTAGGTACAGAAATATGTTTGTTTCCATTATGTAAAGAAAGAGCTTTGAGACTTCTTTTAGTATAGTCAATATCAGTCACCATTCCTGGGCTTTATATTTAACGCCAAACTTATGCATCGATCTATTAAAATCCTTTCAGTAAACTGGATAACTCTCCTCTAGAATGTAAAAAATTAAACTTATGTTATCTGGTGAAATACAAAGTGGTTGAAATTTTGGAAGCTAACAAGTTTTTTCTTTTAGTCTGCAGTCTAAAAATTCAGTAGATCCTTCATATAATCTGAAATAAATCAAAATGGTCAAAATGATTAAATTGTTAAGGACACATTTGTCTATATTACACTGAAAATCAACATCAGCTGCATTTTGTGTAGAAGAAGCAGAATCAGGTGAGAATTCAAATATGTCTTGTAAAATTAGCTCAGAACATTGTGGACCATGTGGAGCAAATGATAAAATTGATGGAAGATATGGTTGAATAAAGTATTTCTTCTTTTTATCACGTGCAGTATCACATTATTTTCTTTTATATTGTATAGTTTTTGGGCCTTTTTCTATTCAAATTTCTTCTTAGTTAAAGCTCTTTTAAACATTGTAGGTTTCCTAGAACCATTTTTAGATTAAACTATATTGACCCGATATTTTTACGCAGAGTTCGTGTGTTGTTTATATAATAACATCAGATGAGTAAAGGTGACTTTCATATCAATATAATAGTAAATCTGAGTATTTTAACCCTCTGAGCGTTTTGTAAAAGGGAAAAATTGTAATGTTGTTTTCTCTGCATTTTGTTTTAAATGCTAAAAAAATATTATTCTTTCAGCATTATAAATAAAACTTAATTAAAAATATGAATGCAACCTTTGATAGTATTAATCATTCTTCAATGTTTTGAAAATTCATTAAATCTGTAGAATTATATTTTCTTAAACATTGCATATATTGCAGTGAAACCTGCAGCTTAGTGAACGGAATATTACGTTCTACACGCTTAGAGGGTTAATATTTGCAGGCCATTATTAAATCTTCTACACAAACCTAACACATTTTGTTTGCATAGCATGGTCAATTGTGATTTCCAAGTTTCACTACAAAAAAGGTAAAGCAATTATTTATAATTTGATCTTTAACCATACACACATTTAATTTTGGGAATTAACAAAATTAAAAACAAAGTTTTCTTTCTTTTTCTTTTTTTTTCTTTTTTTTTGTTTTTTTTTTACATTTGATGCAAAGTGAACATTTTAACTATATCATGCTGATTGTAAAATAGTTTGCATATCATAAATGTCGAATTTCTGCAAAAATATTACGTGATACACAATTTTATTGTAACTTTTAAAGTTAACACTAAAAGTTACATTAAGAACAACTAAAGTTAGCAAAAAAAGTTTTCTTATGGTAGACCTGTGTTATAAGGTTTACTTTTTTTTAATAAAGCATACATGATTAAAGCTAGAAAGCAATTATTGCTTTAAACAAAAAGAAAAAAAAAGTATAGATTCACAAAATTTACATGTTCAAGAATAATTATTTTAACAAATGCTCTGTTGTTCTTACTTGCTAAGCATTTATATCTTGATCTATAAATAGTAGTATTTAAGCAAAGCGCATTCATAGGCATAATGCTAGTTTGTACCTTTTCAATATTATTTAATCTTTTTTACGTTACCGGAATGGATCAATTTAAAATTTCATGATAGAAAAAATAAAAGTAAGTCAGAAGTACATTCTTGTCCTTTTTTTCGTACTTTTTTATATAATTTTTACACAGAATGATTATGTAAGACATAAATGTTTCAGAAATTGGTTACTCAATTTCAAATTTTATTATAATAGATATGATTTTCTCGGGCAATGTGATATTTTTAGAGTTTATTTGTGAAGTAGATATTATTTTTCTCCTATTAGTATATATTAGCATATATTAGTAGCAATCAGACTGACAGTTATTCCACGAATCCTTCAAAATTCTGTTATGAAAAATTTAGACTAATATTTGTTTTTCTATCAATTGAAAGAAAAACAGTTTCAATTTAAAATCTCAAATTGTCTCAATTATTGGTGGGTTGTACACAGAAAATACACACATAACATAAAAAAGTATGCGTGTTTTGATTTTTACACTTTTAAACACTTTAATTATATTTTATGCATATTGTGTACATAGAATTCCTTAGAAATTTCAAATACAATATTTGATTCATTATTAAATTAAGAAAATTACATCAAATGTGTTCGTTTGAACTTTTTCGTGCGAATTTACTTTTACACTCTAGCATTCAAAATTGTTTAAATGCTTTTCACCCAAAATCCAGCAAATTATGACACTTTAAATTTTATGAAACTTTGCGGCTTTCTGTCACAACAAAAATCTGCTGCTCGTTTTTAGTGCTGGAAATCTTCATAATTTCATAACATTCAATATATCACACCTCGATGAGTTTCGACTGTAGATTATTATTAATTTATTGCATCTAAATATTAAATTAAATAATTTAAATTTTACTGTTATAAATGTCAAAACATAAATAAAATTTCTAAGTATAAAGTTTAGTAATCAGGACGGCATAACAATTTGAAAAATGTGACTTTTTAAAAATTAATTGAATAAGCTTAATAATAAACTTATCTATAATAATAATTTTTACGTTTTCCAGTTTGACCGATTTAAGCACCTGCTTACATCGGACAAGTGATCTAATGATTTCTTATCTTTTTTCAAACAGTTTGCGAAAATAGTTTAATTATCGTTTTGATCTTGACGAAGTCGCCGTTTGAGCGCATGAAACATGTATCATCTATATATTAAAAGGTATTTTAAGCCTTTTGTGTTATGTTTTTATCATTTTAAGCAATAATTACACTTTAATTTAAATATATGTAAGTTAATTTAGTGTAAAATCTTTTGTTTTGGAGGGAGCTTACTTCGAATGGGTTACACTTTTCATTTAAAGCAAAATTTTGTCTGAATTTAGCTCTAAAACAATCGTTACAATGTAGAAAAGAGATAATTTTTTTAATGTCTGGAATCATCAAAGGAAAATAATCTATTTTGAATCCTTAGAATTTACGAAAGTGACATTTAATCTGAATAATGTGTTAATATATATTATATATAATTATTTGTATAATAATTTTCTATTCATTTCCCTTCTGTCGTAATAAAGTGTACTTCCTTTTTCAGCAACTCTGTGTTATTTTGCTTATGAATTAATATGGTTGCTAGAACATTTAAAAATTATTTCATAAGACCACAATTGTCCGTTATAATTTTTTTCTGTACAGTGTGCAACTAAATAAATATTTGAATATTTACTTTTAGCAAAATTATTCTGCATGTATAAGGATGTTTATTTGTAAATAATAAGTAAAAAAATATTCTTTTCAGCGCATAATATTTAATTTTTTAAAAATACATATTACCTTACGTTAAATTATTGTGAACGTATTTCTTTTGCTTCATTTTTCACCAATACATCACTTTGAGTTTAAGAAATGAATTCTAAATGAATGAATCATTTGTAAAAATACCATACTTCAATTAATACAGATTTATTAGAAATAGATATATTTACAATAGTGAAGCACTAAAGTATAAAAAAAATACATAGTCTAATCAGAAAATAGTTAGAAAAAAGTAATCGTTAAAACGAATTAATATATTTTTTTTCTAAATTTGAAAATGGTTCGTTAGTTTTATTTAACACGTTGACGGACACTTGCGGCTATAGCCGTCAAAGCGAAGTTCACTATGTGGCATGACGGCAATAGCCATCCAAAACGAAACGGTCGGTTTTAGACACTACGGCTATAGCAGCACAAATGTGCATTTATTGGCATTATTGCAATTTTTTAGGTTGAAGTTCGTTTTCCACCTGTTATACGAGTTGCAGCTTCAGTATACACGTGTAGGGTGGCTAGTGGTCAGGGAAAAAATACAATAACAAAATGATAATTACCAGTATATTCTTATAGAAAAAATCAAATTGATTATTTGATCGAATAATCAACTTAAATTTTTCTATAAGAATATACTGGTGTTTATCACTTTTTTTGACTGTATTTTCTCTTGACCACTAGCCACCCTGACGTAGTTGTGAAGGGAGTAGTGCAACCTAATTAAATTTGCTGAATTAATCAAAATTAAGTTTATTACAGCAGAAAGAGTAAAACTATACTTCTAATATTCTAAAAATTACAAAAACATCTAGTGTCAATTTTTTAACTTCACTTGTCCCTACTGTCCGTCAATGTGTTAAATAAAAAGAAAGTTTAAAAATTTTCATATATAAGTTGTTTATTTTAAGACAACATTTCTGTTTAATTAATTCTAAATTTAAACTAGCTAATGAAATATATCCGAGTTTTAGCTAAGTAATGAAATATCCTATTTAGTTAATATTCCATGGAAACGGCTTATACACAATACCATCAAATTAATCGTCTTGCGATATAATTTATCTTAATAATTATGAAAACACGCGCTATTCTGCGTCTCTCTAGGGAATCCAAATAGCAGGAATATAAATACCTTTCTAATTGATAATCATTACTAGCATTGAGGAAGACACAATATTTATTCAAATTCAACACGCTTTATCCAAACTTCAGATGAATTGTGTTACCTTTCATCTCCACTTCAATTATTTGAACTAAAATAAATTATCTATATACTTAATCGATTTAGATATGAATAATAACTTTCAAAATAGCGTTAGTATAAAGTACCACAATGGAGGTATTGACCAATTGAAGCTAAAATTATCCAAGTAAATTATGAAAATATTCCGAATTTTTGATTGGCTGATTTACGCATATTTAAATTTATTAAAGTATTTACTTGAATATTTTATTTCTAAAAATCACATGATTGATGTGTCCACCATCGGTTGTATCTGTTTCTCTGATAGATACATTGAGAATACTTAACTTTATTTTCTTATTAATATAATCTATAAATTGCTTACATATGTTAGATTTATCAGTAAAGACGCATCTGTCTCATAATGCCCCACTACTGCTTGTAATTTGTGACGTGGCATGATATAAAGTTGCTGCCCCGCCATGCGCCTACGGGCGCCCGTTTTCTAGGCATCTAATAACGTTACACTTATATGTAAGCCATCATTTGAAACTTAATCGAGGATCTCTACAACTTTGTAATTTACATTTTTCTCGTATCTCGTTTCAGATTCTCGTTGTAGATAGTAATTCCACATCACCGGTAGATAGCAATTCCACGCTCATTCCGCAATTTTCTGCTAGAGATTTCTATGAGTGCTCTCTTTGCGTAGTACCTACCCACTTTACTATAACTGGCTATCACATTTATGTCTATAGCTGTTTTGATGTTGATGGGGTTTGATATATATATACAGGGTCATTCAGAATTCCCTCCGTGGTTTCGAAACGTTATAGTAAAAAAACGAAGACGAATATGAAAAAAAAGAAACATATGAAATTATTCCGAAACTATTCAAGTTTTACTTACATACATTACAGGTGTTCTATGTGTGAACCCTTGGTCACACGGCATACATCCATGCGATAGTCCAGTTCCTGCCATAATCCGTTTCTTTAAATTTCCGGTACCACACATGAATTGTTTTGTCAGTTGGTCCCTGTTTTCGATATTTATTACGAAAGGCCCGTTGAACTGACACCACTGATTCAGATTTAAAGAAACGGAGTATGGCAGGAACTGGACTATCGCATGGATGTATTCCGTGTGACCAAGGGTTCACACATAGAACACCTGTAATGTATGTAAGTAAAACTTGAATAGTTTCGGAATAATTTCATATGTTTCATTTTTTCATATTCGTCTTCGTTTTTTTACTATAACGTTTCGAAACCCCGGAGGGAATTATGCATGAACCTGTATATATATATATGTGTGTGTGTGTGTGTGGATTAAGTGGTCGGAATAATTCAACTAAATCAGTTTGGCAAAATATACTTTTAAAAAAAACTATTTTTGTTTAAATAGAAAATATGCTTTTTTAAATATGTCTTTATTAAACCTTTTCCCGTTTCTGCAGAACTACTGCGATATAAAACATGACGAAATGTGGATAAATGGTTTTCTCATCAGAAAATTTTAATAAAAATAATTGTCTTGACTGAGTAAATGAATGAAACCAAACCATTAGTAGCGAGTGCTTCATTTATTTATTTTTGATAATTACTTAGAGTCTATCCATATGAATCATATAGAAATCGAATTATTGTACAAAATTTAAAACACATATATATCATAAATAACAAAATGCAGAATGGTTTTGTCAATTACTGAAATATACCATTTCCAGATATATTTAATTTAAATATGACATTTTGAGTAAACATGAGCAAGTATAATCAATATCTTATGTGAATTTATAATTAAAAAAAAATACTTCAAATGAAAAAAAAAATGTTAAATTAAGTGTATAAATTTTAAATGATATATGATAACATAAATAACTAAGGAGATTTTTATAACAATTTGAAAACTCCAAATTTCTTTAATATATAGCTTTTAAATTTCCAAAATAGGAACTATAGTGAATATTCATGTCACTGATATGCAATACAGCATGTTTAACTGCTGCAAAAATGTCCACATAATGTGCACGTTTTTAGTGCAGTAACTCTTACATATAAAAAAGAAAGATTAAACAATTACCATGTTCTGTTTATGGGCATGTTAATTTCATTTATAATATTTTTATAATTATTTTATCTCTATAACACTGCATTTTAAAATGCCATTCCACTTAAATATATTCCTACTATCTCTCTTAACCCTTTATCTACTGCATTATGAACTACTGAAAATTTCTTCATAAATATATTTTTTTTAGCTGCCATATTGATAATTAAAGAATATACAAGAAAAAAAATCTCTCCGTTGCGAAATTTAATTTGTTAGAACTAATTAATTAAAGTGTTACTTAAAAGTACCGTCAGTACACTATGTATAAATTTCCTCATAATAGAAAAAAATTACGGATGATATTTCTAATGAAATTTAACCTCTTAAAAATGCTAAATAACAAAAAAAAAAACACTCATAAGAAAACAAAGAAATTATCAAATTGACATAATTTTATTTTTTACATAACAAAGGTATAAATTCACATTTGATGATAATCATAAAAACATTTTTTTTTATTTACGCACAAAAATATATTATATATATATAAATATATATATATATACATATATATATATATATATATATATATATATATATATATATATATATATATATATATATATATATATATATATATATATATATATATATTGGAATGCAAAAGCAAATTCACATTCAATACTAACATTTTCAAATGCTGTTGACAGTGTTAGTAAAAAATAAATAAATAATTAATTTAAAAAAATTATAATTGAAATATATAAAAAATACTAAAACATATTGCTACACTACACTTGTCAGTTCGAAAATAGCTTTCTTCCTCGCAAAATTAATCAGCCTAGAGCAACTACTGCCATCTATCATGAAACAGTAGAGTTAAAAGACTGTTTCTAAAACGTACCATCAGAATATAAGTA
Source organism: Maratus michaelseni (assembly GCA_963931845.1). NCBI lineage: Eukaryota > Metazoa > Arthropoda > Arachnida > Araneae > Salticidae > Maratus > Maratus michaelseni. Next base: position 304,668,511 of record OZ007593.1, read on the forward strand.
ATGGTTGTTGTGCTGTAAAGTTTTTAAAGTGATTGGTACTTATAAGTACCGTCAGTAGATAAAGGGTTAATGTATGGTATTACAAATTATTTTGGTGAAACTGCCTGGGTGAAACCTCTAATTAGCAGCATTTTATAAATGTTTAATAAAATGACATAACATTCGCTCAAATTATTATCTGCCTAATAGCGAGACTGGATAAAATATTAACATAATCTTACACGCAGTTAAATTAATCATTTTCATATACGAAATAAACTAGTCGTTGGGGACCACCGTAATACTTACCCATCATGGATATGCATAATGTAAAATATGAAAATAAAAATGTGTAAACTACTTACTAGGACTTCCCTCAAAGGGATTAGTCTGAGTGATGTTGCTGAGAACATAGGGTTAACAACTACAATATAAAGAAAAAGAGCAAATTAAATGATAGAATTACAAAATATCATATATAAATTCATGTACACTGTTAAAAAAATAGAAAAGAAGTACCGTTCATCAGATGTGTTGTCATAATTTTTTGTAATATATGGCAAAGAATCTCATTTTCTTAAGCGCGTATTGCGCAAAACTTGAAAAAAAAAAAAACGCCGGATATTTTAAAACGCCAACCTTTTTAAAGTTACGTAATTGGATTTGCAGCCAATAGATTATTCTATCAAGCGTGGCTTAACGCAAATTTAATTTCATTGCTGCACCTTTTTTTGTGTGTGAATTTAAAATTTTTCTTCCTTGATTATATATTTATTATTTGTATAACTGTTTATAGAAACTCTTACACTTCAAACCACATTGATAGCATGCTTTGCTACAAACCAGATTGCAAAACTATAGTCTAAATTACTATTAAAGTATACAAAAAATCTTTCGAGGACTCCTGTAAAATAACTTTTACATTAAATCTCCATATCGGCAAAATTGAAAAAATATATATATTTCAAAGTTAAGCTTAACAGATACTTCTTGATTATTCTCTAGGAGCATCTGCCCCCTGCGCCTTTATCCGCAAACACCGTCTGCTGTCGTCTATTCCTTCATTCTATTACCTCGTCCTATTGTGTCTATGTCGCCGAGGCAGACTGTCGTCTATTCCTTTATCCTCAGACTTTTCTTTTGCCTGTCTCTCCACAATATGTCTGTTTCCCTATCCGTTCTTCTGCCCGTCTCTCTAACCGATTGTCTATCTCTCTACACGTCTCGCTACCTGTCTATATTTCTCTACCGGTCTCGCTACCCGCCAATCTATTTCTCTAACCGTCTGTCTATCCGTCTAACTACTTGTATGTCTAGCCGTGTCTCTATCCACTTCGCTACCCATTTGTCTATCTGTCTTTCTACTCATCTTCTTAGCCATCTCCGTACCCATCTACTGTCTCTCTACTCGTCTGTATACCCGTCTCACTATCCGTCTGTTTTTGTACCCGACTCACTAACAATCTCATTACCCGTCAGTCAACTCGTCTCTGTACTCATCTCTCTACTCGTCTCTTTATCTACCACGCTACGCATCTCGCAACCTTTCTCGTTACATTCCTGTCTACCAGTGTCGCTACCCGTCTCGTGTCCCATCTCGCTACCCCTCTGTCAACCCTCTTTTTACCTTTCTCTCCAGCCGTCTGTCTATTCGTTTCGCTACCCGTCAGCCTACCTATGTCGCTACCCGTCTGTCTACCAGTTTGTTTACTCGTCACCTCTTCCCAATATTTAAACAATTCATTTAATATACAGAAGCCGTTTATCAGTTATTAAATACAAACAGAAGTAATTTATCTAAAGTGTAATCAGAGGCAATTTTTTTAAAAATACATATAGACCTGAATAATAATTCATCAGTTTTGTGTTCATAGTTGTTTATATCATTTGATAGTAAATCTCAACTTCTTAAACCTGAATTGTCTCAAGCTTTTTAAAATACCCACAAGGTTTGTATAACTGCAAAGTACCCTGAGGGCTGTATTAGCTACATGTTATTAAGTTAAGTGAAAGTTTCGTTATCGCGTTTGCAGCCAATTGCTTATGTCAGAGAGCGTGGCTTAACGCCATTTTAAATTCATTACTGTAACTTTCTTTTCTTTTCTTTCTTTTTTTTTGGGGGGGGGGGAGGGGGGAAGGTTTTCAAATACATACTTTTAAATTAAAACTTTTGCCACCATGCCATTAGTGTTGTTTGTATTATTAACTAATACTTTGTAGACCGAGCTTCATTTGAAACAAATGTAAAAGACTTCTTCTACAGTTTTTTTTAGGAGAACCTTTCGTAATTGGGCCCAAAGCAAATCGGAGTATTTAATATCATTATTGTAACTCTTATAGAGCTAAAACAATATTGCTAGCTTTACTCTAGTTTGAGACCAGCCTTACCTGTGTATCAGAATGGGGAAAAGTTTCGTATCCTGTGTCGGTTGGTGAAAAAAATTTTAAATGGTGCCAAAAGGTAGTTTTAGCATCTTACAAAATTTTTCAAGAGAGCGGTAAAACATGTTTTTGAAATATTTACAAACATACGTTTACTAAAGCATGTTTTTGCACCATCTTAAAAATTTAAGCACGATGCTAAAATAAAATTTTATCGCCATACTCGATATTTTAATAAGTAATGAAAATACATAAACAAACTTATTTAACAAACTTAAGAGGCATTTTTGTGATAAATAATTGTTATTGTCAGGGGGGTAAATTGTAAACAATTAATAAACGGCTAGTAAATAATAAATAGCATTTAAAATCTAAAATGGAGAAGTGGTCCGTATAAAAATGCAAAACATAACATTATACGCTTGATATATGTAAATCTTTTTTTATTTTTTAATATTTCCGAAGGCACAGATAAAAAGGTGAAAATCTCTTTTCCAAATGCCAAATAGAAAATATACAAAATAGAATGCCAAATATACAAAATAGAAAAATATCTGCAAAAAAATATATTTACATAATACTACATCTGCAAAAAAAATAGGATTTAGAAAAAGTAAGCCAAATCCTGCAGATCCCAACAATCACATCGAAAAACTTATCACCAAAAAAGAACTCGCCAAATCTTACGGCACAGGAGATGGAGTTTTCCCTCTGAATGCAGAATATTAGTTTTTTTTTCTTGTACGATGGGTGATTATAATATAATTGTTTCATTTCACATACTACATACCGTTTGATATATTGGTACTTTTATGTTATCCTGGCGCAGTTGATAAATTGCCAAATATTGTTCCTATAACATTTTCATATTGAATTCATTTCATTTAAATTTAAACCTTTCACTCATTTAATTTAAAATACATGCCTTTCATTAATCCCATTTAAAATGCTAAAAAGAGAAAAAAAAAGAAATAATGCCATAAATCGAAACCTTTTATTTAAACACCAAATTGGCGCAGGAGATGGATTTTTCCCTCTGAATGCAGAATATTAGTTTTTTTTTTCTTGTACGATGGGTGATTATAATATAATTGTTTCATTTCACATACTACATACCGTTTGATATATTGGTACTTTTATGTTATCCTGGCGCAGTTGATAAATCGCCAAATATTGTTCCTATAATATTTTCGGAACAGATGTGTTACACTCACGCTAAAATGTAAACAAAAGATTGGCGAACTGTTTGGTTGGCGCGATTTCCAAGACTGCGCCAAACGAATAACTTAATACAATGGCTAGGTTGCCATTAAAGGAAAAAATCCCCTAAATTTGGCGACTTTTTTCCTTTTTTTTAACCGATTAATTTTTTTTTTTTTTTTTTTTTTTTTTTTTTTTAGCGTGAGTGTAAAGCATCTAAGCCACATTTTCATATTGAATTCATTTCATTTAAATTTAAACCTTTCACTCATTTAATTTAAAATACATGCCTTTCATTATTTAAAATGCTAAAAAGAGAGAAAAAAAAGAAATAATGCCATAAATCGAAACCTTTTATTTAAACACCAAAGAATTTTTTTTTAATTTATACACGCGAAATAAAAAAAGCTGCTATTGCTGAGATTTGCGCCAAATCTCTAATACCAAGTCTACCAAGTTATTGCGGGGTTTTTCTTTCAAACAGAAAAAAATCCAGATTAATTTTCGATTTCTACTAAATTGAAATATATTTTATTGTGCGTGCATATTTTTTTGCTCCATGTACTCCATGAACTTTTCAATTCCGATTGTCTACGAAAATCTCCCGCCGCGCCGGTGAAAATGACGCACGCACAAAATTTTCGTGACGTATGTAGTTTAATTGTGCTTTTATATCTATTTTTTAATATAATTTCCAAACGGTTTGACATTTATTCTTGGTAATAAATAGACGTCGTTGTCACCTTTATAGGTACCTGCTGTAAAAATTTGAACGAAATCCGTTAAATATTTTTTGAGTTATGCTTGACGAAAGGTTTTAATATCCATCGTAGCTATATATGGGGCAAAGTAATACTGCGCTGTGTATGAGTCTTCGTTGCACTCAGACAACAAAATGCATTGCAATTCAAATAAAATCGTGGATTGATGACGTCATAAACTTTAAAGGCTCGATTACTGAATTGCTTGAAAGAAACATCCATATAACTCCAAAAATAATAATCCTATTAACTAGTGGTTTATTGCATCTGATTAAGCGTCAAATTTCCAATTAAAATATATATTTGAAGTGAAATTTGGATAAAATACAGGGCCATGAAAAATCGAAGAGTGTCGTAAATAGGATTCCAAATATCTCGGCAACTCATTATCCGATCGACTTCATGCTTTATGCAAAATTTATGTTTTTTTTTATTGTCTTTTATATTCATTTCTTAAAATAACCAATTTCGAAAATTTTTATATGCCTTTTATCAGAACGAATATTTCGAGAGTCCAAAAAAAAAATAGTTCCGGTTAATCGAGGTTATTGAAATGAAATAGTCTTCTTCCCATTATTCATACTAAGTACATACCAAATTGCAAGTCTCTATCTCAATTTTTTCGGGAGATAGAGCGTTTACAGACACACAGACACACAGACGGACGGCAATTTTTTTTTTCTAAAAATATGTTTTTCGGAATCTCCAGTGTCTGAAACGTGTAAATCCGTCAAAAATGTTTTTTTCGATTTTCAAAACGATTTCAATATTTACCCTATACTACGTATGACGGGGAAGTAAAATGTATGTAAGTATTATAGCATTTTACCGATTGAAGCATACTTCAATGCACATATCATTGGGAATGTATTCAATTCTAATGTGATTTACTGATAATGAAACTCAGTATAAAGTGGTTTACGACTGGCATAATTGGTTGCAGTATGTTATCAACATACTACTGCGTTGTCGGGTCTTATTCTTTATACAACTACGCATGAACTATTATTAAAAAACTGTACCTCTCGTGAATTTACACAAACATTAAATGCATAAGTAGCATTAATTAATTTTTGCAATTTTTTTAAATACAAAAGTGTTTATTTACAGAGTAACAATCACACATATTGAAACAGAAATATAAACCACTTTAATTCGAATCACTAAATCTATTACTCAATCATCACTCAATCTATCATGCAAATCATTGCTTTATGAAATGAAACAACACACTGCCGATTGTAGTTTAGGAGTATCAAAACGGTGTATTGTTCAAGATGATGTTAAATAAGTTTTGAATAATGAGATATTCCGTATATCATCTGTCGTATTTGTGCATCTGAAAATACAGTTTTAGAATGTATCAGTCCGCGATAATTTACTTATATTATTTTGGTTTACTATCCCCTCATCACAATCATATCACAATAACACGGTGTGTAGTGCCATGTGTCTCTGTACGCTAAGTACTGTCTGAAACCACTGGATTCTGTAAACAACAAAAAAAAACTACCATTATAATATACATAATGGCCAAAGCAGAATTGGATAAATTGTGATTCATGTTTGAAGCCGTATGTAAAATTTGGACATGGAGTGATTCCAAACGGCGCGATCAAAGTGCTAGTGTTATAAAGGTAAGTATCTTAACAGCTTCATGAAATAAAACAATACACTACCAATTGTAGTTTCGGAGTTTCAATACGGTGTATTGTAGTTCACGATAATGTTAAATATGTTTTGGATAATGACCTTATATCATGTGACGTATTTGTGGATCGAAGTACGCCAACTTCATTTCATGGTTAAGCCTCTCTTATTAATTATTGCTCCAATATATTATGTCATTCATATGCTCCTATTTACATGCTCCTATTGCAGCATCCCTATGGTCTAATAAGCAGTTTAAAGCTATAAATGAAGACGAATCATATATGTATATGCAGTGACCCTCGGTTAGTACGAGAGCAAGGGAATTATAAAATTCCTCCTATTAACCGTTCCATTTAATACGCGTTATGATATTAAAAATCTTAAAAACTGACAGAAATAAACTAATTACTGCTATTAATTTTTCTAATTACCCCAATGTTACAATTAACTTAATATCATAAATCTAACATGAAATATTCAGTCTTAACTTTGTGAGTATCATTTTCATTAGACAGTCTTTTCTTCAGAAAAAACATAGTACTGAAGCCAAAGCCTCTAAAGAACTTGCGATCCCAGAGTAGCTTTGCTAAGTACAGAAACGCGACTAATTACTTCCAGAAAACTTGGGTAACATTGCAATAGTCACTTCAATTTTCAAGCTATTGGTTTCACATATCTTTTTCATTTAACAGTGCAATACGAGACATGAAAATGATGATTAACATGGTCCAGAGTCTGCATTTAAATAAATAAATAAATATTTTAATGCTCCTTCCTTTCCATGTCTCAGTATTAAGTATTACAAATATAAGGAATTTGAAACGTTTTTATCTCTCCCGTCTTTCTCCCCCAAAGGGATACCTTCTTTAGATATTTACGGGTTTCGCGACCCCGGAATCCCGAGCGATCTTTCTCCTTTTCTGTCTTCTTCTCATTTTAGTTGTCTATCCTTTTCTCTTTGTTTCACACTTTTTAATCTTCTCTTTTCAGTTTGTTATACCTCTTTGTTCTTGTTCATGTTTGATTGTTTTACTAACACTTTTGTTCACTTTGTTCTGCTAACGTTGTTTTCATTCTTTTAGTAAAAAAAAAAAGATTGAAAGAAAAAAAAAGAAAAAGATTGAAAAAGACAAAAAATGTACCTTGTTTTCAAGTTTTCTCTAACATTGCTCCTTTTTTATACAATAGTGGAATTTTTTATTTTTACGTGAGACACTCTGGGTGCTGAGGTTTTTTATTCTCTTCGATTCGGTTCTACCTTTTTAGGCTGATCTTGAGTCCCAGAGTGCAGGGCATTTTCCGAATTCCGGTTCCGTGATCGGAGGACGCCATACATTGTATGGTGGCTGTTAGGACCAACACCGGGAGACACCTTTCGGTGGAAGGGGTTGTAAGTTGGACAGAGTTGTAAAGGATTACCTACTGACTGCCTGATTCCATTGTGAAAGAACTAGATATTAGGAAATGCTATCGAGTTTAATACAACGTTCGAAAAACGTGGAGGTTTGTTGATAATAGTTTTCGCCCTTTTGAGACCTGCGCCCAGATGTAAGGTTAAGAAGAAGGGTCGGTGACCAGGCCCGACGCCTGGCGTTTATTCGATTCTCTCTAATTATGGCCACAGCTAATGGAAATAAGACATGCGAAGTGGAGGCCCCACAACCAAATACATCCTGGGCTGATAAAGTCGAGGAAAGTTTTTCTTCAAATGCACGTTTCTTTATTGTAAAATGTACTGAAGGCGATTTTGCCCTCAAATCAACATTCCTCATACAAAAAGCTATACAAGGACTTATTGGTGAACCAAAGACTATTAAAAAATTAAGATCTGGTGACTTACTTATTGAAGTCAAAAACTCAACTCAAGCTGTAAATATAAAAAAATGTAAATTCTTCGGAAATATACCGGTTACTGTGTCTGCTCATAATTATTTAAATAGCTCACGTGGTGTCATCTCAGAACAAGACCTCATATTTGTCTCAGAATCAGAAATACTTGAAAATCTTAAAGAACAGCATGTTACAGTAGTTCGAAGAATAACAATTAAGAGAGATAATAAAATCATCCCAACAAAACATATAATATTTACATTTGATATACCTAACCTACCCACACACATAAAAACCGGATACTTAAGTTGCCCAATCCGACCATATATATACCAAACCCTTTGCGATGTTTCAAATGTCAGAAATTTGGTCACTCCAAAAATAGTTGCCGTGGAACCCTAGCATGTGCTCGATGTGGAGAAAAATGACATGAAAGTGAAAACTGCAAAGCTCCTGCCCATTGTGTAAATTGTGAAAAAGATCATTCGTCATATTATAAATCATGTGAAATCTGGAAAATTGAGAAAGAAATCCAAACAGTGTGCACAAAACAGAATATTTCATATCCAGAAGCAAGGAAAATAGTCAAGTCTCGCACACCAAATACAGGCATAAGTTACTCTGCTGCATTAATTGGAAATAAAAAATATAAAACAATTGCCACTCAAACAGAAACAACAAAAGGAAACCTGTCTACTATTTCTGCTAATACAACTAAATCAACACAATCTGTTTCTTCTAAATCAGTAAATGCTCTTCCTCCTAAATCACCACAAAATATCTCTTCAAAGTCATCACAATCCTTTTTTCCTAAAACTCCAACCCATAAAAGAAGCTCTCAAAATACCACTAAAACACCTATAAAACCACATCGTAAATCGAATTCAGAAAAACATGGCTTACCAACAATTAAATCCACTGTATCATCTGAAAACCCAGCTAATAAGAAAATGAAAATTAAACCACCCAAAAAAGAAATTCGTCCAAAACATAATAATAAAGAAGATGAGATGCATATGCAGGATGAAGACGCAGTAGCGCTTCATCCAGAATCGGATGTTGAATTGAACGATGGAGGAGATGATATGTCTACCTCCTCCGAACAAAATGACGTAGATTTATCTATCTGAAAAATCAATCATGACTAATATTATCTCGTGGAACTGCCGTGGTTATCATAATAAACATGCTGAAATCCGTAATGTTCTCTCTGACCATTAACCATTATGTCTAGTTATACAAGAAACCCATCTAAAGCCCAATGACAAACGTAATTTACGTAACTATGCTACATACAGAAAAGATTTTACAGCTAATGGAAGGGCCACTGGTGGAGTGGCTCTTATCATCTCCAATAATTTACCCCATTCTTATCTCTCTTTAAATACAAACTTACAAGCAGTTGCAGTCCGTGTACACATTAAACAACTCATAACAATATGTACAATTTATTTACCTCGGAACCAAACTATCCAATCAGCACATCTCGATAATCTCCTTCTACAACTCCCGACTCCATACATACTTATTGGAGATTTTAATGCACAGTCAAATCTGGGGCAACCGTGATTCTAACCAACGTGGTGGTATAATCGAAAAATTTATTTCTGACAACGGCTTAGGCCTGCTCAATAATGGTGATCACACTTATTTTCATGAGCCAACCCGTACTTTCCATGGAATAGACCTTACAATTTGCTCCCCAATACTCTATCCATTCTGGAATTTCTGGGTCTCTAATGACATGCACGGCAGTGACCGCTTTCCCACTTTTATTACACTGACTACTCCTGATAGGGATTGTAACAATTCTACCAATCGTTATATTTATGACAGAGCCGACTGGCCAACATTTACAGCACTTGCACATATCACAACTGGCATGATACAGAGGAATTTTGACAATGCGCTTGATAATATAACTCAATGTATTATCAGTGCTGCGTATTCTAGCATTCCTAAAACATCATCTAAGCATAAACATAGAAAGCCATGGTGTAATAGTAATTGCCAAAATGCAAAGAAAAAACAACAGAAGGCTTGCGGTCTATTTCGGAGGTACCCAAATAATATTAATTATATGGCATATAAAAAACCAAAGGCTGAAGCTAGAAGAGTGCGACGCAAAAGCCAGCGTGAATACTGGTTCAACTACATCTCAAGCATTAATTCCAATACATCAAGTAAAGAACTATGGAATAAAGTGAAAAAATTTATGGGCCTATACTCTGATAATCATATTTCCATTTTAAAACATAACGGTCAAAACATCGCATCACCTAAAAACATCGCTGAGACAATAGGTAATACCATAGCATCTATTTCTAGCTCTGACTCATACCCAGAACCTTTTTTAACACATAAAAGACAAACTGAAAGAACCAGGATTAATTTTAACTCTCATCACTCATATGAATATAACAAGCCATTTATTAAATCAGAGATGATAAAATGCTTGAGAGACAGCCATTTATCTGCTCCAGGTCACGACGGGATTACATACATTATATTCAAGCACCTTTCTGCACTATCCTTGAGTAATCTTCTCTCCTTCTTTAGTAGGATATGGATGGAACAGAGGTTTCCGAATTCTTGGTGCAGAACTATAATTATACCTTTTCCTAAACCAGGAAAATATGCTACTAATCCCAATAATTACAGGCCGATTGCACTCTCTAGCTGCTTTTGCAAACTTCTTGAAAAAATGGTGAATTGTCGCCTCGTGCATATTTTAGAAAATAACAATTGCCTTGCCGCATTTCAAAGTGGATTTCGACGTGGTAGGTCTACTATTGATAATTTAATTCATTTGGATAATCACGTGCGAGCAGCCTTTCTTAAACGCAACCATTTGGTGTCAGTATTTTTTGACATGGCGTAAGCTTATGATAGAACATGGCGTTATGGGATACTTCGCGATCTTTTTAACCTGGACTTTCGTGGGAACCTTCCAATTTTTATTTAAAAACTTTCTTGCCATTCGACGATTTCAAGTTCGAATTGGGGGAATACTATCTAGATTTTATGTACAAGAAGAGGGTGTACTTCAGGGCAGTGTCCTGAGTGTCACCCTCTTTGCTATTAAAATTAATGACATCCTTAAACAACTACCTCCTGTGACGGGTGATCTCTATGTAGATGACTTCCGTATTATGTGTATGGGACAGGATATTGGTTTTATTGAGAGACAACTGCAAATTGCAATTAAAAGTATTCTTAGCTGGACTAATAAAAATGTTTTCTTAATATCTCATGACAAAACATCTTGTGTGTATTTCTGTAGACGTATGGGTCTGCATCCAGATCCTGAAATTTGTATTGGTTCATCTCAAATTCCTGTTTTGGACAACGTTCGATATCTTGGCCTGCATTTTGACAAGAAACTTACATTTTTACCACATATTTTACACTTACGGACAAAATGTGAAAGATCGCTTAATTTATAGAGGGTACTGTCAAATACTTCTTGGGGAGCAGACCGTACCTCTCTCTTAAAAATTTATTGAGCTGTGGTACGATCAAAAATGGACTATGCCTGCCAGGTCTATGGTTCAGCACGAAAATCTGTTCTCATAAAACTAGACACTGTGCACCATAGTGCAATCCGTGTCTGCTCTGGTGCATTTCGTACATCCCCGGTTTTGAGTCTATATGTTGACTGTAATGAACCAGCATTACACCATACTCTTGAAAAACTTTCATTAGAACTGTATTACCGTATCCTTTCTCATCCTGGTCATCCTCTTCACACCTATCATTGAAATACTGACAATGATATTCTTTATCAGCATAGACCATCTTGCATTCCATCTTTTGGAGTCAGAATGAGAAATTGTATGAATAATGGCCCGTTGAATAATATCGAGGTGAGTCCATGTCCTTTGCATCTGCTCCCTCCTTGGTATCCTCCTAAAATAATCTCTCTCCATCCTTTTAAAGGTTATGACAAAACAACTTGGCTTCTTCTGTTTTCCAACAATTATTTGCTGCACATTGTGCAAAATATAATAACTATACTGATATGTATACAGATGGTTCCAAGAATGGGAATATTGTTGGGTGTGGTGTTTTTATTGATAACACTAAATTAAGTTATCGGCTTCACCCTTCAATTTCGGTCTTTACGGCAGAGTTGATTGCGATAGAGAGAGCCATGTTGCACATAACTCATCATCATAAAACATATTTTATCATATATACTGACTCAAATAGTTCTATTGACGCAATCAAATCTTTTAAAAAACATCCTTATGTCTTCGCCATCCTGGATTTTTATTATAAATTGACTAGACATGGTTATAATATTTTATTTTGTTGGGTACCTGGACACATGGGTATTCCTGGCAATGAAAAAGCAGATGAGGTGGCAAGGCTTGCTCTTGATCCATTACACCATGAAATTCCATTCTCAGACATTAAAATCCTTATAAAACATTTCATTCATGATAAATGGCAAGAAAGTTGGGATTTAGAACACAATAATAAACTGCACCATATCAAACCTATAATCATGACCTGGTCTCCAAGTTATCCAAGGAAAACAGACGTTCTTCTGACTCGTCTGAGAATTGGACATTCAAGGATAACCCATAAACATCTCTTACTCCGGGAGGATGCACCCATGTGTCCACATTGTCATTTTGATACCTTGACTATTTATCATATTTTGACTGACTGTCCGGGTCGCCGGCACTTGTACAGAATTTATTTTAATTCATCATCACCAATCTTGACAAACCTCATTGGGAAAACACCTCATGGGGCACTCTTTCATTTTTTAAAACAAACTGGCTTTTATTTTGAGATATAGTTTTCATATACCCGTCATGTTTTATATATAACAATGTTAGTTTATACTTGTTTAACTTGACATCTGGATGGGGTAACCCCATCCAGATAATATTTCTTAATGTAGTATTTTTTATACTTTACTTTTTTAAGACTTTCTATTTGTTTTATACACTGTATGATTATATCTGGATGGGTAACCCTATCCAGATAATTGTTTCATTAAACTTTGTTTCTTTTTTTGCTTTTGTTAACGTTACTTTTGTGGGTTTTTTAGTTCGTTCTTTCTTTGGCGCAGCTTGTCCCCAATGGGACCTTGCGCCATAAAATCCTATACAACCAACCTCTCCCGTCTTTCTTTCATTCTTTCAAAACTTCAGGACATTACTTTGAATTTTCTTCTCTCTCTCTCTTTCTGTGTGTGGGTGTATTCTTGAAGGTAGCAGTTATATCTGGTTAAATTGATAAATTAATAAATTTTGACAGACTGTTGCGATGTAGAAATATTATTATCCATGAGAGAAAAATTTTGTAATAAATAAAAAGAAAACTGACCAGTTAAACTGAGGGCATTGAGCTCACAGGCTATTCACACTAAATGTATATTATACTCTTATTTCAAAGAATTTGAAATAAGCCACTCGAAAATTAAAGAAATCGACAATATATTAAGAGGGGAGGGGTCATCCCCACTTTACCCCCCTCATAGTTAACTAATGAGCCCCTTAAACTAATCAGGGAATCCTGTAATTACAATGAATATATATATACAAAATTTGGAGAAAATCTAATAATTCTGCATGAAAAACCCATTTATCTAAATTAAGGTGGGATTACCCCCCCCCCTTTTTCCCTTTATACTTAACCAATGAACCCTCAAAACTATTCAGAGAAGCGCATTATCACAATGAACGTACATACAAAATTTGAAGAAAATCGGATAATTCTGCATGAAAAACTCATTTATCTAAATTAAGGGGGGGGTATCCTCCCTTTCCCCTTTTATACTTAACCAATGAACCCGCAAAACTATTCACAGAAGTGCATTATCAAAATGAACCTATATACAAAATTCGAAGAAAATGAGATAATTCTGCATGAAAAACCCATTTATCTAAATTAAGGGGGGTTAGCCCCCCGTTCCCCGTTTTATACTTAACCAATGAACCCCCAAAACTAATCAGGGAAGCGCCTTAATCGCGTTACGTACATACGTACATACGTACATACATACAGAACGGGCGGGCACATAAGCTCTCAGGCTTTGATAGCCTGTGAGCTAAAAAGGGATTTCATTTATAATTATACGCTAATTTTCGCCAAAAATCACATTGAAATAAACTGATGTTTTGCTCATAATAAGCGTGACCATCCTTCCTTAACTCGTAAAAAAGCGAAAATCTTAATATAATTTATATGATGTCCTCGTGTTGGTCTAGCTTCTAATAAATGTAATATTGTTATACATGTCTTTTATAATATAAATACCCCGTACTAATAATGCATTGCACATAATAATGATAGCACTCAGCATCATTCCAATCACATTGTCTAAAATTTTCTACAATAGCCCTATGACAACGCATACACATGCTCATATAAACTATGTTCATATCTGAGTTATATTCATTTTGATCTGCATTGATGTTTACTTTCTTATACATGCAAAGAGCTTTATTAAGAAATACTTGGAAACACATGTCGTACCAATATGCATAGTTGCACGCAATACCAATAGACTTGTTTCATGAATGTCAGCTCTGGCTGCGATTTGACGTCGAACATTGTTTGTAACCTTCATATAGTACATGCATATATTGACTTCGTTTGAGAAACAAAGTATAAAGATATAAAGTTAGACAGTATATTTGATAGTTTGAGTGAATTTCATATCGTAATATTTAATATATTAATAGAGAATATGTGAGATGATTACATTTTTTTTTCAATCAAGGTGCATTGATTTTCTAGATTTGTGTTCCATAAATATAGGAGTTATTTTGAGGATTAAATAATGCATTGCATAATTTCTGTAATTATTGTAAAAAGAGAATAATGATTTTTATGAGTAAAATCTGTAACTTTTGACAGAATTCCCAACTATTTAATAATAATAAAAAATACTTTGAAATAATTTTCAGATTTTAAATTGCAAAATACTTATTTTATTCTATAGAGCCTGGACATATTATATGTACTCAATTGGATAGCGAATAACTTTCACAATCAGGTATGAAAACGCATTTTTGGGCATCCTCAAAAAGACGCGGGTGTTTTGTGAAATCGGTCTAAAAAATTATATAATAAATACATACATAATAGAACTGGTACAAAAAAAGTACTTTAAAGTAATTTCATATAATGACGTTTCAGAAAAAAAAAAATAAAAAAAATAACTTAAAAAATCAAAGATTTATTTTAATTAAGATTGAATTAATTTATTTTATAATGAGGAATATATTAACTTCAGTTGCACTAAGTAGGTTTATAATCACATGGAATTTCTTACAGTTTATCTATTTACGTAATGATTTTTCTTTATATAATCATATTAACGTTATAAATTTAAAAATATTTTTTCTATTTTTAATATAAAAATTGATCGACATCGAATATCTAAAAAGAAAAAAATATATATATGTATTTACACTGAAGAGCCAGAAAAATTGCTACAGGCATGATTATGTAAATAACGGAGGTTTGCTATTAATCAGCGTAACGCGATGCGATCTGAAGCACCAATATAAGACAACAGGTGTCTGTCAAAGATGTTAGATTGGTTACTGCTCTTATAATGACAGGTTATCAGGATTTAAATGTCTTTGAATGTGGCGTTGCAGTCGGCGCACGATAGATCGGACAGGCAATCTCTGAGGTGCAATGCAATTTGAATTTTTGCACACGGCCATTTCACAAGTGTACTTTGGAACATACACTTGTGTAGGTGCACAAGGAATATCAGATATCCAGTAAAATATCAAATCTCCGACAGAGATGCGGCCGAAAAAGGAACTTGAAAGAACGGGACCGTCGACAACTGACAAGAATTCTTAAACGAGATAGACGGTGCGATAAAAGTCAAGTTGATATTTCCGAGTCGCTATAGTGCGAAAAAGTTGCGATTGGTAAATACAAGAAAAAAAAATATATATATTGAAATCGGACTTTATCTTCCGATTGTGCAAACTGCCTAAAAATTTAAAAAAATTGAAAATTCCCGACTGTTTCAGATCTAAAAACAAACTTTACGTATATATATATATTATCACTGAAGTGAAAAATATTGTGCTGTTTAATAATAATAATAATAATAAATTGCATTTAGAGAATATCTTCCGATTAAGCAAACCGCCTAAAAAATAAAAAAAATTGAGAATTTCGGATTCTTTCAGAATAAAAATAAATAAAGAAATAAATACGTATATATATTTTTTATCACTGTAGTGAAAAATATTTGCAGATTGTGCTGTTTAATAATAATAATAATAATAAATTGCGTTTAGTCTATCATCTTCCGATTAAGAAAACCACCTAAAAAAAAAAAAAAATGAGAATTTCGGATTTTTTCAGAATAATAATAATAATAATAATAATAATACGCATATATATTTTTTATCGCTACAATGAAAAATATTTGCAGATTGTACTACTAATAATAGTAATAAATTGCGTTTAGAGAATATCTTCCAATCGCGCAAGATCAATAAAAATCGGAAAAAAAATTCAATTATGAGTGATTTTGATGAAATAAGAAAATAATCACCTGAGGTCAGTTTGCGTTCCAATGTTAACTTTTGCATATAAATAGTACAGCTGTTTGTTTGTTTAGATATTTGATAATATTTAAACAGACCAGAACTCACCACAGGAAGGTGGCTGCACTTCCAGCCCCACCCACACCTTTTTCTCCATCCAACCAATGAGGGTGTTTGCTACTTACATTACTTAATTACATAATTTGTTATTCCATCTGTTTAAGTCAGACTTTTAGACGCAACTTTGTACTGCGATTTGGTGGTAAAGATTGGTATCATGAATAGCACCTGATTGAACGAAGGAATGTATTTCTTCATTGATTACTTTCCGTAAAAGAGTTGTAGATGATAATTTTTCTACATTCCAATCAATTAATTGTGTATTGTCTGCCGCATCGAAGTTTAAAGTAGGAATGATAAAGTTTCTGATGCCTTTACCTTTTGTAACAGTCTGCCTTGCTTTTAAAACTCTTTTTAGCCCTAGCTCTCTATGTGCCTCCTCTTATCAAAGACCATTGCCATCAGTAGGTTTTCCGGGTGAGCAAAGAACGAGTTTCGTTTAATTACAGGCAATACCACTTTTTTCAGATCGTAAGGAGTATCGAGATGTTTTCATTGCTCTGTACAGATGAATAGGCACATCTGTAATGTACTTACTGCATTTTATTTGAAACCAAACAGGCACGTAATATTTTAAAATAAATGTCACTATGACTTTTAAGGCATCCGATGGGTTTTCCACGTTCACGTAAAGTCGAAGGACTCTATTTGCACAAATGAACCATCTGGTATGTGAAATTGGGCGGGCATCACGCTTTAATAAGTCATTTGGAAAGTTGCCACTTTTAATTGCTTGAATTACGTCAAAACGATATATTTGGTCCTTGCTCAACAGTTGTCTGCCAACTTTTTGAAATTCACAATCAATTAATTGAAAATTTATCACTGAGAGCTTTTCACAACCATTGTGATTCTAGCCATTTGGTCCATTAAGTGATCTTGGGCCAGTTGTTTCACCATCCAAATGTTGAAAAAAATGGCGGAAAGGTAATTCAACAAAATAGAATAAATAAACAACCCAATGAAGTGGCCGTCCAAGATGCACTTCAAGCTGTCTGATAGCACCATTTTTCCATCCTGTATTGGTATTTGTACCATCACACCCTACCAAATCTAAGTATTCTAGTGAAACCCCTTGTTCAGTAATCAGTCCAGTAGTTCAGCTCAATAGTATCAATTTACATTTAAATCTTAACCTGAGACCGCAAACTAACCTCAGTTAATTATTTTCTTTATACATCAAAATAACTCAAAATGGAATTTTTTCCTGATTTTCATTGAGCTTTCGTGATCGGAAGATAATCTCTAAACGCAATTTAGTATTATTTTTATTGTTAAATAGTACAATCTGCAAGTATTTTTCACTATAGTGATAAAATATATGTAAACGTAAAACAAAAAAATTAATTCTGAAAAAATCGAAAATTTTCAATTTTATTGAATTTTTAGAGGCGTTGCGCGATCGGAAAATAAAGTCCGATTTAAGTAATAATATTTCCTATCACTTACAACATCATTGTGCACTGTGCATCCCGACGGTTTGGACAATTCGAGCAGGGCATTGCGATATCCCCATGTCGAGAGTTGCTACTGTGGGGCTCCAGGAACATTCTTCTGTCTTTCAGCCTTTAAACAGTTTTATTGGCCACATAACTCCCCAGACATGAACATTGTTGAGCATATCTTGGATGCCTTGCAATGTGCTGTTCAGAAGAAATCATCACCACTTCGCACTCCTATGGATTTGTGGACTGCCCTGAAGAATTTATGGTGTGAATTTCCTCCAAGACACCTTCAGACATTAGTTAAGTCCATGCCACGCCATGTTGCAGCATATCTCTGCGTTCTCGTAGGGACCCTACGAGATATTATGCAGGTGTACTTATTACTTACCCATTATAAGTATTATAGGGTAAGTCTTCTAATCGTTTTGAAAATCGAAATTTTTTTTTTGACGGATTTACATGTTTTAGACACTGGAGATTCCGAAAGACATGTTTTTAGAAAAAAAAAAATTGCCGTCCGCTCTCTGTGTGTCTGTAAACGCTCTATCTCCTGAACAAATTGAGATCGACCACTTGAAATTTGGTATGTACTTAGTATGTAATAATGAGAAAAAGGTTATTGAATTTCAGTAACCTCGATTATACGGAACTATGTTTTCGGACTCTCAAAATATTCGTTCTGATAAAAGGTATATACAGATTTTCAAAATTGTTTATTTTAAGGAGTGAATATAACAGACAATAAAAAAACATAAATTTTGCATAAAGAATGAAATCGATAGGATAATTAGTTGCCGAGATATTTGTAATTATATTTTCTACACTCTTCGATTTTTCATGACCCTGTATTTCATTCAAATTTCAATTGAAATGTATGTTTTAATCGGAAATGAGACGCTTAATCGGACGCAGTAGACCGTTAGTTAATATGATTATAAATTTTGGAGTTATTTTCTTTTACGCAATTCAGTAATAGATCTTTTAAAGTTTATGACGTCATCAAGCCACGATTTTATTCGAATTGAAATGCATTTTATAAATAGTTTACACATGTTTTCTTTTCCTATTTTATATTATGCATATCCATGATGGGTAAGTATTACGGTGGCACCCAACGACTAGTTTTATTATTTACTAGCTCCCACCGGCGTTGCTCGGACTTTTGATAATAACTTTAAACAAACCTCAAGTTTGTATGATTTTATATCTTTATCCTAATTTTTTAGGAATTTATATTTTTAATTGAAAAAAATGATAATTCGCAGTAATTGCTCTCGTAAGAGTGCATTTTATTGTTTTTTCACATAGGGTCGTTTTATAGTTTTAAAAAACAAATAGTTCTTGTTACCCTAACTCTGTAAAATTTTTATCGGTTATAAATATAATGGTTTTACAGCCCGTATTAAAATTCCGAAAAAAACATTAATAATAAATATATATGTTTAGTTCTCCTATTTTTGCTTGTTTTCGCATCGTTCTCAAAATTTAAACGGTTATAAATATAATTGTATGCAAGATCTGTTGAAAATTTCAAGACCTCCACGAAGGGTACTCCCCCTACGTCCTATATCCCTCGTGTAGATAATCGGCTGTCATAAATGACCGCATATTATATTATAGAACCCTGTTGAAAATTTCATGAAAAAATAGTCATATTTAATAGTGAAGAGATGAGCGGAAGCCAAGCCAAAACATTCGCGTTTCCTCAAAAATATCTGAGCATTTATTTTAAATACTTCTATTCCTCCGAACATTTTGAAAAGATTGTGTCGCTATACGAATGTTTAATTACTTTTAGCGTAGAAAAAAGTTCGTCTTCGTGAGCGCAAAGTGACCTGTAGTCGTCAATATTTTTAAATGAGTTATAAATCGTATTTTCAAAAACTGATTGCACTTTAAAAAATAAGAACGTTTTAGCTTTAAGTGCATATTTTGTGTTTGTTGGTACCTCTAATATTTCACCTTGGTGGATCTTTAATGTAAGGGGGAAAACGTCCAACGGGAAAAACAAGCCTCTTTGAACTTTTTTAAAAAAGATTAAAAACAATATTTTTTCAAACTGATTGCGGCATTGGAGGTGTAGCATTACGATATTTCAGAATATATCTTCCGTTTGTAAATAAAGCAAACAGTTTGGCCGATGGAAGTTATAACGGCTAAAAAACCTTGCACCCAGTTCTTCATTCCCTAATGCTGCGTAAATCGGGTTTTAAACATGTGCTCATGTATCTGTTGATTTTGGAAAAAAAATCGCTCTTTTTTGAGTTTTTAATTAAAATTTCGGCTGATTAACAAAAATTAAAAATCTGATCCACATGTGCATCGAGACCTGCCTTGGACTGCCCTCATACAAATTGTCAGACTTTTACGTGCGCCAGATTTCGCTAGTAATCGTCAACACACAGACAAACATACCGAGCGAAACTTTCTTTTAATAGTATACTATCTAGCTTCGCCAGCTAGCGGTCACCTAATTACATCGGGGCCTCAAATCAAACAAATATTTTTAGAATAAAAAAAACTTGGAGTGAAACAAATCACTTCCAAAACGAAATTCGGATTTGGGTCCCCGCTGTCTACGCAGCATACACCGGGCGTGCTACGCACTTTCCAGTTTCTGTGCTCCAGACGAACCCGTTTATGAACGATACCCCGGCTCGGCTCCCTGCTGACTTCGGAAGCGTATACCAGGCGTGCTCTGCAGACGCCAGTCAGTCTTTCAGTAAAAATCTAGTTTCGGGATCCCACAGCCTTCGGCAGCGTATAGTGTACTCATAACGTTCCTCTTTTCAAACGAACCTCATCTTCGTGATCCCTCTGCCTATAGCATTGCATACCAGGAGTGCTGCGCACGCGCACGAGCAGACAAAGCCAGCTGTAGAGTTGAATGTATGGTATTTATAAATTTTACCACGGATTAGTATGAATTCATATTTTTAAACGAAAATCGTTCTTTTTTTTCTGAGCATGAGATAAAATGTTCTGCTGTCCGCAAGCAAAGTCCGGCGCAAATTGGAATACATGATATTTATACATTTTACCTGGAATTTCCATAACTTCATATTTTTAAACATAAATTTTTATTTTTTTGCGAAAACGAGATCATACACTCCTCTGTCAGCGTGACCACCACAAAGTTGAATATTATAAATCCTTTGCAACTATTTTATGCTCCATAAAATATTAATGCACCAGTTCTTTTTACTATAACGAAACAATGGGGAATGCTTTTTTTTCCGAAGTTGAATATATATTTTTTAAATTTTACCTCGCATTTGTATGAATTCAAATATTTTAACAAAAATATTTCCTTATTCAGAAATCTTTGAACAGCGTCGAGGAAAATGGATAAAATGTAATTAAGTGGCACCCCCTGGCAACATTGGAATGACATTTTATAGGACGTTGGCATAAAGTTAAGGTTGATTGGTTGGTTGATTTTATGACGGCCGATTATCTTCACGAGGGAAATAGGCCCTATGGGGAGTGCCCTCCGTGTGGGTCTTTCTAAGGGATCCTAACTTGTACTTACCGCAAGGTTTGAAGAAAACCACTGAAAATTCTGAACGCTTAGGTCAACGTGCGCGGCAGGGGTGCATAAAGTTAAGGAACATCAATATCAATTTTTGTAAGAATCAAATACGATAAACCCTATTTTTCACGCAAATTAAAAATTAAAAACGTTCTCCGGCGGAGAGAAAACAAGTAAAAATTATGAAATGCACATGTAATAATTGAAGGCTTGAAAATTTCAAGATAGGACAAAAATAATTATAATTTTCCGATAAATAAAAAATAAGGAAATGACTATGCTTATTAATTCCTTTCCATTATCATTCTGCTCCCCCGTACTTCCTCCTAACTTTTGACTTATACGAAGGCGGAATTAATATCTGATAATCAAAATTTTAAGTCATTACCTGTAATAAATTTCAATTGCGTAATAATAAGTAAAATTACCTTCCAAGATTTTTACAAAATATTATAAATTGAAAGGAATGTAATAAAATATTTTTCTACTTCTGCTTTGAAATTTTTTCAAATCTGTATCTTTCTTACTTTTATTTTCTTTACATAATTACTAAAATTTCTCAATTTATTTCCTTTTATTTCTGAAATGAGATTGGAGAGGACGGCCGATCTACGAAAACAGATCTCTTTTTAGTTCAGTTTTTTAAGAATGTTACGTCTCTGTCTGATTCTCTTCGATTTTTGGCTAAAAATATTTCTGTAACGAATTAGTTTTTCGCCAATAATAAAAAAAAATTCCGTCTGATTTTTACAAAAATTCAACCGCTGATGTAAAATATTTTTTTCTTCTTATGCTCTACAATTTTCATATCGGTATCTTAATTAGTTATTTTAATGTTAGCTTATTAGTGAAAATCCTTAATTTCATTCATTTATACTGTGAAATCAAGTCCATATGTGCGCGCTTTTGCCATTTTGTAAAAAAAAGGCTTTTTTAATGCCTTTTTAATTAATATTCCGGCTAATTATTAAAATATTCTAAATCTGATCTTCAGATGCATAAGGACTATCGTCACCAAATATTCAGACTTCTACGCTCGGTAGATTTCGCTAGTTATCGCAGACAAACATACACTCACACAGAGAGACTTTTATTCATATAGATTAATTTTAAATATTCACATTCCCTAGAAAAACAGAAATTGCTGAACGTATCACGTAATTCCATTATAAACAAGAACGAAAAATCATGCGCCAAGCATAGATTATGTAACACTTTCCAACGCTTCCAAAATAATTTTACAAATCATACTGTTATAAAACTAAAAGATAACATCTAAGTAATCCGAATACATTTATTCAGCCCTGTATAGGATCTATAGATTTGTATGTATACTACATAGGATGCTAAATTTTAGTTCAGTTAGGAAACGTGTAGCACAGTTTAAAATTCTCCGTCTGGAGTTAAATAATACGGAAATGTGTTCGCGAACTTTTGTGCTTCCCTGTATAGGATCTACAGAATTTATACACACCACGTAATAGACATAAAGCGAGTTAAAATTAAAATCGCGATCAGTAACTTAAAACGCACTTCCAGGAATTGCTGTTAGCATGCAGTAGAGAATTATTTTGTGTGTCCCTGTAAATGAACGATGACTGCTATACACACAATATTCTGTAGTAAGCCTCTTGTAATGCACCTTAGTGATATATATAAATTTCAATGCGTTTAAAATAGGGAAACATTATTTAAATAAACCGCAGACGATTTTTCTCCATATACGAAATGTAACGGAATTCTTTTGACTGTCCCTGTAAAGTAACTATAAGTGCTATGCACGCCCTATTCCATATTACGCTTCTTCTAATGCACCTTAGTGATATATATAAATTTCAATGCGTTTAAAATAGTGAAACATTATTTAAATAAACCGCAAATGATTTTTCCCATAGACCGCAATGTAACGGAATTCTTTTGAGTGTCCCTGTAAAAAAACTATAAGCGCTACACAATTCTGTTGAAATAGGGAACATGCTATAGCTAACGACTATAACATATAAAAATTGCAGAGCAATCCGAGCATATTTACGTGAGTTAGAGCACGGACAGACGGCCAGACAAACCGAAGTCATAAACACTTTTCAACTAGGTTGGAAAGTGTTAAAAACTAGATTTTTTCAAAAATATGCCTCTTTTTTTACAAGGTATTTTACTGAAAGGCGACATTCAGATTAACGATTATCAAAATTTTACAGAAGAATTTATTTCTTCTTTACTCATACTTGAAATTAATTAAAATATATATATATGCGAAGTACATTATTGAAGTATACATTATAAAAAAAGGTTTTCAAAATCTAATTTCTTTTGTTATATTTTTCTATTATTTTTTCATTTCATTCTGTTTTAAAATTAATGAAAATACATCAGTTTAAGAAGTTTCAGTTTTTATAATGTAATCGAAAATGAGTTACCAAAGAAAAACGAATAAAAACACGAAAAAAAAAAAAATGTCTGTATTAAGTAGGGGTAGCATGAAATTAAATTTATCTTTCACTTAATTTCTGAGAGTTTATTATTATTATTATTATATAATTTTTAACACCTGGTGTTAAAGTTTAAACATCCGATTATGTACATACATAGGTGTGTATTCATTTATTAAATAAGATTTTTATAAAATTACTTTCTTCAGGTTTTATTTGAATAAACGAGGAAATTATGCAATAATAAATAGGGGAATGTATCATGCTGAAGAAAAAGTATAAAATATTTCGGAACATCGATACTATTACAATACAAAATCGTTCTGTGTGTGTGTGTGTCTGCGATGGCCAGCGAAATCTAGCGCAAATAGAAGTCTGGAAATTTACATTTTGGTAGTCCAAGGCCTGATCTGATGCATCTGGGACTCAAGAATTTTAATATTTTGATAATTACTCAATGATATTAATTAGGATCTCCTTAAACATCGCATAAAAAATTCCATCTTTTTTATCAAAATGGCTAAAGAAAAGAATACCTGTTCTCGATTTCCAGAAATGAACGATTTTGAAATGTATTTAATAATTAGCGAAATTTAATAAAACTAATAAAGATATTGATTTGAAATATTCTGAGCATATGTAGAAAATTTTCTGCATCCGACAGTGCAACATTTGTGAAATTCGGTCGGTATTTTTTCTTAATTTTTGCAAAAAACTTCAAACATCTGACTGCACCAGTCAAAAAAATCCGAGAAAATTTCAGACAGGGATCGACTTTCCTTAAAAACTGAACTACAAAGAGATCCGTTTCTCCGGCCGATCCCTCCATTTACTTTGCGAAAATGAAAGGAAAAAAATTGCCAATTTTTATTAATGAACAAAAATTAAGATAACTAATTAAGATATGGATTTGGTTGGTTGGTAGATTTTATGATGGTAGATATTATCTACTCGAGGAATGTAGACCCTAGGTGGGAGTGCCCTCCGTGGGGGTCTTTCTAAGGGATCCTAACCCGTTTTTAAAACAAGGTTCGAAGAAAACCACGGAAAACGCTGAACGGTTAATTCGACGAGCACGACAAGGGTTTGAACCCAGCAACTCTCGAGATAGGTGTTTGAATTTGAGCTTGGGAAGGGGTGCCATCTGGCGGCTATTTTAGCGTAGTGTCTTCGTTATGTTCTAATTGTCAGAAAAATGTAATTCTTTTTTTTTAATGTTCGCGTTAAAGTAGGGGCAAGGGGTTTCCTTGAACAAATTATTCCTTATATTTGCGGTTATCGGGAGGGGGGGGGGGGGTGGTTAATACCTTGCTCTGATTTACACAAAAACAAATTCCATTTAAGAAATTTAACATTTTTAATTAGATGCATACCGACAATCAAAGTAAATGATTTGTTGTTGAGCACTTGACCAAGCTCCCCTGAAAGGCCATCCTACAAGTTTATTTTTCTCTAAGTGGGCATTCTTATCTCGGGTTGTATGGATCCGATCACAACGGGGTTTGGATGATTCGATTTGGTTTTCGATCGCGTTACAGATTTTTGTTCCGCCTTCCACCACCATGGGGCGCATTATTTTCTCGAGTTCTATGGGCCCGATTTCGACGGGAATTTGTTCATTGAACTCCTTTGATACAACAGGCACACCCGTGTCAGATGTTCGTATAGAACAAATTGCGCTCCTTGGAGCTGGAAAGTGGAAGTAAAGAATTTAGAGGCGCGTGCGCAACACGTCTTCTATACGGTGCCGGAGACAGCGGGAACACTTGTCGGAGTTTCGTTCTGAAGGAGGTTTGTTTGGAACAGAATGCACTCCATGGCGGCGGAATTCGAACTAAAAGATTTTGCAGTGGGTGCACTGCATGCCCATTATATGGTGCCGCTGGCAGCGGGAACACGTGTGGCAGGTTAGTTTAGATCAGAATGCGCCCCCTGTTGGCGGATGGTGGGAATAAATATTTTTCCGTCGCGTGTGCAGCACTTTTAAATAAAAAATTTCATACAGAATCGGGTTAAAGATATAAAATCATACACACTTTAGGTTTATTTAATTTTATTTTCACGGGCCAGGACAGCGCCGGGCGGGTCAGCTTCTAAGTAATTTAATAAAAGATGTCAGCTTGAATGGTGAATTACAAATACATAGAATGTATATGTGCTCTTGATAAACACGTGTGATTTTGGAAAAAAGAATAATCTCTATTATTATAATATTATTATTTTTTAAACTAATTTGTATTGAACGTAGAAGGTCAAAAAACGTATTCTTATATGAACATTTGTAAAATAAAAAAATAAAAAGTTGAAAAAAGAAGAACATTGTTGATTATTATTTTTTTTTAATTGATGTGAATGGTAACAGTTTTACTATTCACAAAGTTTATGTAAATTTAAACAAATTTTTTTATTTCCACCTTGAATAGCTATTGTCAAACAAAATATGTTAAAAACTGTTCAATTGCAATGGTTTGAAGAAAAATTGCATTTTAGGCAGGTTTCCTTCGTAAAATGTGTAATAATATTGTATTATTTCCGTCTGAATTCTTATATTTGCACGTTTAAGATGGGATTCCGTTATTGACAGGTTCAGTTTTTACAGGTTTTAATGTATTATGATATAAAGTAACATGCGCCGCACGGGACGCACCACACATAATCGACCACCGATCCCAAGTCCAGAAAGACTTTTAATGCGCCAGTACCCGCATAGCATGCACAGTCACAGTGACGTCATTGTGACGTCACTGTGAGTCACGTGCGTCACGTCACATCTGTGACCAAAATGCAACCACTTTGTAACGTCACACTGTGACCAAAATTTGAACGTCTTGGAGATCTAAAGAAAACTTAAAATAAACTTTAGAACATCTTATGGCATAAAGAAAATTACTTTTTGACAGCTTAAAAAAATTTTGTGACGTTGCAATGACGTCACTGCAAGTCACATAAGTCAGGTAAAACCTATGACCAAAATGTCAACACTCTGTGACTTCACGGTGTGATCGGAGAGTGAATTTGGAAAAAAAACTCATAAAATATAGATTTGAATTATGTCATGCACCTAAATCATTAATAAAAATATTGTCACACCCTTTTTAAATATATTGAGTATTTCAAAAATAAAATAATAAATAAATATCTGTCTACATATATGAGGCAGATAATTTTTTACAATTTTCATTACCATTTTCATGAAATTTAACAAAATATACTATATAATACTACAGGTAAAAATCCTTAAATAGAAATTTAGTTACTTATCGAGTTATAAGCAATTCGTGTCACGTGACGACCAGTTTTTCTCCTGTCTTTCACTGTCACGTCGGATATTCAAATCAAAACGCCGACTTTGACATTCTTTTCTGAAAGATCTTCTGCTTTTAACAAACAAGAACGAAAAATCATGCGTCAAGCATAGATTATGTAACACTTTCCAACGCTTCCAAAATAATTTTACAAATCATACCGTTTAATAATCTAAAAGATAACATCTAAGTAATCCGAATACTTTTCATCAGCCCTGTATAGGATCTATAGATTTGTATATATACTACATAGGATGCTAAATTTTAGTTCAGTTAGGAAACGCGTAGCACAGTTTAAAATTCTCCGTCTGGAGTTAAATAATACGGAAATGTGTTCGCGAACTTTTGTGCTTCCCTGTATAGGATCTACAGAATTTATACACACCACGTAATAGACAAAAAGCGAGTTAAAATTAAAATCGCGTTCAGTAACTTAAAACGCACTTCCAGGAATTATTGTTAACAGACAGTAGATAATTCTTTTGTGTGTCCCTGTAAATGAACGATGACTGCTATACACACAATATTCTGTAGTAAGCCTCTTGTAATGCACCTTATATAAATTTCAATGCGTTTAAAATAGGGAAACATTATATAAATAAACCGCAGACGATTTTTCTCCATAGACGTAATGTAACGGAATTCTTTTGACTGTCCCTGTAAAGTAACTATAAGTGCTATGCACACACTATTCCATATTAAGCTTCTTCTAATGCACCTTAGTGATATATATAAATTTCAATGCGTTTAAAATAGTGAAACATTATTTAAATAAACCTCAACTGATTTTTCCCCATAAACAGCAATGTAATGGAATTTTTTGAGTGTCCCTGTAAAAAAAGTATAAGTGCTACACACTTCCATTGAAATAGGGAACATGCTATAGATAACGACTATAACATTTGCAGAGCAATCCGAGCATATTTGCGGGAGTTAGAGCACGGACAGACGGCCAGACGGCAGACGGCAGACGGCCAGACGGCAGACGGCCAGACGGCAGACGGCCAGACGGCCATACGGCCAGACAAACCGAAGTCATAAACACTTTTCAACTAGGTTGGAAAGTGTTAAAAATGGAAAAGGTTTTTCAATAACATAGTTTCTGAATAAAACCACGAGCCAATTTCGTGTATTTCCGAGCAAAAATGAATTAAAAACATGTTATAAAGTATATGTCATTCCTATAGCAATTTATCCAAAACTGGCCAGTGCTTAGTAAGATGTCACCTCTATTAAATATATTGCTCTTTTCGATAGAGAGTAAAAAATGAAAAATTTGTACTTATGAAATTTTATTGCAATTTAAATTTATATCGAAATTATTTTATAAATCCTATTAAATCAATTTTTATTTAAAATTTATCTTTACTTTTGACGTCTAAAGCAAATGCAAGGGATTAAAAAATATATAAAAATGTTATTTTTCGCAGCTTATTTCTAAGAATACAAAACTCTCTCATATAAAAAAAGAATATTATAGCATCATTAGAAGTTCATTTTTCAGCCATATAAATTATAAAGCTTTTGAAATGTCTTTATTTAAATTATTTTCTTCCTATATCATTTGCGGTAAAGTTGGAAACATCTGCTAGTTGTTATTTTGTTGTCTTTAAACAATACTGCGCGCGCATATTGAAGGGAGACGATTTTTTCTCATTTGAAGCTCGGATTAGCGTGTGTTGCGTTCTTTTAAGTTTGTAGATTTATACTGTGTAAGTAAATTAACGTTTTAAAGTGAACAATCTCCATTTTAAAGTAAACCATCCATTTTAACATCTCCCTGTGTCTAGCCGGGTGCGTTCATAAGGCCTGGGTGATATTTGATTTCTCAGATCTATGAACATACCTCTTCTGCTGGAATAATTTGAAAATTATTGTAATGGATTTACAGTCTAATTTTTCAATGAAAGAGAAGCAGATAAGGAGCATTCAATCGTAACCCCTTTACCTATAGATCAGGAGGTAACTTTTAATGTCTTCGCAGTTTTGTTAATAGTGCATGTTTAGTACTAGTACATTTAATAGTGCATTATTTAAAAGTTAAGATGTTTAAATTTTCTTTTAGAAAATCACTTGTATTAAATTTTATCTTTAATGTTTTAATTTTTTTTAAATAGACTGTTTGGAAAAAAGCTTAAAGTATTGACTAACAATATGTATTCTAAATGTAAAGTGTTATATAAAATGAGGAATTTATTTAATATTTTGCGTTTCTCAGTTCAATTTTCATAGTTATTCATTATAATTAAAAACATTGCAATTTTTAAAACTATTAATATTTGATTTTCAATTTGATAATTTCGTTGCTAGTGTAGGTTTCCGGAATTAATTTTCCGGTATATTTGAATAAAATGTGACAATTTAATGCATTGAATAATTTATTTGTCGAGATATGTCAATGTTAGGTGCACAAAAATAATAAATATTAATGAAACAATAAAATAACTGTTTAGTTAAGGTAATTTTTCCAGTTGTGTTATCGAATGTTTTTACTGTAAAAATTGATATTTAAGTTCTGCATTTAGTATTCTATCAAAAACTATAAATAAAATAATTTGAAAAGAAAAAAATATATAATTTTGTTTTTGGCATTTATGATTTTAAGTTCTATATTTCATTTACAACGGAAACTTTTTTACTGCTTGATACAATGTTTATTATTTAATAATATCGCACAATAGGTATATCTATTATTTAAATTGATTCCTAATATAAATTTTTCAGAATGCTGATTTTAAAATGTATACTTATATTTTCTTTAAAGTTGTTCTCAAATCCAAAATAGCTAATTTCTGACATATTTCTGAAATCATTTTTATTCGGAAATACATGAAATTGGCAGGTGTTCTTATTCAGAATAGGGTAGATGTGCCAATAATGGACCGCCTTCCACTAATGGGACACATTCAAAGTTTTTGGTATATAAAAAAATAACCAATAAAAATTCAGCTTTTTTTATTTCATTAATATGCTATCTTTAAATTCTAGTTTTAAATACAATCATAATATCAATTATCTATTACTTTTGTGAGGTGTCCATTACTGGAATTTAGGGTGTTTTGATTTATTTCTGTTATTTATTATTAAATTTCGATTCACTTTGGGAACTGTGACTATGAGCATGATTAAATATAGTTGGTAGAGTAATATAATATTAAAAAATGTTGAATATAACAATTATAACTATTAATTAAAAAATAATTTAAAAAAAAATTCCTTAAGGGTGTCCATCACTGGCACATCGAATGACGTTATCCATTATTATTCATTATTATACGTTATCCATCCGTTAATCGAATGGCGTTATCCATTTTTTTGTAACGGCAGATGATGTTTCAGAAAACACTATCAAAGTCTGTGTTTTGAACCAAATTTCCGACGCGCAGCATCAGAAAACGGGTAAAACGTGACCGAAATTGATCTTAAGTATTACATTTATCTAAAAATGGAAAACGCTATTCATTCCAAATAGCTTTAATAATCAGGCATGCAAGTGTAATGCGTTTAAATGTTTGTTCATAAATGTGTCAGAAAGTTTCGTGACACTGAGCGAGGGGAAATATGGCAAAGTATACACATTTAAAAACTTCAATACTTAACAGCAAAATAGCATAGTTTTAATTATTGTCAATATTTTTGGTGGTTACATAAAACAAATGGAAGTAGAAGTTAATTTAAAAAGTTGTTATTTGCACAATAGAATTTCATATTATTGAAATATTTACTTTTATTATAATTTTTAATGGATTCATCTATTATTTTTATATTAGTATGCGTTTTTTGCATTTGTAATTTTCTTGCTTAACGGCTACATTAGCCGGTTTCCCAATCACATGCAAAGTTTTAATTTGAATACGAGTTGTATCAATAAAAATGATTGCCGATCCAATCCTTATTGTCGATCTTATCCGTATTTGGTGAAATCTTGTTATCCGAATCTATGCGAAATCATTTATCAGGTTCGGTCGGGTTGTGGGTGATTTTTTGTTGTTGTTGTTGTTGGGTTAGGGTAAGAATACGGGTTGAATCGAAATATAGTTTCAGTCAACCATCATTCATGTTCAAGTAGACATTCAATCATGTTCAAGAAGTATATAACCGGATTCGTGCATGACTCTAGATCCGAACCGACATCAGAAATTGTATTGTAACACAATTTCTGATAAAATCTGGTTACTCGGTCGTATGCAAGATTCTATTCCAAACAAGACTTACAGTATAAACATTATACCCGACTCGGGTCAGATCGGGTTCACGAAAATCAGGTCACACGACAACTAATCCAAATCTATTCTGTAGCCAAACAAATCCAAAAAGATCGATCCGAAGTTTCTGGATTGGATTCGGGTAAAATCTGGTCACCCGACCCGGTGCAGTGTCGTCACAAACGTCACAAACTTGAACCATAAAAAATTTTTGATCCGAACAATCCGGATAGGATTAGGGTAAAATCTGGTCACCCTATCCGATGCAGATTCGTCACATTTTTCACATTGAAGTCGCATGGTGACTTCACAAAGTAGTCACATTGTAAGGTCACAGAAAGCCTTGAAAACGGCCATAACGACTTCTTATTTAGGTCACAGTGACTTCACATCGACGTCACTTGACGTCACGACGACGGTCACAAAGTCACAGTGTGACTTCACAGTGACGTCGCCGTGAAGCCACCATGCCTTACGGGTAGTTTTGTCTCGCTACGGCGCATCGGCCGGTCAGAGAGCCGCACCACACTGCGGGCCCTCTAACCTTGAATCCACGTGAGACGACGCAGGCCGTTGCGACACACGGTGAAACCACGGGGAGTCACCGCGAGACTCATGGAGGACGGGCCGACGTCCCCCAACAGCTTTGGAGCTGGAATCCCAGAAGGTAAACCAGGCCCTAGGCCTTAAGTCGGGATGTTCCGACCCGCTTTTGCTTTACCACAACTCGAGGGTGTGAAAACCTACAGAGGTAGTCACGTTCCCTCTCGTAGTGGATGTATTATGATATTAAAGATTCGTTTATATATTCTTAACTAAAGAAATATGTTTTTCTCAAAATTCAAACTGTTTTATGCAAATTTCTTACAAAACCATAATCGAGGATATTAAGTTATGATGCAATCACTACTATAAAGAAATTGCCCATACCTTAAATATTTATTAATTTCACATATCTGTTTTCTCTAATGCGTTTAAAAATGAACATATAATTTCAATAAAATAAATGTGTTAGTGCTTAGAAAAAAGAAAGTTGAGTAGGCAGAGAGGATAAAGAAATTTCGCATATCATCTAGAAAAAAAAATTGGTATTCACTTTTGAAACGTTTGCTAATCATCATATTAGTAATTATTTTAAAGAATATCATTAATCATATAAATGTTGAACATATATTATTATTTATTTTATGTACAAGCCTATACATAAATAATAGTTTTAATAAATATACATTATTTATTTTCAATAATTCTTAATAATCATTTTTAAGTCTGAAGTGCTAAAATGTATCAATTCACAAGAATAAGTTAAAATAAGAAACATATAAATAGAATACATCTATTGGGATTATATTGGGATATTTATTGACACATAAATAGGACATTATTAAGATTATGCCTTTCTTTTTGTAATACATCTACTAGCTGTTTAACCCGTTCTACGCACGGGAGTTCATAAATTTAATTCTAAAACCAAAATAAAAGATAAAAATCAGTACAAACAAATGTATCTATGTTATATATATATAGAAAAATATTTTTCTAATAATGTAAATTTTTTTTAATGAAATGTAATGTATCATGTTGCTATGGCAGCAGACGATAAAACGATATCTTTGGAATAAAGGTATAATAGATTTTTTTTTTAAATGTGGATTTTTGTGATAAAATGTTTTTCTTTAGTTTTTTTTAAAAGGTAATAATCAAACACATTTAAATAATCTCTAATTATTTGCATACGAGGTGAAAGATTTATCGTTATACCCACTACAGCTTCTTATTATTGCAGCGTTTCGTCCATAATATGTATATATTTCACATTGCAGTACACATTTAGAACTGGTTAGAACTCGCGCGATTATGGGTTGAACATAAAAAAGGGCAAAAATCGTCACAAACATATAAAAAAAATAGTACAACCAGATGTATGTATGTTATATATAGAGAGAGAAAAATATTTTTCTAATAATGTGCATTTTTTAAAAATGAAATTTAATTTATCATGTTGCTATGTCAGCAGACGATAAAACGATATCTTTGGAACAAGAGTATAATAGAATTAAAAAAATTTGTGGATTTTTGTGATAAAATAATTTTCTTTATTTTTTTAAAAGGTAATAATTAAGCACATTTAAATAATCTCTAATTATTTGCATGTGAGGTAAAAGAATTATCTTAATACCCGCTACAGCTTCTTAGTATTGCAGCGTGGCGTCCATAATATGTATGTTTAAATTACAGTACACATTTAGAACTGGTTAGAAATCGCGCGATTATGGGTTGAACATAAAAAAGGGAAAAAATCGTCAATAACATAAAATAAAAGAAATCTATTTAAATTTTTCGCATTTTTTGCCCTATTCGTTCATGGGCCACCTACCAGCAACCTGTTTGCAAATTTCGTAGCTCTGCGCCCTGTGGTTTCCAAGTTTGTGAGGTTACATAAATAAATACTAATAGAATGAAGTGGTTGCGTGCACAACGGTCTGTCTGACTGTGGATGATGAACAGGAAAATATCTAGCATGCATACGTTTGTAACTTTGGTAAAGACAGGTACAAATGCAAGTTGTGCTCATTTTCCATTTATTTTAGAGATTTTTTTTTTTGTTTTGTTACATTGAAGGGTTTTTACACGTTTTCTCTTACTTGAAAATATATCGCTACTGTTTAATTTTTCTGAAGATTTTCAGCCTGTAGTAAAAGAAATCCGAATACAATATTTTAATTCGATGCAGTGAATTTTGTCTTCTTATAAATAATATAAATTCCGAGTTCGTACGATTATTCAATTTTTTGTGATGAATGTTTTTATTTATTTTTTTAAATTAATCAGGATTTTGTCTTTTATCAAACATTTTCGTTATCAAATCTTTGGTGTCTAAACTTAAATATTATATATGTGTATGGAGAAAACATTTCGGGAAAGTAAAGATTAAATAAAATAATATAAATTTACTGATTATTTTTTATATATAAATAACATCAAATGTGCATTCCTGCAAATTTTGGCCCCGCCAGTGGCTGAGAGGTTCTTCTCTCAAAGCTGGTAGACGGAAGGTGCTGAGTTCAAAACCCTGTTGCGTATGTCGACCTAACCGTTCGGAGTTTACCGTGGTTTTCTTCGAACCTTGCCGTAAATACGGGTTAGGATACCTTAGAAAGACCCCGATGGAGGGCACTCCCCCTAGGGCCTATATCCCTCGTGTAGATAATCGACTGTCATAAATCAACAAATCTAAAAAATTTGACTATGAAAAAATAAGCAAGATACCTATTTTAAAGTATAAGTTGTAAAACTACGTGAAATATGTGGCTACCTTAACTATGCTATTAGATCAAACATCAAGCAGTGATAAAAATAAAAAATGTAAATTTCTCATATTTATTTCAAATTGAATTCATTGAAAGAAAAATAATGCACTTTTTTATAAATATCAATTAATATTTTTATTACCACGTATATCAATGATACACATAAGTTATTGTTTACAAAAATACCCACTTTAGTAATTTCATGCAAAACGGACCTACGTATGAAACTCCTGCATAAAAGGTTGTTTGATTTTTGCAGCTATTTTACTAAATTGCGTCTTTTCTTTATTGGAAAAATATATATTTTCAAGTAATCCTTTATATATATATTTGTACATGCAGATGATTAATTGTTATATTTTTACAAGCTCATGACAAAAATATATAAAATAGCAATTGAAATAAAACATTAATAATATTAGTATGCTTATAAATATTATTTCTGATAAGAACGAAATGAATTGTAGAAAAATTCTTTTTTTAACTTAAAGTCTCAATCGTTTTGCACATAACAAAAATATAAATGTTATTATTTTTTTTAATTTTATGTACGCCATATTTCAAATTAAATTTGAACATTTAAGAATTCAAATTTAATATAAATTGTGTCTCATTTTTTATTATTATTACTTTTAATATGAATTTCAATTATTATTATCATAAATGTTTATATTTAAAAATTTCAAAGCTGGAATAATGTAATCTTAAACTTTGGATTTTAAATTTCATTTCTTTAGGAATTGGATAATAATAATAAGATATAAAATATCTTACGAATTCTTATAGTTTACTGTAATCAAGTTCAGCAATAAAATATTTTTTTTTTCTATTGAAATAATTAATTGCACTTTGATTTAAAAATGTTCTGAAAATCTCAAGCTTCATAAAAGAAACTTATATACAAAAGAACGTATATATTGATTCCAAAATGAAAAGATTGTTAATAAATCATTTCGATTTCTAAGCACATAAAATATTTCCCTGTCTCAAAAGGCATTAAATAGATGAAGTGTTTTATTTAATATACTATATCACCCTTGAGATAATTTTCTGGTGTTTTAGTTTTTCTTTTTGAGAGGCATTAAAGATTTTAAGTGTCTTAGATAATAAATTTTTATACATTTGAGAGTAATTTATATGTTTTGAAGACAGTTTAGCAAAGTAAAACGAATAATGTATATATGTTGCATAAACAGACATACAAGACTTTGTGTAGGTAATAACGAAGCAATTAATGTATTGCAGAATATGTCAAATTAAAGAATTTTTACAAAAAAGTTTTTGGCCAAATTTTAAACATTAACGTAATAATCCGCTACTTGTAGAAAAAGATAGATTTATTTAGAATATTAAATAACTGTTGCATATAATTATTTAAAATTATAAAATTATTTCATTAGCAGTATATTATAAAATATACTGCTAATGAAAATTCTTTAAATTCTTTTAATGTTAGATTTTGTATAATATTATAAAATCTTCAGAGAACAACAACGGCAATAATAATAATAATAATAATAATAATAATAATAATAATAATAATAATAAATAGATAAGACTTTCTCTTTTCATTTTTGTTACATTTTAAATTTTAAAACTTATTTATAAACTTATTTTAATACTAGCTGTTACCTGAGACTTCATTCACGCTACATTAAAAGAAGAATAAATACATTAATTAAGCAAAATATTTCACTCCCTATAATTAAAAACATAAATAAGTAATTAACTCTTTATCACATTTCATAGGAGACAATACGGTATTTTTTTGTTATAGGGACCTTGACATAACTCAGTCTTAAAAAAGTAAAATTTTGTGCCAGATAATCGCGAAAATGAAATTGCATCTAATGCAAAAAGGAGGGCCAAATAAAATCGTGGAAATAGACGAATTGGGTAAAAACAAATGTGAATTTTACCTGATAAACAATTTTACTTTTAACGCCTTTGTGAAACGTTTTAACAACCATCCTTCAAAAAAACATTAATTGGAAATAGTATATGCTTTTTCTTTAAATTCAATTCTGCCTCCTTGGTTTAATGTATATATGAAAAAAATCTTGTTTTCTAAATGATAGTATGTTGACAGGCAATTTTTGTTCTACAGAATAAATTGATTCATGAAGTTTGAATATGTGAAAAAATGTTTTTATTTTTCGGATAATTTACCGAAATCACGATTTTGTTTTCACCATCTATTCAAAGTGAAAATAAATTCTGTTTTTCAGTTTTAATGAGAAAAAGGGGTAAAAATATACTGATCTGTTTTATTTCTCCTTTTTTATACACAAATATGGAGTAATTTACTTGCCGTTTTTAGAGAAACGTCGTTAAAATTTACAAAAAAAAAAAAAAAAAAAAAAAAAAAAAAAATATTGGCATCTAATTTATTTTTTTTTTCATTCTGGGAGTTTGTGTGACATCATCGGATCAATGATAGCCGGTATTAAGTAAATCGCGTTGCGTTCGATAGTCTAGGAGTAGTTGCGAAATACAAACACACGGTCAGATTTTAATATAATAGATTCGTGTTCATTTTCCTTTTCTTAAAATTATGATGTGATTTTTAGCAGAAAACTCTCATATGTATATAACGGATACTCATGCTTAATAATCAGTATAGATAAAAAAACATGTAAATTTTTCGTTATAATTATGGCGTGAAACTTATCTACTTTCTATACTTACTGATCCTTGTATTATTAATGTAAGGAATTGATTCACACTCATTTTAAAACATATTGGAAAATTCCCGTTTTATTTCAAAGATGACGTCTCTTTTTACCCAGAGAAATCCCTTTTTAATGACATAATTCTTCTTAATTTTCTTTTCCAGGCAATTAATTTCAATAGTGGCATAGGGGAATTTATGCTACTTTAACGAAATAATAGTAAATATTTAGGTTTTCTCAACAAAAATGGAACTATTAACATTTGTCCTTTTTTTTAGGTAATTGAGTTATTTCTTTTAGTTTTAAGAATGAAAATTACTATTTCTCGCTATCCATGACATCAATTTCGACATGGATAATTGTGCGGAGCATATTATTGACATTTTTTAACCATTTTCTTTTCAAACTTCTTTTTACTTTTTTAAAATTTAAATAAAAAATACGGTATAGTTATATTAGCCGTGCGCAGACTGTAAAACGCCAAGTATTGCTACCATACAATGAACAAAAAAAGAAAAAAAGTAAAGAAAAAACCCAAGATCATTTTATTTCATCATCAAAGCATATCCGCTTTATTTTCGATGTATGACGTCATATATACCTGTTTTCCTATGGTTACGCATATTGAAACCTTGTATTATTATCAAAAACTAAAAAAAGTACGTTTTATTTTTAATAATATTAATTAATCTTCTTTTTAATTCTTTAATTTTTTTTATTTAATTTTAATTTTTCACGCGAAAATTTTTCAATTGAAACTAAATTGTTGAGTAAAAATTATTATTCCGGGATTTGATTTAGTTTTGGCAACGATAAAGCATTAGCAACGGTAAAGTAAATTTAACCATTTTAAAATAATACGAAAAAATGTCCATTTATTCTCTATGAAAATAACGAAATTTTGAATTATTAAGAAAAATATTTGAATAAAATAAACAAAAACCAGCCTATGTTCATTTAGGGGTTATAATCAACCTATACGCAAAGATACAGGATCATTAAATGCCCCATTTTGACCCTGGCTTCAGCCTAACATTTACACACAAACGGATTTATAATATTATTAGAATAAATAAATGGGGATATAAAAAGTGAGACCTAACCCATTAGGTCGCTATATATTTTAACCTATGTTTTACGGAACAGTTGTTTTTTCTATATGAATAGGGAGTCTTTAAAGTAATTCTGAATAAAAAGAAAAAAAACAATTCGAATATTTAGAAGAAACAGCATGTTTCCAAAATGGACAGCTCTTGGTCATAAAGTTTTCACCGTTTCTTCCCTATAATTTCACTTTGTAGAAAACTGGCACAGAATTGTCAAAGTTCTATTCAAGTGCTTATATTTATTTATTTATTGCTGTCTTTATTGGTCTCTAACCCAGCTTCTGTGCTGCGTTGGTGGTCTGAATTACTTTCTTTGCTGTTCAGCTTTTTCATTAATTACCTAAATTCATTAACACTTATAGATAGTTAAAAATGAATAATAAAATATTCATCTACGTGAAATTTGCGAAATGTGAACATGCGGTTTGTGGCTATGTGATAATTATTAATAAAAATATAAAAAATAATATTATTATATACACAATATTTAGGGATTATTATTAAAATGAATGTAATGCTCATAAATTCGTTTTTAGCGAATGTTCATAATTTCGCTTTTAGCGATATAATGGGGGTCATTTAAAAAAAAGATTTTTACTTATGCATCCATGCATTTATGTAAGTTTTTTCTCAATTCCTTAGCTATAAAAGGGACAATATTATTCTAAAACTGTTATTTTACAAATAATTCGTAGAAATCAGTCATACATACATTTATAATACAAGTAAAAAATAAAGTAACCGATTCCATAAGCATTTTCCTTATTCACCTCTTCATTTTTCACCATTACATTATTTTTATCCTACTACTTTACATAAAAATGATCGAACATTTGTTATGGAGCATCATATTGCATTTTTTTTCTGAAATTGTTTTTTTAAACTATTTTTTTTTCTTGTCACACTTTGTTTAGTTTCTTCAACATTCCGATTTGCAGATTCGTCTGAACTTTCGTCTGAAATATCAAGTTTGCGTTTAATACTTTTTCTTCTTTTAAACACTAAATCAGATATTTCTTGATTGTCTGTTGATTTAGGATTTACGGAAAGTTCTATTCCACCAGATATATCATGGGATAAATCGTCACATAAATTATAGTTTGTTACATCTTCCACATATACAATACTGCGATCAGGTGGCAAACAAACAAATTCTGGAACATTTGAAAAAACATCCAAACCTAAAATAAAAATTGTTCAATCATCTTCCATGTAAAATAGCCAGAAAAAAAGATGTAATAATGAAAAAATAAAGTGATGGATAATGAAAATGCTTAAAGAGCTAGTAATTGCATTCTTTTTTTTTCTATTAAAAATGTAGAAGTTGGAATAATTTATATGAATTCTTCTTAAAATATCAGTTTCAGAATGATATTACCCCTTTTATAGCAAATAAACTGAAAAATAACTACGATAAGTGCACGGAGGCATATGTAAAAGTTTTCAAAAAATTAATCCGATTAGGCGCCATTGTTCCCATTTTGGGAACAACTTATGGTTGCGGTAATTGTGATTGATACATGTTAATTCCGGATTGATGTTGTTTTATATAATACACATTTATAAACATATTTTAACTAACAAAAATTTTTTATTATAAAGTTATTTTTTGAAGAACATTCTTTCGAATTCGGCAAAACAGCTATTTTTTACCTTCTTTAACACGTTTTAAAAAATAGAAAATTCAATGAAACTTTTAAAAGGAATT
Organism: Maratus michaelseni; assembly: GCA_963931845.1. Classification (NCBI taxonomy): domain Eukaryota; kingdom Metazoa; phylum Arthropoda; class Arachnida; order Araneae; family Salticidae; genus Maratus; species Maratus michaelseni. The sequence continues at coordinate 304,708,692 of OZ007593.1, forward strand.
ACAGAAGTCATTTCATATATTCGAAATGCAAATGTCATGAATCTCTTAACAATCTCTATAATAAAACCGTAAGTCATGTGACTGTCATCAACAGTTCCGGGATGCCCGCTTCACTTTTTCATATGCCAGGCGGCTATTTTTATTCAAAATTATTTTTTCGAATAAAACTGCATAAAAGTTACATTTTTAGAAAGATCGTTCAAAAAAATTAATATTTGGGAGACAATTTACGTTCAATTATGTATACATTCTGCAATAACTTTAGTTTAAATTACGTTTCGCAGTTCAAATTCTCTATCCATGAAAGAAAACAAAAAAAAAAGTTTCATTCGTTGTGAACGTTTAAAATATTAAACCATGAATTTTTGGACCGCTGCCTGGTCTAAAAAAATAATCCGCACCAGTGAGAAAAGTCAATGTTTACCATGATTCTGTTCTATACAACTCAACTTCCTTCCGGATCTTTTCTTGACGTAAGTTGAACTCATGTAATAATATTTAATGGATCAAATTTCGAAACGAATTGTCAGCTTTTATTTTTCGCGTGTGCAAATTAGAAGCGATACTTTAATTTTGAAATCAAATGTTTTGATTTATGATATTATTACTTATTTATCTATTTTCTATTTTAAAGGAAAATGTGAACGTCATGTATTTTAAATTGGAACAGCTGTCACGGAAGCACCGGGGTTGGCGCGATTTTTGTTTTGTGCCATTTTGGCGAGAAAATCCCATTTTCAGGTACCTATTAGAGATTACTAAAACAGCATGTACTTTTATTTTATTATGAAATAGTTTATTTTATATTAAAAAACACACAATTTTATTATAAAACACACACAATGATTAATTTATTATAAAGTGGGTTAAGCGGTGTTTCTCAAGAAAGATGAAATACATAACAACAAAAAATATGCGAAATGCTACCACGATCGCAAAAGTTCTTGATTTGTGTATTAGATTTTACCGGTTTGGCGAAGGAATAAGGAAAAAAATAAATTATGAATAAAATTAATTTGTTACAATGCTTAACATAGATTTAAGGGCGACCAAACTGGTCGCCAGTGGCGGCTAGTGTATAATATACATACTTTAGAAAAAAAAAGAACCCCTAAAGCAATGTTTCCAAAATGGAAGCAATGGCGCCTAATGGGTTTAACCAGGTCGAATTATATTAAATTTTACATACAGCGATTTCAAATATGCACATATATTTAAACAAAGAATTTGTATATTAGTATGTATTAATGTTAATATAATGTTTAATATGAATTTTGAAAAAGCGAATTGGAATTAATTTTTCAATTAATTAAAATTTACAATGCGTACAATGTACGTGAAAATAAAAATACATTTAAAAATAAAATTTGGATATAATTTTGTATAGGTCTTCAAAGAAAAATGTACAAAATAGTTTAAAAAAAGATAATAGCAAATTCATCCAAGGAAAGAAACATCAGAAGTATTCGAGAAAACACTTTACATAATATTCCCAAATAATGTTTTCAACAAAAAATAAAATGTGTTTAGTATACTATAAATAAACATACTATACACTATTATTTCAATATTTATAGCATACTGTAGAGAATTAAGGAGAAATGGAGAAAATATAAATTATTAGCTTTATGTTTAAATTAAAAAAAAAACATTGGGATGGATATGTATATATTAATAAAAAACAACCTGCTTTGTATTCATTAAATTATTGTATGTCATGAAATAAATAATTCGGAGCTTATTTGCACTTTGTAAGTAAAATAATTGTTTTAATTACGTTTTAATTTTTTTTTATAATAACCGAATGCAATACTATTTCAATTGAAAATATATATGAAATTTCAATTCATAAATTGAACATTAATGTGAAATTTCCGATGATATACATATATATATATTTAACATTTTGATAAAGTTAAAAAATCATTGTATTCAAATTAGAAAGATGTATTATCACATTTGTAGTACGAATTTATTATTGGAAATCATCTACTTTTGTAATTATCTTATTTTATTAAAGAATAATTTTATTGTGAAAAAATTGTAAGGGAAAATAAAATAATTTTTAAAGGTGAAAGTGGTGAATTTTTCGAGAACATAACATTATAATGAATTAAAAATACAATGAAACCGTGGAATATTATCGAAGATATAAATAATAAATACACTTAGATAATTTAAAAATAAATAATATGTGTAAAAATTCTGAATTTTTGAAAACATGTTTTTGCAAACGTAAATTTAAATTGTGCTACATTTTAGTTTCAAAGTTTCACATAATCGCGCTTTTTAGGTAAATAAATTAAAATAATCACGATCATCGTACTTTTGTATCGCAAATAATATTATTAAATTTCTTTTTATACTTTACGTGACTCAGTGTCAGAAAATACTTTGAATGGATTGATTAATGCTTACTCCTTACGCAAAGAATCATGTTTACCATCTTTATTGGCTCCGTCAGCTTGCATATAATTTAATGGATTGACGGGACTAACAGACTAAGGCGAATAAATATTAACTTTTTTACGTTCTTTTCTGCATAAAGTACATCCATGAATATTTTTTTTAATTCAAAATAAAATTTATGTTATAGCGCTGAAACCCTTGTTTGATACTGTTAAAAATACAAAGTTATTAGTTATTTATAAAAAATAAAACTATAAAAAGCAGTGATTATTTTTAATATTTTGCTTAGAATATTTTTTCTTATTGGGTTTTATTAAACGAATTAAAAAGATTTATTAAAGATTATTCTGATACTATGCATTTTTAAACTGTTTTACTGTGTCTGAGCAATCACATAACACCGTTATATCAAATATATTAAACTCTCACTCAGATATATTCTAAAGTACTTAATCATTTAATTTCATTCATGAAAATAAACAAAAGTGGGAATGATTCAAATATGGAATCAGAGATTTCCATATATATATATATATATATATATATATATATATATATATTACAAAAATTAAAATTCCGCACTTCATTAAAATAATTCCGCAAAAGTTTCCTATTCTAAATTTATTTTACAACCCTAGTTTATTATTTCTTTTCCTATCTTAAACTATATTCAACTTATTTCATTCATTTATACTTTTTTCTCTTTAAAATGCTTATTTAATATTTCCCCCTTTTCAAAATATTCTAAAAAACGCTTCCCGTAATTATGTTTCTCCGAATAATTGTTATGTTTCTCAATTCTTTAAAAGCCAAATTTATTCCATTTAAAATTATCACTTTGTACAATTTTCTTTTTAGGGTTTCGTTCATCTCACGAAACCCTATTATCCCGTAATTATGTTTCTCCGAAAAATTGTTATGTTTCTCAATTCTTTAAATGCCAAATTTATTCCATTTAAAATTATCACTTTGTACAATTTTCTTTTTAGGGTTTCGTTCATCTCACGAAACCCTATTACCCCCGCTCCGTTGTTTGTCCGTCACAGAGCCAATCTCAAAAAGTATGTAATTTACAGAGTTGAAACTTAGTGTATAAATCTTTTTATCAGCTGCGAAGAGCTCAAAATATTAAAATTTGAAAAATTCGTATTATTTTAATAAATAGAGATAAAAAACCAAAATTCTAACAGCCTTTTCTTATTAAATTGAAACATTTTTCGTTATGCCGAAGATTTAAAATCCACAATGAAATTCTTTCTACAATAATTAATTTTCTATCAGACGATTTTCACGTGAAAAATAAAAATGAAATAAAAAAGTTTCACCAATTGAAAAAAAGATAAATATGAAATAAAATTGATTGACATCATAGTCGTAATAAAACGGAAAATGTCTAAGATTTCTCAATAATACAAGGAGTATGAGTATGTGTAAGTGGACAAAGCAGATTAATATCACGTCATTAGAGAGTTAAAAAGAAAATCTGACGTCGTATAGGAAGTTTAACTAATTTTTTAAATGTTTGAAAATAATACAAAGCGAGTATCAATATAAATAATAGAGAATAGTAAATATATGAGTTTGAGAAACATATTGAATCGTGATAAAAATCTGATTATGGAAATATTCGCATATTTTAACATTTTGAAGGTGTACAATTTGTTTAATTTTGAAAATATTTTTTTAAATATTGCATTTAGTCCGTATGACGGATATTATTATGACAGAGTATAATAGCAGGCTTTGACTGCTATCCGGCTGGTTTAGATATTCCAAAAATTGAAAAAATAGACCGGTAAATTTTTACTTTATAAAAAACATGACTTATTTTTTGTTGTTGTTGCTAAATGAAATTTGTTTGAATTTATTAAAGTAAGGATAAATTGTTTTGAAAGGAATATTAAACGAAACCCCTTGAGCGATCTTCGATCACACTTACCCACTTGTTTTAATTTTCATTCCAAAACCTGGATTCGTGCCGTTTCTTGCAAAAACCTAAATACGTCAATTTTCTACTGCCAAAAGGATATAGTTTCTACTTATTTTAGATTCGTGATTGGCTATTCTCTACATCTGCATTAGCGTAGAAAAACCTGCGTGCTTGGTTATTTAAAGTAAAACATGAGCTGAGGAGCGTAGATTTCTGTGATACTGTCTTGCCTAAACAATCCGTTATTACATGGAGCGAGACTGTATGATTTATTTTGAAACATGTTTCATAACATTTTGTGAAATGTAAATTACTGAAATTTTTCAACGATATCTAGTGGAGTGGAGAATGTTTCATCATTATATTATTTTGAAGAAATGATAAATTTTTCTTCGATGATTTCATTTCGTTGTTTTTTTTTTTTTTTTTTGAAAAATCTGAATGAACATCGGCCAGAACACATAAATACTGGAATGCGACTGCGTGAATCTCGATCTGATACGGCGATCCTATGTTTGTAGCGGGGTAAATTTCTAAATATCGTAATATAAATATATATTCAGCACAAATTAATTACAGAGTAGAAGTTTTCCTCTCACTTTTTTGGTATTTATACCTCCAACTATTTCCTTGAATTTATATATGTATATATATATATATATATATACTTTATTATTCATAAGCCATCGCCAGTTTTTGAGCGATGTTATGATTTCTATCACAGTCTTTCTACCTTTATCGAAACTTACAATTATCCCTGTATATTTTATACTTCGAAATTGGTAAATTTTAAAATCTTTTTTTGGTAAATTGCTTCTCTTTTTACACTTTCAATCGTAATTGAAAAGTGTTTACGAATTCCGCTTGCCTATTATTTTGCCTGTTTGCCTGCTTTTCCTGTGTTAACTCGCGTAAATATATTAGGGTTGCCATGTAAATCATATATGTTACTGAGGTTTACTATGAAGTGTTCGGTATGGATAATGATATGTGTGGAAGGTATAGTTAATTTACAGGGACACCCAAAAGAAATTGCATTTTGGTATATGGGGAAATCTTTTCTAATGTATTTTAATGATGTTACCCCATTCCAAAAATATTGATGTACATCCCTGAGGTACAATACAAGAATCTTACTGTAGATTATGGTGTGCATAGCACTTATTTTTTTATTTGCACGGTTTTCTTCTCTTTTTACACTTTCTAACGTAGTTGAAAAGTGTTTATGAATTCCGTTTGCCTGTTCTTTTGCCTGTCTGTCTGCTTTCCGAGCTTTAACTCACTAAGAACTTTCGTTTAACTTTCAAAGAGTCACTTCATCACATTTAAGGGCTTTAAAATGATCCTGTTTTTCTCAATGAAAAAATAATAAACATACGTATTGCATTGTCTCATAAATTAGTATATATTATTTCTCTCATACTATAAAACTGATAAACATTGGTGTACTGGTAGGAGCTATTTTTTAACTATTAGTTTGATACAAATATTCTTAGAGTTTCTTGGATCTGATAATGTTTTTATTTGCTTCACTATCAATGACTCTGTATATATATTTTTTGAAAATTCTGGTGTATAGATTGCTCAGCTGAAAAGGCAAAAAAGTGCAATCGTTTTCGGTCTGAGAAAAATCTCATACATCATAGTGGCCAACTTAAAAATGACAAAACTTTTTAAAAAATGCTTGAATTCCATGTTTTTTTAAACAACATAAATTCTACGAGCCTACATTAAAATCTAAAAAGAAACTATGCCAGAAATGCCTACTTTCCGCCCTTTTCAGTTCTAAAAACACAAAATATCGTGAAACGCTCAATCTTTAAGGCGTATTATTATAGAAAAAGCACTCAAAATGACGGATGAGAGATAACATACTAAAAACAAACTCCTAACAAGTCATAAATTTTAGCACTAAAATTTATAAATTAATTCCTTTTTTTGTCAGAAAATTAAGATTGTTCCAAATTAAATGTATTGAATTGATTATTCTTTCACGTATTTGTTTTGTCATTGGAATTATATTATTATTTTTAATAATATTCCGGCTTATTAAAAAAAGAAAAATCAGACTTAAACTCAGATTTATTTATTTATTTATTTATTTTTTAAGTGCGATAAAATTTTTAACTTTCTTATTCATTGCAACTGATACAACACTGTTTGTCAGATTCAATATGCATAATCAAATTCTGTAGTGCATAAATAAAAATAATAATAACAGCATAAATCAATAATAACAGCATAAATAATAATAACAGCATGCGCGATTTTAAAGATTAATCAAGGGGAATATTGAAATTTTATCAAAAGGTACTACTACGAAAGGTTTAATTTAAGTTTAGCTTCCGTCTTACGATCAAAAATATAGAATAACATTTTGTAAATAACAGATAATTTCACTGTTATTCACAATTTCATTAAATGTTTAATTCAATTTCAAATAATCTGGAGATAACGTTTGTAATACATTAATTTTCCGTAGGTTTCTTAATATTAATACCCTTTTTTAGGGAAAAGGCCCTGCATATGTGGTTACACAGCTCATTAAAACTTCTTCTATTACAAATAACTAATGCTGTCTGACAAGCGACAAAATAACTGCAAGGTAAAGAGCGTAAACGCTGCTCAAGTGGCTGACAACATAAATATTAAATGAAAAATTCGTGAATTTTTGGAGTTAGTCTTGTGCATATACATCTTGAATTTTGAAATTTGTTTTGTGGACAATTTTATAAATTACAAAATCATTATAATTCTTTTTTTTAACAACACAGTAAAAATTTGCAACAAACTGTGGGGATATCCGACCGTTTTTACAAAACACGGTTACATACATAACCTTAAATTAACGCTATTCTGTCCGTAATATGGGCAATAATATGATCAGAATGGAGTTAAAATATGGTTATATAATAATTTTCAATAAAAACTTAAAATGACTTGACAGTTCGCTGCAAATTTTTAAAAGTGTACATACAGCATTTTTCAGAAGTTATACTTTTATTTTTCTAAGTCGTTTTCTGAATTAATGGTCATTAGTAGTCAAGGAAAATATAATTTACATTAAGGCATGTTATATCTTTTTCTTTTGAAAAAAAAAATAGATTTTTTCTTTTAAATATTTTCACTCCTTAAACCCTCAACAATTTTGTGGTAAAGCAGTTTTTGGGAAATTCGTATTGTTTCAAAAGTTATCCGCCTTTGGCGTTGTAGTGAATAGGCTCATTTTTAGCAAATTGTGAGCGGCGAACATATAAAAAAAAAGAATTGAGAAAGAGGGAATCCGGCAGGGTTCATTATATAGGCATGGTATAAATGATTGCATTAAATTGAAAATTGTCGCTGTTATCTATGTTTGTTTAAAAACGTTGTAGAACTTTAAACCTGTTTTTCTCGAAATTCTGTTTGCAAATACTTTGTTACCAGGTAGACCTTGAGATTTTATTGACCGATTTGGTTGAAATTTTCATGCATTTTTAGTATATACTATTTTATAGTCCGTCACGGACGCGGTTTACAATATTCGAATTGTAAATATTTTTTGCGCGATTTAAATCAGAAAACGTTTGTCTAAAATCGGAAACTTGAAATCTGAACGGCCGCCATTTCTTTCAGGATCGAAAAATTGTTAAACCCATCCGAAAGGGACTGCAAAATATCGTAATTTTTAAGGGGTTGTTTTTGTTTTTTGTTACAGATAAGCAGATGACACGATTCATCTGGTACCGTGGAACGCTTCAATTTTTGCACACTCCTGTATCAAAGCAGAGGACCATTTTTCGACCACTTCCAAATAAAAAAATATTTTTTAAAACTTCAAGATATGCTTTTTCCTTTGTAAAAAGCTCATTATTATTACTGTATAATTGAACTCAAACAAAATTGCAAAAATGTAAAGAAATTTTAGATAATTTGTTTTTTTTTAAAAGTTATGACATGCCTTAACCCTTTCCGGCACATGCTGTTCGTAAAATACGAAATTACTGACTGACACCGGAATTTACAAGCGACTTTTTTAGAAAATAAGAACTCCTTATTTTAAGCTTTCATTGTAGAAGCAAAATTTTATTAAAATATTCTTGGTGTCGAATGCGAGTTTGGAATTAAAATTACGTGTGCCCGGAGTGGGACCACTGTGCCGGAAAGGGTTAAGGAATCGTCACTTACATTTCAAAATATAAGTATATGCCTCCCTTATGCCAAAGACATTAATGTGCAATTTTTAAAATTTTGATAAATGGCTTTGTTCATTTTACCCTGATAATTCATCTCTCTTTTTGTTTCGTAAAATATGTATGATGTTGCTTTAAAATAGGATTAACATTCTCGATTCTGCCAAAACTTAACAAAGTAAGCAATATTATTATTATTATTATTATTAAACCACAGACCAGGCCCCTACCTGCCGGGCATTATGCCCAGTTTAATGTGTTTGTGTACCTGGCCGCGGATCGAAATTTGCCTAATCTCCTCATAGTGAGATCTACCTGACTAGCTACTTGTATGTGGCAACTCCGACTGCCTATATTAAAATTCAGTCTAAGCTGCCGACATATAAATAATCAATTTTAATGTTAATTGATTTCTAAATAAAATTGGTAAGATATAAATTTTCTTACCTCTAAATTCCAATCGGGACATCGGTGCTCCGCGCTGTTCATAATTCCTTATATTTCAGCAAAAACAAACATTCTTGAGAGACGAAAAGACTTGACTCAAAATAAAATTGCAGAGATTATTAAACACATCACTATTTAATTAACAAATCACATCTCGACGAACACAAATCATTATTTACAGCTTTTTAACTGAGCGAAAAACGCTCTCTAACAATCATAATCATAAACCAAACTAAACTAAAAGTTAGAGTTCAAACTAAAGTTCTAATAAAAATATTCAAGAACAGTTAAAAAAAAAAACATAATGTTGCGCGCATGCGCCAGTTTCATTGTCTCTTTTTAGCTAATCAGAGCACATTCCTACCTCTACATTGCGTAGATGCTTTTTATGTTTCAAAACTTTGAGAAGAAAAGGGGTTTTGGATGATGCAACAGGATAGAATTCCCAATTACAACATCCTCCCACCTTTGAGTTTCGGGATCTGAAACTCAAATCCAATTCGTTCGATGTTTTTTGATACGCCCGTATCTGGAGCGACGAACCGAAACGTCCGATGTACTGTCGCTGACCGAACCACTAGGAGGATTACTAGTACCTTTATGGAAAATAGGTTCAGTAGATTCAGTATCTAAAAAGCAGTCTTTAACAGAATGTTGGATCAACGGCTTACTCGTAGCAGGGTCTAAAGTACATTCTTTATCATTCGACTGAACTTTAGAATGGAGTTCAGTACCTCTTTCATGGGTTACTTCTAGAGGAATCAATCTGAGAACAGGACGCAGAAATTCGCCACATTTCATCTTTACTTTTACTAATCTAACATTTCCATCTTTTGAAGGATAGAGTTCGATAACTTTGGCAAGTGGCCATTCAAGTTTTTTAACATTCTCACTAGTCACAAGAACTACATCTCCGATCTGGACAGGTCTCTGATTTTTGTTAAATTTTGAGGATTGTTTTAAACATCCCAAATATTCAGTGCGGAATCTTTTTCGCAAATCTTGTTTTAATCGCTTTCTATATGCATGTCTCTTATTAATAGACAATGAATCTAAAATGTCAAGATCAGGAAAACCTGATTTTCTAATGTCTCGTAAAAATATACAAGGAGTAAGTGGTACTAAATCATCGATTTCCTCTGAAACATAAGTCAAAGGCCGCTGATTGACAATACTTTCAGTGTCGCAAATAACAGTTTGCCTTTCTTCTAAGTCCAAAGAACTTCGTCCTAAGACTTTTCGAAGGATCCCTTTTACTACGCCTATCAAACGTTCCCACCATACACCCCACCACGGCGCAGATGGAGGGTTAAATTTCCAGGTGATCTTCTGAGCTGTGCTGTACTGAGAAACAACATCCCAATCAATTTGCTTAAGCAAATTTTCAGCACCCGTAAATTTTTTTCCGTTGTCAGAATATACTATTGCAGGTCTACCTCTTCGTGCTATAAATCTTCTAAAAACTTGTAAAAAGTTGTCGCTCGATAAGGATGTGGCTATCTCTAAATGTACTGCTCTGTAGACAGCACATGTGAAAATATCTATCCAAGCTTTTTGACCACCTCGAAGAAGTAAAGGACCGGCGTAGTCAGTTCCTACAACCTCGAATACTGCAGCGTCTTTTATACGATCTTCCGGAAGAGGTGCTTCTATAATAGGTTTAGGTCTTGAATTAAATCTTTTACAACTTACACAACTTCTAATTACCTTTCTAATAGTTTTTCGGAATTTTAAGATCCAAAAATCTTCCCTTAAATTAGACATCATAAATTGTACACCAGCATGTCCTAGTTTTAAGTGTCTAAATCTAATTAATTTTTCAACTACGGGATGGTCATGTGGAAGGATAATAGGAAATCTGAAATTCATAAGATCCTCTCTTAAATGTATCCGTGATTTCAGCCGCAGAACTCCAGCCGAATCTGTCATGGTCTGAAATGCCTTTAGACGTTTATCTTGAGGACCAGTAAACGATTTTTGAACTAATTTCAACAATACATTTTCAGCTTCATTCTCCTCTTCTACAGTTAAAATTTTAAATTCTCTCTCTTCTTTAGCTTTCTTACAATTTTTGTAAAATCTGTATATCCACGCGATTACTTTTACTAATTTATCGTAGGAAGAAATTCTAGTGTAAAATTGTTTACTGTGAACATCTACATTTGTAGCACTAATAATTGTTTTTCTTCTTTCTGCATCGATAGTCTCAAAATCGGGAAACATTTCTGATTTTGGCCACTCGTCCATTGGTTTTCTCAACCACTGCGGTCCCTCCCACCATTTATCTCGGGCTAAAACCTCAGCGGTACAACCCCTTGAAGGCAGGTCAGCAGGATTCAATTGGCCAGGAATAAAGTGCCATTTTGAAGGATCACTTAATGAGCGAATTTCGGACACTCGGTTGTAAACAAAAGGTGCCCAATTTTCATTTCTTTTTATCCAGTAAAACGCATTGGCCGAATCAGTCCAATAAAAAATGGCAATGTTATCTAATTTCAAATCAGTTTTAACACTACTTTCTAATCTAGCCCCAATATTACAAGCCAATAATTCTAACCGCGGGATATAAATTGTTTTCATAGGAGCAACTCGGCTTCTTGCTTGAACCAACTGACAGAAACCACCGTTCTCATTTTCGGTCCGTATAAATATACACGTAGCATACGCTACTTTACTAGCGTCACAAAAAACGTGTAAGGAATGCAACTTATCCGCATCTCGAGAAAAACACCTAGGTATTTCAATAGTCCCTAATTTTCCTAATTGTTTTTTCCATTTTTCAATTTTTTTCTTGATAGAAACAGGTAATTCCGTATCCCATGTCACTTTAGCTTTTCAATACTCCTGTAATAATATTTTAGGTTCTAATGTTACAGGACATGTGTATCCGATAGGATAAAAAATTCTGTGTACAGACGATAAAATGTTTCTTTTAGTTACTTGGCGATCATCCTCTGAAATTTCTTTTAAATCAACTGCTAGTGTATCCCTTCTAAAATCCCACATTAGCCCTAAGAAAAGGACATTTTCCCCTGTAAAAACTTCTCGAAAACTATGCTCCCACCCGCGAAGCTCGAATTTAGCATTGCTAAGAAGAGTTTTTGACTCTTCGATAAATCTGTTTAGCTGTTCCTTATTATCAACACTCGTAACACAGTTGTCTACATAAAATGACTCTAACAATTTTAACGCAGTGGTTTTAAATTGTTCAGGTGCATTTTTTAAATGATATTCTAACGTGGCACCTAGAAGGTAGGGGCTACATGAAATGCCAAATACTACTCTTCTATGTTGAAGCGTTATCAATTTTTGAGGGACCCCTTCTTCATACCATAGAAATTTCTAGAATGCTCGATCTTTTTCTGTAATGCCAATCTGTAAAAAAGCCTTTTTTATGTCAGCTATTACACCTATCTTTCCCAATCTAAATCTGTTTAAAACAGAAGTAATCAGTTCTACGAGGTTAGGCCCCTTTTCAATACAATCATTTATCGATGGTGAGACCTTTTCCCGAGCTGAACCATCAAAAACTGGCCGCACCTTTGTAGTGGAGTTTTCTTTAAACACTGCTCTATGAGGAAGGAAATGTTCACTACCTAACGTTTTTCTTTGATCAACTTTTTCTATTATTCGCTCGTCTAACCATTCATTAAATATTTGATTATTATCACCTAATTTTCCTATCTTTTTTAATGAATGGACACGTTTTTAATCTACGTCGAGCGATATTTTCGTAACTGGGTAGTCTAGGGTAGCCCTGTATCCATGGAAGACTAACTTCATATCTACCGTCGTCATCTACTCTTATATTACTAAGAAAATGTTCTTTAGTGGCTAATTCTATCTCTTCTCTACCCCTTTTCTCCCCAGGATCTTGAATTCCTAAAGTGTCAAGGTGCCATAACTCGGAAATTTTTGCCTCTTTGACATGCAGCGAGAAAACTAAATTGTTCATATTTTTATTTTCATAACCTTCGGTTTTCCCGAGAATTGTCCAACCTAAACGAGTTCTCATGCAAACTAATCCGCCCTGTAATAGTTTTAAATTTCCGGTAAATAATTTTCCGGCGACATCTGCACCAATTAACACATGAATTTCAACAGGAGAAAATTCGTATAGTAAATCATTAGTTTTAGTGACTCTATCAGTCAATAAAATTCCGTACCGTTTTATTTATTTAATAAAGGATCCTTCCGGTATAGGTGAAATTTCAGAGCAAATCTTTTGTTGGTCTAATACCTCAAGTTCACATCAATAACTATTATCCATATTTCCCAAATTAATTAAATATCTATCGTGTAGTTCTTCACATTGTTGACCCCCAAATAAACGATGTACTATTCTTTCTTTACTTATACTATTATATCCTAACATGTTAGCAGCAAATTTTGATATACACGACCGTTGCGATCCCGTGTCATATAAAATTCTAACATTTCGTACGATATCCCCATTGTATATGCGTACAACCAATGTTTGGAGCAAAACCCTTTTTCTAGAAGTTGTATTCGGAAGCATACAATCTTTATTAGGAGTAGAATCCTCTTTAGAATTATCGCCTAAATTAATTTTATTATTTTCTATGCACATGAACTGGTGGTGATTTTTCCCACAATGGGTACAATTAGTTTTAATTTTACAAGCTTTAGCCAAGTGGTTGGCATTGAAGCATCGAAAGCAAGCTCCTTTTTTTAATAAAGCATCTTTTCTCTTCGCGAGTGTCATTTTCCATACCGCTCTACAATTTGGACTACGGTGTTTATTTTCGCAAAAGACACACTGTTCTTCCAATTTTTTATCATCTGCATTATACAGTTCGGCCGCCGTAGGAAGGAAAAATTTTTATCCTTACGATCGAATCTAAGTTCTCTGTTTACTGAGACATCTTTATCGAAAGAAAACCCACTCTTAGCCAATTTGACCTTTTGCTCCATTTCAACTTCAATTTGTAAAAATTTCATTAAAGTATCTAATTTATTAATTCCCTGATCTTTATCTTTATCATTAACACATAGTTGCCAACCTCCCGATTTTTTTAATACCAGTAAAATCTTACAAAAAATTTAGCTTTGTTAAATTGTAGAAATTGTATGATTAAATAAAACAAATATTTTTACATAAAAATACTGGTGTGAAAAAAATCGGGAGGTTGGCAACTATGTTAACAGATAAAGTGCCAAGATGTATTTCCCATAATTTAAGAATATCTGAAGGCAATGCTGATTCGACCAATGAATGTAAAATCGAAGAATAATTTTCACTCGATACGTCTAACATTCTTAATGACAGAAGGTAGGTTTCTATTTTATCATACAACTTAACAAGAGACAGTCTCTGGCCTTGCCCCAAAGAATTATTAATAACTAATCCTAGTACTTCGCGTATGTATACTTCGATCAAAATATCTGTTCTAACCGAACCGTGCCTTCAATGATTGAATCGCCTCTAGATAGCTATCGGCTGTAGGGGGAAAAGATTCAACAATTTCCCTTTCCCTAGATCCCTTTTGGGTGGCTTGAATAAGATACTGGATTTTATCTTCGTTCACTATGTCGGAGTCTTCGTGGATTTTTTCAAATTGGCCCCAAAAAGATAGCCAATTTTTTACATCACCATTAAAGGGCTTAAGTTCTAATTTTGGTAATTTAAACTTTCTTCTAGTGGCCATACCATCTGATGATAAAGAGGTATCCTGACTGCTCTCTTTCTCTAATTTAAGAATGTATCTAGATAGTTTATTTTTATTTTCCAAGTAATTTATATTGTATTTATCTATTTGTTCGTATTCCGAATCAAACGCGTCTTGTTGACAATTTTTATCTTCAGATAAATTATCTAAGATCTGTTTATCGATTAATGAGAGTTCTTCATGTTTTGATTATAACCTATCTAAAAGAGACGACAGACTGTCTAAATCATTACATTTAGCCTGAAAAATATCTTCTATTTCTTTTATTAACTTCGTAAAATTGGACCGTACTGGCGTCCTTGATTTCTTTAATTTGTCCATATTTACTGTTGAAATTTTCTAATTAACTATTTAAATCTCTTTTAATTAAATTTCGAATTTCTAATTCCAATCAACTACGGAGCTCCCGATCCCGGCAGGGATGCCACAATTATGTGGCAACCTCCGACTGCCTATATTAAAATTCAGTCTAAGCTGCCGACATATAATTAATCAATTTTAATGTTAATTGATTTCTAAATAAAATTGGTAAGATATAAATTTTCTTACCTCTGAATTCCAATCGGGACATCGGTGCTCCGCGCTGTTCATAATTCCTTATATTTCAGCAAAAACAAACATTCTTGAGAGACGAAAAGACTTGACTCAAAATAAAATTGCAGAGATTATTAAACACATCACTATTTAATTAAAAAATCACATCTCGACGAATACAAATCATTATTTACAGCTTTTTAACTGAGCGAAAAACGCTCTCTAACAATCATAATCATAAACCAAACTAAACTAAATGTTAGAGTTCAAACTAAAGTTCTAATAAAAATATTCAAGAACAGTTACAAAAAAAAAAATAATGTTGCGCGCATGCGCCAGTTTCATAGTCTCTTTTCAGCTAATCAGAGCACATTCCTACCTCTACATTGCGTAGATGCTTTTTATGTTTCAAAACTTTGAGAAGAAAAGGGGTTTTGGATGATGCAACAGGAAATGAATTCCCAATTACAACAGGTGTCATTGGCTGCAACGCTAATTTGGTGGGAGTCACTTTGTTACTGTGTTGGCCTGTTCTAGATTGTTATTAATTATGTGTTTCTGGGTACGTTGTCGAATAAGGAAAGGAGAGAAAAAAAGACTTGCTTTCGGGCCGTATTCACACTGACTATGGTTGCTAATATAGAGTATGACAAGTTAACATAATTCAGTTTAAATATTTGAGTTTCACTATGTGTTACATATTGTCTGTAGTGTTCTCTAGTAGTTTGCTACAGTTTCTCTCTTTGACGGTTCACGGCTTCCACCCAACCTCGTTGAATTAGCCGATTTAAAAAAAATTAAAAAAAGAGAAAGGAATTGATCTTGTAATTTAGAACTTGGATCAGGTGACGAGACTTTCACCTGACTAGGCACCTCCATAGATATAAGTCATATGGAACTTGGAGGACTTTGCACCACGACGGATTTTACATTCACCAGGCGTCATTAGCGTACATGGCTTCTTTTAATTATTTTTACTTTTACTTTGTTTTTCTTTTTTTATGCACATTGTGCTTTTAGTATATATATATATTTTTTTTTGGTGAAGTAAATCTAAAGTTCTATTAACGCTGGATCTCCCGTCCGTTTTGAAACTGGTGATAGCAACATCTGCTGTAGTAATGCTGGATTAACATCGCCGCCATATTTACTACAAAAATCTATAAAATTCTTGTGACAGTGGTCTATAACATATGGTGGTTTATTTCATGTGTAATTTTAGCTGTAGAATTAGAAACAAAATGGTTTAAAAAGGGATTAAATGTCTAATACATCGACCGATTTGTACAAAAATCTATAGAGTTTTTTTGACAATGGTCTAGAACGGCGGTTCCTAAACTTTTTTCTCACATGTACCTCTTTCTTAGGCATTTCATATATGCGTATCCCTTCACGAATAATCTCGGTCCCAAAAATTTATATTTTCGTTCGTTAGCAATGTTCTTATGTTAGTTACTAATGCCATTTGCCGCTATTTTACGTATTCCAGCTGTCAATCATTTATCCACTTTGATACCTCAAAAATATATGCACATAAAATCATTCAGAATGATAAATATTAGTTAAATTGTCAAATTAAACTCTCATAATAAAAAAAAAGAACGAAGGTACATCCATTAATGCATGTTACTGACCTTATAATGCCCATTCTACATTTAAATTTGACTTCTCTTTTTTCTTATTTTCATATATCTAGAATTACTGGATAGAAATGAACATTATAAGAAAGGTTTGGATACAGTACTGAAAGGGACAATTTTGGCAAGGAGGGAGTGTGGCACATACGTAATCTCACGATGTAAGTGGGGTTAGTGACAACGAATTATGAATCAGTTCTTAGGTTTACGCCTTTTCCATCATTTTACGAGTAGCCTATTTGAGTTTGTATAAGTCTGTTTGAAAAAGCAACTTGCTACAACTTGCTTTTTATTTCTATTCTAACCTTTTATTTTTGCATATTTTTGTCGCCATTACGGATGTAATTTTTACGTACCCCTCACTGTACAGTGTACAGCCACATACACTCAGGTGTACGTGTAACCTAGGTTGGGAAACACTAGTCTAGACCATATTCGCCAAATGATAGCTCAATCAAAATTGCCTTTCTGGAGTTATTGTGCACCCTCACACACACAAATCGTGATTGTAATACTTTCCTTACGCTATGTCTTCGAAAAGTAAAAAGAAATCCAACCATCTAAATGACCCAAAAAATACGCCTGGAGGAAACAATAGCACTTTAACAATGATTTTCTAATAGTACTATTTGAGACAGTTTGGAAATTAATACATCTGTATATATTTAAGGCGAACTAATCTCAAAGAATGTTACGATAAACTTGTTCTTTGAGTGATATTTAACTTTCCCATATATATAAATGGATCAATGTGTATCAATAATTACTACTTTGTGAGTTCATTTGTTATTAATTTAAATAATGTACGTATTTTAGAGTTTATAATTGTAATTTTCCATCGAAGAATTTCGGTTATTAATTTAATTTTCAACTTAATCTTCATTATCGCAGATTAAATTTTAATTACATTTATATTTTTGTTATGAAATCTACTTATAATAAAATGCAATGTAACCATGCTGGTTCCGACCACTCTGGTTTGTGAATCGACTGCAGCTAAACGCCATATTAGGCTTGAACATATGGTAACATATAACATATACACAAATTAAAAACATACTTTACTTAAGCAAGGTGTCAAATACATGTAAAATAAAATTTCCAAACTTGACATGTTTCGGTTTCAAAGTATAAAACCATAATCATAAGCAAACAAACATCGTTAAAAACCAAACCCGAATTACACTGGACGATACAATATATACAAAATATAACACAACAAACACGCCATCTATAGTCAAACACAAAAAGTAAAAGAACAGAAAACAGTAAACCTCAAATCACGCTTTTATACTCAAGTGCCTCCCTCTATTCAAATTATATTGTTTTTTATATTTTTTTTGTTATTTATAGTTTGTATATATTGTATCGTCCAGTGTCATTCGGTTTGGTCATCGATGTTTGTTTGCTTATGATTATGGTTTTATACTTTGAAACCGAAGCATGTCAAGTTTGGAAATTTTATTTTACATGTATTTGACACCTTGCTTAAGTAAAAGATGTTTTTAATTTGTGTATATGTTTTAGAAAAGGTGAAGTTTTACCTTTTTAAATTTTGGAATTAAAAAACAGTTTTAACATATAACAGCTAAATGATAATTTCTTCTACTTAAAATAATGTCTGTTCATCATATTTTGATATAAAACATGTATATCACATCCAATTATATAATGTTCGAAGTTTTAAATTAAAAATTACCAGAATAAACCACGGTTTACCAGATATAAACAAACAAATACTGTTGCCATTCAAAATTACAAATTCGATAAATGAATTTTACAACTGATCGATTCTTTGTACGCTTCGTTAAAACATTACGGGTTAACACCCTGTTTTTCTTTTAAAATATTTATAAAAGTTTATTAAAGTCTTTAAATATTTCGACATGCGTTTTTCATTTTTCATACCGGATTTATATCGACTGATGTTTTTGTGAAAAATGCAGTTAAATGCCGATTAAAGTGCTCGAATACGCCATCTGGTGGGGAAAAAAATTAACTACTCGCTTCAGAAACATCCTGTGCAAGTCCATGCATTACATGTATTTTTTAATTTTTTCATTATTATTATTATTATTATTATTTGCACAATTTCCGATTTCATGTGACATTATTGTTCTGTGTTTATATAACACCTGTACCGACAGCTGCGATTAGCGCCCTATTTCAGTCCCAATTATTATTTTTTTTTTTAATGAAATGATCCAAAAATTGTTCTCGCTTCAATTCGGTGGCGCCATCTACGAAGCGTAAAATAAAATATTTTAAGAAGCTATTTTTTCGCATTTAGCATTTTAAAAATAATCTGAGGGAAAAAAGAAAGAAAAGGAAAGGACATACTTTATATGCAAGGATTAATGCAAGTTTTCTTTTTTTTTTTTTTTTCTTTTTTTCTTTTTTTTTTTTTTTTTTTTTTTTTTTACTTTTGAAACAAATAAAATTTTACACTGAAGGATCGAATGCTGCAAATTAAGGATTTTTTATTAGCATTTTTAAAAGCCTGTTTCTATTTTTTTTTCTTTCTTTGATCAAATTATTGTTTATAAATTTGCCTGTGAAATTTTAGCAAGATAAGTTTATGACGAGTTTACTTTTTTGGAATAGAATTGTGCACTAAGGATCCTTTTTGTGAAACAGAATTTTGAGAATGGTCCCTTTTCATTAAATTAAATTTTGTGAAAAGAATCTTTTTATTAAATATAATTTTTTGAAGGGGTTCTAATTTCTGCCTGCATCGACCTCAGATATGAGCTGTTTTAATCATTATAGTAATTAAATTGCATTTCCCTGCTTTTATTGGTAATAGTTCTAATTATTAATAAAATATTGTTATAATGAAATTTGCAACAGTTTTTTTTTTCCTAACATATGCATATTTTTATGGCTATTTTACCAAAACATAGCTGCCAAATTACGCTAAATAAAACTCAGTAGATTTGCTATGAAAAAAAAAATCATCAGTTGATAAGCTGTTTTTTTTTTAAAAAAAAAGCCTTGATTCAAAGTGACACTTTTTTTACTTATTAGACATGAAAAATAGAATTAATAGAGAAAAAATATACATACTTTGAATTCCTAAATTTTTTTACCATTCATAAATTTTTACGCACTTTAAGCAAAAATTCGTATTAAAATTACAGTTAAAAGCATAGGATGCATCATATTTTTTTTCCCTCTGGAGGTTGACTTTTGCAAACACAGTTTTTGGGGTGATTTTGATGACTTACCACTGTTTGAATGATCGCCCATAACACAAGATGACAGTACGATAAATTACAGAAATCTCCATATTGGATCTCCAATTAAAATACGCCCCACCAGTGGCTGAGAGGTTGTGCTCTCGAAGCTGGTAGACGGGAGGTGCTGGGTTCGATCCCAATCGCGCCCGTCGGCCTAATCGTTCGGAGTTTTCGTGGTTTTCTTCGAGCCGTGGATTTATCCATGCGTAAATACGGATTAGGTTCCCTTAGAAAGACCCCCACGAAGGGCACTCCCCCCGGGCCTATATCCCTAGTGTAGATAATTGGCCGTCAATAACCAACCCAACCCAATTAAAATACACGCAATATTTCATTTTCTATCATCTGTTTAAATTAAATATGTCAGTAATATGACTTAACGTTCTAAACTTTAAAAAAAAAAAAAAAAAAAAAAAAAAAAACATCTTTCCGTCATTTTTGACGGGGGCATATGCTAGTTAAATTATAATTACTATACTGTACAGGAGAATACAATTGCATATTTATGAAAATAATGTGTTTAGTTTTAATTTAAACACTAATTTTTTTTTTTTTTTTTTTTTTTTTTTACATTGGAAAGCAGAGAAAGTTGCCATATCTTATCTTTCAAAATTTGTTAAATGAAAAAAAATATATACTATTTCAGTATCAAAATAACAGTTACTAAGAACAACTCATAAAATGAAAATTGTTGAAATCATACAAACCTAATTAAAATATAAGAAATTCATGGTATGCAAAATATATATTGATTTCTATTTCAAAAGAAAGTGCATATTGATGTGAGATATTGCTCCGAAATAGTTCTTAAAGAGTTTTCTATGTCCATAATTGCATATGAATAAAGCGATTACAAAGACAAAATGATGTTTCATAAAATTTCGAATATAATACATCTTAAAAATATATGACAGCTTTTCAAAAACTGAATAATAGGAAAAATAAAATTACGAACTGCGTACAGTCTTGTATTTTGAAAAAGTATGTCTTTTTTTTTTTCTAAAATATTTTATAAATTATTTAGAAAATCACATAATTGAAATACTTTTTAAAAGTATAATAATTTTAAAGTGAATTTTGTTCAAATGAAATTCGAAAATAAGTGTAAGAAATAGCAATACAAAATACCATTAATTACACTATGATTCTTATGATATACTATAAATTTTAGAATGATAACTAAATTTTAATTATAAAATAAACTAATTAAAATAGAAAAATATAATAGTGAATGCTCGAACATATCTTTTATTATTTTAGCAAAACTGGCTGAAAAACGTTTAATTTTTTTTAATGAAAATTACCATTAATGTTATTGTACGGAATTATAAATAATGTATAATGAATATACACATTTTACATAATTCGAACATATAAATTAGATATATTTATATTTTTATTTTTATTTCATGTTCCAATGTGATAAATTGAAATATATATTCTTCACACATAACTTGAAAAAATAATAAGGCTATTTTTTTTAAATAAAAGACTGTTTAGCAATAAAAAATTTCAAAATTCTAAAAAAAAAAAAAAAAAAAAAAAAAAAAAAGATAAGAAAATGTGCTTTGGTTTTCAAATATTATTTCTTGAATTATTTTAATTTTGAAAATAATATTTCATTCGTTATTATTTTATAATTTTAAATTGTTATTTTTTTAATTGAATTATTTCTTATATTCCAATTAAGACATTGCCATAAAATTTTTACTATACGTAGCAGAAAAACAACACACATTTATAAGTTTCTAATGATAAAATATTGTTATTTATAGTAAGAATATTTTGTGATCTTCTATTTTACTTTAATAAGTATCATAAAATACCAGATTTTGTGCAACTATATTTTGGCCAGGTCATAATATTACCTTCTTACAAAGATTTATTACTTCTATGTTCATTCCCTGGCTTTTTCCCGGGATTGTTACACTTTCTCAAATGACAGTGTTTTTATATAAATTTTGTATCGTTATCTCTTTTGTTATTTTCTCAACTGGTAATTTTTTTACCTAATAGAAAATATTGTATATTTTTCTATGCAATAAAACCATTTTATGATATACTTTTTGGAGTAACCCAATTAATATAGTTAGATGATTGTTTTAGATTAATTATATATAAATTTTTAATATTTTCTTTGTAAAACAAAACAGTTAACCCTCGCCTGCAAATCTGCGCACAACATATATCAGAAAGTATTAAATGTTTTCTTTTCTAAAAGTACTTAAATTAAATGACTATTTTGTAAAATTGTACAGAGGTAATTGTAACTTTAAACATGTATCAGAAGTAGTAGATACGTATAGCATATTTTCAGTCATTTTCAAATAAAAACATGAATATTGATGCATATTATTGAATAAAATGAATATGAAAATTTGAAGAATGAATAAGTCACAAAATTTGTCATGAGATTTATATTATATTAAAAACATACGCCGCCGCAAACATTTATAGAATGTAACGTGTCTATATATATAGACATATAATATTTATATATATTAGGGGTGATTTGTTCGGGTATTTTGTACACCACTAAATTTATATAGCAATATTCTTAGCATGTCATCGCAGAATAAAGAAGAAAAATATTGCTATATAAATTTAGTGGTGTACAAAATACCGAAACAGATTGACCCCTGTATATATATTGAATAATATTTAATTACTCAATAATTTATTTACAATACAATAAATTGAGCTGGATTTTTTAATACAAACAAAGGTTCATAAATATCTTTATTATAATATTGCATAATTTTAGACATTCTTAAATACACTATATGGCCAATGATGAACGGTCACTTGCGATTTTAGACGTTTTGCTAAATATCTAGAAAAATACATAAGGAATTATCTTGAAACCTCAGGCGTGTAAACAGCATAGTTGACGTCATGTATTTCAGCGAAGATTTTTACCCGAAACCCCATAGGGGGCCGTCAGTAAATTGCAGAAAAACCATTTTTTGGATAACCCTGTAAAAACTAAAATAGCAAAAGCGTTGAAACGGTAGCACATGCTTAGGAGGCTTCTTTTAATAAAGTATGTTCATTTTTATGAGGATAGCATGTATACTCATGGAGAAATTAAAATTTTTATAAAAACAATCCCAAAATTCACAAAGTATTTTGCTTATAATATTCAGAGTTCTTAATATAAAATAATATTCTTTTCAGGAACGATGACACACAACATTATATATAATACCCTGGAATCAGAATTACAAAATAATAAATATTGGAGGAAAAAATGAGCAGGTTTACTAAATATTTTTTCAAATCGCATGCGCGAATTCAATCAAATTATACTGTGCATAATATATTAACTAAATGTATGGACCAACATTTGTGAAAGTCTCAAAAACATAGCTTGAAAATTCTGATAGTAATCGTCGATAGAATAAGCTCAAAATTCGCTCTTCCCAAAAGGAAGCAAAAAGATGAGGGGTTGTATCAAATATACAATGAGAGACACTTCATTCTTATTATGTCAACTTTCATAAGCTAGTATATTTGGATACAACCCCTCATCTTTTTGTTTCCTTTTGGGAATATCGAATTTTGAGCTTATTCTATCGACGATTAACCTACCAAAACAATTCCTATAAAATATTATCCTTACATTGCTTATTCTAGCTAAAAATACAATCATTACTTCAAGTTAATATTTCAAGTGTTTTTTTTTTCCATAACACTATTTTTAATAATTTTAATTTTCCTGCATTCCTTTACTTTTGTGAATTTTTTATTAAAAAATGAAATATTCTAACCTATAATAACAATCCATAACCTATAATAAACTATAATAATAATAAAAAAGTAATTGGTAACATGTAATCAAGGTATGCAATCAAGTAAAAGCAACCAATAAAGGCTCCAATTCTGATCTTTAAAATTAAAAATTTAAAAATCAGTTAAAATTACGTCATGTTGACACAATCAATTTTTATTTTTATTTTTATCAATGTTAAAATGCATTTCAAGCTAAGCATAATGCCATTGTCCCAGCGCAAACTTTTTACACGTACTTTGTATAAGTTATTTTTATGCTTAAACACCATGTATACTAATAAAAATATATTTTGTATTTAATTGTAATGAAAAAATGGCATCAACAAAGTTATAATGCATAATGATAAAATAATCCCAATGGACAATATTTCGGTGACGTCACAATAAATATGAATTATTCGCTTATAAAACACGCGGGTAAATATTTTCACCGAAATTTAACTTGCAAATTAAAAAAAATCGGCCTAAAAACCCGTGCTTTTAATATTTATTATTTTTATCTTATCCTCGCAATCACAGATTTTCTCGTTACTCTGTGCATTACTACAGAGGGAGTTATTGCCGACTTTATGACGTCATACGCAGAAGTATAAGTTTAATTTAAAATTACGGCTAATTAAATTTTCGAACAAATGAATGTACGATAACAAATCTGTGTCCGAGTATGTTTTATTTAAAAAGAGAATGATGTAATTTGATGCAGTAGTTTGTTCTCACGGACTGTCAAAAGAAAACGATTAGCGTTTTAAATATATAGATGTTAAAATATCACCTAGTTGATATTAGCTAATGTCAAAAGATTGGCTAACCACAGAGTTCAGAGAATAAACGCTATGCCTCGCAACAGTGGGAGTTGCCGACTTTATGACGTCATAAGCAGAAGTAAAACTTTAATGGAAAATTACGGCTAATTAATTAAATTTTCTAACAAACGAATGCACGATAACAAATCTGTGTCCAAATACCTTTCATTAAAAAAAGAATAGTGTAATTTGATCCAGTAGTTTGTTCTCACGGATTGTCGAAAGGAAACGCTTAGCGTTTTAAATATATAGATTGCATTAAAATAAAATTGAGTAAAAATAATAAACTAATCTACTACTTTAATCAGCAACTGAATTTGTTTCTTTCCATGAAATATGTATTTCACCGTCAGATTCTTTATCACTTTTACAATCTGTAAGGTTTTGAAATTGTTCTGCACTTTCTGTCATTAACTCGAAGAATTCATTTAAAAAGCGCTTATTTTTCTTCATCTGTCCACGTCAGGTACAATTAAAAAAAATTCATTCCTGCATGTACCGGGAGGAAAAGGTAGCCTCCATATTCCATGTTTTTAAAAATTCAACTCATTTTACTAAAACACCCGAAGCTAAACTGCGTGGAACCTGATTATAGAAGATTCAATACCGGATTTCTTTAATATTGAATTTGAATGCGAATTTTAGCATGAAAGTTATATCATAACAAAAATGAGATTGTTTCAAAATGTCAGCTACCCTTGAATTTCAAACTGTCATATCTCAACCAATTTTTAAGAGAAAGCCAAAACAAAAATTTTCCGGAATCCTTGTATCACGATCTGACACTTAACGGAAATAACATTTTTCAATTTATATTTTTTATACATCTTTTTGAATTTTTAAAACAATTTAAAAAACTTAACTGGCCGACATTTTGAAACAGGATGGCAAATGAAGCTGGCCAACGAACTCAGTCCAGACCTTGGTGTGTTCTGTACACCGGATCAATCACATTCATATCGGTTCATAAATACGAGAGTTCTGGCATAACAAATATCAGATTGTTTCAAAATCTCAACCACCCTAGAATTTCAAACTGCCATATCTCAGCCATTTTTTAAGATATAGCCGACGGAGGGTGGTTTTGGGGTCTGTGGGTCATGATCGGTGAAAATATACCAAACTTTTCTGGAATTTCTTTCGTCCGAACAGCTGCAATAGGTAGATTTTTGTAATGAAAGCTACCTAATAGATCTGCAGTTAATAAACATCTATTGTAAGTTATGCGTGGACATGTTTTTTTAAAGAAAAATTCCCCTATACTTTCTGAAATGCTTATTTCGCACTTCTGTCACTTTTTGTGACATTTGTCCAATAGAAAATATCGTGTGCGATTATATAATTACAACATAAATCAAATTTTATGCATGGTTCGTGACACAGGTTGCCAATTATGCATGTCTAAATATAATTTCGTTGTATTATACCAATATTAATAAATATTTCAGTTAATTTCAGACCTACTTAAATTGTTTCTAAATTGGCTCTAATCTTTATAATATTATCATCAATCTTCACATCGTTATTTTGTAAATCCACAAAAATACTCATGAATCCTCTTAAATATTTCTAATGTTTTATTTCCTCTCTTTTTCAAATTTTCTTCTGAATTAGGTGATTGTAATTTCTGCATTGATAATTTATATAACAAATGAAGTAAATGTTGAAAAAAACGTATTCGTACATGCTTTGTTCAGAGGCCAAATTTAGATGATCCTGCACCTATATTTCTGTGTGCAATGTAGTGCACTTATTTTAAATCTTAATATTTATACTTACTGACACCACGGCGTTACCCGGGCAGGTAATAATAACATTAAAAAAAACTCAAGTTAATATGATTTTACATCTTCGGAAATTTTTTTAAATGAATCTAGTTTCGGGAACCCAACTGCTTTCGGAAGCATACAAAAAAAAAAAAAAAAAAAAAAAAACTGAAATGTTTCATCTTCATTGCAGAAAGGTTTCCGAAATTTATTGTAATCCATGGGTTTTTCACGGTTTTCATTTAATTCGGAAAAGCTTTTCAACTACGTGTTTTTCAACCATACCCGTTACTAGTAACACGTACTTTCGAAAAAATATTCGAAGCGGTGAATACTATGAAGAAGTCAGAAACGTTACATTCCATAGCGGTAAAAGTTTCCGAATAGGTAGTGTAAAATGTTGGTTTCTGAGAAATTCGGAAATGTTACACTCATTCTGTGTAGTGTTTAAAACGGCGAATGGAATTCGAAATGAAGTAATATTTGCGCATCTCATCTACTCTGACCTACTGCACATGTCATTAACACGTGATTTGTATTGTTCTTGAGAGGAAAGACATAGCTTATAACAGAAGCAGATGCAACGTATTTGATGACCAGTAAGTATTCTGTTTTATAATTTCATTTATTTGAGAGAACGATATGCCTTTTTAAAAGAATTAATATTATCCGATTCAATTTTATTGCATATTAATAATAAATTTGCAGTTAATCTTTTGTTGTACATACAAAGTTAAATAACTCGTTCGACTGTTTCTTTATACTCTTGTTCCATAAATCTATAATAAATATTAGATATTTGATTGATGAATAATAATGTAGTACTAGTATTAATGAAGAACATTAAACTCCGTTTATACGTCTTTAACATCTTTTCGTTTTGAGATTGGTTCCGATTCATAACTTTTCTAATGATGAAAGTATCGTTTATATGACAGAACAAATTCCTAATTTCACTTATACTGTACGTTTTTCTTTCCTTTTTTATGAATCAGATATTTATAAATAAATATCATTGAAAATTTGATTCTTAAATCTATAAATAATTCTTTTTTAAAATCCGGTCTCGAGAATTCCATTCTGTAAATAGATACATATACATTATGAAAATGCTTTATTTTCCAAAATAGATGGATTATTTTTAATACCTTTAAATAAATATATTTTTTATTCTTGTAAGTAGAGATATTATATCAAAAGATTTCGTATCAATAAATAATTATTTTATTCCATGAACTGTATACTTATAAAAATATACATATTTTCTCAGGTTATCTCAGAACTTCTCAATTTATATGAATAAAATAATTCTTTTAAACGAATATATTTAGAAGCATGATAGTTGTAAAACACTATATTAAAAATATTTACAAATAGACAAAAGATTTTTAACAATATATCCATTTATAAGTATACAATTCGGGAAAATAAAATAATTAGCACAGATATAAAATATTTTGGAATAGTATATCTATTTACAAGATTAAAAAAAAATGTTGAAAGGCATTACTAAAATCTATCTATTTATAAGTATAGGGATATTAAACATTTTCATAATGTATCTATTTAGAGGATGGAACTCTTGAGGCTGCATTTAGAAACAAGTGGGTAAGTGTGATCAAAGATCGCACAAAGGGTTTCGCTTAATATTCCTTTCAAAACACTTTATCCTTTCTTTAATAAATTCAAATAAATATAATTTAGCAACAACAACAACAACAAAAAAGTCATGTTTTTTATAAAGTAAAAATTTACCGGTCTATTTTTCCGTTTTTCTCGAAAATCTAAACCAGCCGGATAGCGGACGAAACCCGCTATTATATTCTGTCATAATAATATCCGTCATATGGACTAAATGCGATATTTAAAAAATACATAATTTTAAAATTAAACATGTTGGACACCTTCAAAATGTTAAAATATGCGAATATTTCCATAATCGGGTTTTTATCATGATTCAATACATTTCTCAAACTCATATATTTACTATTCTCTATTATTCATATTGATACTCGCTTTGTATTATTCTCAAACATTTGAAAAAATCGTTAAACTTCCAATAGGACGCCAAATTTTCTTTTTAATTCTCTAATGACGTGATATTAATCTGCTTTGTGTACATCCACATACTCATACTTCTTGTATTATCGAGAAATCTTAGACATTTTCCGTTTTATTTACCACTATGACGTCAATCAATTTTATTTCATATTTATCTTTTTTTTTTAATTGATGAAACTTTTTATTTCATTTTAATTTTTCACGTGAAAATCGTCTGATAGAAAATTAATTATTGTAGAAAGATTTTCATTGTGGATTTTAAATTTTTGGCATCTGCTATAATGAAAAATGTTTAAATTTAATAGAAAAAGTCTATTAGAATTTTGGTTTTTATCTCTATTTATTAAAATAATACGAATTTTTCAAATTTTAATATTTTCAGCTCTTTACAGCTGATATTCTGATTTATACACAAAGTTTCAACTCTGTAAGTTACATAGTTTTCGAGAATGGTTCTGTGACAGACAGACTACGAAGCGGAAGCAATAGGGTTTCGTGAGATGAACGAAACCCTAAAAAAAATTTATTTATCAAATTTTCAGCGTTATTTATTTACAAATATCTGATTCATAAAAAAATAGTGAAAAGGTATAGTATAAGTGAAATTAGGAATTTGTTCTGTCATATAAACGATACATTTCATCATTAGAAAAGTTATGTATCTGAACCAATCTCAAAACGAAAATATGATAAAGACTTATAAACGGTGCTATCAGTACTTCATTAATATTAGTTCTATAATATTATTCATATTCATCAATCAAATATCTAATATTTATTATAGATTCATGGAACAACAGTATAAAGAAATTATCGAACGAGTTATTTAACTTTGTATGTACAACAAAAGATTAACTGCAAATTTAATATTAATCTATACTAATATTATAAAGGAGTAAAGATTGTTTGTTTGTTTGTTTGTATGGGGTAATCTCTGGAACTAACGAACCGATTTCAAAAGTGATCGTGGCAAATTGATGGTGACAACCCCTGCTCCAACATAGGCTATATTTTATGTTGGTGCCACTAACCCCAGGGGGTGCAGGAGCAAAAAACGTTCTAAAATTGCGATTTTTTAGCTATCAAACTTGCTATCAAGCCCTGAGAGCTTGCCAGCCGGTTCTGTATGTATGTATGTACGTACGTAATGCGATAACTCTTCATAGAAATATTCGTTTTCCTCCAAATTTTGTTTATAGGTTCACTGTGTTAAGGCGCTTCCCTGATTAGTTTTCGGGATTGATTGGTTAAGTATAAAGGGGGAGAACGGGGGGCTAATCCCCCCCCCTTAATTTATATAAATGGGTTTTTCAATCAGAATTATTCCGTTTTCCTTCAAATTTTGTTTATAGGTTCATTGGGTTAAGACGCTTCCCTGATTACTTTTCGGGATTGATTGGTTAAGTATAAAGGGGGGGTCGGGGGGCTAATCCCCTCTTAATTTATATAAATGGATTTTTCTTGCAGAATTATTCCGTTTTCCTTCAAATTTTGTTTATAGGTTCATTGGGTTAAGACGCTTCCCTGATTACTTTTCGGGATTGATTGGTTAAGTATAAACGGGGGAACGGGGGCTAATCCCTCCTTAATTTATATAAATGGGTTTTTCAAGCAGAATTATTCCGTTTTCCTTCAAATTTTGTTTATAGGTTCACTGTGTTAAGGCGCTTCCCTGATTAGTTTTCGGGATTGATTGGTTAAGTATAAAGGGGGAGAACGGAGGGCTAATCCCCCCCCCTTAATTTATATAAATGGGTTTTTCAAGCAGAATTATTCCGTTTTCCTTCAAATTGTGTTTATAGGTTCAATGGGTTAAGACGCTTCCCTGATTACTTTTCGGGATTGATTGGTTAAGTATAAAGGGGGAGTCGGGGGGGCTAATCCCCTCTTAATTTATATAAATGGGTTTTTCATGCAGAATTATTCCGTTTTCCTTCAAATTTTGTTTATAGGTTCATTGGGTTAAGACGCTTCCCTGATTACTTTTCGGGATTGATTGGTTAAGTATAAAGGGGGGAACGGGGGCTAATCCCTCCTTAATTTATATAAATGGGTTTTTCAAGCAGAATTATTCCGTTTTCCTTCAAATTTTGTTTATCGGTTCACTGTGTTAAGGCGCTTCCCTGATTAGTTTTTCGGGATTGATTGGTTGAGTATAAAGGGGGAACGGGGGAGGGGGGGGGCTAATCCCCACCTTAATTTATATGAATGGGTTTTTCATGCAGAATTATCCCATTTCCTTCAAATTTTGGTTAAAGGTTCACTGTGTTAAGACGCTTCACTAATTAGTTTTCGGGATTGATTGGTTAAGTATAAAGGGGGGAACGGGGGGCTAATCCCCCCCCTTAATTTATATAAATGGGTTTTTCATGCAGAATTATTCCGTTTTCCTTCAAATTTTGTTTATAGGTTCATTGGGTTAAGGCGCTTCCCTGATTAGTTTTTCGGGATTGATTGGTTAAGTATAAAGGGGGGAACGGGGAGGGCTAATCCCCCCCTTAATTTATATAAATGGGTTTTTCATTCTGAATTATCCCATTTCCTCCAAATTTTGGTTAAAGGTTCACTGTGTTAAGACGCTTCCCTAATTAGTTTTCGGGATTGATTGGTTAAGTATAAAGGGGGGTTAATCCCCCCTTATTTTATATAAATGGGTTTTTCATGCAGAATTATTCCGTTTTCCTTCAAATTTTGTTTATAGGTTCATTGGGTTAAGACGCTTCCCTGATTACTTTTCGGGATTGATTGGTTAAGTATAAAGGGGGAAACGGGGGGCTAATCCCTCCTTAATTTATATAAATGGGTTTTTCAAGCAGAATTATTCCGTTTTCCTTCAAATATTGTTTATAGGTTCACTGTGTTAAGACGCTTCCCTAATTAGTTTTCGGGATTGATTGGTTAAGTATAAAGGGGGGGGAGAACGGGGGAATAATCCCCCCTTAATATATATAAGTGGGTTTTTCATGCAGAATTATCCCATTTCCTTCAAATTTTGTTTATAGGTTCATTGGGTTAAGACGCTTCCCTCATTAGTTTTCGGGATTCATTGATTAAGTATAAAGTGGGGGGAACGGGGGGCTAATACCCCCCTTAATTTATATAAATGGGTTTTTCATGCAGAATTATCCCATTTCTTTCAAATTTTATTGATAGGTTCACTGTGTTAAGGCGCAACCGTGATTACTTTTCGGGATTGATTGGTTAAGTATAAAGGGGAGAAAGGAGGGCTAATACCCCCTTATTTTATATAAATGTGTTTTTCATGCAGAATTATTCCGTTTTCCTTCAAATTTTGTTTATGTGTTCACTGTGTTAAGGCGCTTCCCTGATTAGTTTTTCGGGATTGATTGGTTAAGTATAAGGGGGGAAGGGGGGATAATCCCCCTTAATTTATATAAATGGGTTTTTCATGCAGAATTATTCTATTTGCTTCAAAATTTGTTTATAGGTTCATTGGGTTAAGACGCTTCCCTGATTAGTTTTCGGGATTGATTGGTTAAGCATAAAGGGGGGGGGGCGGAGGGGGCTAATCCCGCCTTAATTTATATAAATGGGTTTTTCATGCAGAATTATCCGATTTTCTTCAAATTTTGTATATATATTCATTGTAATTAGAGATTTACCTGATTAGTTTAAGGGGTTCATTAGTTAACTATGGGGGGGGGGGGGCGGGTAACGGGGGGATGACCCCCCCCACCGCCGCTTAATATATTGTTTTTTTCTTTATTTTTCGATGGGCTTATTTCAAATTCTTTGAAATAAGAGTATAATATACAATTAGTGTGAATAGCCTGTAAACTCAATGCTCTCAGTTTAACTGGGCACTTTAATTTTTTTTTTTTTTTATACTGAAGGAGCTAGAAATTTGAAATTTGTCATTGTAGTTACTTATAAGATGTAAATACTCTCTAAGAACAAAATAAAAAAGAAATTGAAATTTAAAAGGGTGAAATGAGCGAAAAGCGTTCTAAAAACAGTCTAAATTACAATTTCTATGAAATCTCTGGAACTATAGAACCGATTTCAAAAGTAATGGTGGCAAATTGATGGGGACAATCCCTACTCTAACATAGGCTATATTTTATGTCGGTGCCACTAACATCAATGGGGTTCAGGATCGAAAAATGTTCGAAAATTGCGACTTTTTTATACTGAAGGGGCAAGAAATTTGAAATTTAGCATTGTAGTTACTTATAAGATGAAAATGCTCTCTAAGAATAAATTTAAAAAAAATCGAAATTTAAATGGGTGAAATGAGCGAAAAGCGTTCTGAAGTCATTCTAAATTACAATTTCTATGGAATCTCTGGAACCACTTAACCGATTTCAAAAGTGATGGTGGCAAATTGGTGGTGACAATCCCTGCTCCAACAGCCTCTTTAATAAAAAACTATGCGTTGCTGACGACTGGGTTTTTCGCTAATTGTTGCACCAGATTAATCTCGGAAAATGAAACATTTGAAGTTACTGAAAAAAATGATAGCTCAAAAAGTATTTGTCAGAAAATTGTTAGACAAACTGCGTTTGAAAGGTAAAAAATTGTATTTTTCTTGATATAAATTTCAAATCTAATGATTATGCCGTTTTTCAAATATTGAATTTCAAAAATTACCAAATTTTCCAATGGAGTACCACAGCGAAACCTTTATGCGTAAAAAGATAATGATAAGGGCGACGTGTCCTGACGTGTATATTGGCTATAGCACGAGTCACAAATTATAGTAGCCTTATTATTCTGTTAAAATATAAAAGTTATTTATGAAATGTCAATATTTTGTTTGATTAAAGGTTCGTTAAAAGAAATTGACCAGTGTAGCTTGCTAGTATGCAATAAAATTGAATCGGATAATATTAACTCTTTTAAAAAATTGTATCATTCTCCTAAATAAAAGGAATTATGATACAGAAATACACCGAAACATTTCCGAAACACACAGAAATATTTCGATATACACAAACATTTCAGAAATATGCAGAAACATTCCCGAAATATACGGAAACGTCACTAAATGCTTTTCAGACATATACGAAAACGTTACTAAATAATTTTCCGAAATATACAGAAACGTTCCTAAATATTTTCATGAAATGTACGGAAACATAACAGAACCGTTGGGCCACATCGCTGCCCCACCAGATAGAATAACGTTTCCGAGGTTTTGTTTTTTTTGTTTTTTTTTTTTTTTAACAGTGTATATTGTTTCAATTGAACGTAACGTAGTTTCCGAGGCCCCAATACCTTCGCAAGCGTCTAGTGTTCTCAACATATATCGTTCCAAACGAATTTGTGATCTGGACCACGCTGTCTAAAGCAGCGTATACCGGGAGTGTTCTGAACGCGCCAGATACAATGGAAAATCAAGTTGAAAGAGACAAACCCCGTAGTAATCGGGCCCACAGTATCGAAGATAAGAATGCGACCTCTGGCGGGGAAACGTGCAACTAAAATCTGCAAGACAATTAAAAACCAAATTGAATGAGATATATCTCGTTGTAATCGGGCCCATAGAACCTAAGATAAGAATGCACCACCTGGCGGTAGAAGAAAACTGCCTAATAATGCAAACTAAAATATGCAAAACAATCGTAAACTAATTGAATGAACAAATTCCCGTTGAAATCAGGCTTACAGAATCCGAGAAATGAACGCCCCCCCCCCCCCGTAAATTTAACGAATTACCTTTAACATTAAAACGATATTTAATTTACGTATGAAATTCCCCCTCTAAACTTAATCAATTACCTTTAACAGTAACGCGATTTTTATTTTACGGCTGTAGTGAGTGAACGTATGTTGATGCAGTAAAACAAGGTTAATATTAAAAAAAAGTTGGTAGCTAGGTTATAAGGAAATTTTTAGTGCTTTATAAAGTAGCTGGAGCATCTTCGAACTACGTTAAAGAAAATTACAAGAGAATAGAATATTTTTTAAAGAAACTGCACCAAGGGCCCCAAGAGTGAGACTATTATTTAAAATTGGTTGTAGTTGAGGTTCGACAAATCTTTTTGTCGTTCATGTAGTAGCTGGAGGACCTAAGAAGTTGTTCGAAAAAACCCTTGTGAATCGGACGATTTTGAAGGGAGTTATAGAAAGGTGGACGAAAAAGGCCATCTGATAGTTTTGAGCAGGACCCTAAGAGGAAAACTTCATACAAGGTCCAAGAAATCAACACTTTTGACCTTCAATTATCCGAAATTAAGCATAGGGTATAAGTTAATCATTAGAATAAATTTTTAAAAAAATACTTAAAACAGGGCCCTAGGGCATAACAGAGAGGGTGGTGGCCCGGGGAGAAGAGTCCAAGATTAAACTTTAAATTTATGCATTAAGAGGGCGACACAATTAGAGGGTAAAAAATGCATGGCGCACAAAAAGTTCAAGGGGCCCCGGACCAAGATCCAGGTGGCAATGGCTCTAACTGGAATGTATAAATATCACTCAATGACATATAACTAACACGCGTAATGTATCTGATGTCAATTGAATGCGGCACCACATATATGCACTTTTGGCTTTAAATCCTATATTTTGGCGACAGTTCTTTTCTTTTATAGAGAGTAGTAGACGGGATAATGGAGAAGTACCCAATTTTCTATAGCATCGTCATCAAATTTCCCGATGCAGCGACATTGCTTACTTAACCATTTTGCGCAAGTTGATTTTTCAAATGTTTAATTAATCTGAATTTATCAATCACGAAAACAGTTGTTAGCAGTTTCGACATTAGAATCTCTCAGTCAAAGGAAAATGAATAGAAATCCGATTACAGCAGATAGTCACTGGTCGTTTAATTATAATTCAATCTTCCGTAATCATTTTAGAGTTGATAACATCAGGGAGTGTTTTTAAAGTATGCGGTGTCAGAACGGGGGTTGGCGAGCGTAGCTCGTAGGGGGCAGAGCCCCCTAGTATTTAAAAAATATTTCTAAACAAATATAGTACTGGGTGTATATCCATGTGGGTATATGCTTCACGAAATATATGTAAAACAGCACTGAAACGGACATTGATACAACCATAAAACAGAAAATTTTACAGAGACATCTAGTGGCAGCAGTGTGAATTTGTTTAGAGGAGTGGAGCATTAAAGTCATTCATGTAGATTCACTTTAATTTCAGGCCAATAGTTTCTGAGAAAACACCTAAACGAGTTAGAAGTTGTACGTTAAACATGATAAATTAGGTGCGTTCATACTATAACTTTTTTTACAATATAAAAAAACCATCGTTATTATTTCAGTGAAATGAATTATATCATATGTTATGAGCGAAATGAGCATGCCTTTTCTCCTATTATGTATGCCACGTTTACAGATGCAATTTTTTTTCGACACCAGACAGTGATGCAAAACGCACCATGCAGATCTTTTTTTGCGAATGATTACCTCCCTGGTTTAACATTTTTCTGACTCATGATGAACGAATCTCTTAGGTTTATTTACTGTAATGGATTAACTGCTGTCAACCTAATTTGAACTGAAATTATCTCAGAATCTATACGTACTTGAATATAACTCATCTCTCAAACAAACAATTTTTTGGAACAACCTTTCGAAAAATGTAACTTTTATGCAATTCTATTCGAAAAACTAATTTTTAATAAAAATAGCCTTCTGGCTTACGAAAAAAGAAATGGTTAGCCTGTATTTGTTTTCTTCCATCACATAACTTGTATTTTTAATATATAGGCTAGCATGCTATGCCCGCTGCGCTGGTCCGTTTTCCAGACGATCCTTGAATCAAATCATATGGTGAATTCGACCATGTACTTTATAGTAATATGGATCTTTACCTTGAAAGTCCTTCCTTGCTGAGTACAATGCGAATGCCATTGTGCTATTCTCTTGTCTTATGCGTTAGACAAAATTCGGGTTATTAAGAAGCAACTCTTTTATTTGATAATTTATAGTACAGTTTGATAGAGAAATGTGGCCATTATCACCAACATAAATTAAAATGTTCTCTAGGCACCACACAATTAAAAAAGAAAACATTACGATCATTGCAGAGATTGACCATTGAACATAAATAATGTTCGGGCTATTCATTTTCGTTTGATAGTTCTTGAACTCCAGGCCTCTCATTTTCCTGCTATGTGTTGTTAAGGGAAATTAAATACAATGTCACTCTAGGTTATATTATATTTTGAAATATTGTCATCTTTTGGCAGGTCTACAACAGTTTTCTGTCTTTGGATTCCAGGAGATGAAATACAGTGAAAAATGTAATAAATTATTTGGACACAAATAGCAGCGTTTAACTTTCATATTTAAAAGAACTCTGAATCATAAAAAGTAGGTTTTTAAATCGGAATTGTTTGAATAAAATTGCACTAACTTCATTTTCACTGCCTTTTCATATTATATATCAGTTACAATTAAGTAACCATTAACCTGGAAAAACGTCGATAAGTGGTAGAAAAATAATCATCTAGTTTGCATCCAATAAAATATTCCTAATTTTCCGCAATCAGGACCACAGCCAAGTTACAAATGTACCAGACTTAGCTGCAAAACGATGTTAATTACGCGCCAAACTAAGTTTTTTTTTTTTTTTTTTTTTTTTTTTTTTTAAATGTTTGTTAATAATTTGTCTATGGAAGATATTTACACTACAATTTAAATATTAGAGTATTTTTATAATATTAACTGTTATTTATATAATTTACATTTGAATAAAAAAAAAAAAATTCTTCAAAAATGTTGTGGTGCCCTTGAAACGCCAATTGTGAACATAGCTCGATCCAATGTCACGTTTATTCTTTTTTGGCGAGAAAAGTATAATCAAAATCGTGAATAACCAAACAACATGTAACTCACAATTACAGTCATTTTTTATAATTACATCTGCTATTTTCTTCTGTAAGTCACAGGATGGAAAAGTTATATAAAAATAAAAATAAAATTTAAGAAAGAGTGCAAATCAAAAACAAAATTGTCACTCAAATTTTATCTAATCAAATTATCGGAATACATTTTTCTTAACCTGACGCAAACGATAAATCGCGAAATATGGTTTCAATTGCAATGTATCACAATGAATAATTTTTTAAGCATTGCGAACATGCCCTTTCACGTTTAAATTAAATATTTTCGTTTTATAACATTATC
Organism: Maratus michaelseni; assembly: GCA_963931845.1. Taxonomy (NCBI): domain Eukaryota; kingdom Metazoa; phylum Arthropoda; class Arachnida; order Araneae; family Salticidae; genus Maratus; species Maratus michaelseni. The sequence goes on from OZ007593.1 coordinate 304,746,282, forward strand.
TCTCAACAAAAATGTTTTTTTTTTTTTTTTTACAAATTTAAATAAAATAAGTAATTTTTTCTTTTATTTTTTGAGGTGTTTGAATTATTTTCTATATGGTATAGCCGTTTCAATTCTTTCACCAACGATAATGATCACCACAAAATGACCAATAGTAAACTTTTCGGCCAAAATAACAGAACTTTCCCACATAATTCTATAAATAATCTACGTAGGACGATATGTTATATACTAATACCTTCGTTGAAAAATTATCTATCTAAAATTGCAAAAGCCATCAAAATACATTCGGCAGAACTCAAGTTATAAGCAGTCGGAACGAAATTCTCGTTTATATTTTATATATACTAGAGAATCGAACACTGGCTTCCCGGGTTACAGAACTTAGGCTAAAACAATTTTTTTCTAATTCTATTAGATTTTTCACATTTTTATTTGTCAAGGTTGCTGCATTTAGTGATTTTGTTGTTGTTGTTGTTGTTTGTTTGTTTGCTTTTCTTGTACGTGTAGCGCTCATAAATGCGGTACAGTTATTCATCCAGCTATTTTTTTGTACTAAGCGTTTACACATGCGATATAGTGATTGCGACATTATCGAATTTCATGGGGTTTTTTTGTATTTCCAATATAGCGAGATCGCTGCATCCTGAAATGTTTTTATCGTTTTATTTTCATTATATTCATTATTCGTCATATGGCATAGATCCATATATAAGCATTTTATATTAATAAAGAAACAATATATAAAAAAAATATTTTCTGTTAAAATATCCTATGTTTATTTATGGTCTAATTAAAAAATTCGTCTTTTAATTTCTTAAATTATTACAAACATTCTTTTTCTCAAAATCGTGTGAACGAATCATATTTTGTATCCGGTATATCGCTAACTCTCATATAAAGACACCCTATTCTTGTGACATTTTTTTTTCTCAAAATCCATTGTTTTTACTATTTGTAACTGTTTAAAAAGTTATAATGGCAACATTCAACGCAATGGAAAAAAAATCATGCTTGAAAATTATTTTTAAACCCATAATAAATCAGTCAATTTAGATACAATTTTCGGACATATTGCATTTGAAAGTAGATTTTTTTCCCTGTATAAAAATTGAAAGTGTGTGATGCTTAGAAATAAAAAATATTGCAGTAGCAAAAATCGCAAAACCGAAATTTCATCATCAACTGTTGTCATTCGCAAAATGACGTCAACGTTACGCACGGACACGTTTGTCCTTTATAATATAGATAGTAGATTACGTATGATAGGACTTAATAGAATGAAGAAAAAAAAATATTAATATATTTTTAAGTTTTGATTCGATTTTCTAAAATTTTTAAATGACTCGACAAAATTCTGCATTGATTATTTATATTAAATTTCAAATCCTTCAGTTGGGTAGTTTTTGTGCAGTTATATGAGCACAGACGGGCAGACGGACGGTCCAGACGACGGCTATAGGTTGTAGGCATTTATATAATTAAGAACGCATCTAAAAATCGTTAAACAAAAGCACTCTATTTGACTTTGTTCGCTTTAAACCTCTGTGGGCGTGTCGTTTATGAGAAGTATGTGAAACTTTACTCAAAAAGACATTGATACTATCATAAAGGTGAAAACGGTACAGAACCTTCTGGTGGGAACATTGTGTTTATGGGTATCTGACATTAAAGTATATACAATTCCCATATTTTTCTGACCAATAGACCTGATAAATACCCCAATAATCTAAAAATTACAGTGCCCTCTTGTGGCATGCTTGTGACAACGATGTTAAATGATAGGGAATTCATTTCTTGAAAAAAATAATTAAACATTCGAAATGAACGTTATTTAAAATACAACTACTATTACTACTACTACTAATAATAATAATAATAAGAAGAAGAAGAAGAAGAAGAAGAAAAAGAAAAAATATTTATAATTATTATACATTAAATGTGGCATTATTTTAAAACTATTAATCTTTAAAAAGTTTATTCAATATTTTTTGATTATCTATTTATTATCTAATTATTATTATCTGATTATCTAATTATTTTTTTTGATAATCCCTAATAAAACGTGCGCCCCATTAAAAAAAAATAGTAAGCATTAAAATTATTATTCAATCCTTTTATTGCAGGTTCAGAAAAACATCCGTAAAACACACATATGATGATTATATTATTTAATCATTAAACATTGCTAAAAAAAAAATTTTGGCACTCCGGGAAGGCCGACAGAAGTGAAAACTTGAACAATTACGTGTGTATTTTTTGAATCGTCAGGAAAGACTTTTAAATGAAATGTTTTTTTATTCATTATTATAAACTACTACTACCAAAATTATATTACAATTTTTATTTAATGCGCTATTCTGTCCGTTGTTGAGATATGGAAACGGGGCATAGTTAGATAAAACACCGTAAAAGGAGTACCGGAGGGGGAAGAGGGGGGAGGAGGTCCAGTGTCCTTCGTTAAATGACTAATTAGGCTGATCCCTATACATCTGTAATGATTGATTTATTTCGTTCAGCTAGGAACTGAATTTTTAAATGTCGCTTAGTTTATTATTTAAAAATTCTGGTTCACACTACTCATACATTTATTTTAATGTTACGGAGATTCATTACTCAGTGAAAATATAATGTTTGAAATCAGTCGCGTTGAAATTGGACTATCCGTTGTTGAGAAATGGAAAGGAGGCATAGTTAGTTAAAACACCGTAAAAGAGGCGCCTGAGGGGAGGCGTGGGGTTCAGTGCCCTTCGTTAAATGACTAATTAGGCTGATCCGTATACATCTTTAAAGATTGATTTATTTCGTTCAGCTAGGTACTGAATTTCAAATGTCGCTTAGTTTATTATTTAAAAAGTCTGGTTCACGCTACTCATACATATATTTTAATGTTACGGAGATTCATTACTCAGTGAATTATAATGTTTGAAATCAGTTGCGTTGAAATTGAACTGTCCGTTGTTGAGATATTGAAACGAGACATAGTTAGTTAAAACACCGTAAAAGGGGGGCCGGTGTTGTGCGGAGGGTTCAGCGTCCTTGTTAAGTGACTAATTAGACTGATGCGTATACATCTTTAAAGATTGATTTATTTCGCTCAGCTATGAACAGAATTTTAAAGGTTGCTTAGTTTATTATTTAAAAATTCTGGTTCACGCTACTCATACATTTATTTTTTTAATGTTACGGAGATTCATTACTCAGTGAAAATATAATGTTTGAAATCAGTCGCGTTGAAATTGGACTGTCCGTTGTTGAGATATGGAAACGGGGCATAGTTAGTTACAACCCCGTAAAAGAGGGGCCTGAGGGGAGGCGTGGGGCTCAGGGCCCTTCGTTAAATGACAAATTAGGCTGATCCATATACATCTTTAAAGATTGATTTATTTCGTTGAGCTAGGAACTGAATTTCAAATGTCGCTTAGTTTATTATTTAAAATTTCTGGTTCACGCTACTCATACATTTATTTTAATGTTATGGAGATTCATTACTCAGTGAATTATAGTGTTTGAAATAAGTCGCGTTGAAATTCGACTGTCCGTTGTTGAGATATAGAAACGAGGCATAATTAGATAAAACACCGCAAAAGGGGGGGGCGGACGGTCCAATGTCCTTCGTTAAATGACTAATTAGGCCGATCCCTATACATCTTTAAAGATTGATTTATTTCGTTCAGCTAGGAACTGAATTTCAAATGTCGCTTAGTTTATTATTTAAAAATTCTGGTTCACGCTACCCATACATTTATTTTAATGTTACGGAGATTCATTACTCAGTGAAAATATGTTTGAAATCAGTCGCGTTGAAATTGGACTATCCGTTGTTGAGATATGGAAACTAGGCATAGTTAGTTAAAACACCGTAAAAGGGGGGTAGAAGGGGAGGGGGTCCAGTGCCCTTCGTTAAATGACTAATTAGGCTGATCCCTATACATCTGTAAAGATTGATTTATTTCGTTCAGTTAGGAACTAGATATCCAATGTCGCTTAACTTATTATTTAAAAATTCTGGTTCACGCTACTCATACATTTATTTTAATGTTACGGAGATTCATTACTCAGTGAATTATAATGTTTGAAATCGGTTGCGTTGAAATTGAACTGTCCGTTGTTGAGATATGGAAATGAGGCATTGTTAGTTAAAACACCGTAAAAGGGGGGCCGGGGGTTCAGTGTCCTTCGTTAAATGACTAATTATACTGATCCATATACGTTTTTAAAGATTGATTTATATCGTTCAGCTAGGAACTGAATTTCAAATGTCGCTTAGTTTATTATTTAAAAATTCTGGTTCACACTACTCATACATTTATTTTAATGTTACGGAGATTCATTACTCAGTGAATTATAGTGTTTGAAATAAGTCGCGTAGAAATTCGACTGTCCGTTGTTCAGATATGGATATGAGGCATAGTTAGTTAAAACACCGTAAAAGGGGGGGTGGATGGTCAAATGTCCTTCGTTAAATGACTAATTAGGCCGATCCCTATACATCTTTAAAGATTGATTTATTTCGTTCAGCTAGGAACTGAATTTCAAATGTCGCTTAGTTTATTATATAAAAATTCTGGTTCACGCTACTCATACATTTATTTTAATGTTATGGAGATTCATTACTCAGTGAATTATAGTGTTTGAAATAAGTCGCGTTGAAATTCGAATGTCCGTTGTTGAGATATGGAAACGAGGCATAATTAGATAAAACACCGTAAAAGGGGGGGCGGATGGTCAAATGTCCTTCGTTAAATGACTAATTAGGCCGATCCCTATACATCTTTAAAGATTGATTTATTTCGTTCAGCTAGGAACTGAATTTCAAATGTCGGTTAGTTTATTATATAAAAATTCTGGTTCACGCTACTCATACATTTATTTTAATGTTATGGAGATTCATTACTCGGTGAATTATAGTGTTTGAAATAAGTCGCGTTGAAATTCGACTGTCCGTTGTTGAGATATGGAAACGAGGCATAGTTAGATAAAACACTGTAAAGGGGGGGCCGGAGGGGGGGGGGGCGGACGGTCCTATGTCCTTAGTTAAATGACTAATTAGGTTGATCCCTATACATCTTTAAATATTGATTTATTTCGTTCAGCTAGGAACTGAATTTCAAATGTCGCTTAGTTTATTATTTAAAAATTCTGGTTCACGCTACTCATACATTTCATACCCCGGTCTACCTCATACGGAACTATATACAATACATGTACATACTTATATAATGAGTTGTCGGTTACAGTAACAGTGTCGCGAGTTCAATGTTTTCTTCCCATCTCAAAAAATGCTCAACGCGCCTAAAGAAGTTTTCACTTCAAATACACAGAGGTGTCGGTAACAGTGACGGTTACAGTAACAGTGTCGCGAGTTCAATGGTTTTTTCCCATCTCAAAAAATGCCCAACGCACCTAAAGAAGTTTTGACTTCAAATATACAGAGGTGTCGGTTGTTAAACCTATTGTCCATGTTTTATTTATTTCCTTTTTTATCCTCTCATCTTTCATTCTCGTGATGCATTTTTTTGTAAGATGTAACGTGAATTAGAAATTGTTTACTGCTGTTTAAAATATTTTATGGAATTAAGGTAGACATTTTTACCGTTGAATAAATTATGAGTATTTTGAAAGCTTAAGAGGTTAATTGACTTCTTTCTGTATGCTTTAAGTTATTAATTGGCGTCCCCATTATCTTTTGAAAGCTGAGGTGTTAAAATAACATATTTTTGAATGCTTTAATTAACATTTTGGCGTCCGCGACAGGACTAGATTTATTGAAGCAAGATGTTTCAAGCCGTAAAAGGTTTTAAAAAAGCCGATTTAAAGTTTGTAGTAGAAGAACTTGGTGAAACAATTCCGCAAGATTATACGATTGGAACCCTAAAAGAAATAATTTTGAATAGTAAGGAATATAAGCAGGATCCTGATTTTGTACAAGAAATTTTATCAACAGCCATTGCTGAAAGAAAAGAAAAAGATGCTGAGAAGAAATTAGAGAATGAAAAAAACTTACAATTAGAAAAGGAGAAGGAGAAGGAGAAGGAGAAGTTACAGTTGGAGAAGGATCAAGAAGTCAGTTGAAAAAATTAGAACTAGACCATCAATTGGTATTAGCAAAAATCCAGTCACAAGGTCAAATTCAAGGTGAGTACATTTCAACTGTTAATGAAACTAATGATTCTAAACGAAAATTTACGTTACCTAGGTTAGAATTTCGTCAATTTGATGGAGATTTAAAAGAATGGCTACCATTCTGGAGTCAATTTGAACAGATTCATACGGATGAGAATATTGTGCCCGAAAATAAATTTTAGTATTTGATTCAAGCAACAGTAGCTGGATCTAGAGCGAGAGAAGTTGTAGATAGTTTTCTGCCAACTGGCGCTAACTATACCAAAGCTATAGAGAGTCTTCAGGCTCGTTTTGGTCGGGAAGATCTTTTAGTTGAAGTATATGTTAGAGAATTATTGAAATTAATAATATCGGTGCAGTCAAAAGAAAAGTTTTCTCTTACATCATTGTATGATAAACTTGAATCGTATTTAAGAGCTCTTGAGACATTGGGAGTCACAACAGATAAATGCGCCTCAATATTATACCCAATGGTAGAATTTTGTTTTACTGCAGAATTTTTGAAAGCGTGGAACAGAACCTACACGTCTTCTGCTATTTCCGATCCAAAAGAACGTCTAGATAATTTAATGAATTTTATCAAAAGTGAAGTTGAAGGTGATGAAAGAATAAATTTGGCAGTGGCAGGTTTTGGCTTCGCGAAAAAAGATGATGACAGAAACTTTAGAAAAAGGAAAGGTTACACCGATGTTTCTAAACATTTACCAACTGCTGCTACTCTATTAACAACTTCTTCAAAGCAAGACTTAAGGAAAAATTGCGTTTTTTGTAACGGAAGACATCTAAGTTCAGAATGTTTCTCAGCACGGAAGATGAGTTTTAGTGAGAAGCAGAATATATTGAAAGACAAAAGGTGTTGTTTTTTATGTTTGGCGTCCGGCCACACAACGAAACAATGTAAAGCTATCCTGAAGTGTTTCATGTGTGATAAAAAACATGCATCTGTGAAGTGTCAAATGCTCAATAAAAACAAATTAAATGAAAGGAAAGAGGAAGAAAAATCGTCTGGAAATGAAGTAAATATGGCTAATGTCAGTAGAGGAAGTGAAGTAAATATGACTAGTGTCAGTAGAAATCCCAAGGTCTTTCTTCAGACACTCAAAGTAAAAATCACTTCAGATAACAAAAAGAAAGTTGTTCGACTCATTTTAGATTCAGGTTCTCAGAGATCGTATATTTTAAAACATTTAGCCGAAGAAATGAAGTATTTACCTCTTAGAGAAGAAAAAGTCGCTCATTCCCTTTTTGGCGGAGTCATAACAAAGGAATATAATCATAACTACTTCAAGATAAGATTAAGCGATTTGAAAGAAAATTTTAAATGCAATTTTGAGGTTTTGGACCAAAACATTATCTGCGAAAATGTTATGCCTGTAGGGAAAGGATCCTGGTATAATGAATTATCGGAAAAAGGCATCACTCTGACGGATATTGGTGAGACTCCTGAATCTATTCAAGTATTGATTGGAGCCGATGTAATTGGAAAATTACTGACAGGTCGTAGAGAAATATTGTCGTCTGGACTAGTAGCACTGGAAACACACTTAGGATGGACCTTAATGGGAAAAGTGCCTCAAGATAACGTATCTAAAGAAAACTTAGCTTTAACAGTTACATCTATGTTCGTGAATCAACAGAAATTAGCGATTTATGGAAACTAGATTTACTTGGAATAAATGATCCAATTGAAAAACACTCTAAAATGGAGATCGATCGTCCGGTAAAAGAGCATTTTTTACAGACAGTAAATATGAATGAGTATAATCGTTATGAAATTTCTTTGCCATGGGTGGAAGATACACCACCTTTACCCGATAATTTGAGTTTAGCCAAGAAAAGATTAATTAATGTTACAAACAAGTTGCTTAGCAATAACCTTTATCAAAAATATGAACAAGTGCTTTTAGGCTGGCTTGATGATAAAATTATTGAGGAAATTCCCGAGTCTGAAATGAATCTTTACGGAAACTATTTGCCTCATCTACCAGTAATAAAAGAAAGTAGTACAACTCCCATTCGTCCAGTGTTCGACGCATCAGCTAGAATACAGAACCATCCATCTCTGAATCAGTGTTTGCATTCTGGGCCAAATCTCATTGAATTAATTCCTGACATTCTCTTACGTTTTAGAGAAAAGAAGTTTGGTGTTGTAGCTGATATCAGGAAAGCATTTTTACAAATTGCTGTACGGAAAGAAGATCGCAACTTTTTGCGTTTCTTGTGGTGGAACGATCCAGAAGAGATAAATATTAAAATGTTTCGACATGCTAGAGTCGAGTTTGGAGTCAAAAGTTCCCCGTTTCTTCTTGCTTCCGTCATAGAATATCACATAAAAAACGATGAAGAATACGATCCGCATCTTAAACAGCAATTGCTGAGAAGCTTTTATGTTGACAATGTCGTTGCTAGTGTCCAACGCAAAAAGAATTAGAAAGGTTTATTGCTGATTCTAAGTGTCTTATGGCTAACGGTAGATTTGATTTGAGAGGATGGGAACATACAGAAGAAAGAAAAAATATCGAAAATGGCGAAGAAACTGCTGTACTAGGATTACAATGGAATAGATTTCTAGACGTTTTGAAGGTTAATGTAAGCTGGACGAAAGATATAAATTTAGAAAAAATAACTAAACGAATCATGCTATCAGTTGCACATAAAGTTTTTGATCCTATTGGTTTTACGTCTCCTGTTATGATTTGTCCCAAGATGATGTTGCAGAAAACATGGAAAGAAGGTATCGCCTGGGATGAAGAAATTGCAAGTGATCTAAAATATGAGTTTATTGAATGGTTTCGTAATTTGAATATTTTACAAGAAATTCAGATTCCAAGATATATTCAGTTCACCCCAGATAATGTAAAAGATTGTACTCTTCACACATTTTGTGATGCAAGTCAACATGCGTATGCTGCTGTTATATTTTTGAGGATAGCAAGTAAAGATCATGTTGAATTATTCCATCTTGCTTCGAAATCCCACATAGGTCCTTTAAAATGTGCAACCATACCTAGAATGGAACTTTTAGCTGCTTTGATTGGTGCCAGATTGGCTAAATCAGTAATTGACGCATTGGGCTGGGAAGATATGGGAAGATATTTTTGGAGCGATTCCACGACGGTTCTTGCATGGATATCCAGAAAAGAGAACTGGTCTGTCTTTGTTAGAAACAGAGTTCAAGAAATCAAAAATTTGAGTGATCCTGTTTTATGGAAACATATACCTGGTGAAATTAATCCAGCAGATCTGCCATCTAGAGGCTGTAAAGCAAAGAAGCTGGTATCTCTCAAATGGTGGGAGGGTCCATCTTGGCTTCGAAATCCTGAAGAATATTATAAATATATGAATTTCACGTGTCAAAACATAAATGAAGAAGAAATGGAAGTTTACAAAATTACTGGTTAATGTTGATGAAAGTCCAGAGAAAACCTGGTACTACCGGTATTTTTCCAGTTATGAAAAAATCGTGCGTCTTGTTGGTTGGATACTACGTTTCAGACATAATTCTTCTAATTCAGAAGGACAAATTAGAGGAGAATTGACAAGTCATGAATTTAAGAAAGCAGAAACGAAGATAATTTGGATGATACAACAGGAATGTTTTTCCCATGAAAGCGATGAGAGATTGAAAACTCTTGAGACGTTTAAAGATCAACAAGAAATAACACGTGTAAAGACTAAAATTATGTATAGACAAGACAATATGGATTTCCTCACACCTATGGTTGTTCCTTCAAATCATGAAGTTACCAAACGATTAATTTTACATTTTCACCTCAAAAATTGTCATGCAGGTCCTCAAATTCTTTTAAATTTGCTCAGAGAAAAATACTGGATTCTGAATGGAAGAAGAACTGTGACTTCTGTTTTATCCAAATGCACCATTTGTAAAAGATTTAATTCTAAGAATTTGGAATCTTCTCCTGTTTCTCTACCAGAAAATCGAGTAAAAGATGCAGCAGTATTTCAAATTATCGGTCTTGATATGGCTGGCCTTCTATTTCTTAAAAATAATCAAAAGAGTTGGGTTATCATATTTACATGTGCTATCTACAGAGCTGTACATTTTGAACTTGTTACTTCAGCATCAACAGAGGCTTTTTTGATGGCTTTAAGAAGATTTGTATCACGCAGAGGAAGATGTTCTATTATATATTGCGACAATGGTCCAAATTTTTTTGGTGCAGCTAATTTTTTGAAAAGATTGAATTGGAGTCGTATAGTGAAGTATGGAGCAACCAATTCAATTGAATGGAAATTCAACCCACCGACTGCTGCATGGTGGGGCGGATGGTGGGAGAGACTGATCAGAGTGATGAAAGATCTATTAAAAAGAGTCTTAGGACAAGCCTGTTTGAACTATGAAGAGATGATAACTGTATTGGCTGATTGTGAAAGTATTATAAATTCTCAACCACTAACTTACATGTCAGAGAAAGAATCTATCAAACCCATATCTCCAGACATGTTTTTGAAAGACATTCATGAGTGTGGTTTACCAGACGTTGATGCAATCGAGGAAAACTCTCTCAATAGAAGACTTAAATATAGGCAAGAACTGCAAAAGGATCTAAGAAATCGATTTAGATCAGACTATCTAGGTCTACTTATCCAACGGCCGATCAGGAGACGATTCCAACATTCAGTGGCTGTAGGAGATATAGTCTTGGCGGGAGCAGATAACAAGAAAAGAATTAACTGGCCATTAGGACTTGTTACAGAGCTCATTCCTGGTAAAGATGGAAAAGTTCGCCTTTTAAAGTTACAAACGTCTCATTCGCAGATACTTCGGCCTGTTCAAAGAATTTATCCTCTAGAAGTGTCATCGAGTGATTGTACCAAAATTAATTTTCCTAAACCATCTTTGAATGAAACTCAGGTTGAGCCTTCAAAGAATGAATCTCAAGTTAAAAAGACTAGATCTGTCAGAATGATTAAAATGCCAGAGAGACATGATTTATAATGTTCATGTAAATGTAATTATTTAATGAAAAGTTTTGATTATACGAGAAAATCAAAAGGTGGGAGGATGTTAAACCTATTGTCCATGTTTTATTTATTTCCTTTTTTATCCTCTCATCTTTTATTCTCGTGATGCATTTTTTTGTAAGATGTAACGTGAATTAGAAATTGTTTACTGCTGTTTAAAATATTTTATAGAATTAAGGTAGAAATTTTTACCGTTGAATAAATTATGAGTATTTTGAAAGCTTAAGAGGTTAATTGACTTCTTTCTGTATACTTTAAGTTATTAATTGGCGTCCGCATTATCTTTTGAAAACTGAGGTGTTAAAATAACATCTTTTTGAACGCTTTAATTAACATCGGTAACAGTGACGGTTACAGTAACAGTGTCGCGAGTTCAATGGTTTTTTCCCCATCTCAAAAAATGCCCAACGCGCCTAAAGAAGTTTTCACTTCAAATATACAGAGGTGTCGGTAACAGTGACGGTTACACTAAGAGTGTCGCGAGTTCAATGGTTTTTTCCCATCTCAAAAAATGTCCAACGCGCCTAAAGAAGTTTTCACTTCAAAAAATTCATAATATAAGTATGTAAGTATATATATATTTTATAAAAAATTAAATAAGTTTATTTTGTAATATAATAAGTAAACTTTGTCATTCTGCAAACATACCCAATGATTAATGAACTTTATTCTTTGAAAAAAAGATAAAAAAAAATCTGTATGTATTTTAATACATTAGCATGAACAATCATATCACGATATCATAAATCATAATCATTCACATTTTATATGATTTTCTTTATTGCAAAGTTTGGCAAGTATCCATTTAACTTCATTGCCATAATTTACATAATTTTACAATACATATTCTTATTCTTTACTTTAGAAGGAGTTTTTAAATATTAGAATCAAGTCACGTAATGATCAAAATTGTATGAAATTTGCGATAAATGCATGCATGTAGGCCTGCAGTGAGTAATGCTAAATACGTTAGTTATGATTTTTATTGGTCTTAGAATTTCTTTTCTTCAAAAATGCATTATCGGAGGAATTGACATGTTTTATTATACATATTAATTCTTGGATGAATATTTGACATATTTTACAAAAATAGTTATACATTAAATTTTGTACTATCACAATTTAATTTTTTTATACATTTACAATTTAATATTTTGAATATAGTAACTGATGTAAATATATTCATATTAAAATCCCTTTAAATATTAAATATACACCATTTCTAACAATATAATTTGTGTAATGGGTTATTAAATGCATTGTAATAAGGGAAATTCTAAAATTTTCACTTTATTAAGTAATTTTTTGAAATAGCAAACCTATATACGTTTTAAATACCATTATGTTTTCAATCTATAAATATTTGATACATATTATTAAATTTCTGCGGATGCAAAACTAATTTCGACTAAATTCGATGTATGTAAAATATAATTAAGTCATAATTTACCTTTTCATGGGATCCATCGATTAAATATTTAAAAAGTCCTTCCGGCCTGTACCGGGAGAAAAATGTAACTTCCATATTTCATGTTTTTAAAAATTCAAGTCATTTTACACAAACACCAGAAGCTAAAATGCTTGGGCACAAATTATATAAGATTCAATCCCAGGTTTCATTAATACTGAATTTGACTGCGAAGTTCAGCATGAGAGTTACAGCATAACAAAAATCAGATTGTTTCAAAATGTCAGCTACCCTTGAATTTCAAACTGTCATATATCAACCAATTTAAGATAAATCCAAAATAAAAAATGTTCTGGAATCCTTGTATCATGATCTAACTTTTAAAAGCAAATAACTTTTTAAATTAAAATTTTTTTATATATCTTTTTGATTTTTAAAAAAAAATAAAAAAAAATTAACTGGTCGCCATTTTGAAACAAGGTGGCGAATGTAGCGGGCCAACGAACTCAGTCAAGACCTTGGTATTTTCTGTGCACATGATCAGTCACATTCATATCGGTTCATATATATGAGAGCTACAGCATAACAAATATCAGATTGTTTCAAAATCTCAACCACCCTAGAATTTCAAACTTCCATATTTCAGACATTTTTTAAGATATAGCCAAAACAAAAAAATGTTCCAGATCCCTTGTATTACATTCTAACATTTCACGTAAACAATTTTTTAATTCATAGTTTTTTTTACATTTTTTCGAATATTTATAAATAAAAAAATTGTAACTGGCTGCATTTTGAAACAAGATGGCGGATGAAGCTGCCCAACGAACTCGGTCAAGATCTTGGTATATCCGTCCTATACACATACTCAGCTACATCCAAATTGGTTCATAAATAAGAGTATTACAATTTCATAAATAAGAGTGTTACAGCATGACAAATGTCAGATATATATGTCACAAAATTGAGGAATTTCTGGCACACTCTAAATTTAACAGCAGTCGAAGAAAAAAGATAATAAACATCTCCAAATTAATGCAGTCGAAATAGGAACTTTAAGCAGCAGTTGGCCGAGCAGTATGTAGAATGAAGGAAAGAAGAAATTTCAGTTCAGCTAATAATCCGGAGATGGAGAAAACTGAGACCCTTAGAAGAACAGCTTCGATTTAAAACCTGACTTATGGATTAGATATGTCAACGACATACTCATAATCTGGCAGCACGGAATCTCAAATCTGGAAAATTTCTTAAAACATGCCAATAGTTTAGACGACAGAATACAGTTTACAATGGAAATAGAGAAAAATGGGTCATTACCTTTTCTGGATGTTGAACTAATTAAGAATAAGATAACAAATTGCTTAGACAGAAATATTTACAGGAAACCATATGCCGTTCCAACAATACAATATCTAATAGCAGTATAGTACCATTTAATTATAAGAAAGCAGCATATAACGTTTATGTCAGAAGAGCATTTAACGTATGTTCACAAAATTATATAAACGCAGAACTAACCACAATTAAGGAAATTGCAACCCAGAATGGGTACTCAATGAAATTTATTAACAATGTATGAATTTAATAACAGTAAAATAAGGGCCAAGAATAAAACACAAGTTTCAAGGTTTTGTAGTATAGATTATATGCCCCAACTTTATGAAAGAGTCCGGTATGCTTTAAAGAAATATGACATAACATTAATCGCCAAACCTCCAACAAAATTACAAAATCTAGTACACAGAAAAATTGACCCCATAAATATGCATGAAAAAGCAGGAATCTATATCATCCCATTTAAATGCAAAAATAAAAATGAAGTGTTTATATACATAGGTATGACAACTAGGAAATTACAAGACCGCATAAGGGAGCATAAGTCAGACATAGAAAAGGGAAAGCCATCTACTGCACTTTCACGGTTAAATTTAAAAACAGAAATTGACATCTATTTTAGTAAAGTAAAGATTATCGCGCAAATGTACGACTATAATACATGTATTGTAAGCGAGTCAGTGGAAATCCTGACAAGTGCTGGAAGATCGTGTAATGATATGTTGTCATACAACGTGCCAAAAATCTGGTATAATCTACTTGATGTGGATGGTAAATTTGGGTTGGATAACCCACCTCGCTCAGTAGACTAGTCCATCCCCCTCTCCCCCTTCTCCATATGTGGTTTCGCCTTCTACTATTTAAACAGCTTACATTCCGGACGTTACAGATTTTTTTCTCATTTCCACCCTTGATGATGGCCAGGTTTTCTAGTTGAAAGCGCTCGGGACTCCGATGGATGTTTTTAACATCTTGAAATGGTTTTAATGTTTTAGAACCTTTTATTGTTTAACACCTATTTTAGTAATTACACAAACTGTGATCCATTTTTAATGGTTTCATATTTGAAATCTTACACAAAGGTGAATTTTGTTCCAATTTTAGTATATTTTTCAATTTATTACATTTGAGAGTGTGTTTTAAAACTAGCTCGAATTTAATACGCATAAAGAAAAAAAAAAGAAAATGAATCTTTGATGTAGAAAACAAAAAGAACGAAAGCTTTTCGGAAATATTTCAATAGACATTTAATATTTAATAATAGAATAATTTTACGGGAATAGGGTTTTCTGAGCTTAATAATGAGATGTGATATTTTAGCATTTAAATAAAGAAGTTATAGCAATTTGACTACACGGAAATAATAATAATGAATATTAATAATGGATTAAAAATAAAGATGTTCTATTTAAAGAATAAATTAAAAAAGCTATTGCCATTTTTTATTAAATGGAAAAATTTTATAGCATAATTTATCAGATTGCGGAAAAAATTAAATTTTGTAATATATATATATATTGATTTATATATATATATATATATATATATATATATATATATATATATATATATATATATATATATATATATATATATATATATTCTAATCTATCATATACATTCTATCATATATATATATGATATATATATATATATATATATAAATCAACATTTAAATGGAGAGTGTTTTGGGGTCTGGGGATCGATGAAAATTTACCAAAATGTATTGGAATTGCTTTCCTCCGAATGGCTGTAATAGGTAGATTTTTGTAATGAAAGCTACCTAAAAGAAACAGATAAAGTTCACATATTTTTACGAAAATTTTATGTTACGCAGTTATAAAAGATTTCGCAAGTTAAAATTTGGATCTTCCTGCCATTCATTATCTTTGCCTCAGTTCTGAGCAAAATCAATTGCGTCCACACATTGCTGGTTTTTCTATCTCAGTTTTTCAGTCACTTCACATTTGGAAGCATGAATTGGCATTTTGCGCAATTTCTAAGTAAGACTGCATGCAAAGGGGTTTTCTTATTATCTTTATTTTTTTGGCAACTTGCGTATATGTTTATACATATAATGTAATGTAGTGCGATGGTATATTCAAATGGACCTATAAAATAGACTGTTATAAAAATATTAATTATGTATTTTTTAGTTATTTTAAATGTTGTTAGACCACCAAAATCTAATCTTCATAATCGTATTTTTATATGAATGTAAAATATCACATGATAACTTATGTAGTTGAAATCCATATATATGTTTTTATTACATGATGAACATTTTGACTTGAAAATTGTTATTTATTTCAAGCATTCAAATATGTTTTCTATCTTATTCATTTTGATAAAATGAATCTCGACACGTATTTTAAGATAGACTCGATAGTATTAATAAAATATTAATGAGCCGCATTGTACAATATTTTCAGTAAATAAACGAAAGTTTTTTGCTATTGCAATCAGGCTATTTACTATAGATAAATATGTTAAAGAGTTTAATCATTAGAAATGAAAGAACGGCTTCAACCAGTTGCTTATATTCCAGTGAAATTAAAATGTTGAACAACTGGCGCTATACAATAAAGGCAAAAAAATTCTTACTTACACTGTTAGATTAAGAAATGCGCATGGTCTTTCGAAAGAACTTTGTCTTTCCTGTCATGCGCAAAGAATGGTTGCTACTCCTTGAAGACAGGAGCAGGACATGTTCTACAAAATGTCATACGTGTCAAACGTGCATCACAATGCACGTCTATGTGTGTCATAAATTGTATTGAGTGATGCGTAGTAGAGCAAATGCTTCACTCAACCGAATTATTAAAAGGAAATGTTTTAATGATGAATTGTGTTTGCTAATTAACAAAAGGAAACACCTTCATCCTGTATATAAATTCAAGTTATTGTCAAAATAAAAAATTGATGTTTACATTTTAGGTTGTAAATCCGAATTAACTTTTATCTGCTTGACAGTTATTATTATGATTAGCTCATAAACATCAATTAACATCAAATTTAGTATTGGCTGTTGGTGATGCAATTAGATTTGAGTCAAGACTACTGCCGCCATAAAACAACAGCAATAAAAATATATTGAACCAATAAATAAAGAAAGAACCTCCTACAATAACATTTCCACTCTATGCTGGGAATAAGACAAATTAATGGTAAGCAAGAACACGCGTTTTTCGAGAGACATTGTCTGAAATTCACATGCCCAAATCACCTTAAATCACGCAAATCATCCTGAAAATGAAATCGTCGTTTAAAAGGGCGTGAGTTTCAAGGTATGGAACCATAATCTAAACAGACTCTCAATTTTCCTGAGTTTGGAATAAAAAGGATCATGTAGCTAAAAAAGAATAAAGTCTGGTACCCAGGAAAAAGACTTTGTTATTTTTATGTTGTCAGATGTACATCAAAAGATGACGAGAAGTGGATGCATGCGAAATCCTTACATATATATGTTATTGTTGTAGATTATTCTTTTTTGTTATTAAAAAAATATTTCACAAAGATCATTAGACTCTCAAATGATTAAAAAAATAATTTTGTGTTTATGTCTTTTTTAAATTAGAAATGAAATCCTTGTGCTTTAATATAATGTTTTGAGTAACCACATTTTATCTTTATTGAAAAATAAAATTGCTTTGCCATTCAGACTTGAATTCTAACCATTACTACGTAAGACGGAATTTGAATTTTTTTAAAAATGTACTTTTTTCTGAATGTTCTGAAAGAGTCCTCCCTGAAAAAGGAAATCAGATTTACTTGTACTTGAGTTCCACGAATTTCTTTAAATTTACGTTATTTTGCAAAATATAAGAATTATTATTGTGAAATGGAAAGCATTAATGTTGTTTTCGATCTTAAAAGTAAGTATTATTTTTTTTTTCCTATAGAGAATATTTATTATATGCATTCTGCAACAATTTCAAAAATTTTCACGAATGCTTTAATAAACTAGATTATAAAAACATGGGTAAATATACTTTTTATCTAATACAATGAAAGAAAAAATAATTAAAGAACATTTTCTCCTAAATATGACTTTTTCAAAATGATAATAAAATTCGTAAATAAAATTACCGTTATTTTAATTTGTGAGCAATCTTCCAATTACAAAATAAAATAAAATGTAAAGTGCCATTAAAATATCCTTTTAATCAATTTTGATGTAAAATCGGTAATTATTGACTAAATCTAATTGGGAAATCTCTAAGTAATGATCAGTGAAATGGTCTGCTAAATTTCTCAGTGAACAGTTTGGCTATTAAAATTGTACTGTAACTTTTTTTACATAAAGATTTTTAATATTACCTAATTAGTGTTATATCTGAAAACATTGAAAAAAAAATAACTTTTTTAGGGAAAATTTGATACTTCATAGCGTCAGAATTTTGGCGTTTGTGCCCATTCAAAATATCGTAGCATAATAAATGTCTGCAACACTACAATAAATCAATTAATATAGTCATTTGTTTGCACAACGTTTTCAGTTCAAATCATTTAGTACTGATGATGACTAATAATAATAAAAATGAACTCCCCACCAGCATTTACTTTACGATTCTTCTATATTAGTTGAATGAGTAGTGAATGACGGAATGGTGTCAAATGGATAAAAATTATCCATATTATTGTGCAGGCATAATACAAATGTTTGGAAAAGCAAACATTGTGAAAATGCATTGTCAAATGGAATATATTTATAAAATTTAAATGTCAAATATATATCCTTATTTAAAATAAACTTTTAAAATATGTAATTTAGATATTACATAACAATGTAATACAAATATTTTAAGTTTCTTAATAAAATTAATATCTACCTAAACGATTTTAGATAGATAATATCTGTGAAGACTTTGATACTATGGATATGACATCAAATTATATTCGATAATTTATTTCGAGTGAAATAACAGACTGTAACAACATTTTCATTAAAATCGCATAAATATAAATTTTAAAAGAATTATATCATTTTATTCTGCTTTTTCAGTGAAACATGATTGATCAACAGCATTATAATCCTAATATTTCTGATGAAATAAATGATTGAATAGACACATTAATATTAAAGGAATTACAGGAGAGATGTGTAATGGAATCTGTGATACTGGTAACATTAATTATTCTAAATTTACAAAGTGCTAAAACCAATCTGATGAATTGCATGTCTGTTAAATGTTGCGGCTTCATTACCTAAATGCATCGTATTCTGATCTCAATTCGTCAGTATACAAGAAATTATAAAACGACGATTTCACTACTTTATTGAGAAAACAATATATAAGGAGATATCATACCGAAGAAAATCATTCTTGAAACAAAAGTCATTTTTTAAATCATAAATTTATATATATATATATATATATATATATATACATGTTTTAAAAATTGAAAAATGTGAAAAATGTATCAGTGTCTGCTAAACTTGTAAACAAATGTATAAATAATACTGACTAGAAACATATTCGCTTTTATTTTAAATGAATTTGTAGTGAAAAAAAAAACATAAATATATCGAATGGTCTTTCTAACGAAATAAAAAAAGAAAGATTGGTATTTCAATAATGCATGTCTCACAAATTTTATGAATTAAGAAAACAGTATAGATTAATAAAAAGAAAATGATTTTGCCAATATATGTTTAAATAATTTAACGTAAAAGAGTAAACATCTATTTTTTAGTTTTTTAAAAATGTCTATTATATTATGGGGTATATATATATATATATTATATGTATATACATATATATATATATATATATATATATATATATATATATATATATATATATATATATATATATATATATATATATATATGTGTGTGTGTGTGTGTGTGTGTGTGTGTGTGTGTATAACATTTAAATATTATAGAACAATTATACAGATTATACAGATTGATAACATGGGTTAATAAATTTTAAATGTGAAATAATAAATATTAAGTGTATACCTTGTTACATGAATTCCAAAAATTGAATCGTATAATGAAAAATGTGTCTCATTACAGTAAAAAGTTAAAGTGTATAAGTTTTTCTTAAGCAACTGTCTAATTCTTTGAAGGAAGTTGTCAATTATTACAAAAACAAAATAATTAAAAACATGTTTTGAGTTTTGTTGTAAATTTCTACATAAATGCATGAAAATTATATGTACATTATAACTTAGTGATAAAAAAAGTATAGAAGAAAGAATTTAAGTTAAATTCGCAAATGCGACATGTGTATATAAGTCATAGGTTATTATTAGGAGAGTAAAATAAGTAACGATCCAAAGCCTGTAACAAGACGTCTACGTATCGGACAAAGCTAGCAAAATATGTAAAGCTTGTGAATGATTTAGGGAAAAATTCATACAAGAATGACTGTCGTGAGCAGGAAATAAGAACAGTGAAGCGGTCGCACTGTTTTGTAAACATTACGCGTCATTGAACTTAGAATAATGTAGAATAACATTAGTACAGTATATAGAATCATTTTAAGAACAGCAAGAATAAATATATTTTTCGTAGCGGAAGGAGTTAATGGTAACAACTTCACACGAAGACTATTGCATGTCCTGGGCAAGTGAAAAGTAATATTCTAAGCGCTTTACACAGAAATCATTTCCTTGTCAGACAAGGACCAATATGATGCACCTACACATGACTATGATGTCATTATTGCCTCCTGCTTTCATGATCGCAAAGTCACGTTATTTCAAAATCAATGGAAGCGTAATGATTATTGGAATTTGCGCCAGATTGTCTGTGCTCTATTCTGTTTAGCCCTACCCCTAAGCATGGTATATTACAACTAATTACTCTATGAATTTTTACTTAAGGTCGTTAACGAGCCTTCCATACATTTCTAAGATTATCCAATAGGTAGTAGTCTTGTGGCAACTGTTGGCTCGTTACTTATTGAACATCCCTATTTCATTCGTGTGTAGCGAGAATTACGTTTTATTTTAAAATTTTCTCTGCAAGTGAAACTGCAACATGTTTAATTTTTTGAAATGTTGAACTATCATACATAGTAAGAAAAGTCTACGAAATTTACCAAGAAGAACTAGAAATATTTATATTGTATAAAAACGACCGCATTCATCTCAATTATGTACTCTCGCATTTAACTTTGATGTCTGTTTCCAAATTAAATTATAAAATGAACAGCTTTTGTCCATAACGTATGCTATACAAAATAGATATGGAACAAATAAAAGTTTAAAATTGCTTAACTGTGGAGTAAGTTGGAACGATACATGTCTCACAAAAACGATTGATGCGTCACTCACCTGTGCGTTGGGATAATTAATGTATACGCGAAAACGAATTTCTGTATCACATAGATGTGATGTTGCTTGTTTCCGCCACTTTTGTGCAATATTTAGCATCGTCGTTAACAAAAGAATGTACTAAGGATGAAAAACAAATCAAGCGAAGTTTATACTTCTCATTATTTGTTGCTGGTTTTGTTTATAAAACAGGAGTAAGTCATTTTTATAAAACTTTTTATTGTAAGCATTGTTATTGAAATTACTATTTTGTCGACGATCTACTTACTGGTATTTAAAGTTTTATAATTCTATTTTTCTGCATGATGTTGTTTACATTGCCCGTTTATAGTTGTCATTATGGGGCATATAAAAAAATCTATCTATGTTAAAGAACAATAATGGAGCTCTCAAATTTTAAAGTCACAAAGTTTTGGAAAATTATAATTGAAACAGTCCCTTATTCTGAAAGGAAAAATGATATGCACATTGAAAAAGAATAAATGGAATTATAATATTGTCCGTAGGAATAACAACTGTGAATTATATAACGAAAAGGAGAACTAAGGTAACAAAAATGAGTCCAGACAGGTGACGAGAAAAAATACCCTGTCATTATTAGAAAAAAACAGGGTACTTTTCGGTTAGCCGGGCGCCAGTGATATATATCCATGTATATATACACACACACATATATATTACATATATATATACATACATATATATATATATACATACACACATATATACATATATGTATGTATATATATATATATATAGATATGTATATAGATATGTATTTATAGTATATGTACATATATCACTGGCGCCCGGCTAACCGAAAAGTACCAAAAATGTAAACTGACATACTTCACAGACAAAGACACATTATATTGAAGGTAGCAGTAAAATATTAGCGATGGCGTGAAATATAAGCAGACTATCATGTTTAATTATGTTATTTGTGTCAGTTGCATTTAGTGTATTAAATGTATACACATAGATTTTAAAGATTCTGAGATATAGAAATCCATCGTAGTGTGTTCAGGGGACCAAACAAACCACCGATAACGATAGCTGATAAGAATGTCGCAAAAGCTCTCCTGGAGCACACACTGCCCTTATTTGCCTAATGCTTACGTCACTGTTTATTGGGATACAGATACAGTTTCATCGTCATTTATGTTATTTTCTTAATGTGTGAATAATTTTGCGACGTGAAAATATGGATGCTGCTATCTAAACTTTTCCAATTTTTATTACTGTAGCCGTTACCGTAAAACTGTAAGAGGTTCAGTGTGATCCTTCATTACTTTTTCGAGTGCCTACTGTTAAAAATTTACATTTACATTTTTATCCTTATTCTTCGATCGCTTCGGTTTTCTCGGTCTTCTTGTATCACAAAAGTTATTTTAATGAATTAAGATTCACATATTGCTAAATAATCTTTTTAAAATGCTTTAACAACTTATTACACGTATGTTTGCTTCAATTGGAGGATTTAATATAAGAAATATTTCAATGTGAAAAAATATAGCAAAAGTCATCTAAAGGATGTCCAACGTAAGATATTTATCTCTTACGTGGATTCTATACTATTCTATTTTGTAAATTCAAATCTTCCATTCGCATATTTACTATAATCTTTAATTAAATCTGGTATTTGTATTTTGTCCCTCTGACACAGATTATTTTTGAGTACTTAAGTAAGTCTCTAATCCACTATTTTGGATGCAAATGATACAAGTAAATTTTCAAGCCATCAACAGATTACAATTTGATTTAAAAAGACACGTACCATGCTCAATATATTTTTAATTTGAAACAAGGAATATTTTAGATAATCAAATTTTAATTTTTCTTCATGTAAATTTTAATCATGGTCGTTTAAAATATTTAATAGGAGCGACGTATTATTAAAGTAAATGGAGATTTTTTAAAGATACGAACAATTTTAATATTTTTCATTATTAGGCAGAAATAAGCCAAACATTGTTTTATACAAAATTACAAACGTTTTGTTAGAAAAATACAAACATTTCAAAAGAAATTTCTTCTTAATACTCTACTTTAATTATCTCATGTAAATATATATCTTCCATTTCTGATCTAAAGTCAGTGCAGGCACTTAAATATATTTTCAAACATACTTTAATCAGTAAAAGTAACTACATAACGAATGCTCGCTTCAAAGAATCTAATAAATTAACTTTGTATCCTTCTTTTAAATGAAACACATTTAATATTAACGAAAACTTTCCTCAATTTTTCTGCATTTAACAAATGGATTTGAAGAATAAATGAAATGGTAACTCTTACATCCACATAAAAGAACTACAAAAAAGATACGAACATGCGAGTTACATTTTAAATTCAGATTTTTAAAAATTTTTAAAGGCTCTACCCTTTTAATAAATAATTAAGTCTTTACGTATGATATTTAAGAAAAAATATGCGAATTTAAAATATTAAATTTATGATTTTGTATATTAATTATTTTATAACTGTTATTTCCAGCAATTGAAGTTATTGTTATTGAAGGGAAATCCTTTTAAATTCAGATAGCAATTAATACGAATATTCGAATTGGTAAAAGAGTATGTGCATTTTTATCTCTTGATTTAAATATGTTGTTGTTTAATATTCGTATTTTCCAGTTTTGTTGTTGTTGTTATTGCGTTTGGTAAATTGCCTGCACGAACCTGCCTGTCATGAAGTTAGAACCCGGAGTGGCTCGCGGGCCTATTTCGGAACAATTACCTCTCACGTGATTAAGGCTAAGCATGGGATTAATTTTTCTTGGCAGACTGGACCGGACGCTGATGACGTTGGCCTTGTTTGCTAGTTTAAAATAAAATAATATAATAAATGATATAGGAAATTATACCTTAGAATTAAGATACAAAACGCTTTTGAAATTTGAAATTTTACAAATTTCATTAAGTTTATTTAATGAATTTTTTATCACTATTTAAAATTAGAGTTAATATTAGTGCCAATATTCTAAGACTATATTTTGAAAATTCAGAAAGAATATTCTTACGCTATCACGTCCAACAAATATATGCAAAATTTTGCACTAAAGGATTACCAGATTTCTTATTGCCCTTTAAAATCTTGTTAGAAACCTTGAGAGAATTAATGGAAGCAGTACTTAAAAAAACGTACAAAGTATTTTTTTGTTCAAAAGGAATTTTAGCACGAATACCGTTTGTTACTCTAAATAATTGGATTTCCGTTACTGGTTTTCTATTATATGATAATTGAGCTCCTTTGACCACTAAGTTTTCTTATATATGACGATAAATTTTATTTTACTTTGCATGTTGCAGTGTCAATATTACATTAAAAAAATATATCGTTTTGTTCTTGCCCAAATATAATATTCTTAAACTGTACATCATAATTTATACAACATATGATCAGCAAGAGTTATCATAACTTTGATGATTTGTATATAAATATTTATAAAAAGAAGGTTTGGTAATATTGAATAAGATGAATGCAGAAAACTACTTTAAACATCTTTTATCGTATCTATTGACATACAGACAGTTTTGATTATTCCAGTATTCTGTATTGAAATGACACGCAATTTGTTTCTTTATTGCTATTAGTTGTGATTCGCGTGATGTCCGTAGATTATCATAGTGTTCATTTATATATTTTTATTTTAATCTTTAAAGCAAAATGATTATTATCTTAAATATTACTGGATTTCTAAATTTTTGAAAATGGAATTGGAATTTAAAACAGGAATTCTAGAATTGAAAATAACATGCCGTAGCTCACTAAACGTAAGAAAAAATCATAAAATGTGAAAACTGGTGATATGATTTTTTAAAGATTTTGACAGCTGCTAACATCATTCCTTCGCGTTACTATGCTGAAAGCATGGTCACAATTAATATATTTCCCTATTTTCAAAATTATGCATTGTTTTTCTACACACAGTAAAAAGTTTTGTTGAATCAACAAAAATTTGGTTGGCCCAACAAACCTTTTCTTTTAAATATGGGTCAATGGAAATTTTGATTGAATCAACAAAAAATATATATATTGTTGATTTTTTTTGAAATTCCAAAAAAAAAAAAATTGTATCGTCAGCAAAAAAATGTTTTGTTAATTCAAGTAAAATGGTTCAATTTTACTTGAATTTACAAAATTCTTTTTGTTACATAGATATATGCTATGTGTTATTTTAACAATTTATTTTCTTTTTTCAACAAAATATATTTTGTTTGTTTAAATAATAAAATAAGTTATATTACGAACTTGTTTTGCTTATACTACAAAAACTTTTGTTAAACGAAACAATCTAAATATGCAATTTTAACAATTTTTAATTCTTTTTCAGCAGTGAATAACACCTGTAACCTTTGAATAATAACAAGTGAATTTTTATACTGCTATTTTTCAAGCGCAAAACCGAGAGAGTAAAAAATGCCCCAAGCCGGGACTCGCCCCCGGGTCCTCAGAACAGCACTCTGAGGCTCTACCACTGAGCTACAAGGAAAGACATCCGAGCTCGGCATTTCTCACTCTTATGTATGTCGGACCGGCTGGAACCGCAGCACAAGATGGAAATGTCATCAGGAGCACGCAAATTTCTGGGGCAAACATGAGACGACAATACAAAGCTCAGCATACGGCAACAAATAGTTAATTTTTAATTCATTTCTAGCAGTGAATTACGCCTGCTAAAAGCAGTTTAAAAATTCACTGGTTATTATTCAAAGATTACAGGCGTAATTCACTGTTGAAAATGACAATTTCAGCAATGAAAACGAGCTATAGCAGAAATCGTGAAAAAATGCAACATGTTGCAACAATAAAATGCAACATGCGCCACCTGTTGCACGATTTACACCAAAAACCAATCAGTAACAATTTATATCAGGAAGTAACTGAATATAAAGTTTTATTAAATTCCGTGCATTAGTTCTTCAAATAGAGCGCCCATAAAATTTTTGTCACATTCAGACAGACAGAGTCACTGACAGTCATTTTCTAAAAACAGTCAAATCGTGTTCAGGACCTTCTAAAATCCGTCGGAAACCGGAAGTCGAAAATTTTCATGATTCCAATACTTTCTTCTTGTAAAGATAGAAGAAAGTAATAAATGGGACAGGGGGATTTTTAAAACTACCTTGGTTTTTTCCCAATGAAAAAAATAATTATCCAAAAATTATGTTAAAATTAAATTTAATTTAAATAAAACTGATGAAATTTTGTTAAAATTTTGTAAGAGTGTTAACAATATATTTTTGTCCAAGCAACAAAACCAATTTTTTTACTTCAACAAAAAATTTTGCTAAAACAACCAAAATGTACTCAACAAAACATGTTTTGTAGCTTTAATCAATTCCTTTTCCTGGGTGTATAACAATATTTTCTTTGTGATTATATTGTGGGGAATATTTCAGCACGAATTTCTAAAGGGATTATTTTTGGTTAGAATATAAAGAAGAACAAAAAATCATGTGTCAAGCATATATTATGAAATATTTTCCAAAGCATCCAGAATACTTTAATCCTTTCAGGGACAAAGTACTTATGTACGTAAAATGCTGAAATGATTGAGTGCCACCAGAATTTAAAAACAGATTTATTTGCAGATACGTAAAAGATTTTATTCACATGTATGATAAAAGGAAAATTTTCAGTCCAAAATGCTGATGTCAATGTCGCATTTAGGGATTAAAATTAAGTGGTCCAAAAATGAGCCCCCGTCATTAAAGGGGTTAACAAACTTTACCGATTAATAATGTGAAAGTTGATCTCTAAGTACACAATTTATAAAACGCTTATCAATTTTGAAAGCCCAATTTCAGCAATTACCATCAAGAATCAGAAAAATATCAGAACTCTTTTGAGCAATCCTGTATATGATCTATAGATTGGGATATATACTACATAGTATGCTAAAATTTAGTTCAGTTAGGAAACGCAGAGCACAGTAAAAGTTCCTATTGAGCAATTTCCGTCTATAAACCGGACATCGTATATATCCGGATATAGACATCGTATATATTTTGTAGTGCCCTGCATATGATCTATAGCATTTATAAACAACAAGTAATATGCAAAAATTAGTTGAACTTAAAAACGCGTACCACAACTGAAAAGCAATTCCGGCAATTATTATTCATAGACATTAATGTAACCAAATTCTTTTGTGTGTTCTTGTAAATAAACAATGAATGCTATGCCCTCCATATTCTATTGTAAGCCTCTTGTAGTGCACCTCAGTGATGTATATCAATTTCAATATGTTTGAAATGATGTAACATTATTTAAGTAACCGAAAACGATTTTCCCCAATACACTATAATGCAATGGAATTTTTTTTAATGCCTCTGTAAATGGTCTATAAATTCCACACACTTTATTTTCAATACCAAACATTCCATATTAACAAATCCTCAATAACAAATATCAATTGCATGGCAATCCGAGTATATTTACTCGAGTTAGAGCAGGGAGAGGCAGACAGCCAGACGGCAGACAGACAGACAAACCGAAATTATAAACAAATTTCAACTACGTCGGAAACTAATCGGAGTTGCCAATCCAGAAATGCCTTCTATCTCATATAGGTTCCAAATACGCAAAAACAAATCAGCATCAATATATATCAAGATTTAACTGAATCTAAAGTTTTATTAATTTCCAGTAATTAGTTCTTGAGAAATGACTATAGCTAATATCGTGTAAATAACAAAAAACGCATCATAGCATTGCCAACTGTTTGGAGATTTACACCAAAACAATCAACAACAACTTATGTTAACATCTAGTTGAATCTGAAGTTTGATGAAATTCTGTGCATTAGTTCTTGAGTTATAGCTATCGTGAAACTCCTTAAAAAAGAAGCATAGCAGCTTCACAGGCACAGCTTCACTATTTACAGCAAAACATAAACGGCTTATACTTATGCCAAGATCTAACAGAATCTGAAGTTTGATGAAATTCTTTGCATTATTTTTTGATATATAACTATCGTGAAAAGCTTTAAACAAGTAGCATAGCAGCGCCGCTTATTGGGTTATTTACATCAAAATGAAATCAGTTTCTATCTATGTCATGGTCTAATAGAATCTGAATTTTTATGAAATTGTGTGCATTATTGTATCTAAATTGTACGCTATTGTGAAAAGCATAAATGATGCAGCATAGCAGCGCTACCTGTTGGGCGATTTACATCAAAAACCAATCAGCACCAATTTATATCAATGTCTAACTGAATCTAAAGTTTCATTAAATGCCGTGCGTTAGTTCTTCATATATTGTGACCACAAAATTTTTGTCACTCATAGACCTACAGACACACACACACACACACAGAGAGAGAGAGAGAGAGACTCACAGAAATACATTTTCTGAAAACAGTCAAATCATGTTCAGGACCTTCTAAGCTGAATAAATCCGTCGAAAACCAGAAGTCGAAATTTTTCATGAATCCAATATTTTCTTTTTGTAAAGATAGAAGGAATTAAAAATGATATTCCACAGTAAAATTAACTTTTCATTTAAAAAATGTAGGCAGCAAAGAAATGATATGTGTTGTGTTTGCTATTTAAATTCATATAATTAGTTTGTAACTGTGTGATTGAAAATGAATAAATCGTAAATAAAAAATAAAACAAATTTAGGAAAACTAAAAATCGATATGAATGAAAACAAGTAGCGAGGTGGTCTTGATTTGTAAATAAATTTTGTGCTTTTTTTCGTATTCTGTAAATTTTTAAAAATAGAGAGTTAAACGTGTTTAAAGCTTCTTATAAAAATATTTAAAAGTTCTTTCTAGCTTTTACCAGAACGAAACGTTATCTTCCATATTCTTTTCTTTTATGAATTCAGCTAATTTTACTCCAGCGCGCAAAGTTTAAATTCAGGAAACTCGATTGCAGGAGATTCGTAGTGTTCGTCAATAGAGAACTTGTAAATAAATTTAAAAAAATTATCCTCCAGAAAGATTGTCCGAATAATTAAAGGAAAAAATTTGATTTTCCAATTATTTTGTACATTTTTCTGAATTCAAAACTTTTTTATTTTCTTCTTCGAGCCGCCATTTTGGAACAAGATGGCGGATAGGGCTGATCAACTAGCTTGGTTCGAGACTTTGGTACGTAATGTAAACATGCGCAATTACATCTAAATCGGTTCACAAATACGATTACGTGATATATATATATACAGGGTGTCCGAAAAATCTGGAAACGGCCGAATAAATCTAGAAATATACATCGGATTGAAAAAAGGAAAATATGTGCTCAGTATTTTTGAAAAATCAATTTTGGAATATGAAAATTCCCCCTCCAACTCTGCACCCTGGGGGGAAAGGGGGGGACAACTATGAAATCCTAAATGATTCTCCCCCCCTCCCCTTTTATTGCAGATTTGGATTCTACTGGAAAAAAATACGTACCATTTATATTTATCATTTCCTTCTGAAAATCGTAGATAGCGCTGTAATCGAGTAAAATGCAGTGATAATCGTTTCCATTGAAAAGTCTGGATACGGTTGAATAACTCGAGAAATATGCAAAAAAAATTAAATTAAATTAAATTAAATTAAATAAATAAAATAAACAGAAAAATTCGTGTTCAGTAGTTTAGAAAAAGGGCAACTTTTATATTCCTAATTAGATTTTTCTAAAAGTAGTGTATATATATATATATACTAGTATGTATGTATGTATATAGTAGTATAATGAATATTCCTCACTATTAATCAAGATGTTATTTATTGATGATGTGCTTAGATCTTAGCAATGGAAAACAACACTAAATTTTGTCTCTGAGACTCATGAAAGCCGCTAAATATTGACGCGCAAGTCTACAATAAATGCAATGCGACAGACGATCTCAGCGAATGAGAAGCTAATAGAAAGGACTAAATGCTGGAAGAAAAACAGATGCTATGTGGTCGCTCTGAAAAAGAGGGAAGTAGCTTTTAAAATAATAAATAAGAAACGGTAAAGTAAATTGAGATTCACAGAACAGATAAATTAGTAGGGAAATGAAAATCATATCGGCATTTAAGATTGAAATAAAAAGGAAAAGACATTAAACGCCCTTCAAATTGACTCTTAGAGAGAAAAAAAAATAAGAATTGAATTGTTTTTAACTAATTTGAGAGGAAAAATAAAATATATCGTAAGAAAAATAATTTAAAAAAGGGTTAGAAAAATATATTAGGAGGGGAAAATTTGTAGAATAATTTTAAGATAGGGTGGAATTTCAAATTCCGTTATACATGGTTTTTAGAATTAAAGTTACATTGCTCAGACCAATCTGGAATACGTTCTAGTTTGCGGATTTCGTTAGAACTTGGTATATACATTATATGGACCATGAAGAAGAGAAATATACAAGAAAAATAGTTCTAATTTTGACCACAAGGTAAAAAAAATGGCACATAAATAATCGGAAACAAAACTTGAAAACATAAAATTTATTTAATCACAGCTTTTTTTTAATGTGCATTGCATTTGTGTGAATGGCATGTTACAACATGTTCAACAGAAAGCAAGCATTATACACCATGTCGTTTCAACAATTTCTGGAGAATCATTTCGTGCTTCTCTTGAACATGTGTTAATATACGTTGTACGTATATTGACACAAATGGAATGCACAATGAACAAATGATATGATTGAAATAAAGTTTTATGTTTTCAATTTCTGTTTCGCGGTTTTTTTTTTCTTTTTTTCTTATTTTACTGATAGTCGAAATTTGAACAATTTTTTTAGATGATAATTGTTTTTCCTATGGTCCGTATAACGTTTGTACAAAGTTTCAACGAAATTTGCCAACCAGAATGAACTCCAGATTTGTCTCAGTAGTATAACTTTAAATATAGTCACCCTGTGTATATTAAATTTTTAATATTTACTGTAATTCTCTCTGATGAATTATTTAATTTTACTGTTGTTTATGAGTACAATATCCCCTACGTTTCGTGTAAATAAGCTCTGTAAAACATGTTTTCTTCTGTCTATTAAAATAAGCAGAAACAATAGAAATATGAGCAATTAAGACACCAAAGAAAAATAAACGTATTTATCCTCTCGAGAAAAGATTATTAGCATTTGATTTTAGTTTCACAACCCTTAAACAGATTTCTCAAATCACAAGAGACATCAAAGAACTGACCTGCATTAGTTAATAAATTGAATTATCTTTTTCGTTTACCTCGTCTTTTTTCGTTTATTTCATATACCGTTATCGCCCACATTTTGTAATTTCTGGAAATATAATGAATGAATAAAA
Organism: Maratus michaelseni; assembly: GCA_963931845.1. Lineage (NCBI taxonomy): Eukaryota > Metazoa > Arthropoda > Arachnida > Araneae > Salticidae > Maratus > Maratus michaelseni. Next base: position 304,777,685 of record OZ007593.1, read on the forward strand.
GTTTATTCTATGTATATGCAATGACCTAGTCTGTTTCACACTACCCTTTTATAAATCATCGCACACGAACGAGGCCTTTACAATACGTATTATAATTTTCTATGTCAATGTGTTATGGATATAGAAGAGAAAAATCTTAATGCAACAATGTATATTTTTAAAAATATGTTTTAATGATAGTTAGTTATAAACCTATAATAATTACTATAATAAGTGTAATTATTTATATTTCCCCTGATTTTAATAAGAAACACCGTTTTTGAATTTTCTTCAAGATTCACATTTTTCATTTAAAGATTAATTTGAAACTTTAAGTACTTAACTTAAATTTTAATTATTTTTTTCCTAAAACATAAACTTTATTATTTATTAATATTTAAAAATAAATCCCGGTAAATAAATGATGAAAATAAATATCCTATACAATGTTACAGGCTAAACAATTATATATAAATATTTAACAAATGTTATGACGCTCGCGTTTGCTGAAAACAAACCACCTGAGAACAAAATCTCTTATTTTATTAATGTAATGATATCTATTTGTGGCATTCTCTTGAAACAAAATGTTTTTCAATAGAAGAAAAGTCTTTACTTTTCACTAAGTTTTTTCAAAGAATATTCCAGTAACGGACAAAAATGAAAATAAATAAATAAATAAAAGGTTTCTTGAAATGAAAAAAAATGTATGGAAATTTTTTTAGAAAAACAGAGAAAACAATTACTCTTAAAATATAACTAATAATAATATTAATGTTATTTATCATTATTTATGCTGAATGCAGTTTACCCCTATTAACATTTAACTAAAAAATTTACATTAGTAGTTTATTGTAACAATTTATTATATACTGTTTTGTATTTTAATAAATATATTTAGATTTCATGAAATAAAAAAATAGTAAAAGTTTACAAAATTGATTACATGTAATGATTTCATAATAAATGTTAAATTTAATATATATATACACATATATATGTTTATAATTTAGGGAAAATTAGTGCTTAATTTAATTTACCCAGGGAAAAATTTATGCTCCCCAATTTGAAATTAGCATTTTAATTTTTTTTATAAATAATTATTTAATTTAAAAAATTCAATTTTTCTCTTTAAAAATGCGTTTTTCTCAATAAAAGCGTCAGATTACCTAGATTCATTCATGAAGCATAGCAAAATCTTTGATGGTTATGTCCTAATTATGAAAGAATCCACTGAATAACACATGTTTTTCCATACTAATTACTAATTACCTTGCTGTTGGCAGATTTCAATTTTTTGTTACTTCTGCATTAATAATTATTTTGAAAATGCTAAGGAATTTATAATCTTATTTTCAGAGCAGGAAAAAATTCAGAATTTTTTATTTTTTATTTTACCGCAAAAGAAATATTTATAATAATAGTGTGATATTTTAAAATGTAATTAAAATATCATTATAATAACATCTCAATGAAAAAAGCTATTTTAAGTAAAAAATAACTTATTTGCATTTTCTTCGCGGAAAATTAAATAAATTTTGTGTTATATCCACTTCAAATTTAGCTTTAGAATTGGTTATGAAAAAATGCATAAAATTAATAAATTAAAAAAAATAGCGGGCGGTATCTCAAGTAAAATAATTTCAGTTAATTTTTATCAGATACATAAATATTAGTTTAAGAAATTCTTTTACATTAATCAATTTTTGTAAACGAGAACTAATTTATTGTTTAAATATTTGCAGTTCAGACATTTCGTTTACCTAAATGGATTAAAGAACGAAAGTCTTTATTAATTTACTTTTCCCCAAACCTAAATAAAAAACGAAGTGACTCATGAAAATTATTCAGCTCTTATTTTTATTATTTTATTGACTATTAATTTATTGTGTAAAATAATTTATATTTTATGTAATTTTTTCTGTTGAATTTAACTATGAGATTTTCCTGTATTTTATGTATATGTAAAATACTGTATATTAAAAATTTTCCAATATCGTAAGTTGCCAATTTTGCAATGTTAATATAATGTTTTCGACATTCTATTTTAAGAGTTTAAATTTTTCATTATGTAGTGGTGACTACTTCGTTATGTGTTATCAAGTGAAAATGTTTCACCTATTTAAATCACAAGTGTTCCTTTTGAACGCTTTCTAACTTAGAGAGCTAAGAAAAACACGTTTTTCCTAGTTTTGCGGTTTTTACTGATTTCGGGTTTTCACTGTAACATATATATATATAGATATAAATTTAACAAGACTTATCCTGCTTTTCAATATGACATAATTTAAGCACGAGTATGAAATTTCATTTTTAAATTGAATATTAATATTAAGGTATTGATCTGTTTGAATCTGTTAATTATAGATAAGGAAGTAAATTCATTCCACCACCTTTTGCTAGCAAGCAGACATCCATTTAGTCCGTAATAAGTTTATGATCTATCGCCTCAATTAAAATAAATCAATCCGTTGAAATATCCAATATTTTAATTTCTCGCATTAAAGAATCATTTCTCATGTTTGACTTATTTTGTACGTAAGTAAAATAATTAATGTATCGATTATATTAACTTAATGTTATTTCAATGAATTTTGTCAAACATTATATCGAAAGATTAATCAGACATATTGACCAATTTCCCTGAATATTATGGCGGAAAAACTGGAATTTCAAGTTTTATTTATCGTACACTGTAATAAGAAATATAAATGCTTGTTAATTTAGGAAAGTATAGCATAACCACGAATGAAAATATACAATAACCTCTTCCGAGATAAACATGATTCCGAAAAGCGTTCTTTATATTTAGGAACCTCAGAAACAAAAATATATTAGACATTTAAAAATTAATTTATAAAAATAACGTTTATTTTTCAGCTGCTGATTTTCGGAAACGTTTCCGAGTGGTTGTATAATGTAGTGAGCAGTTTTCTCACAGTATCAATTCTCAAGTAAAGATTTTCATGTTCAACACATTTGTTTTACAGACAAACATGATAAATTAACAGCATTATCATTAACATTAACATTATTGTATTGATATTGTATGTATAAATGCAAATACGCAGCTGAAAATATGTAATGGACAATTGAATGCAGGATGCAAACTGATATTCTTGTCTGAGAAAACTGATTAATACAATATAAAAACGTTTCCAAAATATGAAGAAAAAAAAATTGGGTCTTCATAAGGTATTATGCAAATATGTTGTATCGCAATTTGTGCAGTGTTGTAGCTTCGTAGTACCGGGGATTGTATAATGTGGCAATAAATTTCTGCCCCACAGCACTTACTTCCTGAGACGTAGCATATTGGTTATTAAAGACAGTTGGAGCATCCTGTAGGTGAGCATGCTTTTGCAAAAGCTTGACAAATTTCAGTTTGCCCTGCCTAATGAAGGCCGATGTAGATTACAACCACTAAAAGCATGCAGGAATAGGATGTTATTCTTCACAATCGGCGAGTACTTGAAACTTAATGGTGAATACAAAACATTGCCTGACTGTCCTTCCCCAGGTTTCAAGAAGTATATCGTGGATGCGTTTGGAGCAAATGCAGTCTAAAGCCCAAGCAGATCAATATCTTCCCCAACTATGAGGACACGTTCTGACTGCTAATCAAGTTGGATGGCTTCCATCACGGTGGTAGTATCTGCATCCTCGGCAGCTTTCTTCACAGTAAAATTGTCTTGCTCCAGTTTTTCAATGAGCATTTTTATTAAACGGTGTTTATTGCTTTCATTTGCAAGGAAATGATCTTTTTGCATTGTGAGCGACACAGTTTCGTCAAAGTCAACAGTTGCTGCAATGTATTTATTTTTCCGTCGGAAATGCTCAGCATACTTGGTGCCATGTTCTGACGATTGTTCTGGGTAACCGTCAAATACAATGGTTGCAGTTTTACCATAGTTGTTTTTCAAATATTCAACGTACTTGGAAATAATTGACGAGAACTTTTCTCTTGGCTCCCAACTCACTGGATGAAGCAGGGAGCCACCATCAATCGTATGGACAGTTTGTATGGTTTGTTCTAAATCATCAAGGGGAGTGAGGTCTCGTATCCTCTGAATTGTAATATTTATAATTATTTCCAAGGACTAATAATTGTTTTGTCACTATCAGCCAGATTCAGATATTCGCTCTAGGATCATAAAGTAAAGATCTCTAAAAAGATGCGTTTTAATTGGTTGATCGAATTTCTGGTCATGATTCTGGTGGTAGCGATTTGACATTTTTGTGTTTTCCCAAGTGTCAATTTAAAACACTTCAAAAAAAAATTTGTCCAGAAAATTTCTTTTGCAAATTATTTTTTAATTTGTGTTTTATATTTGATTACTTTAAAAAGGAGTTTTTAAACTGTTTTAGAATTCAGCGGACAGACATCTGAATTTTGCTGAGTTCTCAAAATGTCCCCTGCGTGGCGTGCGCCCCCGTTGGGAACCACTGCTCTATATGTTTGCTAACGTAACATACATGCTCCAAAACATACATACTTCAAAATAAATATAGTGTACATTTATATATTTATAATAATAATAGTTCTACTATTTTATACTTGGTCTATAAGGTTTCAAAATTGTAATCATAAACGCAAATATATGTCTGAGCACTTTTGGTTTGGTTTCATGAGTACTTTTTGAGTTGTTCAAAGTCAAAAAAACAATTTTATGAGTTGTTTTTTGTAGAGAATTTTGCAAAAATATACTTTTTTGATTTATCATATCTGCCTTATTAATGGTGGAACCTCTAGTCTTCAGTACTCAATCGACGCAGAACTTTATGATCTACAATTTTTAAATAATTATGATCTACAATTTTTGAGTTATTTGCGAAATGCTGAAAAAAGGCCGAAATTTTTAAGGTTTTTGTGGGGCTACGTCTAAAGCTCACCAGGAAAAATGGAACAAACTTCAAATCCCTTCATTTGGATGTAAAACAAAGTGATTAAAACAATTTCCAGCTTTCCGCGATTTTTTGGTTAGTACGGCTCTTTTTTGAACTAATTTATTGGCCTATTACTGCTGGCAACCATAGCGTTCCCTCTAGGAATTGTACTTTTTCTACCACTTCCCTGATCGTCTTGAACGTGATCGATGAGCCTTCTTATGTGTGTTTTGTTTGACAGCGGGGTTTACAATGAGAACCCCAATAGTTTGTGTTCAAGAGGAAAGTAGGACATAAATCACATTTCTTCATACTTGAAGAATTACGGCCCTAGTATATATCTTTGAAATATTGCATTTATGGATTTGAAAATTATACATTTATACGTTTTTTTCAACGACGAATCCAAACATCTAATTTTCATAACGGTGGGATAATTAGAAGCGGACATATCATTTATTTTTTAAATCATTTATTTAATCATTTATTCGCTTTTTTAACGCATCCTTTTATAGACTAAACGCTTGACTCTCACTCAAAATATGGAGTTTACTCACCAAATCATTAAAATTTTTTTATACTGCCAAATTTCGGGCCCTATAAAATTGTTTAAAATGTCAGATTTTTTTAAATCTGAAAAGTATGCATCCTTGCTTAAAGTGCGCTGGGTTCTCAGAGTTTAAAAAAAAATCGAATTCGATTTTATTCATTTGATTTTAGCAAAATCCCGATTTTTATATACAAAACAAAATAAAACGCTAAGGATTTTGCAATTTCATTTCAAATCATCTCAAGTTGTATGGGTCCGATCACGACGCGTTGTGGCTCATTCGACTCGATATCAATAGAACTTACCGATTTTAGTTCCGAGTTTCACCAGTGAAAAAATAAATCAACAACCTCAGTTTTTAAAAATACATTGATGTAGTTGCTGTAGGATTCTAAATAAACTTTTTTCTTACTAAATAAAGCGACCAGCGTAGCGGTCAAAGCTCCGCTAGCTTATGTTTAAACACAAACGTGTAACAAAATGGTTACGAAAAACTATTTATAAGTTTATACTGAAAACATAATTAATAATGTTACTTGCACACTATATAATCTCATTATATAATAAAATAATAAATAACTATATGTTATCATGTACACTATGTGTTGTTTAAACACTAATTTTTGTTTAAATAGAAAACACGAAAATATTATATTTAAATCTCAACAAAACTTTAGGTTATGTAATTAATTATATTATCCGTATACGCGCCTTTAAATTAATCTGCATCTCCTAAGATAAATCTAGTAAATATATATATGATGAAGATATTTTTTTTTTGTTAGGGATCTTGCGAATTTTGTACATTAAAACAAGAAATATCCAGGTTCAAAGATAAAAACTCCATTATTAATTGTAAGAAGACAATTCCTTTTTATATGCAACAAGAAAGATTGGGTCCGGAAAAGTACATTGCTTGGGAGAGGTGTCTGAAACAGAAGCAGATGAGAGACGCCACAAGCTGCGTCCTCTTCAGATGATCATCATAATAGCAAGAGAGCGAGTAAATTCACATTATTGCCAAACATCCATTCTTGGCGAAAATAAATGATGTTTATACAAAAACATTTGGCATCATATTTGAAAAAAACAAAGGATTTGGCTTCATAAAGAATTATTATTATTTGACAGGAAATAACACATAATTATCTAAATAAATAAAATTAATTTGTGGTCTTCCTGAATGATGCAAGAAAACACGTGATATATGAACTGTAGTTATTGATCTCATAAACATATCAATTACAAAAATTTATTGTCTGAAACAATAAACATATCTATTATATTATCCACTTGATTATTTTCATAAAAATGTTGTTGACAGTTGGGGAAAATCCCAATTATAAGTACTGAAGTTGATATAAAATAGTGAAATGATTGCTTTTATTTATTTGAAGCTGTCCACACAACATAGCTTAATGGCTATTAACGGAGTTTAATTTACTTTGTAGGTAAATTACGATATTTATGGGGAAAGGAAATTATAGAGTGCATTCTATAACCTAAATAAGATATTAATAAATTTAGTATATTACATATAACAATCATATATATTTTTTATATACTATAATATGTAATAAATTGCTTATAGTAGGTAAATTAATCAACTGTTCGTCCATGAAATTAATAATCCGCTTATATGATATTCTAAATTATTCATAATCAATTCAGTATTCTGTATTTCCCCGCAGTGTTTAAGCAGAAGGGCTGTTAATTTCACGGTGACAATCAAAATTAGAATTATGAATGACACATTATTTATTTAAATTCAGCGCCCTTCATCCAATCTTGGAATAATTTGAATTACCTTTTATCTCTGTTGCAATTTTTTATTTGTACTAGGGGGCTCTGCCCCTACGAGCTGCGCTCGCCGACCCCCGTTCTGACACCGCGTGATTTAAAAACACTCTGATTTGATCATCTCTAAAACGATTACGGAAGATTGTATTATAATTAAACAACCAGTGGCGATCTGCTGTAACAGGGTTTCCATTCATTTTCCTTTCACTGACGGATTTTAAGGTCGCTGTTGAAACAGATTACAACTGTAACTGTCACCAAAATATATGATTTAACGCCAAACGTGCATAATCGTGGCGTCGCGTCACTTTCAGTTGACATCAGATGCGTTACACGAGTTAGTTTTTTCATCGGGGAATTTTTAATTCAACGCTTATTTGTCTTTTGATACTTCTCCATTACCCCGTCAATCAATTTTCATTAAAAAAAAAAAAAAAAAAAAAAAAAAAAAAACTATCGTTAAATTGTAACACCAAATAAACAAATAGAAGAATTTTGACATTGGAAAGGAAATATTATTATTTACGCTGTTTTAAAATTTGCAATAATAGGTAAAAGATTTGTCGAAATAAATTGATCTCTCATGAAAATATAATTATTAATTGAAATTGTTTGGAAATATTGTTATTTGATCATTTTAAATGTGACGTAAATTTCCCTAGTTACTCGTATTTCTCTTTTTAATATTCACGCGCAAGTATATTTTTATTACGTCATTTTCTACATTTATTGCTTTTAACACGTGATCATTTAAATATTATTTTAAAGTTTTCTTTCTGTTTTTAATAGTCTCGTGTAAATACATTTCTTAATTGAAAGGGAATATTATTACGTGCGCTATTTTACAAATTGGCAACGGTTCAAATAATGGAATTTATGAAATATGAAATAAATCTTCGTCAAAATAATGAAAATTTTAAATAAAAAATTGAAATATAACCTCAAAAAATGAGTCAAATTGAAAAAATAATTGCAGTCTGCACACCGCAACCTTGTAAACTATATCCTTACAAATTATGGTTAAATTCCTGTGCATAGTTTTCATTTCTATAAAACTTTTATAAGAAAATTATTTTGACCAACTTTAATATTAAATATCTCTTAAAATAATTCTTCGATTTAAAAACTGTCTACTTCAGCGTGTTTATCGAGCATTTCTTTATAAAACCACCAATTTTTAAATTTTTATTTGCAATAGTTTTCTGGATATTAGTCCAGAAAGACTTCAAGGCACAAAATCTTAATTGACAGCGACGTCCGCGGTGGTTACTTTTTTTTAATATAGAGAGATGCGAATTGTTATTTTACAAATAAATGAAAAAAATGGCTAGTTTACTCGTTTAAATAATTTCAATACATTAAAATAACTTTATATTCAAAGTACTTGAATTTGTTAAATTACTTGCACCGCATTTTTTTTAATGCGAAAATAATGCTTAACCTTTTTAAGATTATTTAAAATAGATATTGCTCCTGAAATGTGCAATATTGTGAAAATCTGTTATTCTCATTATATCAGACTGCTCTATGCAATAATTTATTCATAATTACATAATGATTACTCGCATTATTAAAATTATACACATGACTAGTTTTACGTCTCTAATTGAGATATACAGTGATTATTTGTGATTAGAGCATTTATTAAATTTAAGAGTGTTAACATTAAGCATTTGATAGCCATGTTTTCAGATATTGTAGAAAATTACTGTTAAGACACTTTGATTTAAAATGTCCTCAATATTTTTTTTTTCCAAAAGAAAGTGGATATTTATCGTTAAGTTTCAAACCTAACTATTATCATTAGGAAAAAGTATATATATCTTTGGTTTTAGATAATGATATCAATTTATGTTAATTAAACTACTTGCACTAAAATGTAGTGTCTAATGTTTTTTTTTTTTTTTTTTTTTTTTTTTTTTTTTTTTTTTTCGTAAAATTTTTATACAAAAATGTCATTTTTTCCGAAATATTTTTTTTGCAAAAGCTTGTTCCAGATATTAAATATCATATCATTTCAGTATAAGTTACTCAAAAATTGCGAAGGCGATAAATAGCGTCACACTATATATTTATTTATTTATTTTGAAATTTTCTTATTTTATTTATTTTTATATTTTATAACTAAAATATCAACACCTTGAAAAAAGCAGAGCCACGTTTTTTTTTTTTTTACATACAAATGGTACTCTTGAAATCCTCTGAATCATTTGATCAGATAACATTAAATTATTTTTTATTTTAAAAATTGAATGTTGAGAGAGGGGGAGGATTGAACAAGAAGGTTGAACAAAATACTTTTTAAAAACATTACTGCATTAAAAAAAACACTTTTGATTTATTCTATTTCTGCAAAATTTAAATTACTTTTTTTGTGATTTTTTAAAAATTCATTTTATTGGTCAGTTGCACTGTAAGACTTGTTTATTCAAAAACAAACTTATCAGGCACCATCTACTTTTTTGCCATTTAATAAAAAAAAAAGAGATATCTTGAATAAATTTACAAGCTTTTCAGCAATCTAACACTTGATTCAAAGAAATTCTGAGTTTCTAAAAGTGCTTTATTAGTGAAAGTAAATTTATAGGAATACACTGAAATTTTTCTTAGATGTATCTATGAAAAAAAGAACTTTCTATTTGACCGTTTAGAATCACTTCTAAAAAATTGAACAGTTTAAATGTAATGTTTCTCTAAATGCTTAGTACCTGGACAATTTTGTAATAGACTAATTAGAACTACTTATTATATAAAAAAATTTCTAAACTGCATCGTACACTTTATTATAAGTAAACAGAGGCATTATATAGAGAGATGAATTTGGAATATAACTCTGAACTTGTGCCCTTCTCTACTTGAAAATTCAAAAATTGCTTCGCCGAACATTATGTAGTAAAGAAAAGAAAAAAGAAAAAAAATAGTATTTTCCTCAGATATAGAAAATCGGTGGTACATTGTATCCTGAAATATGACAGTTCGTATATGATGTTTAAGAATTAACTAGTATATAACGCCCGTCAAAAATGACGGAATGTTGATCTGCGTTTCATTTTCATAAGACTTCATACAAACAAACAGCATGAAGATTTTGTTATTGAAAGGTTTGTATTGTAGAAAAGTGCTGTTTAAGAATGGAAAATGATTTTTACAAATACAAATTACCCAATATTCAATTTCTGAACCAGTTCAACGATTGGACAATGCATTCAAAAATATTTAAAGAATAATCCATGTGCGAAAGGTTTCAAAAAATATATATATTAACGAGTTTCTAAAGAGCTTCACTTACAGCTCATTGTTTGGTTACATAAGAAAAATTAAATGCAAATTCTGAAATGGTTTAACGATTGCACAAAACATTAAAATTTTGTTCGTTTTAAATTGTCTAAGTTAATAGTATAATAGAGTTGAATTTGAATACTTCTTAAAGAACAAAGTTTTCCAGTCATGAAGAAACAACTACATAGCGGAAAGACATAAAAAGAGACAGAAAATTGCATGTTTATGTATATTGGCTTCTTACTTCACAGTAGGAAAGTATCCCATTTAAAATGATTGAAAAAACAAAATTTTCTGGTAATGAAGAAATAGTTAAAATAAATATAATGGTGAAAGTAGATTATATAACTTTAACTTTTAAAATTATTCATCAAATTAAAACCTGATTTTGTCTTATTTTAAAAATATGCCTGAAAAATCTATAATAAATTTCGATCGTTAAAAATCTCCTTATTTTATTTCATAAGTAAATTTAAATTATTAAATGCATTAATATAACTGAAAATTATCTTTTCACATTCTCTTATTAAATTACAATTTTGTTTTTCACTACAAAGTTAGGTTTAAATGTTACTATGTTAAAAATCAAAATTTGATCTGCATTGATAAATTAACATATGTGATATGCGGTACTATATATTCCTTATATTTTAATTGTGTTTCATAAGAAATATTCATTTTACAATGCAAGCAAAATTTCAGAATGCAATTGGATATAAGCTAGGTGATTAAAATTTGACCAAGTTAAATTTATTAGAAAGAAATTATATTAAGCTGAAGCTTTTAGAAGTTGATCTTAAAATAAATTAATACACCCTGAATTTTCCTTAGTTTAAAATATGCTTATATGCATTTTATATTATTTTACAATTATTATTATGTTATATAAAATATTCTTTTCATCAGAAACTTCCTTCGTTTATATTTATTGCCAATAGATGGGCTAGAACAGTACTTAGGAACGAAATATAAAATACTGATGGATCATCGCAAAAAAGCCTCTCTATAAAAGCTATCACGGCTGTTTCTGAAAAAAGTGCTTACAGGAAAAAATGCTTACAGAAATAAATTAAAGAAATCCTTTAATATATTTAAGCACTTTAATATGCTTTTACAAATATTTTAAGAGCATAATCGGATATTTTAATGAAACGTTCAAAGAGTCATTATTTTTTTTCTAGATATGGAATTTATGATTGTAAAGGGCAACAGTATTTGTTTGTTTACATCAGGTAATCCAAAGTTTAATCTGTTATTTTGAATTTAAAACTTAAAACATTATAACTTGATATAATATACATGTTTTATACAAAAATATGCTGAACAGACATGATTTTAAGTAGAAGAAATTATCATTTGTGTATGTTAGCATGTATATGTTAGCATATGTTTTTCATTAAGCCTAACATGGTGTTTTACCTACGGTCGATTCGCAAACCAGAGTGGTCGGAACCGGCACCGTTACACTGTGTTTTATTATATAGAGATAACATATTTTAGCAAAATTATTTAACACTGCTTCTTTACAAAATTAAGAAAATATATAAATTAATAAAAATAAAATTTAGAGCCTTTTTATTTTTATTTATCTGCTATTCGTCGTAATCGTAATCGTAATATATTACTAATCATACACATCTAAGAAGCGTATTTACGGTGTAGAACAAAATATATATTTTTTAATGTATGAAATAATTGTAAAATAAATACACTTCTAAATTGATGTAAAATTTTAAAAGATATAAAAATTCATTAAAAACATATCTACAAGTTTCAACTTTATTCTGAGGTCTTCCGGGTCATAGCCAATCATAAGAACTCTCAGACGGAACTGTTTTTTAGAATTTCAAGATCCGAACGGTCGACCAATCAGCTTCAACTTAACAAAACAGTATACTGGAAAGCCAACTCCATTACATTAAATTAGTATTAAATGCAAGATTGAAAAATTAGTCCTAGAAAAAACAATTAACCACAAAAAACCGGAATAATCAAAGCTATTGAAAAACAACAAACCACCCCTCACTTTTAAACTGAAGAAAACAACCCAATACTCAAATCTCAAACAAATCCAATCAAATTCCTGAAATACTGTAATCTACAAAAACAACTTTTCAAAAGTAAAAAAGCCAAGCGTAAAAAAAAAAAAAAGAAAAAAAAGTTGTGGCTAAAAAATGGTGTGATATCAAATTTCCAAGCTATTATATTACTTATTTAACTTTTTTCCATTACATAAGTTATCATATATATAAGTCGAGTGCCTACGTATATGTTAATATAAATCGTTTTCTCCTGTACTAAATACATCATAACGAGTTTCTGAAAATTCAATTTTTTTCAAATTATGCATGATGGGCTTGGCGGCCATCTTTGCATATTATTCACAAAATTCTAAGCACCCAAACTGTAGTTAAAATACGAAGTTCAAAATTGTTATTTAAACAAATATTTTAAGCGTTTCATTTATAGACTTGTATGCTCTGAAAATTGTGTCTTAAGATAATAATGACTTATCTTAAAGATTCATCTTATGATTTATTTTTTAGAGTAATTAATAATTTCAAACTAGTAAAAATCAATTTCTCAAAATATCAGTCTTATCTAATTTATCTGTCCGTAGTTAAAATCTGAAGTTCGAAATTGTTATAATCATATTACATTGCAAACATATTACGCTTTTACTTTAGAAATTTGGGTGCTTAGAAATATGGAAAGATGGCCGCCAAGCTCATCATGCATAATTTGAGAAAAAATTGAATTTTCAGAAACTCGTTAGGATGTATTTAGTACAGGAGAAAACGATTTCTATTAATATATACGTAGGCACTCGACTTATATATATGATAACTTATTTAATGGAAAAAAGTTAAATAAGTAATATAATAGCTTGGAAATTTGATAACCATTTTTTAGCCACAACTTCTTTTTTCTTTTTAAAAGTTGTTTTTGTAGATATCATTTCATTTTTTTAATTAGATTAAACGTAATTTAAATAATCTAAACATGAGAAATAATTAAAAATTACATTTTACTTTCAGTCATTGTTTAAAGGGTTAACAAGAAATACCAGTAGATTTTTCAATTAAACTAATTACACTCTTAAAAACAACATACTAAATGTGACTTGTTATAATACTTGTTATCCTCCGTTAAAAATATCACTGACTTATCCAAGAAATGAATAAAAATGGAATACGTACATAGCGTGTCAGCGCTGTATTTGAAATCAAACGTGATATCACTCTCTTTTATTATTAGCACTAGCTGCCTTCGCCCGCTAGCGGGCCCCTAATTTACATCGGGGCCTCGAATCTTGTAAAACCTCGAATAAGATAAACCTCGAGCCGAACGAAACTCCGACTTTGTTCCCCGCTGCCTTCGGCACCGGATAATCCCTTAATTTGCACATCGAATAGAATAAACCTCTAAACAAACGAACCCCCACCACGGATCCCCGCTGCCTTCGGCACCGTATAGCAGTCGTGCTGTGCACGCTCAAGTTCCATCTTCCACCACCAGGTGGCGCAATCTGTTCTATATGAACCTCGGGCACTGAAATCGTCAAGGCTATAGATGTCGAGTCGAATGAGCTATACACCGTCGTGATCCAGCCCATAGACCCAATAGAATTTATTGGACTTTGAATTTTTCACTGTTTTTGGCTCATAGCGAGCAATGGCTGACATTTGATTTTTCATAATTTTATGTATAATCTTAATTATTTTTGTGTTACTATTGTACTAATAACTTAATCAGTTACTGACTAACATTTTTTTGCTAATTCTGTTGAATATTTTATTATATTTAACGTGGAATTAGCCTTTTTGAACTTTGCTGTTGGCGGTTCACGCCGTGGCTTTTTTCTATGTTTATATATTTTTAATTAATGCATTTTATATAATATTTATAGTATATTGTCTTTGCTTACCTCTTTAAGATTCTTCTTGTAATATTTGGTTGTGGAAGTTGCTGTATTTCTTGAGTTATTTGCATTTTTAATCATAATAGTGGGCGTTTCACGCTAAGTTGTTTTGATCGCCATCTTTGTATTTGAGTTTAGTTAAGTTGTTTGTTGCTTCTGCTTAGTTTATTAATTTAAGTGCCTTGATTATCAGTGCGGCCGTGTAATGAATTAACCGAATGATGTTTGTTTGTTATCATGGTGATGGTTTGGTTAGGGTGTTGGATTAGTTGAGTAGAGGATTAGAGTTGGTCTTAGTCACGCGATAGTTGTCGATCGTTTTTGGTTGTCTAGGTGACGAGATTTGGAGTGCTGGTTAGTGAGAGGAGTTAAATTGAGTAGCAGTTTTGCTCTTCTTTTTGGATGGGTAGCTTATTTGGTCAACTGATTTACTTCCGGTTTTGATTTTGTTGGTATAAAGCTCCTTGTGATAGATTGGTTTTCTTAGTTGACGGCTGTTTGGGAGAGTGTTGATAATGGAAGAGAAATTTGAGGAGTTGATTGAGGCAGCAGAGAAATTGGACTTTATGGAGGCTATGCAGAGTCTTTGTGCAGAGGTTGCTGATGCTTGGGAAGGACTGAGAGTTAAAAATAGTAGATTTACGGCAACAATGGCGGCTGCTACAAAGAAAACATTGGATTATTTGACAAGGCGTTCGATTAAGGTCTGTAGAGAAAATATAGTGTAAGAGACAAAGTTAAAGGCGATTGAGGATAATAACAAGATAATGGAGGAATTGGCTGCTAAGATAGCAAGACCGTCAACGAGTATGGAGAGTGAAGTGTTAAAGAAGGATGAAGGGCGTAAGCAAAAGCTGGTAGATTTTTCAGTGGATGTGACGACAAGGGATAAGACTTTGGATGCTGCAGCGGTTAAAAGTGAGGTGAAGATAGTCTGCAAGGCGGATAGAGAATTAGGAATACCGAATGATATATTGGTAACGAAACTTGGACAAATTATTTTGAAACTTAGAAATAAAAAAGAAACGGAGATTGCACTAACGTTGCTACAGAAGGATGAGAATTTAAGGGATAAGATAGTGATAAATGTCCCTAAGAGAAGAAGGGAGAGAATACTTATCTTGAGTGTAGATCCAGTTGTGGAGGAGCAAGAGATCTCGAAGTCTTTGAGAAGAACTATGGATGAGATGGAGACTGGAGATGTGACGATGGATAGAATTCGAGCTAGAATTAGTGATCCTGGACTGGATGTTTCTATGAGATCAGCTCTTGAGGTTATTTTGGGAGAACATGTCCACGGTTTTGAAATAGTTCGTAAAATAAACACCAGGAATGGTCGTGTAAATTGGATAATTGATGTTGATAGACAGGCAAGGGATTATTTGATTGGACGTATGCGTATTTGCGTTGATTTCGAAAGATATCGAATTGTTGAACACATAAATATAATCCGGTGTTTCAAATGTCAAACTTATGGACATGTTGCAAATAGGTGTGCAGGAGAGCAGAGGTGTGCAAAGTGTTCTGGTTCACATCAGACGTTGGTGTGTGATTCGGAGAATGTTGTCTGCGCAAACTGCTATTTTGATAGGAAGACGGAATTGATTGATCATAGGGCAGACAGTTTTGACTGTCCTGTCTATCAGGCATATAGGACTAAAGTTTTGGCTAAGCGTTTGTAAGGGCGACCCTTCGGTCAACCTGGCGGTTTCTGGTATTCGAATTTTACAAATCAATTTAAATCATTGTAAATTAGCTAACGAAGAATTGGAAAGATATTATGATAAATTTAACTTCGATGTAGTTTTGTGTCAGGATCCTTATGTGGCGTGTGGAAATGTTGTAGGGATTCCTCCTTTTTTGAGATCATTTATTTCTTGTAATTTAACCCCTGCTATCTTAATAACTAGCAAAGATTACATTGTCATTGAATCTTTAAAGCTGAATAATGTTGTTTCTGTAAACCTTAATGTTGATCGTCACGTCATCTCTTTGGGTTCCCAATATTCGGCTGCGGCATCATCGGATGCGTTGGATGAGGATTTTGCTTCATGGACAGATAAATATATTGACTGTTCTAATGTATTATTGGGAGGAGACTTTAATGTACCAATGAGGTCGATGGGATACAATAGAGATGACCCTAGAGCAGAAGTTTTATTGGAGTATCTCTCTTTAAAGAACTTGTCAATTGTGAATGATACAGATGCTCCTTCAACTTATGTACGGGGTGATCTTCATGGAAGGCCAGATCTTACACTTGCGGGTGAAAATATATGTAATTATATTGATTCTTGGGAAATTTATTCAATTACTGATACTTTTAGTGATCATCGATATATTTGTAATAACTTAAATATGAATCCTGTGATTAAGTATGCAATACGTTATAAGACTAAATATTGTACATTTAAAAGATTTAATACTTTATTTAAGAAGAAAATCAAGACGCTTTTGGAGTCTCTGCTTCGGATCAGTGCTGTGGATCAATTGGAAATTTGGATGAGTAATTTGCAATATTACTTAACTCATTTAATGGATAAATGCTTCAGACGTAAGAAATTGGGATATAGGCGAAAACATTCTTGGTTTACGGAGGATCTGAGGCGAGAGCGTAATAGATTAAGTGCACTTTATAAAAGGTATCGAAAGAACCTGAATATAATGAAATATAAAGACGCCTATATAGAGGGTAGTAATAGATATAAGAAAAATGTAAAAATGGCTAAAAAACAGGTTTGGTTGGACTTTTGTGATAAAACAAATGAAAGTTATGGAAGATTATTTAGATGTATATCAGAAAAAAATTGAAACATACTGATATGATATTTACTACTCTGGAAGATTGTACAGTTTTCGATTCGTATGATGATGTAGCAATGCAGTTAATGCAAGAGCACTTTAGTGTTGACAGAGTTCCTCTTAATATA
Organism: Maratus michaelseni; assembly: GCA_963931845.1. Taxonomy (NCBI): domain Eukaryota; kingdom Metazoa; phylum Arthropoda; class Arachnida; order Araneae; family Salticidae; genus Maratus; species Maratus michaelseni. The sequence continues at coordinate 304,795,032 of OZ007593.1, forward strand.
CATGAGTATATACCTAATGTTAGTGAGTTGATTGATCAGAATTTCAAACCAATTTCGCATCGAGAGCTAAAATATGCATTGCGTTGTCAGGCGAATAATAAAGCACCAGATTTTGATTTAATGGATCCGTTGTTAGTTAAAAATATCTGTTCAACTTTTTCAGCTTTTATATTGGCAGTTTTTAATAAATGTCTCGGCTTTGGCTATTTTCCAAATTGTTGGAAAAAAAGAACTGTGATATTTTTTCGCAAGAGAAATAAGAATCCATCCAGTCCTAGATCTTATCGCCCGATAACTTTACTCCCAGTAATGGGGAAAATATTTGAGAGAATAGTGAAGGTCAGAGTGATCTCAATACTGGAGAGAACGAAATTTTTGGATGGGACGCAGCATGGTTTCCGAGCGGGGAAATAAACAGTAATGGCAATTTTAGATTTGAGGGAAACAGATCGACGAGTTTTACATGAAAAGAAATACTGTGAAGTGGCTTCAATTGATATAGAATTTGCCTTTGATGCACTTAATTGGAATATTTTGGCACGAATTATTGAATTGCTTCCACTTCCTTTATACTTGAAATCTATACTAAGGAATTATATTAGCAATAGAAAGATAGGTTTTGACTTTGCAACGGGAATTGAATGGTTTGTACTGTTTCAAGATTGCCCACAGGGGTCTTGTTTGGGTCGGGTGTTGTGGCTCCTGACAGCGGATCGTTTACTTAAATCTTATCGTTTGCATTCACATAAGGTGATCTCTTATGCAGATGATTTTGTATTGTTCGCAGATGGAGAAAGTCGACAACAATTGGAGGAAAATATGAATGGTCACCTGGCGAATTTTGCAGATATTTGTGATACATTGGACCTAAAAATTAGTACTTCCAAATCGGTGGCAATGTTGTTTGGGAAGAATACATTGGAAAGACGAAGGCCAATCTTTAAAATGCGAGGAGAAAGTGTTTCGGTGAGGGACAATTTGCAATACTTGGGGTTGACTTTGGACAGTGCGTTCAACTGGATGATACATTTGGAAAATGTTCGAGAAAAAATCAGAGAATTTGCATTAAATATTAAAAAGACCGGAGTGAGAGACAAGGGAATGCAAGCGAAGTTTCGAAAGACTTGGTATAATGCAGTAATAATAAAACAGATAACATATGGTTATCAGGCATGGTTTGGTGATCTTAAGATAGCAGCTATGAGGCGCATTACTTCTTGTCATCGGATAGGACTTTTATCAGTTGTAAAGGCCTATAGGTCAGTTTCAACTGACTTTGTGTTTTGACTGGAATTTTGCCTATAAAGATTGAATATGAAGCACATTATGATAAATTTCTCTTTAATGGTGAAGGTCAGTCTATTATTATTGAAGATTGTGAATTGACAGCAGACGATTTTTTGAGTAATAAGAGAACTTATAGTTTCCCGGTCGATGGACGGGATAACTTGAGAATTACGGATTTTGTGGATAAAGTGGTACCTCAGTCACCGTGGCCAATAATTTATTCAGAAGGTTCGAAGATGCAAACAGGTGTGGCGGCAGCTTTTACTATATTTTTGAATGGAAATTACATTCGTGATTACAGAATTAAATTAGATAAATTTAATTCAGTTTTTCAGGCAGAGTTGACTGAAATTTATCATCCAGTTCTTTGGTTTGTCAACTCAGATTTTCAGACTGCAATTTTATACACGGACAGTCCCTGCTGAGTCTCGGCGTTGGATAACCTTTTTCCGTCTAATGAATTATTATACATGATATTTAAGCTATTTCTTGATTATCCACAGAAGATTATGCATATAGGATCGATTAAGGCCCACACGGGATTTGAGGGAACGAACGTGCGGATATGTTGTCAAAATCAGTTATTGTTGATGATTTCTATGATATAGAGTTCCGGGTTTACTATCCTTTGTCAATGGTGTCTCGCCATTTTCGTTCAAAGATGTTGAAAGATTGGCAGTGTTACTGGTCAGATTCTAAAAAAGGTCGTCAAACATATAAAGTTTTGGACAAAGTGGATTTGGAATTTATTTGCAATAAACAGGTACTTATTTACTATCTTACTGGTCATGGGAGTTTCCCGGAATTTTTGTTTAAGATTGGAAAAAGACAGTCTGACAGATGTGGTTGTGGCTCTAGAGGAACAGCCGTGCACTACATATTTGGTAGATGTTCTTATATGAAATATCATTTTCATTTTGTTAAACATTTAACTTTGCTTAAGAATATGCAGAAGACTCCTTTTGATGTCAACAACTATAAAAAATTGGCAAAGAACTACAATATTCTGAATGGCATGTTTTCGTTTATTAGATACAAATTTTGACTATGAAAGAAATATTTGACTGTTTAAGTTTCTTGGGCAAATTGGACTTGAAAAGTGATGCTATCTAATTGAAAGAAATATTTGACTGTTTAAGCTTTATGGACTAATTGGACTAGAAAAGAGATGTTATGTAATTGTGATTCATTAGCATCTTTCACTGTTATTATAATTTATTTATATAGTTTTAGTTAGTTTACTTTAGTTTTTCTCGGCATTGTAACTTCAAATGTCGTAATTTCTTGTTTTGCATTCAGGTTAGTCATCTTATTATTTTTTTAGGTTTAGTTATTTTAAGATTTGTTGATGTAAAGTAATGTATGCTTTGCCTTTTTGAGAAAAAGATTGTGTATATTTGAATTGTTTAAATGATCGCCCGTTGTTTAGGGCCTGTTTCTGTGGCTGTGTTGTGCTGGATGCTTCTTGGGGATTTTCCCGCCGGAGCATGAACAGCCATAAACCTAACGGTTTGGCGCTCCGGCTGGGTGCTTCCAGCCCCTAGAACCAGAGATAGGAAAGTGCCCCCTGGTGATGAAAAAACGAATTAAAATCGGAAATCTCTATCGATGTCGAGTCGAATGAGCATACCACATCGTGATCCGACCCATAGAAACAGAGATAGGAAAGCGCCCCCTGGTGGTGAAAGCTAATCGCGTTTGGGGGCAAAGTAGGCTGATGAACACCGGAGATGCATAATAGGATTAAGCTCTCACAGACCTTTTCAACGATGTATCACATGAGGGGTATGTGCAAAATTAAAAAAATACCCCCTCCCCCTGCATAATATGATTAAGCGTTCACAGACCTTTCCACGATATATCACATGAGAGGTGTCGGCAAAATTTAGAAAAGTGCCCCCTTTAGGGGGGTGAAAGTGGGAGGATGGACCCCGAAGATACCTAATATGAATAAGCGGTCACAAACCTTTCGAACAATATATCACATGAATAGTGACGGGGGGCGAGCAAAATGTGGGGGTGACACCTGCGGTGCACAACATGAATAAGTGGTCACAGCCCTTTGTATCGATATGTGACATGACATATATCGTTAAAATTTAGAAAAGTGCCCCCCCCCCCTTGTGTAGGCAAAACGAGCTCCACCCCTCCCTATTATTTTTGACGCGGCTTTATTTTTAAAATTTATGTTATGTGTTATAAAATATCGTAAAGTTTCAAACAGATAGCTTTATTATACTTCCTAATTTTGTTCATTGGAATTTAATATATTTGCTGAAATTACTATTATATATAGAATATTATAGAAATAAACCCTCCTTTAGCTTTTAATTAAGATATATGAACAATTTTTAGAATTTCTGAAAGTTGATTTGTATTTATTTATTTATTTATTTATCTATTTATTTATTTTTTGTTTATTTATTTATTTATTTATTTTTTGCGTTGCACTGTGCATGTTTGGAATTTCTTAGCAATTTCTTAGATTTGCATTATTTTATTCAATTAGACATTGTACTGTTACAATAAATTTAAATGGAAACTTCACTTCTAAAACAAAAATAATTTAGCAACTTGATTTCATTAATTTATAAGAAATGACGTGAAAGGTATTCCTGCGAACGAAATGCCTGTCCTTTACCGTTTTTTTTTTTTAGAAATAAATAAATCACATTTAATTCATTTCAAAAATTTTGTTTACTTTTGGAAAGAAATTTTAAATGCCGATGACTCTTAATGTATACATTTTAGAAGGTACATCTTCCCTCAAAAACTAATTTATTTTTAACGATCTTTCTAAAATTATATATTTAAAATATTTTTTAAAGCATAAACACTACGTCTGATTACTATATTTTACAATATTATAAGAACACGCATTTTATCAGACAATTAAATGCACTAAACAAACATGAGTGAAAAATTAACATGGGCCAGGACTCGAACCTGGGACCTCATGCGTACCGTGCTGACACTCTGCGACTGAGCCACCAAGATCGATATCCTTGACTGGTAATTTCTCATACTTATTCATGTTGGAAACAGTCATCTGCCACAGTTTGCAGTCATATTTAGTTGTCTGATAAAATGTGTGTTCTTATAATTATGAAGTTTTATTTCTTTTTAAATATCTTTAGAAGAAAATAGCTGACTTGCAGATGAAATTTGATATGGTTATAACCTGTAACTGATTTGTGCTATTATAATACAGATGGTACATGGTCGTTGGCGGGTTTTATCTCTGTTTTGGCATATTCTTTTAATCGCCAAGTTAATTAACAGTTTTTTGCTAATTAAGGATAGAAAATAATTTTTTACACTGGATTGTATAAAAGCATATAGATTACGTAATTATTTGTCCAAAAATGCATTCCTTTTTTATTTTGCCCAATATTAAGGCCTGTAAGTTGTTTGAAAAAAAAAAAGTTTGACGAAGAAAAAAGTGATCATTTTAAGTAACTCGACGTTTATTTTTTAAAATCTATATCTCTGTTTATAAATCACTTATGAAGATGAGTTTGGTCTTATATTGAAGAAATTCTTTATTAGATTCTTCTAGTTTTCGTTTTTTTTTCTGCGACGTTTGGTTTTCTTGATATCTGATATTTTAATCTTGCATGTTTTGTCGATTTAACATTGCGAAGTTGCTTTCTGTAAGTAAGCAGTAGCGGTGTAGTCCAGTTCTTGGCGTTGTTTGTGTGGCATTTTTTTTAAAGCTTGGATTGGCAGAGCGACCGCCCTGCTTGATTCGATTTATTTATTTGTCTCTATTTCAAAATATTTATTGTATTTTGTAGACTAAAAAAATCCCTTTAAATATGGAAAATGTATCAACGAATGTTTTAAAATAATGCAGCAAATGGATCGGAAAATTGAATCTATTTAAACATGGCGAAAGTATCAATGAATAATTTAAAATATCGCTGCAATTATATCTAAAAAATATTTTTATCTTCGATAGAATTGTATGTTAAATGATTTCTGAGTAACTAATAAACGTAAATTTAATAGATACTTAATGAGATAACTTTTCTTTTATGGATGAAAATGAATCATTGAAATCAATTTCAAATTAAATCTATTGAAATTCATAATTTAATAATGATTAATTACTGACAAAATTCTTCGAAATAGTTTATCAAAGGGTATGTTTAGAATCAAAATTATTGAAATATAAATGTATCCATTATTAAGCCATTTCATAACCCACTTTATATAACTCCTTTGAATTTATTTTGAAAGGGAAAAAATAGTTTCAAGTTTATGGATTTCTATATAATCTAAAATTTGTTTTTTTCTAAAAGGAACAGATTAAAAAAATACATATTCAAAAGAGATAATAAAGTTAATGTAACATTTGATTAAATTTATTAAACACAAATACGTATTTCGAAGATTTTATTCATAAAATTGATATTGATTTCAGTATGTCCTTTATTTAGCATCCAGTATAATTGTAAATTACTTTCTATACGGTTAATTCATTACATTTTGCTTCTATATGATAAAATATTTAAAAAAAACAAAGTTTGAAAAATATTCTAAGAAAAATGAGAAATACAGTCTTTTCAGAAATCAAAGACTGTATAGGAATTGTGCACAGAAAATGACTAAATGTGCTAAAGCTTAATAACTCATTTATGGAATAAAGGAATGTTTTGTAAATGCTGAAGAAATTTTCAATGAAAATTGTATGAAATATATTACCTCAAAATCTTTCATTTTCTTTACGTAACAGAATAAAAGCATCCGTTCCAACCTATCTCTTATTGCATTAGCAGAATAAAAACATCTTTTGCAACCTATATCTTAGTGAATTAGAAATGTGGATCTATTAAAAGTTATAATGATAATAATCTTTCTGCTCAAATAAGTCAAATTGTTACTTAGTCTTCCAGATATAAGAATTGTGAAAAATGCGTGTTTCGTAAATAAGTCCTTTTCTCTCGCAACTTAGTGTTTCATTGTTTTTTTCTGTCTTTGTTAGTTTCTTTATATTAAGTAACTTAAATTTACATGTGTGCAATTTAAACGCTTATTAAATTATTAGTTACACTGGTAGTGTTAATTACTGGCACACCGACTCTGCTGTTAACCAGTAGTTGCCACAAGTGTCTATTAATGGCAAAAATGAAAAATCCTCTTGCACATCTAGTTCACACCTATGTCAAAAACGAAGTTATTGTCTTTTAGTACAGGTTTGAGGACATATCTGGCTGTATCAAAATGGTATATACTATACAGCGAGTATCTCATAAACTGGTTCACATTGCAATATATCCATAAATATAGGGTAAAAGTAGCAATAGTCGGCCACATTGAGATAAAATGAATTACGAATAGTTTACTTTTGGTTCTGAATGAAATATTACCATTTCGCTATATTCAGCCATCTATCACAAGACATAAGCCATCACCAAAGAATTATGAGTATTTTTTTTTATTTAGTAATCTGCCAATGTTTTTAAGATACAGGTTAGATAATCATTTTTCCTATTTTTTTATTAACTGATGACACTTTTTTTTAAAGGTAACTATTAATTCATGTTTTATTTTTTCTCTAAAATTATAAGTCTCCAATATGTTGGGTAAATAAAATAATGTTTTTGAGTATAAAAAGTAAATAAATTTTGTTAGTCTTAATTAATTTTAATGGGGCCGATCATTGGGTATTATATTTTGCTTACATGTTCAGTAGTCGGTCACCAGAAGCTGACTACTCGATAAATAGTTTTTTTTTTTAAAGTTTTTTTTTGATAATTTGGTAGATATAGCTTTACTTAGATACTTATATTTAAAAAAAAAAGAAAGAAAGAAACGTTTTTTAAGTTCTTGTTTGTTTATTTCTAAGGGAAACTACTGGAACTACTGAACCAATTTCAAAAGTAATGGTGGTAAAATGAGTGTGACAGCCCCTGTTTCTACAATGACGATATTTTAAGTCAGAGACACTTCCCCCAAGTGAATGGAGGAACAAAAAACATTGTAAACCTGCCCTTTTTGGGATATTAAAGGAGCTAGAGGCTTGAAATTTGGTGTGGGTTTTTTTTTTCTAGAAAATTCAAAATTTAAAAGTGTGAAATGAGCGAAAAACTTTCTAAATTACAATTTGTGGGGAATTGTTAAGAATATAAACTTGAAATTTAAAATGTGTTACTTTTAAGACGTAAATGCACGATCAGGACAGTTAAAAAAAAAGAAAAAAAACTGAAAAAAAATAATAAAACAGTGGAGAACATTCTAAAAACGTTCTAAATTACAATTTATATGGGATTACTGGGGAAAGAAACTTAAAATTTGCCCTGCCAGTCACTTTTAAGATGTAAACGCTCGTACAAAATAGTTTCTTATAAAAACGAAACGAAATTTAAAAGGGCACGGGACGAAACAAACGTTCTAAAATTACGATTTATGTGGTATTGTTCTGACTGGAAAGTTAAAATTTGGCATAGTGGTTACTTTAAAAATGTAAATGCTCGCTTAGAAAAGTTTCTAAGGAATTAGAAACTGCGGTTACTCTAAATCTCAAAGGCTCGCACAGAATAGGTTTAAAAAAAAATCAAAATTTAAAATGGTGAAATGATTTACGAAACGTTCTAAAATCACAATTACTTTGCGCCCACTAAATCGAATCCAAAATTTCTTTCAGGATAACACTGACACACAGGAACATAAAATACAAGTTCTAAATTATAATTTATTTTGAGTGGATAGGGGGGTTGCTAAACACTTGACATGACTTTTAATTTTAAAATTTAAATGCAGCCGCAAAAGACGTACGAACATATTCGAAATTTAAAAGAGTGAATTGATTAGAATATGTTTTAAAATCACGATTACTTTTGCAATACTGAAACGATTTCACATCTTATCTCGGAATAATAATGATGATGATCTCTACATGAAAATGGGGTAAGGTAAAGCCAGGATAGATGGCGCGGTCGGAGAGATTGCGCACATAGAGTTTTGGGGGGGAAGGAGTAGAGTGAGCGTGCAACGACTCCAGGTAGTTGTACAACAACAGTAGTAGAGTGTCTACTTGAAAGTGCACGTTGATTGCTTTGAGCGTCTAAGATAAAGTATTGCTATTTTGTTTTGTTTTCCCAAAGTAAGTGCTTGAATTTTCATAGCTATTCATCAGAAGTTCAAAACAATGTCAATAGTACAAAATATTTTAAATTTAAACGATTTCTCATAAGCTACTAATCTAGACTAACAATGTGAACATCAACGGTTCGCTTTAGAATAGGTCATGTTTAAATAAAAGGCCACGCAATCTCTCCTACTGAAATTGGAGAGTCTGCGCATCTGCTACTTAGGAGAGATGGCGCAGTGTTCCCATTAGTTTCCATGCTGGGAGAGATTACGCAGCTTATTGGTAAATTTGCATAAAAAAATTAAAAATGAAAATGGACTAATTTTAAGTTAAACGTGTTATTAAGTAACATAATTTTATCTTGTAACCTTATCTGGACTTGCTTTTTCTGATTCTTTATTTTTTTTCCCTTTAATTACATTTTTTTAATCGTTTTTAAAATTATTTCCTTTTTCTGATTCTTTAAACATTAGGTTGAAATATTCACTCGTAATACAATAATATTTGTTCACAAAAACCTTACAGCAATGTCATTTAAGTGTAATTATTATTGTTAACAATTTAATTGTAGTTATTATTAGTAACAATCTCTCCTACCCATGTGCGCAATCACACCAACCCTGTAAGGACAGATTGCGCAAAGTAACTTTCTTGGTTTTATTACAACTGTTCTATTAAATTGCAACATAACAACAAAATAGCAATGAAAATGCATAAAAAAACAAATGAAGTAAAAATTATTCATGAATAGTTTAGCAAAAAAATAATATTTAGATTTTTTATTGTTATTCTTTTGATTTGTGTGCAGACTCTCCTAGCTTTACCTTATATTTTATCTCTGCACAAACTGACCTCATACCACGGTTCGTACGCTTTTATCACAATTTTTTAATAGAATTTTTCTCCTTATTTAAATGCAGAAAAGTATTACAAATCCTGTAATTAAACGAGACGTCTACAATTTCTGCCATTTAAATATTTAATAGTTAAATTCTATTAAAAAATTGTGGTAAAAGAGTACGAAGCCTGTCATACGGGTGTAAGATGAAAAATGTTCTAAAATTCCAATTTCTTTGAATCTCTTGACACTAAAATTATGAAATTTCATATGGTGGTGGATTTTAAAACATAAATGCTCATTAAGAACGTTCATTAACATATTCGATATTTAAAAAAATGAAACCATTGAAAGCAATCGATAATTATGATTTTACTCCCAAACTTCCGCGGCTAGAAATTTTAAGTTAACATGCAGATTACTATGAGACGTGATGCTCCTAATGATGATCCAATTTTAAAGATTTTCAAATAAACGAAATTGGAAGAAAACGTTCTACAATTATATTTTTGCTATGATTTATCTAAAAATGCTGGTCTAGAAACTTTAAATTCGGCTTAGAGATAGCTAAGTACGATGCGGTAAATACCACTGGATGGCTTAATTAGCAAAGCACTTGGTGCTCTATACCAATGTATCGATCCCCGGTCTGGATACATTTTTCACTCAAGTTAGTTGTACGCTGTTAAGCAAAGGAAAAGAAAATTCACAGCCTTTGTACTGCTATTTAAAGATTTATGGCGTACTTTCAGTCCTGCTGAAAATTTAAATAGAAATTTAAATAACTATACTTTGTTTAAGAATTTTATTGTTTTCATTTAAAATAACACATTTTTCTAAAAGAAATTGAGGCAATATATACTATATGTATATATTAGATTCACAGAGTAAAATGGTAAGATTCGAATTTCAACTGTTTGCTATTCATTAGGTTTTATCTGAAAAATTTTCTCCACTCAAGCAAATTAATATGATGTACAAAGACATTTTCATTACTTGACTGAAAAAAAGATTTTCATTAATTCAAAAATTCTAAGAAAACATTTGATCACAACAGGTATTTGGATACTCAAAATACAGCAAATTGTCGATTTATAAGATTACTTGAAACTATATCTTCTATTACCATGACACTTTAGTCATTCAAATTTCTCGAAAATATGTTTAATTTATTTAATGCAGGCTGAGATTGTAGTGCTTTATACGCCAGTTTACTTCTCTAAGAATCGTGTGTTTGTAATGGAGACATGGTATAAGTTATTCCAGACAGAATATATTATACGTTATCGACAAATAAAAAATATAAGCTTATACTTACATATCGGATTATAATAATAAATTATAATACATTGGAAATTGTACGCTAAACGTGACAAATGAGATGCGTTCGTACTATAACTAGTCTTACAATGTAAAAATAATCATCGTTATTATTTCTGTGAAATGAATTATATCGTCTGTTATGAGCGAAATGAGCATGATGTTATTATTATTATTATTATTATTATTATTATTATTATTATTATTATTATTATTATTACGTATGCCACGTAGACAGATTCGATTTAGTTTCGACACCAGACAGCGCTGCAAAATTCACCATGGAGATCACGCTTTGCGAATGATTACCTCTTTGGTTTAATATTTCTACGATTCAAGATGAACGAATCTCTGTGTCTCATTGTGTTTATTTACTTTAATGAATTAAGATATTAAACTATTAACCTACACTGTTAAAAATGCGCAGCAAACTGTCTAGTCATTTGACCGTTTTTATAGAAAATGATTACATAACTGTAATTTAATTTTGCTCTGACCATAATAGGGACAATAATATGGTTAGAATAGAGTTAAAATACTATTATGTAACCGTTTTCTACAAAAACGGTCAAATGTCTGGAGAGTTTGCTGCAAATTTTTAACAGTGTAATTTCCACTGAAGTTATCTCATTATCTATACATTTTTAAATGTAACTCGTCTCTCAAGCAAACAGTCTTTTCGAACTATCATTCTAAATATGTAAGTTTTATGCAATTTTATTCGAAAAAATAATTTTGAATAAAAATGGCTGCTTTTGATATAGGAGGAAACAAGTGGTTAACCCGTATTTGTTTTCCTCAGTCACATGACTTGCGTTTCTACTACATAGATTACATATGATAGAATTTAATAGAATGAAGAAAACTTTTATTAATATCTTTGTAAGTTTTGATTCGATTTTCATAAAATTTGAACTGACTCGACAAAACTCTGCGTCTATTATGTAAATTAAATTTCAAACCATTTGTTTGGGTACCTTTTGCGCTGTTATATGCGGACGGACGGTCAGACGGACAGACTAGACGACGACTATTTATTATCTTAATCTAGCAAAATATAATATAACCATGAACGAAAATATATTATAGCCGCTACCAAGTTATCACGTTTCTGAAAAGTAGTCTTTATCATATTCTATTCTATTCAGTGGTTGGAGTATCACAGTTGAGATTTTTTCCAACAGAGTGAAAATATGCCGGAACCAGGACTCGAACCTGGGTACTTTGGTTTTCTTAGTCTTTATCAGTAGAAATCTCTAAAGCCAATGTATTTTTTAAATTAAAATAATCACTTATAACAACAAAGTTTCTTTTGCTGCACTGATTTATACATTTTATTAAAGAAGACGGATCCATGAATTACTATATTGGCATGACAAGTAGGAAATTTAATTACAGAAAAAAGAAGGGAATAGCTGATATTAAGTATAATAGAAAAACCACAGCCCTGGCAAGATTATATCAAAAAGAAACCATCCAAATAAATTTCAATGAAAGTAAAAAAAAAATTTCCTCCAGTCTATACTATCCATCTATAATAAGAGAAACCATAGATATAGTAAAACGTAAAAATACAATATGTAACGATGCAGCATCTTTTAACTTACCAAATTGTGGCTCGGGTTACTCCGTGATTACCAATATGAAAATAAACAACCAAGTAAACATAAAAGATAATGTGCGTAATTTTTAAAAAGTACATGAAAATTAAATGATAGCATTTGAAATAATAAATTCAAAGACCGCGCAATTATAGAATATTCTCATTCGTTTTTGAAAATGGCTCGGAGTGTGCCGAAACATGTCAACAACCTAATAAAAGTTTTTTTTCTGTATATTATGTTATTAATTTACACCTTGTAGCATTTAAAGGAAATATGTATCAAAACGTTGTAAGTTTTAGTAATAAAAAAAAGACATTTTTTAAATATCTTTTGTACACACATTTTGGGACACATTGGGACATACGTTGGGACACATTTTCTCTAAATACAAAGTTGGGACAAATATAAGGGGACATTTATAATATCAGGAGAATTTTATTTACATTTGTTGTCATGTCAATTATAAGTTGATTATACTTCAAATTCGCTTGCTGTAGTTTTGTTCTGCATAAATAACATTTTCATTAATTTAGTCGTTAGCAATATGAATAAACACAACAAACTTGTTGCGTTTTCATAAAGTATAATTGTAATTTTTTTAATAAATGAAAACGTTAAATATATTAAAAATGGATACATATTGAATGTACATTTTACAATTGACTATCCTATTGAGGTCTCCATTATAACAAGTTGTTTAAAAATGGCCCTGAAGAAGATTAAGCAAGGCGATACATTAAAGAACAAAGTACAAACAGTGAAACTGTTTCACTGAACAAAAAACTGACAATTTTATAAATAACAGTTTTGGGGATTTACTGGGTATTTGGTGTATAAAATGTCTACATAAAAGAATTCGTGTAATCAGGGTTCTCATTGCCGATCGCCTATAATTATCCGCAACCTTCGGATGTGATTTTTTGAAATTTTTTAAATGTTCTCTTTATAACAATTTTTTTTAATGTACGTTTATTCAAGTTAAAACTTTGAAAAAAATATATATGGAAAGTTTAGAAAGTACACAGAAATAATATTTTTAAAGTGAAAAATAATCAAAATTATGTGAAAAATTGATATTTGTGCAAAATAAAATCAACGCTTTCACATTTTGTAAATTGCTCAATAAAGAGAATAACTCTCCCTAGCCGCATTATAATAGCATCTCTGTCGCAGAAGCTACAGCACTTGAAGTACTAATGTAATGAGAAATTCGTAAAAATTCTTGCAACGTTTTAACTTATATCAGTGAAATATAAAACTAATCAATATATCTTCATGATTGTAGTCTGTTCCCTCAATAAACATTTGTAAAATAAGTTTAAAAAATTCAAGGCATTTCATGCATAATGTTTTGCTATAAGATGTTTTACGTACAGTAAAAATCTGAAAAACTTCATTTTGAGAAAAAGCAAAAAATAACTTTTAAAGGTGGTTCTTGCTATAAAAATAATTATTATTCTTTAAAGGTATAAGTATATACTTCATGAATTTTATTGAACATATAATCCAATTTAAATGCTAAATCTCGTAATAGAAAAATGTAAACATACATTTCAGCTTACTTTAGTTTGGAGAACGATATTTCAGGTTGTTAAATTGTTCGGCAAGCTGTAATACATGTAACTTTAAACGGTTGTAGCCCGGGTTAAAATTCAGATACAGACACAATAAAATCAGAATTCGACAGATAAAAGATCAAACTTTAATATTATTGCAAAAACGGAAAAATTGATATTTTCATCGAAAAGGACATATTAAAGGTGTCATGTCTTAATATTTTTCCGCTCCCTACCTCAGGACAGAGCACACACAGTTTAACATCTTTAAAACTTTTGAATTTTGAATTTTTTCTTTTTTGCTATTCCGCAGTAAAATAAAATAAAATAAAATAAATAAACAAATAAGTAAACAATAATCTAAATATGTATTTCACTTCCAAAATATTCTATTATCCTCATTTGTTCCCCCAGCTACTAAATTTTCAAGTCGTTTAAAACTGTTAACATTTTTTTTCTGCTAAATGTGTTGCTTTGTTAAAATATCATTTTGTAAAAATCCACCCCATAAGTTTTTCACACCCAACACAAAAATTTCTTCATCCCCCCCACCCTTTACTTCTTCTTGAGTACAGAAATCATTAATATATTTTTCTTTCTTTTCTGTACTGTTTGTTAGTAAATAAGCAATACTCTAAAAAACCCTGAAATTATTTTTTACCCCCAAAAGAGGAATTTTCTTGGTATGGGTGAGAATAAAAAATCCCAATATTTTCTGCACTTTGGATTCTCGTGTCACTTTTTAGAGTTGCATTTTTTAGCACCGCTTCATTGTAGCATCACACGAAACCACAAGTGGTCTGTGAAAGGTGTCCCGACACAAAGTTAAGGCTAATTAATAAGGAATTTTAAAGAGAGATTTTCAGATAAATGCTTCATAAATCTGTTTCTTAATATATTTTTCCATTAGGTTACAGTTTGTTTTTGCTAATTAGCCATATTGCGAAAGTTGTCAAAACCTGAGAGAACACTTCATATAATGTAGTATAGTAATGTTTAATTTGTGGGGAAATTGAAGGAGCATATCGGTCCAAAAATTGCTACATTCCAATTCGAATGTTCATCTGTTTCGGTAATATTCGAGACCTCACACAACATCTATAGCGAGACAAAACTTTCTTTGTATAAAACTTGGCCATCTTCCTTATAGTCCTAACTATTTCTGTTCAGACCGACATTTGTTCTGATCCTCTTAATTCTTTGAGGGGCGGTGGGATATATATTATTATATCCAACCGGATATTATATATATATATATATATATATATATATATTATCCCACCTAATTTTAATCCGATTCGAACCAGAAACTTTTAATTAAATTTTACTTTTTTAATTTTGACGGAAAAAGTTGAAAAATTGCTTTAAATTATTTTGAACTAAATTCTTTCGAAATACCTGTGTGAGTTCGACGTTACAGGAACAAAATTGCTTGCCCCTGAAAGGGTTAAAAAACTTTTAAAAAGTTAAATATTTTCATCAAGTGAAGAAGTCGAGGTCGTTTTGTGCAATGGCTTCATACACGGCATAATTCGTTTTATTATATAAGAATTTCAAAACAAAATTATCATGTTGGAAAAAGTCTGTTGACGTTAAATACAGATGCCCTAAAAATTCAATTGGTATAAATTAATACGTAATATTTTAAATATAATCTTTTAAAAAAGTGCTCTATATTTGATCCAACTTCGTATAGTTTAAATTTCTCATTTTAATTTGATTACAACCTCTTATAAATCGTACAAGATCTACACCCAATTTTGCAATCATTTAGTGACAATAGATAATTTTGTTTTATTTTATTTTATTCGACAACAAATAAAGCACTGTGAATATTAATACAACACTGAATTTATTTTAATATGTAAATATATAGACATAAATAAAACGAAAAAATATATTTTACAATACATGATTTTCAACAGTTCTGAATAAGTTAAACAAGCGTTTTTTAAACTGTGGTCCTCGAGGGCAGAATTTCTGGTCATTTCAGATTAATTTAAATACACACACACACACACACACACACACACACGCACACACACACACACACACACATATATATATATATATATATATTACACAATTTATTTTTTTTACGCAATCTGCTAAATTATTCTATAAAATTATAAAGTACCGTATATGAGCCCGGCTTAGTAAAATAGTCATTTACTATCCATATGTAAATCCATTTTATCCTAATCTACTTAAAAATATTTATTCTAAAGTATTGAGATCTAAAAATGGCTATAGCTACTTAAATTTATTCTTTAAATTGAACGTCTTTATTTTTAATCCATTATTAAAATTCATTATTATTATGCCCGTGTAATCAAACTGTTATAAACTTTTTATTTAAATACTAAAATATCACATCTCTTAAAATTATCCCGCGATAAAAACCTCAGTTCCTTTTTAAAAAAACATCCTATTATTAAATATTAAATGTCTATTAAAATATTTCCGAAATCCTTTCATTCTTTTTTTTTTTTTGCTATATCAAATTTTCATTTTCTTTTTTTTATAGCGTATTAACTTCGAAGTTTTAATCACAACCTCAAAGAAGATACTTTAATTTGTTGATACCTCAGCTATCTGGTAACGAGATTTTCGAAGCCTGTGGAACATTTTTCCCGCGCGGAAGTAAAATCACCTCAAAGTAATTGCGGGAAATGGGAATGAAATCCCTTTAAAGCCCTTAAACGTGACACAGATTTTAAAAAAAAATCTGTGTCACGTGACGTATGCTATGGTCTTACGCCAAGGCAGTTAAAACTTGATGCAGACTCGATTTTGAAGAGAATTATCGACGCTTGGTGTTTGCTAAAGGATACGGACGGATTGGGAGAGTAATAGAACATTGTCATCGAAGAGATTTTTTTTAAACTGTTGTGTTCGTCTGCAGTGAGCGGTGAATTTTATCAAGCTAACGAGAAGATGGGATTCTGTCGCCGAAGTTGCGTAAATCTAAACTGTTGCTTGCCTTCGAATTGGTATGTAATGGCAATGATATTATTCTATGGAGAGTTATTTAATTTAGCGCTTTCCAAGACAGCATTTCCCCGAATTCAGATATGTTAAATAAAAGAATGTGACTGTCATCTTTGTTTTTCTTTGAAAGCAATCGTCACTTTACTCGGTTGCTAAGATGCAAATTAATTTTCGACTGCCGTTAAATTCAGAGTGTGCCAGAAATGTCATCAATTTTGTGACATGTATATATTCAAATGAATTGCGGATCACACACTATATTTAACCCATTAGGCGCCGCTATATATATTAAGCAATTTTTTAATGAAACAGTTGTTTTTTATTTATGGAAAGAAAGTCTTTAAGGTATTTCTGAAGAAAAAAATTAAAAAAAATTGAATATTTAGAAAAAATAGCATGTTCCCAAAATGGGAGCAATGGCGCCTAATGGGGGTAAATTTTTTCACAAATTTTACTTATGCCTCCGTGCATTTATGTTTGTTATTTCTCAGTTTTTTCGCTATAAAATGGATAATATCATTCTGAAACTGATATTTTACGATTAGTTCATATAAATTAGTCCAACATCTACATTTATAATAAAAATAAAAAATAAAATTTCCGATTCCATAAGCATTTTTACTATCCACCTCTTTATTTTTCTTCAATACATAATTTTTGTCCTACTATTTTACATGAAAATGATTGAACATTTTTTATGCAGCATTATATTAAATTTTTTTCGTTTGCTGAAATTGGTTTTTTAACTTTTTTTTTTTTTTTGATTTTTGCATTTTGTTTAGTTTTTTCCATATTCCAATTTGAAGTTCGCCTGAACTTTCATCTAAAATATCAAGCCTGTGTTTAATACTTTGTCTTTTTTAAACACTAAATTAGATATTTCTTGATTGTCTGTTGATTTAGAATTTACAGAAAGCTCTACTCCACCAAATATAACATGGGATAAATCATCACATAAATTATTTTCTATTACATATGTAATAGAAAATAATTTATGCGACATACATATGAGGAAGATATCTCTCATATGTTACAATACTGCAATCGGGTGGCAAACAAACGATTTCCGGAACATCCGAAAAATCATCCAAATCTAAAAAATTGTTCAATCATCTTCCATGTAAAATAATCAGAAAAATAGAGAGATGGATAGTGAAAATGCTTATGGAACTGGTAATTTCATTTTGTTTTTTATTATAAATGTAAAAGTTGGACTAATTTATATGAAATCTTCTAAAAATATTAGTTTCAGAATGATATTATACCTTCTATAGCTAATAAGTTGAAAAATAAATACCACAAATGCACGGAGGCATATGTACAAGTTTTCAAAAACCTTACCCCCATTAGGCGCCATTGCTCCCATTTTGGGAACATCTTATTATTTCGGTAATTTGTGATTGATCTATTATACATATTAATTCCGGATTGACGTTGTTTAACATAATACACTGTTATGAACATATTTTAACTAAAAAATATAATTTTAATTATAAAGTTTTTTTTTATTTTTTTTTCGAATACTGCCAAAAAGCTATTTTTCGCCTTTTTTAACACGTTTTAAAAAATAAAAATTTCAAATGAAACTTAACAAAAAAATTTCAGATGTCATCTAATATATTCAAAATGCAAATAACATGAACCTTTTAACAATTTATAAAATACGCACTTCAGAAAAAAATCTTAAAGCAATGTTCCCAAAATGGGAGCAATGGCGCCTAATGGGTTAAGTAATAAAAAAGCGTAAACGTAGTATTGAAATGGTCTCTAAAATTCTCAGAGTTTAAAAATGTATCCGCATTTGAAATAAGTTTCAAAAACGAAAAAAAAAAAAAAAAAAAAAAAAAAAAAAAACTTTTAGAATACTACCTAAACTGTTTTCTATTTTTTTTTTAAATTAAAATAACGGTCATGTAAAATTAAAAAATTAAATTGCTGATTTGTTTACAGAAAATAGCTACATTAAAATGTTGCACAAAATATTGTTTGAGATATAATTTTCAAATTTATCAGTAAATTAAATATTAAAATTGACACCATATGACCACATAGTCTTGCTAACAAAAATATCGACATTAAATAAGGGCACAACATAATATGCAAACTGCATCGTAACTATATGCCAAATTAGTAGGAATTACGCCAAATTAGTAGGCCAAATTAGGAAAACTTCCCTAATTTCTCCAAATAAAACTTCGCTGACATAAAATAAAGAATACTTGCTTCTCTTGGATTAAGATACGTGAATGGAATTCATTGTTGAACAACTAAAGTTCAATTATTCTAAATGACAAAGGAAGAAGTAGAAAAGGAAATATAAGAAAAAATGTGATAAAAGTGAAATTGTAATAATAATATGCAAATTACATCATAACTATACCTAACTGTTTTGGACAAATATCCTTTCTTCTCCAAATAAAACGCGCAAATTCAATAAATAATACTTTCTTCTCTTAGATTACGATATGAAATACTTTGTTGGACAACTAAAAGTGCATGTAATGCCAAAGGAGGAAGTGGTAAGAATGATTGAAAAAAATTAAATTGACACTTATTTATGTACTTTTGTATATACGGTTTCATTTATCTAAATTTACATGCATTTTATTTAAAATAATAACATAAGAAAGAAGAAAGAGAATTTCAGAATTGAATTCATGGTAATTCAGAATTGAAATCATTGGGTCGCCTATTTGAAGCCAAAAGTTTCATAACAAAATGAAAAACACCGATTTACTCAGATTTGAAAGTGTTATTTTTCTCACTGCATTCACTTAGAAAATATATTAAAATATGATATGTTTATGTATTTTTAAGTAGGACAACACAGACATTTCTACAATATATGAGTTATTAATATTATTTATATAACAGCAAATAACGAAATTATCTCATTTAAAGGCAAAGAAATTTCTGTTGCGTGCACTGAGAAAAATGACACTTTCAAATCTGAGTAAATCGATGTTTTCATTTTGTTATGAAACTTTTTGTTTCAAATAGGACGGTTCAATGCTTTCAATTCTGAAATACCAGAAATACTCAGAATATTGAAACATGGAAATACTCAAAACTGATCACATAGAGGTCAGTTCATACTCATTTTTGAAACATGGAGATTCTCAAATATTACCACATAATGTTTTATTTTTGAGTGTGTGCATGTTTTCAGAAATGAGTGTATGCATGTTTCAAACTTGAGTAATTTTGATTCGGAATCATTTTGACTATGCGACGTACTCAGATTTGAGTATTTTTTGCTCAGTTTTAAAAATTTTGTTTCTATAGTGTGATTTTTCTTACTTTTTCAGTTCAAATTAAATTTTAAAAAATTAAAGAGCTTAAACTTTTGTTACTATGCTATGCTTCCTCTGAAAATTTTATAACAAAGTTTTTTAAATATGAAATAGTAACACAGTGACATATTTGAAACATTCAGATTTACGCATGTTTCCCCAAGACAAACTGCAGCAACAGTTGTTAACCAGAAGCAGCTTTCACAGATTATATTAGAGCTCATTTTTCACTGTGTGTTCCTTCATTACTCATAGAAGATATGAATAACAATTTTCATTGTGTTTAGAACGTTTCATTGTGTTAAAAACTTTTCTTTTTTGAAGTGCTTTAAAGAAAAACTTATTTTAACATAATAAGAAAAATATTTTTACATACTATATTTTTTCGAATTTTAAATCCATTACATTAAAAAATTTATTTAGCTAAAATTTTTATTTAAAAACTATAAAATTTACATTACATTTTGAGCTTTTACATTGTTTAATTCCTATAAAAATAATAGCAAATTTACATTTACATTTCATTACAATGCACCATATAAAGATTATTATATGAAAATTAAACGAAGTAAAAAATTGTCTTTGAACTATATTTGAATTATTTGAATATGTCCATGCTTAAAAAATTAGTATGAACCGACTTCCATGTGCTCATGTTTTAGCATTTCCATGTTTCAAAAATGAGTTAAGAACTGATTCTGATCATTTTTGAGTCTGTCCATGTTTCAAAAATGAGTCAAAACTGAACACTATATGTTGAATTTTGTGCATGCCCACGTTTCAATATTCTGAGTATTTCTGGTATTTCAGAATTGAAAGCACAAGGTCGTCATATTTGAAACAAAAAGTTTCATAACAAAATGAAAACATCGATTTACTCAGATTTGAAAGAGTCATTTTTCTCAGTGTACGTCGAATTTTGGATAACGCACATTTAAAGCGTTCAAAAGCGCAAAAATCCCTGAGTGATACATTTAGCAGGTATATCAGTGAAGAGTATAAATTCTGACATCCGTTTCTGGCACCATTTTTGTCTGGAAATTAACAGTAGATTGTGATGTGTTGTTGCTTGTTGTATCTTGATGCAGTTCAACAGACTTATGGTACTGGTAGTAAAGAATATTTTATATTTGATGATTGGGATTGAAATATGTTTCTGATAGTATGTGGAGTTGATCGTAACATTTTTCGTTTTCTTTCTTTATTTGCAGTTATAGGCAACGTCAGCAACAATAATAAATAATTTGCTAAAACATTCGCCATATACATTGAACCACATTTTAATATTTTCCTCATATTAAATAATAATAAATGGATCCCATTTTAATACAATAATTTAAATAGCCCCAAGTTCTATCTATTGTAACAACAATTTTCTTTTTTTCTCCGTACACTGTAAAAAAAATTGCAGTAAAATTACGGTCAGAGGCCGGCAGCAGATTTTCCAGTCATAACCCGCAAAAAAAAAAAAAAAAAAAAAAAAAAAAAATCCATGTCCATCATTTTGTGCAGCTCGTAATTTTACGGGGCAAAGTAATATAGCATTATAATGCACAGAATATAATGCACTTTAAAACACAATATCACTTTGCTTACTGTTTCGTAGCACGTAGCACGTTAGATAATCATCCCAGAATCGCTGTTTCGGCGGGTTAAAATTTTCGAGACACGAGTAAAATGAAGGGTTACACCCTAGCGGAGGACAATGTATGGGGTCGTACCATATTTTTGCTAACATATGAGCTAAAACTGTAAGAATATGTAGATTGCTCTTAATTTTCTAAGTATCTAATTGCTGCTTATTTAGTGGATCAGATCGTTTTTCATCAAATAAGGCTGTTGCCCGTGAAAATTGAAGGGCGAACGCTCATAAATTTACAGTTTATTCTGAGAGTGTATAAATACTTCTCATAATGAATTCAGCATAGTCTTCTACGCTCGGCGATATGTCGTGGAGAAAGTCGATGAACATTATGTTTTTTGGGCTTTTTAAAATTCAAAATAGTGTTTTAAAGATTTTGTTAAGAGTTGACAGTGAACATTGCATAGATTTAGTAACAGTGCTTTGCCTTGGAGGATTTTCTTTTATTATACAAGATCTTACCTTTGCAATAATCGAAAATTTCCTTTTTATTCTTGTGTACATATTCGGAATAATGTGTCCACTTGCAGCCAGACATTCAAGTTTCTTCAATGTCTTATTGACAATATTACCTGCTATGGCTTTAGATATAGAAAAACCCTGCCTTTCACAGACAGACAGACAGACAGCGCCCACCCTAGGGACCAGCTTTTGGCTAATGGCCAGGACGAACCCCTAAGCCTAGGGAGGAAAAAATAGTGTTTTTTTCAATAACCGAATACGAATAAGCGTCTTCGAAAAGTGCAGAAATAGTGCCTTTCATCCAATCTTTATTTAAAAGCGCCATTTTGCACGTAAATAAAATTCTTAGTTTGAAAACCGAGTTTATTACCGATAATTTATACTTTCAAAAACATATTAGCAGTAAAAAATAATTTCTCTAAGAAGTTAATTTTTTTATACCAAAACAAACTCGTCATATCAATCAGAATTAATTAAAAAAATTTATATTGAAAAATATGCTATTTAATAGTAAAGAAGTTTATATTACGTTCAGGATGTCATATCTGAACGAAAAGAAAAAAGAAGTTAATCGGATGGATTTTTTTCTAAAGATGTAAAGTAAAAATTGTTCCGTATATTTAACATTAGCGTCCTCAACAATATACTCTTCCTACACTCTCAGAAAAAAACTGTAAATTTATGAGTGTTTGCCCTTCAATTTTCACGGGCAACAGCCTTATTTCATGAAAAACGGTCTGACCCCCTAAATAAGCGTCCTTATCCCTTAGATACTTAGAAAATTAAGAGCAATCCACATATTCTTACAGTTATAGCCCATATGTTGGCAAAAATACGGTACGACCCCATAAATTGTCCTCCGTTAGGGTGTAACCCTTCATTTTACTCGTGTTTCGAAAATTTTAACCCGCCAAAACAGCGATTCTGTGATGATTATTTAACGTGCTACGTGCTACGGGACAGTAAGCAAAGTGTTATTGTGTTTTAAAGTGCATTATATACTGTGCATTATAATGCTATATTACTTTGCATCGTAAAATTACGGGCTGCACAAAATGATGGCCATGGATTTTTTTTTTTTTTTTTTTTGCGTGGTATCACTGGAATCTCTGCTGCCGGACTCTGCCCGTAATTTTACTGCAATTTTTTTTACAGTGTAGCTCAATGAAAATTTTAAAATACCATTAACTAAATTCTTTTTGGAATGATTTCAATGATGCGGAATGATGAAAGCGATTAAATAACGTGTCAAAGATGTGCGTTATCATTTAGAAAAATAAATTTGCTACGAATTTTAACGCGAGAACGATCTGTATTTTTGAATAATTTATTTCAGTTTTGGAAAGTAAACAGTTCTTTGTGTCTAATGATAATTTTGTTATTATTTTATTGAATAAAATATCCTGTAAATAGACTATTCACTTTTTTATATCTTTTACACGGACTGTATAAATATTGGTGCAAATATTTTCAAAAAATCGCTTTAGCACTTACAATTGAAAATATTTCTATTTAATCGTGAACTTATTGCATATAAGCACAAAAATTATTTATTTTTATTTTTAAACTTTTTAATTATTGATATTAATTTTTATATATATAAAAAAAATCTTTAAGATATTTTATGTTAAAAGGAATGTTATAGGGCAGATGAGTTCTTTATATAATAACACGTAATACAGAATTCATGTATCGCATTTCTGTAAGAAAAATTAAAAGTAATTTTTAATTTTGTTATTTTCATGTCGCATGTCTAAGAATTTTCAGTACAACTTTTGAAAAAAAAAAAAAAGAAACATCATGTAATTTTATGCTGCATTTAAAACTCTTAATCGAATTTTTTTTTCTTTTTTCAAGGGAAAAAACTGTTGAATATTTATTTATTTTGATTATATTTTGAGAAGAAACAAATATGTTTAAATAAGTGTCAGACTAAAGTAAACATATATTATTGTAATGTATTATAAACTTTGAATTAAAAAATATTTAAAAGACTTGTTTAATACTCTCTCTTATAAATAAAAATATATAGAAAAATCTATATAGCACGAACGTCAAAATTCACCTTAACAAATTTTATAAACACAATGTAAACACATTGATAAATTTCGTTACTACCGAGGTGCAATAAACCAAGTCACAGTTTTAAAACATTAAAACTATTAGATGTTAAGATACATGAGCTTTCGGCTAAACATTAGCCTTCCTCAGATGAAACCATATCATCGTCCATCATGAAACCATATCATCATGAGGTTTCATCTGAGGAGGGCTAATGTTTAGCCGAAAGCTCATGTATCTTAACATCTAATAGTTTTAATGTTTTAAAACTGTGATTTGGTTTATTGCACCTCGGTAGTAACGAAATTTATCAATGTGTTTACATTGTGTTTATAAAACTCTCTCTTAGATTTAGCTTTTTTATGAAAATCCTTATTTAACTTAATTTATTTTCTAAATAAAATCTAAATTAATTATAACATTTTTTTCATATGATTTTTTTTTCTGCTAAATAACTAAACATAGTTCTATGATTAGTTTTGAAATAAAAACAGTTTTCATAAAAAGTTAAAAAAATTACATTAAAAAAGCATTTTGTATGGGAAATTAAATAATATTTATTTGCTGAAATAGATAATTTATAAATAGAAAAAACGGTAAAATATATCGTCTTATCTATAATTAACTACATAACTGACATAAGCGTTCCAATTTACTATAATTTTGCAACAGATAGTCATTCTAACTGAACTATGATTTATCACATTGTCATTTATTATAAAACGTATATATGATCAATAACTTGAAAGGTGAATTCTTGGAATATATTTTAAAAACTTTGAGATATTTAAGATTTTGATGGGATAGATGTAAATATAACAGTGGTATACAATTTTACTTTTTTCCCCCCTCAAGATAACATTATTTATGGAAACTATACATTTTTACCATGATTTTTTTTTTATTCTTTAAGATATTCCGTTCAGGCTGTTTTCAAAGATACAATTAATAGTACCAGCTGATGATTTTATGCATATAGATATTACTCTAGACAAAAAAGAAGAACAATACTTATTATTTAAAATATATATATATTTATTTCAATATACTTTCTAATGCTCAGATTTTATTTTATTTTTTAAAATTAAGAAATGATAGGAAAGAGAGGTGCAAATTTTGTGTATTTTAATATTAGTATATTAGACTAAATTTTAGATACACTGGCGGAAATTGAATTAAGAAAACACGGTTTTTTAATCAAACCATTTATAATATTAACTAAAAATGAATGAATTTTCATACATTATACATGCTATGTACAACAAATAATTTAGAAAAATAAAATTTCATACAAATTAATAAACTAAAACATAACATCAAAAATTAGATTTTAGTAACATAAAAATATGGAAATTGATTTATGAAATGTCACATTTAATTGAAATTAATAATTAGTAAAGCCTCCTTTATTCATTAGGTTTCTGGTATTCTAGATGGCATTGATAAAACAAGATTTTGGATGTATTTCTGATCAATTAGTTTCCAGTTTTGACAGATTGAAGCTTTCATAACCAACAAGTGATGTGTACTGCATCCCATTTGCATAAACCATTCGAACAAGCTGTCCCCAAACGTTTTCGATGAGGTTCAGATCAGGACTAATAGGTGGATGATCTAATAGAACAATATTCTGTTCGTCAAACCTATCTTTCATTGTATTTGAAATTTGAATACTTGCATTATCTTGCATGAAGATATAATCTAAACCATAGTATTGCCCTGCAAATGGATGAAGTGTATTTTTTTAAAACTAAACTATAATCAAAAGAGTTCTGGCGACCGTTTAAAAATACAATTTCACTTTTGCCATCATAAGCAATCGCTGTCCAAATCATCAAACTTCCGCCACCAAAATTTCTGCTGAATGTAGATTTCGGTTCTTTTCGGAGATCTCTCCAATCCGTCAGATCCGTCCCTTTTTCCGTCAGAGAAAATGACTTTCTTCCAATTGTCACCCATTGCCATGTACTTCTCGCAATACTGCAAACGCATCTGCAGGTGATGCAGAAATAACTTTGGACACGGCTTCATTTTTGACCATTTCAAACTCCGTGAAGAATGTAAAATTTGCCTAACTCTTCTAGAAGTAACAGGCAGGGATAGATCTGCACAAATGTGCTTTGAACTGTGACCAGATTTCAATGCAAGTTAAAGAATCCCCCTTTTCTGTCTCTTGCTTAAACGTTGATTACCCTTTTTGTTAAAATTTTTGCCTTAATTTGCTGGATCTTTTCTATAGTTATATATCACACCAACAGATCTTTTAATTATTTTACTAATTTCCGGGACAGACTTTCCACATTCTAAATATGCGTCGATTTTACCTCTTTCTTCCTCAGACAAAATCTTTCGTTTACCCATCGCGAAAATTGTAAATGAAACGTATTGCTTTCACTGTACAACGCTTTATATGTCTACTTTGCAGGTCACGTTACATTGTTTTATGCAAATTTTTGTCACATTGCTCCGGAATAACCAATGAAATGTGATATTTCATAAATCTATTTCCATGTTCGCATATTACGAAAATTTAATTTTTGACTTTTTGTTTATGTTTAATATTATGTGTGAAAATTTATTTTTGTAACATATTTGTCATACGTACTATGTATATCCCATGAAAATTCATTAATTTTTAATGAATATTATAGAAGTTTTTGTCAAAAAAACCATGTTTTCATAAATCAATTTCCACCAGTGTACATAAATATTATATTCTCCCATTGTTTTATATTAGATTAATATAAATTTAATTTACATAAATATTTTCTCCAATAATTTTCTTTTTTTTTTTTTTTAAATATACAAAAGTTTTTATATGTCTATAAAGATAGAAGTCTTTATAACAGACCAGCTGTTATATTTCGAACATATTGCAAGAAATAACAATCCATGCCTCCGTAATTTATAATTAAGTCGTCCTTAAATAAGCAAAAAAAAAAAAAAAAAAAAAGATTGACTAATTCAAACGTTTCATTTTCTAGTAAATAATTCCATTAATACATTTGTATTTCTTTTGTACTAGTTAATGTTATATACATTTTTTGTTACTCCATCATCCATGAACACAACCAGAATAACATATACATTCTTTTTCACTTGGTTATATTAGTTGCGTTGTGGACATTGTTTTAATTCTTACCATTTTTAATAAGAAACACGAAAGTCCTTACATTTAATTAAACTGTTTACATACTTATGGTGCAGCTTTCAACTGCAGCGTAGAAACTTGTTATTTGTATAATTTCACTCTATTTAATTAAATCAAAGTCTCAGGAGAATTTATTCTATATCGTAAGCATTTTTGTTAAAGAAAATGTAATTCTGATCTTGGAAGTAAATAGTCTATTTTTCGTGAATATTTCATTTTGTATAATTTATGAATAACATTATTTATAACGTATTATTAAACTCGATTTGTATTAACAAATGTGAGAATATATATATTTATAAATATCTAGTATTTCTCTAGATATTCAAATAATTCTTTCTGTAACATTTGGATATATTAACAACAACAACAAAAAAAAAACATACCTATAGAATCGAATATGAGCATACTGGATGTTTATGAATGAAATAAATAAATGGAACATACATATAAAAATATTCAATTTAGAATTTGATAAATATTATTGAATTCTGCCTGTGTCACATTCTTTTTTTCATTCGTGTCCTACAATCCATCTGACAAAAACTTAAACAACGTAATAAATAAAGCGCTCTGTTTAATGTAAAAATAATTCTTAAATTAAAACTAATATACTATTTCTGAAGCGTTAGGGAATAATTAAATCCTGGGTGTATATGAGTAATTACAAAGAAAAGTAGTTAAAAAATACGTTTATGTATTTGTGGTTAATTAAAAAAATTTTAGCTGTTTTAAAATATTTAATGTATTTTTTATTATATTCTATGTCATCGTCCTTTCACGCCATCAAGTTTTGAGATGAAATTGTTGCCAAATTAAAGCTTAAACATTGATTTTTTAAAACCCTTTGAAGGGCAGTGGGATATAACATATTCCACTTTGGAATCAAATTTTACTTTTATAATATATGTGAAGAAAAGCTTTTACTTATTCCGAAATAAATTTGTTGTTAAATCCCGGTGTGATTCAATGCTTTCAACATTTTAGAAAAATAAGTACTTTGCCCCTGAAAGGGTTAAAATATTTATCACTCTAAATGCAAGAAAATGCCCACTTCCCACCCTATTGTTTCTTCAAACTACCGGAATTATCACAGAAGATTCCACTGGAAAATTTAAAAGTAATTTTAATTAAGTTAAGCACACCAATCAGCGGACTCAATCAGGACTAAGGTTATTAAATCATCAGATAACCTCAGTGGCATCGAGCTCATTCACTACTAACACACTTGTTCCATTGTGCACATATTATACCACTGTTGCCAGTGGACTGCTTTTTTTAATTCAGTTTTCTTGATTGCCACCAGTTATTAGAGAAAGTCAAATTCGCCTTATTTAATGACAGATTAAATAAGCCGAAAACAGGTCGAATTATACCATTTTAAAAAATTGGTACCAATCAAACAATCTCAATTCTAAAAAATGTAACCCACTGGTGACACTGTATCGTACCCGAACCCGAAATTTCTACTTAAAGTCAACCTGAAACGGGACCAGTACACCCGAAGTATCACACCCGAACACAACCCAAACTCGAAGAGAAAGAATATTATACTATATTTAAAATATATTATTCAAAAGTAATCCGCAATTAAACCTCTAATATCAATTCTGTCAATTTTGCATAAAAACGAGCCTATATACACTCATTATATTAAAATATATAGTTTGTTTTATTTGATAAATATTCAGGACTTTCTTTTGAATAATCAGTCAAATCAAGATCGACCTCAAATAGTAACAACCAAACACAAAATATTTAAAGTCAACCCTTCCCAAGCCAATCCGCGTGTTGGGTCCGGTAAAATTGTACTCGACCAGATACAGGACAATAGCTGCGAACCCAGGGGGTGAGAACGGGAAGAAACATGAGAAAAAATATAGAAAATAAAAGGGAAAAGCCGCAAGAAAACATGACGGTTTTAATCATTAATCATTAATTAGATTAATCAATTAGATAGAGAATTGATTTACTCGTTAATCAGAAAGAGGGTTTGGAATTAAATTAATTATTAATAATTAATCTATAAGTATGATTAAACTAAGTTCAATCGTCAATCTAGATTACCGATTAAACATTTAATCGTTAATTTTCAATCGTTAATAAATTAAAAAATTTGCACCACCCTGCATATATTATTATAATGTATTGTAAACTTTGAATTAAAAAGTATTTAAACGACTTGTTTAATACTCTCTCTTATATTTAGGATTTTTATGAAAATCCGTATTTAATTTAATTTATTTTCTAAATAAAATCTTAATTAATTACAACATTTTTTTATGTGATTTAATTTGTTTTTTTTTTTTTCTGCTAAATAACTAAACATAGTTATATGATTAGTTTTGAAATAAAACCAGTTTACATAAAAACTAAAAAAAATTACATTAAAAAAGCAATTTGTATGAGAAATTGTATAATATTTATTTGTTGAAATAGATAATTTATAAATAGAAAAAACGGTAAAATATATTGTCTTGTCTATAATTAACTACATAACTGACATAAGCGTTCCAATTTACTATAATTTTGCAACAGATAGTCATTCTAACTGAACTATGATGTATCACACTGTCATTTATTCAAAAACGTATATATGACCAATAACTTGAAAGATGAATTCTTGGAATATATTTTTAAAACTCTAAGATATTTAAGATTTTGATGGGATAGAGGATAATATAACAGTGGTATACAATTTTACTTTTTTTCCCCTTAAGATAACATTATTTATAGAAACTATACATTTTTACCCTAATTTTTTTTTTAATTCTTTAAAATATTTCGTCCATGCTGTTTTCAAAGATACAACTAATAACACCAGCTGATGGTTTTATGCATATAGATATTATTCTAGATAAAATAGAAGAACAATATTTAGTATTTAAAAAAATATATATTTATTTCAATAAACTTTCTAATGCTCAGATTTTATTTTTATTTTTAAACTAAGAAATGATATGAAAGATATGTGCAAATTTTGTAAATTTTAATATTAGTATATTGGACTAAATTTTAGATATATAAATATTATATTATCCCACTGTTTTATATTAGATTAATATAAATTTAATACACATAAATATTTTCACCAATAACTTAAAAAAAAAAAGATACATACGTCTTTATATGTCTAATAGCAAGCTATGCCCGCTACGCTGGTCAATTTCTCTTTAAAAATCTTTAATCAAACAAAATATTGGCATTTCATAATTCACTTTTATGTTTTAACAGAATAATAAGGCTACTATGATTTGTGACTCGTGCTATAGCCAATATACACGTTAGGACACGTCACCCTTATCATTATCTTTTTACGCGTGAAGGTTTCCCTATTGTACTCCATTGTGAACTTTGGTAATTTTTAAAATTCAATATTTGAAAAATGGCATAATCATTAGATTTGAAATTTATATCAAGGAATATACAATTTTTTACCTTTCAAACGCAGTTTGTCTAACAATTTTCTGACAAATGCATTTCGAGCTATTATTTTTTTCAGTACCTTCAAATGTTTCATTTTCCGAGATTAATCTGTGGCAAAGATTAGCGAAAAACTCAGTCGTCCGCAACGCATAGCTTTATATTAAAGAGGAAGGAAGTTGGAGCAGGAGATTGTCACCATCACTTTTGAAATCACTTCTGTAGTTCCATAGAAATTGTAATTTAGAATGATTTTAGAACGCTTTTCGCTCATTTCACCCTTTTAAATTTCGATTTTTTTTTTTAATTTATTCTTAGAGAGCATTTACATCTTATAAGTAACTACAATGCCAAATTTCACATTTCTAGCTCCATCAGTATAAAAACAGTCGCAATTTTCGAAAATTTTTCACTCCTGCACCCCATTGGGATTAGTGGCACCGACATAAAATATAGCCTATGTTTGAGCAGGGAGTGTCACCATCAATTTGCCACCATCACTTTTGAAATTGGTTCTGTAGTTCCGGAGATTCCATAGAAATTGTAAATTTAGAATGTTTTTAGAACGCTTTTCTCTCACTTCACCCTTTTAAATTTCAACTTTTTTTAAAAATTGTTCTTAGAGAACATTACATATTATAAGTAACTACCATGCCAAATTTCAAATTTCTAGCTCCTTCAATACAAAAAAAAAATGAAATTTTAGAATGTTTTTCGCTATGTCGGAGCAGGGATTGTCATAAAAAATTTGCCACCATCACTTTTGGAAAGGGTTCGGTAGTTCCTGAAATTTCATATAAATTGTAATTTAGAATGTTTTTAGAACGCTTTTAGCTCATCTCACCCTTTTAAATTTCGAATTTTATTAGACTTTGTTCTTAGAGAGCATTTACATCTTATAAGTAACTACCATGCCAAATTCCATGTTTCTAGCTCCTTCAGTATAAAAAAAATCGAAATTTTAGAACGTTTTTCACTTCTGCACCCCTCTGGGGGTAGTGCCACCGACATAAAATATAGCCTATGTTGGAACAGTGTCACTATCAAATTGTCACTATCACTTTTGAAATCGCTTGAGTGGTTCGAGAGATTACCCCCTACAAACAAACAAAAAAAAAGCAATCTTTACTACTTTACAATATTAGTATAGATAAAGTTACGTGTCTATAAAGATACAAATCTTTATAACAGACCAGCTGTTATATTTCGAACATATTGAAAGAAATTTCTATCCATGCCTCCATAATTTATAATTAAGTCGTTCTTAAATAAGCAAAAAAAAAAAAAAAAAAAAAAAAAAAAAATGGAAAGAAAGATAGACTAATACAAAGTTTCATTTTCTTGTAAATATTTCCATTAATACATTTGTATTTATTTTGTACTAGTTAAGATTCTATACATTTTTTGTTACTCCATCATGCATGAACACAACAAGAATAACATATACATTATTTTTTCACTTGGTTTTATTAGTTGCGTTGTTGACATTGTTTTAGTTCTTACCATTTTTAATAAGAAACACGAAAGTCCTTACATTTTACTAAACTGTTTACACACTTACGGCACATCTTTCAACTGCTTCGTAGAAACTTGTTATTTGTATAATTTCACTCTATTTAATTAAATCAAAGTCTCAGGAGAATTTATTCTATATCGTAAGCATTTTCGTTAAAGAAAATATAATTCTGATCTTGGAAGTAAATAGTCTATTTTTCGTGAATATTTCATTTTGTATAATTTATAAATAACCTTATTTATAATGTATTATTATACTAGATTTGTGTTAGCAAATGTGAGAATATATATATTTATAAATATCTAGTATTTTTATAGGTATTCAAGGAGTTATTTCTGTAACATTTGGATATATTGAAAAAAAAAAAAACACTCTGGAATCGAATATGAGCATACTGGATGCTTATGAATGAAATAAATAAATGGAACGTACATATAAAAATATTTAATTTAGAATTTGATATATATTATTGAATTCTGCCTATGTCACATTCTTCTTCTCATTCGTGTCCTATAATCCATCTGACAAAAACTTAAACAACGTAATAAATGAAGTGCTCTGTTTAATGTCAAAAATAATTCTTAAATTAAGACTAATATACTATTTCTGAAGCGTTAGGGAATAATTAAATCCTGGGTGTATATGAGTAATTACAAAGAAAAGTAGTTAAAAAATACGTTTATATATTTGTGGTTAATCAAAAATTTTTTATCTGTTTTAAAATATGTAATGTATTTTTAATTATATTCTATATCATTGTATTTAGGTAACATGTGCAGAATACATATATATTTTCTAGGTTTAAAATGATTAATTAGTATAAAATTGCAATATGACTGTATTTTAACTTTGAATAAAAATAAAAATAAAATAAATGTTTTTGTATGTGCATGCAGCTAAAATGATACATTTAATTTTTTCTATTATATGTATTAAATTTATCGATAAATTTTTCAAATATTTTAGAGTAATCTGTTAAAATGTAATATGGTAATATTAATATATGCGATTTGAAAAATAAAACAATATGGTGACATTGAGAGGACAATGTGTATTTTGCAAGCGTTACATATTTATTGATCACTCATAAATTTTACGATTATATTTATAGTATTCCGTATGTAATCCTCACAAAGCAAAAATGTCACGGTTTCTAACTACCATGATATGTCCAGCAGTATTCTGCGGAAATGAAAATTTCTTCGAAAATATGCCACTTAAAAACTTAAATAAATATCATCATCATAATACCAAAACATGGTTTAAGTCTATAAGCCTGTTCCGGCCTCAATCCATAAAATAAAAAAAGCCTTTAAAAATAAAAATTAAATAAATATATATCTTTATCTTCCATGTATCTTTTTTGGAAATTCAATGCAGCTATAGCCGTCTTTGAACGCATTTGAATCTTTATCGTATAAGATCTTTTTAATTGTTAGAGTATACACACACAGACAATATATATATATATAATATATATATATATATATATATATATATATATATATTACAAAATTTAGTATTATTACGCCATAATTAACTTTTAATGTATATTTTTTCCCTTTTTATAATATTCCATATATAATTCCTATTAATTAAATTAAAATCCCATCTTGTATTAAACAATTAATCTCCATATGTAAAGGTATAAAATCTTAATCTACTTAATAAAATTTATTACAAAGTATTAAATCTAAAATTGGCGCTAACCACTTAAATTTATTCTTCAAATAGAACACTTTTATTTTTAATCCACTATTAAAATTCATCATTATTTCCGTGTATATCAAACCGTTATAAATTCTTTATTTAAATGCTAAAATTTCATATCTCTTAAAATTATTCCGCTCTAAAAAAAAAAAAAAAACTATTTCTTTAAAAACATTCTATCAATAAATATTAGCTGTCTTTTACAATATTTCAAAATGCTCTCATACTTTTTTCCCCCACATCAATGATTCATTTTTTTTTCTTTATTACGTGTTAAATTCGAAGCTATTTTTAACTACAATCTCAAAACAGATATTTCGGTTTGTTTATACTTCATTGATTTGAGGGCGAGGCTGTAGGAAAGTCTAGAATAATTTTGGTGCTAGGAAGTCCGTTTTCTTCAAAATTAATGCACCGGAAATTTTAATTTAACCCCTTTAAAATGATTACGATTGGAGCAAAAAGGTCATGTGACGTGTTTTGTAATCTTACGCAAGCTAGGATAAAACCACAATCGCGCTCTGATTCAGGCTATTTCAAAGAATTTTACGGTCGGCAGTAGCTGAAGGAAGAAGTGAAACTTGTATCGGCGTCTAATATCCTCAAACGTTCTTTATAATGCAATGATGTAATGTTCTACAGTATTTTTATGGGTGTTTAGTGCCAATTTTATATATCCAACTAATCTAAATAAACATCGCCAGTCTCAAAGAGGAGATTTATGGAGAATGCCGACTGTAGCAATAGATTGTATTAATTATTTGGTATAATTTTGATCCATCGAGCATTCCTCCTGAAGTAACGTCTTCAAAATGTAAATAAGTTTTTAACTTTCAACTGAATTATGCGTGAACTGTGAATTACTATCACATGGCAAACCTGGTGTGGTTTGAAACGGGAAACCCTGTTCAGTTTTGTGGATGTTTATCAACAACTTTTACGACTGCAACGCATCAATCAAACCTGAGAGTCGAAATCGTGACACAGATATATAATCTTTAAGATATTTTTTCAAATGCAAAACGAATGTATTTTGAAACCCATAATTTTTTTTAATAATTTTTAATTATTAATTATATATGAAACATTTAGAAATATCTAGTATTTATTATAAATACACTCTTCAAAATGGATACTTAAAAATAAGCAAAATGTAGTCATTTTTGAGTACTTTCTGATCTTATAATAGCTTCGATTACTTAACTCTTAAATTTGAAAAACGCATTTGCTCATTTTTCTGAGTACATACAATGACTCGAACATAAGTATGTATAGAAACACGCATACTCATATTTTTGAGTACATATAGGACTTAAACAAGAGTATTTAGACTTAAAATACATAAACATGCAGTCATTTCTGAATACATTTATAAATCAAGTTTAATTATACACAATTTCAATTTTTTAATGTACGTACAAATTTTTGAATACATTTATGAATCAATGATGATTATATTAAGTTTTAAATCTGAAATATGTATATTTTAAGTACTCCTTTTTGAATACATAGAGGAATCGTTAATGTGAATATAGTTGGCTTAAAATTTTTAACTTCTTTTTTTCTATATGTACACGTATTTGAATACATTTATCAATCAATTATGATTATGTTAAGTCTTAAATTTGAAATAGTTATACTTTTAATTACTAGTCTTTGAATACATAGAAGAATCGATAATGAATATATATGACTTCAAATCTAAAATATCTTTTCTACATTTACTTATTTTTGAATACATAAATGAATCAAATATTCGTATTTATGGCTTCAAATATGAACTACTTCTGTATTCCTACATACATACATACAAGAATATACAATAGTTACATTTGGGTTCAAATTTGAAATGTTTCTGCGCTATATAAACTCATTTATTATATACACACAGTGTTAAAACTGGATACTTAAAAAAAGCAGAATGTACTCATTTTTGAGTACTTTTCGATCTTATAATAGCTCCGAGTACTTAACTCTTAAACTTGAGAAACACATGTACTAATTTCTTTAGTACATACAGGGACTCGAACATTAAATATGTATAAAAAGGCACATACAGTAACTGGAGATTATATTATTATTTAATCACAAGATTACTTTTCATTCCGGATTGTCACTCATATTCGAAAACATAATTTACGCGTTTCTGAAACAATTATACTTAAGAAAAAGGAGTACATAAAAGTTCCCATTTTCATTATTTTTAGCAGTGTATACTCATAATACTATACATGGACCAATCTTTAATTCCACACAAAACAATAACTAACCTCCTCCCCCAAAAAATAAATAAAATAAGATAAAATAAAATAAAATACACTCTTTAAATATTATTCTAAAAAAATTCTTTTAAATGTTTTCGATACATAAATATACTACATTCTTATTTTGAAAATTAAAATGGTTATTTTGACACATTTGAACTATTATTTTACAATATTCATATATTTATCAATTTCTGTCTTTAATACTTCCACTAAGATATTCGTTTAGGTCTGTATGTGTTCTTTTAAGTAGAAACATTTACAGTCCGAGTAGAACTGTTTACATAAAACATGAAAATTGAAAAAAAAAATTATTATTAAGTGTTTGAAATTTAATATGTCCCGGCATTTTTCGCTGTGTTGGAATAAATCTCAACTATGATACTCCAACCATTGAATATATATATACAGAATAATATATATAACTAAGTTTCTAGATGATATTTCACAATTTTTTAGATGCATACATCCATTCAAGATTATCATTTTTTTTGTATTTATTTATTTTAATGTAATTTATGCAGTTTTGTTTCTGTATTTTAGTAACCTTTCACAAGCTTCATCTTTTATTTTTTTAATATTCATTTTTTATGGTACATAAAAATACATTCTACACTTTTGAAACATTATGCATAACAGGAACCGTAACAAAAAATAATAATAAAATAAATAAATAAATAAAATTTTTAATATATTTCTAATCGGAATTAAAATTAAATTTTTTTTAAAAACTTTTAATTAATTCATATTGTTGAAAATGAATCTGAAAATTTTGTAGAATTATTCTTTCACATCCACTAAACATATTCTCTGATAAGGATCAATTTCACTATATATAGTAAAATGAACAAGTCTTTTGTGGATTTGAGCCAATAAGCAGATCACATGATTAGCTACGATCATTGGAATTGTCAGTGCATTTCCGTAATAAGAGCAGATATGAATTATCTTGAGAATTAATATGGCTTATTACTAGACTCGTCCATCCGCGTTTCATTAATATGGGGCATAAGTGCAGTTCAGTGTTTTTGTTCCCATGGTATTTGTATAATATACTATTTGCCATTAAATAAACAAATATAATACACTGTATTGCATTAATCTATTTCATTGTAGACAAATTTAGTTTATGAAAATATGGTAGATAATAGATGATTATATATTATAAAGGAAACATGAGTAGTGATATAAGCGGATTACATTCTGATAATTCACATAATTTAGACATACATATATATATATATATATATATATATATATATATATATATATATATATATATATATATATAAGGATACGAAAGTGAATCTGAAACACTGTGTAAACAATGTGACAATATTGTTGCAATACAAAAGTAAAGTGTTCCAAAAAATTAATTAAAAAACTTTTGAGTTTCTATTTCAGTTTCACTTATAC
This sequence comes from Maratus michaelseni, assembly GCA_963931845.1. Classification (NCBI taxonomy): domain Eukaryota; kingdom Metazoa; phylum Arthropoda; class Arachnida; order Araneae; family Salticidae; genus Maratus; species Maratus michaelseni. The sequence goes on from OZ007593.1 coordinate 304,832,662, forward strand.
TTCTAATTCGGATTCTAGTTTATTCTAATGTCAATCATTTTTAGAATATATCATTATGTTAAAGCTGTAACTTCAATTTAAAATGATGTACCAAATAAGACGTAAATTGATCTCTAACATTATCGTATCATTCGGGATGTGTCTTTAAATGTCGGTCGTCGCATCTCCTAATTGAATAACGCATTTATCATTTTGACATGTTGCGAAATTAAATTCACTTTAATGGAATTCATATTGTAAATTATGAAAATAAACAATTTTCATGTTCAGCTAACTGCATTAGAACAAATCCTCAATTTGAAGTTATAAACCGATCACAAAATGAAATCAAGGATAATTTAGTAAAAAGTGGTATATAGTTTCTATTTTATTCTTTTAACATTTTATACATAATTTTACATAGGTATATATATATATATATATATATATATTGGACTAAGGTTGCATTTATGACCGTCAAACGTTCAATGAAAATACAGGATAATCTGAGGAAACAAGGACGAAAAAAAATTAAATAACTATATTAATATTATTTCCATGTTAACTGATAATGCTGCCATGAAAATGTAATCAGAAAGTAGTATGGTATCATTAATAAGGTTCAACGGGGCAGGTGTACAGAAGAATATAAGTGTACGCCGCGTCTAGTACACATATCACTTCTTAACAATCTACCTTAGTATCCCGAGTTAATTCGCATTTAGTTTTTTTTAACCCCTTAAGCACCATAAACGATTTAGTTGTTGTATGCGGAATACCAGATGTATTAAATTTTTTCAAAAGCAGTTTATATCATTATTTTTATCTATCAGAGATTTAAAAAAAACACAAAACCAAAATCGAAACACTACAATTTACGAAACACAACGTATCAGCATGACCAACAAACACATTAACAAATGAACAACGAAGTAAGAAACAAAGCAGCAGGGAAATTAATGAGTTTTTTTTTTCTATACGTAACCCCATCTACTAGATGCGAGAAAAATCATTGCCATAAAGCCTGTACAAAACAATTCAGAATAGCAATTAGCAATGTAAACAAGTGGGTATGTGTGATCGAAGATCTCACAAAGGATTTCGTTTAATATTCCTTTGAAAACACTTTATCCTTTCTTTAATAAATCCAACTAAATTTCATAAAAAATCATGTTTTTTATAAAGTAAAAATTTACCGGTCTGTTTTTCTCGTTTTTTCGAATATCTGAATCGGCCCGATAGCGAGGGAAGCCCGCTGTTATACTTTGTTATAATAATATCTGTTATGTGGACTAAATAAGATATTTAAAAAAAATCAATTTCAAAATTAAACATGTTGTATTATTGTTATATATTACATGTTGTATTGTTGTATGTTGTATGTATGTTACATGTTGTATTGTTGTATGTTGTATGTATGTTACATGTTGTATTGTTGTATGTTGTATGTATGTTACATGTTGTATTGTTGTATGTTGTATGTATGTTACATGTTGTATTGTTGTATGTTGTATGTATGTTACATGTTGTATTGTTGTATGTTGTATGTTTGTTACATGTTGTATTGTTGTATGTTGTATGTATGTTACATGTTTTATTTTTGTATGTTGTATGTATGTTTCATGTTGTATTGTTGTATGTTGTATGTATGTTACATGTTGTATTGTTGTATGTTGTATGTATGTTACATGTTGTATTAACACCTTCAAAATGTTAGACATCGGATTAATTTTCTTTTTAATCCTCTAATGACGTCATACTAAGCTGCTTTCTGCATTTACACATACTCATCCTCCTTGTAGTATTGATAAATGTTTGAAAATTTCCGTTTAATTACCAATATGACGTCATAATAATCTTTTTTTCAACTGGTGAAACTTTTTATTTAATTTTCATTTTTTACGTGGAAATCTTTCAATAGAACTTTAATTATTGTAGAAAGAATTTTATTGTGGATTTTTAATTGTTGGCAACTGCTATAACGAAAAAATGTTTAAATTTAATAGGGAAAGACTGTTAGATTTTTGTTTTATTATCTCTCTATATTAAAATAATACGATTTTTTCAAATTTTATGATTTTGATGTTCATAGTAGGTATTCATCTATAACTACACAAAATTTCATGCTTGTAAGTTGTATAGTTTCTGAGAACTGGCTCTGTGACAGACAAACAACGAAGCGGGAGTAATAGGGTTTCGTGAGATGAACGAAACCCTAAAAACCAGAAGCTTAGAACATTGCAGTCTAGACTTAAAATGAGGACGTACGCACCTTGTCCTGGTATTTCAAATAGACGAGTTCATGACGTACGAATGTACGTTGTGGTGCTTAAGGGGTTAAAAACAACCCGAGTTAACCCGGGCATTTAAATTTCATACATGTCCTATGTGCTTTTTAGAGTTTTCATGTAGGATTAAGTTTGTTGGCATCCGTTAAAAGTTCAGTTTGGAGAGAAATGGTTTCGCTACTCTTTTGCGACTAGGAATGCGCTTTATGTCACAAGCGCAAGTTTATGTATCAGATGAGTTTTCGTGGGAAGAGAATCACCAATATAGCGCGTGTTATAGGTTTTACGTTTAATTAAAAAATTGGATTTATCTGTGGATGGCAGCGATACAGATTTATCTCAGGTAAAAGTCAAGGCACGATGTTCCTTCAAAATGTGTTTATTCCTTTTTACCTGGATTTCCAGGTTCTGACAAACCATATCCCACCTTTGATGCTGCTCACGACTGACTCCAAATATCTGAACACTTTTTGGTGACACTTTGGTGTGTAATATATAGAAGGAAACTTACAATTATATCACTCAGTATACGTATACATCTGATTCCAATTTTCTTTCTCCAGCACGTGAAGAGCCTCGAGTTTTCTTGTCCATTTAATCTTGTGTTTCGATCAGTATTACGCAGAAACCAGAAATACCAATGTATTGGTCACATCGGATAACTATTCTAACTCTGTTTTGCAATCCTGTCATGTCATACAATTGATTTTGTAAATATATATATATATATATATATATATATATATACATTTTATTAATAATGAGGAATATGATCCTAAACCTAACAAAATTTGGCTAGAGTATCTTATCTTACGGAATAAATTCAATCTCCGTACATTCCTGAAAGAGACATAAATGTGGATGTAACCTTCTTTAATAGGACCGGCTTGGGTGTGTTAAATATATCCATCTGAAAAGTACTAGATTCGGAATAATGTGTTATATGAGTTGTAATTTTCCAACTGGACGAAAAATGTCTGGGCCAGGATTCGAACCTGAGATCTCTTGGCTGAAACTGCCATGCTCTACCAACTGAGCTATCACGGTCAAATTTGGAAGGCATAATTCATCCAGTTAACCTTATTGATCATAGCATCTGGATGAATTATGCCCTCCAGATTCGACCGAGATAGCTCAGTTGGTACAGCATGGCAGCTTCAGCCAAGAGATCCCAGGTTCGAATCCTGGCCCGGACATTTTTCGTCCAGTTGGAAAATTACTACACGTATGATTTCTTTACCAATTTGAATAATTGTGTTAAAATTAATCTAGTGTAATCACGTATCCAGAGTTTACTGGTGTTCCATTACCTGCGATTTATTCTGTTGAGCTGATTAAAATATCAGACAAGATGCTATGATCAATAATGTTAACTGGATGAATTATGCTTCCAGATTCGACCGGGATAGATCAGTTGGTAGAGCGTGGCAGCTTCAGACAAGAAATCTCAGGTTTGAATCCTGGCCCGGACAATTTTCGTCCAGTTGGAAAATTACAACTCGTATGATTTCTATACCAATTTGAATAATTGTGTTAAAATTAATTTAATGTGTTATATGCTTTGCGAATTCATTAGCGGGTACGTATAATCTCTAAATATTTACACAAGAAATGGCACAATGTTTGATTCCGAAATTGAAAATTTTCCTACCACCTCGGAAGTGATTCTAACACACATGTAACCACTATTCAAAAAAGGATACTGTCTGACAACATATAATATTTAGGTGTTCCCGCAGCTGTCAGATTTCCTATTCCTGAATTCTACAGACACATGTGGGACAATGAAAAGTAAGCGCAAAGACGAATTTGAAGCACATACGGGTTCATTTCCACAAAAGTCGAAAATTTCAAAAGGGAGAATTTCAAAAGTTTCGGAAAGGAAATGCCCCCACTTTGCGATGGAAGGATAAAAAAATTCGAGTGAAAAAAACACATTATAGAAATGAACAATAGTATATGTAATAAAAGTTTTTATTAACGTATTTTAGAAGAGTGACAAAAAGCTTCATCTTATTAAAAATTCCGAAATCACCGGCAGTATCAAGTGAACAATGGTTGTTATTACAGAATATTTAAATGTTGCATTCTTAAGCAACAATTAAATATCTAAAGTATCGGGTTCACAGATCATATTAGGTAGCTTCATTACAAAAAGCTACCTATTATGGCCGTTCGGAGGAAATCAATTCGAAAAAATATTCGTATATTTTCACCGATCATGACCCCGATTTATAGATACCCGATACCTAGATACCAGATTCATGCGCCATCCTGTTTCAAATGGTGGCTAGCAAAATTATTTTAATTTCTTAAAAAATTCAGAAAGATGTATAAAAAATTATGAATTGATTATGTTGTTTACTGTAAGTGTTAGAACGTGATACAAGGATTCTGGAACATTTTTTTCTTTTGGCTTTATCTTAAAAAGTGGCTGAGATATGGCAGTTTAAAATTCTAGGTTTGCTGACATTTTGAAACAATCTGATTTTTGTTATGCTGTAACTCTCATGCTGAAATTCGAATTCAAATTCAGTATTAACGAAAACCGGGATCGAATCTTCTATAATCGGGATCCAAACATTTTAGCTTCAGGTGTTTGAGTAAAATTAGTTGAATTTTTGAAAAACATGGACTGTGAAAACTACCTTTTCCTCCCTGTAAAGGCTAGAAGGACTTTTTTAATAAGGAATTTTAATTAGTTATATTTTTTCTTTACACCTTTAGTATATATATTCATTACACATTTAAGATACCCATTACAGATTTTATTAAATTGTAGTATTCATTCCTTTGTTTAATAAATATATATGACGCTTCTTTCATACAAATTTTGATTCACAATCAGAATAGTTATATATTCTATAATGTGAGCTTTGTAAATATTATGTTGAACAAAATAATTAGTTATTTTATATCTTGGAATTTATCTTGCAGTAACATTAACTATGCATGTACATGAAACGTACATTTATTCTCCTCTTAATAATTAATATACACTTATACACTTCGTTCATGTATATTTTAATCTCATTTAATATTTAGCAAACAAATCACTTCCATGAATGTGATCAAATCTGCAGCTACCTTCAAAATACAGGCTGAAGGATTTCGATGAATAATGAATATCCTTTAATTTCAGTGAAATGGCATTATACAGCATTAACGTTCATTGTTTATATCAATTGAATTCCAAATAATGTTGCTGTGAATTTTTAATATCTACTATGAAAGCCGTTGCGAAGCATGTACAAATTTTAGCTAAATGAGATAATTTACAATCATTTATTTCATGTCCTCATGCAAGCATTAATAATTTTTAATTTTGAAATGAACATTAAGTTTAGTTTACTTGTCGAAAGAAAGATTGTCTTCAAATATTTCAAAAACTCCACTTTTCATTATTACACTATGGTTATAAGATTTTGACGCGTTTGAAACTCTATACTTAAAGCGGGCTTGAATTATTTCCCATCTACATCTCAAATTCAATTCCTATGCGACTGGAGATAATGCTGTTAACACCAAACGATTTTAGTTTAAACGCCTTGTAAACTAAGCAATTTTTTCGGAATTATCTTACAAAGTCTTGGGTCGACGGTCAACTCATATTGGACAGCAGAGTTGCCGTTAGCAATACTCAAATATTTGTCCAGTATATTGACACAACAACATATCTGTAATAACTCTGGTAAAGTTCTTGGCTGTCAAACATTTTTATAAACAGTCTGTAAACGGAATATTCCATGCAAATCATCTTTTACGCTAACTCTTCTAATAAAAAAAAACTTGAAAACAGTTTAAAATGTGAAAATAAGTTTAAATTGAAACCCGAGTATATATTAACGTTAAATAATCTATAATTATTCATTATATCTATAATTATTCTTAAAAGGTACGTTTTGTGTCAGATTTGTTTTAGCTAAAACCATGTCGGGAACGGAAACTATCGCCGTGCTTAATATGAGGTTCATCGGTCGAACAGTCCAGGAGGTTTAGCATCACAGAGCTCCCATTGGTTGGGACGTAAAGAGCTATTACTCAGCTCAAAAAATATTTTCTGCATGCTATTAAAGATGATTAAAATATAAAATACTTTTCAATTGTGTTCTATATCAAATGGATTAGAATCACTTTAACAGTACTTGATTGATAGAAATTTTAAAAATCTAATGAAAATGATTTATTTAAAAATTTATTTTGGTGACACACATACGCAATATGTAGATGAACACTTTGAATTTAATAGATAGTGAAAGTCTCAGGGAATCTCCTTGAAAGGGGGAAACACAAAATTGTCTACAACTGATCTGTTATTTTGTGACCCTGTCCACCTTACGCAATCAAATAGTGCCAATTTTTAAACTTAATTTAATGAACCTAGTAATAATCTTAACGAAGAATAAACAGTATGCCCACTAAAGTCCCTTGCCACCCTCTTAACTTCGGAACGGCTGCTGCTATATTCATAAAAGTGGTGTCTAGTTATAGTAAAGTAGCCTTGCGCTACACAATGAAACCGCCTACAGTGCCATCTAGTGGAATGCTGCGGAGTTAGCATTCCTATCTCGAAAACGGAAAGAGATCGAAAAAAAAGTTATTTACAAAGTTATAGAGCATCATCGATTTAGTACGAAAAGACACCTATTGGACATTAAAGCGAAGAATAGATCGGTTAAAACGCGCATTTTTTTTTTCCTACACGTGCAACGTGAAATTCAACCAAGCATCCAAATATGCATTGCAGCTGACGGTGAGAAGTTTGAACATCTAAAATAAAGGTATATTATTATAACTAGTTGCTTTTTCTTTTTAAGATCGTTTTGTCACGTCACAGTGTAGGAAATCACGAAAAGACAAATACGTGTTTTATCCGTTCTATTCTTCCCATTAATGTGCACAATGTGTCTTTTCGTACTAAATCGATGATGCTCTACAACTTGGTAAATCACCTTTTTCTCTATCTATTTCCGTTTTCGAGAAAGGAATGCTAACTCCGCAAAATCCCACCAGATGGCGCCGTAGGTGTAGTTGACTAGCGTATTCCTACTTTACTATACTTAGACACTACTTTTTGAATATAGCAGCAGCCATTCCGAAGTTAAGAGGGTGGCAAGGGTCTTTAGTGGGCATACTGTATCTCTGAAATAACTCTGTTAATTGATTTAAATGCAACGAAGTATATTGCATAAGAATCATATTTTATGACTCTTATGCTTTGAACATATCATGTTATTATGTTATATGAGTAATCAGATTACATAAACACAGATAATGTGTGTTGTATTTGAGTAATTTGATTTCAGTATTTGTTCCAAATGCAGTACTGTTTCATGCAAAATATACATAACCAATTGCGCCTTTATTAAAGTGAATTATTACTAAGAAATAGTAGAACTATACGGTGTTATATTAAGTTTTTTTTTTGTTTTTTTTAAGCCTTTAATAATATAATATATAAGGTGAGCATAAAGTATTCCTCATATAGTATATTAAAGATTAATAAATCAAAATATGGACATAAATAAACGAGTGGTCCGAGTAAGGCACTTGAACTGGAAGTTTAATACACAAACATCAAAACATTACAACACACATTCAGAGAGCATTTTAATCTATAATAAAAATAAAGCAAATAGATTGAGTAATAACACAGACTCGTTTTCAATTTTTAGTGCTTCAATCTATATACTATTAACTGAAGTATAAACAATATACTCTGATTCTGATTATAAAAACATAGTGCAGAAAACTATTTTGCTTGCATAGGTTTATTTTTGTTTATACTGTAATCGAGTATACTTTTAACAAAATCAATTATCTTAGCAATTTCCCACATAAGCCTTATTTGTAACTTGGAGAGTGCCATGGCAATATTATATTTCTTGCAATAAATTGTTCAATATTTCTTCTGTAACACTAAACACAGTATTTGATATTTTAGTTTTCAGTGTCACACTATTACTTCTTGGTGTGTTAAAGACTGTCTTTGTTATAATTCCACAAAAAAAATATCATGAGGAGTAATAATAAGAGAATTTGGAAACTATGATGTTGGTACATCATTTTTTATTCATTTAATAAATTAACTTTTGATTAACAGCTTACGTTTATGGACTAGGTTTGCAATATATTCATTGAAAAAAAATTAAAATAAAACATTAAAAACATGGTTATGAAAAGGTGCAAATATTACTTTACTATCTTCAACGATTATTTTGTGCTAACGCTTTGGAATCAGGGAAAGTACTTGTATTCATCATATATGATGATATAATGGTACATATAAAATATTGGGCAATCATTTCTATTAACAATATTCACATAAACCGCAATTTGTCAGCGGATATGATTTTATATAAAATCTATAAGGAACATATATTCTAAACTTAACATTGATTTTAACTGAAGGTCGTTCATTTGTAGATAAGACAAATATTTTTGTTTTGGAAATAATTCCATTTTTATATTTAATTCTTAATGAAATTTATTCACAATGTTTCCTATCATGTTACTTCCGTTATTGCAGATAAAATTAAATAATGGGGATTATTATATCTTTATTGATACTATTTTCTCATTACAATTTTAAATGAAATATATTTTCAGTTTGAATACGTTGTGTTTAAGATCATTAAGTGGTTAATGACTATATAAGTGTCCATATCGCTTGTCAAATAAAGCATGCATTTAAAAAGATGCAACATTTTTCAATAATTATGTTAAAATGATATCGTTCCATCCAATGACCTCTAGCTCTGAAATTATGGGCCAAATTAATAGAAGAAAATGCTTTCAATTTCTGAAATTGGTGCCATTTTAAAAATGAATTCGACTGCAAAATATACATTTACATTCAGGAAAATGCAACGTTTTACAATGATTACATCTAAGTAAAATAATTTACATTTGCATTCCATTCTTTCTTTAGCGGCATTAGGAAATAAAGTACGTTTAGAATCACCTCTTGCACTAATAAGCGGGTCATAAGCAGAAAAAGGCAAAAAAAAAATAATAATGACCGCGGTTATTATTAATAATAACAAGCCTTTATGTCCGGTCATTATTTATAATAAACGGTTATTATTAATATTGACCGGATTAATCATATTGACCGTAACATATATACCTATTTCGTGTCCATATGTCAAAACCATGATAAAAAATAATTAAAAGTCTGTATCTCTATCACCGGAAACATAAATATAATATGGCCCAAAAATGAAAAATTTTAAATTTGTATACCCTTTGGACATTTAAATAACTTATAATGTTTTATGAGAGAATTTTTTTTTTGATAAAAAACCTTTGTTTTTGAAAAATCTATGTGATTAACGGAAAAATTATGGATATTATGGGTGTACTTTTTTTTACAGAACTATTTAGAAATTCTTATCAAGAAGAAAATTTAATATGATTACATAATAGTTAATTTAGAATAGACGTTTAATAAAAATTTTAAAAATGTTTGATAAACGGAAGATAATTTGAATAACCTTTCATGAATCTATCTAGAAACTTTTCATTTTGAATTTTGCAAAGAATAAATTATAGATTTCATCTGAAACAAATACATGCTTTAAGTACAGTGAATATTTTTATAAAGAAATTTATGTAATATGAGTCCTGTATGTGTGTTTTTTATTCAGAAATATAATATTAATATGGTAGATGATACCTGGGTTTATTTAAAGTATTATTTTACTTTTTCTTTCTATAAATTAAGAGACTTTAAGAACACTTCAAAAGAGAAAAAACTCAGTCCCGTTCAATTTTCAGTTTTAAATGTAAATTCGACAATAGAAATATCTTTTAAATTGATATAATTAAATGCATTTTGCATATCCTCATTTTATAGAAGAGATGAAATTGTTACGGAGTTTTCGAATTATATCTCTTCTCTTTTATTGTTTCTGGAAGTAGTGTGCAATTAAGAAGATTATCAAAGACTTAAAGCGACATTATTACCGTCCTTACATTCATTTAAAATGTCTCATTTGTAATCTCATATGAATTGCTAATGAATTTTCCTTTTAAGCCTCTAGATTAAACAATTGAAATTTGAGTTGTTAATTTTAGTATCCTATGTAAAATTTTCACATTTGTTTCTGCTTTACTTTTATTTTCAAGTTATGTTTATGTTATTGTGCGTATTTAAATTCGAAATTGTGAGGGAAAATTTTAATTCTTTTAGTAAATGTTGAGAGTTGGTTTTAATTTTGATTCGTAAAATAGAAGAACAGTGTTTTGCAGTTAAATGCATACTTTGTATAAAATATATTTTAGAGTAAACTGTGCTTAATTAGTATATTTTAACACATAATTTAATACGAAAACAAGATTTCGTTAAACTTCAATTAATTTACAAAGATAGCTGAATGTTTCATTAACACATTTAGTGTATGTTTAGATATTAAAAAGGCGTTCTTTGATAAAAAAAATTAAACATATTATCATAGTGTTAACATTTATTAAACATACGTTAAGAAGTACATACATCAGAAAAAGAGTACACATTTAGAAGCTCTTACACTACATGAAATTTTAAATCCTCAATTTAAAATCTGTTTCAAATGCGCAATCTCCGTTGTTTCAATTTCCCGTTATATGAATATTGCAAATTATATTATAGGTATTTAAAATTAATGGTATTGCTTTCATAAATGTATAACACGCATAAAATTATAGAAGTTAACTTTAATAAAAATGCATATTTGAATTAAGCACACATTATTAGATATTATCTTAGTTTCAATATAAAAAAAAATTAATAGATTAATGAACGACATTCCTTTGTTCAATTAACATCGAATGTCTACCCTTAAATAATAACTGTGATTTTAACACTGATAAAAGACAAATAGACTTGATTAGAAAAGAACGTTTAATGTAATTCCCCAACGGTAAATAACCATGATATCGATTATATATTTCAAATACAAATATAAAATACGAATAATATAATCATATACATTCAAATATTCATATTTTTAAACTTATTTCAGCTGGAATACGAACACAATTTCATAACGCACGCTTAACAATCTCTGGCTATAAAAAGTAATGAATCTGAAAAAAATCGTGTTGCACTGTAAAATAAGCATTATTTTCTACAATTATTTTCAAACTGTACATGCTACATTAAATTCAGTAACATATGTTAATCTCATTGTGTTTGAATGTGAATAACTTTGATAAAACTCATTTTCTATAATTATAGATCTTAGACAGCACAGAATCAAAATAGTATGGTGTACCGCTGTAAATGTTTAAACAAATGATAGTACTCGATTAATATGTTCTCTAAATCATATGTATTCGTGCATCTAAAAAGAGTTTATCAATTTTGTCATGTTTCCATGCTCATTAATTCCTTAAAGATCATCTTCTAAATTACTGCCCGTAGACATTATGTGTCCAGACGATGTTGCATATTTCTGTTGTGATTTAAAGCCCACAAGTGGCCTTTTTCAACAAAGGATATGTCATTATAAAACTCAGCAAGAAAAACTGTTTCCGTGCAATCGAAGTATATTTGCGAAAGTCCGAGCACATACAGATAGGAAGACAGACGAATTCAAAGAATAAACAATTTTTAGATAATGAAAGCCATAACACCTTAATTTACAAAGTCAAATTAAAAACTTGAATCCACTTTAATATCACTTATATATATATGTGTGTTACTGTACAAATGACAAATGTTTCTTAATCTAGTAAAACGAATGTAACCACGATCGAAGTTATAAAATCTCTTCCGAGTTACTGGGGATTCTGTGAAACATGTTTCGTCTTTGGAAACCTCAGAAACAAATATATATATATATTTTTTAATTTAAAGCTTAGCTTTGAAATGATCATATCCTGCATCTTGTAATTCTTCTGTTTTATAAGCCTTCCATGAATATGAAAAACAACAACATTATATTACCATCTTATATATGTTTTATTATTTATTTAATCAGAGTAGCCGCACTTCTGTCAGAGTCTAATATTACTATAAAACACGCCTCACTTTCTATGCATAACCCACCAAACAGGTATTGTTGAGATCCAGTTCAACAAACTTGAGTCATTTGCTTTGTAAAAAAATTATCAATAATTCCCACTATCTTTTTAAGCCATTCGATTTTTACAAAATATCTTTCTAGAAGGTTAGACGTAAATTATAAATAAAATTTATAAAAACAAAATTTCTTTTGCTGCATCTGACTTTCGGAAACATTTCTGAGTAGTTCTTACTGTGTTAATCAATATTTTAAAACTGGATTATAGATTTTTCGAATGTTATCAATTCTCCAGTAAACATTTTCATGTTCAAAAAACATAAATAAAATCAAATGCTATGAATTAACAGTGTTAACATTAAAATAAAAATTAATATTCTTTTCTTGCTATTGCATGTATAAGTTCAATTATGCAGCTGAAAATGTTTAATTGAGAATTCGCAGCATCTTATAAACCGATCTTCTGGTTTCAGAGAACTGATTTATACACTATAAATACTCCTCGGAAATGTTTCCGAAAACCAGTTACAGCAAAAGTGACATTGTATTTTAAAAATACTTCTTTAAATCGTCAACACATGTTGATTTCTAAGGTTTCTGAAGATAAAGAACGCTTTTCGGAATCATGGTAACTCGAAAGAGGTTATTGTACATTTTCGTTCTTGGATATATTATATTTTCGCAGATTAACAAATATTTGTCTTTTTCTACAGTGTTTAAAACACAGTAGCTTATCATATACTAATTATGTGCCATTGAATTGTATTTGCAAAAGACAGAGAACAGACATCCAAACAAACGAAGCTCATGAATAGAGAATTTTCAGATGTTTTATAGTATATTAAATATATATTATATAGTATATTAAAAAACTAAATAAAGTAACAACGACGTAACTTACATGGTCAAAGTAAAAGCTTTGAATTCAATTTTCTGACACTTGTATATGTTAAATATATGTATGTGCGATAACTAACCTTCTCTGAATTTGAAGTCAAACGGTATGCTCGTTTAACAATATTTTTAAGAAAAATATATTTTTTATAAAGTATAAAATTTTACAGAACATCTAATGCTGTAAATTATGTCATTTATAAATCTTCTTCAGTGCAACATGCATCTATCTGTAAGTTAATAGCAGATTTGACAGTCGGAAAACGTAAACAGGTGAAAATCATGTTGGAATGTAAAAATGGGTTTTTACTTATTAGTTAATTATATAAGTGTTGTATTAAATTATTGCAAAATATTTTATATCTGAACAATATAAGAAAAAAAATGTCAATTATTTCGTCAAAAAAAATAAGTTTAATTAATTAAGTTAAATTAATTAAATTAAAAATGTTAAAATAAAACATATATGCATTTTTTCTCATATTTTTTTAAGCAGAATTTTTTAATATCTAAGGAATTTTTTTTCTTGCATTTATATATATATATATATAATTATAATATCTATGAATTTCAAAAAACATATCAAATTCTATTCTGCTTAAATCTCCAAAGAGATAATTAATGATATTATATATATATATAGTTTTTTTCTTTTTAATTGAATCAAATATGTATGTTATGAGCGTTCATATGAAACTCCGGTGGAAAAAAATGGCTTTTCATTTATAATATTTGATAAAAAGTTTATATCCTACCACAGAAATTGTCACATCTGTATATAAATTACTAAAATATTCAACAAATACGATGACCCTATACGGCTTATGAGAATACGGAATAAAAATAATGTATCTGAAAATTATGTTGAAATGTCTATTTAGTTTAATTAATGAAGAGACATGTCGCATATTTGATTAATATTAGTCTTACAAAGGCACTTGAAACGTATTAATTAAAAACACACTGCTCTTGAATTTTTAATTACATGTAACAATAACATTCAATTTCATGTTTGGTTTGATGTTATTTAGATTTAACTGTTTTTTTTTTTTTTTTTTTTTTTTTTTTTTTTTTTTTTTTGTTTTTGTTTAGTCATGTTTACATTTCTTTCAACAAGGTGCATTCGGTTCTTTAGGAATAAGTTACACAAAACCCCTCTTAACAAAACCGTATCTTTAGTTAATTAAATATATAGAAAGTATAATAAGCAATGAAGCATATTTAATCACGCATAATTAACTTTATGTTTTTTTTTTTTTTCACAGTCTTTTCTAATTTAATTTTTTGTATATATATATTTTTTTGTTACATCATCCCATACATAAAAAAAAGTGAATAATGATGAAAGCACTATTAAACATTATAATGTCTGTTGTTTTTTCGTGTAAAAATTCTTAATTAAATTAGCGGAAATAATACAATTAAATCACAAATTAAATCATTTTTTAACATACTACAAAATACAGTCGACCAAAGAAAATAAATAATAAAAATAAGAGCGAGGATTCCCCATACATTTTAAATTACGCAAATTGCTCCCATCCCCCCCCCCCAAAAAAAAAAAGAGGAAATAGATATTAAACTGGAAATTATGCATATTTTAAAATTGTGTTAAAAAAATTGCTTAGAATGTCGTCTCTATTCTGCAATTCTACCAAACTCTGAGATTTTCAATACGGATACTTAATTTTAACATTAATTTCGACTCTTCCGTAAATTGCACCTTAAGATAACAAACGGGAAGTTATTCAGTCTAGTAGTTTTGGAATTATAAAAGATTAAATATCGAAACTTCTTCATTCTCCTAATTTTAAATTTATTTAGAACTGTTCCGAAACGAAATTGGAATTTGTGAAGTTTTTTAAACCTAACTCAACTTGGAGAAAACTACTTAGAGAAATGAGATTTAATTTTTGATCCGCATATTTAATGATGTTATAATTCGATTATAGGAAAAAAATTCATATGTGGCAGTTCAACTTCTTTTCAAAACATTTCTTAAAACAATATATATTTCCGAAAAAAAAATCAAACCTATGATTATTTTTAACAGAAATCGATTTATAGATGCTTCAAACATGCTAATCTAAAATTACAACTTGCTCCGTCAAGGAGGTTTACAGTTATTCTTAACAAGCTAACTGCATTTTAATCTGTTTTGCACGGATTACGTATGAATTTAACATTACGTGTTCGAGAGTCAAAACTTCATAATTTTTAACCCCATAACGGTTGCGCCTGATAAGTGTATGCTACTTTTTTTTAAATTTAGATTGTTTGATTGCCCCAATTTTTTTGAAGTAGAAATAGTGGGAAAATAAAGCCA
Source organism: Maratus michaelseni (assembly GCA_963931845.1). Lineage (NCBI taxonomy): Eukaryota > Metazoa > Arthropoda > Arachnida > Araneae > Salticidae > Maratus > Maratus michaelseni. The sequence goes on from OZ007593.1 coordinate 304,848,156, forward strand.
GTTGCACTGTTTTAAAGAACTGAAGGCAATCTGAATCAAGCATCTTGAATTTTTATGAAGAACGAAAAATCATGCGTGAAACATAGAGTATGTAACACTTTCCAACGCTTCCAAAATAATTTTACAAATCATTACCGTTTAATAAGCTGAAAGATAACATCTAAATAAACAATCTGGAAAACGCATAACATATTTAAAAATGTAATTTCAGGAATTTCCAACATACACAATATTTTGAAAAATATCCGAATACTTTTATTCAGCACTGTATATGATCTATAGATTTGTATATATACTACCTAGGATGCTAAATTTTAGTTTACTTAGGAAACGCGTAGCACAGTTTAAAATTCTCCTTCTGGAGTTCCTGTCAATAAACGGAAATGTGTTCGCGAACTTTTGTTCTGCCCTGTATATGAAATACAGAATTTATACACACCAAGTAATAGAAAAACAGTGAGTTAAATTTAAAATCGCGTTCAGCAACTTAAAACACACTTCCAGGAATTATTGTTAACAGACAGTAGAGAATTCTTTTGTGTGTCCCTGTAAATGAACGATGACTGCTATACACACAATATTCTGTAGTAAGTCTCTTGTAATGCACCTTAGTGATATATATAAATTTCAATGCATTTAAAATAGTGAAACATTATTTAATTAAACCGCAAACGATGTTTCGCCATAGACGTAATGTAACGGATTTCTTTTGACTGTCCTTGTAAAGTAACTGTAAGTGCTATGCACACCCTATTCCATATTAAGCTTCTTGTAATGCACCTTATGGATATATATCAATTACAATGTATTTGAAATTGTGTAACATCATTAAAATAAACCCAAAATGATTTTTCCCCATAGACTGTAATGTAACGGATTTTTTGAGTGTCCCTGTAAGAAAAGTATAAGTGCTACACACTTCAGTTGAAATAGGGAGCATGCTATAGATAACGACAATAACATATAAAAATTGCAGGGCAATACGAGCATATTTACGGGAGTTAGAGCACGGACAGCCGGCAGACGGCCATACAGCAGATGGCCATACGGCCAGACAAATCGAAGTCATAAGCACTTTTCATAGGTTGGAAAATGTTAAAAAGTATCTTACATAGCCCGTGAATATCACGGGCGCGAGAGTTAAGGGTTTAATCTACTTTACCAAATGATTTCCCTTTGGGAATCCTAAGGTAAAGTTTACACAGAACGCAAAATAAGATGTCAAAATTTCGTTTCGTATTGAAGTTTTCAGAATTGTGTACAATTTCAATATGATGACGACACTTTAATTTTTATTACTTTCCAACCTACTTGAAAAGTGTTTATAAGTTCGTGCTCTAACTCCTGTAAATATACTCGGATTGCACTGAAATATTTTAATATTATTGACGTTTACTATAGCATGATCCTTATTGAAAATGAAGTTTGTAGCATTTATAGATTATTTACAAGGACGGTCAAAAGTATTCCGTTGTATTAAATTCAATGGGAAAAAATCGTTTAAACTGCATATTGATGATGTTACGCTATTTGAAACTTTCTGAAATTGATATACAATTATGAAGCTCACTAAAACATGTTTTTTTTGTAAAATACGGGATGCAAAGCATTTTTCATTTACAGGCTCGCACAAACGAATTCTGTTACACAATGTTCTACGGTGAAAAATCGTTTGCAGTGCCATTTAATAATGTTTAAATATTTCAAACATAATGAAATTTGTATGCATTACTGAGGTACACTATAAATTGCTCACTGAAAAGTATGGTTTGCAATGTATTTATCGACCATTTACAGGGAAATACAAAGAAATCAGTTACATTATAAAGCAACAATTACAGACTATGTCTGGTAAGTATTTTTCCAACTTTCGTTTGCGTATTTAAGTTTAATTAAATTTTTGCATAGTACGTGGTCTGTATACATTCTGATAATCATATACAGGTTTACACAGAGGAATTCCTATTACTGACTGTGCAAGTGAATTCCTTAAGGGTACATTTTATTGTTTCATGCTTTTTGTTACTGATCTATATTTAGTAGACTAATGGAAGTTTGTGGAATATAAATAAATTCGTATACAGGGCTACACAAAGAGCAAGATACATTGTCGTTTATGGTTGGTAACTGCTGAAAGTTTGCATTATGTTTTTTTTTAGTCTGAAAATTTTTTTAGCGTAATGTGAATTTTTTAACTGAACTTATGTTTTTTATGCTATATTGTATATATCCAAATCTGTAGATGATATACAATGCTGCAGAAAATAATTCGACTACTTTTTTTGACTGTGGAAAGTAAATGTTAAAACTGGATTTTTAAATGTAGATATTCTAACGTTAAAAATATTTAGACATTCTAAAAGTATTAGTGCCAAAGAAGAACTTAAAATAAAAAAATAAAAATATATATAATGCGCATTTCGATAATTGCAAACAAGTATGTCTATATATAAGAGGGGTGTGAAAATTTTTGAATATGTATTCTGATTTGCTATAGCATGGAAAAGTTGCCTACGACATTGATATATTTTTTTCTTTTCTTCCGATCGCGCACACTACCGAAAATAGGCGAAATTTAGGGGTTTTTTAACACTTTCCAACTTCGTCCGTGCTCCCGTAAATATACTAGGATTTCCCTGAAAATTTTGTATGTTATTGATGTCTACTATAGCATGATTCATATAGAAAATGAAATGTGTAGCAATTATAGTTTATTTACAGGGACAGTCAAAAGTATTCCGTTATAACAGGCAATGGCAAAAAATCGTTTCAAGTACATTTTAATGATGTTACGCCATTTGAAACATGATAAAATTGATACACAATTATAAAGCACACTAAAACATGTTTTTTACAAAATTTTATGTACAAAGCATTTATTATTCATTTACAGGGCCACACAAGAAAATTCTGTTACACAATGTTCTACGGGCAAAACTGTTCGCAGTTTAAATTAAATGATGTATGACTATTTCAATCATAAAGGAATTAATATGCATTACTAAAGCGCAGTATAAATTAGTCTCCGAAAAGTATGGAGTGCATTGCGTTTATATTTCTTTTACAGGGACACACAATATATTTCGGTTACAGTCTTGGTGCGATAATTACAGTGTATGTGTAATAAGTGAGTTTTCAATTTTAGTTTGCGTTTTTAAGTTTAACTAATTTTTTTCATAGCATGTGGTGTGTATAAGCTCTGTTGATCATATACGGTTGATTTTTCAGCATGATTTTTCTACACAAAGGAATTCGTAATTATTACTGACTATAAAAGTGAACTGCTTAATGGTATTTTTTATTGTTTTACGCATTTTCCTGCTAAATTGTATATATTAGACTAATATAAATTTGTGAAATATAAATAAATTTATATGCAGGGCTACGCAAAGAACAAGTTACATTGTCGTTTATGGTTAGTAATTTGTTGGAAGTGAGTTTTAAGTTTCCTTATGCGTTTTGTTTCTGAAATAAATTTTAGCTTAATATATGATGTGTACAAAAGTCGTAATATAATTTACAAGGTTGTACAGAAGATTTCTTGTGCATTTCCATTGATAGGCAAAAATTGCTAAATGTGAATTTTCTACCAAAACTAAATTTTATCATGCTATGTAGTGTATATCCAAATCTATAGATCAACCTTACCAATTATTGATTAGACCAATCGACAAATCTCAATGCAACCGAAACAACTGTTTTTTATGAAAACTCATCTATGATTGATCGGGATTGTGGCGTTGTTCCAATGTAACACCCCTAATATAGTAATGAATATAATATAATAAATATACAAAAAAAATATATAATAAATGTAGAAAATAGTACGAAACCTATTTAATCAACTGGATAATTTTTTTCCTTGAAGACAAATACGTATCACTAGAGGAAAATTGAATCAAACAGACTAAACAAACATTTGGCGGCTGCCCGCGGGGAAGCTGCCTCGGTTCATTCCTGTGGCTGCTAATAGCAGACACGGCATTAAAGAAAAAAAATGGGGTAAAAGGGTTCAGATACTATTCGCAGATGATTTCATACCAATACTAAAAGCTAAAACTAAAGAAAAAATAATTAACTTAGCTAACAAAATTATAAACGTAAATGAATGGAAAGAAAAATACAGCTTAGCTCTTAATTGGGACAAAACGGAACTGCTGTACCTTAATAGACTACATACAAGTAATTTACTAACTGTAGTCAGTTACAAAATAGAATGAATATAATTCAACGATAAGGAATTAGAAGGGAAAGAACAAATAAAATACTTAGGTGTAATCCTCCACAAAAAACTAAACTGGCTACCCAACTGTCAAACCCAAGCAGCAAAGGTCAGGAAAACATTTTGTATGATGTACCAAATGGCAAAAAAGGGCTGGAGAGTCAAACCAAGCATATTTAAAACATAGTATAAGAGAGTAGTTGAGAAAACACTGACTTAAGCAGCCCCAATCTGGGGACACAAACTAAATCAAAGAAGTAAAGTAGTCTTAAAAGCTTGCCAATTCACTTCCTGCAGGCCATATTAAATGCGTAGAAAACAGCCCGTACTACGGCTCTTCAGGTACTTGCTGGCCTGATTCCAATTCATGTCCAGGCGAAATACGAGAGAGCATGTGGCACAGTATCAGGAATAAGAGAAACAACAGAAATGGAGAAAAAGTTCGCAACACAGACTACATCAAAAATATCAATATATTAGAGACACACCCAGCAGACACAATAGAACCCAGAATAGACTACAACTTTAAAGACATAGTAATATATACAGACGGATCGAAATTGGAATCAGGCGCATTCGTAGCATTCAAAAATGAACAAAAAATAAAAACAAGTTCAGCACCCCTAAGGCAGTACAACAGTGTTTCCCAAGCCGAACTACTGGCTATACGTAAAGCGGCAGAATTGGGAAACAGCACAGGGAAGGAATACAGCATCCACTGGGACTGCATTGCAGCCATTCAATCAGTCAGTTAACCTTTCAATGTAATAAAATTAATTGACAATATACAAAAACAGTCAAGTACTCGGAGCAAAAATTTAAAATTAGCTGATCAAAAGCACACGTGGGCATCCAAGGAAACGAGAAAGTCGGCGAATTAGCACAAATAGTCGTAGAAAATCAAACAAAAGAAATTCCATACCACTTAGAAACACCGATATCAAACTTAAAGAGAAAACTACAAGAATTAACAACCAAACAATGACAGTTTGAATGGGATTATAGGGACACGGGCAAGACAACAAATGAATGCTTCCTAAAAGTAAACTCACGCAGAATTATCAGCTGCTATTTACTAAGCCAAATATATACAAGACATAGAGCATTTCCTAACTATCTAAATAGCTTTAAATGCAAGGACGAACCATACTGTTAATGCGGGGAAGTGGGGACCCCCAAACATTATTTAACATCCTGCCAACTAACCCAAACACACCATTTGATACAGATAACACCCAACAATGACAAACTATGGCGCAAACAGTTAGTGAATAGAAGTACAAACAAAAAGAGAAGCAGTTATCAGATGGTTAACATAAAACATTGACCTAATATAACAGTAAATATACCTTCCCGGCAGCGAGATCCTTGACAAATAACCTTCACCCCCGTTACCCCCCCCCTGATTAGTATAATTTTATAATTCTTGAAAAAATGAGTAGATGAGTAGCAACGGCACTTTTTTGCTACGCCAAAAATTCGTTTTTTTTTTTTTTTTTTTTTTTTTTTTTTTTTTTTTAAAGCAGTAGTGAGATGTGGAAATAGACTGTGACGGACTGAAATTCACCAACATATGATGTCAAATAATCAACAAAAAAGGAAGAAAACACAACAAAGTAATTAATTGGTGAATACAAAAAGCACACCGGGCAAAGGAAGTGAATAGTGTCTCATCAAATGAATACAACCTCATAGGTACATGAAGATCTAACGGCCGCGGAACAAGCCCCACTCCATTAGTGCGCCAAGTTTCTCAAATAACAAATTAACCAAGTTACACAAAATTAAAAAGCAGTGATAATAGCCATTAGATTCAATGGACTGATTGCATTAAGCGTATTCACGAAGGAAAAAATATAATTAAAAATCCCCAGCTATAATACACGATGAGTTAAAGTGACGAAAACAATAAAAATGAGTGTGCAACTTCCAAAAATGTGACAATCACCAGTAACAAAAGTTATAATGTGACGAAACCAATAAAAATGAGTGTGCAACATCCAAAAGTGTGACAATCACCAGAAACAAAATTTACAATGTGACAAAACCCACGATAGTGATATAATAACCAGTAAAACTCTCGCAAGAAGACAAAGTTTCAAAATGTGACAACCAGCAGTTGCAGAAGCTGGAGTTATAAATTTATCAAGATAGTGGCGAAAACCCAACCGTTGATAATAAACAAAAAACAACCTACAACAGGGGTGAATCCATAAAAGCAGCAAAAAACACTGACTGAGGCAAATAGAACAAAAAATAAAATCAGCCCCCAAAAGCGGCGATACACACTACAGCGACTATCTACCATGAACGTGACAAATCCAGAAAACGAAAACGTTTCATTTTCACTCATCATCGAGTATTAAAAAAAGTATTGGATTATTTGAATCGAAACTCACAGTTTATGTTTCTGATTCCGAAAAAGCAAAATTTGTGAAAATCCGTCGGTAACTGTTTTTAAATTTCGATCAAAAACTGACCCGTTTTGAATGAAATGATCCAAACATTTGAGGAGTTGGTATTAAATTTACTTCCGCTTCGGGTAAATCTTTCTATTTAATTTCCGAAAGACAAAGAGTTACCAGAGGAAGTGTTTCGTGTAGCGATTTATAGAGTGATTTCGCGGTCGTATTATTTTTTGACGGGACCGGGCAACGTTGGGCGGATCTGCAAGTACTGAAATAAAGCTAATAAATAATTTAAATATTTTGTAATAATGTCAAGTAAACAGACAATTAAAATTACATTATTTTATAACATATTTGCGCTGTTAAAATAAATGATAAATTATATAGTACAAAATTTCATTTTGAAAGAATCTTTTAAAGTAGACTTCATTTTATTTTCATAAAAGATATTTCAGCAGCAAAACTAAGTAATTTAAAAACTAGATGAAACACAGTTTAAACAAAAGATAGTGCATTATCTTTTTATATATTCAACGTATTGCGAAATCACTGTAAAATCTTTGTTTTTATTTAAATCAGTTCATTTTTAATTAAATGGAGGGTTGTCAATGTTGTCTGATAAATTTACTTTAGAAAAAAAAAACTTAACAGTAGCTTAGTGATAAATTCAACAACAAAAAATTCGAACAATTAATTGCATGTTTTCTCTGAAGTAAAAGGAGCAAATCTTGTCTTTGGATAGTTTTGAAAATTACTTATAAAAATAAGGAAATCCCAATATTCCGTAGTTGATTTTTTTATATGTAAATGATTAGAGTTTTAAACAAATGACGTTTATTTTAACCTTATTTTTCTAACACTCTTTGAATCAGTTTTAGATCAGGATGTTTACATGTGCTGTATAAGTGTTGTTTTGAATAACTGTTGCATAAAAAAAAAGAAATTCAAGTACAAATACATAAAACTGATGACGATAAACTATGTTAACTTTAATTTATTATGGTTTATTTCAATAGATAATGATATTGAAGCAAAAGTCTAGATTTGTTTCCTAAATTAGAATATGTGAGTTTGGTGCCTACTAACAAAGGTTACATTTGTTCAAATAAGTGTATTATGACCTTTTAAACTTTAAAATAAATATCATCTTACTATATTTCTCCATAACGTGCAAAATAATAGTCCAAAATCCTATTACTAAAAAACAGATATTTTTAAAATGTCCTAATCACAAGATACTTGTGTTTTGCTTTGTTCGATTAATAATGTATAATACAAGTCATTTTGCTTAAGCGGACGGTGGGCTTTATAATTGATTTTTTTTTCATCATAGATATATGAAATTTTGTGCATACATACAATTCACCATATGTATATAGAATATTTTAAACCTTTTTTCTAATCTTAATATAATTTAAAGATTTAAATTTAAAAAATATAATTTTTTAAAATGTTTCTTGCGTCTTAATTTTAAAGTTATTTCCTTGATTTGGCATTTGAATCACTTAAAACTATATTACAAACAAATCTGTGTATCCATTATTTAATCTCTTGAATATATAATTTTTGAGAGATTTTTTTCTGAATTCCTTGCCGATTTTCATCAAAATTTTACATTTTAATAAGTTATAAATCACATTTAATTATCTTAACAATGTCTAATTATAAAATGCATACACAGTTTCTTTGTAAACAGTATCAGGATTCTTCCTTATTAATTTCATGAATTTTGAACAAAAATTAAGACACATGGATCAGCTAATAAAACTGAAAAAATGTGTAAAATCTGTTTTGAGAAAAACAGATATAATGTTCAGAAAATTTGTTTGTGTACAAAATTCAAACGCTTGCAACTTTTCAAGAAATTATCGCAGCTGCATGTAGTTTTCGCAAATAGTTCAATACATTATTACTAATCAGCTGATACCAATGTCATTTTTATATAATAACACTGAAGAATCAGTAGTTGGGGGTAACTTTTTTTCCCCGATTGTACAAATCTAGAAAGATTTTTTTGTAAACTCTTGAAGGATCTTTAAAAATACATTTTCTTTTTATCAAGTGAAATAACACAATGCAGATTATTTTAATTATTTCAGATATCTGAATTAATCTATAAAAGTATTTTAAATTGTTGATTGTATTTAACTGAGTTGTCTCATGCATCTTAAATTATTTTGAAAGGAGTAATTTTCAAACGAAACAATAACTATCTGAAAGCATTGAAACATAGATAAACGTCCTTTGAAACGATTCGAAATTTGTTTAAGACGTGATGAATAAATACTGTCTTTCATAATGTCAGTCATTATTATCACTTAGAGTGGAATTCACAGTTCAACTGCTTCAAGAGAAATGCAGAATAATACGATTATTATTAATTATAAAGAAAGTTTTATTGACTGATGCCTAATTTAATAGCAAATTATGTGAACAATTTGTTAAGTATTATTTAAACAGAAGAAATTTATAATTATCTTTAAATTAAGTTATGTAGATTTTATTAAATACACATAAACACACATAAATGCACATAAACGCCTTAATAAATAATTACATAAAATATTTGTATAAGATTAAATGCTAATATATGTACATTTTAATGTCACAAAAATGGAATATACAATATGAAGAAATGTAGACTATTATTTATGTTTTAACTTTAATTTGTTGATTTTTACTCCGTCTTTTATATAAAATAATGTACAGGGTCATTCATAATTCCCTCCGGGGTTTCGAAACGTTATAGTAAAAAAACGAAGACGAATATGAAAAAAAGAAACATATGAAATTATTCCGAAACTATTCAAGTTTTACTTACATACATTACAGGTGTTCTATGTGTGAACCCTTTGTCACACGACATACATCCATGCGATAGCCCAGTTCCTGCCATACTCCGTTTCTTTAAATCTGAATCAGTGGTGTCAGTTCAACGGGCCTTTCGTAATAAATATCGAAAACAGGGACCAACTGAAAAAACAATTCATGTGTGGTACCGGAAATTTAAAGAAACGGAGTATGGCAGGAACTGGACTATCGCATGGATGTATGCCGTGTGACCAAGGGTTCACACATACAACACCTGTAATGTATGTAAGTAAAACTTGAATAGTTTCGGAATAATTTCATATGTTTCTTTTTTTCATATTCATCTTCGTTTTTTTACTATAACGTTTCGAAACCCCGGAGGGAATTATGAATGACCCTGTATTATATTTCTCAGATAACAATATTTGTAACTGGTTATTGTTTAATTTTCAAATACGAAAATGAAATATAAATTCGGGTAAATGCATTGCCATTTACAATATACAAAAAAATATAAATAAATCTAAAAGTTTCAACATTTGTCCCAACGTTATTCTCAGCTGTCAAACAATACCAAATTAAATTATACTGAACTTTTATGCACCTTCGGAAGATTAGAACAATATGATCCCCAATGCAAAACAGCATGAATGACGTCAAAATAATGAATTTGCAGAAAAAGTCGACAAAAGTCAAGAAATATCTTATTATGTTGTATGCGTTATCGGTTTATCTGAATTCTTTTTTACAGAAAGATATCGAGTAAAATCTCATCTTCAATAGTTACGGAAATAAATGAAATAGAAAATTAAAGCTACACAAAGACAATTGACGAATTTTTTTGGTGGGATGTAAGGTGACATTTGTCTACTATCTAACGTATTTCGAACTTTATAGTTCTTCGTTGAAGGTTGGGTCATATTCGTAGCCATTTATATAGGTCTGCCAAAGTAAGTCATTTTTGAAAAATACTACAAATATATAAAAGCTGCTTAAAAGTATCACTGATAATTGTTTATCTTAGTGAAAGCGCTGTAAAGTTATCGATTTTGGTCTAATGAGCCAAACAATATCAGCTTTTGCGGCTATGACGTTATAAAAAAAAAACGGCTTCATTATAAAAACTAGTCGTTGGGGGCCACCGTAATACTTACCCATCATGGATATGCATAATGTAAAATATTAAAATAAAAATGTGTAAACTACTTATAAAATGCATTGCAATTCAAATAAAATCGTGGCTTGATGACGTCACAAACTTTAAAGGCTCTATTACTGAATTGCTTGAAAGAAACATCCTTATAACTCCAAAAATAATAATCCTATTAACTAGCGGTTTATTGCATCTGATTAAGCGTCAAATTTCCAATTAAAATATATCTTTGAAGTGAAATTTGGATGAATTACAGGGTCATGAAAAATGGAAGAGTGTGGGAAATAGGATCCCAAATATCTCGGCAACTAATTATCCGATCGACTTCATGCTTTATGCAAAGTTTATGTTTTTTTATTCCCTTTTATATTCATTTCTTAAAATAAACAATTTCGAAATTTTTTATATACCTTTCATCAGAACGAATATTTCGAGACTCCGAAAAAAATTGTTCCGGTTCATCGAGGTTATTGAAATGAAATAGGCTTCTTCCCATTATTACATACTAAGTACATACCAAATTGCAAGTCTCTATCTCAATTTTTCCGGGAGATAGAGCGTTTACAGACACACAGACACACACACAGACACACAGACACACAGACGGACGGCATTTTTTTTTTCTAAAAATATTTTTTTCGGAATCTCCAGTGTCTCAAACGTGTAAATCCGTCAATTTTTTTTTCGATTTTCAAAACGATTACAAGACTTACCCTATACTACGTATGATGGGTAAGTAATAAAAGACGATTAATTTTTTGTTGCTGTTCTTTTTGCTTCTCTTACATATAGTATATTTTCAAAAGGATTTCTTGTCACAATATATCTTTTAAGTTACTCTCTCAGTTTATTCAATACTTATAAAGTTTAAATACTTTTACAATTAAATAGGCTGAATAATGTACAATTTGTCCCCTTCTTGGAAGTTGGTGCAATGATGAATCGCGCGAAATGTGCCAATAAATTACAGGGAGTCAATAATACATTTAAAATGAAATAAAATTGAAAAAAATTATATTGAACTAACATCCAGACAATGAGCGATGGGATATAAAATCATAATTTCTATACCATCTTGAAGTCTTGAATAAATATACTAATAACTGAAGTAATAACTCGGGGTAATAACCTAATACAAAATTTAATAAGTAGAGTACAAGCATCTGTAGAATATCTCTATTAAGATCCCCGATGCATTAAATCTGTTTTCTTTAATCTTAGTTACAAGAAATTAGTTCGCAGGAATATTCAAGTTTTACCAGAAATTTATTTTTACTTTTGCTCCTGTAATGTAATATTTTCATATAAAAAATAGATAAAAAGGAGTAAAGTAGAATTCATTTTGTAACATTAATTATGCATAAGAAAATATATAAAGCCACAGATAATTTATTATTTTTCAAAAAATACTTCACTACAACAGATTTTTTTTACTTGTGTGGTCTCATACCGTGCAAGGCTCACAAGTCTTGTAAGAGGTGTGCCTGTTCGAAGTCACCATATGTTTAAAAAATATATATTGAAATTACACAGTATATGATATTCAAGATTGATTTTACTCACTCAAAGCTATAAAAAGAATCCACTCTTATATTATTACAATGAAATTATACATATATAGCATAATAAAAATAAATAAATTTTCAAATTGTTACACTATATCCGCAAGGTAACTTTTTTCTGATTGAAGACAAAAAACTGAATTAAAACTATCTCAAATAAAAAAATCCTTTGGGCAAAAATGTTTTAAAACTCATTCATATTTGAAAAATGGAAACGTTTATTGAGATTATAATTTATTATTAAAATAATCAAAATGTTTTATTACATGAATCATATTAATTCATTTTATAGACTTTATAGTTATTACAACCATATGTGTACAGGAAATATTTCAGGCTTATTCATAGAATCGATTAAAAAAATAATAATATGAATAGGCATGAAAAACATAGTTTTTTGAAAATGAAGCCTAAATTTAGATATATCTGCATTTTAGTTAAGTGAAATCAAATTGAATTTAGTTACATATCCGGTTCTAAAATAATTTCTCAGTGTAGATTATTTTATTATGTTCAGAATTCTTTCCAGCATAGAAATAAAAAATCTATTTTTTCGATGATCCGAAGATTTAAAAGGTGTGAGACCCCTTAAAGTTGTGCGTTGCGGATATAAAAAAAAATCCACTTTCTCTCACGAAATATCAAAGAATACAATAATCTTCAACGAGCTCTTGCTTTACTGCAATATTTCGTTTTGATAACTACTGCATCAAAATTTTTAAACTGATGAATCTTCATTAAAACTCTTTACAAAAATCTACTTTATCAAGATATTTTATACATGGTAGTGGGGCATTTGAAATATGAGGAATAATAAAACCCAATAAAGACCACAGTATCATTTTAAAATATATCGGGTGATACAAAAATCACAGAAAATGGTTAAATAATAAAAATTACATAGTCAATAGCACGATGTGGTTTTAACTGAAATGGGATTTCTAAAAAGGATAAATTTTATTGTCATAATTATTGCATACGCCACGTACACTTTTCAATAGATTTTACGCAGAGCAGTTTACAACGAAATTAATATTTAAATTTTAAGTTTGACGGATGCCAATATCTAATATCTAATATCAATAGCTATAATATCTGACATATGATGCAATGTACTCTGTAGAGCATCGAAACAAATTTCCGATGTAATTGCAGTCACATGATGGCTGCAATTACGACATGAAGGATGTTTGAGAAAGCTAGAGTCTAAATAACGGAGACTTTTGTATTAGTCTGTATATACATTTCTTAATCTATCTGCCGTTAGTATAGATTAAGCATACATTTATGTCAATCTCCTGATTCATTATAATGGTAAAATATAAAGGTTACCATTAATTTTAAATATAAGATGGAAATGTATAGACTGATTCTAGAAGATGAACATTCTTTATGTTACTGCATTCCTGAAATACAAAAAAATAGAAATAGCCATTTTTTTTATTATTATTAATTTTCTTGTTGCAGTATTTGCTTGTGTAAAACGCTTCAGTATTATTTTTTTCAATTTTTTTGGAAGAAACTTTTTTATTTCATACTTTTTTGTTAAAAAGAAAATGGATACAGGCATTTTAACATCAGAGTAATAAGGAAACATAAACATAAATGTGTGATTTGTTAGTGTTTGCAATAAAAAATTGAAGAAAAAAAATAGATTTATCTTGCATTGGCGTATTTTAACTTTGAATTTGCATATAATAATCTTCATAACATCATGAGGTTTAAAAGTAGAACGCATATTAAATAATTTGAATAATTTTGATATTTTTTGGAATTTTTTTATAATATGAAATGGATACATAACTTGTAGGATTCATGCGGTGTTTTGGAGGAAGGTGCATGTTTGTTCTAAAAAAATATTTTTAGCCATCGTATAGTTTAACCATTGTATTTTAAATCAGAATATTATGAATAATATGTTATGAGAATTCAAGCATGAATTTTCCGTCCTTACAGAATACCTGTATAATTTACACTTTACAGTATCCCTTGTAATCATTGTGGCTATATTTATATTGGCGAAACTGGTCGACCATGCAACTTATTTTTAGAAGTGTATAAACGCGCTTACAATTTCGGCAATTTACAATTAAAACTTGTTAATCATTCAATAAATACCGACCACAAACCAGATTTCGAAAATACTAAAATAATTAAATTTTCATGCAAGAATTTTAAAAGTATAATTTTCTTGAAGATTGATTGACAAGATTGCAGAATTCCCCTCTATAGAATTCCACCAGGATATGTGATCCTATTGTGACAGATACTCAATAGTAATTTAATATTATTAAATGCATAATTTTGAACATGATCATATGTAAACAAGCGGTTTGGCTTTCCATCGACATTTGTACTTATAAAAAGCTTGTATAAAGTTTTAAATGTCTACAGTAATTGATTTAATTATGTGGTATTAATGGCTTTTAGTTTTATTAAATATCTGGTTTAAAATGTTCTTTTATTTAAAACTAGCTAACCCGCCTGGCGTGGCCCAGGCGCGAGATAATTACAATCTCAGAGAAAGGCGTTAACCCCCCTCCCTCCCCATACCCGCAAATATAATGAATAATTTGTTCAAGAGAACCACCGTCACGTACATTAACGCGATCATTTAAAAAAAGAATTACATTTTTCTGTTAATTAGAACATAACGAAGACGCTACGCTAAAATAGCCGGCAGATGACACCCCTTCCCGACCTCAATTTCAAATCTATATCTTAATTAGTTACCTAAATAATTGTTCATTAGTAAAATTTGGCAATTATTTCCTTTCATTTTCACAAACTAAATGAGAGGGATCGGCCGGAGAAACAGATCTCTTTGTAATTCAGTTTTTAATGAAAGCCGATCCCTGTCTGAAAATTTCTCTGATCGTTTTCACTGGCGCCGGCAGATTTTTGGCAGTTTTTTGCGTAAATTAAAAAGAAATACCAACCGAATTTTTCAAAAATCACATAGTCAGATACAGAATATTTTTTTACATATGCTCAGAAATTTTCAATTTGATATCTCAATTAGTTTTCTTAAAATTCGATAATTAGTTAAATAATTTCAAATTCGTTCATTTCCGGTTGCAAATCCAATGCGCCTGTCCGTTTCTTTCGCCATTTTGATTTAAAAGAGGATATTTTAGAAGCGATGGTTAATGAGAATCTAATTAATATCTAGGCTAATTATCAAAATATTAAAATTCTGAGGCTCAGGTGCACATGGCCAGATGTTGGACTATCCACACCTAAATTTCCAGCCTTCTAGGTGGGCTAGATTTTCCTAGCCATCGCCAACAGACACACACACACACACAGACACACAAACAGAGCGAAACTTTCTTTTATTAGTATAGATTATGATTCAGATGTAATATGTTTAGTTATTTGAAATTTGCATCATGTTTATAAGGAAATAATATTCTTGTTGGTTATAGGCATAATTATTAATAGGCATAAATAAATTATAGACATAAATACATTATGGAAAATATATACAAAATGCTAATGTAATTAAACTTTAAACATATAGTATTTAATTATGAAACGGATTATTACGTGCAGATGAGATCTAAGAAACAAATATATTGTTAACACTTTTCTATTTAAAATACATAAAAGTTCAAATACATGCTAAACTTAGTATTTTTCAATATCGTCTAAGAATAGGTAGTTTGAGTTGAAATTAATTGTAAAGAAATGAAATATGTATTGATATAATTGGTTGTTTTTGAAATCTATGTAAAATAAAATAGTTTCACGATATATTTGCAGTATTTACATACTTCTATATTCCAGATTATATTGCAGGTTTTATTCCATTTATCAATTGTTACGTGAATAAGAGCAAAGCTTTTGTATTTCATGACATAGGGGATTTATTTTCCCCAAATACAATGACAGTTCTTAATAGAATATTTTAAAATGCTGAAGCTTTTCTAATTGTATGCCAAACATGCTGTAGAAAAGCAGGCCTATAGATACAATTGATGATATTTAGATAGGATTTGAATTCTTTAAATTCTGTAATTATTCTAATATTAACGAGCTGTCAGTGTGTAAGGGGCATACTTACATGAAATCAAACATAAAGCAAACATAAGAAGATTAGCAATTAAGATAAGTACAATAATATCAAAGTGACATATACTGATATTATGTATGTGTTTGCATTATCACAACAAATTTCATTTCTACATACATTACATTCGTTCATGTAAAGTGTAATAGTCATAAAATAATCACAACACTTTATTAATGTAACGCAAAGGGTGGCTTTCCACATGCAAATTTATCTGCAATTTGCGCAAAGCAAAATTAATGAACTACTAAAAGGAGAAATCTACTTAGACGAAATTTATTAAATAAATCAAAATCATCTGAGCAAACTAATTCCAAACCAAATCAAATATCCATTATAAATTAAAATGATAAATTTGAGATAAATAATGGTCATTACTATTATTTTTGAAGTGCGAAGAATCTGGAGCATATTACTAGGTAAATTAAAGTTTAGGTTTAGAAATCTATATTTACTTCTTCTGTATTAAAATGGTTTTCAGTAAAAAAATATAAATGTGTTTAAGGAAGAGTCATTGAAAATTAAGACATTTGATTTCGAGATATTGAAATGATTTTTTTCTTCATTGAAAATTTACCTCATTAGCAATTTCTATGCTTTCCCCCACTATATATATATAAATATTTTAAACCTTATGGTTTTTTTTATATTACAAATACTAATTAAAATAACTCCTATAAAAGTTTATTTGAATTAATATGCTGGCTTTCTAAAGATATTAGTTTCATTAATTGAGGTAATACATCATTGAATTTAAAACTAAATAAATTCTGCTGGATAGAAACTATGGTACAATGATTTTATTACCTTAGATATGGTTTAGTAGGTAGGATAGCATATACGAGATTTGGTTATAGATGTTGAATAATCTCAAATTTAAATCATTAAAAACCGTAAAGATGTTTCGTTGGCAGTTAGGCGACAATGCTACGCAGATAAATGTTTGCTACTTTTTTATTTTATTTCAAACGAAGATAAATATAATATTTTTTTACAATTTTTGAGCATTCACTATGCTTTATGGTTAATATATTCTTTTGTATCTTTATTTTATTTATTCATTTATATTTTTATTTTTGCAAAACTAGGGGTTTGTCATCTACTAGTTAAGCTCGACAACCTTCATCGAGACCCAAACTCAATAGCCATTTGAAGATAAATAAAAAAAAAACATTTAACTTTAAAATCCATGTTATATAAATGCAAATGCACATGACTTGCTAAATATAGTGTAAATTTTATGTGTAAAAATTATATAATTGCTATAACATCGTTTTAAATATGACGTAATTTTCACCAACAAACGCTTTTCGCATGCATTTATATAATTATTCAAAAGTTTCATTTACTTTTTATTATTCATGTATAAATATATATAGTTCAATTGAAAATACAATGTTTGAAAATTTTATTACTCTGCCGTTTTTTAATCTAGCAACCGTAGATAGGAAATGAGGATTTCAAAATATAAATTTAATAATTAGCCTATAAAACTTTTGTAACTGAACTATCTTGGCATATTTCATTATTAAATAATGCATAAAATAGTCTTCTATTTAAAAACTGTCTGTTTCAGAGTGTTTCAAACACCTTTATAAAACTAACAGTATTCATTAACACTTTCCAACCTAGTTAATAAATGTTTATGACTTCGGTTTGTCTGCCGCCTGTCCGTCTGGATATCTGGCCGACTGGCGTTTAGCCCTCTGGCCGTCTGGCCGTGCTCGAACTCAAGTAAATATACTCGGATCTCCCTGAAATTTTTGTATGTTATTGTCGTTTACTATAGCATGTTCCCTATGTCAACTGAAGTGTGTAGCACATATAGTTTTTTTACAGGGATAGTCAAAAGTATTCCGTTACATTACAGGCAATGGGAAAGAATCGTTTCATGTGCATTTTGAGGATGCTACGTCATTTAATACATGATGAAATTGATATATATTTATGAAGCGCATTAAAACATGCTTTTTGTAAAATATCGTTGTGCAAAGCATTAATTATTCATTTACAGAGTCAAACAAAACAATCCTCTTACACATTGTTCTAGGGTGAAAAATCGTTAGCAGTGAATTTAGTGTACAAAGTGTAGTTACTATTTCAAACATAATGAAAATTATATGCATTACTGAGGTGCACTATAAATTGCTATCTTGTGCGCATTGTGTTTATTTGCAAGGACACATAAGATATAGGTGCGATACTTATAGTCTGTGTGTGATAAGTACGTTTTCAACTTTGGCTTGCGTTTTTAAGTTTAACTAAAAGTTTTCATAGTACATGTGTATTTATAAACTCGTTTGTTCATACACAGAACTATACAAGGGGATCCGTAAGTATTACAGAATATGAGAGTGAATTTCTTAAGGGTAGTTTTTAATTTTGTTACACATTTTCCTGCTGAACTATATTTAGTAGACTAATAGAAGTTTGTGGAATATAAATAAATTCATACACAGGGCTACGTAAAGAAAAAGATACATTGTCGTTTAAGGTTGGTAATTGATGCGAGAAAGTTTTAATTTGCCTTTTTGCTTAATATGTGGTTTGTACAAAAGTCTTCAGATAATATACAGGGCTGTACAAAAGAGTTCGAGCGCATTTCCATCGATTGGCGAAAATTGCTAAATGTGAATATTCTAACTGAACTAAATTTTATCATGCTATTGATCAGATACAAGGCTGCACAAAATAATTCGACTGTTGTTTTTGACACTGGAAAGTAATTTCGAAAACTGTATTTTTCAATGTGTTATATTTTTTCTAAACTGTTTACATACATATCTTCTTTCACCTTATTTAACGGTGAAGTTTGGTTACAGTTTTCTGGTTGTGTTGGAAAGTGTTTCATAATCTATGCTTGACGCATGGTTTTTCGTTCTTGTTTATATTCAATTAGTTTTTCAGGATAAACCGAGAAAGTGAAAAGGACAATAAATTTAATTACGGCAGCGGCAACATTAGTAACCTTTTTTAAAAATTGATAGATACATTTAATATGTACATTAAATATTGGCCTTACTGTACATTATATATACATTACATATAATGTAGATTAGAATAATATTTCTGGGAAATATGTGCTTCTTCATAAATGTCACCTGTTACAAATATATTATATAGGAGCGCATTTTTATTATCTCATATATGGTACACAAAATAATTTTATTTTTCAAGACCATGGGAAAAAATAACCACAGGAGCATGGGGAAAAAAAAATCTTTGTAATTTTCATAAATCTTTATAAATAAACTAAGTTTAATTCATAAATTAACAGTACGACTTCTAAAAATGCTAATAAAATATTTTACATGTTTGATAAAGTTATTCGTATTATAATGTAATTGAAATTAACAACTGTATATATTTTACGTGTTAAGTCACAGCATTCTCAACTACTTTAAACGGCATTTCGACTTTAGCGTGTCTTTAGTGTCAACCATTAGAATATTTTTAATGCTTTTCAACAAGAAATTCAAATATATTTTATAAAATTCGTTTTGTAGTAGGAGAAAAAAACTACATTTTAGAGAGGCTCATACTTACAAGTTATCAGTGATTTTAGATTTTGTTCGATTTTGTTATCGAATTAAATGAAAAAAACCGAAAGAAAATAAATGCTTAAACTAACCCAAGGAAGAACATCTTCCAATACACAGAATTTAAACTAAAAAAATAGAAAAATTTACAATAGAATAAATGAAAAAAAAAATATCATGGAAAGCAAATTAATTAAATGGAATAAATTAGTTTTCAAAGAATAAAGATTTTACAGCTGAATTACTTACCTGAGTCTATATATTTTTCGTTTTCTTTCGATTAAACTTAAGAAAATATAATTCCAAAAGAAATTTTCCTAGTTTAATCTATTAACTTTAATTAAATTTCTGTATTGCAAAATTTTCTAAATGTGTTAACTCTTGTTTACGCGAGTATATTAACATAAAATGTGCTTCAAAAATATCGTTCATGCATGTTTTTGATCAATTTACCAAAATTAAATTTACTTTCTCCAGCACTGCCTTTTAAATTACATATTTAATTATACTTTACATAATACCTTACTTTTCATAAGAAGTTTGTAATCCACAGATGAATTTCAAACTCTTTACATAATTTAAATTTAATTTTTCGTAGTGAAATGTTAACGAATTAAATTTAAATTTAGAAATTTTGTTTTCTTAATATTGTATTAAAATGTCTATGCTTTCTTTTATAATTAAAGATATTAAAAGTACATAATTTTGTCCTTTGTTATAAAATAAAAGAAAATTCAAAAACATTTTGTCGTTCTAAAAAATAATAGATTATAAATAATTTTGGCATGAAATGAATAATAATAATAAAAAATAAAGCATGGCAAATTCGTGAAAGCTCGATAATGAGCAATTTATTTTAAACAAAAGCCTGCAAAGTTTTGCTGATCCTTTTTAGGTGCGTTCGCAATTATATAAATACGTAGCACCTATAGTCGTCGTTTGGTACGTCCGTCTGTCCGTCTGTCTGTCTGTCCGTTTGTCCGCATATAACAGCGCAAAAACTACCCAACCGAATGGTTTGAAATTTATTATGTGCGGTTCGTAATTATATAAATACGTAAGATATATAGACATCGTTTGGTCCGTCCGTCTGTCCATCTGTCTGCATATAACAGCACAAAAACTACCCAATCGAATGGTTTGAAATTTAATATATATAACTGTTGCAGAATTTTGTAGAGTCATTTCAAATTTTATGAAAATCGAGTCAAAACTTTAGTAATAAAAGTTTTGTTTATTCTATTAAATCCTATCATACGTGATATATATAATAAAAGCGGGAGTAATGTGACTGAGGAAAACAAATACGGGCTAACCACATCTTTTTCCATGTGCCAATCGGTCAGTTTTATTCAAAATTATTTATTCGAATAAAATTTCGTAAAATTTAAATTTTTAGAAAGATCGTTAAAAAAATGGTTTGCTTGAGAGATGAGATGTTTGTTTGAGAGTTGACTTACATTCAATCACGGCTAAATATCACAATCTCTTAAAGGGAATAAACAAAATATTCATTCATCGTGAGTGATAGAAATATTAACATTGGAGGTAATCATTCGCAAAGAAAGATCTCCATGGTGAATTTACAGCGCTGTCTGTTGTCGAAAAAAAATAGCATCTGTAAACATGGCATACGTAATAAGAAAAAAAGTCATTCTCATTTCACTCATAGCCGAAAATATAATCGATTTCACTGAATTAATAACGACAATTCTTTACTTTGTAAAACTAGTTATAGCACGAAACGAACGCATCTCATTTGTCACTTTTAACGTACAATTTCGAACTTGTTTAACTTTGAAGATCAAATAATCCCATAGACATCAAGACATCGAATGGCATCGTATTATGAAATTTTTTAAATTATCCTAACTTTATTTATGATTTTGAAGTTCGCATATTATATTAAACTAGAAAAGTAGAATGAGCAAAAATCAAAATTTGTCCAAGTGAATATTTTCATCATGAAAATTAATAACTTATTACTACTTATACTATGCTTACTTATTCTCCTTTTTATTTACAAACTATGTAATGTAAATGATAGATTTGAATTTAATATTAAAAAATTATAGCTTGAAAATTATTTTTTTTTTTCACTCAAAATATTTAACCAAACTTGTGTTAATATATTTTATCTTTTTGACTGTCTTCACTCTGAATCAGAGTCTGAACTTACTGATTCTAGATTTTTCTGCATAATATGAAGCCAATCTTCTGAACATACAATAATTATTTATAGAGATATAAAGAAATTATAGTGAATAAGAACAACAAAGTACCTAAAACTACTTAATTTGCAGCAAGACTTTTATAAAAATGAAATGGTTACCAATGAAACACAGGATAGTTCAGAATGCAATTATCAAAATTTGGTTTTCACCATGAAAACCAGAGTTAGAAACATATTTTTTTAATTTTAATGTATGAATGATAATCAAAATAGTTTTGTTTAGCTTTAGTGTGTTTATAGTATAAATGACACTTATTAAGTGTGGAATAGGGGCACTACAACAACAAAGTACCTAAAATTAATTAATTTGCAGAAGTATTTTTAAAAAAAGAAATATTTACCGATGAGCCACAGGATAATTCAGAATGCAACTATCAAAATTTGATTTTCACTATCTTAAAACTGCAGACTAATCGAAACTAACATGCTATTTTTTATGAAAACTTAATTTAGCTAAGTAATGATTAGCTAAATAATTTAGTATATATATATATATATAAAAAGCTTGTTTCCACATCGATATTATTTTTGACGTTACTTCAGTAAACTTACTTCATTTTCTTCTTTTTCGGCACAGAAACGATACTCCTATTCTATCAATAGATCTTCAAGGTAAAATTTCAAGCCAACATATTTTTTAAAGTAGCAGCTAGCACAGAGGAACATCAAATTTTACGTGCTTGCAGAAGATCACTCATGGTAGTCGTTTGTTACACAATAAAACTACACACTCGTGATCTTCAGAGAGCAATCAAACCCGGGGATATCCACCAGACATTGATTCCTTCATCTGTTTCACTTTTCATAGATTGAAATATTAGTTCTTGCCAGAAGTGACGTCAAAAATTATATAAATGTTCCCTAGAAAGTAGTTTTTACCAAAAGCAGAATATGGTTAAAAGTGTGATGTATGTCGCAGAACAATAAGCTTCTTTACAGAACATTTCAAATTCTCAATTTCAATGAAATTTATCATTCAGTCTTAGTAAAAAAGTACAAAATTCATCAGTCCATCACCACAAAAGATATTGAGTCAATTGACTCAATATTCAATTTTTGATATAGTTCAGCGAATGGAAAAACATTCAAATTAAACATAAAAATAAATAAATAATTAAATAAAAAATCCATGAGTGAAATTTTCTGTAAAAAAAGTGTTATCAATGAGTTTCTAAAGAGCTTGACTCACCACATAGCTCATTTTTTGATTATATAAGCAAAATTAAATGGAAATTACTCGGTACTATTTATTCCTTATATTTTAATTACGTTTCATAAGAAAAAAATAATGTTATTTACGATGGAAACAAAATTTCAAACTTTGTTTGCATTATCTACCAGTAGATGGCGCCATCTTTCCTTATGCCACAAACAATAGAATCCTAATTCCTAATCCTATATCCTATTCTGTGCCTTATGCGGTCCAATGTTGCTTGTGATTGCCAAGCAAACCACCTTGACTGTATTTCTCTAATTAATCGCCGTCTACGTTCAATCGGCGTTTCATCATTTTCATCAGGCATCGCTAAAACGATCTTTAAACTATATAAAGAACAATAAAAACAGATTTGATTGAACAGATTCAAATCCACCGTATGTTTGAACTTTAAAGGGGGGGAGGGGGTTGAGACCTATAGCTGCACGGCTGTAGTCCCAAATGATCCACAACCGCGCGTTTAAAACAGCATTTAAAAGATCAACAAAGATGTTAAAACAGTAAAACACACGTTGCCAATTGGCAATCTGTACAGTACAAATAATTTTGATGAATGATTCTCAAAAGTGAATGACTCGCAACATTTTTTTTTTCCCCAAATAATAATAATAATAATTTAGCAAAGTAAAATGTAATTTCTAAAAAATTCACATTAAATTTTAATATGCTAATTAATGCAAATATTAACTTGTATTTTTAACAAAGTTCGATTGTTTATATTAATTGACGAAAGATGGCTGCAAAAATAGTTTTTGGAGGTTTTAAACAAAATTAAAATATTTAAAGACTTTAATATGCTTTTACAAATATTTTAAGAACAGAATCAGATAATTAACCTATATTTTTTTACTGAAGCGTTCAAAGAGTCATTCATTTGTTTCACGATTCGGAAATTCCGAATGGCAACAGTGCTTGTTTGTTTATATTTAGTAATCTGATGTCTATAACAGCTTATTTTTAATTTGGAATTTAATACATTATAATTGGATAAGATATACATGTTATATGTGGAAATATGAAGAACAGACATGATTTCACGTAGAAGAAATTAACATTTAGTTGTCATATGTTAGTATATGTTTTTCATTAAGCCTAACATGGCGTTTAACTATGGTCGACTCGCAGAACAGAGTGGTACAGCCCGGTACCGTTACAGACACTTTCTCGCCTTTGGATTTTATTATAAGTAAGATACTTTTAGGTTTCTTAAAGCTTATTTCGTTTAAGCATTGACGTTTCCATGTAAATTACTCATTTCGTGTTGTCTTTTTATTAAAGTTTAAACATCACCTCCTTAATGAGAAAAACGTACTTCTTTTAAACCCTAGTATAAACACCTATCAAATAAGGCACCATTTAGGAAACAATAGAATGAAGAATAATTATAAAAAGACACTTTTAGAAATCTTTAAAATAGCAGGTGAGCATTAAATTTCTAATCTGACAAAAAATATTACACTAGAAAATATAAGAAAGAATTCTTTTTATACATTTTCTGTCAAGACAAGCAAGAAAGTCTACATATCTGCAGCAATTTCATAAGTTTTTAAAGTGAAATTTCATTCTAATCTTATTTTTTCCACACATGAGCTGTGAAAACGGAATTTCATTTTCTTTCTACAATGGTTTTAGTTCAAAAAAGGTTAATTTTAAATATTTTTAAATAATAATTTTAACATTTAAGAATTTTGTTTTTTTATTTTTTATTATTATTGCTTTTTGTTAATTCTTTAAAAGCAGAAAAAATAACTGCTTCTCTCTAAATATACGTACATGTACAAGAGTTTGATATATCTATTATTTTACTTTGTTAGAAAAAAAATTAGTACATTTTTAATTTCCAGAATGTGTATATGTATACTATTTAACTTGCATGCAATTTATAAAATAAAGGCCATATATGTATACATATAAAGATTTGTAAAATACAAAAGTATAGCAAAACCCTAAAGAATAATAAAATTTATTAGGTAAAGCAGTTAAGTTCTTTAAGGTCTCTTGTGAATTGAAGAATCTTTTTACGTGCCGTGAAACTACAATCAATTACTAACAATCTTTTCACGTGGAAATCAATAAGTACCTTGTTTTATTCTATAAGATTTGGTCATAAAGTTAGGGTTGTCTGAAATACTTCTAACTTATAATCTGACTTTTTATTTCCACAAATATAATAAATTTAATTTTCTTGTAAAATACATTTAAATTGAAACATTAAATAATGAGAAATAATATTTGTTATTTTTATAATCAAAAGTGGAGTGAAAGTCAATTCTTTTGAGAAAATAAGCTAAACAAATTATAAAAAGTTAATACTGTCAATGTCTTTTACAATGGTGAATAATACTGCATAAATTGTTAGTAAAACTTTTAGGAGTAAAAAAAAAAGATTTTCTACACTTTTCACAGTATTTTAAAGTA
The DNA here is from genome assembly GCA_963931845.1 of Maratus michaelseni. NCBI lineage: Eukaryota > Metazoa > Arthropoda > Arachnida > Araneae > Salticidae > Maratus > Maratus michaelseni. The sequence continues at coordinate 304,873,790 of OZ007593.1, forward strand.
TTTACAAAAGTCGCGCAATACACACCATAACTCACATAGATAGAATATGAAAACGGTAATATCCTATTTTAAAATATAAAATTCATAACTGATTAAGAAGTGGTAAAAATATTATTTAAAAAAGAGCTTTTATATACGCCTTTCTAAATATTTTTTACACATCCTTTTAAATATATATATATATATATATATATATATATATGTATCGAACAACTAAAATTTGTTTTTTAAATAAATAAGGAATGTATAGTTAAAATTGTAAATTAAAATAAAAAAATAGAGTTATGAAAAAAGTAATGATATTTTCCTGTCTAATATTAACCCCAGTTAATGACACCTAACCAGTAACTGACACTTCAACAGAAATCTAACTCAAATAAGCCTTTTCTAGTAAAATTCTGTTAAGTATTGTCATCTAGTGGTAACTTATTTCTCTTAACTGTTGTAACTTATTCTTCAGCTATTGGTTTTTCAAAAAAGTATGGTGTCAGTTACTGGAGATATTGACCACATTTATCATAAAAATATTATTTTTAGTAATAAAAAGTATATTTTTTTCAAAATTGTGTCAACAATATTTTTTAAGGTATCTTTACTATATCTTCAAAAGAAAAGAAAGTATAAAATAGATTTAAAGCTTTGTAATAGTTATTTCAACAAGAAAAAATCGTTAAAGTGTCAGTTACTGGGGTTCCCCCCCCCCCCCAAACTAATTTCATATAATATGTCATGAATTCGACTGGTATCAAAATATTTTTAGTCACTTGCAGAAATAAGAATATTTATAGCATAGATATAAAAGCATAGAATAAGATTTTTAAACAGTAAGATGCTGAAAATTGCACTTCAAAGAAAAATTCTCTTATTTAACTAAATAAATAATTTTTAAATTATTATTTTTGTTGTTTAAAAGTTTGTTCATTTTAATGTTTAAAAATCTTAATTTATGCTTTTACATCTTTATAAATATTATTGTTTGAACAAGCAACCTAAAAATATTTTAATTACAGCGGAAATCATGGCATAGTAGATGAAGATACTTACGTTAAATTTGTATCAGGCAATATTATAATTTTTATAAATATATCATTTATTTTCCTTTACAATTATAAATATATTTTCTTTATTTATTGAAAAATATATTTTTATTTATTTGTTTAAAAAAATATTTAAAAAGCCGTATAAATTAAGAATTAAATTAATTCACAAAATTAAGAATTTTATGATAATACTACCGAAACATCTATGTTTTATTTACTCCCATATGTCAATGGACTGAAAGTTTTACATAAAAGTGTAATTAGACAAAAAGTTATAATCATATTTATTTTCATTTGTAGACAAATATAATACGCTTTTACCATCTAACAATATATATATATATATATATATATATATATATATATATATATATATATATATATATATTTACCCTATTGCAAAAATAATAATATCGAATGCACTGGATCACTTCACTAGTACGAACAGTGTGAATTATAAAAAAATAAATAATCTATCAAGTGTTAAAAATGTCTGTAGATCCCTTTTACAATACAGCACACGTAGGATTTTCCCTTCTACATTTGAAGCTGTTATTTCGCAACTAAATATAAATATTTCATATTTGTTTAAAGTAAACTATTTTGAATTGGTATTGGTATAAAGAAAATTTTTAATCTATTTATTAAAATTTAAAATGTATCGTAATCGATGATTTTCTAGTTTAAACATTTTTAAAAGTTAAACTCGAAATATCGAAATATTTAATTTCAAAATCAATCTCGTATGCCACTTAACTCTTCTGTTACAATTTCATTTTCCTAAAGTAAGAAATGCATGCTAGTTTATTTCTGAAAATCCATTTGTTAAATAAACAAAATACTTCAAAAGCTCTTAGTAACATTAAAATTGTTCCTAAGAATACACATAAAGTTAATTTATTAGACTCTTTGAAATAACTATTCGTTACGAAGTTATTTTTACTGATTAAAGTAATCTTGAAAGTTATTTTAATATACTTAAGTGCCTGCACTTTGTTCATATCATAAAATAGATAAAGTATACTTTTATAACAATACTATAAGAAATATGCATAGAAAGATAAATAAAATAACACATTTACAAAATTAAACATTCTCAAATATTAATATTTTTATTATTCGTTTCAGAAAAATGTTCTATTTTTATGATATTTCTCACTATCCAGAAATAAACTAATTTTAAATACATGAATACCTTCGATATTTCAATACCGGCTAAAATCAGAATATTGGATGTTTCACCGCAATATTCATACTTAATTTCTAAATAATACATAAATTTGATTTGTTTCTATATATTTTCTTTCTTTCTTGTTTGATTTAAAATAAGTATGTAATTTTCGCTACTCAGAGTGGATGTAGTTTCGGCATGATATTCAATCGTATTTATGAAAAAAATCAGACAGAACAGTTTATACCAAAAAAATAACCAGGTGCAGACGACAGTATAAAAGAAAAACTATTATTTTTTGCAGCAGAAATTTATTGAAAAGTCCAAAATATATAAAGTTTTTGCAATGATTGTGAGAAAAGTACTCCATACAAACAATACGAGCACTAAGCGAAACTTATTATTAAAAGCAATTGATTAAAAGCGATATTGATTAAAAGCGAAGAAGGTATAAAAACTTTTTCTAATTTAACTTGAAGCATTGGTGTGAAACAATACAAACAAGTTGGAAATTGTACGCCAAACGCGACTGATGAGGTGCGTACGTACTATAACTAGTTTTAAAAACAATTATATCGTCTGTTATTATCATATGACTAATTTCCGTAATACAATAAGTACATTTTAAGTTGGAAATATTTTATCTGTTGTTGACATTTACTGACAAGTCTAATGAAAAACTTAAGCCTAACATTGAAATTTTCAGAAATTGAAATCCATATTTAGACTCTTTTTTCCAATTAGTATCTATTTCTTTGGAAACATCTATCCATAAAACTATCGGTAGAGTATATGATTGCTATAATAACAATTTTAGTATACAAATTCGTTTTTTGAATTCAGTAATACGGACATAATATGACTCCATCTTAAATATGAAGCAATCAATATAGCAACCTAGAATCCTTCCCTATGATGGGATATCACTGAATTAATTACGTATGATAAAATTTAATAGAATGAAGAAAACATTTATTAATATATTTTTAAGTTTTGATTCGATTTTCATAAAATTTGAAATGATTCTACAAAATTCTGAAACGATTATATATATTAAATTTCAAACCATTCGGTTGGGTAGTTTTTGCGCTGTTATATGCGGTCAGAAGGACAGACTGAAGGACCAGATAACGACTATTTATATAATTACGAACGCACCTGAAAACACTCAAACATATGTGGTTTGGCGAGGAATGTTGCAAAGAGACACAGCGCTGGCATACTTTAGGGTGTTATGTAAATACGGTATCCCCGCATTATATAGAGAAGGCGGGTGTAAGGTTACACATTGAAAGTATTTTGCGATAGGAAAATAGCTTTAATTTTTCACCACGAAAATAAATACAGGTCATTTTAATATTAATAATAATGCTGTAATTTTATAATTATTTTGTATAAATATTATAAACCAAGAATACAGGCGCCGCACAGTGGAGTGTTTGAGGCGAAATCCTAGCTGAAATTACTTTTCATGTGTTTTAAAATTAAAACCATTGATGTTAGTAAACACACTTGGTTAATGTTATCCATACCCAAATGTATGTTTATTGTATTTTTTTTTAATACAACGTTTACTTAATTGTTTACTGTTTATAAGAGGAAATTAATTGTTAACCAGAAGGACCCGTGCGAAGCTTTCGCACTGCAATCTTTGAGATTAATTCCTGGTACGTTTTAGCACTAATTTTTAATTAACTATTTTTTTTAAATCAAACAACGCATTTTAACGAAATGTGGGGGTACTATCTCAGAAACTTGTTCAAAAACTTTTCAAATGTTATATGTTTTGTCTGTGCATAGAAAAAGGGATGTTGACAACAGAGATCATTTATGTATGTTGATTGCTTGTGTATAAGAAAATTTGTTGCCAAATTTTCTTCTTTCGCAAAGGTCGTTTCTCTAGGTTGCTAAAAAACATGCCCTATACTAAAAAAAAAACGAATTATAAAAAAAGAATTAAACACTGAAACAGACGTTTAGAGAATTCATACGAAAGCATTTCCTCAGATCTTGCAAAACTGTTCCAGAAATGACTTAAATACATAAATCAATATTTTGTACGCCACATTTTTGCAAGCCTATGGGAACTTAAACATGGGATGTCCAAACTTTGTGGTTCGACAGCCATTTAAGTGACGTCAGACTTAGCTGGCGTATTAACAGCTTAATGAAATATTAAAAAATAAATACTTACAATTTTTGTAAATCCTAATGAAATATATACATAATTGCGAAAGATAAACCTTAAATTACGTAATCTACTGGTTCCCCGATACAGTACGCATATACACATACACAGCCATGATTAAACAAAGAAAACAAATAAGCAATATGTGACGTACGCGTAAAAAATAATAAAACCCGATTAAAATCTAGATATTTTTTCAAAAACTACGCGCAAGAAATAAATGAACAATCGTATTTTAATTGCATTAGGGGATGGCGTCATCCGATAATGTAGTATTTTATTTTTCTGGCAACACTGATTTGAAAAACCCTTTCATTTCATTTCTGAAAACAATGCCGATTTATTTTTTTATTATCAGCAAATTTTAATCAAAAAGCATGATTTAAAAAAATGTCTCTGTACTATGTCAGCAACCTGTTCAAAATCCTTTCATATGGTATCTCATTCGTCATTCTGCGTTTCGCATTGTCTTTGGAAAAGGAGATGTTGACAGGAGAAATAATATATATGATAAATTTATTTTATTTACAAGTAATGATTAATTAAACTTGGTTAATTTTACTAAACATAAATGTTTTATTAATTATATAAACTAATATATATATATATATATATATATATATATATATATATATATTACTAGCATTTAGTATTTAGCAAAGTTGATTCTCTATAGTATAGAAATGCTGGTTTCTGAGTGTTTTTAATAGATTTGGAGTCCCCCGAAAAAACATTGATATCTAAAAATGGCAACAATATGAGAAACCTTTTGTGATTATGTTTTATTTATCTCTTTGCTAAAGCTGCGAGATCCGTGGTTCGAATCCTTGTCCCGAACTTTTCGCCCCGTTGGGAAAATTACAACTTTTGTATTATTTACAAATTTGAATAATTGTGTCAAGATTAATCTACTGTAATCAAATATCCAGCGTTTAGTGTGGTTCCCATTACCTGCGACTTATTCTGTTGTGTTGATTCAGATATCAGACCAGATGCTATGATCAATAAGGTTGATTTTGTGAATTAGATTCACCAGATTTGTCCGGAATTGCTCAGTTGATAGAGCATCGGTAGATTCAGCCAAGAGATCAGTGGTTCGAATCATGGCTTGGACTTTTTCGCCCAGTTGGGAAAGTTATAACATATTATACAGTAATGTTTCTAAGCTTTTTAAATCCTGCGTTGCTAGGACCCAGGCTCCTTCAAAAAATGAGTCGTTAATTAGAAAGTATGTGCTCTTATCGGAAAAAAAAGATTTAATGTATTTAATTCAAAATATTCCTGTTTTGCGATCTTTAAAAATTATTCATCCCGAAGGACCCATAATTTTTTTTTAAGAGGAGGTAAAAACTCATTTGTAATATTTTTGCCATTATTTTTCAGATGAATTTAAAAAAAAAAAGATTCTGAGAGTTTTATTTAAATATTTCATCGTAGAATCAGGATAATGCACGAGAATTAGAGCTATTTTTCGCTGTCAATTTCGTCACGGAAAGTCTAACAATTTCCTGATTGTGAATGTAATGGTGTACAGAATATAACTATACACCAGAATCTGATATCATTTCACAAGATCCATTTTATCCCTAAGAAAAGCTTTCCACGTTGTGGACGTAAATAAAGCTCTAAAAAACTGAAATAAATTATTGAACATTCAACCCACTGTTCATTTTTTTTAAATATTCTTAATTTTACAATGAAATCATGAAACATATCCCACATATTAACAAACGATGTCATTTACTGGCACAGTTCAGTTAAACAATAAGCACAAAACAAACCTAGTTCTTTTGTTCTTAAGAATATCGTACTTTGTGCGTCATCATGAGTAGTAATGGATTTTGAAATATATCAAGGTGATTCAAATTTATTGATTAACCAAGAAATCGGAATTGGGGCATCACTCATACTGAAACTTTTTCAAAATTTTACCCAATAAAACATTGTTTATTTCGATCGATATTCTACTACATTGCCTTTGTTATAAAAGTTAAATGAATTGCTCATTTATGGAACATGGTATAATGGAAGATTAGCAAGAATGTTATGGTATCCAAGACTTTCGGTACTGCACTTGTCCAATAAGTTAAACACTGTCCAAAAAATAAATGTGAATTCATTAAATACCATGTCTTTTGTATTGAAACAAGTTGGAAATAGTACGTCAAACGTGACAAATGAGGTCCGTTCGTACTATAACTAGTTTCAGTGAAATTAATTATATCGTCTATTATTATGGTATGATTAATTTCCGTAATAAAATCAGTACATTTTAAGTTGGCAACATTTTATCTTTTTTCACATTTACGGAAAATTCAATGGGAAATTTAATTTTAGCTTTGAAAATTTCGGAATTTGAAATCTATTAAACTCTTTTCCCATTTAATATCTATTTCTCCGGAAACATCTATCCAAAATTTGAGTTAGATTATAAGACTCCATCTTAATCATGACGCAATTACCATGACAACCTAGAATCATTATCTATCATGGGAATTAATTGCGTATGATAGGATTTGATAGAATGATGAATGTGACTATAACTTGGTCATAGAGGTTATAAAATGTCATATACGTCACATATAAGACGCTATAACAAGGATTTAGAGTTTTTTTTTTAAAATTCAAATTACTTAATAAATATTTTTTTTAATTTTTTTTTAAGTTTTGATTCCATTTTTATAAAATTTTAAATGACTCAACAAAATTCTGCAACAATTATATATATTAAACTTTAATCCATTCTGCTGGGTAATTTTAACGCTTGTATATGCAGACAAACGGACGGACGAACGGATGGACGGATGGACTTGACGAAGACTATAGGTGCTACGTATTTATATAATTACGAACGCACTTAAAAATATAATCATTTTCATTGGTGGCAAAATAATTTCAATTAGCTAAAGAAATGCTACTGGACATGATTGAAAAAAAATGTGCTTGGAAAGTGTTACGAAACACATCATTTTTTTTTATTATTTTATGTCAAAATTCTTATTAAATTTCTAAACAATTAAAATCGTTTGATAATTAATGATCTCACGATCTCACGATTTCTGATACTTTAATTGAGGTATTTATTTCCCAATTCTGCAATATAGACAATCTTTACACATAACTAAAATGCAAACTATTTTGTAATTTTTTTCATTAAATTAAATATTTATTTTTCAAATTCAGTATTAATCATTATTTAAATCTATTATAATAATTATCGATACGCCCCTGTTACAAATATTTACAATCGTATTTATGTAATCCTGCGATCTTATGAGTTTCTTATAACTTTATTGAAACCTAAAATAATTTAGGAATTCCCCCTTAAATATATATTTCTTCATTTAAAGTGAACAATAATTAATTTTATCACAAAAAAATTATTCGCCTTACTTTTTCATATAACATTTGTGTTTGACTATCTTCTTAACTTAATAAAAATTCTGATTTAATTAGCAATATTTCCAATATGTTATTAAATTTAAAATCACTAAAAATAATATTTTAATAATTTTAATATTGATATTAACGCTATTATTTTATTGTCCTTGATATCTATCTAAAATTGCAGGTACTTTTCTATAAAATTCAAATTATTTGAACAAAAATAATACTGTTTCAGTGCAGTTATTTTAAAAATGACACTGCAAATAAAAAAAAGGCTTTTTGGCTTTCACCATAGTTTTTTTTTAATGTTAAAACGATTTGTAGTTTTTCAACAGTTACCCCGCCAGCCGTCTGCCATATATCCTGCCATATTGAGTGCAGTATATTGAATTAAACCTTCCTGGTAATAATAATAATAATAATAAAATCTTTGAATAAAATGCCTACAGTGATTATTGCCACAAGCTAAAGTAAAGCTAACATAGTCGCGACGGCGTGTTAACGTATTCTCTTTAGAATTTCGAAATCCGTCAACAACCGTGCCCCGCGCCGATTGGTCAGAATTTGTATTCCCGAGTTCAATGCGGAAAACACACACCTGGAATAGATGTATCTTAATTTTAAAATAAAATAATATAAAGAAAAAATGTACACGAAATGTATACTTGGTCATAATTTTTTCCTAAGTGCCAGACAAAGCGAATTCATAAACAGTTTACAACTATAATGAAAAGTTTTTTAAATTACTTTTGTCAGTAGTGAGGAATAATAATGCGACTGCTCTGACATTTGTGTAACAAAAATCAGGCAGCATAGAAAAAGTAAATAATAAAAAAATTGCATGATAAAAAGCATGAAAGAAAAAAATAATTATGTTGTTTCTTTCTCTGGAATACTGAAAAAGTAATTAAGTTAAAATACGTAGCACCTATAGTCTTCGTCAGGTCCATCCGTCCGTCCGTCTGTCCGAGTGTCCGCATATATAAGCGCTAAAATTACCCAACCGAATGGAACTTGCAGAATTTTGTCGAGTAATTTAAAATTTTATAAAAATGGTATGAAAACTTAAAAATATATGAATAAAAATACTTATTAAGTAATTTGAATAATAAAATAATAATAATAATAATTCTTCATCCTTGTTATAGCGTAAAGCATATCTTACACCACTTTATTTTGTGTGTAGTGTTTTTAATAGAATTTTTCTAGTGTCACACACAGTGATAATATATTTTATACATGATTTGTACTATATTTGTATGATAAATAATACATGATTTATGTTTTAAAAATTTATAAAACATTTTTTTAGAAAACAGAACAAATGCCAGAAACATTATCCTACAGTTTCTTTTTTTACATAAAGCAATAAAAACATTTCTATGACATACATGAACTGCCAGGTTTAAAAGAAAATAAGGGTGTAAAAATGTCACATAAAAACAGCGTCATTTAGGGAAATGCGACGACCTCAGGGAAATGTCGTGGAATAAACTTAGAAGTAATGAATCTTCCTAAGAGGCCAATATTATGACCTGTCCAAAATATAGTTGCCAAAAATAAGGAAAGTTACGACACATATTTTTGTAAAGTAGATTATCGTAAAAACTATTTATGGTGAAGAAAACTATTTATCAAAAAATATTGTTGATTTTGTGCGATAAATTTAGAAATATTCATGGCACGTGTAATGATTACAAAACGTACATTTTAGTTAAACAGAGCAGAAAATTCAAATTAGAAAACAAATATAATATATACAATTTCTTAATTAGAATATAAATTTACATTTCCGAATGTACTATAAAATAAGTCTCTGTAGTTGATTTTTTTGCATATACTTTATTTATTTTTGATTCGGTGGGATAAATATATATTTAAAATCATTATGTGGGAATATTGGATAGAATGATGGGTAAAAAATACATTTTTTTTTCAAAAATATGGATGTAAAATAATTTATAGTAAACGAAAAATCATTACTTAAAGAGTAACAGTAATTAAAGGAAAAAGAGGAACGAAAAATCATGTATCAAGCATATATTATGAGAAACCTTCTAACACTATCAGAATATCACTATTTTTTACATTATAAAATGAAATATTGAAATATGAAATTTAACAAATATTTAACTTAGTAAAAATACATTTTTAGCAACTGCTACCCATATCCGATATTGTGTAATAATTCATTCTGGCGGCTGCCATTTATCTGTTCTACAGAATTCACCATAGAGTAATACACAACACTTAACACAAAAAATATACATAAGTTAAAAAATGCATACCACAGCGAAAAAAAAAAACAATTTCCAGAAATTATCGACAAACAGTTTTTTTTTGTGTGTGTGTGTGTTATATGCTACCCACTCTGTAATGCAACGAAAACATATTGTTGGGCATTTCAATTTGAATTCCGTTATCTTTGAAGTATTATAACAGCCCTAAAATCCATCTCAATTTATTTCCTGCCATAGATTATAATGTAATGGACTTATTTTGTGCATCCCTCTAAACGAATTATAGATTATAATTATTCTATACTCCTAAGAAAGTATGCTGTAAATCACTTTATTGATGCATATCAATTTCATTATGTTTAAAATATCATACCATTAATAGAATGCACCTCGAATGATTTTTCCCCTTAGACCATAGTGTCACTGAATTATTGAATTATTTTGTGTAACTAACGTTAAAAGAACTATATATGCTACATACTGCATTTTCAATACCGAATATTCTATAGTAAACTTCAGTAACACATAAAATGTACATGGTATCCGGGTATAATTACGGGAGTTACAGCACGAACAGATTACTAGATACACATGCTGACTGCCACACAAACAGAATTCATAAACAATTTTCAACTATACTGAAAAGTGTTAAAAATACCTTTTGTCAGTAGCGAGGAATAATAATGCGACTGACTGCTCTTACATTTTTGTAAAAAAAAAAAAAAAAAAAAAAAATCAGGACACATGGAAAAAGTAAAGAATAAAAACATTGCATGATAAAAAAAAGCATGAAAGAAAAAATAATTATGTTATTTATTCCTCTCTGTCTTCCATACAGAAATGGTAAACGTATTATTAGGATTCAATGAATAAAATCATATCAAATTTTTTTTTAACTTAATTTTAAACAGACTCATTTAAAAATCACATGCTATAAGATCGACTTTAAATTTTGTTTTCCAATTCCATTAAACATCTCAGCTATTTATGATTAACATTAAGTAACGTAATTTAAACAACATTTATGTCACTCTGGACTGAGTTCACATTTGAAATGTTAATTTGGAAAATAAGTGTTTTTTAATATACATGTACGCATTGGAAACTGAAATGGACTATTTCTGTTCAGGTTCTTGTAAATAACCCTTTAGTTACTTGTCTAATCTCTATCATTTGTTTTTTAGCTTGTTTAGTTTTCTATTATGATAACAGTTGATGTTAAATATGAAAAGTCTAAAAATGAAGAAAACGTGGATCCTTAAGAAAATTATTAAAACCTAAATTTCCTGGCAGTCGTTACCCTGTTATGGGCATCCCAGGGAAGCGGCGCAAATGCAAGTAAAGATGTTTTAGAATGTATTAGAATGTTTTAGAATGTATTAGAATGTTTTATTTTATATTTAACTTCCACGAAACATAAATTAATTAAAGCAATGTTTAAATGATAACTAAGACGATTTAAAACATTTTAAATATATAATCGTTTCATTTTTAAAATGTCATGTTTAACGAGAATCACACAAACAAAAAGTTATATAGATAAACTTATACAGATATAAATGGTTGCATTTAGTTTTACATTTACAATTAAAAAAAAAGATTATTTTTACAGCCATCGATGAAACAAAATCAAGAAGTAGTTTAAAGAATATTTCGTTGAAAATGTTATGCTTATATTTATCTGAGATATCGATAAATGTGTGTCTCAATTGAAAGTTTTAAATATATTATATAATGTGTCGCGCCATACATATATTTAAATATATCTTCATATTTAGTTATAGGTTTATAAAATACACCACTGTGAATAATTTACTCCAGAAAACAGACATTCTTAATAATTTTACATATATTCTTTTTTTATTATCTCATATCTTATTATCGATTATGCATTGTATTTCTTTTATTGTATCACAAAATAAGACTTTTAATTGATAAACATATAAATCCTTTGTTATACGATAAAAGTACTGATAGAAGTACTTTATTCAGATAAGAACACTGAAACGTCTGCCTTACTGACATTAATCTTTCGATCAAAAAAACCTGATAAATTATATGGTGATAGAAGAAATTGCGATGATATTAGTACTTTCTTTATTTTCGTAATAAGCGTTAATATATGCATTTTCTATCTTTTCCGTAAATGTATCATAAGTTAAAAGATAAATATCATTATATTTGATACAAAAAATTGCTGATCATGCCAAATATGGAAACGCAAAAATAAATAATCAAATAGCGGCAAAAATTACTTTAAATTTTTCTTTAAAAGATTATCGTTTTATTAAAGCACTAGCAAGCTACGCCCGCTACGCTGGTCAATTTCTCTTAACGAACCTTTAATCAAACAAAATATTGACATTTCATAATTCACTTTTATATTTTAACAGAATAATAAGGATACTATAATTTGTGACTCGTGCTATAGTCAATATACACGTCAGGACACGTCGCCCTTATCATTATCTTTTTACGCGTGAAGGTTTCGCTATGGTACTCTATTGTGAAATTTGGTAATTTTAGAAATTCAATAGTTGAAAAATCGCAGAATCATTAGATCATTTTTCTTTAGAAATTGTTCTTAGAGCGCATTTAGATCTTATATTAAGAACAATCATGCCGAACTTGAAGTTTCTATCTCCTTCAGCATCGCAAAAATCGCAATTTTAGAACGTTTTTCGCTTCTGCACCCCCCTCGGGGTAGTGGCACCGACATAAAATATAGCCTATGTTGGAGCAGGGATTGTCACCATCCATTTGCCACCATCACTTTTGAAATCGCTTTAGTAGTTCCAGACATTCCATACAAATTGTAATTTAGAATGTTTTTAGAAAATTTTTTGCTTATTTCAGCCTTTTAAATTTCGAATTTTTTTAGATTTTGTTCTTATAGAGCATTTAAATCTTGTAAGTAACGACCATACAAAATGTCAAGTTCCTAACTCCTTCATTATTGAAAATATCATAATTTTGGAACGTTTTTCGCTCCTGCACCCTCTGCGGGCAGTGGCACCGACAAAAAATTTAGCATATGTTGGAGCAGGGACTGTCACCATCCATTTGCCACCATCACTTTTGAAATCGGTTCTGTAGTTTCAGAGATTCAATAGAAATTGTAATTTAGAATGTTTTTAGAACGCTTCTTCCTCATCTCACCCTTTTAAATTGCGAATGTTTTTATAATTTGTTCTTAGAGAGCATTTACATCTTATAAGTAACTACCATACCAAATTTGATACTTCTATCTCCTTCAGTACACAAAAAATCGAAATTTTAGACCGTTTTTTGCTCCTGCACCCCCCTGGGGGTGGTGGCACCGACATAAAATATAGCCTAAGTTGGAGCAGGGATTGTCACCATTAATTTGCCACCATCACTTTTAAAATCGCTTCAGTGGTTCCAGAGATTACCGCCTACAAACAAACAAACAATCTTTACTACTTTATATATTAGTATAGATAAGGGGGAATTAGCCCCTTGTTCCCCCCCTTTATACTTAACCAATAAATCCAGAAAACTAATCAGAGATGCGCCTTAACACAGTGAACCTATAAATAAAATTTGAAGGAAATGGGATAATTCTGCATGAAAAACCCATTTACATAAATTAAGGGGGGTATTAGCCCCCCGTTCCCCCCCCCTTTATACTTAATCAATCAATCCCGAAAACTAATCAGGGAAGCGTCTTAACCCAATGAACCTATAAACAAATTTTGAAGCAAATAGAATAAATCTGCATGAAAAACCCATTTATATAAATTAAGGGGGGGATTATCCCCCCGTTCCCCCCATTTATACTTAACCAATCAATCCCGAAAACTAATCAGCGAAGCGCCTTAACACAGTGAACCTATAAACAAAATTTGAAGGAAAACGGAATAATTCTGCATGAAAAACCCATTTATATAAATTAAGGGGGGATTAGCCCCCCGATCCCCCCCCCCTTTATACTTAACTAATCAATCCCGAAAACTAATCAGGGAAGCGCCTTAACTCAGTGAACCTATAAACAAAATTTGAAGGAAAACGGAATAATTCTGCATGAAAAACCCATTTATATAAATTAAGGGGGGGATTAGCCCCCCCCCGTTCCCCCCTTTATACTCAGCCAATCAATCCCGAAAATTATCATGCAAGCGCCTTAACACATTGAACCTATAAACAAAATTTGAAGGAAAACGGAATAATTCTGCATGAAAAACAAATTTATATAAATTAAGGGGGGGATTAGCCCCCGTTCCCCCCTTTATACTTAACCAATCAATCCCGAAAATTAATCAGGGAAGCGTCTTAACCCAATGAACCTATAAACAAAATTTGAAGAAAAACGGAATAATTCTGCATGAAAAACCCATTTATATAAATTAAGGGGGGAATTAACCCCCCGATCCCCCCCTTTACATTAACTAATCAATCCCGAAAACTAATCAGGGAAGCGCCTTAACACAGTGAACCTATAAACAAAATTTTAAGGAAAACGGAATAATTCTGCATGAAAAACCCATTTATATACATTAAGGGGGGGGGGAATTAGCCCCTTGTTCCCCCCCTTTATACTTAACCAATCAATCCCGAAAAGTAATCAGGGAAGCGTCTTAACCCAATGAACCTATAAACAAAATTTGAAGGAAAACGGAATAATTCTGCATGAAAAACCCATTTATATAAATTAAGGGGGGGATTAGCCCCCCCCGATCCCCCCTTTATACTTAACTAATCAAACCCGTAAACTAATCAGGGAAGCGTTTTAACCCAATGAACCTATAAACAAAATTTGAAGGAAAACGGAATAATTCTGCATGAAAAACCCATTTATATAAATTAAGGGGGGGATTAGCCCCCCCCGATCCCCCCTTTTATACTTAACCAATCAAACCCGAAAACTAATCAGGGAAGCGCCTTAACACAGTGAACCTATAAACAAAATTTGAAGGAAAACGGATATTTCTATGAAGAGTTATCGCATTACGTACGTACATACATACATACAGAACCGGCTGCCAAGCTCTCAGGGCTTGACAGCCAGTGTGATAACTGAAAAATCGCAATTTTAGAACGTTTTTTGCTCCTGAACCCCCTGGGGTTAGTGGCACCGCCATAAAATATAGCCTATGTTGGAGCAGGGGTTGTCAGCATCACTTTTGAAATCGGTTCGGTAGTTCCAGAGATTACCCCCTACAAACAAACAAACAAGATTTACTCCTTTATAATATTAGTATAGATTTATAATAATTTCTTGAAGTACAGATATCTAATTATTTTTTATGTCTTCGAGAAAGTTCAATAATTGTTTTGTTTTATTTATAAGTCTTAGCTAATATATATATATATATATATATATATATATATATATATATATATATATATATATATATATATATATATATATATATATATATATATAAAATAAATTAAAAACAAATACTGAAAAATGATAAATGGACTCTAAATGGTTTATGTTGATCCGTAATAAAATATGTAACTGACATAAAGTAATTAATTTTCTTGACACAGGGTGATTAAAATGTCAAAGAACGACAAAAATTCAATACTTCGAAACATATAATTGCGAATATATAGTTGGAAAGCACCTCTTAAGGAGGATCTCTTGTGATTGCAAAATAGCGCAATTTAAAATAAACTTTTTCCAGAAATTTCAAACATTATGTATTCTCGAAGTGCAAAAAATGTGTGCCGGTCTGCAAATTAAAAACTAGTCGGATGTGCCAATCCCAAAACTTTCTTCTATCTCACACAGGTTTCGCATACACTAAAAAGAATCAGCACCAATTTATATCAAGGTCTGACTGAAACTCAAGTTTTATTAAATTCCGTGCATTATTTCTTGGATATGACTATCGCTAAAATCTTGTGAATCCGGCAAAATTCTGCATAGCAGCGCCACCTGCTGGGCGATATTTACCAAAAACTAATCAGCACCAATTTATATCAGAGACTAACTGAATATAAAATTTTATTAAATTCCGAGCATTAGTACTTGAGATAGAGCTATTGCAGAAATCGCGAAAATTTCTGCATAGCAACGCCACCTGCGGGGAGATATTTACCAAAAACTAATCAGCACCAACTTATATCAGGGACTAACTGAATATACAGTTTTATTAAATTCCGAGCATTTGTTCTTGAGATAGAGCCATTGCGGAAATCGCGAAAAGTGCTGCATAGCAGCACCACCTGCTGGGAGATTTTTGCCAAAAACTAATCAGCACCAATTTATATCAGGGACTAACTGAATATAAAGTTTTATTAATTTCCGAGCATTTGTTCTTGAGATAGAGCGCCCACAAAATTTTTCTCACATACAGACAGACAGACAGAGTCACAGACAGACATTTTCTAAAAATAGTCAAATCGTGTTCAGCACCTTCTAAAACGTATAAATCCGTCGAAAACCTGAAGTCGAAAATTTTCATGAATCCAATACTTTCTTCTTGTAAAGATAGAAGAAAGTAAAAATGCAGAAAATTGTTCGGTCATTGAAACTTTTATATTGTAAAACGATAAGTTAATCGTTATTTATCTGTTTTCTGACAAATAAGAATAGGTTCACGTAACCGTTATCTATAAAGGTGTTTAAATGAACTGGATATTTTGGTGCAATTTTTAGCTCACAGGCTATCAAAGCCTGAGAGCTTATGTGCCCGCCCGTTCTGTATGTATGTATGTATGTATGTATGTATGTACGTATGTACGTACGTAACGCGATAACTCTTGACAGAAATAACCGTTTTGCTTCCAATTTTGTTTATAGGTTCCTTGTGATAAGGCGCTTCCCTGATTAGTTTTGGGGATTGATTGTTTAACTATAAAGGGGGGAACGGGGGGCACGGGGGGTGAATAGCACCCCTTAATTAAGATAAATTGTTTTTTCATGCAGAATTGTACGATTTTCTTCAAATTTTGTATATAGGTTCATTGTGATAAGGTTCTTTCCTGATTAGTTTTGGGGGTTCATAGGTTAAGTATAAAGGGGGTAACGGGGGGGTTAAACCTCCCCCCTTATTTTAGATAAATTATTTTTTTCATGCAGAGTTATCCGATTTTCTTCAAATTTTGTATATAGGTTCCTTGTGATAAGGCGCTTCCCTGATTAGTTTTGGGGATTGATTGGTTAAATATAAAGGGGGGGGAACGGGGGGCTAACCCCCCTTAATTTAGATAAATGGTTTTTTCATTCAGAATTATCCAATTTTCGTCAAATTTTGTATATAGGTTCATTGTGATAAGGTTCTTTCCTGATTAGTTTTGGGGGTTCATAGGTTAAGTATAAAGGGGGTAACGGGGGGGTTAAACCTCCCCCCTTATTTTAGATAAATTATTTTTTTCATGCAGAGTTATCCGATTTTCTTCAAATTTTGTATATAGGTTCATTGTGATAAGGTTCTTTCCTGATTAGTTTTGGGGGTTCATAGGTTAAGTATAAAGGGGGTAACGGGGGTTAATCCTCCCCCCTTATTTTAGATGAATGATTTTTTTCTGCATAGTTATCCGATTTTCTTCAAACTTTCTATATGGGCTCATTGTGGTAAGGGGCTTCCCTGATTAGTTTTGGGGGTTCATTGGTGAAGTGTAAAGGAGGGAAACGGGGGCTACCCCCCCCCCTTAATTTTGATAAATGGGTTTTTCATGCAGAATTATCCAATTTACTCCAAATTTTGTATATAGGCTCATTGTGGTAAGGCACTTCCCTGATTAGTTTTGGGGGTTCACTGGTAAAGTATAAAGGGGGGAACGGGGGGGACTAACCCCCTTGATATAGATAAATGGGTTTTTTAAGCAGAATTATCCGATTTTCTTCAAATTTTATATATATGTTCATTGTGATAAGGCGCTTCTCTGATTAGTTTTGGGGGTTCTTTGGTTAAGTATAAAGGGGGGACGGGGGGCTAACCCCCCCTTAATTTAGATAAATGGATTTTTCATGCAGAATTATCCGATTTTTTTCAAATTTTGTATATAGGTTCATTGTGGTAAGGCGCTTCTCTGATTAGTTTTATGGGTTCATTGGTTAATTATAAGAAGGAGAAACGGGGGCTGATTCCCCCCTCTTAATATATTGTCTATTTCTTCATTTTTCGAGGGCTTATTTCAAATTCTTTGAAATAAGAATATAATTTACAGTTAGTGTGAATAGCCTGTGAGCTCAATGCCGTCAGTTTAACTGGGCAGTTTTCTTTTATTTAAAGTGTGATGTTCAACTTTGTTCACAATTGCAATAATATTGGGGGATCTCCCTGTTCTATCGACTAGCTTCCGGACTGCTCAAGATAAGAAAACTGTTTTAACTATAACGAAATTTTCGCCTGGTATCATGAATGCATAATATATATATATTTTTTAGTTTTTTTATTAGACTAGGGTTCTCTGCTCCCTTACGATCTACATTTTTCAGCCTCCATCCTGACACCACAGGCTGTAAAAATACGTTAATTTTCTCTGTTCATAATACACTACTCGATTGTAAAATATTGAATGATATTAACACGACCAGTGGTGATCTACTATAATATGTTGAGATTTATTTTCCATTGACTGGGGGGAATTTTTAAACAAGACGTAATTTTCCCCATTAAATGTACTCTGGTCTATACGAAAACTCCTTAATATTTATAATTAACACAAATAATGTTAAAAAATAATTAAAATTCCGTAAGGTACTTTAAAAATATTTAAAACTTTTATTTTAAATTTGTCTGCTTTTCTATATTTATATCTATAGCATTTGTAAAAATACGGAAAAATCCGCAAAAATATATGTTCATTTGATTGAGACCCTTAACAGTTAAATACGATTCTTAAATACTATTTCTTAGACTCGTTTGCTTTAATAATTAAACGTTAAAAAGACTCTAAGATAATATAACACCTTTTTTTTTTTTTTTTTTTTTTTTTTTTTTGTGATGTTTCTTTTCAAAGGATACCCCATTCAGCTTTATATGTTTTGTCTGTGCATAGAAAAAGGGATGTTGACAACAGAGATCATTTATGTATGTTGATTGCTTGTGTATAAGAAAATTTGTTGCCAAATTTTCTTCTTTCGCAAAGGTCGTTTCTCTAGGTTGCTAAAAAACATGCCCTATACTAAAAAAAAAAACGAATTATAAAAAAAGAATTAAACACTGAAACAGACGTTTAGAGAATTCATACGAAAGCATTTCCTCAGATCTTGCAAAACTGTTCCAGAAATGACTTAAATACATAAATCAATATTTTGTACGCCACATTTTTGCAAGCCTATGGGAACTTAAACATGGGATGTCCAAACTTTGTGGTTCGACAGCCATTTAAGTGACGTCAGACTTAGCTGGCGTATTAACAGCTTAATGAAATATTAAAAAATAAATACTTACAATTTTTGTAAATCCTAATGAAATATATACATAATTGCGAAAGATAAACCTTAAATTACGTAATCTACTGGTTCCCCGATACAGTACGCATATACACATACACAGCCATGATTAAACAAAGAAAACAAATAAGCAATATGTGACGTACGCGTAAAAAATAATAAAACCCGATTAAAATCTAGATATTTTTTCAAAAACTACGCGCAAGAAATAAATGAACAATCGTATTTTAATTGCACTAGGGGATGGCGTCATCCGATAATGTAGTATTTTATTTTTCTGGCAACACTGATTTGAAAAACCCTTTCATTTCATTTCTGAAAACAATGCCGATTTATTTTTTTATTATCAGCAAATTTTAATCAAAAAGCATGATTTAAAAAAATGTCTCTGTACTATGTCAGCAACCTGTTCAAAATCCTTTCATATGGTATCTCATTCGTCATTCTGCGTTTCGCATTGTCTTTGGAAAAGGAGATGTTGACAGGAGAAATAATATATATGATAAATTTATTTTATTTACAAGTAATGATTAATTAAACTTGGTTAATTTTACTAAACATAAATGTTTTATTAATTATATAAACTAATATATATATATATATATATATATATATATATATATATATATATATTACTAGCATTTAGTATTTAGCAAAGTTGATTCTCTATAGTATAGAAATGCTGGTTTCTGAGTGTTTTTAATAGATTTGGAGTCCCCCGAAAAAACATTGATATCTAAAAATGGCAACAATATGAGAAACCTTTTGTGATTATGTTTTATTTATCTCTTTGCTAAAGCTGCGAGATCCGTGGTTCGAATCCTTGTCCCGAACTTTTCGCCCCGTTGGGAAA
The DNA here is from genome assembly GCA_963931845.1 of Maratus michaelseni. NCBI lineage: Eukaryota > Metazoa > Arthropoda > Arachnida > Araneae > Salticidae > Maratus > Maratus michaelseni. The sequence goes on from OZ007593.1 coordinate 304,894,045, forward strand.
ATTACAACTTTTGTATTATTTACAAATTTGAATAATTGTGTCAAGATTAATCTACTGTAATCAAATATCCAGCGTTTAGTGTGGTTCCCATTACCTGCGACTTATTCTGTTGTGTTGATTCAGATATCAGACCAGATGCTATGATCAATAAGGTTGATTTTGTGAATTAGATTCACCAGATTTGTCCGGAATTGCTCAGTTGATAGAGCATCGGTAGATTCAGCCAAGAGATCAGTGGTTCGAATCATGGCTTGGACTTTTTCGCCCAGTTGGGAAAGTTATAACATATTATACAGTAATGGTTCTAAGCTTTTTAAATCCTGCGTTGCTAGGACCCAGGCTCCTTCAAAAAATGAGTCGTTAATTAGAAAGTATGTGCTCTTATCGGAAAAGACTGATTTAATGTATTTAATTCAAAATATTACTGTTTTGCGATCTTTAAAAATTATTCATCCCGAAGGACCCATAATTTTTTTTTAAGAGGAGGTAAAAACTCATTTGTAATATTTTTGCCATTATTTTTCAGATGAATTAAAAAAAAAAAAGATTCTGAGAGTTTTATTTAAATATTTAAATATGAAAAACCCATTTACATAAATTAAGGGGGGTATTAGCCCCCCGTTCCCCCCGACTTTGTACTTAATCAATCAATCCCGAAAACTAATCAGGGAAGCGTCTTAACCCAATGAATCTATAAACAAATTTTGAAGCAAATAGAATAAATCTGCATGAAAAACCCATTTATATAAATTAAGGGGGGGATTATCCCCCCGTTCCCCCCATTTATACTTAACCAATCAATCCCGAAAACTAATCAGCGAAGCGCCTTAACACAGTGAACCTATAAACAAAATTTGAAGGAAAACGGAATAATTCTGCATGAAAAACCCATTTATATAAATTAAGGGGGGATTAGCCCCCCGATCCCCCCCCCTTTATACTTAACTAATCAATCCCGAAAACTAATCAGGGAAGCGCCTTAACTCAGTGAACCTATAAACAAAATTTGAAGGAAAACGGAATAATTCTGCATGAAAAACCCATTTATATAAATTAAGGGGGGGATTAGCCCCCCCCCCCCGTTCCCCCCTTTATACTCAGCCAATCAATCCCGAAAATTATCATGCAAGCGCCTTAACACATTGAACCTATAAACAAAATTTGAAGGAAAACGGAATAATTCTGCATGAAAAACCCATTTATATAAATTAAGGGGGGGGGGGAATTAGCCACTTGTTCCCCCCCCCTTTTATACTTAACCAATCAAACCCGAAAACTAATCAGGGAAGCGCCTTAACACAGTGAACCTATAAACAAAATTTGAAGGAAAACGGATATTTCTATGAAGAGTTATCGCATTACGTACGTACATACATACATACAGAACCGGCTGCCAAGCTCTCAGGGCTTGACAGCCAGTGTGATAACTGAAAAATCGCAATTTTAGAACGTTTTTTGCTCCTGAACCCCCTGGGGTTAGTGGCACCGACATAAAATATAGCCTATGTTGGAGCAGGGGTTGTCAGCATCACTTTTGAAATCGGTTCGGTAGTTCCAGAGATTACCCCCTACAAACAAACAAACAAGATTTACTCCTTTATAATATTAGTATAGATTTATAATAATTTCTTGAAGTACAGATATCTAATTATTTTTTATGTCTTCGAGAAAGTTCAATAATTGTTTTGTTTTATTTATAAGTCTTAGCTAATATATATATATATATATATATAAAACTTTAAGTAAAATTTAACCATTGAAACATAAGAAACTGACCACATACACTGAAATCCCGATACCAAAGAGCCCTGTCAATTTACAAATTAAAATTGTAGTCCTAATAAAAGTAACATTATTAATTCAAATTAAGAAGAAGAAAAAAAAATAAATAGAAAATAAGGAATGAAATATAAACCACACGAGTATATACACAAATAAAAGCTTATAAAGTAATTTACTTTTTCAAGGGCAAGAAAATCACATTTATAAGCAAAGAACGATTGTTTTCTGTATATGACACCAGCTTTTGCTAAATATAGTGCCATAGCTTGCCCGAACAATCGCTGAAACAATATTGAATAACAAGACCTTTACAATGGAATATTATAAATTATACATACAATTTGAAAAGGAGTGTGAAAAAAAATTAAAATATATATATATTACTTATATTAATAATATCCCAAGATATTTAGTATATTGTGAGCACATGTACAAAGTTGTATCCAAAAGAAGAGGTTAAATTCACAGTTAAATAGAGAATCCTTCAGATCATAAATTGTAACCTACAGTTACAGTTATTTTTATTTAACTAAATAGTTTACAACATTTTAAAAAATGTAGAAGAAAAAAATTATGATATACATATAAATAAAAACCATTAATTATTTTATTTTAATTTTAATTTAATGAATTAAAATATATAATATTACTTGATAATTTGAAAGTATTTCATAGATATTATTACCTCCATACTAAATTTCCAAGTTTTAATATTTTAAATAAGCTATACTACTGCTATCTATTGTAAAAATATTAGACTATTTTAGCATACTATCAAATACATTGCTGCTGACATCTGGTGTACAGATATTCTACTAAAACTTTAATATTGTATGTATAATTACTTATGCAGCTGTAATGTCGTGTAAATATATTAATTTTACTAGTTAATATTAATGATATATATATAGAGAATAAGAGTTACTAGTATAATATAATTTATATTTTATCTAACCCATTTAAAATATATCTTAATTTAACCCAAACATTAATGTAGAATCCATATGATGCTTTCATTTTATAAATTAGTATTATACTTAGAAATAACATAGATTATTCAATATGGTAATGCACTTATTATAATTTAAATCCAGCTATTTAAATAATATCTACCATGAAAAAAATATATAAAAAACATAAATATTAATTAAATTAAATGATCTAATAATAAAATAAAATAAATAATATAAAACTAAGAGATATGTTTATTAGTGTACTATATTTAATAAATATTTAATATTTACTAAAATTAAATATGTTTAACTTATTAATATTATATTGTATTGATTAACCCATTGTAACATCCTTGATAATTTTAACTTTTGTTACAACCCCAATAATATTAACTCCATATAATCATAACAACAATTATAGAATTTGCCCACATGTAAATTTTAATTTATGAATGACTTTTAACTAAGATGATCCTATGCAGCACATGCTCTTAATATGAGTTATAATTTAGCGAAATATATCAACAGTCAATAGTTGAAAATTAACGTTAAATTTTAAAATATGAATGACATTAAACTAGGATAATCCTATGCAGCAACGCACACAATAGGATTCATAGTTTAGCCAAATATATCAACAATCAAAAGTTGATTATCATTTTTATCAAGGAGATTTTAACAAAAAAAAAAAAAAAAAATACAGACATTTAACCCAAATTAAATCTATATTTATATGTGTAAAATTGATTTAACTAAATAGTAAGGATATCCATAAACTTGTGCAATTTGAAGGATATGTTTTAAATTTTGATTTTTAAAGTTATTTGAACAAAGATTATTAATTCTATGTGCGAAATTTAGTAAAATATTTACAAATACTGATTTATGTATACATGACAAATAGTTAGTAAATAAGTTAACCTTAAAAGTAGAATCATTTCGCTTGTCATAAATATCAAACAAAAGTTTATTATCTTTAAGAATTATCTTAAGATCAAGAAAATTAATTTCATTATTTGCCATAACATTGAAACTATTATATATATATATATATATATATATATATATATATAAAATAAATTAAAAACAAGTACTGAAAAATGATAAATGGACTCTAAATGGTTTATGTTGATCCGTAATAAAATATGTAACTGACATAAAGTAATTAATTTTCTTGACACAGGGTGATTAAAATGTCAAAGAACGACAAAAATTCAATACTTCGAAACATATAATTGCGAATATATAGGTGGAAAGCACCTCTTAAGGAGGATCTCTTGTGATTGCAAAATAGCGCAATTTAAAATAAACTTTTTCCAGAAATTTCAAACATTATGTATTCTCGAAGTGCAAAAAATGTGTGCCGGTCTGCAAATTAAAAACTAGTCGGATGTGCCAATCCCAAAACTTTCTTCTATCTCACACAGGTTTCGCATACACTAAAAAGAATCAGCACCAATTTATATCAAGGTCTGACTGAAACTCAAGTTTTATTAAATTCCGTGCATTATTTCTTGGATATGACTATCGCTAAAATCTTGTGAATCCGGCAAAATTCTGCATAGCAGCGCCACCTGCTGGGCGATATTTACCAAAAACTAATCAGCACCAATTTATATCAGAGACTAACTGAATATAAAATTTTATTAAATTCCGAGCATTAGTACTTGAGATAGAGCTATTGCAGAAATCGCGAAAAATTCTGCATAGCAACGCCACCTGCTGGGAGATATTTACCAAAAACTAATCAGCACCAACTTATATCAGGGACTAACTGAATATACAGTTTTATTAAATTCCGAGCATTTGTTCTTGAGATAGAGCCATTGCGGAAATCGCGAAAAGTGCTGCATAGCAGCACCACCTGCTGGGAGATTTTTGCCAAAAACTAATCAGCACCAATTTATATCAGGGACTAACTGAATATAAAGTTTTATTAATTTCCGAGCATTTGTTCTTGAGATAGAGCGCCCACAAAATTTTTCTCACATACAGACAGACAGACAGAGTCACAGACAGACATTTTCTAAAAATAGTCAAATCGTGTTCAGCACCTTCTAAAACGTATAAATCCGTCGAAAACCTGAAGTCGAAAATTTTCATGAATCCAATACTTTCTTCTTGTAAAGATAGAAGAAAGTAAAAATGCAGAAAATTGTTCGGTCATTGAAACTTTTATATTGTAAAACGATAAGTTAATCGTTATTTATCTGTTTTCTGACAAATAAGAATAGGTTCACGTAACCGTTATCTATAAAGGTGTTTAAATGAACTGGATATTTTGGTGCAATTTTTAGCTCACAGGCTATCAAAGCCTGAGAGCTTATGTGCCCGCCCGTTCTGTATGTATGTATGTATGTATGTATGTATGTACGTATGTACGTACGTAACGCGATAACTCTTGACAGAAATAACCGTTTTGCTTCCAATTTTGTTTATAGGTTCCTTGTGATAAGGCGCTTCCCTGATTAGTTTTGGGGATTGATTGTTTAACTATAAAGGGGGGAACGGGGGGCACGGGGGGTGAATAGCACCCCTTAATTAAGATAAATTGTTTTTTCATGCAGAATTGTACGATTTTCTTCAAATTTTGTATATAGGTTCATTGTGATAAGGTTCTTTCCTGATTAGTTTTGGGGGTTCATAGGTTAAGTATAAAGGGGCTAATGGGGGGGGGGAATCCTCCCCCTTAATTTAGATAAATGAATTTTTCATGCAGAGTTATCCGATTTTCTTCCAATTTTGTTTATAGGTTCCTTGTGATAAGGCGCTTCCCTGATTAGTTTTGGGGATTGATTGGTTAAATATAAAGGGGGGGGGAACGGGGGGCTAACCCCCCTTAATTTGGATAAATGGTTTTTTCATTCAGAATTATCCAATTTTCGTCAAATTTTGTATATAGGTTCATTGTGATAAGGTTCTTTCCTGATTAGTTTTGGGGGTTCATAGGTTAAGTATAAAGGGGGTAACGGGGGGGTTAAACCTCCCCCCTTATTTTAGATAAATTATTTTTTTCATGCAGAGTTATCCGATTTTCTTCAAATTTTGTATATAGGTTCATTGTGATAAGGTTCTTTCCTGATTAGTTTTGGGGGTTCATAGGTTAAGTATAAAGGGGGTAACGGGGGGTTAATCCTCCCCCCTTATTTTAGATGAATGATTTTTTTCTGCAGAGTTATCCGATTTTCTTCAAACTTTCTATATGGGCGCATTGTGGTAAGGGGCTTCCCTGATTAGTTTTGGGGGTTCATTGGTGAAGTGTAAAGGAGGGAAACGGTGGCTACCCCCCCCCCTTAATTTTGATAAATGGGTTTTTCATGCAGAATTATCCAATTTACTCCAAATTTTGTATATAGGCTCATTGTGGTAAGGCACTTCCCTGATTAGTTTTGGGGGTTCACTGGTAAAGTATAAAGGGGGGAACGGGGGGGACTAACCCCCTTGATATAGATAAATGGGTTTTTTAAGCAGAATTATCCGATTTTCTTCAAATTTTATATATATGTTCATTGTGATAAGGCGCTTCTCTGATTAGTTTTGGGGGTTCTTTGGTTAAGTATAAAGGGGGGACGGGGGGCTAACCCCCCCTTAATTTAGATAAATGGATTTTTCATGCAGAATTATCCGATTTTTTTCAAATTTTGTATATAGGTTCATTGTGGTAAGGCGCTTCTCTGATTAGTTTTATGGGTTCATTGGTTAATTATAAGAAGGAGAAACGGGGGATGATTCCCCCCTCTTAATATATTGTCTATTTCTTCATTTTTCGAGGGCTTATTTCAAATTCTTTGAAATAAGAATATAATTTACAGTTAGTGTGAATAGCCTGTGAGCTCAATGCCGTCAGTTTAACTGGGCAGTTTTCTTTTATTTAAAGTGTGATGTTCAACTTTGTTCACAATTGCAATAATATTGGGGGATCTCCCTGTTCTATCGACTAGCTTCCGGACTGCTCAAGATAAGAAAACTGTTTTAACTATAACGAAATTTTCGCCTGGTATCATGAATGCATAATATATATATATTTTTTAGTTTTTTTATTAGACTAGGGTTCTCTGCTCCCTTACGATCTACATTTTTCAGCCTCCATCCTGACACCACAGGCTGTAAAAATACGTTAATTTTCTCTGTTCATAATACACTACTCGATTGTAAAATATTGAATGATATTAACACGACCAGTGGTGATCTACTATAATATGTTGAGATTTATTTTCCATTGACTGGGGGGAATTTTTCTGTCGCCAAGGTCGCACCAATCGCTATCTCAGCAGCTGACGGCCGTTTTCGTGTTTATTTAAGTAGGTCAAATACACGTTTATAAACTAAAATGTATAAAATGTTTAAGAAAAAACGTTGGTATCACCCCGGTTTTTATAACGTCTAGAAGGAACTCATATTTTATACAATATACGAAACCATTTTAAACAAGACGTAATTTTCCCCATTAAATGTACTCTGGTCTATACGAAAACTCCTTAATATTTATAATTAACACAAATAATGTTAAAAAATAATTAAAATTCCGTAAGGTACTTTAAAAATATTTAAAACTTTTATTTTAAATTTGTCTGCTTTTCTATATTTATATCTATAGCATTTGTAAAAATACGGAAAAATCCGCAAAAATATATGTTCATTTGATTGAGACCCTTAACAGTTAAATACGATTCTTAAATACTATTTCTTAGACTCGTTTGCTTTAATAATTAAACGTTAAAAAGACTCTAAGATAATATAACACCTTTTTTTTTTTGTTTTGTTTTTTGTTTTTTTTTTTGTTATTACACATTAAAATATTGTGTAAACAAAAGTGTTTTAACGTCAATCGTGACGAATTTATATTTGCCGTCATTAAATAAATAAAATAGTGGTATATTATTTAAAACAATTTATAGAGTTATACTATTAAATCAATATTAATTAATTAAAAAAAATGATATTTTATCCTTCCCGGCTTAGGTTTTTAAGTTCCCTTTCCTTAGAGACAATTTCATATTGCTTTTCATATTTACTTTTTTGCGTAAAGTCATATATAAAATCCATGCTTTTAATAAAATGCTATATTTAAAAGAAAACATTAAGTTATTTTTCTGTAAATTTTGTTTAGAAGTGTTTTTTATTTAAAATATATGTGTAAATGGGAAACTAATCTTCATATCAACGGTTTTCAAATTATCCTTCTTACATTTAAAAGGAGATTAGTTTAATATTTATTTTCAGTTACAAGTCACGTAGAATTGTAAACATTGATAATGGACAGATAAATGCTTAGATTACATATAAAGTTTTGTAACCTGGGGTAAATGTTGCTTTTATAGCTTTTAGCTGTAAATGTCGCGGGTCAGAAAAAGAAGAAAAAATCGATTCGATAACTGTTATAAATGATACGTATTTGAAATAAATAATTTTGTTTAAACAATTGTCTTTACATAATTTCCATTTCAAAAAAGTTTATACTTCAACAGAAATAATGTTACAATATGACCGTATATTAAATTAAATCAAAATTTCGAAAATTTAAAAGTTTTTTTTAAATAATTTTTTTTGTTATTTCTGAAAATTTGTAGTTAATAAAAATATTTGAAGCTATCTGACTGCACAATACATGCTTTTATAAAAATTTGCAAATATTTACTTTTTTTAACTTTAGGATATTTTAGAAAATGCGTTTAGATGTTTATACTGAGGATTCGTTTGCTACTGTAGAATGGGACATTTACCACAAAATTTTTTGAAGATGCACTCTATTTTGATTTGTGCTAAAATGCTTCTATCTCATATAGAAAGAAAACATTTACAGCTGAAATTCATTCACAAATGCAATAATCTGAAATGTTTCGAATTTTTACATAACTGTATTCCAACAAATATTAATACTTAGCACAGATCCATCAACAATTTTGATATCACAACTAAACTGACGAACATGTAGAAAGAATACGTGAAGTTTAAAGCCCTAGTATAGATTCAAACATTCACTGTAGATGATGACTTTGTATGTCAAAGTGTCAGAAGTTGCAGTTAGAAACATACGCACATGGTACCAATAAGCAATTAGCAATACTATAACTCGTTTTGAATGTCTCTGCTAGTATATTTCTTCAGCCTGATTGCAAGTACCGGTGGTTTCGGTGAGTTACGCAAAGTTTGTACATGAAATCTATTAACACATTTTGCGTATAACAATTTGGCCTTACGTAATAACATCTGCTATTAAATAAGGCGAAGATTGTAATTCGAAAAATAAGGTCTGAAAAGTTAAGGACAATACGAAGCCTAATTAACTACAAATTAAAACATCCGATATGATATTTTAAACGGTGTACACTTCGCCATAGCTAACTAACCCAGTGGTTTTTAAATTTTTGTGACTTGCGCAACTTTTTTTAAGAATTAAATCCTATAGCGCGTATCATTTGCCCTACCCTAGTCGTGGTAATGCAAGTTATAGGTATTATTAAGTAATGTTATGAATCAGAGAAAGAGCATTGCATTAGTAAAATAATGTAAAGTTAAAACATATCTAAATAACTGCGAAATGTGCATGAAATAAAATATCTATATTATAATGCAAAAAACTTGTTTATGAGTTATAATGACGTCATATGGCATCATGAGTTATGATGAATTCATTGCTTCATGAGTTATGATGACACAATGGACACGACATGAGTGATACATTTGCATTTTTCCAAATAGTTTAACTTCTAATCATTGTAAAATTTGAATTTTACACGGTCTATTAGAGAAAAATAATGTACATTCAAATACAATTTGATTAAAAATTTTATATTCATTTACAGATTTTTTATAGATTAAAAAAAAAAAAAAATCAAGTATTTTTTTTTTTTTTTTTTTTTATCTCTGTCGATGATTAAGGACGATTAACTCATTTGCACTGAAATGAATGTAAATAGTTTAGAATTTGTAATATACACATATATAATCGAACTGATACTGAAATAACCAGAATAAAAAACGCTGCTGTAATTAGCGAAATCACTGGCAATTTTTTTTTCGCTATTAACCGCTGGCATTCAACAAATAAGAAAGCTGCATATAGACATCGTCCCGAACGATTCTGGCCGAACACAAATCACTCATTTGTTGTTTTTACTTTTGCTAACTTTTACAGATCAAGTTTATATATATGTTTAAAAAATGTTTTTTTACTTAATCTGTATTTAATGTTTTTTTATATATATTTGTAAAAATATTGTGACTTATATATATAGGAAAAATAAGAAAAAAGTTAAAAAATAATAATAAATAAATTTTTAAAAAAATGAGACTTTTTTTTTTGGCTAAAAGTTTTTCAGAAAAAATATCATCATATAGGATTTGGAGATTTATTGACAAACTTTATATTATATTATTATTCAAATATGTAATATAGATATTTATCATGAGAAAAAATTGAAATTTTGTATTTCACTTATATCAACGCAAATTTTATATAGTCATATCTATAATATAGTACTTGACAGAGCTTGCGAACAAAGTATATTTGCGCCATTTCAAGTTGAAGAAATATTGAAACCTAGCATGCTACGCCCGCTTCGTTGGTTGATTTTTCCAAACAAAACTCGAATGATTAGAACATATCTTAGTTCCTCCCACTGCCAGAGGACATACGTATTATTAGCACTTGCATATATATATATGTGATAATTTACACGTAATAAGTTATAACTTCTAAAATCAAGCTATAATATAAATAACAAATATATGCATCTGTAACGTTGACCGCATAACGCTGTGGACAACAATGGGGTTACACTGCATAAGATACAACAATGGAGCTAATGTTTTAATTAATAACAAAATGGTAATTTTTTTAGTTTGACTTCGCACTCAAATTATTATTTTTTTTCGTTTTCAGAAAATAGCTAGATTTTTGCAAAAATGCGAAAAATCACCGGCCAGTTATTAAAAATATTAGATTTTCGGATACAGAAAAAATTTTGACATATGTGTGGTGAGTTTTAAATCGATAATTCAAATACTTTTCTTAATATTTGCAAATTAGTGAAAAAAACTGACATTGCCATCAGCAATAATAATAATAATAATAATAATAATAATAATAATAATAATCATCGCATTTTTAACAACACGTACCTTAGCGTTTTATATACGAGGGAAAGTCATTAAGTAAGTCACAAAAGATAATTAAATAATAGCTTACAATGATATTCACTTTAAAACCCTTTTTATTTCTTAACATATTCTCCACCAATATTTATGCACTTATATCATCGTTTTATCAGTGCCCCAACACCAGCTGCATAACATTCTTTGGGTTGCTGTCTCAGCCACATTAGGACTTCAAGTTGAAGCTTTTCATCATATGTGAACTCATCTTGCAACTTCTTCAACATCCACCATACAGCTTCGACTTAGCCTCATTCGATTTCCATCAGTTTAGTCCACTAGAAAACCATCTTGGAAGGAAGATGAAGCTGTATGGAGGATGTTGATGAAGTTGCAAGATGATGTTCACAGATGATGAAAAGGTTCAACATGAAGGCCTAAGGTGGATGAGAGAGCAACCCAAAGAATGATAAACAGCTCGTGTAGGGACACTGATAAAACGGTGATATATGTGCATAAATATTGGTGGAGAATATGTTAAGAAATAAAAATAGTTTTGAAGTGAATATCATTGTAAGTTATTATTTCATTATCTTTTGTGACTTAATGACTTTCCCTCGTATATAGATATAGACTCATTCAGCAACCACATATATTTAAAAATTATACCTAGGTAATGCTATCGGATAATTTTTTAAAATCCAACTGGTAAATTAGTTTTAGAAGTAACTTACTTTAAGATCCTTCGAAAAATAATTGTTTTTCTCTTTCAATTTTAAAATCCAGCCAATGTTAATAAGCGTATAAATATAACAAATTCAATTTCGTTAGCAATAGCACATTTATATGCAGAGTATAAACTCTGGTTTAACTCTTTCCTGCACAGTGGTCCCACTCCGGGCACACCTAATTAAATTCCAAATTTGCATACGGCACCAAGAACATTTTAATAAAATTTTGTTTCTATAAGTAAAGCTTAAAATAAGGAGTTCGTACTTTTTAAAAAAGTCGTTTGTAAATTCCGGTGTGAGTCAGCAATTTCTCATTTTACGAACAGACTTTGTCTGTACCAGAAAGGGTTAATGCACATTTTAAGTTCTTAATCTTAACTATTAACCCTTTCCGGCACAGACAAAATCTGTTGGTAAAATGAGAAATTACTGACTGACACCGGAATTTACAAACGACTTTTTTAGAAAATTAGAACTCCTTATTTTAAGCTATCATTATAGAAACAAAATTTCATTAAATATTCTTGGTGTCGAATGCAAGTTTGGAATTAAAATTAGGTGTGCCCGGAGAGGGACCACTGTGCCGGAAAGGGTTAATGTAATAAGGAAAGCTATTTTATACATAAGTGCATTTTATAGATACACAATTCCTTTTTATCTGTGTACATTTGAAATTCATTAAAATACGAGTATTGGCTAAGGTTCAATTCACTTATATAGAATTAATATAATATTACTATAATTATCTATGACAAGTTTGCATAACTTCTAAATTGTTGTTAACATAAATGGGTTGTATATCTCTGTATGGAAATTACAAATTCATACTTCCAATGTTTCTCCCAAGTATTGAATTAATTCTATTTTGTTATATCTCCAAGAAACTCGAAAAATACCAGACAAATGCAGTTCTTTTATGGAAATCTAAATATACATTTCACTCTGTCGGTTATTGCTCATAGAAACCTTTATGTGCAACTTTTATGCAAGGTAATTTGTATCTGATATTACTCTCGGCTACTAATATATTTGGAACATACATAATAATGTCGTACTTTTTTCGAGATTATCAACAAGCAGCAGTTTTTTGACATTTAACTTTGGCAATTTTCTTATATATCGGTACCGTCGTTTTCGAAATGTGTAGTTTCAGTCATTTCAATACGTAAAGAGGAGATCGAATGTTAAACTCATTGTATAGAATGTTAAAGAAAATAAAAAAAGAAAGGTCATATGGCAGTATGTTGTATAACTTCATATTTCATGAATGGAATGAGAAACAAAATTACTGTTTCAATTCATATAAGATTCTTTATAATTCGAATTGATTTATTTGGTCATGAAAAGTTATCTCTCTATATTAAAAAAAAGTAACCACCGCCGTGGCCGCCGCTGTCAATTAAGATTTTGTGCCTTGAAGTTTTTCTGGACTAAGATCCAGAAAACTATTGCAAATAAAAATTTAAAAATTGGTGGTTTTATAAAGAAATGTTCGATGAACACGCTGAAGTAGACAGTTTTTAAATCGAAGAATTATTTTAAGAGATATTTAAAATCAAATTTGGTCAAAACAGTTTTCTTATAAAAGTTTTATAGAAACGAAAACTATGCACAGGAATTTAAACATAATTTGTAAGTATATAGTTGACAAGGTTGGGGTGTGCAGACTGCAATTATTTTTTCAATTTGACTCTTTTTTTCAGGTTATATTTAAATTTTTTATTCAAAATTTTCATTATTTTGACGAAGATTTTTTCATATTTCATAAATTCCATTATTTGAATCGTTGCCAATTTGTAAAATAGCGCACGTAATAATATTCCCTTTCAATTAAGAAATGTATTAACACGTGACTATTAAAAATAGAAATAAGACTTTAAAATAATAATTAAATGATCACGTGTTAAAAGCAATAAATGTAGAAAATAACGGAATAAAAAATATACTTGCGCGTGAATATTAAAAAGATAAATAATTAAATTATTCCGCGTTTTCAAAGCATCAAGTAGAGTAAAATTAATTTATTTCGACAAAATATTTTATCTATTATTGCAAATTTTAAAACAGCGTAATTAATAATATTTCCCTTCAATTAAAAGCTATATTTTTACGTCTAATAATTACGTTTAAATCAACGAAATAACTAATAAATTGATAAAAAATAATTAAAAATACAGATAAACGTTGAATTAAATATCACTCGATGACATAACTACCACGCGTAACGCATCTGGTATCAATTGAATGCGACGCCACAGATATGCACTTTTGGCTTTAAATCCTATATTTTGGCGACAATTCATTTCTTTTATAGAAAGTAGTAGTCGGGATAATTGACTAATACCCAAATTTGAATAGCATCGTTATAAAATTTCCCGATGCCATGACATTGCTTACTTAACCATTTTGCACGAGTTGATTTTCAAATTTTTAATTAACCTTATTTTATCAACAGTTGTTAGCTGTCTCGACAGCAGTTGATTCGGCTTTAAAATCCCTTGGTCAAAGGAAAATGAATGGAACCCGATTATAGCAGATATTACAACGAGCAGCCGATTACACAAGGCCGATTATAGCAGCCGATTACAGCAGGTCGTTTAATTATAATTCAATTTTCCGCAATCGTTTTAAGGTTGATCAAATCAGTGTGTTTTTACAGTTTGTGGTGTCATAACGGGGGTTGGCGAGCGTAGCTCGTAGGGGGCAGAGCTCCCTAGTCTATATATATTAAACTTATAGTTATTTTCAATTTTTAGTCAAACAGTAGTACATACTATGTAAAGTGTTGTTGAGTTCCCTAGATAAAAACATTCCAGAAAAATATACATAGTTTATAAGTCATTTCTTTAATATTTATAAAGTTATAAAATAAAATATGTTGGAAGTTTATTTATAATCAGAATTTTATTAGTGTGTTTTATGTTATTTAAATTTTTATTATACAGGGTGTCCGGAAAGTCTACAAACGGTCAAATATCTCGAGAAATACACATCGGATTCAAAAACGGCAAAATGCATGTTCAACATTTTTGAAAAATCTATTTAGGGATATGAAAGTTGTCCCCCCCCCCTCTCCCAACTTTGAAATCTTAAATGATGAACTCCATTTTTTATTGCAGATTCGGATTCTACGGGACAAAATACGTAACTTTTGTATTGAACATTTTCTTCGAAACATTGTAGATGGCGCTGTAATCGAGTGCAATGCTGTGAGAATCGTTACAATTGCAATTTCTGGAAACGCTCCAATATTTCGAGAAATATACATCAGATTGAAAAACGGAAAAATACGTGTTTAATATTTTAGAAAAATGGCAACTTTGATATCCCTAAAGAGATTTTTCAAAACTATTGAACATGCTTTTTTTTGTGTTGCAATACGATGTATATTTCTCGAGTTATTCGATCTTTTCCATGAAAAAATCAAAAATTACAACATTTTAAAACAAATTAGATATAATTATAATAAAAGTAGAAATATAAAATAAATGAAAATGCAATAAAGATTAAAAAGAAATAATATATGTAAAAATATCCAAATAATAAAATCCATGTAATAATAATGTAAAAATAAAATCCAAATATTAAAATTACTTAATAATAATAATAATAATAATAATAATATATATATATATATATATATATATATATATATGGTTTAACTGAAAGAATTATCGAGAGAGTCCAATTCTGAAGTGCTATTGGCATTAAAGATAATTTTTGCATTTTGAAAATTAAAACTATGGCCAGAATCCCAAGAATGGTTGACAGTAAAATATTTTTAAAAATCTTGGTTATTCATAAAACGGGTGTGTTCTTTAAGGCGGATTTGAAAATTTATTTTAGTTTGACCAATAAAAGACAAATGACAACAATTACAAGGAACATTATAGATTCCTTATTTGCGATGATTAGGAACGAAAGACTTAGCGGAAAGAAACTAAAACATATTGGCAGATTTAAAGGTAACCTTAAAATTGAAACATTTTAAAACTTTAGCTAATTTGAAACATAAAGGAAGATAAAAAGGTAAAACAACCAAGTTATCTGGTTTGGACAGACATAGGAAGAGTAGATTTACTAGAGGGTGTACTAAATTTTTTTGCAGCATTATCCATAACAGAATGATTGAAACCTCTTTTGACAGCAAAATATTTAAGTAATTAAGTTCATCATTAAGGGAAACATAATTTGAAAATAATTTGAGAACACAGTTTACATAAGTGTAAAAGACACCCATTTATTTTTGACTGTGTGATTTCAGTTTCGGTTGTTTTGATTTTTTATAGTGTTATTAAGAAGTGTTTTCGCCCTGATTGTATCGCAACATTTAGTTCAATAATTTAATGTTATAATGTATTTTCTCTATTATTTATAAACATTTAGAATTTAGATGTCTATTTCTATAAACTAATAGACATTTTACGATAGTGCAATTAATAAAAACTAGTACATAAGCGGTGATTCAATATCAAATGAATATGGCACTGCTCGATTCAGTATGGAAATTTACCAAAATAGTTATTGTAATTAAATTGACTACTTTATATTCAATTTTTTAAATTAAATAATCAATGACACAATTTCAAACGTGTTTCATTTAAATTTCCTTTATCTAATTATTTAAAGTTTTAAATTTCAACTTTATAACTGAACGTATTGTAATATAAGTAGTTTGTAAATGTATACGAACACTAATGCAATAGAAAATGTAACATTTAAAACAACCTATAAAATTATTAATTTGAATTAATTATTTCTATTTTAAGATTCAATATCAATTTTAGCAATAAAAAAAGAATCAATTTTATTTGATATACAGTTTTTACTTCAGCTTTTTTTTTATATAAAACCACTTTTTACTTCGTGATTTTTAACAAAAACTTACATCTGTCATTTCAAATTAAGTGACAAGGCATTTTTTAGGTTATCGGAAAATAAATCATCCAAACATTATTTTTATAAACCATCAACTTTTCACGTGATAATTTTTTCTTTAAAGTTAATAAAATAAAAGTACCGAATCTTTTTCATGTCATGAACTTTTTTCACATTAGAAATCATCTTTTATAATTTTTACGCATAATACTATGATTTTCACAATTTTTTTCTTTTCATTAATACTTAATTTTTATTACAAATAAAAAAGGTTTTAATATGTTCTTTAAAAAAAAAGTTATATTTTCTTCGAATAATTATTTTAATATTCGTAACAATTACGTCTAAAGCAAAAGCCACTCTATATGTCGTCATTAAAACTTTTTTGTATTGTGTTTTAAATTGTAATAAAATAATATATACAGTTTGCTTTTTTTCTATAAATATATTCATAATTTATTTACCTTTGGCTTACGTTTTTACTTTTACTAGTCCATAAAACCTGAATGCCACCATTTATGCAGGAATGCTGCGAATATTAGAACAGTTGAAATATGTGTATTAACATCATATAACATATTTATATCCTGTAAATTATATTGTGATTTAACGATACTTAAATTAATTCGAACATGTTGAACATGGACTTATTTAAGATAATTACGAATATTAGTGCAATTTTGAAAAGCGGTTTGTGGTGTGCGTAATTATACATACATACATAACAACAACAACATAACTTTACGACAATTAATGTATTTAATAAGTAAATCAATGGAAAATTTCTTAACATCCTTTCGAAGCATACGTTTAATTTCTGTCAAAATAACTACCGTATATTTCCGTGTATAAGCCGAGTATACGGCATTTCAGTGACAAAATGTCGAATATCAGAAAAATATAAACCGATGTTAAAAAAAAAGATGAAATAATTCAGCTATCGAAAATGTAGCACTTTGTTGTGCATATCTAAAAGCAAAACAATTTAGAAATTGCACGTCGAACGTGACAAATGTGATGCGTTCGTACTATAACTAGGTCTGGTGAAATGTATTATACTGTCTGTTATTATGATATGATTAATACAATAAATACATTTTATCTTCTTTTGACATTTACTGAAAATTCCAATGGTAAACTTAAGCCTACCTTTGAAATTTTCAGAACTTGAAATCCATTCTTAGACTCTTTTCCATGTAATATCTATTTCTCTGGAAACATGTATCCAAAAAAGTGTTTGTAGCTTATATGATTGCTATAATTAAACAATTTTAGTATACAAATTCGGTTTTAAATTATGTAATACAGAAATAATCATATATTCTAATACGAGCAAATCGTGTGTGTGTGTGTGTGTGTGTGTGTGTGTGTGTGTGTGTGTGTCTGTGGGTGTGTGTTTGTGTGTGGTTATGCAAATTTTATTTTAAAAACGGCTCTAACGATTTTGACGAAAATTTGTATCCTACCGTTTTGAGGCACCAGAAAACAATTGGGTTAGGTCACATGTTCAAGAAAATTCGATTAGTAGGTCTTTTTGGGTCACAATGGGTCAGGGTCAACCTAATTGTATCTAAAAAACGGTTCAAACAATTTTGACTAAATTTTTCATCCTATCATTTTCGGGTACAAGAAGAGTATTGAGCTCTGTCACATGTTCGAGAACTTTCGATTAGTGGGTCATTTTTGGGTCACTGTGGGTCAAGCTAATTTTATTTAAAAAACGGCTCAAACTATTTAGACTAAATTTTGCATCCAATGGTTTTCGGGCACGAGAACTCTGTTGGGCTAGGTCACATGTTCGAGAAAATTCGATGAGTGGGTCATTTTGTTCATGGGTCATTATGGGTCAAGTCATTTTTAGCTTAAAAACTGCTCAGACGATTTGAAATAAATTTTGTATCTTACGGTTTTGGGGCACGAGGAAAATATTGGGTTAGGTCACATGCTCAAGAAAATTCGATTAGTAGGTCATTTTGGGTCACAACGTGTCAGGGTCAAGTTAATTTTATCTAAAAGACGGCTCTAATGATTTTGATTAAATCATGTATCCTTAGAGTTTCGGGCACAAGATAATCATTGGGCTAGGTCACATGTTCGAGTATATTCTACTAGTTGGTCATTTTTGGGTCACTGTGGGTCAAGCTAATTTTATTTAAAAAACGGCTCAAACTATTTAGACTAAATTTTGCATCCAAACGTTTTCGGGCATGAGAACACTGTTGGGTTAGATCACATGTTCGAGAAAATTCGATTAGTGAGTCATTTTGTTCATGGGTCATTATGAGTCAAGCTATTTTTAGCTTAAAAACGGCTTTGACGGTTTGAAATAAATTTTGTATCTTACGGTTTTGGGGCACGAAACAATCATTGGCCTAGGTCACATGCTAGAGAAAATGTGATTAGTGGGTCATTTTTGGGTCACTGTGGGTCAAGCGCATTTTATCTAAAAAACCGCTCAGACTATTTAGACTAAATTGTGCATCCGACGGTTTTCGGGCACGAAAAGACTGTTTGGCTTGGTCACGCGTTCGAGAAAATTCAATTAGTGGGTTATTATGGGTCAAGCTATTTTTATCTTAAAAACCTCTCAGAACACTTGAACTAAATTTAGTAACTACAGTTTTTGTGAACGAGAAGACTATTAGGCTAGATCACATGTTCGCGAAAATTCTATTGGTGAGTCATTTTGGTCATGGGTCCTTTTGGGTCAAGCTATTTTTACTTAAATAATTATTTGCGACATTGGCGGGATTTGGCAGGAAAATTGATTTTAAGATTACCAATGCCAAAACACATGCTTGGTGCCAAATGAAAAAATATCGCTAAATTTGGTGACATTTGGCGAAAAAATTGGCTTTCAGCATCTGAAGGAATTTTCTAGAAATTCCCAAAAGGAGCGGAGATACATAATTCAACCAATCAGAGTACATAGAACGTTCTCGAAAAAATAATTTAACCAATCAGGGTACATATGATAAGGAAAATTAACTTTTAAGATTACCAATGCCAAAACACTTGCTTGGCCCCAAATGAAAAAATATCGCCAAATTTGGCGGCATTTGGCGGAAAAATTGGCTCTTAGAATCTGAAGGAATTTTCCAGAAATTCCCTGTAAGAGCCAAGATACATAATTCAATCAATCAGAGTCCATGGAACGTTCTCGAGAAAACAATTGAACCAATCAGGGTACATAGAACTTTCTAGAAATTTCCAATAGGAGCCGAAGTACATGATTCAACTACCGAGTTGAACACAAAGATAATTTTGACCGAGCATTGCTCGGTCGTCCCCGCTGGTATGAGTCTATCTTAAATATGACGTAATCACCTTGGCAACCTACAATCACACATATTATGGGATATCATTCAATTACACTAGTTTACATGACTTTTGTTCATGAAACGAAACATATACGGTTACGTTACTTTGGGTATCTACATCTAGGAAAAAATATTAAAAAAATTCCAGCACGTCAGTTTTTTGAAATATTTATTAAGAGATTTTTTCAAAAAAACACATCTAAATAAGCAATAGACAGTTAAAAATGGGTCATTTTTGCTCTTTTTTTATAAATATTTTCATCTGTATCTCTCACAACAGACCAACAATAGTGACCTAGCATATTTTGGTCCCAAAAATCTTGATAACTTTGCTCAAATGATTTTAAATCTTGGTGAAATTGCTCACCATGTTCATCACTCATACCACCAAGATTTTCTGGGAATAAATCTAAATGTGAATGCAAAAAATGAATTTTTGGTGATATATTTACACCCATACGCTAGTAATTTTGCAATAAATTTTCAACAATCTCTTTATAAATACTTAACTTTTATACTAGGAGCAAGCAATTTCTACTGTTACAGCCTGGAGCCATGTAATTCCGCTTTTGACTTAACAAATGCAAATCTCTTATCAGATCGTTGAGTTCAGACTGAGTTATTAAATGTCGACTGTCCTCATCATCGACAAAGTTATCTGAGCTTGATTGTTCACTGTCACTATGCTCGTGCATTGTAATACTACTCGATGTATCTGTGTGAGTTTGGTCACTTCTGCCAGGTGATGTGGGAACTGGTAAATCCTTTGAATGAAGGACCGGCTTAGTCACTGATAGAACGTCTGCATATTTTATGCTATCTTTATTTTAGAGTTAAAACCAAAAGTTTTTGTTAAACAAAAGTAACAATCAGTTACGTGGTTAGTTGGCTCTCTCCATATCATTATTGGTTTACCAAATTTCAGTGATCTATTTTTACCTAAATACCAGGAGCTGAGGACCAATCTACAATTAGTGCAAATCACATGAGGAACCCAATTTTTATCTGGATATGACACCGAAAATCCAAAATAATGTAAATAGGCTTCTTGCAATGGTTTTGTTATAGAAAAACCAAGATTTAACTGAAAAATTTTGCCACAAACATAACAAAATCAGTTTGGTTGTAGTTTACACACTCTAGATGACATTTTTATATAAAAATAAGACTTGTGAATCACACAGTTGTTTACAAAATAAAACGATAAACGTAATTAAACAATTGCGGGTAGATAAAAAACAAAGACCTTCATATCTCAGAATTGTGAACTGCTACAAAAAATTAAAAAAATATTTTTTTAACTACCGTCCATAGCCTACATAAATAATATATGTTTCATTTAATGAACCAAATTTTTTTTTTTTTGTGAACTAGTCTTATTATGTATGATAGGATTTAATAGAATGAAGAAAACATTTATTAATATCTTTTTAAGTTTTGATTCGATTTTCATAAAATTTGTAATGACTCGACAAAATTCTGCATAGAATACCTATATTAAATTTCAAACCTTTCGGTTGGGTAATTTTTACGTTGTTTTATGCGGACAGACAGGTAGATGGACGGACCAGACGCCGATTTTATGTGCTACGTATGCCATTTATAATAACAAATATAAGCACTAAATACGCCATTTATAGACAGGACCGTCTGAAATTTACTGAATAGATGTCATATGAAGATATTGTCGGGACAAATGGCGGTAATTTAAATAAAGTTGACATCGTCACAATCGCTGAATGGGTGAAAGAAATGCCGCAAGAAATGATTGTCCGATCCTTCAAAAATGTTGCATAAGTAACGCGTTGTATGGAACTGAGGATTATGCAATTTTTAAAGAAGGCGTTGTTTAAATTTCAAATAATGACTTAGATAGTAATTTGTGATTGGTGACTTTTGTTATTGTAGAAGAATGGAATATTAATTTTTTTGGGGAAATTTGTATATATATATATATATATATATATATATATATATATATATATATATATATTTGTTATTTATATTTATTTTTTTAATTTCAATTTTTGGAATTTTATTTGACACGTGTACAAGCCGATACTCCCACTTTGGAACGAAGAAAAAAGCCAAACATTTTTTGGAACATCCAATTTATAACATCAGCGCACTTGCTGCACGAAAGAGTCGAAGTTTGAGAGAAGAGTGGTTCATATATATTAAACTTGCAGTATATATAAATATATATACAATAAAAACACGATTTTACACTTTTGAACTGAAGTAATACGAAAATGTAAATTATGTAAAATTGTAGTAGAACCCCGATTTTACACTGCAAAGCAAATTTATGGCATTGTATGATAAAAAAGAATTGTTTGCGATATTTAAGATAAAACAATCTGCGTTTAAATGATCGTAAATGTCTATCAAAAAATACTGGTGGAAGTTTGCCAATGCGGTAAACTGGTCCTGTTTACACATTTCAAGGAAGGCAAAGAAAAATGTATAACATCCGGGATTAAAACACGGTGTTATACTGACATACAAAAAATACCTTCGTATTTTATTTTTATATCATATGTTACATAACATACTTGAAAAAGGTGGAAATTTAAATTTAGTCCTTTTTTTTAAATTTAATATTAGCATAGATTTTATACTTACAAGCATATAGTGTTTTATTTTTTTCCGTCTTTATGTTAAGAATGTCATTTTAATTATTTTTGACTGTTGATATTTGCTTTAGTTACAATTGCTAAAGAAAATCATACACGGTTTCATATTATTCAATGAAATAAAGCGAGATTTATTTCATAACTATCTATCAAGTACACTTTAATAAATTCAAGCTCTTTTGATGTAGTGAGTTATTTTTAAATTATATTTTATATATAAAGTATATAAAGTACATATAAGTCGTAATTCGAGAATTCGTTCATTCAACTGAAGTATGTCATACTCAACTCTTATTCCCGAAACTATCTCTCAAACAGGTTTTTACATATTATTTCAAGTATTTTGATAAACTTATTATTTTATTTTTTAAGAGTCCTGATATTATATTGATCCACTTTTAAATTATGTATAATAGAGTACAAAGGAATAAAAATTCTCTCTTTTTTTAATTAAAGCTAGAATGAACATTTTTAATGAGAGTTTCAAGTTCAGAAGACGACTTATGAGAGAGCAAGATGTAAATTTAGAGAGACATAATTTTAAATAAAAATACTTGTTTCAAAACTTTTAAATTAAACAAATATAAAGTTTTTCAAAAATAAAAAATATGTTTATTTTGTAAACTATTAATTTTGCCTTAAATTACTTTTTTTATTTTCCTAAAATTGTGCTAGAATTTAGGTGAAGTAATTAAGCAATCTTATTATTTATATTCCGAAGATCTAATACAGTGAAACTTTTGAATTTTCAATGTTATTTATAATTGCTTTTATTATAATCTACATATTTTCGCTTATTGCATGTAATATAATTTAAAATAAATTTAATTTAGAAAAAATTCCGGAAAAGTAAAATAAGACCTTTTTTTTTTTTTTTTTTTGTAAAGAAAACAGTTAAACAAATTGCACGAAAAATGCAGCGATTTTTCAAGAACATATTAATTTTACTATATTTATGAAAGTATACTTTTATTCGTTATTTTGAGGTTATATTAAGGAATTTTTTCAATATGCATTTTGTCAACATTGCAAAAAGTGCTTTTTACTGCATCCTATTTACGTTTTTGTTTTTTGCTAATTTCTTACATGATAAAATAATAAAAAATATCTCATAATCATATAAAAAGATCACTAATAATAATTAAAATATAGATAAAAATTGATACAAACAGAACACAAAACGATTTATAAAAACTTTTTAAAATAAAAATTAACGTTCAAATGGCACAATTTTAAAGAACTGCAACGATAAACCAACTATTCTCGCCAATTCTTGGTAATAAACTTGAAACGCATAAATCACGAGATCATATATGTAAAAGAAGCCGATGCTTAAAATAGTCAACTGTAAAACGTGAGAATTAATATTGCTTCATTGCTTTTTAAAAACTGAAAAATACCTCGTGCCAAATTTTAGGTAAATCAAGGACTGATTCGTTTCAAATGTTCTCGTTACACATATATATTTCTTTTTATTCACGGATAATAGATGGGAAATAAACTCTTGGTGGATAAATTATTTTAATATTTTTAAAATCAATTTTTAAAGGCTCGGTTTTATGTAGTTTTGCCAATGCTGTAGTACTTCTGTCATATTTGATATATACCATATGCTCGTTTTTTTTAATCTTGTTTTAAACATTCTAGTTGTCATTCCTATATAATATTGTAATGTTCCATCTGCTCTGGTTACCAGAAAAGATGAAACTTTACAATACGAATTGTTTGTTTATCAATGTAGTTCTTGATAATGGCGCCGTTTAAGTGTTGAAACATATGTTAATCTTTTTATTAAAAAGTTTTTATATGCCTTATTGTCTTCTGTTTGTATCAATTAAGTATTTTTATCTATCTTTTAAAAATATCTCTTAAGCAAATTTAAAACATAATAATCATACATTTGGTACATAAACGGATATTATAAATCAGATATTGATGTATAAGAATATCATTATTTTGGTTCTGAATCCATTCTTTCTAATTGTATGTCTAAATTCAGAATGAACAATATATGGAGAGAGTCACATTAATTAGCGTTTTTTTTTTAATAAGAAGACGATGACTAGGGACTCTGTATGTCTTTTGGCATTAAAAAACAATTGTTGTTTGCTCATTACGATTGAGTGACGCTACCAAACTAGCAAAGATAAATTAAAAAATATAAATTTTTAATAAATATAGTTTTTTTTATAGATTTTTCTGAGCGTACTAGTTAAAATTTTATATTATAACAAGATTAATTTTACAGATCTCATTCATCCATTACTAATATCCGTAAAAGTATGCCTATTTTTATAGGTGCATCTAGCATGGATTATGCTACACATATTCTTTACAACGAAATCTTAAATACAATGAAAAAATATTTTAATTATTCTGATTCTCTAGTCGATTTGTACAACCCATTCATTAGGCTACACCATAATATTTAGAATTCCAAGAATGGAATTATTTTGAACTCCTGGCATGGATACTTATCACTCAGTTTAAAATATGATTTTTTTCGTTTCGTCCACATTTAATAGGATTTTTCATTAAGAGTCTTGTACCTATTAAACTTGTCAAAAATCAACAAAAACATACTTTATTTTGAATTAATGTATCTTCAAAAACTTTTTTTGAATAAACATGAAACTTCGACTTATGATTAAACAGATTGTGCTTTTTAAGTGTGTATTCAAATCCAAACTGCTTATTTTGAGACACATTTGTAAATTCATTTTTGCTCTAAAATGCATCCAATTGGCAGGTTCTCTTATTCAGAAACTTTATAATGTCCCCACAGTCTCGATTTTTTCATAAAGACAGAATATATTTCGAAAAATGCTGTCAAAGTGGACATTTCGAACCGAATTTCCCAACGCGATAGCGCTTGAAACAAACAAAAAAAAAGAACGTACTTTGTAAAATAATTGTCTGTAAATCAATTTCTAATTGATTGAACGAAAAATAAAAACATGGGGCCTTTATAAATGTCTTTATAAATCACGCCGCTAAGTTTCCTGTTGTTACTTTTAAAAATGAGTCTGGGAATGTGTCTCAAAATTTTGAGTTGTTGAGCGTGGAAAAATATATTTTTTTAATACCGCCTTAATAGACACTGCCTTAGAAACTAATCTATTACAGAATTTGTGCATTGTTGTAACTGAAATTGCTCTTTTTTTACTCCGTACGTCATTATGCGCATGATATCTTGAGAATGTGTGTATGGATTGTTAAGAAATTTCATACAGATAATAAGCACATGTGTATTTAAAAAATAATTGACTCTTAGGTCAAAATTATTTCATTAAGAAAAAATGTGTGTAAAAAAATTATTTTTGAAAAAAATCAATATTTTACATTTTTTAATGAATAGAAATAGTTATAACTAAAAATCTTATCACTGTTCTTAAAAGTAGACAATTTTAAACACACATATGTGGTTAATATCTAAATCAAATTTCATAACAATCCATGCATACGTTCTCAAAATATCATGCGCACAATGACTTACAGAGTAAAAAAAAAAGGGTAATTTTAATTTCAATAATACACTTTAAAATACTAATCAGTTTGTAATAGTATTACAGTAGAACCTCGATCGATCGTTTGTCAAGGGACCATTCGTTTCAAACGATAGTTACGGGAAAGCGATTAATGCGGGTCGACATAAAATATTTTCGTGTGAAAAAGTATATGGCATAAATAAATTTATTACATTGAAATATAGAAAATTTGAAGGAGAAAAACACTTACTTACTACAAAAAATTTACGAAGCGGAATAAAGAGGAATATAGATCTATTTATTTCCTGGAAATATTGGGAAATTTTAGCTTGTACACTCTGTTTTCTTCTTAACCCAAACAATAAATTTTCAACATTAGTGACACCTTTCTGTTCCCTTTCGCTTAATGTATGTGAATAAAGAATTTTTTTTTTTTTTTCAAATCCTTTAAGTGCTTCAACAAACGTTGGAACTGGTTCTGTATTTATATTTTTGTCTTCATCGGTATCATCATCCATTTTTTTCATTCTCTGCGATCATTTCTTGAACAGAAATCAAGCCACATGTCGCAACCTCTTCATCAATTGATGCATAATCGTCAAAGGTAATGTTCGAGACATTTGCCCCAAACTGTGATAAATCATTTTCCTCTTCATCGTTAGCATCAGCAGTTACATTTTCGAATTCTGTGACATACCCCTTAGTCTTATTAAAAGAGTTAATTATAGTTTCTTGGGTTACTCTCTCCCAGGCAGAGACAACGAAATAAATGGTTTGTAAAACATCAATTTTGGTGCTATTGCATTTTCCTTCATCCATCATAGCTAGAGCTTTTCTAACTAAATTATTTCTGTAATGGCGCTTGAAACTGTTAATACTCAAATCCAAGGGTTGAATCCTACTAGTGCAATTAGGGATAAAAATGAACTGTCACATTTTTTATTGAAGATATGTCCGGAGGGTGCACTCAACAGTTGTCAATTAATGAAACTACTTTTCTTTTTTCTTTTCCAACTGAGTTGTCAAAATCATTCAGAAATTCAGAAAAAAATTCATTTGTCATCCATGCTCTTGAATTAGAAAGGTACGACACAGGTAATTTTTTTATGTTTTTGAAACACCTTGGCTTGTCTGATTTTTCGATTACAATCGGCATTCTTTTATCGCTTCCATCACTATTTATGCACAGTAAAACAGTCAGTCTTTCTTTAGAACGTTTGCCTCCATGACAAGCCTCTCCTTTTAGTGCCAGAGTACGGTCCGGCAAACAACTATAAAAAAGCCCCGTTTCATCCGCATTGTAAATGTCACGAGTGTCATATCCTTCAATTAATGCCGGTAATTTGGAAAACGAATCTTGAACCACTCTCAGGGTTCGTACGGGTCAACGAATTTTCCAGGAGTTTCACCAGTATTTTATTTATAGAAAAGTAAATCTAGGTTAAACTTGTGAAACTTCGGCTTCTTTTAAGGAAAGATTTTCTGTAAGAAAATACAGGCACCGAAGAATTTCCTTGTCGTAAAATTCCAGGAGCCGTACGAACCCTGCACTCTGTCATTAACAGCTGCGCATTGATCACATATTTTTTAAAAAAATTAATCCATGTCGCTCTTTAAAGTATGAAATTCATCCATTTGGGGCTGTGAAATTTTCAATACCTTTTAAAACAGCGATTTTTAGGGCTTTTTCCCGCAGAATTGTTCCATCTATTGGAATTTGTGATCCTCGAGCTTGACGATGTCAGTCGTACAAAACAGTTTCTAAATCTTTGTATATTGATTCTAGACCAGTTTTTCTTTTTTTTTTTTGCCTAAATACCATACTTATCAAACTGCTTTCTAATTTCGGCTTTTCCTGAAATTATAGAATTCAATGTTGAAGGTGGTAAATTTAAACGTTTAGCAATTTGAACTCTTATTTCAAACGGATGTTTTTCTACTTCTTCAATGATACGAATTCTTTCCTCTAAAGTACGAATTGGTTTAGCCATGTTAGTCACAAACAGGTGAAAAATAATTAAAACAATAGACACACAACAATAGCCTATCACAGCCAAAACTGAAATGAGAGCCTAACGTAAAGTGACAATGTCTTAACTTCTAGAAGCTATGACGTTTGCAACGAATCCCCGCCCTCTCTGTCAATCATTCACTCTTTCAACACTTTTCAAAAAACACGCGAAGGATCTACTGCCCTCGTTAATTTCATTGGTTGAAAGGCCTTCAACCCACCTCCCTCTCTCGCTCTTAAGGTGACTACTTTAATAAATACAGGTATCCGACGCCCCGTCGTTAACTAGAACTAAGTTCTTATTGTACTTTTTATAAAGACAATTCACTGCTCATCCTTTTGCATTTTTAACACTTTCCAACCTAGTTGAAAAGTGTTTATGACTTCGGTTTGTCTGGCCGTCTGCCGTCTGGCCGTCTGCCGTCTGGCCGTCTGTCCGTGCTCTAACTCCCGTAAATATTCTCGGATTGCTCTGCAATTTTTATATGTTATAGTCGTTATCTATAGCATGTTCCCTATTTCAACGGAAGTGTGTAGCACTTACAGTTTTTTTACAGGGGCACTCAAAAGAATTCCATTACATTGCGGTCTATGGGGGAAAATCATTTGCGGTTTATTTAAATAATGTTTCACTATTTTAAACGCATTGAAATTTATATATATCACTAAGGTGTATTAGAAGAAGCTTAACATGGAATAGGGTGTGCATAGCACTTATACTTACTGTACAGGGACAGTCAAAAGAATTCCGTTACATTACGTCTATGGAGAAAAATCGTCTGCGGATTATTTAAATAATGTTTCCCTATTTAAAACGCATTGAAATTTATATGAGGTGCATTACAAGAGGCTTACTACAGAATATCGTGTGTATAGCAGTTATCGTTCATTTACAGGGACACACAAAAGAATTATCTACTGTATGTTAACAATAATTCCTCGAAGTGCGTTTTAAGTTACTGAAAGCGATTTTAATTTTAACTCGCTTTTTGTCTATTACGTGGTGTGTATAAATTCTGTAGATCCTATACAGGGAAGCACAAAAGTTCGCGAACACATTTCCGTATTATTTAACTCCAGACGGAGAATTTTAAACTGTGCTACGCGTTTCCTAACTGAACTAAAATTTATTATCCTATGTAGTATATATACAAATCTATAGATCCTATACAGGGCTGAATAAAAGTATTCGGATTACTTAGATGTTATCTTTTAGCTTATTAAACGGTATGATTTGTAAAATTATTTTGGAAGCGTTGGAAAGTGTTACATAATCTATGCTTGAAGCATGATTTTTCGTTCTTGTTTTCTATTGCTATCAACTTTTTTCATTCCACCTGTACATTGGAGGGTTGCCACTTACAGAATGGCACGTTTATCGCCCGATTGGGAATTGCATTTAAAGATCACCACACCATCATGGAATCGCTCTCGGCGTATCAATGCGCACGTGCATCCAAGGTCACAATTAGAACATTTTTTTTCTTAAACATGAATACAATGGGATAAATTCTCCATTTTTTTCGAAGGTCAATAACATTTTTGAACAATAGATGCGGGAATCTGCATGTTTCAAAAACGACCTAAGCGGATATAATTAACATTATTTAAATAGTATTCGTGACGGGACCTTTAAAACTAGACGATACATACGGGATAACGAAAGATGAGGGAACGATGGATCGAGGTGCTACTGTATAATTAAAAAACACAATCTGTTTAATCAATATTCAAAATTTAATTATATACATATAAAGGTTTCGAAAATACAATAATTTAAACTTTGATAGGTTTTCTCGATTTTTGTCGCCTTTAAAAGGTACAAGATCAATTAAGATATGTAAATATATTCATTTTAAAAGATTACATTTATGCTTACTTTAAAATTCCGAAAACTTAAAATACCTCATACATTTTATCGCTTCTTCTTTATCTAATCAACACATATGAAATTATTCTTAACGTGTCAAATTGTAATATGCAACCGACTCAAAGATCTCTGACATTAATATCTTAATATTCTTCATAATTTAAGGATTTTCCGGTAAACACTTTAATTGCAACTTTAAAATATTTATGTAAATTAAGGCTATTTATAACACGTAGATCGCAAGTCCATATCGACTTTCAGAAAATCAATCCCCATCCCAAGATTAGTTATTTCAGAAATATTAAAATTTTGGAAAATATTGTAAAAAACTTTTATCGATTATTCTTCAGGTTAAAATGTTAATTATATACGAACATATTTAGTAGGTAGAACATTGAACCGATTACGTTTTCCTAATATGTATAATTTTCCAATACTTGAGTAATTTTAGAATAAATTCATTTAGATGTTACTAATTCGGTTAAATTCGAAACTGTTAAACAAAACCGATTACCAAAATAAATAATAAAAGTATGGTGAACTTTCGTTATTTTATTCTGAAAATATGGAAAACCGACAAGAAATAAATATGTTTGATGAATTATAAACAGAACTTTGAAGAACAGCGTTTTGAAAGTACTAATATATGTAAAATTATTAGTCATTGCTACTAAAGGTATAATAAATATGTATTTTGTAAAAAAATCTTTAAACAATAAGTCAATTGTTCCAAACATATGGAAGAAAATAAAGAATATTTATATTAAAATGTATACATTTTTCCAACTTAAGTATTTTTAGTAGTTAGTGAGGGAGTTGAGTTCAGGTCAATTACCGAAGAACTAGCATTCAATCTTGTTCCGCATAGTAGGATGAAGATTCCATTCTTGTCGGTTTAATATTTTATTTTAAAATATATTCTAAAATAAAATAATAAAAAGCGAGTAACAAATTCAGAAAACTAAAATTAATAATAAACTAGAGGCTAAAATATTTTAGAATTTTTTATTTTTAAATTAAGATTTTACAAAGGGCTAAAAATGAGTTTCTTGTTATTTTAATATCAGGTAAAATTTTGTGACACACATACAAAACGGAGCACTTTTGTTTGAGGAAAATTTTAAGAATAACATAGAAAAAATGACACATTCCAAGTAAAACACTGATAGATTACTTAAGCCTAATAGTTTTTATTTGTTCCAAGTATGGTTGATTCATGAGCAAAAACACTGTTTGAAATAGTTCATAATATATCCAATGGTTGGAGTATCATAGTTGAGTTTTTTTCCAACAGAGATAAAATTTGCCGGGACCAGGGCTCAATCCTAGGTGCTTTGGTTTGCCGTACCAACGCTCTCCCTACTGAGCTATCCCGACGATATACTGGCTGGCATATTTCACTCTTACCTGTTGGACAAGGCTGCAAACTTCAGTGCTAATTTCATTCATCCGAACTATAACTATAGCATTTTACATGATGAATCTGAAATAGTACGGAAACGCCTGTATACCATGTGCTATTTCAGA
The DNA here is from genome assembly GCA_963931845.1 of Maratus michaelseni. NCBI lineage: Eukaryota > Metazoa > Arthropoda > Arachnida > Araneae > Salticidae > Maratus > Maratus michaelseni. The sequence continues at coordinate 304,925,338 of OZ007593.1, forward strand.
TTCATCATGTAAAATGCTATAGTTATAGCTCGGATGAATGAAATTAGCGCTGCAGTTCGCAGTCTTGTCCAACAGTTAAGAGTGAAATATGCCAGCCAGGATATCGTCGGGATAGCTCAGTAGGGAGAGCGTTGGTACGGCAAACCAAAGTACCCAGGTTCGAGTCCTGGTCCCGGTATGTTTTCTCTCTGTTGGAAAAAATCTCAACTATGATTCTCCAACCATTGAGCATAATTTACCTAGTTGAATATACTTTCCACTGTTCATTATGACAGTTCATAATACTTTTTATACTATTCATTATATTTCACGATTTCATATTCTCATATGGGTTAATATGACTCCCCACTTCAAAAGAACTGCGCTTTTAAAAACTGCGATTTAAAACAGAAAAGATAATTTTGCTCTACTTTTTGATTAATGACAAAGAAATCAGTCTAAGTTTCCCAGCCCTAAATTGCTCCAATGGCTGCTTAACGGCTATTTGACGAATTATTGGCATGAGGCCACATAAATAGTATTAATCTTAAAAGGCAAAACGAAATCTTAGAAATTTGGCAGCAGCGACTTCTTAAATCTTCAAACGTGCACTGAACTGTGTACTTCGAAACATTTCTTTTTGACCGTTTCGTCCACTTGAATAAGAATTGTCCGCGTGTGTGGTTTACCTAACGTTATACCCTACAGCTTTAAAAATATTTCATGAGATCTAGGTGGCTAATACTTTTGCACATTTAATTGATTTTCGCCAACAGTAACCCACTTTTTGTAGATAATGCAGACCAAGGAACTCAGAGAGTGAGACAGCCTAGCCTTTTCTAAAAAGCTCGCCGAAGTCTACGGTGCATGCTGCCCTTTTTCGAACTCTCTTAAGCCTTTAATGTTTAGGATGTTTTGAAGTTCGAACTTAAATTGTTCGTTTTAAGAATATTTTTTTAATATCAAGTAATAAGAATTTTTGCAGTTTATTGTTAATAACTCAAGTAATTTTGTTATATATAAACCATAAAAAACAGCTATCACAACGTTTAAAAAAATTATAAGCCCCCAAAATAGTTCTGTCACTACTAAAACAAAAGAAAAAATGACATGTGCTATCGTAGTGATAAAAGTTAGTACACGTATTACGTTACACACGAATCTCTGTCTAGGGGACTTTAATGCTCAGTGACTAACGATCATCTATCGGTAAAAATGGAGTTTTCTTTTCATAACACCGAAAAAACTAGGCTCTTCCAGTTCCCAGCGAAATTTAAAAAGAATAAGAATGTTGAGATACATGTTACTTCGTAAAGAAACAATAAATCTGTTTAAACCCTTAAAGGGAAATGATTGGAAACAAACATTTGTGTTAAGTATTATCCCAGAGACCTTTCAAGGTTAAATCTCAATTAGAAAGCAAATATCCGATTGGGAGTTCTGATTTCCTAGCAACAGTTTTTTGATTTCCCGCAGTCATCACTTGCGATTTATGTCACCGAGATCATGAGGATAGTGATGATCATATTATTTGAAATAATTTGGAATTGATGTTTCGAGAAAGTATTAAATTTTAAGAAAATAAATCAGGAAATATATGAGAAAACATCATGAATTTTACAGATTTCGCCAACCGTAGTGATAATAGTATGTTACTCTCGTGTAAAAAAAACTATAGTAAATAAATAACTTTGGTTCAACTATGAGGAAATTACTTTGACACATTTGCTAATACATGACTACGCTTGAACTTTTCAACGAACCCGTTTATTATACAGGTTAACCAAAGAACATACAAATGAAACATATGTTTAGTTAAACATTCCATTTCCGCTTTAACAGTAATTAACGCTTTAACCATTCGTTATACCATAAACGACACGCTTATGTCTTAGACACCATTCTCTCTGTAGCTTTCCTTCAACTCAGTTTCCCGTCACGCGTTCGTTTCGGCGGTTGGTGATAAATTGCAGTTTGGGGAATGTTTTTTGCTTATCCAAATTTAATTGTTAAAGATCTGAAGTTATTGCGATCTTTTCAGAGTTAAAAATAATAATACATTTGAATAAAACTATACTATCAATTGCGTTTTGTCTTCCCGTTTGACAATCTTTTGGTGACATTAATATTAGAAACTGTAGAGAAGATTAAACTTAAAAGAGTATATGAAAATTAAAAACACATTTATTTTCTTAAAAGGTGAAACAAAAAACATTAAAAATCTACTTGTAAGGATGTTATTTTACATTATATGTCCCCGAGATCTGTCGACCTCACACGCTGACATTTTAAATGGCATGGAGGTTACGACCGGAGGAGAATACATACGCCGAAAAAACCAAAACAAAATACAGTTTTGCATGTGTAAAACTAAGCCAGTCTATTCCTGTAAAAGAGGGGTGGTGAGAATTTACGTTGCATTTCCAAGCGTTAATCCTCTTGAAATACCTATAATATTAAACCAAATTGCAGGGACATTATAAGAAATGACATCGTTGCATACATTACTATTTTCAATTAAAATCTCAATGGATTCACAAAATATGGAAAGATAGTTGTTGGATGTTTAAAAAAACTATTTTAGCTTTGTCAAAGTTTTTTTTTTATATTTTCCCTTTGATGTAATCTGAATAAAGCTATATTTGATTTACTGAACTTGATATCAGACAAAAGTTGTTTAATTCTTTCTCTAAACTTCCGAGATGTCATACTAATATAGGATAAATATTTTTGATGCATTGTGTAAAACGGGATTATGTAGAATTCACTTTCCGAATCCGGAGTTGGATCAATTTTCCTATGAATTAAATTCTTTATTTTACTGCTTTCAAAGTGGTTGCACATCTTCTTCGCGCCTGATGAAGAAAGACAAAGTTCTTTCATAAGGCCTTGCGCATTCCTTATTTTATGGTGGCATCAAGAAGTTTTTTATGTTTATATGGTTTCACACCAAGTTGTTAAGTACTTTAATGTGAAACTTTCTTCGTTTCAATGCTTCCTTCTAGCTCGAACATATACTGGTTTCTGAGGTTTCTAAAGATAAAGAACGCATTTCAGCATTGTGGGTAATTCAGAAGAATTTATTTTATATTTTTGTTCGAGGTTATATTATATTTTCAACAATTGACAAACACATGTCTTGTTTTACAGTATTGGTTTATCACTAGGTCTATTTTCTTTAAGATGTCTTCTGCAATGATATATTATGTTTATGTGTGGTTCTAGATTGTTGTGTTTCTGATTGAGTTATTTTAATATAACACTAATTCTCTTCATACATTGTGAATATCATTTTTTCTTTTATGACCAGATAATTTATTAAATTAAAGATTCGTGATGCATTGTGTTTCTTCAGCGGTATTTACTGCAGATAAATTCTCTACATTTCTATTATATGCCAATAAACTTTCGACGTCTCCTAAACCAAAAGATGGACTTTTTCCTTTATGAATTAATGTCTGTTGTTGCATTCCCATTATCAGTATTATAATTTGTCACTGGTCTAGTCGCCATTTGTTAAACTGACTTCACTGAACATTCTTTTTATTAGTACAAGTGTTGAGACGCAATATACCAAATTTAGCGTCTTAACATTGCTAAATGATATCACGAGAGTTAGCGTAAAAAAACTCAATTCCTGCATACATTTTATTTTTATAAAAAAAAAACCACGCACTCAAAATGCAAGGTGGAAGCACTCATGCAATCGTAAAAGACACTAGTTCAATGAGGAATAAATAATAATTTATAAACATTAATTATCTAATGTCAATTAATAAGAATTAGTAAATTCACGCGCATTTCACGCAAACGTCAAGCTACAGAGACTTGTGATTTATAGGGGACAGACACTGGTCGCCAAATTTTACGTTACATGGGAATGAGATGACAGAAAAATTTATAACCAAATTTTTAACCATCACTCCTTGACCTTTGGTAAGCGTCTCACAAACAGGCAGGAAGAAGGCGGTGCATAATATGCAAATTTTAACTATGTCCGAAGAACCACTTCTTGCCATTGGACGAAGTCTCTGATTGGTCAAAGAAGGAGACGAATCATGAACCGAACTTTTTATATGTATATCTCAATTGTAATTGTATTTTGTATGTAAAATGATAGAGGGTGTTTTTAGATATAGATAGAAATATAACTTGATCTCGAGTGGTAGAGAAAGCAGTCAGCTCTCTAATTAGAAGCGGTAAAAGGATGGAGTCACTTTAGGTGATTCTTTTTACGACGACTCTTTATGCCGTCAAGTGCTGTGTGCGCTTAATTTTTTTGGAGATATGATTTTAAATCTGTAGAGTTCATACGCACACACACACACATTCTCCGATGCATATCCTCAAGTGCTTAGTAAGCTATAATAATGTACTTAAGTTTAGAAATTGAGATCATAGATCTCTTCATATTTATTTATTAGTGATCAATGAAGATTCTTAGGCAGCGACACTGCCAAGTCTCCGAGGCCTTAGTCCACTATAGCATTGGGTGCTGAATTCGGGTATTATTTATCATACATTTCATTGTGTCCTAAAATATAAAATATGTATTTAATAAATTATAGGGCATGTACAGCATAGCCCAATCTGTCACCAATATAATTAAATTAAGCTTGAAAGTTTGTCAAAGGCAAACTCGTGACTAGTAGAGATAGATCCACAGGATATTAAATATATTAATTATCTTTTATTAAGCATATTCAGCAACATACTGATTTTAGGAATTCTGTAAAGGAAAGGAGATTGCCTTTTCTATGTTTAATTATTTTCTTTTCGTAAGCTTTTTTAAATAAACTTTAATATCTGTGTTGTAAAAAAATAGTAATTTAAATAATTCTAATATCTTTATTTACCACAATCATATGTGTCATATTTATTTTGTCATTAACCAATTATTTTTTCAGGTATTTATTTTAAGATAGTCATTTAGGTACTCCTTCCCGCCATTTCTTATAGTATTTTAAAGGGTTTTATTTATATTAATTTTATTATTAAATTTAAGGTGATTGATTCATAAAAAACAAGACTTTTAGAAATCACGACGCAATTTTAATTTAATTTTAACGATTAATTTTAACGTGAGCGTTGTCTTATTTTATAGTTTTTGGCTCGCGTTACCTATTATTAGAACTTTTGTTACGATCACATTAATTTAATTAAATATAAGTATTCTAAATGCTCCTAACATGCACTTTGATGTCGGTTAATTAATGTATGTTGGACAGTCTTAAGTACAATACCAGCTATAAGTATAAGAGTAAATATTCTGCCCAGAATGAGCTACATGTACTAATTTTTAAATGTATTATAATCTCAGTTTTAGCTAAATGCGAAATGGATGTAAAATTAATATATTTCTTATAATCTAATACATTAAAACTAAATTACAACTGTTATTGAAATATACTTCTGTAGCACGAAAATGATGCTATATATTATGAACCACAGTCTGTAATATACAACAACTAATATTTCATTTTCGAAATTTTTATTTAACGCATAAACTTTACATATAAAGCACTAAAAGAAATTGCATTTTACATTTGTAACAAAATAAGAAAAATTACATGTACCATAGTTCTTTTAAAACATACAAACGAAAAAGAATTATCACAAGTTCACTTCTCTTTTGAGTTTATTAATATATTGCGCGCTCTTCCGAAAAAGTTAAATGAGTTTTTATGGAAACCTCACATCAAACATTAATATTTACATCCTCTTTAACTTCATTACATAACTGAATTAAAATATAGTTCAATTATAAGATGATAATCATGTTTCTTATTATTACTTTAATGTTTTTAAGGATTTTTGTTTTGCATTAATTTACTTTATAACGTTAATAATTCAAAATACATGTGAAATATATTTATATACTAGCAAGCTACGCCGCTGCGCTGGTCGGTTTCTACAAATGAACCTTAAATCAAACGAAATATATTGTTTAATTTGACCTTGTATTTGAAAGAAATCTGTATATTTACCTGGAATATCCTTCCACATTACTGAAAGATGACGTGATTGCGCTATTATATTTTCTAATGTGTCGTCAAAATTTTAGCTGTTAAGGAACAACTCTTTGCAAGTCGCAAAAAATACGCCCAGTAAAAACTTTCAAAAAGGCTAATCTTTCGGAATCGGGTTCACCTGACAATATAACCTTCACACATAACTGTTTGACTAAGCAACGTAGAGTAATATGTAGTACATTAAAACTATTCCTGAAATAGCATGTAACTAACAATACAATTCTCATCAAAATCCGTCCAGTAGAACTGTTTTAGTAGTCTAATCTTTCATAATCAGAATTCAATATTGAAAAGGCTAATATTTGATTAAAAAAATGGTCACCCAATTTTCGAATTTCCCCCTATAATTCTAGAAATAAGCAACGTAGAATGATATGTTATATAATAAAACTTTCCCTAGAAAATAATCTAACAGTGTAGGTTCCATCGAAATCCATTCGGCAAAATCTTTCAAAAAGGCTAATATTTCATAATTGGATTGATCTGATTATAGAACTTCCCAGAATAATTCTGTAACTAAGCTACGTAGAACGATATGTTATACAATAAAACCTTCCCTGAAAAATTATCTTAATCATTAAAATCATTAAAATCCATTCAGCAGAACTCTAGGTATAAGCAGCCGGAACGAAATTTCATATATGTAGAAGTAAATAGAAGTATATTGCCATTATTATAGTTTGCATTTGAATAAAAAAACTTTTCGGTTAGCCGGGAGCCAGTGATATATATATATATATATATATATATATATATATATATATATATATAACGTTGAGTAAAAAGTTTTCCGCCAAAATTTTTTTAATTGTAAAATGATAAATACAAACGAAATCATCAAAGCTAATGATGATACTAATCTCCGTTTAAATCTACAATCGTTTGCCAAGAGAACTTTTCAATCCCTTTTGTGAAAAATTGTGGCGTGTGCGAGTTCAGAAAGAGATCGACCTCATTTATGACTTCCCCGTTTGAATGGAAGATTGTGCCATCAAGATGCAGCTGCGGATGTGAAAAGAGATAGAATCCTGAAGGGGCCATGTCGGGGCTGTATGGTGGATGTTGCATCAAATACCACTTCAGCTTGTAGAGCGTCCAGCCGGTTATCGTACTAACGTGTGGCCGGGCATTATCTTGATGAAAGACAACCATCTTCCTATTGAACTCGTTTCTTTGTTTTTCGCGAATGGAATCGCGAACTTTGATTAGCATGTTGCTGTATATTGCACTGTTGATAGTCTGTCCGCATTTCAGGTACTCTTTGTACAGAATTCCACGACAATCCCACCAGATGCAGAGGAGCACCTTCTTGTTAGTTAAAACATGTCTTGCAACCGAGCCAACTGATTCCCCAGGTGCTGACCACCCTCCTTTATGGCTTGTATTCTTGTAGTACACCCATTTTTCATCACAGTTCACAATTCTGACCAGAATGTTCTCTTTACTTTGATCTCTGAGCAGAGCCAAACAACAGTTTTTTCTCCTGCGCTTGTCTTCAGCAGTCAATTCGTGAGGCACACAGCTGTTGAACTTAAACGTTAGGTTTATGCGTTTTAGAGCGTTAACTATTGTTTTTTGGCAAACATTAAGCTCTAATGCAATAGTTCGTGTTAAAACATTTCTTTCTTGTTCAATGATTTGCTTTAACTGCCCACAATCAACTTCAATAGGGCGGCCGTAACGTGGTTCATCTTCACTGTCAAAATTTCCAGTTTTAAACTTCCGAAACCAAACTTTGACTGTATTATAAGAAACGGTATTGATTCCTAAAATTTTACACATCTTTCTGTGGCATTCAATCGCACTGAGTTTGTTACGGAACTCATAGTAAATAACCTAAATAACCGTTCTGATCTGCTGACGTGATAGCTCCATTTTAAACACTTTTTTGAAGCACAAGATAATAAAATTTTAACAAACAAATTACACAGTAATGTAGTTACTGTGCTCTGCTTTCGAATACAAAAATTGGTTGGCTAAAAAGCTAACAACCGCACAAACGACAGCTGTTTGCGCGAAGATATCTCTCGTTGGCGGAAAACTTTTTACTCAACGTAATATATATATGTATGTATATATTTATACATATAAGTGTATATATATATATATATATATTCATACATATAAGTGTATATATATGTATGTATATACATGTATTTGTGTAGATATATGTGTATATATATACATGAATATATATATATATCACTGGCGCCCGGCTAACCGAAAAGTACAAAAAAAAAAAAATACTGCAAAAATGCAGTCGTACACTTAAAAAAATTTTAAATCTCCGGACTTAAAATCGCTCATCAAAACTGTTTTTCTTTTTTCTGTTTTTTTCTTTCTCTTTTTTAAATAAAATTAGTAACAGTTTTTTATTGTATTTTTCCAGATATAGCCATTTCAATTCTTTCAGCAACAAAAAAAGACACCTTTTGGCTTAAAATCAAATTGTTTGGTGTCAAAAGTAAAATCAAAATCGTCAAAAGCAAAAGATACATCGCCAAATATTGTTTCAATATAGAAATTTTGCCCCTTGAATAATTTTTTACGCATTACGAACATTCCCAATCATGTTTAAATTAAATATTTTTGTTTTTTAATATTCTCTCATCAAAACTTTTTTTTTCTTTCTCTTTCTTTTTTCTTTCTTTCTTTTTTTTAATAAAATTAGTAACAGTTCTTCTTTTATTTTTCGACATGTATAGCCTTTTCATTTCTTTCTGCAACAGTAATGATCGCCAAAAAATTAGCAATGGTAACCTTTTCGGCCAAAATAACAGAACTTTCTATCATAATTCTATAACTAATATACATAGAGCGTTGTGTTATACACTAAAACCTTCCCTGAAAAATTATCTTTCGAACGGTGTAAGTTCCATCCAAATCCATTTGGCAGAACTCTTGTTATAAAGGAACGGAACGAAATTTCCGTTTGTGTTTTATATATATAGTAGATGATACATGTATGATATTGGTATATTCTATTGACGCTACCATTTAAACCTTCAGGATATTTCAGACTTTACATGGATTTTACTTAATCAGTATAAGATAAAACTCAATTGGTGTTTCTAAGCGTTATTTTCTCTGATATAGCTTCAGCAATTCCAAAGTATTTAATGAAGTTAACGATTAAACATATCAAATGTATTCAAATAAACTAATAAAGATACGCTATGACAAGGTCAATGAGGTAAAATAATATAAAATACTTGCAGCTACGCATTCGTTTGCAGTGTTTCCCTTATATAGTATAATCAATTATGGCACAACAATTGCAATTATGTCACATTCACATAATCATTTTAATCGCATTTTGTCACTAAAACATCATTTAGAATTTATGTAAATATTGTATAGGTCTCATTTGCTTAATTCATATATTCTAAGTATTTAAACGTGTCAGGCAGATACGTATTTCAAAAAACTTCATATCAGATTATAAAATTCTCTGTTCATAAAAAATATTAATAATTTAACACATGAGGGAAAGGTACATAATCAAAAGGAATTTATATGCTTTGTGTTAATTTTAAGCACTTGCATACTGCTGGGAATAATTTTAATAATATATGGAAATCTTAAATTACATAATTTGTTTTGTTTGAACAGAAAAAAATACAAATGTTACAAATGAACACAACTAAAGAAATATCTACAAACTTTTTTAAGAAGAAAAGGTTCACTTATTACATTTTTGCATCTAAAGCTACTATATATTTTAAATAACTTCACAACAGAAGTATGCCTAGTTACTATTTATAAGAGTACTCTATTAGTCCAATTATTTTTGTGCTTGCCCAGAATGATAATGCTTGTGCATGATTCGAAATCCATTTACAATCCTTCTTTCAGTTTCAGTTAACTGAAAAGAATAGCCGGGATTTTGATTGTCTATTTTCTTAAATATTACGAATTTATGATACATAGTGGATGCATGTGGATGCCATCTATACATTGAGAATCTTTCAATGATCTTCTGTGTTTTAGCGATTCTCCTTGTTATACAGATTGATAGGTTGCTTGCTTATAAGTGAAGTAAAAATTCACTATGTACGTGGACTGTGGAAATTTTGCCGCTGTTAGATATCAGATGTTTATGTAAAGTTTTAGCTTTTTATAAACTGTTACCATTTTGAGTTTGGATTAAATTGCTAAATTGGTTAAATAAACGGTAATTTTATTTCAGTATTGATTCTTCATTTTCTGAAACTCTCTTTTACGAATACACAGCGTCACATACTCCCCTGGTGGTGAGTTTGGAACTATTTTTTTCGCGGAATCCTTCGTCCCCCGTCTTTTTTAATCTTCCTACGAAATTTGGCGCCATTCTCGCAGTTAGATCGCTCTACAGGACACTCTGAGTACCGTCAGTTTAATTATGGCCACCTTGTATATAAGTTACTGGAGGAGGAATGTGTTTTGTTCACATTTGTGATGACATATAACGTCGAAAAATTTTAGATTAATAATAAATCAATTCATTTTCACTTTAAAAAAATCTGATCTTTAATTAATTTTAATCAAACAAAGACTCGTTAAAGAATTTAATTAAAAATGAATAGTTCTTTCATTTCTAATTACAGAATAAATTAAAACAAAATTAATGAAAAAACAAATGTAATCACATTCTCGTTTTCACAAAATCATTTATAGTTAACTGTTATCTGTTATGCATAATTATCTTAATTTACACTAGTCGTTTTTTATTTTTGGAAATTAATTAGGTTTACAAAGATGATAATAGAAAATACTCCTTGTTTCTTCGTAACTTTGCTACCATATCTTTATTTTTCTTTATTTCTTTTTTGTTCTTTATTTAAATTTTGCGAATGTTTCATTTCAACTGCCTCGTAATTTTGTGAAATGAGATATAGAGGAACGCTAAGTTTATTTTATTTTTTCCTATCATTTGATGTTAAAATTTTAATTAAATAAATTGAAATAACATAACGACGAAAATGTTAAATTCAATTACTATACATTGAAAATTTACATTTATGTACTTTTTCCCTTTTCTCATTTTCGGATAATTTGCACATCGAAATACAATATTTTTTATGTATTTTCTTTTCATATTTCATTGCTTAAATTTAATATTTAATGTTTTTATTGGTGGGAGAAATTAAAAAAAAATTAAGTTTGTTCATTTAAAAATGAGAATGTATTTTCTTTGTTTATTGTTTGATTAAAAATATGTATTCTTACAAAAAATATAAGAAAAAATAGATATAATATTTTTATTTCAAAGCTTTTTATACTTCATAAAGAATTGAATAAAAGTATGTCGAAACAATCAGCAAAAATAATTAATTCTACAATTACTTTCAGGAAAAAACAAAACGAATATCTACACATTGAAATTCAATTGATAACTTGATACATCTAAATTAACTTAAATTAAATTTATTATTAAAAAAAAACTCTACTACTTTGTGTATGTATGTGTAAAGTATGTTAAAATGTATTTTTCTCTTGTTCAGAAATATAGTAAAAAAGTGAGTTTTTTTAAATATATATTATTCCAAATTTTATACCCGATTAATTAATATGTTATTTACAAAAATATCGGTAATAAAAACCATCATTCCGTTTATTTCGTAATATGAACAATAAAAAAAAACAGAGTACCATTGCAAATAATCGTATAAAAATGTGACTAATGCGAAAATTAAATTCAAAATATTATATATTTGAAATTTATTTTTGAAAAAAAGTAAATAGTAATCTATAGATGCATTTTCTAGAAAATTACAGAAATGATTTTCTAGAAGATTGGTAATCTAAAATTACATCTCATACCGCCAAGTAGTTTTCCAGTTTATTCGTAAAAAATATCCGCATTGCAAATTGTTTTCCAGTGATTAAAAATGAACTTAGCTTTATGAGTCCCAAAATTTTAAACCTGCTCAATTCCTACATTATTTGAACTATTAACTACCCGTTTGGTATCCGAAGGTAAAATTTTCCAAAGAATCCAAATGTGTTGTCTAAATTACGTGTAAGTATGCAAGATTTTATGTATAAGTATATATAAGGGGTGCCCACTTGAAAAAAGGACAGCTGACATAACGACGTTATCAATCATTCCGAACTGATTTTTTCATTTGATTTTGGCTTTGCGCAAGGTTATTGGCACATTAAACAAAGTTGCGTCATTTGAAAGAAGTTCTGTGTGTGTGTAACTGATAGCTAAAACATAAGTTGAACAGGATGGAAGTGTCCAGAGTCAAGCAGCGAGGCGTAGTGCGTTATTTGGTGGGGGACGGGGGGCTGAAGGAGCAACGAGCGCAGACATTTTTCGTCGAATGAGGCATGTTTATGGCGAACATTTTTTAGACCGTATAACTTTAACAACTGGTTCAAGAGTGTCAGACAAGACAGTCGCCGCTGTCGATGAGATGGTACAGTCCAGGCCTCCCGCCTGGTGATTTTAACATCTTCGGGCCACTTAAGAAGGCACTCCGAGGACAACGGTTTACTTCGTACGTCGAAGTGAAGGATACGATATGAACATTCTTCCGAGATCAGCCCCAAGAATTCTACCCCAGGGGTATCTACCTATTGGTGACACTATGCGACAAATGCCCAAAAGAAGACGGTGATTATTTTTAGAGTTGTAATAAAATACTTACGTCTACACTCTGTTTCCACTTTCCATTTGGGCACCCCTTATATAAGTTTTCTACATTATCTATATATAGATAACACCTGAATAAATTTTATGCATAAAATTATTTAGTAGACATTATTACTAATCGATTGATACCAGTGAAATTTTTATTCAATGAATTGCTTCAGAGTTACTATGGGATCTTTTTTGTATTTAGGCTTTTTAAAAAAATTACAGAAATAAAAATATTTTTTCTTTAAAATAATTTGAAAAAAAAAATCTCAATTACATAAATGAAACATCGAAAATTGTTTCCCGTACAAAATGTGAATACAGTTTTATAAAATTTTAAGTAGTTCTTAACTGTTGTATAAATAAAAATTTCTTCGATGTAAATAAGCATTTTGTGAAGAAAATTGTAATAATTACGCGAACAAATGAGGATTGAATCATTCTTTTATCATTTGTAATTTGAAGATACAGAGGAAATCTGTTTGGTATAATAAATGAAATTAAATCTCTCGTTACAGAGAGAAGTTTGAGATTGTGATTAATTTAAAATAAGGTAAAGTTTCAAATGACTACAAGATAATGTTCCAGTAACAAGTGACGTAATTGGGAAACATGATAAGTTTATAGAATGTTTTGTAACTCCTCACTGATGTTCAAAAATTGCCTTTAAACTTTCACAGCATGAAATCCGAAATAACGTATTTCTCAAAGTATTTCTAGTTAAATGAAAATTCCATATTTATCATACATATCTTGTTTTAATGCTTTTAGAATATTCTTTCAAGAAAATCATGGAATTTATATTCACAATAAATTACAATATTTTCACAAGTATTGATTTTTATTTTTATTGTTAATCCTCCTTTTTCTGGAATTGTTTATCAGAATACTTATACAAAAACCATACACCGTCTATAAATACCATCAAATCATTGACTTATTAGTATAACAGTCCGAGAGGTAGTGTCCGATTTGACATCTAATTTTTGCCATGATTTTTCTATGCATGATAGATTAGATAGTACAGATAATGAAACTGACAGTGAGTTTTCGAGCGGCCGATTGGGAGATTGCCATACCAATATAAACGGCAACCCGTTGACTAATGATGTCTTCCAGCCGGGGTAAATACAGTAATTGGATTGATATTCAGTTCACATATTATCTGTAGTATGTGCTGGTATGATAATGGCACTTCCCGCTGGTACCGCAAGCTGACTGGCAGTTTTGTTAGATGTGCCATCTATCTAATCTATCATGCATAGCAAAATCATTAACACTAAACTTGGTTGCTAAATTGTGACTCTGCTCCCCTGACTACATTTTATTCGGTAAACTTTATTTATATTAAAAATAAATCATATAGATGTATGCAAAATTTCATAATTTTAAGTATATTAAACGAAAAAATTCGTACATTACATAAGTTGAAATGTCTAAAAAAAAAAAAAAAAAAAAAAAAAAACGCACTGATTTTTTTACCGATTTTCAACTCATTTTTTATATGTTGTTTTTGCCTTCTTATCAGGTGATTCCTTGTCCTCACCGTTTCCCAGTTTTAGTTTTAGACGTACCTTGCGGGATTCTAATCTTCTTGTAATATTCAATGAGTTGAAATCCCAAGGTTTTCAAAAAGGAACGCCGGGTTCGGTGCTGGGTCGGTGGATTCCTAGTGGATAAAAAAAATAATTTCTTCATTTAATGCAGCAATGTGCATCATTGAATAAAATATCTTCATAGACCAACGATTTCTTTTTTTAGCGGTTGAATATGTTGCAGCCATTTCATGAATGATATCGGTAGCTCTTTACGTTAAATTAAAGAAGGTTATTATTTCCGGTTTCTGAGATTCTCCAGTAGTGAGATTTATGGCATCATCACTATGCAATGTTGAAAGCAGAAAAACATTTCTATTTTACTTCGGTATATATGAAACAGCCTATTCTTTCTGAAATCCAAACATCGAAGTGCAGACGTCCCTCTTCTTTGTATTCAAAATTATTGGAGGAAATCCTTTAACATTTTTTCTCAAAGCTCCAATAAGTATTTTTTTCTCGAAAGCTCTTGTGCATGTACCAGTAGAGAAGAAGTATAAGATGTACACCAGTTATACGGTCAAATTTCTTTCTGAATTATACAGAGTTTCTATCAATTTTTTCACAATACAACTAGGAGTGTTATATTGTTGAAATGGACCTTTTGGTAGTTAAATTAAATATATTTTCATTTTCAAAGTATAAAATAATCTTGAATCTACAAGCGGAAAAAAATTATTCCATATTTGGATGGTTTTGGGGCATATATTATCGAATGGATATCTCTGTCTAAAAGATTCTAAGTTTTCGTCTATTGTTACGTACACTCCAACGTTGTACATTTATTGCCAGTTTTCTACAAAATGTTAAAATAAATCCCGTATTGGAGATAGTTTGTCCAATTGCTTCCTGCTCTAACGAGTTTGTATATTATCAAAATGAAGACATTATAATAAAAAATAAAAACTTGATGATGACATAGTTGTGCGGAATATTTATGTTCCATTTCCGTCTGTTGCCCAAAGATCTCGTATACATGTGAGGATTTATGCAAACCAATGAGATAAGCAATCCAATAAATGCTTCAATTTCAGTCTAATTAGCTTACTTTGCATTTTTTTTCGAGAAAAAACTCTTTAATCGAGTCTTTAAAAAAAGTTAGTCTATTGCACCATTTCTTTATCAGATCAGAAGATATACGAAGATTTCAAGCATCCACGGGAGAAGTGATATTTTTTTAAACCTATGTATTTCCTGGGAGTTTCGATAATATAGTTTTAGCAAAAATTCTAACATTAGCACGGAATTTCTCTTTATTCCATTTTGTTGTATTATCCCTTTCTATCAAACAATAATTTTCATTTGAATCAGAAACATCGCTTTCTAAATCAGATTCGATTTCAGTCGAAGAGTCGTGATCTTATAATACTCTTCATCATCTTGCTTTTCGTTATCAGAAAAAGCATACTCGATACTTTCTTCACCCGAAGAAACAGGAGGTAGTAAATTTCTTAGATGTCTAACTGTGCAACTGTAAACTTTAAATGCGTCTAACTGTACTCAGAGCTGCTACAAAAATGCTCGCGCTGGGTGTGGGATACCCATACGTGGCGATTACGATAGATCTTATTTTTATAATTATTTCACCCTTTCACCCCCTACAAGTTTATAACCTTAAAGGCAGATACAGGAAGACTAATCTATTTCTAAAAAAGTTTGGCAAGAAAATCTGCGAAAAATCAGACACTGGGTATGAGATACTCAGCGCGATCGAACTCCGGTTAAATAATCAGATTTATTGAAATTTTTCATTTTCTGATATAAAAGCTTTTAAAGAATCTAAATTATTTTCATTAAATAAAGCGTTTTAATTTTGTTGCAAATTTAAATAAAATAATCTTTTGATAGGTAAACTGTGCTAAATACGAAATGCATTTAAATAAATAAATAAATAAATATTGTTGTTATATTTTTTGTAATATAAAAGATAAATTCACATTGATTGACTTTTTCAACATTAATAAAACTTTTTTTTTTTTTGTCAACAAAAATTCTACTTAAAGATATTAAACATGTGCGAAAGAAATGAAAATCGACAGAAGATATTGATTTTACACAAAAATAATGTATAAGCCTGAATTTGGATGTTCTCATGAGTGTGTTGATGTCTTCAAGGTGTTGACAGAACTGGAAAAGTCTTTTAGCTACATGCGTTGTTTGGTCAGATAATTTTCCCCCTCAAAGATACACTTAAAAGAAAAAAAAAGTTTAAAAAAAGAATATTTACCTAACGGAAACGGATTTCTGTTACTTTAGATTTTTTTTTTTCGCTTTTTGAATTGTACTTTTTCTTTAAATATTAAAAACAGTGTTCATTTGAAGCATGAATTCAAGTCCGATTTCTGGAAAGACATTTTTATTATTTTTTTTTAATGCAAAATACATTAAATTTTTATATTCTCCATCTATTACCAAACGTACTACAGAATATTATGCTTACGAAAATAAAAATAAAAATGTGAGAGAAAATATATTCATACAGACAAAGTTTTATTTATAATTTTTAGAAAGTTTTTTTGTTAACGTTTCTTAAAATTTATGTCAAGTATCAAACAGTTTGCCCTTAATAAAATATTTGTTTTCACAAAAATCAATAATAATGCCATTCGTCAAAAACTGAAAATAGTACATAAAAATGAGATTATGATAAGTTGATTTTCATTTTAAAAATTAACAAAATTATCGTTAAACAGTATGACGAGTAAAGTAATTTTGCGAGTATAGATTTTTGCTGTCTTCTCTTTGTAATAAAGTTTACATCATATGTTCTTTATAATATAAACATACGTATAATATATTTTTTTTTTCAAATTTGCGAAGTAGAAATCCATGCAAATGTATTAATTTATGTAAAATATGTGTCAAAATTTACTATATATTTCTACTGTTTTTTTTTTTTAATTTCGCAGCAAAAATTAAACAGGATTATAAATATTGATACATACATACATACACACGTACACACACACAAACATACACACACGCACGCACACACACACACACGCACACACACGCGCACGCACACACGCACTTACACACACACACACACACATATATATATATATATATATATATATATGTGTGTGTGTGTCACGGTTTATCTGTACAAACTATCGTTGGCATGATTTTACGTAAATCAAGTCAATACAAAATTTTCCAATTGTACTGTGTAATAAAGATTCCACTCACGCCCAATTTATAATTCTATGTCATGCAATTTGCTATATGCTTTAGTAATCCATAAGTCAGTAGACATTCGTAAAATAAAAACATCGCTAGAGAATTCTGTATTAGCAGGATAATATCTAAGAAATGAATTCGGAGTCAATTATCCATAAAGGAAATATATTTATTCTTCCAGTGGCATTTCCAAAAATCAGAGCATTTTCCACACATTACAAGTGTTTGTTATAGTACTATTAGCTACACCGATTTATAATTATGCGATACTAATCCATCAAATTTTACATTATTAAACGTTTATAAACGAGGCATTTCATGTTATTAATAGAAATATTTCTTCCTGGCGTCGTGCAAAGATGTTAGAAAGTCAAA
Source organism: Maratus michaelseni (assembly GCA_963931845.1). Taxonomy (NCBI): domain Eukaryota; kingdom Metazoa; phylum Arthropoda; class Arachnida; order Araneae; family Salticidae; genus Maratus; species Maratus michaelseni. Next base: position 304,943,124 of record OZ007593.1, read on the forward strand.
ACACATAAAATCCTATCTCCGTAACTCATGCAAGGCGTTAAAAACTGACTGTGCAAGTCCACAATAATGCAATGCGGAATACTCTCCTAGCGAATGAGAATGAATAAAAGAGGGAATTGCATGTTCCTGGCGCGTAAGAAAAAGTCTTTCCGCGGGAAGTTTTTTAGAATAATAACAATTTAAAAGAAATGAGACGCTTAAATAAAATTGAAAATCGCAAATATATCACTTAGTAGGGAATTGAAAAACATATCGGCATTTAAAAATGAAATAAGAATGAAAGGACCTTGAGGCTAGACATATGGCCATATTAATGATAATAATACGCGAAGTGCATAAAATAGGATTTGAAAAGAATAATAATGATATCGTACGTATTTAGATGGTTTGAAGTAGTGTAAAATGTATCTACAAAAAATAACTTTTCAAAAGGAAAAAAACAGCCAAGCTTAAAAAAAAAAAAAAAAAAAAAAAAAAAAAAAAAGTTGTGGCTAAAAAATGGTGTGATATCAAATTCCCAAGCTTTTATTATAGTACTTATTTAAATTTTTCCCATTAAAGAAGTTATCATATATATAAGTCGAGTGCTACGTATATGTTAATAGAAATCGTTTTCTCCTGTACTAAATACATCCTAACGTGTTTCTGAAAATTCAATTATTTTCAAATTATGCATGATGGGCTTGGCGGCCATCTTTCAATATTATGCACAAAATTCTAAGCACCCATATCCGTAGTTAAAATCTGAAGTTCAAAATGGTAACTTAAGCAAATATTTTAATCGTTTCGTTAATGGACTTGTATGCTCCGAAAATTGTGTCTTAAGATAATGATGACTTATCTTAAGGATTCATCTTATGATTTATTTTTTAGTGTAATTAATCATTTCAAAGTAGTAAATATCAATTTATCAAAATATTAGTCTTCCTCAATTTATCTGTTCGTAGTTAAAAGCGGAAGTTCGACATTGTTATAAACATATTACATTACAAACTTATTACGCATTTACTTTAGAAATTTGAGGGCTTAGAAATATGGAAAGATAGCCGCCAAGCCCATCATGCATAATTTGAAAAAAAATTGAATTTTCAGAAACACATTAGGATGTATTTAGTACATGAGAAAACGATTTCTATTAACATATACGTAGCACTCGACTTATATATATGATAACTTCTTTAATGGAAAAAAGTTAAATAAGTACTATAATAAAAGCTTGGAAATTTAATATCACACCATTTTTTAGCCACATTTTTTATTTTTTTTTTATTTTATTACTTTTGAAAAGTTATTTTTTGTAGATATCTTTTCTTTTTTTAAAATAGATTATACATAATTTAAATAATCTACTCTATGAAATTAACATGAGAATGTTATGTAAAATTACATTTTACTTTCAGTTATTGTTTAAAGGGTTAACTAGAAATACTAGTAGATTTTTCAATTCGACTAATTACACCCTTAAAAACAACATAATAAATGTGACTTGTTATAATACTTGTTATCCTTCGTTAAAAAATATCACTGCTTAATGCATGAGATGAGTAAAAATGGAATATGTACATAGCGCGTCAGCGCTGCTTTTGAATTCGAACTAATAATATTTGAATAATATTTTTTATTATTAGCGTTAAATCACATTGATTGGCGAATCTTTATAAAACGTAGTTAATGGTGAAAAGTAGCAAAATATCTTAGCAATTTCTTAGATTTACATTATTTTATTCAATTAAACACTTGTACTCTTACAATAAATTTAAATGGAAACTTCACTTCTAAAACAAAAACAATTTAACAACTGGATTCCATTAATTTATAGAAAAATAATGTCAAAGAATTCTCAGCCTGCGAATGAAATGCTTGTCCTTTACCACGGTTTTAGAGAAATAAATTAATCTCATTCAATTCCTTTTCGAAAAGTTTGTTTACGTTTGGAAACAAATTTTAAATGCCGATAACTCTTAATGTATACATTTTAGAAGTGTAACCTCTTCTCCCAAAAATTATTTTATTTTTAAAGATCTTTTCAAAAATGTAAATTTTATGAAGTTATATATATATTAAAGCATGAACACTACGCCTGATTACTTTATTTTACAATATTCTAAAAACACACATTTTATCAGACAGTTAAATGCACCAAACCAACATTTGTGAAAAATTGACCTGCGCCAGGACTCGAACCTGGGACGTTCAGCGTACCGTGCTAACGCTTTGCCACTAAGCCACCCAGATCGATACTCTAACCCGGCAATTTCTCATTCTTATTCTTGTTGGAAACAGTCATCGGCCACAATTTGCAATCACATTTAATTGTCTGATAAAATGTGTGTTCTTATAATTATGAAGTTTTATTTACAAAAATATATATCTTCAGAAAAATGGCTGACTTGCAGATGAAATTTGATATGATTAACCCGTAACTGATTTGTGCTATTATAATACAGATGGTACACGGTTGTTCGCAGAGTTTTGTCTCTGTTTTGGCATATTTTTTTATTTGCCAAGTTAATTAACAGTTTTTTGCTAATTAAGGATAGAAATTTATTTATTTTTTCTCTGGATTTTATAAAAGCACATAGATTAGGTTATTACTTGTCCAAAAGTGCAATCCTTTTTCATTTCTGTCCTATATATTTGTCTGTAGGTTGTTTGAAAAAAAAGTATGAGGAAGAAAAAATGATCATTTTAAGTAACTCGACGTTTTAAAAAAAATCTATATCTCTGTTTATAAATCACTTTTGAAGATGATTTTGGTCTCAAATTGAAGAATTTCTTCATTAGATTCTTTTAGTTTTCGTTTTTTTTTCTGTGACGCTTGGTTCATTTGATATCTGATATTTTAATCTGGCATGTTTGGTCGATTTAACATTGCGAAGTTTCTTCCTGTAAGTAAGTAGTGGCGGTTTGTAGTCCAGTTCTTGGCGTTGTTTGTTTGGCGTTTTTTTTTTTTTTATAGCTTGGGTTGGCAGAGCGACCGCCCTGCATGATTAGTGGAATATTTAAAAGATGGGTGAAACATATAAGTGTAGTCATACAAGAATTTAATTAACTAGGGTTAGAAAATTATGTTTGATGGAAACTTTTACAGAATACATTTAAGATTTATTTAAAATTCGTTATATATATATATAGGCAGTGAAATATTTAGATTTACGTTCTTTTTCCGGAAGGCATAAAACGCACGGTACGGGAAAGAGTAAAACCTAGCAAAAGATAGAAAACCATAAAAATATTTACAATATAAAGAATTGTAAACACAGGCTCACATTTATGGCGCACGAAAATTACTTTATTAAATACTAGTTGACCCGTCCAGCGTTGCCCGGTCTCGGGAAAATAAATAATAATAAAAAAAAACCTCAAGTTTTTTATATCAAGTCGAATGACACAAACCCTGTTAAAATCGAGTCCATAGAACCCAAGAAAAGAATGAGCTGATCATCTTCGCTTTTGGAGAATTTTCTCTATTTAGTTATTCCCCCATTTCTACATTCCAGTTCGGATCTTGGGCCCCTGGGCCCTGACTGGGGCAGGCTCTTATGCGCCATGCATTTTCCACTCCCTCCTCTTAATTGTGTCACCATAATGAATAACTATAAAGTTCAATGAATAACTACAATGACCATGAATAACTACGATGAATGACTATACCAATGAATAACTATAATGAATAACTATAATGAACCTCAATGAATAACTATAAAGTTCAGTTTTGGACTTTGCTACCTGGGCCAGTACACTCATATATTTATTGGGGCCCTAGGGCCATTTAAAAAAAAATTCTTTAAAATTTTATTCTATTGAGTATTTTATAATCAATGCTTTATAACCAGTGGCATGTGCCCCTTGTAAATCTAAAGAATTTCCTTTAACATTAACGCGATACTTTATTTATGGATTAAATCCCCCCCCCCCGCCTCTCTACATATTTAACCATTTATCTTTAACAGTAACGCGATTTTTAATTTAATGCTATAGTGAGTAAACGTAAGTTAATGCCGAAAAACAAGATTAATATTAAAGAAAAAATGTGGTAGTTGGGAGGGAGGGGGTCTAAGGAAATATTTAGTAGTTTATAAAGTAGCTGGAGTACCCTAGAAATATGTTAATGAAAATCGCAAGAGAATCGGATCATTTTTAAAGAAGCTGTACCAAAGGCCCCAAGAAGGAGATTGATATTCAAAATTGGTAACAGCTGATCTCAGAGACATTTTTTGTTGTGCAAATAGTAGCTAGAATTCCTAGGAAGTTGTTAGAAAAAAATGATAGTGAATCGGACGATTTTTAAGGGAGCTATAATATTGGGCTCAAAAGGGTCCAACTGATAGTTCTGAGCTGGAACCTAAGAGGAAAATATCTTAAAAAGGTCCTAGCACTTAGCGCTTTAAATCTTTAATTAGTCGAAAAAAAGCATTGGGAATAAAATACTCAATAGAATAAAATTTTAAAGAATTTTTTTAAAAATGGCCCTAGGGACCCAATAAATATATGAGTGTGCTGGCCCAGGTAGCGAAGTCCAAAACTGAACTTTATAGTTATTCATTGAGGTTCATTATAGTTATTCATTATAGTTATTCATCGGTATAGTCATTCATCGTAGTTATTCATGGTCATTATAGTTATTCATTGAACTTTATAGTTATTCATTATGGTGACACAATTAAGAGGAGGGAGTGGAAAATGTATGGCGCATAAGAGCCTGCCCCAGGGGGCTAAGATCATAACTGGAATGTAGAAATGGGGGAATAACTAAATAGAGAAAATTCTCCAAAAGCGAAGATGATCGGATTAAAAGGGGACAAGTTATTAACATTGTAGGGAACAAAAACTTCAAGGGGCCCTGTACCGGGTCCCAGGTTCTTAACTGGAATGTAGTAATGGATGAATAACTAAATGGAAAAAAGTAGCCTGAAAAACGAAGGTGATCGTGTAAAAAGTGGGCAAGTTATTAAATTTTTAGGACACAAAAAAGTAAAAGATCCCAGAGGTTCCGGCACTTCTCCGATAACTTTTTTGTCATTTATGTAGTAGCTGGAAGTCCTAAGAAGTTGTTATAAAAAAATGCTAGTGAATCGGACGATTTTTCAGGGAGCTGTAGTAGAGGGCCCAAAAGGGGCCGCTAATAGTTTTCAGCAAGGCCCTAAGGCGAATGGTCCAAACTGGAATGTGGAAATAGGCGAAAAACTAAATAGAGAAAAGGCCCCAAAAATGAAGATCGGATTAAAATGGGTCAAGGTATTAACACTTTAAGGAACAAAAACTTCAAAAGGACCAGAGGACACGAATCTTCACCGTATTTTTTTTTGCCGTTCATGTAGAAACTGGAAAAACTAAGAAGCTGTAAGGAAAAAAGCACTAATGAATCGAACGATTTCTGAGGAAACTATAGTAGGGGACCAACAGGGGACAGTTGATGGTTTTGAGCAGAGCTCTAAGATGAAGTGTCCTAATTGGAAAGTAGAAATGGGGGATTACCTAAATGGAGAAAAGGTTCCAAAATCTAATAAAATCGAATTAAAAGGGGGCAAGTAATTAAAAGTTTAATGAACAAAATTTTCAACGGAGACCGTACAGGGACCCTTGGGGCCAGGATCTTAACTGGGACATAGAAATGTGGGAAAAGCTAAATGAAGAAAGGGCCCATAAATGAAGAGGATATGATGAAAATAGGACAAGTTATTATCAATTTAGAGCAAAACGTTTAAAGGACCACAGGGGGCCCACATCTCAAACAATTAAAAACCCGAGCCTCAGGTGCTTCAGGAACTGCCTTGGACTGTCAGCACCTAAATTTTGAGACTTCTACGTGCGATAGATTTCACTAGACATCGCACGGTATTTATAATTTGGTACGATATTTATTCACGATATTTGTAATTTGTGCTTGTTTCGTGCTATAATTACCTATTTCATATATAACATTTTCAGCAGTTGCTAACTTTTGCAAATTATTTTTTGGCCTTTTGTGCCACTCTTTTTCTTTCATTTTCATTTTCTTTGTACACATTTTAAGGGAGCAGTAGCTTTTGTTGATGTTGGCACATTATCTCTAGGTTCTTCGTCAACTTTATCCCAAAATCACTACTATCATTAGCAGACATTAAATCATGATACGATTCGTCATCCTAGTTAAGAGATTAGCATAAAAAAAATCCCATTTTGATTGACTGTTAAAGTGTACAATTCGGGAATGTAACCCAGTTGCTGTCATTAATTCATGCGTAGATGAAAAGTTTAATTCTCGCTCCTTAGGTTTCATGATTTTTTGTTTATTTTCTTCTAATTTATTTGTTTTTGAAAAGGAAAAAGTCATTTCTCGACTTTTAATTCCAGTTTGCAAAAAATTCAATAACCTGTTTATATCATAACAAAAAACTATCACCAAACTGTAACGCCAAATAAACAAATGGGAGAATGTTACCATTGGAATCTCAAACAGAAATAAAAAAAAATAAATAAAAAATAAAATAAATGCGGAAATCCCTACTCACCAATGCATCAACGTAGTAAGCTTAAATAATAAAATTTACAATAGCTTAATGAAAACAGAAAAAAAAAATCTTGGATATTTATTTATTTATTTATTTTTCTTAATTATCCCTCTCGGTTTGTGCATAAATGTTTGTGACGTCAGTAGAAACTAATCATTTGTACGTAACTACGTATCACAACATTTTTCAACACTCTTTTCTCTTTTATTATCATAGCACCACCGTTTAAAGACACAATTGTTATTTTAATTAACGAAATAAATAATAAATCAGTAAAACATAACGAAAAATACAGGTAAATGTCAAATTAAATAACACTCGATGACATAACAAACACATGAAACGCGTCTGACGTCCAGTGAATGTGATGCCCCGATCATGCATTTTTGGCCTTAAATACTGTCGTTTAGCGAGTTTTTTTTTTGCTATGAAAAGTGGTCGACGTGATAATGGAGAAGTGCCAAAATCTCTATAAATCGAAATATCATTGAACAATTTTGCATTACACATTTTTTTGTATAATAAATTTAATTATTCAATAAACTTATGGTATTTTTATTGCATTTTTATAAATTAGGTTTCATTTTCTTACATGTGTTAACATATACAACATGAAAGTAATTGAATGCATATTGTTGCGTATACAGGAGTATTTCAGTTTTACATATGTTTCTAAGAGTACTTGCGCATTATTTATCTAATATTTCTTAAACATATATTTATTAATATAAAAATTAAGTTTTCAATCTTAGAATTTATGTATATTTTTAGTTGCATCTTTTTCTTTCTAAAATGTGATTATTTTGAGAAAGAAAACTCCCGAGATTCGTACTACAATGTGAAATAACATTTTAAGGAATATTTATTAATTTGTTTATAATGTATGATATTAATAAAAAATAACAGGAACAAGTGAACAACAAATTTAACAAATTATTAAATAATAAAATCCAACTGTAATTGCTTTACAAAAACTCGAGTCAATACTTTTGTTGACCATAGCCAAACAATTTCAGGATATAAGTTTAATTTTACTAAACAATTGAAATACAAAATACATTAATTTATATTTTTCCTCTTCTGCTTTGTTAATATATACTGAATGTTGAAAATATTTTTACTTTAACACTAATTTAATTTCTCCCAACAAATATTTACATAAAAATTAATATTGCTCGCTTTCTCAAAATGAATAATACATTTATTATCCTTTATTTGATGTTTGAACAAATTTACTGAATTTATTTCTAGAGCCTCAGATTTATAAATTTTCTTCCTTATTTTAAAACAGCATATATATATATATATATATATATATATATATATATATATATATATATATATACAGGGTGTGGTAGATAAGTAATGAGACTCAGTCTAGAAAAACAAATTTATTGATCCTATTTGTACAAAACGTTAATATTCTTCAAAGTACTCGCCTTGGGCGTCGACACAACGTTGCCAGCACGTTTTCCAAGCTTCATAGGCCCCACTGTAGTCCGTTTGAGTTATCCCAGTTAGTGCCTTCGTGACAGCACGTTGGATGTTCGGAATATCGTCGAAACGATGACCCTTCAGGCATCTTTTGACCTTCAGAAATAGGAAGAAATCAGGAGGACTCAAGTCAGGGCTGTATGGTGGCTGTGGCAGAACTTCAACTCCAATTCGGGTCAAGTAGGAGGTCACGAGGAACGCTGTGTGCGCCGGAGCGTTGTCGTGGTAGAGACGCCAGCGTTGAGCAAGGTCCTGTCGCTTCCGTTTGACGGCTCTGTGCAATCGCTGAAGGACTTCTTTGTAGAATTTGGCATTGACAGTCTTCCCCTGAGGGACAAACTCTTTGTGAATTAACCCTCGCTTTTCGAAAAACACAATCAGCATTGTCTTGATGCGGGACTTTGACATTCTTGCTTTCTTCGGCCGCGGGGATGCCGGTGTGTGCCACTCCGAGTTCTGGGCTTTTGTCTCCGGGTCGTACTGGAATGTCCACGATTCGCTGCCTGTTACTACGTTGTCTAAAAAGTCTGGATTATTTTCCAATTCATTCAACATCTCACGGCAAACGTCCACTCGTCGTTGCTTTTGTTCGGCGGTGAGCACTCGGGGAACCAATTTTGCGCAAACTTTCCTCATCATCAAATCTTGCGTAACAATTTGGCGATCATTTTGAGACTTAAACGACGGTCGGAGTCCAGGAGTTCTTTCACTTTGGCCACCGTTTCATCCACACGACTCGTTGAAGGGCGTCCAGATCGTTCCATGTCTTCAACGGATTCCCTCCCGTTTTTAAATTCATTAAACCACCGGAACACTTGAGCTCTTGATAGGGAGTCTTCTTTGTAGGCCTCCGTAATCATAGCAAAAGTTTCCGAAGCAGTTTTGCCCAAGCGAAAGCAAAATTTGATTGCATACCGCTGTTCTATCGAGCGATCCATCTTCAGCGTTTTCACAAGTGTCACGGGCACACAAACAACTTAATACGCGAAGCTCGACCCTCACTGCACCAGAGCTCCGACGCGACTGCGAACCGGTTCTATTTTTAGCTCTGATCCCCCACCACGTGACGTAGAGGTGGAGACCGCCCTGCGAGCGACTGGGGCGCCGCACGGCGGCCAGTCTCATTACTTATCTACCACACCCTGTATATGCCTTAGCATATAACGACTGGAGTACGGCATCCCTTTTAATAGTAATGTTAAAATTAATTAACTGCTCCTCATTATTTTTTCAAGAGTGTATGACTTGTTTTACTCAAATAAATTTCTGAAAAAATCGGCAGTATACAGCTGTATTGATATTATATTTTCAATACATTCGTAGACTGATCACCCATCCCCGGAATAATAGAAATTTTTTAACTTTTATGCACATAAAGAGCTAGTAAAATGGGAACTTGTAAAATAATAATTTATGCATCTGTTTAATCACTGTAATTTCTTTATTTGCGGTTGAGGAACGTAACTTTTGGTGTTGCAAAGCGTAAAGATGAAATATTGTTTGTTTTCTGTTAGGAATGTAACGAATATTCGTCTACTGTTAGGAATGTAACGAATATTCGTCTACTGCTAGGAATGTAACGAATATTCGTCTACTGTTAGGAATGTAACGAATATTCGTCTACTGTTAGGAATGTAACGAATATTCGTCTACTGTTAGGAATTCGGCCTATTCGACCCTTTTACTGAATACTGAAGAGCAGCTTCCGAATATATGTGGCCGTATATTTTTGAATATTTAGCCGAAAAAACTCCAGATTATGTTTATATCATGATATTTTCTTACTTTCTTTTATGCAATGCTTTTCTCAAATCAAGGTCAGGTGTTTACTGACACATTAATCAAGTCGTTGTCATTCTGAAATGCACAAAATTTTCAGTAATTCAGAATCATCTATTAATAGAAACAAAAACCATTTTATTATAAAAGCTAGGAATCTTTTTGAAAATGCAGTCAAAGGTAGAACTTTAAATCAATTTTTAGAAAAAATATGTAAAAATACTCATTAAATGTTATTAAAATAGATAGGGATGAAACGTAATAATTTTGTTAATCATTAAGTGACATTTATTAACATTAAATAGTTTTTCTTCAAACAAATTTGAGCATGGGGGCGCCTAGTGACGTCCGCTAATTCTGAGAAGAATATAACAATGAGATCAAGTTTAATTTATGTTTGAATATTGTATTTCTAACACGTATATATTTATTAGCGTGCAGTGCAAATTAAATATATATATTTTTTTTCATTCTTTAAACCCTATTAGTTGTTATGATACAACAGTTAGTTGTTTTTCTTTTATAAACCATTTGGTGAGTGATTTATTATACAATTAATTTTAAAAGAAATAACACCACATTCAGGGACACAACTATCATGGAAACGTCTAAATTGAGAACACAACGGATCAGAACTTAATATGTAATAAATTTAGAAAAAAATGAAAAATGCCACTAGATTCTTAAGCATTTGGATTCTAATAAATTGGACAATGCTATAAATTTTATGGGATTGTAAAAATAAATTTAGTATTGTTCCAAAAATTCGCATCGTCATGTATTTATTATTTTTTATAATATTCTATTTCTTATAATTTTTTATTTTTTAAGAAACAGCTATAAAAAAACAATTTCTTACAAAATATTGCAGAAAATTTGAAATTATTCATTTTTCTTGCCTCAGTGTCTATAGATACTTTCAGTATATGTTCAGTAAATAGTATAACTTTTCTTGTTGTGTATATGCTGGTGGTTTAACTGTTAAACGTTTTATTAAATATGTATTTTCTTTTTATAAATTTGTTGACCTGTGGCATCACAAGCATCTCATATAAATTGCATTTTCTCAAGGGCTAGGAATGTTAAGTCAATATTGGTAAGTCTTTCCTTGTGAATCATGCAGTATATTGAGCATTTTGAGGGGCTTATTAATTTTTAATATAAGAAAGGATAAAAATATCACTGAGTAGTAAAAGTGGAGAATTTATTCATATTTTAATAAGAAATATTAACATATCACCTGAACATAAAGAAAGTTAATCTGATATGTCTAAGATAAAGATTGATAGAATGCAATTTTTTATTTTTAAATTACTATGTATATGCATTAAATATGTGATATATATATATACATATATATATAAATTAATATATATGTATATTTGAAATTTATATGTGTGTATGTGTGTATAATAAATAGGTATATATTTTTTTAATGTTACTATTCGGTCGCAGAATATTCCGTATTTGTCCTAAAATTTAGCCAAACATTCGGTTTTCAGCTATTCGGTCAAAACACTATTCGTTACATCCTTATTTTCTATACTATCCTTAGATTCGGTACTTTCATTAAATAAATACTATAAGAAACGTGTATAGAGTATTTAAAGCCTGTTACGGTTTAGTAACTATTAGTGTTTTAGATGATCGTTATTTTCATTAATAATTCCAATATTTTGTGAAAATTTAATCTTTTAAATGTATTGAACATGTGTACAAAAAAATAAAATAAAAATAAAAGGACACTTTAAATACGAGGGACTGTCGGAAAATAAGTTTCCACTGGCGACGGTGGACAGAGGTGTGTATGAAAGACAAAAAATGTAATGAGACATTAAAGATAAAACATTTATGCGATTTATTTTTCACTAAACAGAAATCAACAAATGTGACAAATTACTTATAATTTAGTTCTAAAATTACTCCCTGATGTGAAATTTAAAGCCTTTTCTGTTAAAGGTTTAAAATTAGAATTATAAAAAGTGTTTGAAATTCTTGAATTATTTTCTAAATTCAATAATTTGGAACCGTCGGCCTTTTTTCAACTACCTTCATACGAGGGCCAGTCGGAAAATAATTTTCCTCTGGCGACTGTGGACAGAGGTGTGTATGAAAGACAAAAAATGTAATGAGACATTAAAGATAAAACATAACTTTATTTTTCCACATAAGTACCAATTACATTGAGACATTTGTCATACCGCTTATAAGCTTCAAAAAGCCCTCCAGGAAAAAATCAGGGCTTTGCATACGGACGAAGCGTTGAACGGCTATGGGCGAAATACGACACAGCAGGTGAACGCCTATACACCAGTGGGTCGTCGACCGCAATCAAGCAGATGGCGCTGTTGCAGTGCCTGCGCAGATAGCGCTGTTGACTGCAACAGTGTCATCTGTTCAGGCACTGCAATAGCTCTATCTGCTTGATCGCGGTCGACCTCTATCCAATGGTGTAGGTGTCTTAGACGTTCGCGTTCACCTGTTGTGTCGCCTTTCACCCATAACCATTCAGCGCTTCGTCCGTAGGCAAAGCCCTGATTTTTTCCTGGAGGGCTTTTTGAAGCTTATAAAGTGGTACGATAAATGTCTCAATGTACTTGGTACTTATGTGAAAAAATAAAGTTATGCTTTATCATTAATGTCTCATTACATTTTTTGTCTTTCATACACACCTCTGTCCACAGTCGCCAGGGGAAACTTATTTTCCGACTGCACCTCGTATTTTTTTTATGAAATTTTCTACGGTTACATTTTTTATAAATTTTAAAAAGTTAATTATTACATTTATTTCAATTTTAAGGGTATTTGTAACTCATAAATGACCGTAAACTTTAATTAACATCAAAATTAACAACATATTCAACATAATTTGATATTGTTGTTACGTTCGTGTGCTATCACCATCAGGTATTAATAGTTTTACATGTATCTTAAAATATATGTACATCATAGTTATTTTATTCAAGACTATAACTTTTAATAAAACACATTAATTAAAATCAAATAATGCAGTTAAATGAGTTTTATTTGATATTGAAATATTATCACTATTCACCCAAGCATAGCAGAGTGTGCAAATATTTGCAATAAAAAAAAATCTTTGCATAAAGCTAAAATGAAAATCAAATAGTATTCGTTAGTTTAACACAGCATAAAGATAAATAAATATTTTAAAATTTATTTTAATTGTTCAGCAGTTCATGAATGCAATCATTTCAGTCTGAATTATTACTTCATTTAACATTATCTATGCAACAATTAATAAGCCGTAAATTTGAATTAGAAATATATATAGAAATGTAACAAATTGAAAAACATCTTAGGTATTTTTTTTTCTCCAATATTTCCAAATTTACATTTCTAGTTTAAAAATCTATATAAGCAGATTTTTTAATGGTAATTAATTAATATAAACTATTCTAATTCCAGAAAAAGAAGAATATCTATCTATTTTAGGTGAGTTACATTTTAAAAACGTTTAGATGCCTTTCTAAACTTCCATATAAAACTTTCATATAAGACAAGAATTCAGATTAAGAACTTTGCTATATTCTACGAAAATTTCCTGGCCTGTGAGGAAGTTTTAATTCAAGAAATTATAGCAAAATTATTTAGTACGTCTTTGAATTTTGAACCACCAAAAATATTTTAAGTCATCAGTTTTTGAAGGATGCAGCAGTCCAGGTATTTTTGTTCTTCGCTGATCAAATAAATCTATTTACCCGTTGTACAACATGTGCTTTGAAATGAGGAGATTGTGTAGACAGGCACATTCTCCATTATATCTCAAAAATAAAATAATTCAAGAATGCAAAAGAATGAAATATTTTGTGGTAATTTAAAAATTATTCCACTAATACAAGTTTAAACTAAATGTAAATTTGAATTTCATTAGGACAGTGCTGAGAATTTGCGAATGAGGTTACAACCTGTATATATATTAATAAATGAGATGCCTTGAGACTAGCCCGTCAATGATAGGATCATTTTTATCGATTTTTTAAGCAATAATAAGTTAAATGAGCAGGAACTATGCCCTTGTGTTGAGCAAGTGAAATGTATCCTACTTTTTGTAAGCGACATCTTTAAGCACAAAACCACTTCGTGTATATTTAACGCTTAGCGCATTACATCTTTTTTACCGCAACACTAGTCTATGATTGAATTGAAAAATTCGTGGAAGGATCACAAGTTAAAAACGAGGCTCAGGCACGGCATCCTCGCAGTAGTATGACTGATAAAAATATCCGCACTGTTCCCAGCCTCAGAATGCCAATGTTCTATTGTCATACAACTATTTTTAGTGTTCAAAGTAAAACTTGCATATAAGACAAGAATTCAGATTAAGAACTTTGCTATATTCTACGAAAATTTCCTGGCCTGTGAGGAAGTTTTAATTCAAGAAATTATAGCAAAATTATTTAGTACGTCTTTGAATTTTGAACCACCAAAAATATTTTAAGTCATCAGTTTTTGAAGGATGCAGCAGTCCAGGTATTTTTGTTCTTCGCTGATCAAATAAATCTATTTACCCGTTGTACAACATGTGCTTTGAAATGAGGAGATTGTGTAGACAGGTAATGTCATATCACCATTTTTGTATCTTATTTATATAAATTGTAACAAATACATTGCAATTTATATTTCCTTGACTCTTGTAATTAAAGGAGCAAGATTAGTTGCGAAATCGCATATAAAACAAATTATATTTGTGGATCATTTTCACGGGAGCATCTGAAGCAATGTAAATATTTCACTACTATTTTATAGCATAGCTAATCTATAAATTGATCATTCGGCATGAAATAAAATTAAACCATACAACATCTACGTAAATTAAAATAATAATAATAAATATGCTATCCTTTCACTTTTGAAACTGCGTCTTATATTTCTACTAGTGTATAGCACCCTCAAAAATGACAGATTGTTGATTTGCGTTTCATCTTCGTAAGACTTCATACAAACAGAGTGAAGATTTTATTATTAAAAGGTTTGTATTGTAGAAAAGTACATTTTAAAAATGACAAATGATTTCTTCAAATAAAAATGATGAGGATATATATATTTTTTTTTTCCCACTCAGTATTAAATTTCTGAAGTAGTTCAACGATTGGACAAAACATTCAATTTAAATATTAACAAATAATCCATGTGCGAAAGTTTTTGCAAAAAAGTTTTGTCAATGCGTTTCTAAACAGCTTGACTCACCACAAAACCCATTATTAGATTATATAAGCAAAATTAAATGCAAGTTACGCTGTACTATGTATTTCTTATATTTTAATTACGTTTGATGAGAAGAAATCATTTTATAGTATATGACCCATTTTCCGGAATTCCAAAATCCAGAAAGACCCGAAGTCCGGAAAAAAAATCAAAATTTTTCTAAATTTGTAAATTTTTACTAAAATTTTAGAATTTGTGAAATTTTTCGAACATTTTACCGATTTCTAATTTTTTTCAGTCCACTGTGTTTCAATGTGTAATCACTAAAATATTGTTACTTCGGTAGCGGGTGAACACGCCCCTCCCCCTTCCCGAAATTAGAAACAAATAACTTTTCTCGCAAATTTTAGTTTAAAATTAATTTATATTACGATTCGTTAGAAACAAAAAATAGTTATATACTTATTTCATCAGAGGTGATTCTGTTCCGAATTTCCCTAAAAATTTAAGGCATTCGGTTTCGAAAATTTTAGTCTTCAGTCCAAAAATTCGAATTAAAAAAATATCTGGAATTTTGAACGATCGTCGCCGAAAAGAATCAATTGTGTCTATCGTTAGCAGAAAAAATAGACAATTTCTTCAAAGGATTGCGAAAGCAACGTGGATTTCGTCAAAGGATCGAAAAAAAACGCAAATTTCGTCGCAGGATTGCGAAATAAACGCTAATTTTGTTAACGAATCGCAGAAAAAACGCGATTTCCGTCAAAGGCTTGCGAAGAAAACGCAAATTTCTTTTTCAAAAAGGACTCCGAAACAATGTAAAATTTCATCAAGGCATCGCGAAAAAACACAAATTTGGTTAAAGGATTTCAAAAAAAAAAAAAAAAAAAACGGCGAATTTTGTCAAATAATCGCGGAAAGACAAGAAATTCTTCAAAGGATCGCGAAAAAAAAAAAACGCAAATTTCTTCAAAGCACTGCAAAAAACATTTATAATTTCGTTAAGGGATCGCGGAAAAAGTTAAATTTCGTCAAAGGATTGAAGGAAAAAGACACAAATTTTGTCCAAAGATTGCGGAAAAAATGCGAATTTCGTCAAAGGATCGCGAAAAAAACGCTAATTTCGTCAAAAAGTCTCAGAAAAAACTCGAATTTTGTCAAAGGATCGTGAATAAATAGCAAATTTCGTCAAAGAATAGCAAAATACGCAAGTTTCCTCAAAGAATCGCATTAAAATGCAAATTTCTTCAAAGCACTACGAAAAAATGAAATTTCATCAAAAGATCGTAGAAGAAAAACGCAAATTTTGTCAAAGAATACCAGAAAAAATGCAAATTTTGTCAAAGAATCACAAAAAAACATGAATTTTGTCAAATAATCGTAAACTTCGGGAGGACCCGAAATCCAGAAAATTCCAAAACTCGGAAAGCCTTTTGTCCCGAGGATTCCGGATAATAGGTCCTGTACTGCATTTACGATAGAAGCGAAATTTCAAAATCCGCCGGTATATGGCACCAATATACTGGATCGAAGGATCGATCACCTCAAACTCGCTGTACGAAAGAAATCACCACTATTTCTGAAAAAAAAAGTACTTACAGAAAAGAATGTTTACAGAAATGTTGATATACATGTTTTTTATGAAATAGTTTTTGAAGGTTTTAAACAAAATTAAAATATTTAAAAGCTTTAATATGCTTTTACAAATATTTAGCAGCAGAATCGGATGTAGCATAGGTTTTTCTTTAAGCCTAACATGGCGTTTAACTATGGTCGATTCGCAGACCTGAGTGTTCGCCCCCGGAATCGTTACAGACACTTTCTTGCTATCGGATTTTATTATAAGTAGACTATTTCTTGTCGAACGAATTTTCGTTACTTATTTCTGGTTATATGAGGTTATACGAGGCCCGAGAAGCTATATGATATATATTATAATAAAAAAAAGTTGCAAATAACAGAAAAAGTACCTAGAAAAGAAAACTAATTTATGTAAAAGATTATGTACAATATATATGCTGAAATACATAATTTATGAATAGAAACAAAAAGTCCAATATAACAACTGACACGAGCAATCCATTTTACGGCATTTTAATGCCTCCGCTGCTCATTCTAAATCAGCTATGATGGATGGCAATGTCTCTTTTATAAAACGTGTGTAAGATCAATAAAGTGACTGGTGTATTCTTAGAGTAGTACATTCAAATTTCAAACATATTTTATATTTTATTGTAAAATATTAACATTTAAACTACTGTGTTGTTTAACATGTTTCTATGGTATATAATAACATTAAAGGAACTTCGTATTTCCATGATTAACATTTAAATTTTTATCTTTGTAAAATACTTTTTTCAAGTGTATTCGAAACGAGAAGTAATGGCCCTATCTAAATTCATATAAGTATTATTTTAGTGTATAAGAAATAATAATGATAGTCATCATATAATGCCATTTACATTAATAAAATTATTTCTTTAAATAAATTTTCTAATGTCAAAATAAATATTTTTTATACAAGATGTACAAACAAATATCATGAAGTATAACAGCACTAGAATGAATTATATTTTTATATAAAAATTACATTATTTTAATTTGCATTTATGCAAATACAGAAGGTCATTCACACATTATAGAAACAATTTTCACAGTTAATTTCTACATATAGTAAATGCAATATATGTTGCGGTAATATGACTCTATTGGATAGTTTTGACACTTGGCTGTAGACCTGGCTCGAAATTTGTAACATAGTGCACTCCTGATTTATTTCCACATTTCTTGGCAAAGTTTTCAATGTTCGTGAATAGCATCTACTTCAACCTCTCTTTAACAAATATGTGAGAAATGAAAAATTGTGGCAGCACTAGATAAAACATTGTTTTACTTTACAAATTTTGTCAAAAAAAAGAACATTATTTTTTATCACTAATTGATAAAAGTAATGAAACCCATCCCGTTGTATTAAAAAAAAAATCCAAGAGAATTCTGATTATTGCTGGATTTTATTGTGCAGTTGAAATAAAGCTAATTTTTTTTAATTCTATACATCCACGTGTTTATTACAAAAATAATTTAGAATCAATTTTTGAAGAGGAAATTGCTGCTTCGACATCAGTATATTAAGTAAAAGACATCAGTAAATTTTGATGAATGATGAAACTTTGATGATTTTGACACATGATGAAAGAGTCCAGTAACACTTCAAAGTCGTCTGCTGCATAAAAAAGAATCATAAATGGAAGTTAATCATTAAAAAGCGTATTTTAAGAAGCTCATGCAAGATCCCCTGACAATTAATTCCCAAAAGCGTCTTTTGCATTTAACATATTAAACTGTGCGTTACAAAGACGCTATTAACGACTATTGATAAAACATTAGGAGACCTACCAAGATGTGCATCAGTTCATTGACATAAATCTATTAAGGAATATTCTAATATGAGGGATATTTCAAGCCAAAAATATCGCCAAGAATAAAAGCTACCCCATCCCGTATAGCACTGTGACGTCACGGCAACGTCAATGTGCCATCGAGCTGTTACGTTGTGACCGTAGATGTGACGATGTCACGTGACGTCATGTGCAGTCCCATTGCAATTCTTTCTAAATCATTTGGTTACCAACTAAACATTGATATTCTTTCTGCAACTCTTGGTGGCCAATATTTATGAACAATAATAAAACGTTTCGGCTTTTTTCGAGTCCAATTATTCTATCTTTGGTTTAGAGACCGTTATTTAGGGTTCAGGTTAATTAAGCTTTATCTCTCAAGTGTGTCCCCCCCCAAAAAAAAAAAAAATCAAAATTTTATTAATTATGGTCCGTAAAAAGATAAAATAGGCATTAGAGAATAGAGATATAATTGAAGATTATTTTTTATAATAATAATTGCATTTAAACAGGAATTGACTTCTTTTTATTTGAGGTTGCGGGTCTTTTTCGCATTAAAATATGTCGGGTTGCGGGTCGAAAATTATTTTGTGAAGTTCGGTAGATGAAATATATTTTATCGAATTCGTGTCGATTTCGAGTAGGGTTAGACAAGACACGTGCAGTGTATGGGTTTAATACCTAGGGAGGGGGGAGGAGACAAACTTCAGAGATACAACTATATAACGAGAACCCAGACTAACTTGGCTCTAAACAAATGATGAGATGTTTGAACTGTAAAGAACCCGAAATTGTTTATTATTGTTCATAAATAATGGTCAATATAAGTTGCAGAAATAAAACCAATGTTTAGTTGGTAACGAAATGACTTGGGAACCATGTCAAAAAAAAAAACCGTTGAAATCGGGCCATAATTAAGAAAGTTATGTTTTGGACGTAGTGAGAAGGGGACGGGAGGAGACAAACTTGAGTGATACAGCTTAACTAATGAGAATCATGTGTCTTTAAACCAAAGATAGAATGTTTGAACTCTAAAAAAAAACAATATTTTGACTGTTTATTGTTTATAAATAGTGATCACCAAGAGTTGAAGGAATAATATTAATCAATTTATTCATATTGGGAAGAATGTCAAAAAGTTTCCATTGAAATTTGACCATAAATAAGAAAATTATGATTTAGTAAAAAGGGGAGATGACGAACTTGTAAAATACAACTTAAATTAGTAACACAAATAACTAGTCTCTAAACTAAAAATGTAACAATTTAATCTTGAAGAAAAAGGTCATCATACGAAATTTGACAGAAGTTCTGCCACTAAAATAATAATATCGAAAGAAAAAATATATTGCTATGAAATTAACGTCCGAAATGTCTAATTATCTCCTTTATCCCCTGATGGGGATAGATCGATCCGCAATGACGATTTGAAAGGAAATAAAATGAATGGTACTATCCATATGGAGGTATCGACCGCATTGACGATTTGAACTAAAATAAAAATAAACGATACCACCAGTATCGACAAATCGAATAGACCGCAATGATGATTTGAAGGAAAATAAATAAGAACGATACTTATTAAGATGATCATTAGTTTACATTTATTCTTAATTCAGTATCACGAGTTCTATGGGACCGATCCACACACAAGTTCGACCGTTCGTCTTCGTTTGTTAACCACCAGCATTAGCCCCATTTAAGTTCTTTTTTCCTCCGCCAGGGACGCCACAATTTTCTGTATTGTCTACTGCTTAGTGTACATTTCTTCTTCATTCGACATCTTAGGTTGTGTGAGTCTAAACCTCACACAACTTGAAGAGCAAATTCGATAATTCGTCCTGTTTTGCCTCCTATCACAACACATTTTTCGTTCTGGTTCTCTCCGGCAGGGTTGCTGTAATTTCCTGTATTTGATTTATATTGTCTTCAGCTTACATTTGACGGGTTTTCGGTGAATGGAGCTTCACGTTAGCTTTTTGTCTTTCCTCGGCTTTCTTGAAACCTTAAAAAAGACCTCCATTGTTTAAAAAGATGATGTGAAACAGAAAATGCAAAATAAGTCAAATTTCAGCGAAAGTAGTCTTACAGTAAAACTAATCTTAATTTTTTATAGCGGTTATTCATAAAATCTGTTTGGATGTCAGTCCGGGCCATTACTACTGTATGTGCGTTCTCAGCTGTGATATACATTTAAAAACTTAACTAAGTGTTTGAGTATCAGGAGGTGTGTGAATACGCCTCTGCGCAAATTTCCGGTAATGGCCTGTAATTTTTTTTTTAAATGAACAGAACAAAAATTAAATTTCTTAACGTTATTTCAATACTGTTGTAATGTTTTTCATAATCTATGCTGTGATGCATGATTTTTCGTCCTTGTTTTATTTCAGATTGGCTGCAGATATAATTCCAGAATTGCGCCAGGTAGTTTGTTTTTACCAGAACTAGACACAACGGGAGCTGGCTCGGCTGTATACTTATTTATTTTTTACTTTTTGTTGGAATCATATTCATTTGATAGTCTAAGACGGACTGCTCAGAAAGAGGAAAACAATTCCACAGAGTGTATTCCCCCCACCCCCTCCAGTTTTCTTTATTAAGATTTTAAAAAACAACAAGAAAAAGGAGACGTGCAATGTTCAGTTTTAGCTCTGATTCACATTAGAATTCCGCTGGTTAACGAGATTTCACCAGACCCGGATACCCATTACAAGCCCTGTCTGGTCGGCTATACTTTTTCTTGGTGAAGCCAAGACCCGATTACCGCAGGGGTTAACTTCCACCATTATTTTAACATAGAATCGTATACCTTTTGCAAATGTGGATTTTTGTTTTACATATAGCAAAATTTGCTATTATAAGAAAAAAAATGGTAGATATTTTGCCCCGCGATAATCCAGTTCTGGGTGTAGCTCATATTCCTATTAGTATATAGGTAAAGGATTGGGTAACCAGATAATGTAGCGATATAATTGTAATAAACAAACATTGAGTATAAAAATGTAAACATGGATGGATTGAAAATTATAATTATGTGTAGGCATTTAAGTAACATGGAATTTGATTATGCAAATGCTAGAAATTTTTTAACTGTATTCTACATCTAATGTTTAACTTTCATTTTTATATATTTAGAGGGAAATTACTTTGAAGGTTAAAAAAATAGCATGGATACCTTGAAAAGTTACAAATACACTGCAAAAAGAATTTTACAAAAATAAAAATTCCAATTAGAACAGAAGTTATATCTAGAAACACCTTGCAAAAGGCCATTTCCTGTCATGCTATATAGTTACCTTTGAAGTCATTTTTCACAAAACTGTATTTTTTGGCATTGCGCGCACTCTCATTTAAAAACTAATTATCATAGAATCTTGAAATTTTGCGTATAATTCATTTTCATGTACACTTTTATGCTGAACCCAAATTTAGCCTGCTTATTGTCATAGAAAATTTTGTATTGAAAAATTAAATCTAAAATATTAGGTAAATTTAGTGAATATCATTATAAAAGCCATTAATTATGCTGATTAATTCCAATATACTTCAAAATTTAGGTTCAGTTTAAAATATAGTAGTAAAAGTAAAAATAAATGAAATATGAAGTATTGGAAATCGTTGGAATTTAATCAATTAATATTGCTAAATATATATAATTTCAGTTTTTTTAACTGTAAGAATGAGTGAAATTATAGAAAAGAAATTTGTATTTCATTCATTGATTTTAAAACTACAAGATATTTGCACTGGTTTAATTATTGTCATTTTTAGGCTGCTCAACATGATCTTTAATCACATTTTGTTATAAGAAAAATTTATCTCTTTTCGTTATCAGTCAAAATAAAGGCTGATTTCTGCATGTTTGCTCAATATTTTTAAAGTCTTAATTAGACAAATTGAGTCATAGCTGAAAACTCGAAGCATTAAATATTTTTAGAGAATTCATAACGTTGAAATCATTTTTGGAAATTATAGCTCTGAAGATAACTTTTCAGGTATATTTTAAACTCTTAGCATTCAAGATATATATTTAAATGTTTTCATTTAATGTATCTATATAACTCTGAGCGTCGGAGATATGTAAAAACTTATTTATTTTGTTATCCACAAAACATGTCTTTCTACCGAGACACACTTCAAATTATGTGGCTCATTTCCGGCTAGTTGTTATTGGCTGACCTGATCTAAATGTACTCTCAGGGATTGGTCGATATTGAAACCGTAGGCACTCCTTCTTGTAATGGTGACATGTTCTGTTAATCTTCCTTCAAAGCACTTATGTTTCTAGATGATCCATATCCCATAAATATTCGTTGAGTGTGTCATAAATTCAATTGACAATTGCTTGTCACTAATACTTCCGACGTAAAAGACAATGCAATCGAAATTTTGAATAGCTGAAAATTATTATTAAACCAAATGAATATTTGCAAGAGAATACTAGCAATGTACATTATTTCACACAATATTTTAGAACTTAGCAGCTCGTTACACATATAACAAGAAATCATTGATAATACTGAAAGCTTTATATTATATAAATTTCATTTTTCGATGATTAAAATAGGTTAAGCAATAGACATATTTATAGATATGTACCTAGTCGTAACTTAGAAAACATAATTTTGTTGTCCATTAACATCTGAATATCTTTTGCTTGCAACAATTTCATAAATTAATTCTAACATTTTTTTATTGTTTATTTCATTTATATATTTATTTTTATTATTATTTATACTTTTTCTTTCTTTATTATTTTAATAATTAATTATGAAACAAACTCGTTTTTTTTCAGAATTTAGTAAATAAGCAAATATATCATTTCTTTATCATTCAAATCGAACAGAATTTGTTCTATTGCAGCAATAAACACCAGCGGGAAATACCGAGCTATGCTCGTTTAAAATTGGCTTTGTGTTCAACTCATTATAACAATAGCTTTGTATTCAACTCAATATTCACTGTACGACATATAAAAATCTGTTCTATGTAACCTGATTCGTTAAATTCTGTTTTCAAGAACGTTCTATAGACGCTGATTGGTTGGATGATGTATCTCGGCTCTTATTGGGAATTTCTAGAATCCTTTCTTCAGATTTCAAAAGCCAATTTTTCTGGAAAACGTCGCCAAAATGTAGCGAAAATTCACCAACTTGGCGACATTCTTTTATTTGCCGCCAAACATGTAATTTCGCATTGGTAAGGGCATTGAAGGTCAAATTTATCGCCAAACCTCGGAAATGTCGCCAACATTGCGAATTTGGCAATATTTCGCGAAATGTTGCCAACTTTCCAACATCGTTTACTTCCAAATGTTCAACAACTCAATATCTATTTCAACCTTCATCCGCACTGACCCATAGTGACCCGAAAATGTCCAACTAATCGAATTTTCTTGAACATGTGACGAAGACCAATGGACTTCTTGTACCTGAAATCGGAAAGATGCAAAACTTTTCGTTTGAGCCGTTTTTAAGATAAAATTAGCTTGACCATAGTGACTCAAAATGACCTACTCATCTATTTTTCTCGAACATCTGACCAATCCCAATGGTCTTCTCGTACCCCGAAACGGTAGAATACAAAATTTAGTCAAAATCGTTAATGCCGTTTTTTAGACAAAATTAGCTTCACCGGTAGTGACCCAAAATGACCACCTAATATAATTTTCTCGAACATGTGACCTAATTCAATGGTCTTCTCGTGCCCGAAAACGGTAGGATACAAAATTTAGTCAAAACAGTTTTAGCCATTGTTAAATTAACAGTAGTTTGACCCTGATCGTAATGACCTAAAAATTAAACACTAATCGAAGTTTCTAGAACATGTGAACTATCCCAATGTTTTTCTCGTAATCCAAATCAGCACGATACATAATTTAGTCAAAAGCGTTAGAGCCGTTTTTTAGATAAATTTATCTTCACCTGTAGTGACCCAAAATGGATCCACTAATCTTTTTTTCTCGAACATATGACCTAGCACGGACAGCTTATCGTGCAGGGAAACGGTAACATACAAAATTTTGTTAAAATCTTTTAAGCCGTTTTTTAGATAAAATTAGCTTTACCCTGACCAGTAGTGACCCCAAACGACACACTAATTGAATTGTCTTTAACATGTGACCTAGCCCAAAGATGTTTTCATGACCGAAAACGGTAAAATAGAAAATTGCGTCGAAATCGTTAGAGCCGTTTTTAAGATAAAATTTACATACACTCAGACAGATAGACACAAAACATTTTCTCGTATTATAATATATGATATCCAAAATTTTACAATTATACCTAAAGATAAAATAATATCCTTTTGAAATAACTGATCTCCTTTTAAAACAAACGCCACCCCTAGATTTATAAACGAAATTCGATTCCCCTTTACCTTCTCTTTCTTTCTTTCTTTCTTTATTATTTCCAAACTTTTTAAAATAACCGTTTTCCCTGTTTCGACCTTCAACTGCTAGAGAAACAGATTATTGTTCGTTAAGTTCTTAAGAACCTCAAATCGATGTGGGTGAACCCATTGCCCGAGAAGTGACCCTCCATAAACCACCGATTAGTAGTTATCTCGTGGCTTCTTTATAGTACCGTGCGTGACGCTAAAAAATCCTTAGAACTTGTAGGAAAATACTAATTTAAAAGTTATATTTGAGTAGGGTAAGATCAACAGTGATGGGCCATATACCAATGATGGCCCATTTAATATTTTGACGCCCCTTAAGGCGAATCCCGCAACGATAGAATTGATCGCCAATTTCTGAGTGATAAAATAGCTCTTTGACTGTCATATGATGCCTTTGTTTCAATAAATCAACAAATGTTACGTGAGTGGGCGCTTCTCCCGTGGAATCTTGTCGTTTTCTTCATTTTCAGGAATGATGTGCTAGCAAGACTGTTAAGGAGCAAAGTTAGGTTTCATGAGGTATGCGAAAGTTTCAAAGCAGATAAACTAAAAAAAAGTGAGTTGTAATGACCACTATAAAGTGTAAGCTACGTGCAAAAGCAATATTGATATTGTCAAAATAAGCTTATTAAGCCAGATAGGGGGGTGGGTCACTACGGATGCTGCCTTTTCATAATTGCAACAGTGATGGCACACTTTAATTTTTCCATTTATTGCTATATATTGTCATTATTTGAAATAAAGTAATTGAGTACATCTATTTCTTTTGTACATTTAAACCAAAGTATTTGTGTATACATTTGTATTATTCCATTTCTCTTGTTTTTGTTAAGCAAATGGCATATTTGACTACTTGTTTAGCTCAAAAAAGTTTTTGTCCGGTATATTTGTGATTTTAACAAAAATATTAATATGGTGATTGGTCTATGCATTTGTTTTCATTGATAGTAGTGCTCGCGAATATACGTTTAATACGTTTAAAACGTATTGTAACCGGTGATGATTGTGGATAGGTATAATATGGAAGAAAGGCTTCACTACGTATACGTTTAAACGTATATAAACATATATGCGCGAGCACAAATTGATAGCTAACCCGTGTCGAATGATATTGTTTGTTTACACTATCAAAGCTCAAACAGAGTAGCGACTTTGTTGATTCAAATGCAACCATATGCACATTTTTATTCACATTACGACATTTTACACAGACGACTTTTACGGTGACAGTCGCCCTGACACATCTTGCTCTTCACTCTTTTTTATGTTGTGGCACGGCGCAGCTATCGCTTCGAAAAAGAGGATAGAGTTGAAATAGTCCAGGGGAAATGTACCAAAAAAAGCCGTTACCTTGCAAAAGGTCGGGTAGAAGATTTTTTTTTCTGACTTGTATATAATGAGACCAGCATGGAAAAACCAAATTATCCAACAAAATTTCTTAAGGAAGAATTTTCTGTGGCCAAAAAACAACAAATTTTTGGGACTTTTTTTGTTGTTTTTTAAATATCTCGAGACTAGCTGCCGTCGCGTATTATTTGCCAATTACAATGTTAAAGAAGACAAAATTCTCTACAACTTTCATATTTACAGCTTTTTAATACACTCAATAGCAAACGCAGTACGACATTTCAAAAATAAGACAATTTTTTCGATTTCCTTAAAAACCGTGAAAACCGTAGTTTTTTCCCGATGATTCGAATGTTCTCCACGGATTTAATCATGGATGTCAACTTATACATATTGATAGACATATAGCAAGATAAAGGTACATATGTTTTGAGATAGTATATACATAAATGCATGCAGCAACTTGCAAGTGCTAATGCGCGATATTATTGTCGCATTTATTATTAATACAGTTGTATCGAGCCTATGTTAAATGCGCTAACTAAGATTTGTATACGTCTCTCATTTGAGACACCCTGCTACTGTATCTCACGATAGAGGAAAGAAGTGAACTTATTCAGCTCTCCTTTGATGGATTACTGGAATCCACATTCAAAAGGATGAATGTAACAGATTTTTCGTTGGCGAAAATGTGAGAGTACCGTCTGATATCGTCAAGGCTGCTTGTGTTTAGCACAACATATCTCTTTGAATGTGCCCCCCCCCTTCGTTATATCAAAAACAAATACAGGAATAAACTAAACATCGAATCTGACTTATGACTAAAACTACCTAATATTGAGCCAGACGTGAGGAAGCTGTGCTTGATAAAACAAGTCATTAGCGATAGAAGCAAATTAGTGTAATCAGCCTACTGTAACAGTATATGAATCAGTGTGCGCCAATATGTTATTAAGTATTGTGGCTCTTTTCCTATACCAAAACATTTTTCTTTTATATTGTACACATTATTAAAATTTAATGGTGATACTACTTTTTACTTGAATGTTATTATGAAGCAGTCTATCTTAGTACCAATTTAGTAATGTGATCATTAATTTTTATGCACAATAAAACCTGCTATGACTGAAACACTAAAGACCGAGGATATATTTCGTTTTAGACAGGTTCCTTTTTATAAGTTCTTCTGTATTAGCTTTACGTTTGTTACCTGGTGGTACGCAGAAGTATTATGAACTTCGATTTAGTGGAACGTCGGTCTAAAACTTTGGGAACCCCTGCTGTAGAGGAACATGATCTTGATATATCTTCTATTCAGGATAACTGAATGCTAATAATCCTACAACAGTCCCATCAAAGAGACAAAAATGCTGTTAAATATCCCGTAGAAATTATTATTATTAAAATACATTTTTTCATTTAGCTTATGCAGTCATATAACGTACCTTACTTTATTGTGTAGGGAAAGTGGACTTGAATGAGATAGGGGATGAATGTAACAACAAAAATGTTTATATGATCTACAATCATAAATAACTTGATATTTAATTTGATAAATGGTAGCACTGAGATCATTCAACAGATATAGCTTCAAAACAGTACATATTACAGAAGATTAGAATATTTCACAAAGTGTATTTTTCAACAATCAAAGTAAGTTTCTCTGTTTGAGCTTTAAAGCATTTAATAGATAAAATCTTAAAATTTTATATATTTTTGCACGCTAAAATGTTATAATCTCTTGTTATATTTATACAAATATTAACAATATTTATTAAAACTAATATTTTGAACATTTTTATGAAAATAGGGATCTCAAATATTTTATTGATAGAATTTTTAAGTTTTACAATAGATATAAATGCATAATATTAGTTAATGAAATAATCTGTTGTCATTTATATTGTAGATATTTTATAAGGTAAAAGTATTTGTTACATAAGATATATTTATTTTTTGTGTCCCTCCTTTTATATGGAACTACAATTCAATGTTTGCTATACTTAAAACAGTAAAACATTGAAACATATATGTCATCAATAATTGGTAAATTAAATATACCATTGTACTATAGAATAAAATGTTTATGGAATAAAATGAACAATATCTATGCATTATAAAAATAATTATTAAAATTAAACAAGATTTTTTTAAATTGAACCTGCGTGCCAATAAGTTACTAAATGGTGAAATATTATTTTAAACAATACTTTAAAATTAACAATTGTATATACTTAAAGTTACTGTCTAAATATGAAAATTGTGTCAGTCATCAACACTCTCCCCTAATTGCTAAATTATATAGATTTATTGAATATAAAATATGTCTGTTGTGATGAAAATGAAGAAGAGGGTGTGTAAATAATAGATAATTTTCTGCTGTCAATATGTAGAAGTTGACATACATCACTATATCCGTGGGGAACATTGAATCATCGGGACAAAACTACGGTTTTCACGGTTTTTAAGGAAATCGAAAAAAATGTCTTATTTTTGAAATGTCGTACTGCGCTTGTTATTGAGTGTATTAAAAAGTTGTAAATATGAAAGTTGTAGAGAATTTTGTCTTCTTTAACATTGTAATTAACAAATAATACGCTACGACAACAAGTATCGAGATATTTAAAAAACAACAAAAAAAGTCCCAAAAATTTGTTGTTTTTTTGGCCACAGAAAATTCTCCCTTAAGAAATTTTGTTGGATAATTCGGTTTTTCTATGCTGGCCTCATCATATACAAGTTGGAAAAATAAAATCTTCTACCCGACCTTTTGCAAGGTAACATGTACATTTCCCCTGCACTAAAAAGGCAGCGGATACTGTTAAGGGTGGAATTCTTGTATGAAAAGCGGTGGATAGGTTTAATATTCACGTTCGAAGGAATTGGTAAGGTGTGTCGGGAAAACTTGGTCTAAGGTCTAGGGTCCGGTTCTCTAATGAGTTGTCGGTTCTCAAAGCTTCCAGGGGACTCTGTCACGTCTCCAAGTGTTCAGAATCAATTTTCTTAAGTACACTAAGTCTGCTGTCGTAGCAGCGACCTTTTTCTCAAAGTCATGGACGCAAGGGTGTGATGCGCAGGTGGCAGTGCTCCCCTAAGCCGTATGGTGATCCTTTGTGGTGTCCTGGGTAAATCAATCCTAGGTGGTGCTCTCGCGTGGGTTCCGTGAACCTAGAAATGGTGATGAAGTACGCCTTCTTAGATAGCATGGTTTTACGAAGACCTACGAACGATCTCCACAATTTTGACAAACGAAGAGGAGATTTTCCAAAAGAATTGGATCATTCAATTTGTAAAGAAAGGTTTTCGCCACCGAAACTAAGATGCTCTAGGAGGAGGCTCAAAGAATATCTAAATAAGCAACCCGGAGTAAAAACAAGTTTTTTCTTCAAAGGTAAGGTTTTAATATATTTTGTTTTAATTTTTTATTTCTAAATATTACAAACATTAAAAGGAACCTGTCACTCTTTTTTAAAATAGACGGTCACTTTGTGTTGTGTACCGTTCTCAAAAACTATCTCATCTCCAACTTTTTGCTAACCCGTGGGCTTGAGTAATAGATAATGCCATGAGCCCCATCCTCTAAATTAGAGCCCCATCCTCTAAATTTCAGGTAGACAATAATAATTTGCCTTTTTGGTCCGACAACTCGAGATCACACGGCGAGCATCGGAAGCTATCACAAAAGCCAATAGAAACGTCAGTGAAAAGACATTCGTACATATTTCCAGGACATCACTAAATTGCTTAAAAAAAATAAATAATTCTTGAAGACTAACTGGATCCAAACACTCTTCAACACTGACGAGACAAACTTCAGGCTTTCCCCCGAGAAATCCAGAGATTTTTGCGGAGAAGGTCCCAAAAATATCTGTGAATTAACCGCGTTGACTACAAATTTTCTATAATTATCCTGTTTTTCATTTCTGGCGTCTAGGAACACAGTAGAACCGATGATTATCTACCCGTTTGAAAGAATTCCTGCACAAGTGATTCACAGCGTTCTATGACCATAGAACGTTAATAGGAGAAGCAACGGTTTTATGACGGAAATGTACCGTACGCTTAAAATTTCTATAGATAATTTTGATCGACTTACAGATAAACGCTATCCAGGTTCTTCTTCTGTGCCATGCTGCTCCTTTTTTGACCTCAAACTCAGTGGAACAATCTCGAATTCTTCGCTAGCGCAAGAAATATTCATATGAAGCTTAACTAATGAGAGTAGAGCATCGTCCTTATCCTGAAAAGTGCTAGAAAACGACATGACGATGATAATAAAAATGTTTTCATGCCATCGCAAATTTATCCATTTGATACAAACCCTGTATTCTACTCAAGGCGCATTGATCACATGATTAACAATGTTTCAACTGGTACTGCATGTGGTGAGACCATAAATGCAGCATTGCCAGATCTACAGTTTGAAGGCTTTCATCAAAAAGTCGGCGAGAATATAATGAAGAAATTTGGAAATACTGAACAAGCACAAAGTTAAAAGTTGGAAGATTTATGCAGTTTCTATAAGTTTCTGGAGAAAAACTGAAACATTCACATCAGCCCTGTGTAAACGTCAACGGAAGAAGACGACACAGACCAAGTGCAAATCGCGACACCCAAACTTCGTATGAACACCAGTAGTGGTAACAGTTTTGAAATAATTCTTGTTAATCTGGGGATTGTTCGGCAAGAGCCGAGAACTTTTGACTAAGTGAGATACTCAGAGCAGGAAAATTCAGACCCCCCCCCCACCACCACTAAAGACCGCTCTCATCAGTTATCATTTTACATACTACACTACGAAGTAATAAAATGAACTGCATGGCAATTTTATTTCATGGTAATATAGTGTTAACTAAAATATAAATTCTAAAATAGTACCCACTTTCCAAAAATTACTTTAAATACGATTATTTAAATTAAATGATAGTTTTAAGCACCGTCAGTATTAAACATTCACAAAAATAGTCAATCTTTAAAAATGAATCAAACCATTTAGAAACCTGTATATGAATTTTATATATGACTTTTTATATCGAAAAGAACATTTAAAAAAAAATCTTTTCTTGATGATATTAAGATAAAACACCTTTTTTTTTCTCGTTTCCAAACATTAGAAGTCCCGAATTTTGATTGAGGCTTTGCTTGTATTTTGCTAAGTGCGCACAATTCACAGCGGTCTATATTGAATACAAATATTGACCAATGATATCTTCTATTTTGCAGGCGAATGTCTTTGTCTTGTCTAATATCCTGTATTAGTACAGGTCTAATATCTTTGATAATGCATGCTGCAGAGCTTTAAAATTAGTGCCCTAGAAGACACCTGAAGGAAGCTAAGTGTTGAATTCAAAACTAATAAAGAATCATTTGTTTGGTGACTACAATTCTTTATTCAAAGTAAACTTAATCTTCATTTAAAACTATTAAAAGCACATTCAGATTTATTTTAATTCAGAGTAAACGTGTTGGATAAAACAAAGCTTCATAATTGGAAAAATATCTTAGTTAAGCATAACTTGACAGATTAAAACAGAGTTTTAAAACAGTCTATTGAAATAAAACTAATTCATAAGAAAAACTTAAACTTTCTGTTAAATTATAACTAAAGCTTATTGAAAAACATTGTAAAATTAAATCGTACTACTATAAACTCAAGTTAATCCATAACTAATTCATTTCAAAACCAAAAGAAAAAGGTTACAGAAGAGAAAGGGAAGCGGAGCTTCTGCCTCAAAACGTTGAAAGCATTTTTACAATCTGAAATACGAAATGAGGATATTCCATTTTGGCAAAAGGGTATGTTCCGCAGCAGTCGATTATGGAAATTAAACTGAAGATTTTAAAAATCGAAATTAGAACGAGAGCTATTAAACCAAAATAAGTTTTAAATCCAGTTTAGCAATAAGTGACAAGTAAAAACCGGCTGATTAGATAACACTTTGGAAACAGAAATGTTTCTTTTTTTTTCTTTTTGAAGGCACTGGACTTGAACAGGTACGATCATCAACTTATTTTGGCCTTCCACTTCGCTTACTTTCTGCTTTTGACTTGGCCAGCAAACGTTGTGTGACGATATGTTTATAATCTAGGAAAGATTTACATTTACGTGTTTCTATATATTTTATGTGGGAATTCACAAGGGTAATTTCCGACATAGAAAAAGAACCGATGTCATCACTTTTAGGACTTTTTGTTCCTATCATAGAACGGCTGCAACATATCTGATTTGTTAACACCACCCATATGTGCATTATAGTCTTTAACTAAAATGGGTGCTGAGACTTCAAGTTTGTGAGCTTCTTTGTGCTTTTCGGCAACTAAGTATCAACCAAATTTTGGTTTGGTAAATAAATGATAAATAATACTGAACTAATAGACTATGCTAAACCGTATTCTGTGTGTCAGTCGTATAATAACAAATGTGAAAAAAATTATCATTCTCCTACTCTCAGTATTTTTGCAAGGATTTGAAATAATTTCAAGCAGCGTACACTGTAAAAAATGACCAATATTTCTTTTTTTATGAAAATATACTATAACCACGAACGAAAATATAATACAATCTTCTGAGTTATCCGAAATTCGGAATAGCGTGTTCCATTGTCTTTTGAATCCTCCGAAACCAATATATTTCCAAAATTTAAAGAATTATTTATAAAAACAAATTATTTTTAGCTGCCCGTATTTTTCAGAAACGTTTCCGAAGAGTTTTTGGATTGTATTAATTAATGTCTCAGCCTGGAATACTGGTTTTTCAAATGCTATCAATTCTCAAGTAAACATTTTCATGCTAAAAAAATATGTTTAACAGACAAACATGCACAATTAACAGTGTTAACAATACAATTAAAATTAAGATTATTTCCTTACTCTTTCATGTATAAATTAACTTATGCGGTTGAAAACGTTTACTTGAGAATTAACTACATTCAAAAAACAGGTATTCCAGGCTGAGGACAATAATTAATACACTATAAAAACCCTTCGGAAACGTTTCTGAAAAATACGGGCAGCTAAAAATACTTTCTTTTTATAAATAATTCTTTAAATTTTGGAAATGTATTGGTTTCTGGGGATTCAAAAGACAATGGAACACGCTATTCGGAATTTCGGATAACTCAGAAGATTATATTATAATTTCGTTCGTGGTTATAGTATATTTTCCTAAAATAAGAACCATTGGTCATTTTTTACAGTGTTTTATGAAATTATTAAAAATACATAAAAATCAATTTATTTAAATTTAGTTAACCTACTTCCTGCCAATGGACGCAGGAAACGGAAAAGAAAATTGTGTTGAATCTGTTTTACCTAATTTAACTTGGATTATGCTTCTGGTAGAAGGAAAAATAAGTTTTAGTTATTTCTCACCAGGGACGCTACTAGTATAATAAATAATTTGAAAATTTTTATCAAAACAAAAAATTGACTGACTCAAAACCTTAGTATGAAGAATTATTGAAAGAAAAATTAATTTAAACAAATCCGCTTCATTTAAATTTGGTTACCATATTTCTT
Organism: Maratus michaelseni; assembly: GCA_963931845.1. Taxonomy (NCBI): domain Eukaryota; kingdom Metazoa; phylum Arthropoda; class Arachnida; order Araneae; family Salticidae; genus Maratus; species Maratus michaelseni. The sequence continues at coordinate 304,976,722 of OZ007593.1, forward strand.
CATCCCATGGTACGCTATAAACGTAAAAGATAAAAAAAAAAAATGAATCTGTATTCCATAATTTAACTTGTAGTATTCAAGTCATGGGAGAAAACATAAAAATGTATATTATCCAGTATGATAATATATTTTTCCTTTAAATATTTTTCTCATTTTATGAAACATTTTCGCAATATAAGAATTGAAATTTATTAAATATTTTTATTCGATTATACAAATACCAATATTTCTTTTATTAAAACTTTAAATAATTTTGTTACATTATTATAAAATGTGACTCAAAAAATTGTAAAATTAATCTTTATCAATCACTAATAAAATAATAAGAATTCATTGAACTGTATATATCAAAATTCATAAGTCTTCTGTAGATATTAACCAATAAGCATATTAAACGATTAGTTTTGGCTATTTAGATTCTCAGTACAATTCGAAAATAAGCACAGATATGAATTATCTTGAGTATTAATGGGTCTTATGGATGGATTAGTTGATCCGCGTCTCATTAATATACGTCTTAAGTACATTTCAGTGTTTTTGTTTCCATGTGATTAGTTTAATATACAGCTTTCCCATTAAACATACAGATAATATAATTTGATCCTTTTAGTGTAGTCAAATTATCATTCGAAAATAATCTAGATAATAAATTATTACATATTATAAAGGGAATATACATTTTATCCTAAGTAGCTAACAGCCTGATAATTCGCATGTTTCAGACAGACATTTTAATGCTCAGAAGGCAATAGTAAAATACATATTCTGTAATAATAAAAAAAAATTCTTTTTTATTATTTTTAATTTATCATACCTATATGAATTATTACATTTTTGCTTAAATACACTGGCCTCCAAAAGTTAAGGTAGAACAAATCTTTTTCCTCTAATTTGAAAACAATTGAAGATAAAAACATGAAATTTAAGAGAATTGTGCTTTAAACAGGTGGTTGTCGAATTTAGCTTAATTTTATCATCAAGCATGCTTTATAAATACAAAATTGCATGCTTTGAAAAATTCTACTTTTTGGTTAAAAAAGAAATGAATGGACGTTTTTTCTGAAAAAAAAATAATAAAAGGATTTTAATAAGGCATGTGTCCGGCACAAGTTTTAGTATATTTGTGCCATAGACTTTCCATATTGTCAATTAAGTTGTCGGACATTGAAATGAGAAACAACGCCCGTACATGTAGAAACGCTTGTTCCAGCTCATTTAACGATTTCGGAGGAGGACGTACGACAGCCATTTGTCTGCTGATATAGTCACAAAGATGCTCTAAAGGATTAAGGCCCTATGATTGAGCTAGCCATTCCATTCACTTCAAACCTTGATACTCAAGATATTCATGAACGACTCAAGTTCAATAGAATCTGGAATTATCTTGCATTAACATGAATTCATCACCAATAGCACAATCATACTGTGTGACAAACGGAACAATGATCTCGTCCCGATATTTCACAGCAGTCAGAGTCCTTGTGTGGTACACATTGAGGTTACTATGACCCCTAGAGTGATTACAGACCAAACCATGATTCCACCTCTTCTGTAACTGTATCTTTCAACAATGTTACATAGGTAGAATATGATGATTTGTTTTCACCAGATCAGCATACGTATAGATTAACATAATCACTCTCCAAAGCAATCCGGGACAGTACGGAAGCCTATTGTTGTCTGTTACAGGTGACGTGCTCTCTTTGCCAATATGAACAAGCACTTAGGTGGTCAATTAAGAGGGAAGTATACAACGGGTCGTCTTGAATAGAGAGAGTTCTTAATTGCGAAGAAGTCTGTGCCCCGTAGTAGCAAATATTGTCATCCTTGTTGCGTTACAATGATCTGAAATGAGCTGAACCACAGTTTCTCTTCTTTCGAGCCAAACGAGCTATGAATCTTTCTTGTGTAGGGGTATAACCCTTTAAAAATACTTCTTTATACACAATTTTCTGATTCAAATTCATAACAGAGTCTTTGGACCACAATATGAGACACATAAATCGTCTAGCAGCAACAGTTTGTGATAATCTCATTTCCATACACAACATTGCCAATCCTCTTAACGAATCAAGTAAACGCCATTTCCTAGACAACACATTTTTAATACCAAGAATTCAAGATGAATAATCATAAAATATCTTACACAAATTACAAAATTGGGATATTCTCAGTTTTTCCTTGACCTCAATATAAATGTCCAACTCTTTAAAAAAATTGAGATGGGTATAATATTTTACAGGTTTCTATTGAAGTTGTTTATGGACATTCATATAAACTGTAATATTTACCTTTATTATCCTTTTTTTAATAGTGAGAGTGAAGAAACTGGTTCTATCTTTTCTTTTGGAGGCCACTGTACATTTCAGTTAAAAATACATAACATTAAATTTTTTAATTAATATAAATTGTAGTTTTATTGTATTGTATTATTTTACTGTAGTTTTATTGTACTAATATTGATTAGCTAACAACCGTTCTCATTATCTACATTAACTGCCGGTAAAGCACAAAAAACTCGGTCGATCGATCAACTGATATTCATTACGCACTTACATCAAGATAATGTATAATCAGGTTAATTGCGAATATTATTTGAGTTTTCAGCAGACGCGACGCTTTTGCGCCCAATTGAAAGTTGAGCTAAATAGAGAATACAAGCGTTAGACTGTCGTTTTGACACCATGCATCAATACATGTCCGTAGCTTAAACGATGATGTGTTGGAGTGAGCTTAAATATTGATGTAAACGAAGTACTTACCGGATGTATAGAAAACGATTGCTAAAATTCGTTAAATGGAATACTGTTAGAAAAAAAATCGTAAATTAAAATTCAAAACACAAAACTCTCATCGCAACTTATTAAAAAGAAGCTTAAATGAGAAGTAATTAACAAATTCACTCTAGGGAATGTGTATAATATAGAGTCACACTTTCAAAATATTTACACATCAGGAAGAAGTAATATCACTTTTTTTTCGAAATTATCTTGAACGTTTATGTAATTTTAGAGGTATTAGGTACTGTTACTTTAGGCGAACACCAATTTGCGCAAAGTGAAAATGTTGGCGCGAAAGCTAATAAGCATGCCACTTGCAAATATTATAAAAAATATTAGCAATCTCTAATTCAGGTAGAAGGTAGGAATTATAATTCTTGTAACATATATGTATTTTAATGGAAATTATGTAAAAATTTTAGAAAATACTAAGTATGGAGGAAATGCACAATCAGTAAAATTAAATATTTCCTACACATTGGAGATAAAGTTAATTATTTCACTTGGATTTTATGAAAAGTTTTCTTCTTATTGTAGCATGTCTATAGTGCTATATAAATTCTGCTGAGATTAAAGATCAGTATAATTAATTCACAGAAATCGAGAGAATTAATGTAAGATTAATTCAAATAATACGATCTATGGACACTAGAAATATATAAATAGAGTTGTAGTAATTAAATAAATGCGATGTAGGAAACTTGAAATCAGATTCCGGTGTATATAGCATCGTTATTTTACCACACGGCCATTTTAGAGCTTCAAAAAACCGGATACATAATTATTTCATGTACTTTGATTTATAAAATTCAAAATATGAATTATAAAGTATTTTGGACGACATTAAACGTTGGGCGTCCATCATTTGTCGTTTGCCAAATTGGAAAGGAAATTCATTTTTAGGGTTCCGTACTTAAAAAGTAAAAACGGAACCATTATATGATTACTCCTATGTTCAAGGCCGTAGCCAATGGCGGGATCATCAGGATTTGATCCCCCTCCAAAATTGCAGCCAGATGACTATTAAATATGCTATTAACATATAAAATAATAAAACCGTCTTGACCTCTATGCCAAGACGGTCAAGAATCAAAAATCAACTGTAGTCAACATTCAAAATCAAAATTCTACGCTAGCATAACTTTATTGTTTGATTCCGTTAGCATGTTGAAAAAATAAATGCAATTTCTTTAAATCTTTGAAATTCATTCGAATTTTCTGGAATGTAACTCTGTAAAAGCAGAATGTTAAAATAAAATGACTACAACAATCGGATACGACTTCTTTAGCCCAAATTATTGAATAGTGCAATGAAAGTTATAAAATTAACTATAAACTTAGTTGTTCCGACGAATGCTACTGACATTTTTGGCAGCGAAATATTTAAAAACATATGTACAAAATTTCAACATTAATTTGATTGACTGTAACGTCTTAATACGTCACCAAATAAGTATCTAAATGAGATTATAATTTTATTTTCGGTGAAAAAGTCTTAAATTTTCTTCTCTAGTTCTATTAAACTGAGTTATGTGAATTCACAATAAAGCGTAATAAGGCTTTTAAAACCCCGCTCTATTCATTTAGTAAAGAACAAATCTAAAATATGAGAAGAATAAAATTATGGGCACCAAATCCCCCTCCGAAATATTTTTATACACTGTTAAAAATTTGCAGCATACTGTCCTGTCATTGTACCGTTTTTGTAGAAAACGGTTACATAAACGTAATTTAAGTATATTCGGACCATAAAATGAGCAATAATACGGTCAGAATATAGTTAAATTATGGTTATGTAACCGTTTTTTCACAAAAACGGTCAAATGACTGGACAGTTTGTTGTAAATTTTTAACAGTGTAGCTACGGCTTTGGCTATGTCTGTCTGTCCGTGTGTAAGAGCAATTTTTCTCATAAACTATGGGACGTGGAAAGTTCCAACATGGAAAAGTTGTAAAGCCTTTTTACCCACACATTTTCAGATTTTAGCCATTCACAAATATGTTTTGGAAATATTTAGTGGAATAATTATTTTACTTGAAAAAAAATAACAGTGGCACTCCGGGAGTGCCGACAGAAGTGAAAACTTGAACAATTACGTGTGTATTTTTTGAATCGTCAGGAAATGTTTTATTGTGCAGGAAATACTTTTAAATGAAGTGTTTTTTAATTCATTATTATAAACTACCAGTACAAAAATTCTATTACAAATTTCATTTAATGCGCTATTGTACATGAAAAATAATACATATTATTTTGCATACAAAAATTGCAATCTATTGCTTAAAATGTAAATTTACAAATACATGAAATATGAAATTTAATTAATTGGTATTCTTTGAAATGAATACCAATGAAACTTATGAATTTACATCCACAATTTCAACAACTTTTCCATCATCATCATTATCATCATCATTATTATCATCATATTCCAGAACTGATACTATAGGTTTATGGTAACTAAAATAAGAAACAAACAATTGTGGTTCGAATCTACTTAAATATCTTATAAAGACTGCATCAATTATAGTTTTATATCTCGTTGTGCTAAGATTGTTCAATTATTGCATCCATGGTCTACATTTTAATGAATCTCAAACGAATGGTTCACATATCGTTTACTATCGCTGATGGCTGTATGAAACGATTTTCAGCTCAAGATATATCGAAAAACATGCATACTTCGATGTAGCTCATCACTCAAGATGTTTTTGCTTTTGCACAATCTTTCTAAAAATGTTAATCTTATGCAGATTTATTGAAAAAATTAAATGTCTGAAAATTAAAATAAAATGGCTGAAAGAAAGATTATATAATCCGGATGAGTTCACTCCGGAAGTGTTATGCACTTAGCGCTATTATATATATAATTACATGTCTATATACCCAAACAGTCAGGTCAATTTAGAGCTTTACAACGGAAGTTACGACAATGCATTATGTTTCGATTTATGCTAATAAGAAATTATAATAAATGTAAAGAAATTTTATAGCATTCGATTGTTTATTGTATTAAGTAATCAAAATAGAAACTAACGAGTTTTTTTTTTTTTTTTTTTTTTTTTTTGACATTAAGAAATATTTGTCATGAATCAATTTACATTGAATTTGATTTTTAAAAGTATACAAACTCATTTATTTCTGAATTTTTTTTTTTATTGCATCCTATATGTTTCTAGAGAACATAATTTTGATGCCATTTTGAGATTTTTCTGTTTTTATATGGGGTTTTCAGATTGTAAACTATTATACAAAAATGACTAATGTATGTAAATTCTCAGTAAATTACTGCACTTCGGAATATTAGCTTGATTTTGATGTATAGTAACTTAAGAAACAGAGGTTGATTTAGGGTATCTTATCTCTAATGAATTGAAAATATATTTTCTCTTTTTTTGAATCAAACTGGGACGTTCTCATCTAAACAGTATTGTAAAAGAATATACAGATGTAATTAAACAGAGATTATTGTAACATCTAAAAAAATATATATCTTTATATAATAGGTTATTTTTATGTAGCATTGAAATATTTCTACGAAAGATCCGCTGTCATATACATGAACTTCTTTAATCAAAGTATACTCCAGAGACTTAGATTAAAATGGATTTAATGCAAATTTCGAAAGTTCTGATTCATGTACTTTAAAAGGATAAAAAACCATCATATTTAAAAATATTCATAATCAATGGTCGTGATAATAACCAGTTATCACCGCTTTATATATTTTACCAGGTAACAATTAAAAACAAATATATGATTCACTGACATATTTATATATGTGACTTTTAGTTAATAAATAGATATTCATTCAAAATTTATTATGTATGAAAATTTATATAAATTATTATTCATATATTTATTTATATACGATTACGCGATACATACGTCAATATGAACAAACCGAGGCTAACGAAAAAGACAGGCTACTGCGGTGCATTCCACTTATTTTTTTTAAAGACCGCTAGAATGATGTGATGCTCTTTTCGTACACCTGCATTGGTGCATTCGAGCATCACATGACTCCGGCGGTCTGTAAAAAAAGATACGCGTAAAGCACCGCGGTAGCATTTCTTTTTCGTTAGCCTCGGAACAAACGTTAAAAATCATGTACATTATTTTTGTTGTCAACATCCCTTTTTCTATGAATTTACGAAACGCACGACAACGAATTGTTATCATTTGAAAGTTTTTGAAACGGCTTTTGTCATAGTACACTCACATTTCGTTAAAAATGTTTTTCAATTAAAAATTGCAGTTTATTAAAACTTAAATGGGCATTGTTTTTAAAATGAAATGAGAGTTTTCGTCAAATTAGTATTGCCACAAAAATAAATTACCGCAATATAGGACGCTCAACAATGATTATAAAAAATAAATAGTACAAAAAAGATAAAGTATGATTTCCCCGCAAGGGTTTATTTTGCATTGATGGTTAAAAAGCAATATTTAAATTTAAATGTATAGTTGAAAAAGACAACAACGATTGATAATTTTTGTGATAATGTGCTTTATTAAGAAACGTTGATACCATACAGAGATCGTTTCGTTTAACTTTGTTGAACAAATCGAAAATCGAATTTTGGAAATAAATCCCGTGTTTTAACCGTCTTGATATGTTTTAGTGAAGGTTTACTATAATGTTTAGATGAAAAAGACAACAACGATCGATCGAAGTATATTGCAATTTTACGTGTAGAATAAAAGGTATGCTTTGTTATATTATATTGAATTATATTTTAAATGCATTCAATTATTTATTTTTTGTTTCATGTTTTTTCAAAAAGCGGATGCGTCATCCTCTAATGCAGATAAAATACGATTGTAATTTTTTTTTTTTTTTGCTATCTTCAAACAGTTTAACAGTTTTGAATAAATGAGACGAAATCGTCTGGCTTGCATGATGTTGTTTGCAGATATTTTTAGCCTTAATTTTTCTTTACAAGTTTTAACCTGCATCTAAAAAATATTAGATATTGCTAAAAAATACTAGACTGCAGTGAGAAATTATCGCACGTGTCCAGTGGTATTAATTAATTTCAATGATGTTTATATATTATATTACGTAAGTTTTAAAAATGCTACGTGAATAGTATAATTAATTATGCAAAACTGCGAACTTAGATTCTAGCAATACTAATTGTACACATATATATGAAATGTTTATTTATTCTGTATTCAATAATCAATATTATGTTCTGCACTACAATTTCATTTGAAGTTTACTCATCATTGAATTAATTCAGAATAAATTATAAATTAGAAGCTTCCTTGAAAATACTGGCTGGAAAATGTAGATGAATAATGAATGTCCTTTAATTTCAATGAAATTTTATAGAGTAAACTGAACATTCATTGTTTCATTACTATTGAATTTCAAATAATCTTGCTATGAATATTTAAATAGTACAATGCCAGTTCGGCGCATTGTTAACGATGTATAAAACATAAAAGTCTTAGAATATTCAATATATCAGCTGGAACGTAATCGCTTAGTCGTATTTGAATGTACACTGAAATAAGAAACCTATTTTAGGCTGAAACCTTAAATATAATAACACCCATATTAGCTTTCCAATCTCCAATATGAGCTGTAATATACCTATTTAAGTGTATCTGACCCATAACGGTTGTCAGATCTCTCCAAATTGAAAAAAAAAAAATTACATATTCATCGACACAGCTTTGCGATACACAGTATGTGGACAGGGGAAACCCAAATTTAATTACAAATCTGTTAATTTAGCCCAAAAGGGATACAGAGCGGTAACCAAATAAGGCATTTGTCATGAGGTCATGACCCAATTTGGAATGAAGACAAATTTGGTAATCTCATATTTAAGAATCCTTCAACACGATTTTTTTTATCCACTTTAGGGTTCATTTTTTTTTTCGGTGTGAAAGGAATATAAACGTAGTTGGAAGAAAATTTTAAATATGACGTTATATTTTAAAAATACACAATAGGTTTTACGTAGCACGCGTGTAACATGAGTATATAACATAATTATTTTCTGCAGAATAAAGAAGTGTTTTCAATTGCTATTAAAATATAGATAATGTTACAGATTTTGTAAATAGTTAGTGTTTGGGCTTAAAAATAATGTAAATAGTTCAATTAAGCTCTATTCATAAGCTAATATTAGTTACTGTTGTATTACAATATCTCAATTTGTTGATTTTCTGCAAGTAAGTAAAGCCTATTGGATTACAATGGAAGTCTGTGGGATTTTGGCGAAATACTGGTGATAGCGCCAAGTTGGCGTCAAACATGGCGATATTTGGCGACAGAACGGGGTCCCCCATGGTAACCGCCCTTATAGGTACGGAAATGCATTAAATGCTGTTCCGTGTTTTTCGAGGGGATTTCATAAAATTCTAGCATTAGAAAGTTGTGGAACGATCTCAAAACCTTCTCTCACTCCCATATATATGGGCCGAGGAGTGGAGCAGACAGTTTGTTAGGTAGTCGCATGTCGGAATGCCATAGGTTCAGAGCTATTTCATGTAAAGCGGGTTTGTTTGAACTTGCGACATTTTACATTATTTTGAATCTGTTTCTGAGTTGGGACGTTGTGTAGAGAATCCCTCTGAGATATTTAGGCTGTATCTGAATGCTTGATTTGTTCTGTTATTGGACTGTCTCCACAGTTTTAGTGTAATTTTTAGTTACAAGGATTCTGTTGCTCTGAATAGTTGTGAATAAATTGCTTCGCTCTCTGAAGACTGTGGTTCATAAGGGGACCGTGGACCTTCAGTTGGGTTAAAATTTACTACAAAATCGTAATAATGTAAATATTGGAAGTTTTTTATTAATTTTTCTCAATATATTGGTACAATTTTAAAACGCATACCAACTTTTTTTGCAATAATATAAAGCTACCATTTAACAAAACACAATGTTCCTGAAACCAAATTTTATGCGCATGGAGCATTTTTACTTAGAGTGATTAATTAATATATTTTAATTAATAAATTAATTAAGTATACATATTTTTGAATAAAATTGCTTAATTTACTTATAAAATGTACGAATTACTATGTTCGCAAAATTTCAGTACAATTGAGTGAAAAATGAAAAAAAATGGTTTTGAACGTCCACTGTTCCCTTAAGCCTGATAAACGGTAAAATCGGAAGAACTCCTATATACGCTACATTATATTTAAAATATAACTTTGATTTTATACTGTTTCACAATGTATTTTTAAACCTGTTATTTTCACTACATGGGAATTTACATACTCTCGGATTATTTATATACATAAGTTCATGTGAGTATTTTCAAAATTGCTATTAAACTGTTGTAATTGTTTTAATGAAGATAAAAGAAAAATATGCAATTTTTTGCAACCAAAAATTATAAAACATTGCTAAAACAGTCTTCTTGAGAAAATCCAGTTATCAGTACAATGCATTATCTATTGTTCTCTCCTGAGACAAATGAATTTAAACGGGTATACTGTAATTTTTGTGATTATAAGCTTTGTTAAGAAACGTTGATAACATAGAGAGATCATTTCGTTTAACTTGTTGAACAATAATAAAATTTTGGAAAACAATGCCGTATTTTAACCGTCTTGATATGCTTCAGTGAAGGATTATTACCATGTTCATCCTTCACATCTTCATGAAAACATTTTATTGCCTCTTTATTATTAAAAGGATGTGATTTAGTGTACAAGTTAAAAAATAATAATATTGTCAACTTATTCAACTTCTAAGAAAATTATTTGACTCTTTCAAACTATTTTGCAAATTATATGCTCTGTTGAATTAGTCTGATTTTTACTGGTTTTTACCATTGGATTTTAAAATTTCGAATCTTTTTCACGTAGTTTACAAAATATTTCACTATTTATATTATATTATATCAATACGCAGGAATTAAGCATTTATTTACATAATTTATTTTAATATCATTTTTACACTATATATGTATAATATATACATGTTATTATTTGAATTTTTTTAACAATGAACATAATTCATTGATTGACTTTAATTAATTTAACAAAAAAATTAATTTGCATTACAAAACATAATTATCTTCGAAATTTCTAAGTTAATCAAATTTGTTTCAATGAAGGAAATTATTTCAAAATCATGCTGCGTAAGTATCATGTATTGAGTATATAAATTGTTGATACTTTATTGCGACCCAAATTATTGATAAATATGAAATGCGCGTGCAGTTGATTAACTGGGTTGTAGCACTTGTCACAAACAGATCACTACATTATAAACAAGCATATAATCATGTGAATCTTATTTTTTAAGTGAAGCATTATTGAGAATTACTGAAATTAATTAGCCTTTTCATTCAAATAGATATTTTAATTTGTATTAGTTTAATGAATTTGTATTAAAACATGTTTATACACATATACGTGTGTGCATCAAAGTATGCATCACTTTTCAAAATTATTTTACATGAAATTTTCCTACGCGGTATGTAATAAAATCAAACTTTGGAATGCAGCAATATTTAATAAGTAATATTTAATTCATTAAAAATGCATAACGTATACCTAGATTGTTTAAAAAGTATTATATATATATATATATATATATATATATATATATATATATGTCGATATATAAATATATATCTCGAAAAAGTTACACTCTATGTGTACCAGAAGGAGATTATTAGGAGATATTTAGGAGATAATACCTCTTAAATGGAAAACAATATATATATATATATATATATATATACTTGGCTGTTATTTTTAAATATATTTTTTAATCCGTATTTCTAAATCTCAATAAATTTTTATTTTTAAATTATTATAAAATTCATGTGTTACTACAAATGAAAGTAACAACAACATAAGAATGCAGCAAAATATCTTTACGTTACAGAAAAAAAAGTTTTTTTAATGTAATACAAATAAAATGGTTTTTATTTACAAATTTTAAAAACATTTAATACGTAAGTGCATTTTAGTATTCATTTCAAAAGTACATAAATATTTATTACTTCTTTTGATAAATAATATTCAAAATTGCAATTATATGATTCCCTTTTACGAAACGAATTCTGCTAAATGACATACAATCAGTATAATTTAAAATTTTTTTCAACAAACATCAAAGCGTATTAATGCAGGAAACAAAACCTGTGTGTGGGAGTATAACAGGATATTGTATTTTGTTTTAGAGTCAAAGTTAATTAGAAGCACATAACGCTGCATATTAAAAAAAAGTTACATAAATAAGATCAAACATTTTTACTTTTATTTAAGTGAAAGTAACTTTCGAAAAATATTTATTATTTTTATTTTTACTTTAAAAGGAAAATTATAAACATTTTGTTTAGAGAAAAATTCCTAAGCGTTATTAAATTTGTATTAAAAGCTGGAATGAAAGAATGAAATCGCTTACAATGTTTTTTAGTTTATTATAATTTTCAAAAAAATATTTTCTGTATAATATTTATAAATATTTTGTACTAAATAATTTTTTTTCTAATATTTTTGTAATTTTATGCCAAGGGAATGCTCTAACAACTGTGTTTTAAATTAAAATATATATATATGTGGTTTGTGTAAAGTTTCGAAAAAAAATGTGAATGGAAGAGTAAGAGTAAGGAAAAAAAATGAATGCCAACGAATATTTTTTTTGTAATTTGAAAAGAAAATGTCTATATTTTATTAATCACTGGATGTCTTTCTCTTGAGGGGACAGATCACCTTTAAAATGTTAAAAAATTCAATTTCAAGGTTTTGATGTCAGTAAACAGTGCATTTTATTCTGAGTAGAAAGGTACCAATGTTTTTCAGAGGCGATAATTATTGACGAAGATATAAAGTAAAACGGAATCGTCATTCTTTGTTTTTGAATGGAGAGTGAAAACTTTAAATGCATTTAATTCACAACAATGATTTTCAAACACGATTTCTCCAAAAATAATTTAGATAGAACCTCAATTTTTTTCAAACTTATTAATGCTGTAACAATGAACAAAATGAGCTAGAATCTTTTAATTTGCTCAATAAATTAAAAAATAATTAACTGTAATTCACCGAAAAGCGCATTCAAAATGCGTTTTTAATTTAATTACAGTTAATTATTTTTTAATTTATTGATCAAATTAAAAGATTCTAGTTCATTTTGTTCATTGTTGCAGCATTAATAAGTTTGAAAATTTTTGAGGTTCTATCTAAACTATTTTTGGAGAATTCGTGCGCACAATTTGAAAATCATTGTTGTGAATTAAATGAATTTAAAGTTTTTACTCCCCATTCAAAAACAAAGAATGACGATTGCGTTTTACTTTATATCTTCGTCAATAATTATCGCCTCTGAAAAACATTGGTACATTTTTACTCAGAATAAAATTCACTATTTACTGACATCAAAACCTTGAAATTGAATTTTTGACCATTTTAAAGTGATCTATCCCCTTAAAATGCATGTCTTTATACAGTAAATAATAAAATGTTTAGTTTACCGGGAGATACTTAAACACCACATATATATATATAGTGAACCGTAATAACATTAAAAAAATGTATGGAACATATAATTTAATTTTTTAATAAAAATCCAGTTGCATTTATAGAGAATTTAAAGGTTGGGATAATATTTATGTTAAGTAAAGAAAGTTATTAAATATTTTCCAAACATATGTAGTTCAATGAAAACATATTTTATAAATTATAAAATCTGGAAATCGCTAGATCAAAATTTCTTAAAAAAAAAAAAAAAAAGAGAAACAAATATTAACAATTTTTAGTTTTTAATTTGTTTTCTCTCTTATATTGCAAATCGTAAAATTTATATACCACATTAATTGATAAAAATTATGCATTTACTTACGTTCCGAATATTGGTAGGGAAATATAAATTTATGTGGATTATAAATAGCTTTCTGCAATTTTTTAGCCGAAAATATTAATGTTGACTGATAAACAAAATTATATAAATTTAAGTCACTTTTTTTTTCATTTCATTTACTTAAAATTATAATACTGATTAAAAAGTATACGGTTTTAAAAGCATTTTTTGAAATTTCACTAATAGTTAGCAAAAACTGAAATTGCATGATTTTTTTAATCTCCGTTGGAATTGTATATTGTGCAGTATACATATTGCGATATCTGAATGTTTCGATTATCAAATAAAACACTGTTTCAGTTTTATTATTTTTCCGATTTATTATTATCTCAAAACAACTCTGTCCAAATGTGTTGTAATGGGTGTTTTCAGTCTGTACACTATGAATGATATGTTTTCCCAAAGTTATCAATGTTATCAATGTTATCAAATTATACGTCACATATATCAAAATTCACATTCGAATGATTTTCAAGTTGAAAACAAACGATCCTACAGTGTTTCTTCTTACATTTGTCACACGTTTTGATTTTTTAACATTCTTTTATTCTAACAATGTGTACACTGTAAGATTAAAAACATATTTTCCCAGACTTTTTAATATTACTTTTTTTCTGATTTAGAGTAAACGATTTACGCATTTTACCAGTGTGATCAATCCTGTTACAAAAAAAAAAAAAAAAAAAAAAAAAAAAACAATCTTTATTTTAAAAAATGGTTGCTGAAATGTTATTTTGTTTATATTCCTTCGAAATGAGAGAAAATCTGGATTAATATTGTGATTGTTTAATCATAAATTTTTGTCTGTGTCCTTCTTTGTTTACATGAGGAAAATATTTTCAAGGATGGTTACAAAATTTTCGCTACTTTTACGCTCATTTTTCAGAAAAGCCATGCGAATATTTATATTCCATTATAAGGTGTGTCCCACCGAAATAAAGCCACCGTGATTGTGTGCTGTAACTGGACACGAAACAAACCAATGAGACTGAAACAAATATATTAAGAATGGCTATTTGAAAATACATGTTTACAAGGAGTAACTCACTCCCTGCCCCATCTCGGCAGGAAAAAATATGAAAATGTAAAAAAAGAGGGAGAAAAAGTGTCCCGCTGAAATAAAGCCACCACCCATATCAATGTTTATGGGAACTCCCGACATTCGATCTGCTACAGGTCAACAGGTTTATGACGTCAGGAAGTTGTCAAATACCTGTTCTATGCCAGTCGAACTTTGTGCGGACTTCAGAAGGTTGTATTTTCTATTTATCCTGCAGTATTGCAATGGGAAAGGGAACCCAGCTATCAGCGTTAAAAAAAGGCCGGATAAAAACTTTTAAGGAACAAGGTCTTTCTCGTAGACAAATACCTAAACTAATCAAATGATCTAAAATCATAATAGGCAATTTTATGAATCAGGGCAATGCGTAAGGACATAAAAAATGGAGGTGTACATGCAGAAAAATGACTTCCAGGCAGGAAAGAGATGTTGTGCGTCGTCTTTCACGAGGTAGTATTTCTCTAAGACAATAAGCCAAAGAGGAGAACATCCCTGTGATACAATCAACCGTGTCACGGATTGTAAAACGTACAAGCAACTTGCTATATAAAAAAAGGAAAAATCAGCCCATGTTGAAAGCTATCCAGGAACAAAGAAGAGTCGATTGAGCCAAATATCATCAAACCTAGAAGGACCAGTGGCATCGTGTTATATTCAAAGATGAGAAAAAAATTATTTCTATGGCCCCGATGGTCTTGCCTTCTATTGGCATGACATGAGGAAAGAAGAGGAAATGTTCTCCAAAAGACAGCAAGATGGAGGCTCATTAATGGTGTGGGGAGGCTTCGGCTATGGTGGTAAACTTAACCTGGCTTTTCCTTCAGGCTGCATCAAGGCTACCAATTACTCAGAAATACTAGAAACCCATATACTGACATTTGCAGAGAGAATTTGTGGCCTAAGTTGGATTTTCCAACAGGACAACGCCCCCATTTACATTGTAAAATCCCCCTGGTAATGGTTTTTGGATAATGGGGTGCATGTCATGGAATGGCTTACCCTTTCTCCTGATCTTAAACCCCCAAAATGTGTGGGGTATCTTCAGTAGGGCTGTATATGCCAATGGCAGATAGTTTCAACCTGCGGCAGAATTGAAGACCACCATCATTGAAGCCTGCCATAATATTGATGCTACTGTCCTCCAAGGACCGGCAAATAGTATGCCGCATCGTATAATCCTAGTCATATATAAGCATGGCGATTATATTGGCTATTAACAGTAGTGGCTTTATTTCGGCAGGACACTTTTCTAGCCTCTTTTTTAGAAAACATTAATTTGTTTTAGCCCAAATGGGGCAGGGAGTGAGTTACTCCTTGTATATATGTATTTGTATATAGACTTTTTTAATATATTTGTTTCGTTCTTATTGGTTTGTTTCATGTCCAGTTATGGCACACAATCACAGTGGCTTTATTTCGGTGGGACACACCTTATATACACTATATTGCCAAAGGCGACAGGTCAATTGCGATTTTAGACTTTTCGTTAACTATCTAGAAAAATACATGAGGAATTAATCTGAAACTACAGGTGTGTAAACAATATAGTATAGGTAATATATTGCCGCAAAGATTTTTTCACGAAACCCCATAGGGGACTGTCAACAAATTGAAAAAGAGCGAATATCTTCTGATTAACCCTGTAAAAACTAATGTAGCAAATGCGGTTAAACTCGAGATTATTAATAAGTGGCTTATTGTAATATACTGTGTTTATTTTTATGAAGATAGCATGTATACTCGTAGAGAAATTAAGGTTTTTATAAAAACAGTCCCAAATTTCGCCTAGTTTTTTGCTTATAATTTGCAGAGTTCTTAATATAAAAAAAAGTTCTTTTCAGAAAATATGACAAACAACATTGTACATAATACTCTCTAATCGGAATTAAATAATAATAAAAATTGGATGAAAAATGAGCAGGTTTACTAAAAAATGTTTGACTGCGCATGTGCGAATACTATCAAAATATAATATGCATAATGTATTAGCTAAGTACATTGAGCACCTTTTGTGAAACTCTCAAAATTATAGCTTGAAAATTCTGAAAATTATCGTCGATAGAATAAGCTCGAAATCCGTTGTTCCCAAAAGGAAGCAAAAATATGAGGGGTTGTATCCAAATATAGTAGTACGTGCAATAAATATTGTGTACGCTATCTTGGCACTAATCAACAGATATTTGATACAACCCCTCATCTGTATGGAAACAACGGATTTCGAGCTTATTCTATCGACGATAATTTTTTGAATTTTCAAGCTATGATTTTGAGATTTTCACAAAAATTGCTCTATATACTTAGCTAATACATTATGCATATTATATTTTGATTGCATTCGCGCATACGCAGTGAAACATTTTTTAATAAACCTGCTCATTTTTCATCCAATTTTTATTATTTTTTAATTCTTATTGCAGAGTACTATGTACAATGTTGTTTGTCATAATTTCTGAAAAGTTTTTATATTAAGAACTCTGCAAATTATAAACAAAAAACTAGGCGAAATTTGGGACTGTTTTTATAAAAACCTTAATTTCTCTATGAGTATGCATGCTATCCTCATAAAAATGAACACAGTATATTACAATAAGCCACTTATTAATAATCTCGAGTTTGACCGTCTTTGCTACATTAGTTTTTACAGGGTTATCCAAAAGATAATCGTTCTTTTTCAATTTGTTGACAGTCCCCTATGGGGTTTCGTGAAAAAATCTTTGCATATATATTATCTTTGCCAATATATTACCTATACTATACCAGGGTCGGACTGGGCCAGGGGAAAGGGCGCAGACCTTGGATTTTCAGAGGGCGCGAAAATGTTAAATAACTCATGTCAATCTTACTTATTTTTTCTGTGTTTTACTTGACAAGAGATAACACATTCGCATAGCACTAAGTAAGAAAATTGTTTAATATAATTGGGTTGTCCGGAAAGTTCGTGCCGGTTGGGAAAATCAATTCGTACCGGAAAATTCAACCCGTTAATTATTATACATTTGAATCGAATTTAATGTCTAATACTTAAATGGTAGAATTTTCCGGTACTATTTGATTTTCCCAACCGGCACGAACTTTCCTGACAACCCAATAATATTATTGAGTCTAGAAAGACGACTTCGCTATATTCCTCGTGTATGTTTGATGTTCCATCAAATCTTTACAATGCTACACAATTTTCCAAAACATGTTATGTAATGTTCAAAAACGCTAGAAAGTTGAAAATAGTAGTTGAACACATTGTAGTAGATTGACTATAGGTTACGGCTCTCCTACTTTAGCTTTTCTGTCAGTAGAAGATGCCTTACAAAGTCATGGGAAAAAAGTGACCACCCTTACTAATTATCCTGCAAATAAGATATAAAAAAACATAGGTACCAATTTATTGGGAATAATATCTACTATTAAATTCTATTCATAAATTTTGTTTCGGGGATTGTCTACATATTAAAAAAAATGCACGAACCATGATTTTTCAAATGGTAAAACCTACTTTTGACACTCTCTTTGAGTTCCCTGGATCAAGGTAACTTGGGAATATACTTCTCTTAAATCTCCATAGCCTTATAAAAGAAAATGTGTTAGGGGTTTGTCTAAAAATTTCGAAAAATAAAATTAAAATCCTACAAGAAAAAGTAATGAAAACATTCATTTAGACACCAGTAAATTATACAGGAATTTTAAATTTATAATTAACTTTCTTTCTATAAAAGTAAATACAGCAAAATGTTTCAGGTAATATATTACGATTTATTTTTTGTGGATCTTTTGAAAACGGAAGAAGGTTTTCTATATCTCGAAAACTAATTATTCAAATGAGATGTAAACTTACACACTAGTGATTTTTTTATACAAAAATTAATTCAATTCATGATTTATAATTTTTTAATGTGAATTTATTAATAACTTTAAAAAAAATGTCTTTGAATACAATAAAAGCCTGGAATATGTTTAGGTCAATTAAGTGTATTTCATTAAAAAATTAATAAAAATTCAATCGGATGATTTTTATAAGTTTGTCAAATGTATTTAACATTAGCATCCTCAAACTTTAAACTCTTCTAATTCTATGAATATTTAAGATAAATACTATAAACTATACCTTTCCGCCAGCTGTCTCGATCCAAGGAACTCAAATGGGGTTAAAAAATGCGTGTTATGGTTTTAAATTCAAAGTTGGTATAATATTTAATATGTAGACGACTCCTGAAACATTATTTATGCATAGCATTAATTAGTAGACATTATTTCCAATCGATTGATACCTATAATTTTTTTTACAAATATTTTTACAGGAATTAGTAGGAGGGGATCGCTTTTTTTTTTTTGTCCAGGACTTTAAATTAACATTTTAGTCTAGCTTGATTTTTTTTTGTCCAGGAGTGTAAATTAACACATTAGTCCAACTTGGTATATCCATAGTCGTGTCTATTAACAACAACAAAAATAACATTGCTTTACTTTTTTAGCAATTTCAGATTTTATTACAAGCTTAACGATATATATATATATATGTATATTACCGTCATCTTTCTGTGAGTTACGACTCTTCCCTTTTTTATATATATATATATATTTTTTTTTTTACTCAAGCAAGACAGAATTATTGGGATATCATTAGTTCATTGTTTTCTAGCTTCGTTAGCCAACGATTGAGTTTGGCAGTCTTGCGATTGGCAGTTTGGCGATTGACATTGGCCAAAGATTTTTCTATTAGTTGGACCAACAGCTAACACTGCGTCTGAGTCAACGTTTGGCTGATCTTTGGTCTAAAGATATGAGTTGCCATTTGACCAGCAGTCATGTTTACTGGAAAAAAACTGCGCTAATAATAACAATAAAATATGATAATAATTGACCTTATTTTAATTAGAAACTTCAACTAATTTGTCGATTTTTTTAGGCAAAAATTAATTATACTTCTAGAATTACTGATTAAAATTGCTAAATATTTGTTTTTTCTTTAGCAAAGTAGTATATTTAAATGGGATCTCTGCAGGTGTCTACCTCATCACACACACACAGAAAAAGATTTAATATGCAAACTTCGTTCAAAAAATATTTATATCTAAAACAAAAATGTACTTTCCGTATGGAAATGGAAATAGAAATTCTGAAGTTAAAACTCATGCTTGACTTTTATTTTATTTCATTTATTTATTTATATATTTTTGGAAAAAGTACCACACATTATAGCAGTATTTGAATGTTGAACTATATGATGAATGTATGATGTATTACTGTTTGTATGTAAATGCGAAAAGAACACTTACTTGTGAAAATAACATTAGACTTGAAGCATTTGACCTAAGGAGAGACAGGAGGGGGAAGAGGTATTTTATCTGCTTTAAAAATTACTTTATGCATCCGTTAAATACTGAATTGATATAGCACTATAAAAAAGTTTCTACTGAAAAGATAGATCGGAAATAGCTATTAGTAGTCTTAAATCACTGAAATAATTGAGTAAATTTACTTTTTTCAGAACACTCTTACCATGATTTGCAAATTTTTTATCACAATAAGCGATCAAGGGAAATATTTAAGTTTCCATAATTGAAATAAATCCCCCGGGGATTGCAATCCTGTAAGCTACAGGATTTTGAAGTCAGCGTTTTTTTTTTTTTTTTTTTTTTTTTTTTTTAAACCTACAATAGTTTCTGAATAGTAATCATCGCTTTATTAAATGATCGATTTTTCTGTGATGAAATAAAGTAATTTTTTATTGAAAATACATACCAGAATTTTCTATTAGTTATTTAATTACAGAAATGCTGTTATTAAATATATCTAAGATTACTATCGGAAAAATATAATAGTTTTTTTTTATTAAAAAAAAAAACGCTGGCCGCGGGAATCTGCAGCTTGTAGAATTGCAATCCAGAAATGTGATCGAGGTTGTATTCCTCGAAAAGAAAGAGTATGTTTTCCAGTCAACAACAAAATCCACACAAAACGTTTTGGTTTTCTAATATTTATCTCTTTCTTTTATCAAACTGTTTTTCGAAAAGCATACTTTCGATTATGGGGACGTTCAGGGCCGGCTTTAAAGGGGCGCAAGTTCGGTGACCAATGTTGAATTCAGGCAGTGGCCCGGGGGGGACATCATCCCTCTGAGCCTGGAAATGTCCCCCCCCGGAAGATTTGAGATTTTATGCTTTCAATGGGCAAAAAGTGGAATTTCCCCCCCCCCTGGAGCTACAGAAATCCCTCCCGGACAAAAGTGTCTGAATTCAACACTGTGGGTGACCGCCGTGGGTTGACCGCCTAATAGCTAAGGGACGGAAAATTTCCAAAATATTTAGCCTAAATGTAAGACCTAAAACATATTATTTTAAGAACCAATGAAAAAATTTCTCGCAGGGCGCGGGAGTAATACCTGGGCGTAGTATCCACAGCGCGTCAGGGCTTTTAAAACTTTCCCTATGAACAAGATCTTAAATAGTACGCAAGAAGATTCCTCAATAGTATGCAAACACGTCTGCTTTGGTTTCCTATTCAGGAAATTCTTTCGATGTATCTTCAATTTCTTCATGATAATAAAAATCTCTCTCTTTTGACATTTGTCTTAATTGATGATTATTCGTAAGAAAATTATCCAAATTTAGTACAATAATCAGAATGTATGCTTATAGCCAGGGGAAAACATTGCAGTGGCTTAGGGGCGCAAAATTTTCCCTGGCTGAGGGCGCACCGGTCCTCGGGTCGATGGGCCGGCGGGCCAGTCCGAGCCTGTACTATACTGTTTACACACCTGTAGTTTCAGATTAATTCCGCATGTATTTTTCTAGATAGTTAACAAAACGTCTAAAATCGCAAGTGACCGGTCATCTTTGGCAATATAGTGTATATATATATATATATATAGATTTATATAGAATTCTAATGTAAAATCTGGAACTATTACCTTGGAGAATTACTGATATATTTACACACTGCATGTACCCTTCGTAACATTCAGTTACTTTAAATTTAAAATTTGTACTAGACACTTATCATAAAATATTCTTAAGCAAAAGTCCCTTAAGAATTTTACAAATATTCGATATTCGATATTCAATGAATTATTATGTGTACATATTGCAGTATATCATATGTACCAAATTTTATTTTTCAAAAGTGATATAGCCACTGCATATTGTTTCTGTCAAAGTATATCCAATATCTTCATCTGCAGGTATTCCAGAAATCAAACATTTCGAATAACTAAATTTCTCCATAGCTAGTAGATTTCGAATTTTATTTACAGCACTTTCAAATTCATTTTGAAATGCGCGAAATTTATCTAGTTCACCATAAAAACTTGTTTATCTGTAATTTTGGAAACTTTTACATTTTTATATTTTGGTATTATCATGACATGTCAATACTGAATCAACATTGTGAACATAAGCAATATTTTCCTTACAATGTAAAACTTTATCCATACTTAGATATATATTTTTTCACTGCGTTTCACGTCTCTTTCATTGTTTATTCACGCTTAATTTTTAAAGAAAAATATAATGAAAAAAAAACCATTACCAACTGCAAGTCAAAATTCAAGGAAATATCGACATATTGCTCAATGAAACCAGTTTTCAAATCGAAAGATCAACAATATTTTGGGTGATGCATGAAAATTGAAAAATATATTCTACTTTCTAATCAACTTTATTAAAAAGTATATAAAGTTCAAATCCAATAGGTTATTAAAAGGTGGTTTAATCGTCATCAATATGTAAATAAATAATATATATAATAATAGAAATTTTAGGCACAAAAGAACATAATGTCACAAATAAGGGCGCATCACATATAAGAATAAACACCTAAACCAAAAAAATTTTCCGTGTGATATTAAAGTAAGAGAATATATAATATAGTTACATAGATCTTTTACAAATAAACTGGAATATCCGTTTATATTAAAAACACAGGACAATAGCTGTCATTCTATGCTTGATTATCAATAATTTTTTTGACAGCATGTTTCTTGAAAACATGTATCAATTTTATCTAGATAAATTGAATTATCTTCAGTCATAAAAAGTAAAACAGATTTTTATTACTATCCTTTATTATTATTTTGCTAGAAGATGCTAATATCATTTTATGTAAATAATATCCACAGAAACATAGGCTATATATTATCCTGTTACATGAAGATCTTATACTCTATTTATTATTATAACAATTTCATAGAAAATAAACAGCGTTTATATTGACCGTAATTAATTTCCCAAGGGATATTTGCCAGTAGCATCTAATTTATGAGATAAAAGCTAAAGTTCTTTGTCTTCAATCTAAAATGTTTTGTTTCTGGTAATAGAGTGAAATAAACTTTGGTAATATGTCATCAAATAACATAAAATAATATATACATATATAAACAGAAAATAAATTTTCTAATTGTAACAAAATTTAAATGCTGGTATTAATTACTTTACTTTATCAAAAAATATATAAAGTTCAAATCTAATAGGTTATTAAAAGGTGGTTTAATCGTCATCAATATGTAAATAAATAATCCATTTAATAATAGAAATTTTAGGCACAAAATAACATATTGTCACAAGTAAAGGAGCATCCCTAAAGTATCTAAACACAAAAGAAACTAAAGTCATCAAGTAAAGCGCTAAAATTTATATGTAGAACAATCTACAAATAACAGAGAAAGTGAACTAAACTTTATTTCCATAGAAAATGAAGCGCACCAAACACACGCTAAAAATATTCCGTTCACAAGGTATATTTTATGCATTCTTATGTAAATATTATTTTTAACTGTTTTATATTTTCTTGAATTAAGATAAAGTTCAATTCATTTTTTAAATTTCTGAATTTGAAGTAATGGTGCACTGGATATGGGTTTTATAGAAATAAATTTCAGCCCTTTTCAAAAAATTATCAAATAAAAACCTTACTGCATAGGTTTAGAAATTTATTCCAGTTCGAAGATGATTTTTCGTTCTATGAATGTAGTTGTTATTAATTAAAAATTTATCTCATCAAAAACAACTCGTTGTAAATGATCCCGCCAAGCCACAAACCTAAAACGTCAGTCACAAAAAGAAGTGATATCACATAAAAATAAGCGATATAGAAGTGTATACTCCGAGTCTCGTGTAAAAATCAAACATAATGTCATAATGTTTCCAAAGGACTCGAAGTGAGGTACAGTATGTGAAAACTGCTTGGCGACCGGCAGGCTTTTATGATATATGTAGTATATCAATTTTGAAAACCGAAAAATAAATTTTATATTTTTGTTATACCACTTTTATAAATATTTTTGTATGCGAAAGAACTGACAGAACGCATTTTCCCCCAGATCTATGCCATTCCCTTACGCTAGAATTACTGCAATTTATCTCAATTTAGTTAACGTTTATTATAAGGTTTATATATATATATATATATATATATATATATATATTAACTCAAAATCTTTATACGTTTACTTAAAAAATCCTCTTCGTAAGAGTGGTGTTTTTAGTTTAAACAATGGTAAATAAAATTAACAAATTGATTTTTCAAGCTCATAAATAAGAAAGGACATGCAAACACAGAAGATTCAACTTTTACAATTTTATGGGAGCAAAATAAATAAATAAATAAAAGAAAAGAAAAGAAAAGAAAAGAAAAATAATATAGCCATATGTAATTGCAGGAAACGCAAACATTATAAAAGCCTGCAGGTCGCCAAGCAGTTTTCACATACTGTACCTCACTCCGAGTCCTTTGGAAACATTATGAGTGGTGATAGACTTTTACACGGGACTCGGAGTATGCACTTCTATATCACTTCTTTTTATGTGATATCACTTCTTTTTGTGACTGACTTTTTAGGTTTGTAGCTTGGTGGAATCATTTACAACGAGTTGTTTTTGATGAGATATCACTCCTTTTTGTAAGGTATTTAATTTCAATTATACGGATTCTATTTTTATTCAGAAAAGAAAAGATGAAAGGGGCAAAAAAATAATAGTGATGCTATAAACAGAATTATACATCAGAATTATACAATTTATTGAGTGACTTATTCCAATGTACATGAAGCTACCATAACAACGGGGAAACTTTTATATTAATTTCCTTATATTGTATTCATCAGATTATTTATGACATATTTATTTTCCTTTTTGCTTTTGTTTATATCACTCTTCCGTTTATATACATTCAAAAACAAAAAATAGACAATTTTACAGTACAAACTAATTAAAATACTACAGTTTCAGAAAAATGTGGAAAAATAAGAAGCACTTTTTTTCGGTCAACTACAACGATAAGTTTATGGAACATACTTTACCGAGAATAATCAATTTTTTTTTCTACGAACCTATTTCTATTAGTATAAAAATTTACAGGGATTTTTATACTAACATATTAAATATATTATTTTTGAAAATTACTGAGCACCTTAGAAATTTTTTATTTGTTTAAGTTTTTTAACTCAACGTTTCGAGAATTTGAAAAATATAAAATTCGCAACGTTTGCAAAATAATAAAAACTATTAAAGTGATTTCTGTTCATATAGTCTGTTCATTCCAATTCGGTGATCCTAAAATATAGGTCCCCAAACTCCGGCAGTCCATGAATTAATTAGGACATATGTATGCAACTGTTAAAATGTTCTCAAAGTTGACAATAGAGGCAATAAGTATAGTTCGGCAAATATGAAACACGGCATTGCTTCATCATGGCTGTGTTTCGTGAGGTGTTCGTTCTGCGAACTTAAAAATCTCACGCGAAAGTGTTCGTTAACCGATTTGTTCGTAAACCGAACAGTTCGTTACCGATCACCTATTGTATACGAAATTTAGCATTTTAAGTTCGTCATAGCCGAAGATTCGATGAAAGGCAAGTATTTATACGCAAAACTTGTAATCTTGGGGTAGCAACATTTTTACACTCTATTACTCAGCGCATGAACGTAAAGTTGGAATTTTGTAATCGCTATTTCAATCAATTCCTGATACGCTAGAATTATATATTTATAAATAAACACAGTTTTTTTAATCGATGAAAATACTACATTTTAATACATTTAGAGCTTAACATCGACGAGATTTCAGACGGACAAAATGAACTCATATTAAATTTTAAAGCAAGATAATGGAACCTTACAGAGATTGAAACAGTGTAAAATCATTAAAATACATCTCACTCAGTAAATATACATCGGTTGTAATGTAATCAAGATCTTCTAAGAGACTCTGTAAACGAAACATATATGCTTCAACGCCGCTTTACAATAGAGAGGATGTAGTAACATATTTGAATATCTTGTGTAGATAGCCAATTTGACAAAAGCTATGCAATTTACTATTGTTTTTCCTCTGTGTTAAGTACAGGAATCATGTACTTCAACGTAAAAATTCGCTAATTACACAACTTTTTAGTCTTATTAAAAAAGCTTTTGAGTTAGTCTGTAAACGAACAGTAAATTCTACAATTCTGTTTAACAATAGTAAGCTAACTTAGGTCGTTCGTAGTAACATATTTTAACATCATGCGCATACGTTCTTTTTGAAAAGAGTTAGACCATTTAATTTTTTTTTTTTTTGCTTCATCTTAAGTATAGGAATAAATCACTTTAATGTGGTATACATAAAAAACTAATTAATATTTTACACGAAATATTAAACATTTAAACTACTCATAAAAACAATTCAAATGCTGTAAACCGTGTAAAAATCGGATAATTACACAACTCTTTAGCCCTAAGTCAAAAGATCTTTTTTGAGACCCTGTAAACGAACCTTAAATAGTTACGATTTTTTATAATAGGAAGCTTACTTGGGTCGAGTGTAATAACATATCTTAATATCATGTGTATACGACCATTCTGAAAAGAGTTGAGTCAGTTATTATTTTTTTGCTCTATGTTAAGTATAGGAATCAATAACTTTAAACTAATATAAATCAAATTAATATTTTTACATGGAACTTACAAAGGTTTGAACTACTCATAAAAGCAATTCAAATGACGTAAACCGTGTAAAAATCTGTTAATTACACATTGCTGTAGCCCTGTCAACAGTTTTTTGCTCTATATTAAGTATAGGAATCAATAACTTAAAACTGATATAAATCAAAAACTAATAAATATTTTTACATGAAACTTACAAAGGTTTGAACTACTCATACAAACAATTCAAATGACGTAAACCGCGTAAAAATCCCATAATTACACATTGATGTAGCTCTGTCAACAGTTTTTTTTTCTATGTTAAGTATATGAATCAATAACTTTAATTTGATATAAATCAAAAACTGATTAATATTTTTACATGAATTTTACAAAGGTCCGAACTACTCATAAAAACGATTCAAATAACGTAAACCGCGTAAAAATCCGATAATTACACATTGCTGTAGCTCTGTTAACAATTTTTGGTCTGAACAAGATTTAAAAAGTCCAAAAAACAGCACTTTTAAAGTCGCATTTACTTAAAACCCATTTGTCGGATTTTTCTTTGCTTTTGAATTCTTAGTCCTTTGGCACGCCCCATTCCATAGAATTAAGAATTTTATTTCTATCATAAATAGAACGCGAGATATAGATGTGTCAAAAACCCGTTTTGTCCCGTCCGCAAAATATAAACTAGAGTGCAAAAAAAAAAAAAAAAATCGTTTGGCATCCATTGGCGGAAATTCCTTTCATTTACTGTTCAATGCATTGCTGTTTCTTATGCTTGGCGAGAAACTCTGTCGAGTTTCTATGATAATTGTGAATGAGTACCATCTTTCAAATTACAAATGATAATTTATGATATTTTACGAGAACAAACTCGGAGGGTAATAGATAGGTTACTGTCATTAACAAAGTTTCACCTGTGTCGGTTCAGCACCCAAACATCCCCCCCCCCCCCACCCAGTGAAGTTTGAGATTCCTTGATTGAAAACTTTGTTGTAACTTTGTTGGCAATATGCTTATAATGAAATATAACACATGGTTCTTATACGCAATTTTCTGAGAGATCGATCTGTAATGTTTATTTTTCCAAAAAAGTTTATTTTGTCAATGAAAAATTCAATAATGAAAGCATGCTTTCAAAAAACGCAAGAACATTTGAAATTTTAGTCCGTGCGAATCATCGTCATTATGGCATACACTTGTTAATTGCCAATAGAATCAATTTTGTTGATGGAGAAATTAATATATTTACAGAAGCAATATTAGACGACCACAGTTATGTATTGCAGAGGAGAAAAAACGCGTTCAGAATGCTTTGTGAAATGATTTTTATGAATACACATTCTAAGACTTAAAAGCATATTTTAGTCTTTACAAAATATCTATCTGTTTAAAGCTTTATTTCGCATTATTTTTGATGCATTAAAAAATAATGAATTAAGATATTTTCAATATAAATATGCCACTGTTAATTTCTGAATATTCCCTATTTTTAGTGATGGAATAGCATAATAAATATTACAAAAAACGTATATAGATTAGCTGTTTTCCCTTTATTATAGTACAGATAACATATATTTTAAATATGAAGGTGTGCAGTATTGTGTAATAATTTTGTTGCAGAAATATGAATTGTTTTTTAAATTGTCAATTTTTCTTTAGGGGTTGTATAAAAATTACAAACAATTAAACTTTTTGAAAATTAATGGGGGAGACTATTTTATTAATGCTATCTTATTTCCTACCTTATTTTGAACACTTTTGTACTGCACACTGCCTACATATATCGACATGTAAATAGAAAAAAAAGTGAAACACATTTCGAACATTTTATACATTCTACACTTTATAAAAAAAATAACAATGATCTCTATCAGAAATTAATTGATATTACTTTATATTTACTTAATATTTATCGATACGATTGGAATGAATGTAACAGAATTGGTGCAGTGACTGATTAAGTAGCAGTTTGTTTTCTGAAATTATTCAAATAACTCACTTTCCATTATAAAAAAAATGTGGAGTTTGAGGTTATTGACTATTGATAATTTTAGAATTTAAAATCGTATTCGATCAATGCAAAACTATAAAATATATTAATATGAATGTGTAAATTGTAAGACAATGTAACGCAGTTAACGCAGTTTAATATGTTTTGTTAGGGCTTACAATTGTTTTAGCAATTTATAGTATATTTGAATGTTTCAATTTTAAAAAATTACAGAATTTTACTCTTTATAAAAAATAACATTAGATGACATACGCTCAAAACTAAATAAATTTTAATATAAAAAAAATTTATAATAATAATTCCAATGCATACTAAAGTTGCTAGAAATGTAATTATAAATAAATAAATATATACACTGCTCAAAACAATTAAAGGATATTGCAGTTTTAGGTGGATTTTGTATCTGGGAAACTTTTTAGCTGATTGATACATGGTCGACAGACATAGTAGGTTATATGAGAATAAATTACACATGTTTGGCAGAAAAAAATGCATTTTATTGCGCATTTGTGTACAAAAGGAAAAAAACACAATTTGTGCATATGAGAAAAAAAGAATAAGAAAAGGTGTTTTCTTCAAAGAAAATCATTTTCAGTAGGGGGTATGGTTTCCACGGGCGGCCAGCAACGTTGAACACCTTTGAGGCATGGACTCAATGAGGCTATTAATGACTAGTTGGGGTATTCTGCCCCACTCTTCCAGAAGAGCTCTTTCCAGTTCTTGGAGAGTTTGTGTGGGTTGTTGGCGGCCAGAAACTCGTCTTCCTAGAGCGTCCCAAACGTGCTCGATTGGATTCATGTCTGGAGAACACGCTGGCCATTCCATTCGAACGATTCCTTCCTCGAAAAGGAAATCCTCCACCAGGTTTGCACGATGTGGCCTGCAGTTATCGTCCATTAAAATGAAGTTATCTCCGATTGCTGCAGCGTAAGGGACTACAATAGGTCTGAGGATCTCATCCCTATATCGGCGACCAGTCAGAGCTCCATCTCGAATGATGTAGAGGTCAGTGCGCCCGTCAATGGAGATGCCACCATACACCAACACTCCTCCACCGCCAAATCTGACACTTTCGTGCACGAACGCAGGATTATTCCTACTGCCACGGTCCCTCCAGATGAAAATACGCCTATTATCCGGATGCACAGAAAAACGGGACTCGTCAGAAAACAGAATATTGCTCCATTCATTTCTCCTCCAGTTGACATGCTCGGTTGACCACTCCCTGCGGTCGCGACGATGCCTTGATGTTAATCTAACACATACCATCGGTCGGCGAGCATACAGACCTACAGCATGGAGCCGGTTTCGGACAGTCTGAGTTGAAATCGTGGTGCCTGTAGCCGAGCGAAGGTGTTGTTGAAGAAGAGTAGCGTTCATGTTTCGGTGTCTCCGAGCTGTTAACGCTAAATACCGATCTTCATTGGGCGTTGTTGCCCGTCTACGACCTTGCCCTGGTCTTCGGCCTGCACATCCACTCTCCAAAAAACGGTTCCAGATCCTGGAAATGACACTTTGTGATACTCCAATGGCTTGCGCTACTTCGGCTTGAGTTTGGCCCCCTTCTAACCTATCAACAATTCTCCAAGCTTCTGAATCTGTCAAATGACTTCGCTGAGACATCGTACTCATCGAAACAAAGCAATCACTGAATGCCGATCATCCTTGTCTTCATTCTCTTTTATCCAGTTGAAAGTCAAATTTCATTTGCTGCCGCTGAAGCGACGTTTTTGACGTCGAACTCAAAATTTGCATACTCCACAGTTTGAAAACCAGAAAAATTTGCATTTGTGATTCTCTTCTTCTATTTTCGGCAAAAAAAATTTCGTTTATACCTTTATTTTATATAAAACTTCAAATATCCTTTAATTGTTTTGAGCAGTGTATATATATATATATGCATTTCTTATAAATGCCTGCAGTGAGAAAATGTTTGGACGCAACATGGTTTTAATGCGTATACGCTTATGTTTTGATAAATATTAGATTGTGTTTTGTTTTATGTAACATTGAATTCAATAGCTGTTAAAATAGAAATTACTTTCTACAGAAGCTTTTTTGTATACAACTTAAATGAATTGTATATAAATGAATTAAACTAATGCTGATACATATCTAAAAAACTGAAACTAGATACTCTTTATTAATATAATTGATGTTTAATTTTGACGATAAAACGTAAACTCATTATATTTAAATTCGATCTTAATATCAACCAAATAGGAAATCATCATATTCACTATCTACCGCACCTGGAAGTTAAGATACAAAAGCTAGGTCAAACACTCAAATGGTATTAACCATTAACCCGATTGCATATCCTATGCAATCAGGGCCAACCAGGTTAATGGTCGGAGCATTTATTTGAGCGTCGATCAATATTTTTGCATTTTAGCGGAAGGTGGGGCAGATGCTGAATGCAAATGTAAAATAAAATGTTACTCTTAAAATCAGATATTTTTTTAAATAAAAGTTTCGCAGTATCTCTAGAATACAACAATGTGAATCCTGTATGACATAAAAATGAAAGAAAAATAAATTGTATTTATTTCGATATTATAAAAACTGAGAATATTTCACATGAGTGAATATGTTTAATAAGTTAACTTTTATTCAGAGAAGAATCCGCAGAAACTATCTGAATCATCTATGGATACACTGGTTGTTCCGAAATTCGACCTACCAATTAAGAGGGATGTTAGAAGGCATCAAGAGGATGACTACTTACTCTATAACATGGGGTCGCAAACCAAGTTTCATGGGAGAAAATAGCCAAAATATTTATGAAGAGTGTGACGTCGAGTGGAATAAAAAGAGCCAATAATAATTAGAAGAAAAAAAATATATGATTACGATACAATGCATTTCAACGTGACAAAAAAAGACGACGAAACATTTTTATCGAATATGTTCGAAGTTGCGGCCACGAAGGTCTTTGCACAGCAGACACCAACGGACGAAGAATTGCTCGACGCATTAAAACAAATTCCTATAAAATATGTCGTCGTCTCCTCTGACGTTGAACTGTAATGCATTGTAAACATGCTTTATGTCAAATAAACGATTTTCCTATTTATTATTGGCCCTTTTTATTCCACTAAACGTCACATCCTTCAATATATTTTTGCGATTTTCTCCTTCTAAACGTGATTTACGACCCCATGTTCTATGGTAGGTTTTCAACCTCTTAATGCTTTCTATCACCCCTCGTAGTTTATCGGTCGAATTTTGGAATACCCTGTTAAAGTGTAACTTTTGCTTACATAAATATTTAAATGATCAATATTTAAATAACTACATAAATATTTAAACATTAAACATAATAGTTGAATATCAAATAAATAATGGATAAACTAATGACCACTATAAACAGCTGGGAGGTTGAACATAATAAAAAAATCCTTATAATCATCTGACATACAAATGTATCATCTTACAAAATAATACTGTATATTGTGCATATTTAGACCAGCAGAACCGTTCATGATTACAAGAAGTTAGCTTTCATGAATCTATACACACAAGTCTTTGATGTAACAACTATTACCTCTAACAGATACGTTATTTTTAATATTCTATTGAATGATATGTCAAAAAGTTCATTCTCATAATTTTAATTATAAAGAATATTTTTAAGAAAATTAATTTACTGTTACAGACTTTTTTTTTTTTTCAGACATTTTCTCTAATGTTTTATCAATTATTTTATGCGAATAATGTTTATTTATTTATGTAAATTTGTACACTGCACCATGTAAACAGAATAAGATAGATTTAACGTTTTCTATTTCTAAATATTATGTTAAATAGTTTTCTCAAATAAAATAATTATTTTAATTTAAATGAAGAAATTTTTGTAATGTAAGGAATCTGCACATGATATTTTTCCTTATAGTATGTCATATGATACCTGGCTCTTTGTTTATTTAAGGATGTTTAACGTATCATTTTAATTTCTTCTATCTATAGATAAAAGAAGAAAGTATTGTAATCGAATTTTTTTTTTTGACGGATTTACACGTTTTAGGTTTGTCAGATATTTAGAAAACATGTTTTTACAAAAAGCCTGTCGGTCAGTCTGTCTGTCTGTGTGTCCTAATTGTATCATCGAAAAGTATATGAAGTTATGCTTCAAATTAAACCATTTTTTCTATGATTTTGGCTATGGCCAGCAGGTCCTACTTGAATTTGGGGACATTTCGACGAAAGGGTGCGCTGTGATCGCGATTTTGTTCCATTTTCACTATTGTACCATCGACAAAAGTGTATGAAGTTATGCAGATAATTGAACCAAATATTTTTCCTATGTTTTTGGCTATGCCAGCAGATTCCACTTGAATTTAAGGATATTTCGTTGAAAGGTGGCGCTGCGATCACATTTTTTGTTCCATTTTTAGCTCACAGGCTATCAAAGCCTGAGAGCTTATGTGCCCGCCGGTTCTGTATGTACGTAACGCGATAACTCTTGATAGAACTAACCGTTTTACTTTAAATTTTGTTTATAGGTTCCTTGTGATAAGGCGCTTCCCTGATTAGTTTTGGAGGTTCATTGGTTAAGCATAAAGGGGGGAAATGGGGGGCTAACCCCCCATAATTTAGATAAATAGGTTTTTCATGCAGAATTATCCCATTTTCTTCAAATTTTGTATATAGGTTCATTTTGATAATGCGCTTCTGTCAATAGTTTTGGGGATTCATTGGTTAAGTATAAAGGGGGAAAGGGGGGATACCCCCCCTAATTTATATAAATAATTTTTTATGCAGAATTGTTCGATTTTCTTCAAATTTTGTATATAGGTTCATTGTGATAATGCGCTTCTCTGAAGAGTTTTGGGGGTTCATTGGCTAAGTATAAAGGGGGTAAGGGGGGGGCTAATCCCCCCTTAATTTACGTAAATGGGTTTTTCATGCAGAATTATGCGATTTTCTTCAAATTTTGTATACAGGTTAATGGTGATAAAGCGCTTTCCTGATTGGTTTTGGGGATTCATTGTTTAAGTATAAAGGGGGTAACGGAGGGCTGTCCCCCCCCTTAATTTATATAACTGCGATTTTCATGCAGAATTATGCGATTTTCTTAAAATGTTGTATATAGGTTCATTGTGATAAGGCGCTTTCCTGATTAGTTTAGGGGGTTCTTTGGTTAATTATAAAGAGGGTAAAGGGAGGGGGGCTTATCCTCCCCCCTTAATTTAGATGAATGTGTTTTTCTTGGAGAATTATCCGATTTTCTTCAAATTTTGTATATAGGCTCATTGTGGTAAGGAGCTTCCCTGGATAGTCTTGGGGTTCATTGGTTAAGTATAAAGGGGGATACGGGGGGGGTAATCCCCCTTAATTTAGATAAATGGGTTTTTCATGCAGAATTATCAGATTTGCTTCGAATTTAGTATATATGTTCATTGTAATAAAGGGCTTCCCTGATTAGGTTTGGGGGTTCAATTGTTAACTATAAGGGGGTGGGGGAACGGGGGGATGATCCCCCTTAATATATTGTCGATTTCTTTATTTTTTGAGGGGCTTATTTCAAATTCTTTGAAATAGGTGTATAATATACAATTAGTGTGAATAGCCTGTGAGCTCAATGCCCTCAGTTTAACTGGGCAGTTTTTTTAATATTATGTCATCGAAAAGTGTATGAAGTTATGCAGATAATTGAACCGAATTTTTTGCATACGTTTTTGACTATAGCCTGCAGGCCCCAGTTGAATTTTGGGATATTGAGCTTGAGGGAAGCGCTGTGATAGCTATTTAAAGATTTCAGTTTCAAAAAGTTGTACAACAAAATTAGAAATCCTAAAATATTTTTGCGTTAAATGTTCGGCCTTGATCCAAGGATTCCAG
The DNA here is from genome assembly GCA_963931845.1 of Maratus michaelseni. NCBI lineage: Eukaryota > Metazoa > Arthropoda > Arachnida > Araneae > Salticidae > Maratus > Maratus michaelseni. The sequence goes on from OZ007593.1 coordinate 305,011,164, forward strand.
AGCATTTTTTTTTTAAATTTGCCTCTATCTTAAAAAATGGCTGAGATATAGCAGTTTAAAATTATAGGGTGGCTGACATTTTAAAACAATACAGCAGAATTCCACTATAACAGGTTTAATGTATGAGTTTTAGTGAACATGGTTTCTCCAAATGTTCTTTCATTGTTGTAACCATCTTTTCAATACTTACATGCTTAACACTATATATTTATATTCGCCAACGTCAAATTCTTGCCAAACCTGGCGACAATTGGCGAAATATCGCTAAATTTGGCGTCAAAAATACGTTGTCATATATGAAGCCAACTTGGCTATGTCTGTATAATTTGGTGATATTCTCATTCAAATTCAATATTGACGAGAACTGGAAATGACTCTTCTGTAATCGGGTTCCGCGCATTTTAGCTTCGTGTATTTTCAGTAGAATTAGCTAAAATCTCAAAACCGAGCAATAAGATGGCTATATTTTTTCGTTACAGGCCAGAAGGAATTTCGTAGTTTAGTATAATACATCGGCTGCTCGCATCCAGGTAACCAGACCATTCTCAAGCAGCCATTGTTTAACAGAATGACAATTTTTTTTTTTTTTTTTTTTTTTTTTTTTTTTTTTTTTTTTTTCTTTTTTCTTTTTGTGCGATGTGATTTTGAAGCATTAACATGTATGAGATAGAAGAAAATTTGACATTGGCATATCCGACTAATATATTTTGTTTTACTAATTCATACACACACTTGTGATACAAATTTCAAAAAAGGAAATTTCAGTTCAGCTTCTTATTTTCAACTTATTATATAATTTCGACAGAGATATTTTTTTTATTTGAGATACACCAATGCACTTTGCATATTACCGGGATATAGAAGCGATCCAATCGTTACGGCGTAGTCAAATTATAACTCTTTTCTTTTATAGTTTCTTGATATTGTGTGCAATTAGGCAGATTTTCAAAGAAATAACGGTATCATTAAAATGTCCCTTCTATTTAATCAAACTATACCGTTTGTAATCTCATATGAATTGCAAATGAAGATTCACTTTCAAGATTATAGATTAAACAATAATAATTTCGCTTGTAAATTTGATAATATTTTGAGAAATTTTAACGCTTGTTTGTGCAGTGTATTATTTCAAGAAAATTCTACTAAAGTATTGTTGGGAAGATTTTGGGGTGTTAATTCCCTACAAGGTATCACAAGTTGATAAAAGAGAAGGAATAGTGGTTAGTACAATTTAGAAGAGCTTTATTGCTTAATCGCCGCGTTGTGAAGACGATAAAAAAAATAAGCAAGCTCCGGTTCGATATTTTTTAACGCTGATCTAGAATATCTGCGACCGCAAAATAATAATAAAAAAATATACAAAAGGAAAGGGAATGCACTTAATGCATACAATTACAAAGAAAGAAAGAGAAAAATAATGGAAAAAAAGCATCCTAAAATTTTACAAAAAAATAACTTTTTATTTTAATTAAGAGGAAGACAATTAGAGTTGAATTGCTAAAAATGGTTCTCGCGACTCTGAAAAAGAATAAAGACACAAAAATACATAATCTTAATAATCGTGTTAATACAGTTTTTTTTGTTAATTTAAATACCTGAAATACCGTTATATATATATCAGTGTCAATTAAAATCTAATCAATCTAAATCAGTGTCATATTAAATATATTAATTTTATTTCAATAAGGAGCACATACAGAGTATATAAAGTAATTGAATGCTTTTATGTGGCAAATTATCTGAACATTACTCAAACTTTACACTGTTAAAAATTTTGTGAGTAAAACAGATTTTGGAGCAGAAGCAGCTACAACCATAAGATGGTGCAATCGCGTTCCAACAGTAGGAGCTAAAGTTGAATCGGATCTAAAAATGGTGGAACGAAATTAAACCTTATGGTTGCCGTTACTATAGCACCCAAAAGTGCTTCAACCCACTACAAACGTTTTAACAGTGAGCACACGTATTTGTTTTTCTGCTGGAAAAAGCATTACAATTTCAAAAAGCACCAAAAACCATAGGCTATAAAAAACAATGAATACGAAATTTCTGTATTGCCCTGTAAAATAATTACACAAACAAACGTTTTTAAAGAATTTCAAAAAAGTCAAAATTACAATTAAAATTCGGGATTTATTTGTATGGTTATTTTTTTAAAATGTACAGACTTGAATTTTACACAGTCACCATGGAATTACATTGTTTTCATCAAATGTACAGACTTGAATTTTACACAGTCACCATGGAATTACATTGTTTTCAAAATGATGAATACTACAATTTTTTACATTCCAGATAATTATTATTTTGGAGACATTGTGGAAGAGGTGAGAATAAAATTAAAAAAAAAAAAAAAAACTATTAATGAATATGGACACAATGTTCCCTTGAAAATAATTATTTAAAATTTTGATAAAATAATAGTTAAAAACTTGATAAATTTGAGAATAAAAGAATGAGGCCTAAAGTTACTGTCACATAAAAATATAAAATTAAATTAAAATGGACCAGCCGGGCACGAGAATCTTATTCTTTAAACAAAAATGGCTCACCCATACTGAAGGCTGAAGATAACTGCATTCAGGCGTTAGGGCTAGGTCGCCCCGACCCGAGTCTACACGATACTTGGACGTCTACATCAGAGAAGTTGCACTTTCCACAAATTTTGGAACACTGAAGGCTTTTTCAGAGGGGAGCCTGCCACTTCCACTGGGAGCCTTTTTTTGCCGCCCCTCTCGTTCCTCAGAGATTGGCTGGGTCAATTTTTGAAGTGGTCACTCTCTGTAAAAGTGATATTGAGAATGCATATGTGACGCTATCATGAGGTCACCTTTCCCAAAACGACCAGTACATTCCTTTGTACTCTAGTGAATATCAGGAGTTGCCCCGACCCGAGTCTACACGATACTTGGACGTCTACATCAGAGATGTTGCACTTTCCACAAATTTTGGAACACTGAAGGCTTTTTCAGAGGGGAGCCTGCCACCTCCACTGGGGGCCTTTTTTTGCCGCCCCTCTCGTTCCTCAGAGATTGGCTGGGTCAATTTTTGAAGTGGTCACTCTCTGTAAAAGTGATATTGAGAATGCATATGTGACGCTATCATGAGGTCACCTTTCCCAAAACGACCCGTACATTCCTTTGTACTCTAGTGAATATCAGGAGTTGATGTTGCTAGGGTCAAAATTGCTAATACCCGCTGATCCAAAATAATAATGTGGGATAAAATTTAGAAAATTATATTAATGGAAAAATAAATAAAATATTGATATTTAACTATTTAAATGCTTTAAACTGATATCCATATTTATGGATGGAAAATAAAAATTAAAGAAATATTTAAAAAAAACTTTAGAAAAAAAACAAAGAAAAAGATTGCTAAAAAAAAAAAAAAAAACTTTATTAATTACAATAAATTAAACTTAAATAAAGAAATTAAAAAATGTGCCATGTTGATTGTTTATCTCCAACATGGCTCTCACCTCTTTGTACAATAAACAAGAACGAAAAGTCATGCGTCAAGCCTAGATTATGTAGCACTTTCCAACGTTTCCAAAATTATTTTACAAAACATACCGTTTAACAAGCTAAAAGATATCATCTAAGTAAACAATTTGGAAAACGCATAACATATTTAAAAACATCATTTCAGGAATTTCCAACAGATACAATATTCGGAAAAATATCCGAATACTTTTATTCAGCCCTGTATATGATCTATAGATTTGTATATATACTATATAGGATGCTAAATTTTAGCTTAGTTAGGAAACGCGTAGCACAGTTTAAAATTCTTCTTCTGGAGTTTCTGTCAATAAACGGAAATGTGTTCGCGAACTTTTGTGCTGCCCTGTATAGGATCTACAGAATTTATGCATACCACGTAATAGACGAAAAGCGAGTTAAAATTAAAATCGTGTTCAGTAACTTAAAACGCACTTCCAGGAATTATTGTTAACAGACAGTAGAGAATTCTTTTGTGTGTCCCTGTAAATGAACGAGGACTGCTATACACACACTATTCTGTAGTAAGACTCTTGTAATGCACCTTAGTAATATATATAAATTTCAATGCGTTTAAAATAGTGAAACATTATTTAATAAAACCGCAGACGATTTTTCTCCATAGACGTAATTTAACGGAATTCTTTTGACTGTCCCTGTAAAGTAACTATAAGTGCTATGCACACCCTATTCCGTATTAAGCTTTTTCTAATGCACCTTAGTGATATATATAAATTTCAATGCGTTTAAAATAGGGAAACATTATTTAAATAAACCGCAAATGATTTTTCCCCATAGACCGCAATGTAACGGAATTCTTTTGCGTGCCCCTGTAAAAAAACTATAAGTGCTACACACTTCCGTTGAAATAGGGAACATGCCATAGATAACGACAATAACATATAAGAATTGCAGAACAATCCGAGCATATTTACGGGAGTTAGAGCACGGACAGACGGCAGACGGCAGACGGCCAGACAGCAGACGGCCAGACGGCAGACGGCCAGACGGCCAGACAAACCGAAGTCATAAGCACTTTTCAACTAGGTTGGAAAGTGCTAAAAAAGGGTAAAAAAAATACAATGAACTGTCCGTTCAGAAAGAAGTGGATGTTGAACATGGCCTGTCCTCCTCATTCAGAACATCTATGTTGTAGATTCACTGTATCTACTTCATCTCCTGGTTCTCTGCAAAAGGAAACTGGAACTTGTTTAGGAAACTAATTCTCACAATCTTGTGTGCTGTTTATGTATGAATGTGTGTTTGTGTGTTGTGTGTGGGTGGGTGAGCCTGTGATATGTTTACATTTAATTCCACCCGCGCTGGCTTCGCGAAAGAAAGAGTAACAATGCATAAAATTTAGAGCAAAATACCGAAAACCAAGTGGGGATCCAAAGTGTGAACATCTGCTTTTAACAATACTTGTGCAAAAGAGAATGATAAATATACATAACAATCTGTAAATCGATATAAAAAATATATATATGAGGCAGCAACTGTTTTACAAATTGCAAATTTGTGTATAAAGAAAAACTACTCTTTTCTTTTCTTTTTTTTAATTTAATCTCCAATTATTATTTATTAAATAGTGATACTTTATTTTACTACTGTTGTATATAAATGTGACAAATATGCATATACGTTACCGATGAATGAAAACACAAGCAGGCCCTGCCCGACAGAAAAACAAAACAAAACAAAAAAAACAAGGTTTGTTTACCAACACTGAAAACCGAAACTAGGGGAATGAGTAAAGTTTTGCTTCCCGAGGATGTGCCGGACGGAAGATCTTCACGGCGAAAAGGCGCGCGTGGGGGGAAGGGGGGGGGGGATTGCCGTAATGTTGTAGCTGGGGATTGGGTAGTTCTCTTGGAGTGCGTACATAGACCTTTAATATACGGCGGTAGATTATTCCTCTGAGAGTGTGTATCACTGACAAAAGTATGAATGTGAGAGTATTGTCACAATTTTTGATGATGTTTTGCTATTTTTATTTATTTATTTACTTACTTTTATATTTGAGAATTTAAAGAAAAACAGGAATATTTTAGATTTAAAACGAGATTTAAAACCTATGAAGGATTCTAAAATGCCATAAGTATATTATGAATATGAATTGGTAGGAAAAATATTAAGTTATTACATTGAGACATTATGTTATTTAGGTAATTAAATAAAAAGTGTTTTCTAAAATGCCTGAAATTCAATTGTTACATTATAAACAGAGCTTCAGTTATTAGAGGTTAAATTCCAACAATGCACTTCAGTTAACAATATCACAATCGAATGAGAAATATTAAAGAATACATATAAAAAAATAGAGTGTTATTAGGAACACTGAAAAATTAAAAAAAATAACTGGTATCAAAATCCAAGCTAAGTGACCAAAAAGTCGAAAAGAAATTCAATTAGTTGGTTACGCACATCAGAAAATAATAACAGCTACAATAAGATAAATTTAGAGAGTTCATAACATATTGCAAAAGAAAATAGAGATATATAGAAAAGAACTGTTAAAAAAATAATGGTTAAAAAAACATATAGAAAATTTTATGAAAATTATAATATGTATAAATATAGTTCAAATCTGAAACAATTACATGTGTGTTTTCATCGAGTATAACGCTGGATGGGTGGGTAGTACTGTACCTCCTCTAAAGTCGTGTAATGTATGTGAATGAAAAAAAGTGGCTCGAGAAATACTATACATAATTTTAGCGACAATGCTTCCCTTAGAAGGTTTATTTCTACATCGCAGTATAGGTTTACATTTCCCTATGGCCTAGTGTTTACATAGTGTTGTGTGCTGCCCTGAACCAAACATGCGTTTAACAGAATGACATCTAAACAAATAACAATTTCACTAATTAAACCAGTTACACATTTTGTATTTTTAATACAAACTTGTCATTTACTAAAATCCTTCTTAAAATTAGATTATCAAAATATCATTATTTTATTTTTCTTTGTTTATTTGTTGACTTTGCTTTCACATTCGCTTTCGATATAAAATAATTATTAATTGCAAATAAAAAAAATAACCGTTACCCACCATATTTCAAAAATATTAAACATTGTCGAGCATTTGCATGATGTGCAAAGATTTAGTTAAATCAAAATTAGTTGAACATTTTGTGTGTTATTTTCGATTCTGCAGAACGGATTCACTAATCAATTTACATAACTGCCAGCAGTCATAGGCTAGGAATAAGTTAAATTCCATTTCGCAGAGCCGAAACGGTAACATAATGTAAGGCAAGCGCCTGCCTTACAATGTTTAAAATGTACCAATGTTTTTGACCGGTGGCTATCATGCAATATGAAGTTGATGCCAAATTATATTAATTTACTGTTGTATTAATTTTAATCATTATTTATTTATTTAATTATTTTTATTTTTATTATTATTTAATTATTTAATTATTTTTATTATTTATTTATTTATTTATTTATTGCCCAATGATGTGAAGTAATGGTTTGTTTATTTATTTACTTATTATTTAAAATACATTTGATTTATTATTGTATTTTTGTGTGTCAGTGTGTGACTTACTCGGTGTTGTTCCATGTCTATGAAAAATGTATCTTGTTCAAGTTGAATAGAAAATGAAAAATAAATGTGAAAGTGTGATGATCAGGAATCTAATCATAAATTATCATGAGATCAAATAAGCATAAGAACAAAAATTGTCGACGAGAGTAAATGTGTCATATAACGTGAATCAATGTGTAATGACTGTTTGTGTCTGACGCATTATTAACTAGAAATAATGGCTGGTATATGAGTACTCTGTGTTTGAATGTGATGTAGCCGAATGCAATAAATTACCACTTTATCTCTAATGTAATCTGCTAAGAATAAACACCGCATTCTAAATTCGTACCGTGTGTAAACCGAAAATATATACAAAAACACATACAATAACATAAATACACTTAAAAATAACGATGATTTTTTTTTTTCCATTTCATTTTAAAATCATTTTTCATTAGTACTAAATTCTTTTTTTTTTTTTCTTATATTTGTTTATTTTCTATATACAATTTTTCAATACTTTTTATCATCATTTTTATTAAAAAAATAAATAAAAGGACATTCAATAGGTTTACACACAGCCTGCCTCGAATGTCTCTAACCCAAAATGCAAGTTCCAAATAGCGAAAAATATATACAAGTGAATGCCATAATGAAAAATGCCTCCGATTAGCAAAATCGGCCCTGGGGAAGGGGATACTAAAAGTTCTCCCTGTGATCCAAATACTTAGAATCTGTTTTACAGATACAAGAGGGCTGGGGGAGGGGAAAAGAGTGCGCTCCCCTAACCCTGACTAATTCTACGTTCTAGGAGCAACTGGGGGAAAATGCTAGTTAGCGAACAGCATCAATTTGAACGAAAAATTCGTATAATCTCCCTACATAAATACACTTTATGTTAAAATTTCTTAGCTTGTAGAAAAGGTGTACTCTGAAAGTACACAATAAGGCAAAAAATTAACAAAAGCATGCAGTGTCTTCCATAAAAGCATTAAATTTTGTGTACAGTGTTAATGGTAAACAATAATTTTGATGAGCCAAAATGCAAAAAGGAAAAGAAAAATATATATACATATTTATTTATTTTTGACTTTATTTTTTGATTATGCCTAAAAATATTTTTCTGCGAGCAGTGCATGAAGAAATAGAACTTCAATAAATTCAACCAAATACTAAACTTGGAAATAAATTACACTTTTCCGTGAAAATTAGTTATCAATTTTCTATTTCTATCTTTCATTTTTCATTTTTTTACATGTATTTATTGATTGTATGCTGGCAGCATTTCATTATTATTATTATTAAAATGCATATTTATCTACTCATTGTGACTAATTTCCATAATTTATTTTAAATATTTTATTCCATATTCTTTTTTTAAATTAATTTAAAAGAAATCAATCTTTATTAAAAAACATATATGAAATAAAATTTCAGAAAAATTATGCAAATAATAACTCATGAACATGAAACATAGATTTTATTTCATTGTAAATAATGATAAATATATAAATTTTCTATGACATTTGAGTATATTATTATTTGACAACAAATTATTTCTATTGAGCAATTGTCGTTTCATTTTGATTATTTCATTTTACCTTACGATATGATGAAACTTCTTTTTAGATATACATTATTATTATACATAATACACTAAATAGTCACCACATTTAATTCGTCTTTAAGTATACAGGACCATAAGACAGTGCTCAACACATTACAATACATAATAATATATCATAGCTTTAAAAAAAAAAAAAAAAAACAATAACATTGTCCTGGTGAACGGTTGATTTAAAAACATTGCATTACCTTCATAGTCATTTTTTTTACAATATCCATATTAATGAACAACAGTGATCATAGTATTATTAGTTATAAAATTTTGTTAGAAAATCATGTATACAAAGCTTTTATTATTTATTGACATTTTTGTTTTATTTTTTATTTTATTTTATTTTACATTATTTTGTGTACTCCTTTGAAGGTGTATAAATACATTTTTTTTAAGTATTTTCTAATTTTCTAATTTTTTTTATAATATTAAATGTAATAGATTTAGATATACTATATTGGAATTTAATTATCTTTTAAGTAAGAAACCATAACAATTAGAAATCTCAATTTTAAAATTAAAAAATCATTGGTTTATATTACATTGGTGACACAATAATATCTAGTCCATCGCATCAATTATTAGACATTTTTCTTTATTGTTATTATTACTAGCAATAAATTTAAAACACAACTTTAAATATTCAAATTTTATATTCAAAATATTTTGTAGCTTTCAGTTCACACCAAGGGGGAAAATAATAAAATAAGATAAACTTCCACCAATGTCTCCTCTATGTAGATATATATTATATACCATACACATATATATGATTTTTTTTAAGCTGAATTTTATTATAATGATAGTAAAATACAAAATAAATTAATAGAAAGAAAAAAAATGGTGAAGTATATATAATTAGGAAAAAAAATAGGAAAGAAAAAAATATAATAAACCAGTATTAAATTCGCTACAATTAAAGAAGAACACAGATAATCAAAACCAACTCCTGGTTCTAGGCACCAGACCAAATACAATGTTGGGAAGATTTTGGGGTGTTAATTCCCTACAAGGTATCACAAGTTGTTAAAAGAGAAGGAATAGTGGTTAGTACAATTTAGAAGAGCTTTATTGCTTAATCGCCGCGTTGTGAAGACGATAAAAAAAGTAAGCAAGCTCCGGTTCGATATTTTTTAACGCTGATCTAGAATATCTGTGACCGCAAAATAATAATAAAAAAAAATTACAAAAGGAAAGGGAATGCACTTAATGCATACAATTACAAAGAAAGAAAGAGAAAAATAATGGAAAAAAAGCATCCTAAAATTTTACAAAAAAATAACTTTTTATTTTAATTAAGAGGAAGATAATTAGAGTTGAATTGCTAAAAATGGTTCTCGCGACTCTGAAAAAGAATAAAGACACAAAAATACATAATCTTAATAATCGTGTTAATACAGTTTTTTTTGTTAATTTAAATACCTGAAATACCGTTATATATATATCAGTGTCAATTAAAATCTAATCAATCTAAATCAGTGTCATATTAAATATATTAATTTTATTTCAATAAGGAGCACATACAGAGTATATAAAGTAATTGAATGCTTTTATGTGGCAAATTATCTGAATATTACTCAAACTTTACACTGTTAAAAATTTTGTGAGTAAAACAGATTTTGGAGCAGCAGCAGCTACAACCATAAGATGGTGCAATCGCGTTCCAACAGTAGGAGCTAAAGTTGAATCGGATCTAAAAATGGTGGAACGAAATTAAACCTTATGGTTGCCGTTACTATAGCACCCAAAAGTGCTTCAACCCACTACAAACGTTTTAACAGTGAGCACACGTATTTGTTTTTCTGCTGGAAAAAGCATCACAATTTCAAAAAGCACCAAAAACCATAGGCTATAAAAAACAATGAATACGAAATTTCTGTATTGCCCTGTAAAATAATTACACAAACAAACGTTTTTAAAGAATTTCACAAAAGTCAAAATTACAATTAAAATTCGGGATTTATTTGTATGGTTATTTTTTTAAAATGTACAGACTTGAATTTTACACAGTCACCATGGAATTACATTGTTTTCAAAATGATGAATACTAGAATTTTTTACATTCCAGATAATTATTATTTTGGAGACATTGTGGAAGAGGTGAGAATAAAATTTAAAAAAAAAAAAAACTATTAATGAATATGGACACAATGTTCCCTTGAAAATAATTATTTAAAATTTTGATAAAATAATAGTTAAAAACTTGATAAATTTGAGAATAAAAGAATGAGGCCTAAAGTTACTGTCACATAAAAATATAAAATTAAATTAAAATGGACCAGCCGGGCACGAGAATCTTATTCTTTAAACAAAAATGGCTCACCCATACTGAAGGCTGAAGATAACTGCATTCAGGCGTTAGGGCTAGGTCGCCCCGACCCGAGTCTACACGATACTTGGACGTCTACATCAGAGATGTTGCACTTTCCACAAATTTTGGAACACTGAAGGCTTTTTCAGAGGGGAGCCTGCCACTTCCACTGGGGGCCTTTTTTTGCCGCCCCTATCGTTCCTCAGAGATTGGCTGGGTCAATTTTTGAAGTGGTCACTCTCTGTAAAAGTGACATTGAGAATGCATATGTGACGCTATCTTGAGGTCACCTTTCCCAAAACGACCAGTACATTCCTTTGTACTCTAGTGAATATCAGGAGTTGCCCCGACCCGAGTCTACACGATACTTGGACGTCTACATCAGAGATGTTGCACTTTCCACAAATTTTGGAACACTGAAGGCTTTTTCAGAAGGGAGCCTGCCACCTCCACTGGGGGCCTTTTTTTGCCGCCCCTCTCGTTCCTCAGAGATTGGCTGGGTCAATTTTTGAAGTGGTCACTCTCTGTAAAAGTGACATTGAGAATGCATATGTGACGCTATCACGAGGTCACCTTTTCCAAAACGACCCGTACATTCCTTTGTACTCTAGTGAATATCAGGAGTTGATGTTGCTAGGGTCAAAATTGCTAATACCCGTTGATGCAAAATAATAATGTGGAATAAAATTTAGAAAATTATATTAATGGAAAAATAAATAAAATATTGAAATTTAACTATTTAAATGCTTTAAAATGATATCCATATATATGGATGAAAAATAAAAATTAAAGAAGATATTTAAAAAAAACTTTAGAAAAAAAAACAAAGAAAAAGATTGCTAAAAAAAAAAAAAAAAAAAAAAAAAAAAAACTTTATTAATTACAATAAATTAAACTTAAATAAAGAAATTAAAAAATGTGCCATGTTGATTGTTTATCTCCAACAAGTATTTAATTTAAAATTTATCAAATGTTAAGTTTTATTCTGATATATAAGGTAGAATGTATCTCGTTGTCTAATGAATACTTTGTACAGTGTACATTTTCTGACGTAAACTGTATTCAGCATGTTTTATCCAAACCTTTTACATAATAAAATTAAAACATCTTTTGTAAATATGCATCTATTTTACACATATATCTAAATGGCTTTTTTACTTAATTAAATGTAAGTTCAGGAATCTAAATCAGTGTCATATTAAATATATTAATTTTATTTCAATAAGGAGCACATACAGAGTATATAAAGTAATTGAATGCTTTTATGTGGCAAATTATCTGAATATTACTCAAACTTTACACTGTTAAAAATTTTGTGAGTAAAACAGATTTTGGAGCAGCAGCAGCTACAACCATAAGATGGTGCAATCGCGTTCCAACAGTAGGAGCTAAAGTTGAATCGGATCTAAAAATGGTGGAACGAAATTAAACCTTATGGTTGCCGTTACTACAGCACCCAAAAGTGCTTCAACCCACTACAAACGTTTTAACAGTGAGCACACGTATTTGTTTTTCTGCTGGAAAAAGCATTACAATTTCAAAAAGCACCAAAAACCATAGGCTATAAAAAACAATGAATACGAAATTTCTGTATTGCCCTGTAAAATTGATAGAGAAAAAAACATTTGAAGCAGGATTTGGAAAGATAACAACCCGTAACAATCTTCAGTAACATATCGGGTGGACCAAAAATGGCAGATGTGTATGAAAAATTAATTTAATTTTAGCCAGCAGCGAGAAATTCACGATTTGCTGCACCGTGTTTGAGAAAATAGAAAATCTTTGCATTTCACCTTCTTATGGTTGCAATTACTATTGTTTTGTAAAGTTGAACGATTGTTTACGATTTCATCATCTAATGGTGCAGCTGCTGCTGCACCAAGAGCTGTTTTACGCACAACAAAAATTTTAGCAGTGTAGGGTTTGAGTAACACTCAGATAATTCCTTCATTATATTATTATACATCAAATAAGAAATTTAATACTAAATACGACTGATAGCCCACAAATATTAATTAGTGGATCAGATTCTTTTAAAAAAGAACAAAAATTAATTAATAAATTATTAAAACAAATATAAAAATATAAGAAGTAAAATGAAATATTGTACGCTTTGATCATTTTTATACTATTCACAAATAAATTTTCTCCAAAAGTATAAAAAATTTAAAAGCTAAATTTATTTAAATAAAAACTGTTGAAAAATAACAGATTATTAATCTATTAATTTTTACAACCCAATTCTTTTTAGATGATATCTAATCCTATATTTTAAAAATTATATCCACAACATTTAATTAAAATTCCTTTGTGCAAATATTTAAAAAGTGAATTAATTTCTTGGTTACGAAAATTAAGTAGCATAGATCATTGTTCTGTACATCACATTTGCACATTTATTTTATAAAATAATTTAAGTAACATTATTTCTAGAGAAAAATATTCTTTTTTTTAAATTTTATTTTTATACTTAATAACACGTTATTTTAGAAAATATAAAAAGTTCATATGCAAATTCTATGATTGAAAATTACTTATGAGGTAACTTTCATTTAAGCACTATGTAAAAAGTTTATTAATAAAACATAAAATTAATTGAATATTTGGATTGCAAAATAATTTAAAACATTAGTTATTTTCTTTGAATTATTTTAATTGATGTAAAAAATATGGCAATAGGAAATTTTAAATAGACAATTTAAATATGAGAAATATATTGCATTTATTTAAAACGAAATTGATCTTCTAAAATAAATTAAACCTTAAAATTATAATATATATGTGTATTCTCACACACACACATACATAGATTTATGTATATACAGGGTGATTATAAAAAAACTATCCCGATATATGAGCCCCTAGCTGTCATACCGTTCACAGAACCTGAATGAAATTCTGGCCTAAAGTATTTTGAGGTATGCGCTCAAGAATCACTTGAAAAACAACAGTTAAATTCTAACAGTTACGGTTACAGTGACAAAATTTTGAAAATTTCAAATGGAAACACCTACTTTTTTTATTGGAATGTGATCTTCATAGTGAAAAACCATAAAAAGCGTTGGATCGGTACCTGTAGCACGAAAATCGTCGGCGCTAGACAGCCTAGAAGAATAGTGAAAACAACTAATAAGGACAGAGAAGCTACAGAAAACAAAACATTTTATTGTGTTTCATACATTTTCCATTTCACACACGACGACACTTTACATGCGGGAGATGGTGGATAGCACTGAACAATAAAATGTTTTACTTTCTGTTGCTTCTCTGTCCTTTATTGGTTGTTTTCACTTTTCTTCTCAGTCTGCCTAGCGCCGGCGATTTTCGTGCTGCATGTACCGTTGCAACGCTTTTTATGGTTTTTCACTATGAAGATCACATTCCAGTAAAAAAAAGTAGGTGTTGCTATTTGAAATTTTCGAAATTTTGTCACTGTAACCGTAATTGTTAGAATTTAACTGTTGTTTTTCACATGATTCTTAAGCGCATACCTCAAAATACTGTAGGCCAGAATTTCATTCAGTTTCTGTGAACGGTATGACAGTTAGGGGCTCATATATCGGGATAGTTTTTTTATAGTCACCCTGTATATGCATTTGCATGTATGAATATATAAGTAACATACATAAATAACTGTGAAATAAATACACTGCTCAAAAAAGTAAGTGGAGCAAGCAAAGAAATGAAGAGAACCGTGCGAGACAGCCATGTATGGGCATAAAATGAAAAGTACACTCGTATCAATGCACAATACAGATAAAAAGATGCAAAAAAAAATTATGTGAGCTTTAATTTTTTCAAAAGAGAAAAAGAAAATGAAAAGAGGGTTTAGGGCAACAATTTGGTTACATCTAAATGATAAAAAAAGCGTTGTTTATAAATGATACGAGATGTTTAATATGGCGTGTGATCCACTCTCAGCAGCTAAGACTACTACACCTGTTTTACATGGATGCGATGAGGTTATCAATAAGACATTAGAGGATACTGTTCCACTCCTCAAGAATATCAATCTCCATGTCCCGCACAGTAAACAGAGGCCTTGGTCTCGTTGCAATGTGTCGTTCGAGTTTGTCCCAAACATGCTCGATCGGATTCAGGTCAGGAGAGCATGCTGGCCATTTCATACGCTACATTGTTTCAGCTTCAAGAATGTCCTGCATATTACCAGCTGTACACGGTCTGGCATTATCATGCATGAAATCAAAGGAATCACCAATTGCTGCAGTGTCAGGTACCACAAGAGATCTTATTATGTCGTCTGCATACTTTTGGGGCATCAAAATGCCATTTAGAATGATATGCAGGTCCGTACTTCCACCTATGATGTTTCCAGTCCATACCATCAACCCACCTCGTCTATAATGTGATATTTCATGAAATAATGTGGGGTTATTTCGATTGCCCTTTCCCTCCATACCAAACCACGTCGAGTGTCACACTCCAGACTGAATAGGGACTCGTCTGTAAACACCATTTGACTCCAATGCGTTGTCTTCAATCTCGATGTTTTACAGCCAATCTTCTTTGGGCCACACGGTGGCTTGAAGCCAACGGAATAGAGACCATTGGTCTATGTGCATAGAGAGAACCCTGATGAAGTCTATTTCGGAATGCTTGACTGGATATCCTTCGTCCTTTTGCCAAGGGCAACTTCCTTTGCAGCTGCGTAGCAATGTCTGTTCTGTATCTACGAGCTGTTAACAGGATATACCGGTCATCAGATGCTGTGGTAGCAGGTGGCCGACCTTGCTCTGGTTGACGTCTAACATTCCTTGTTTATTGGAATCAATTCCATACCTTTGCAATGACACTTCTTGTGACTCTAACAGCGTCCACTACACTTCGTTGTCTGAATTAAAGTCTCCCGATAATACCCCAAGCCATGGATTCCGATAAATCATGTTGTTGTGACATTTTCAAGTTACCTTTTCTCAAAACAAAAGCTAAGCAATTGAATTTCACAGCTAAGACAATAAAAAGGACGTTTCTTTGGAATCCCTATTTCGTCACTTATCTTCTTTTTCTGGTTTTTGACGTCATGAACATTGATTTGCATATGAAGTTTTCTTCTTCTGTTTTCTGCTACGCTTTAAATTATAGATGTTTTATTTTACTTTACTTATCGGTGTAAGTATTTGCGTAATTTCGTTAAAACCATGTGCTCCCCTAATTGTTTTGAGGAGTGTATATGTGATATATATAAGTATGTATTTCATAGTTAATATATGCGCATAAATGCGGTGCTCTTTAAAATTTTATATTATTGGATAACATTTAATCCTGGCTGCAACTCTGGCTCAAAATTTCCGGTAGAATTGTTCTTATTAACTTCAAGTTAATTTTCTCAAATACAACGTGAAGAACTGTTCATTGTGGTTTCATTGTTTCTTGATAGCGTCTTCCAAACGCTCCGTTTAGCAAACACCTAGCTTGTTGTATAGGAAATATTATCATAATCATGGAGGAAGCATGATTTTATTTACGTAATTACCAAAACAAGCTATTTTTATTCATGTAATGCCCGGGAAAATTCCGACTGCATTATTTTGTTATAAAGTCAAATTGAAACTAAAAAAAAAGAAAAAGCAAAGCTAAAGTAAATTTACAGTATTACCAGTAAAATATTTCATGACACAATTTCGAAGAAGAAATGAAATTTCGTTTCAATGAAATGTGTGGAAACGACGAATAACTTGCGAAATATACATCGGTATGAAAAAAATCCAGATTTTTCAATGAAAACGATTCTCAGTGCATTTTACTCGATTACAGCGGCGTCTCCGATTTTTCGAAGAAAATTTTCAATACAAAAGTTACGTAAATTTTCCCGTAGAATCCGAATCTGCATTAAAAGGGGAATTTTCATTTAAGATTTTAAATTTGCACCTCTTTCCCCCACAGAGGGGCAGAGCTGGGGGGCAACTTCAATATCCCTAGATAGATTTTTCAAAACTATTGAACATATATTTTTCCGCTTTTCAATCTGATGTATATCTCTCGAGTTTTTCATTCATTCGTTTCCAGACTTTTTAATGTAAACGATTCTCACTGCATTTTACTCGATTACAGCACCATCTACGGTTTTCCAAAGAAAATGTTCAATACAATAGTTACGTACATTTTTCCCGTAGAATCCGAATCTGGAATAAAAATGGTGGTTATCATTTAAGATTTCAAAGTTGCAGGGGATTGAATTAGAATAACTTTGGTCAAAGATAAAATGCTACAAAGTTTTCGACAGTCTAGTTTGTAGAGGAAGAACAGCAAGTACAATGTCCTACGAGGCGTGAGTAGTATTAAAATTCATGATCCGTGTAGGAAAAATTATACCAATTACATAATGATAGCAGTTCAAGTACACAGGCTTCAAGTACGTATTTCACAGACAAAAACAGCGAGATCAAAATAATTGATTATTTTAATTTTAAAATTCTTCGTTTTCTATGTTCCAAAAAAGTAAAATTAGAAATAAACAAAAAAATAATCCCTAATGGTGAAAAAGAGAATGTATACTCCATCCGTGAGATGGAAACCTGGGAACCAATTTTGAAAACTGCTCTTAAAAGAGGCGATCAGTCGTGGGCTGCAGACATATCTCGTTTCCATATTGTTTCAGTTTTATTTAACGGAAATAAACAGTACCATATATATGAAAAAATGTTACGCCACTCTGTCTGAAGCACTACTGATCAGAAAACTTGTCCTAATGCAGATGAAATTAAAAAGGCTATGCTGTACAGTTTGGAATATATTGAGGAAAATTGAGATGTGTTTCTATTTCCCCTCACTAATTTGTTAAATAAAATTTGTTTCTAATTGTCCTCACATTCAAAATGTCAAAGCACAGCTGTTGTAAATGTATGGAGATGGTATAATAATAGCTATTTCCCCTAATAAGATACAGATGGTGTGCCTTCATGGATCAGGGATCAAAATATCGCCTGCATGTAGGTGAAGCAATCAGAAGAAGGGGAAGGATACCGTATACTTTATGCAACAGGTGCAATTATAGCAGAGGATCTGTGCTCGATGGTCTACAATACCTAACATATCCGCCTTCGGAAATTTTTTTTCAAGAGGTTGAATCATACATAACTAACTCCTTTTTAAGATATTAGAAATTCCTATTTCCAAGACAACAAAAGCAGCATCTAAGTTCAAATGAATTAAAAAGTGTATTGCTATCGCCCAATGCATCATTTCTGCAGCAAGGACAAAGTCATTTCTTTCTCCATTGCTTGTGATTTTGCTGCATTTTTTCTTAGGAAATATGTCAAAAAAAGTACTATTTTAAGCACAGCATGCTCTTCTAAAATTGTAAATCATTTTTATAATGGCTGAAAACCATACTCTTATTAAATAAGCCATGCAAAATAACGTATATAACTGGATAAACTGAAAAGGTTAGGGATACTCCACTCGTACTTCTACTGAGGGAAGCAGAAAGGAAAAGGAAAGAAGGCGATTTCCTCCTCTCCATGTTCTTGGGGCATGTTCGGTCAAATGAGGGGATTGGTGTGAAGATTGGCGGGGCCAGAAAACGATGGTCGTGATAAGTAAGGTGCCGCAACAAACTTTAGAGGGGAGGCTCAAGGCCTCTAATTTCAGTGAAATAGAGAAGGGAGGCTTTAAGACGTACTTTCGAGCTCAATTTTGTTTGTCATCCATTCTCATGCAAAAAAAAAAAAAATAAAAAAATAAATAAATAAATAAAATCAATTTTGTAGGAAATTTTGTGTTGTTTTCAAAATTTTAATAGCTGTTTCCATAATTCCTGCCAAAAAATAATTATTTTGAAAAAGCTGAGCAGAGGTAGAAACATTTTGATATTTTTATAAAAAGGGTTTTTTCAGTCAAACGTTTGTTCAAAAACTTCAGATTCGTGTTCAGCATCCCTCCCAACAAAAGCAAAATACTATATCTCCTTCAGAACTTCACAGCTAGACCTTTTTTTTTAGCCCAAGGTTATAACGCGAATCTATATAATAAAAGTACAAAGTATTGGGTTATCCAGAAAGTTCGTGCCGGTTGGGAAAATCAATTCGTACCGGAAAATTCTGCCCGTTAATTATTAGATATCGGAATCAATGTCTACTAATAAATGATACTATTTCCGGTACGAATTGATTTTCGCAAGCGGCACAAACTTTCTGGTCGACCCAATATTTGACTGTAATCAACAGTTATTTGCTGGCTGTTTCACTTCTCATATGCCAGGTGGCCATTTTTATTCAAAATTTTATTTTTCGAATAAAACTGCGTAAAAGTTACCTTTTTAGAAAGATCGTTCAATATAAATTAATGTTTCAGAAATGACTTGCATTCTATTATGTATATATACTAAGATAACTTCAGTTGAAATTTGGTTGACAGCTCCATGCAAGTAAACAAACCCAAAAGATTCATTCATCATGAACGTTAAAAATATTAAACCATGGAGTTAATCATTCAGAATGTAGCCTAGTGCAAAAAAAAGGCGAATGAAATCGGCAATGAAGAGTGTCGTGCGTGACGTCAAACGGTCACACCTTCTTCCCGATCGCGCGGGAATGACAGAGGTAGAAACTGCTCCAATATTTTTATCCGTCAAGCTGAGAAAAACTGCCGCATGATAATTAAAACATTGAAGAAGGTGATCGTTCGAAGGTAAAGAAAATGGGAAAGAAATGGCCAATTTTGTTTGGAAAGATGTCGAAATAAATGTATTAAGCTAAAAGTAACTATTAAATAAGAATACCAAAGTAATACAAGCTGGATATTTAATTAAACATAAAAAAACGTGATAAGGGGATGTCATCTACTATGACTCAATGCCAGAAATATTTTCATACAAAATCCAAGAAAGAATAAAATAGGGACGTGATATGCAATAAAAACTGACCAAAAATGAGATCTGTCTTCACAGATCGGCCGACCCTCTAGCTTCCATTTGTTCAAGAAATATATTGAATTGTTTTACTAATTAGAAAGTTAAAAAAGTTTGTTGCGGCACCTTACTTATCACGACAATCGTTTTCTGGCCCCGCCAATCTTCACACCGATCCCCTCATTTGACCGAACATGCCCCAAGAACATGGAGAGGAGGAAATCGCCTCCTTTCCTTTTCCCTTCTCCTTCGCTCAGTAGAAGTACGAGTGGAGTGTCCCTAACCTTTTCAGTTTATCCTGTTATATACGTTTTTTGCGTGGCTTATTTAATAGGAGTATGGTTTTCAGTCATTATAAAAATTATTTACAGCTTTAGAAGATCATATTGTGCTTAAAATAGTGCTTTTTTGACATATTTCCTGAGAACAAATGCAGCAAACTCACAAGCAATGGAGAAAGAAATGAATTTGGTCTTGCTGGAGAAATGTAGAATTGAGCGATAGCAATACACTTTTTAATGCATTCGAAATATATCGAATTTTTTTACTAATTAGAAAAATAAAAAAAATAATTAATATAGCGAATTAAAAAATTTCCGAACAGAAATAGAAAGATATTCTACACCGGTGTATAATTTTTTGTCAAACTCAGACGGCAATTTTTTCTTATTATTAGCAAAAAACTAATGGCGCCATAGATATTTACTTATGAAATGGATAAAAACAGAATAAGAATGAATAGGGATTCGCAAAGAACTTCTTACGAACACACTTACGGGCAGCCACAAAAAAAAAAAAAAAAAAAAAAAAAAAAAAAAAAAAAAAAATCGCGAATATTGGGTTTATCTGGTTAAAGATATAAAATCATACAAATTGGAGGTTTATTTAAGGATATTATCACGGGCCCGGGCGACGCACAGTGGGACGTTTTGATGATCTAGGTGGACAAAATTCATTTTTCCGATTATCTCGGAATTTAACAAGACCGCGTATACTGGTAGCTTAATGTCTCTTTTGTCATGATCCGTACGAGTTTTGTCGAAAAAACCCGATGTGTCGATTAACTACGACCGTAAAGAAGGCAGTTGATTTGAGAGACTTTCAACAGTTGCATTATTTTTCTGTAAGTTCGAAAGCAAGTCGTGACTTTTCTGTTTTATTTGAAAGCAGGAGTTTACTGGACATATGTCACATGTTTGTTACAGGATTTAACCTATTGTTGTTTGAAAATAAGCGCCATCTTGATTTCAAACATCATCTTGACTTTTAATACAGTATTAAGCATTATTAAGCAATAAGCATTTTTTTAAATCAAAGTGCCATTCCTAAAGTATTGAAAACTTAAGACAGCTCCTGCGAAAGTTTGCGAATCATTAAGTTATATTAACTTGAAGTGTGCGTCTGAGTGTTTAATT
Source organism: Maratus michaelseni (assembly GCA_963931845.1). Classification (NCBI taxonomy): domain Eukaryota; kingdom Metazoa; phylum Arthropoda; class Arachnida; order Araneae; family Salticidae; genus Maratus; species Maratus michaelseni. The sequence continues at coordinate 305,032,415 of OZ007593.1, forward strand.
CAAATCTTGCAAGTCAATTTTCACCACTTTTAATTATCCGATTGAGCTTAAACTTTGAATACATGTGTAGTTTCAATGACAATACAATATTATAATTAAAAAAATAATAATATAAGTAATAATATAACAATAACAATAATAATAATAATAATATAAATAATTTAATAAATCAAATATTTATCACTGTTTGATTATTTTATTACTGATACACTCGAAAACCCAGCAAAACCTACGTTAACTGTTTTTAAATTACAAAAATTTAAAAACTCAAAAACTTCACCTTTTCGAAATAAATACACAAATTAAAACTGCTTTTACTTAAGTAAGGTGTCATACATATAAAAACACAAATATCAAAACTTGACATGTTTCGGTTTACATTCTAAAACCATACTCATAAGTAGATACCTCGTCAACAAAACCTCGTCAACAGGATTTAACCTATTGTTGTTTGAAAATAAGCGCCATCTTGATTTCAAACATCATCTTGACTTTTAATACAGTATTAAGCATTATTAAGCAATAAGCATTTTTTTTAAATCAAAGTGCCATTCCTAAAGTATTGAAAACTTAAGACAGCTCCTGCGAAAGTTTGCGAATCATTAAGTTATATTAACTTGAAGTGTGCGTCTGAGTGTTTAATTCAAATCTTGCAAGTCAATTTTCACCACTTTTAATTATCCGATTGAGCTTAAACTTTGAATACATGTGTAGTTTCAATGACAATACAATATTATAATTAAAAAAATAATAATATAAGTAATAATATAACAATAACGATAATAATAATAATAATATAAATAATTTAATAAATCAAATGTTTATCACTGATTATTTTATTACTGATACACTCGAAAACCCAGCAAAACATACGTTAACCTACGTTAATTTAACTTCAACGCAATAATTTTGTCCACCTAGATCCTCAAAACGCCCCACTGTGCGACGGCTTGTAATATTAATTTGGTAAATTTTTATTTTGAAATTAATTAAAAAACAAACTACGTAATGTGATATATAAAATTTTTAAAGAATATGTATCTGGCAGGTTTGAGTATGTGAATAAAACATTGCAGTTTATTATGATTTTTGAGTTAGTCTTAAAAAATACGACACGTATTGCTGTTTTTAAATATATGGGGTGTATAGATTATTTGACACCGATTATACTATATCGTGAAACATTTGCTTATTTTTCAAACAACATAAATGCACCGTATATAAAGAAATATTTTGACACTACTATATTGCAGAATATACTTCGAGTATTGCGTGATTTGAGCCAATGCTTTATACATTATCATATGACAATAAAGAAAAAAAACAAATAACAGGATATATTTTCTATATAAATGACATGTCATTTTTAAATACAAAATTTTAAAATAATTATAAACTTTTAATTCCACGGACATATTTTCGTTATGAAAACATATCAGAATAAAATTGATGTGAATTAATTATATTTTGAATAGTTTAAAATATCTAATTAACCTAATATTAATGAGCTGCGTGTGTGTGCGTGTAATTCTTACATTATATGAAGCATTAGCATTCGTAAGATGATTGATTATTAAGATATATGCCATCAATTTAAAATAACATATATGCACATAATGTATGCATTTTCATTACTACAACAACTGCCATTTCTGTACATGTTACTTCAATTCCTGAAATGTTTCGTTATTATGAAAGAATCACAATTAATTAATGAATACAAAAGATTGCTTTGCATTGCTATATTTCTTTGTGATTTGCGTAGTGCAAATTAATGTATTCTGCTAAAATGAAATGAACTAAATAAATCACAACCTTCTGAATAAATTAATTCAGAACGGAATGAAATATTCATTAGAAATTGAAATTATAAATTTAAGATAAATAATGGTGATAGCTATTATTTTTGAAGGTAGCATCGCTAAGTATGTTAGATTTTGAAATCTAGATGAAATGCTTTTTTTTCGTTAAAAAAAATTTTCAATAAAACTTGAATATGTTTAATTGTAATGTATATAAATGTTTTTTTAATTATTGATAATTACTCATTAGAAATGTGTACTCTTTCACCAAAAATAAAAACAAACAATTTACCCTCTCTTAGTTTTTGCTCTTAAATACACTGGCCTCCAAAAGTTAAGATACAACCAGTCTTTTGGTCTAATTTAAAAACAAATGAACAAAAAGACATAAAATTTATAAGGAATTGTGCTTTAAATATTTATTTATTGAATTTGATTTAATTTTAACTTCAAACATGATTTACAAAGAACATTTTTTTTTTTGAAAAAGTCCACTATCTTAATAAAGCATGTGTCTGGGCCTCCTTGTAATGCATTTGTGGCATCGATTTTCCATACTCTCAATTACGTTGTCGGACACTAGAATGGAAAACAAATACCATACATGGAGAAACGTATCTCCAACTCATTTATCGACTACGGAGGAGGACTTACGGCAGCCACCTGTCTACCGAGATAATCCTAAAAATTATCGTATTAAGGTCCGAAGATTGAGATGGACATTCCATTAGCCCCAAACCTTGATTCTCAAGATATCCATTAACAACTCTACCGCAATACGGTCGAGCATTATTATCCATTAATATTAATTCCTCACCAATAGCACCAGCATACACTGTGACAAACGGAGCAAGGATCTCGTCCCGATATTTCACAGCAGTCAGAGTTCTTCCATGATTTTCATGGAGGGTACTGTGGCCACCGGAAATATTACAGTTCAAAACATGATTACACCTCCTCTCTAATAGTGTTTTTCAACATTGTTACTTAGGTAGAATCTGATTCCTTGTTCTCTCCAGATCAGCACACGAACTGTATCACTCTTCAAAGCAAACCGAGACTCATCTACAATGAGTACGATAGCCCATTGTTGTGTATTCCACGTAACGTGCTCTCTTGGCCAACATAAACTGTCGGTTGTGTGTTTTCGATTAATAGGGCCTCACACAACGGGTTGTCTTGCATAGAGTTGTGTGGTGGAAATTGTGAAGGCGTCTATGCATCGTAATCGCAGGTATTGTCATCTCTGTTGATTTATGATGAGCTGAAATGAGCTGGTCCACGGTAGTTATGCTGGTCTTTCAGCCCAAAAGAGCTAGAAAGAGATCTCGTACACGGGTTGTAATCCATGAGCGGTCTCGAACAAGTCTTCTTAATGCTGTATTTCCGGAATCAAATTGATCCCAGAGCCTTTGGACCACACTACGTGACACAGTAAGACGTCCAACAGCACCAGCTTGTGATAACTCCATTTCCATTCATCCGATTGCCCGCCATCGTAACGAATTAAGTTAAAGACATCGCCTAGACATGGACAATGCTATTTTAGTCCAACAATTAAAGATCGAAAAACATAAAAACAAAATTCACACAAATTCCCAAAGTGGGAAATTCTGAATTTCCCTCGACTGCCATATAAATGTTCAATTCTTTAAACAAAATAGAGATGGGCATCATTTTTTCATAAGGTTTTACTGAAGTTACTTCATATAAACCATAATTTTAACCTTTATTTTCATTCTTTTAATAGTGAGCGTCAAAAAGCTAGTTGTACCTTAACTTTTGGAGGCCAGTGTAGTTCTAATATAATATAATCCTGAAATATATTTTTACATTTAATGTACTTGCTATCTTATTATTTTTTTTATTATTTGAGACGGCACGTTAGAAAATGAAGAACTAAGTAACGTCTGTTCGAATGTATGGTGAATTGATACCCGCATAGCATGCACAGTCACAGTGACGTCATTGTGACGTCAATGTGAGTCACGTACGTCCCGTCACATCTGTGACCAAAATGCCACCATTTTGTAACGTCACACTGAGACCAAAATGTGAACGTCTTGGAGATCTAAAGAAAACTTAAAATAAACTTTAGAACATCTTATAACATAAAGAAAATTACTTTTTGACAGCTTTAGAAATTTTTGTGACGTTGCAATGACGTCACTGCAAGTCACATAAGTCACGTAAAACCTATGATCAAAATGCCAACACTCTGTGACTTCACGGTGTGATCGGAGAGTGAATTTGGAAAAAAAAAACTCATAAAATATAGATTTGAATTATGTCATGTACCTAAATCATTAATAAAAATATTGTCACACACTATTTAAATATAGTGAGTATTTCCAAAATAAAATAATAAATAAATATCTGTCTACATATATGAGGCAGATAATTTTTTACAATTTTCATTACCATTTTCATGAAATTTAACAAAATATACTATATAATACACAGGTAAAAATCCTTAAATAGAAATTTAGTTATTTATCGAGTTATAAGCAATTCGTGTCACGTGACGACCAGTTTTCCGCCTGTCTTTCACTGTCACGTCGGATATTCAAATCAAAACGCAGACTTTGACATTCTTTTCTGAAAGATCTTCTGCTTTTCACAAAAAATGGAAAAAGTTTTTCAATAACATAGTTTCTGAACAAAATTACACGAGCCAATTTCGTGTATTTCCGTGCAAAAATGAATTAAAAACATGTTATAAAGTATATGTCATTCCTATAGCAATTTATCCAAAACTGGACAGTGCTTAGTAAGATGTCACCTCTATTAAATATATTGCTCTTTTCGATAGAGTGTAAAAAATAAAAAATTTGTACTTAGGAAATTTGATTGCAATTTAAATTTATATCGACATTACTTTATAAAGCCTATTAAATCAATTATTATTTAAAATTTATCTTTACTTTTGACGTCTAAAGCAAATGCAATGGATTAAAAAATATATAAAAATGTAAATTTTCACAGCTTATTTCTAAGAATACAAAACTCTCTCATATAAAAAAAGAATATTATAGCATCATTAGAAGTTCATTTTTCAGCCATATAAATTATAAAGGTTTTGAAATGCCTTTATTTAAATTATTTTCTTCCTATATCATTTGCGGTAAAGTTGGAAACATCTGCTAGCTGTTATTTTGTTGTGTTTAAACAATACTGCACGCGCATATTGAAGGCAGGCGATTTTTTCTCATTCGAAGTTAGGATAGGATTAGCGTGTGTTGCGTTCTTTTAAGTTTGTAGATTTATACTGTGTAAGTAAATTAACGTTTTAAAGTGAACAATCTCCATTTTAAAGTAAACCATCCATTTTAACATCTCCCTGTGTCTAGCCGGGTGCGTTCATAAGGCCTGGGTGATATTTGATTTCTCAGATCTATGAACACACCTCTCTGCTGGAATAATTTGAAAATTTTTGTAGTGGATGTACAGTCTAATTTTTCAATGAAGGGGAAGCAGATAAGGAGCATTCAATAGTAACACCTTTACCTATAGATCAGCAGGTAACTTTTAATGTCTTCGCAGTTTTGTTAATAGTGCATGTTTAGTACTAGTACATTTAATATTGCATTATTTAAAAGTTAAGATGTTTAAATTTTCTTTTAAAAAATCACTTTTATTAAATTTTATCTTTAATGTTTTAAATTTTTTTAAATAGACTATTTGGAAAAAAGCTTAAAGTATTTACTAACAATATGTATTCTAAATGTAAAGTGTTATGTAAAAGGAGGAATTTATTTAATGTTTTGCGTTTCTTAGTTCAATTTTTATAGTTATTCATTATAATTAAAAACATTGCAATTTTTAAAACTATTAATATTCGATTTGCAATTTAATAATTTCGTTGCTAGTGTAGGTTTCCAGAAATAATTTTCCGGCATATTTGAAAAAAAAATGTGACATTTTAATGCATTGAGTAATTTATTTGTCGAGATATGTCAATGTTAGATGCACAAAAATAATAAATATTGATGAAACAATAAAATAACTGTTTAGTTAAGGTAATTTTTCCAGCTGTGTTATCGAATGTTTTTACTGTAAAAATTGATATTTAAGTTCTGCATTTAGTATTCTATCAAAAACTATAAATAAAATAATTTGTAAAAAAAAAAAATATAAAATTTTTTTTGGCATTTATGATCTTAAGTTCTATATTTCATTTACAACGAAAACTGTTTTACTGCTTGATACAATGTTTATTATTTAATAATATCGCACAATAGGTATATCTATTATTTAAATTGATTCCTAATATAAATTTTTCAGAATGCTTATTTGAAAATGTATACTTATATTTTCTTTAAAGTTGTTCTCAAATCCAAAATAGCTAATTTCTGGCATATTTCTGAATTCATTTTTATTCGGAAATACATGAAATTGGCAGGTGTTCTTATTCAGAAAAGGGTAGATGTGTCAGTAATCGACCGCCTTCCAGTAATGGGACACCTTCAATGTTTTTGGTTTATAAAAAAATAACCAATAAAATTTCAGCTTTATTTATTTCATTAATATGCTATCTTTAAATTCTAGTTTTAAATGCAATCATAATATCAATTACCTATTACTTTTTGTGAGGTGTCCATTACTGGAGTTTAGGGTGTTTTGATTTATTTCTGTTATTTACAATTAAATTTAGATTCACATTGGGAAATGTGACTATGGGCATGGTTAAATATTGTTGGTAGAGTAATATAATATTAAAAAATGTTGAATATAACAATTATAACTATTAATTAAAAAATAATTGTTAAAGAAATTCCTTAAGGGTGCCCATTACTGGCACATCTACCCTATATATAATCGAATGGCGTTATCCATTTTTTGGTAACAGCAGATGATGTTTCAGAAAACACTATCAAAGTCGGTGTTTTGAACCAAATTTCCGACGCGCAGCGTCATAAACGCGTAAAACGTGACCGACATTGATCTTAAGTATTACATTTATCTAAAAATGGAAAAAGCTATTCATTCCAAATAGCTTTAATAATCAGGCATGCAAGTGCCATGCGTTTAAAAGTTTGTTCATAAATGTGTCAGAAAGTTTCGTGTTAACCGGTTTCTCAATCAGATGCAAAGTTTTAATTTGAATACGAGTTGCATCAATAAAAATGATTGCTGATCCAATCCTTATCGTCGATCTTATCCGTATTTGGTGAAATCTTGTTATCCGAATCTATGCGAAATCATTTATCAGGTTCGGTCGGGTTGTGGGCTTACAGATTTGTTGTTGTTGTTGTTGTTGGGTTAGGATAAGAATACGTGTTGAATCAAAATATAGTTTCAGTCAACCATCATTCATGTTCAAGTTGACATTCAATCATGTTCAAGAAGTATATAACCTGATTCGTGTATGACTCTAGATCCCAGCCGACATCAGAAATTGTATCGTAACACAATTTCTGATAAAATCTGGTTACTCGGTCGTATGCAAGATTCTATTCCAAACAAGACTTACAGTAAAAACATTATACCCGACTCGGGTCAGATCGGGTTCACGAATATCAGGTCACACGACAACTAATCGAAATCTATTCTGTAGCCAAACAAATCCAAAAAGATCGATCCGAAGTTTCTGGATTTGATTCGGGTAAAATCTGGTCACCCGACCCGGTGCAGTGTCGTCACAAACGTCACAAACTTGAACCATAAAAAAATTTTGATCCGAACAATCCGTATAGGATTCGGGTAAAATCTGGTCACCCTATCCGATGCAGATTCGTCACATTTTTCACATTTAAGTCGCACGGTGACTTCACAAAGTAGTCACATTGTGAGGTCACAGAAAGCCTTGAAAACGGCCATAACGACCTCGCATTTACGTCACAATGACTTCACATCGACCTCACTTGACGACGGTCACAAAATCACAGTGTGACTTCGCAGTGACGTCGCCGTGACGTCACCATGCCTTACGGGTAGTTTTGTTTACCTAAATTTAAATAAGTACAAATAAATATTCAAGTCTTGTATGCACATCTTGTATATCATAATAGTAAACAAAAGCATAAAATTTGAACCATAAAAGTTTGTTTTGTCATTTCTATCACATCAAAATGATGCTGGTATGCAGAAAAAGGCTTGATGCATTTCTGTATTATTACAATTGCACATACATTTAGAAGTAATTTAAATACCTATTCATTTAAATTACACTTCATTCACCAGATTTTTTGGATGCGTTTGACTGTATTCTTTCTTCAGAATAATGTAATCCATTTTAGAAACAAGTTTTAATAAATATCGACGCTTTATCATACCTTCCATATTTTAAAATATATTATTTACGAACTCGTACTTTTTTTGCTTCATAGCTTAATCGTTGATTTTACATTAATTTACGAAATTAAAGAGGAAATACCAAACAATTCGCAATTAACTACCATTTAACCTAAAGTTATTTAATTTAAATGAAAAATTACAATTATCTAAAAACATACGGAGAAAAAAAAAATATTTAAGGAACAAATTAATCATGAACAAGACAAAACATTTTCAGCCGAATAAATTTCCTGGGCCAATATCTCTTTCGTGTTCTTTCGATCAGAGTTACCCAAACGGTGTTTTTCTTTAATATAGTATATCTAATTAAATTTCTGTACTACAAATATTTAAACAGTGCATTAGTTTTAGTTTACGCAAACTTATAAAGTAAAACATATTAAAAAAATTATCAGCCTTGCAATTTTTTGGTAAAATGACATCAACTAATTTTACTTTATCCAGTATAGTTTTTTAAGCTACTTTTACTTTTAAATTTTACACAATTTCTTACAATTCATAATAATTTTCTAATATATCAATGCACTTTATACCCCTTACATAATTTCTATTTAGATTTTATTAGTGGAAAGTTTACGAAATTAATTTATATTTAAAAATCTTATGTACTTAATATAGCATTAAAACGCTGATGCATATTTTAATAATAATATAAATTAAAAGAAATAATTTTAACTTTTCAGTCAGAAAAAAAAATTACATAATATGTGCTCTTTTGAAAAAATAACTAAAAATGTCTATGGTAGTTTTAACCGTTTTAGAATATAAAAGTATAAAAGCCTAAAAATCTTTGAAAACCACTATAATGAGCAATTACCGAGAGGATTTTGTAAAATCATATTTTGATGATAAAATGTCTCTTGACCAGAATGAATTTACTATGCTTTGATATAGAAACTGGCTAATATGCCACAAGTATTAAAAAACGATAACTTAAATATAGCGTTTTACTTTCGTTTTACTGTCTTTGTCATATATATATATATATATATATAATCAAACGAGTTCTTGTATATTTATGTAACGCTAGGAGTAACTGTTCTATAGATGTGCGATTTTCTTATTTTTTTCTTATGTATATTATGACATGCTAATAAATTTTACCAAAACTCAGCGTTTACGTAAATGCAATTGTATCATCATACCAAACGTTTTCAAATAATCCCTTCTATTTTTATTTAAATATTTGATGTTTGCATATTCTAATAAATAGCTGCTAACTTTTAGATGTTTTCTCATTTTTAAAGTTAACGTCCTAATCAATTCCTCGTTTTATTCTTCTTCAAATTTAAACACTATTTACCTCTTGATAAAAAAAAAAAAAAAAAAAAAAAAAAAAAAAAAATAGAAAAAAAGAAAAAGAAACATATTTTTATTTCAAACTCAATTTAAAAATCTACAAAAAATAAAAAATAAATAAAGTGCGAAATGCAACTAAAATATGATAAAAGGTATTAGTTAAAACAGTAATGTTCTTTAATGTCTCATGTGACATGTAGACTGTTAGTACGTGTTCCGAAACTAAATTTAATTACAAGCAATCTTTTAATTTGAGGATCAATATATGATTTATTTTCGTGTATAATGTCTGTTCATAAATTTAGGCATTTGTGAAGTGCATCTGAATAACATGAATGTTATACGAGGGCATTTCGAAAAGTAAAGATACACCGTACGCCGGAGGAAAAGAAATGTTTTGGCAAGCAAGTTGGCAACACAGGTGTTAACCTTGAACCATTAGCTTTCTCCTCGCGGTCGTTCGGCATTTCAACGTTGATTCTGGTTGGAGTAGGTCGTGTTTAAAATGGTTCCGCCGATTCAGAATCCCGCCAAATGCGAAGGACGCAATTCGTGCGAATAGACGTCTCAAATTGAAAGAATTACATCAGATCATACCGGAAGTGTCAATGACAACTCTTTATGATGTTGTGACTGTCAAGTTAGGGTACAGGAAATTGTGTGCGCGCTGGGTTCCAAAAATGTTAACGGAAGAACACAAAAAGAAAAGTATGGGCTTTGCACTCGACTTCCTCACACGCTATGAAAAAGCAGGTGATGAGTTCCTTGATCACATTGTGACAGGTGACGAGACGTGGGTCTATCACCATACACCTGAATCCAAGCAACAATCAATGCAATGGCGCCAACAACAGGCGGATACCTTCTATGACTGTGGGATACAAAAGCTTGTGCACCGACTTAACAAATGTTTGGATAATGGGGGTGATTATGTCGAAAAATAATAAATAATCCAGTTAATAAGATGTAACTTATGTTTTCTAAATGAATGTTTTTTTTTAAGGAATGCGAGCCATTGTATCTTTACTTTTCGAAATGCCCTCGTATTTAAATTGGTGTTAAAAATAAATCAGCGAGCACAAAAATCAAAATTTCTAGTACAAAAGTTAATTCAGAAAACTCAAATGAAAACAATATAAACGTTCGGTGTAGCAAAGAGGCACTATCCACAGCCAGTAGATGCGACATCATTTTGACTTCAGAAATAGCCACATGTGTCACAGTTAATACGGTGAGCCAAAATGAGATATATGTTATTTGTCTTAATACTACTATCAATTGATCAATATTTAGTGGCTCCATTCAGAAGTCATCGTAATTTTTGTTTTGTGCTGAACCACCAGGCGATTCTACCTTGTTATTAATCGTCCATATCTTGTTTATAATTTATAAAGGCCACTTTTAAGTCACCATGACAGCACCATTGTGGTGGATCACCGAATGACATTAAAATGAGTAATTTTAGGTGAAAACATTTTGGTGAACAAGATTTTGGATGAATAAATATGCCTTTACCAAACTGTGATGTTAACATAAACACTTAATGGTCTGTAACGTTACCAGGTGGTTGTATATAATCGCATTTGGAGGCTCTTGATGACTGTCATGTTGACTTCATAGTAGATTTCATAAAATACGTTAAAAGGAAAATTGTAATGCGACGTCAATGGAAACACAACTGGTGACTCGTCACTTAGCAGCAGGAACGATAACATCTCAATGAAGTCACCAAATGACGATCACTAGTAAGTATCAATGCCACATCCACTCATAAGTATCAATGCCACATCCACTCATAAGTCTGAATGCCACATGATACGGTCACCACTTCGACCGTATGTTCTGTGAGGGTAGTCACTATTTGCTACATTTGTATTTTACGTCCTTTTAATTGAATTAATAACAAATAACTTTTTAATGCGTAAATTAACGTTTTGTATTTGTTGCTGAACGTTTGGAGATCCTTTGTTCTTTAGAAAAAATAAGTTACCTTATCTTATATAATTTATTTAAAACAAAACGTGAAAAGAAATTAACTTTATTTATTTTTTTATCATTAATTGTAGTGTATAATTATATGATTAAGAAAAAAAACGACTTAAATAGACCTTCAAAAATAAAAGTACCATTACCATGTTGAGTGTGATATTCATTAATATTAATATATTTTTAACAATATTTTATGCCTGAAAGCACACAGAGTTTTACATCTTAACAGTGACGTAAGTTATGTACAAACTTCACCCGCTACATACGATGACTCAAATTAGTAGAATTGGTATTTTGTTGATATATTAAACACATCAAATAATATAACAGATTTATTTTAAAATAAAAGTTTACGCCTTTCGTAATATGCATATTTTTATTTTTGCTTTAATGTCTTAATCGAATAATGAAACTTTCAGCAAGCGACCTTACAAAATATTTCAATGCCATGGTATAAAATATGTATGATTTTTTTGTTATTAGTAGATAAGAAAATGTTTTTCATTTTTCGAAAAGGTATATTTTGAAAAGTTATATTTTGAAAACTCTACCATTTGAAATGTATGTTCCCCATTGTTGACAAATAGATGTTAGTTTTTTTTAATACTATAAAACATTTGAAAAACGCGCAGTAAAAGTTATATTTCTTTTATTATTTTATCACACAATGCTATTAGTTTTAAAATAATACTCTCGAAAAGTGTGCGTACTATTTTATTGTATAGGATAAACAATTGAACTTTTAACTCGACATTTTAATTACAAAAAAATTAACAAAATACATCATATTTATTGCCATAACTGGTTTAATATATATCATGCTCTTAACATTTCATGAGAAATTTAACATTTTTAGTCAATAGAAAACCGATAAATTGAATACAATGCTTTTAATAATAAGTAGAAATAATGCAACGAAAAAATAAAGAGAAGCCTGTATAAATTGAATAACAATATAGATTATATTATTATAGCTTGAATTCTTATGTAGAATATGGAAGAAAATGCTATGCAAATTTTATTTTTACCATTTATCATTCTCTACTAACAGTAATTGGGCTCACTCAGTCCAGCATGCTGTGAATCAAATGAGAAAGTAGGTATGATGTTTACCAGTTCATGTAAGTGAGGTCTGGCCGGTTTGAACGTGTAAAGTTTTCAGTAATTTATTTGTACTATAACGGTCATTCCGGTGACTTTCACTTCAAACGCCCTCCCTGAAGGCACGCTATAGTTTTTCTAATTTATAGAAAGTGATGACTCAAGACATATAATAATAAATAAATAAAAAAATATTATTGAAATATAAAACCTCCTCATCAAAACCTCTTCATTTATTCTTAACACAGACTAAACATGTTATTTACACAATAGTCGATTGAGGTATACACTGTAAAAAAATTTCGGAAAATTTCAGGAAATTATCCTGAAACATTTCGCATATTTTACCGGAATTTGAAATTTCTTTATGTCCCACTTCAATTACGGCAATAATTCGTGTAATATTTTTGAAAGGTTTCAACTTTTCCCGTAAACTACATTCTGCGCATGCGTGCTTCATGATTTATGTTCCATTAGCCATTTTGATAACTAAAGAAGAATAAAAAAACAGCTGCCTAAGTAAGTAGAGACAAAAGCAATCTGAACAAATGCCATTCTTTGTTTGGATATCAACCGATAAAGTAAGCAGCTAATTTAAATCTTTTTATGCTTCATTATTTGAATTTTCATTTTATCATTAATACGAAACTTTAAAATTTAATTGCTTAAATAAGACACCGAATAAAAAAAAAGTATATTGATTATTTTTTATAATGCCTAATTATGAAATAATTATTCTTTGTAATAAAAACTGAATGTATCTGCCAATTGAGAAAATGCTTTTTATTAAAATGTATAGATAAGTAATGTTTCTTAATTTTCTTTTGAAATAAGCTTCCTACTATTTAATACGAGAATTGCATTAATAAGTTAAAAACATTGTGACATATATACATTTTTTAAGATAAACATCATATTTAATTTTTAAAATTTCATAAAATTGCAGTACAATCCAATTCAGTTATGCTATTAAAAATTAATATTTTTAATAATTTATGAAATAAAGCATATTTAAATATGCCACAAACGGTGTTTATAGTTTTTGTATTGCTTCATGAAATTTAGCCTTTTAACACTTTCCAACGTAGTTGAAATGTGTTTATGACATCGGTTTGTCTGCCGTCTGGCAGTCTGTCCGTACTCTAACGCCCGTAAATATACTCGGATTCACCTGAAATTTTTGTATGTGATTGGTACTTACTATAGCATGATCCCTATTGAAAATGAAGTGTGTAGCATTTATTGTTTATGTACAAGGGCAATCAAAAGTATTCAGTTACGTTACGGTCAATGGAAAAAAATCATTTCAAGTGCATTTTGATGATGTTACGTCATTCGAAACATGATGAAATTGATATACAATTATGTAGCGCACTAAAACATGCTTTTTCTAAAATAGGGTGTACAAAGCATTTGTTATTCATTTACAGGGTCACACTAAATAATTCTGTCACACAAGGTTCTACAGGAAAAAATCGTTTGCAATGTAATTTAGTTTCAATATTTAAAACATAATGAAATTTATATGTATTACTGAGATGCATTATAAATTGCTCACTGAATAGCATGGTGTGCATTGAGTTTATCGTTCATTTACACGGACACACAAAAGAATTCGGTTACAGTCTTTGTTCGATAATTACAGTCTATGAGTGATAAAAGTGTTTTCAATTTTGGTTTGGATTTTTAGGTTTGACTAAATGTCTGCATAGTACGTGGTGTGTATATATTCTGTTGATCATATACAGGGCTACACAAAGGAATTCGTACGTATTACTAACTATGAGAGTAAATTGCTTAATGGTATTTTTATTTGTGTTACGCATTTTCCTGTTCAACTATATTTAGTATACTAATAGAAGTTTGTGGAATATAAATAAATTCATATACAGGGCTAAGCAAAGAACAAGATATGTTGTCGTTTATGGTTGGTAACTGCTGGAAGTGAGTTTTAAGTTGCCTTATGCATTTTTTACCTTAATTAGATTTTAGCTTAATATGGGGTGCGTACAAAAATCTTTAGATAATATACAGGTCTGTACAAAAGATTTCGAGTGCATTTCCATCGATTCGCGAAAATTGCTATATGTGAATTTTTTAACTGAACTAAATTTTATCACTCTTTGTAGTATATATATCCAAGTCTATAGGTGATATACAGGGCTGCACTATATAATTTAATTACTTTTTTTACTAATATTTGGAAGGTAAATGCTAAAACTGGATTTTTAAATGTGTTAGATGTTTCCTAAACTATTTAATATCTTCTTTCACCTCATTTAACGGTGTAGTTTCGTTACAGTTTTCTAGATGTAATGGAAAGTGTTTCATAATCTATGCCTGATGCATGATTTTCCGTTCTTGTTTAACTCTTTAATGGATGCCGTTTACGTGGCGCAAACACTAAAAATTCACAAATTTGCCACAAGTATTTTCGAATAGAAATTTTTGCTTTTATATTTTGGAGATTTTACACGTAAAAATTATAGAAAAATACTGGTTGTAAAACATCGTACTTTTGATGTTGTATATCGGTGCCCTTCAAAGGATTAATGCATTTGAAATCATAGAAAAAATGTTGGTGCTACAAGCGTTTTTCTTTCTTTATTTATTTATGTATTTTTTAAATGAGTAATACAATCAAGTCCATGTTCACCTTTTGTTATCTTTCAAAAAAATTATATATTTTGTTAATCAGTTTTGGTACTTTCTTTAATTTATAAATTAATTAAAATGTCTTTTAAATACATCATTAAGCCTATGTTATATGTAAATTGTTTTCAAAAATCTTATCCGTTGATACAACCATATATTGTCTTTTTTTATTTAATTAATTATAAACAATGATTTTAATAAATTTGTGTCTAGGGCAGTTGAAATAATTTTAGAATTTTTAATGTCCCACCTTTCCTATTTATAACATATGATAGATGTAAAATAATTTTAATGTACTATTTCTCTCATTTTATTATGTAAAATTTGGAAAAAAAAATTAACACATAAAAGAAGTTTTTGCACGTTTTACACTTATCTTTTGTATTGCTTATCGAATGTTCTAGCAAGGATGCAAATTATTAAATCAGAAAAAAATTGATTAAAAGGAAATTTTATATTTTCTAAAAACTTAAGATTTTAATAAAGGAATAAAAATAATGTTTGCATTTTTAAAAATATAATTAACATTTTTACACTTTATTTACTCGCGTAAATCCGAGCTCGGAATTCAGTTTTAGCAAGTATTTTTTATATGTTTAGTTATGAGTTTCGATTAATATATTTTTGTTGTACAGTTTCGATTTTGTTACGTGATGAATAAAAAATAATATTTTCAGAATAAAAAAAAAGTTTTTCGAAAAAAGACGTTCTGTGAAACTCGAACGTTTCAGTATTTTGATATGAAAGGTTCCGAAAAAAGAAATCAGCTGTAAACTTCTGAGAAACTATTAATAAACAAAATATTAGGGACAGTCAGCAATCATAATAAATCTTCATACTGTAAAAAAATTTCCGGAAGGTTCCGGAAAAAAATGGTGGCATTAAGATGCCACGGCTTTTTTGGCTGTTACGTTTCACAACAAAGTAGTGAAACATTCCAAGTTGGAATGTTTCAGCATTTTGATATGAAAGGTTTCGGAAAAAAGCGTATCGTGACGCTGAAATATTTTAGTATTTTGATATGAAAGGTTTCGGAGTATATGTTACGGAATGTTTCTGAAAAATTGGAATGTTTCACTACTTTGTTGTGAAACGTAACAGCAAAAAGCCGTGGCATCTTAATGCCACCATTTTTTTCCGGAACCTTCCGGAAAATTTTTTACAGTGTAATGTTCATGTGGCGGCCCATAAATATCACAATGTTCTTGTCCCTTTAATACTAACACAATAACTGTGTATTAATGATATATAATAAAAGATCCGAAAAAAATAAATAAAAGGCGAAACATTTCACTACATTTAGATTGTTTTCCTTAAACGAATATCCCATTACAATACACATCGTTCAGTATCAAGCACGCCCGTAACTCGCTAAATGCGGAGAAGAATCCAGAATTAATTTTCAGAGATAATAAGCACTGTTTCGTTTTCTTAACTTTGAAGTTAAAAAGTATATATGGACCTCACGGCCTTAAAAGTATTATATTTCATATAACTGAAGTGAAAGCGTAGCGTGAAAGCCGAAAATTTTTTAATTTAAACTTGTTGAAAAATATTCTACGCATTTTGGTTGCTGATTTGACCTATTACCGACTAATTGGATTCGTCAAATGCGGAGCTGCTTTTAGGTAATTTATTGAGGTAAGTTTATGAGATATTTTTGTATATTGTATTAAAATAATGTTTAAATTAGAAAATGTGGTCATTTAAGCTTTTTTAAATTAATAAATTAGAAATTACCAGGGGATCCAACTCTTGTGTTTTAATATGATCAAAGTATAAAAATATACGTTTTCTTTAATAATGAAACTATAACTTAATAATAGCCACGTACATTTATAAAAATAATAAATACATATGATCACTGGATTCTTCCATACAATTATATAATTGAAGCTCTCGAATTTCTTGTGTAGATTGGAAACACTGAAATTTAGAACACATTTTAAAAAGCCTGAAATTATCATATGCAATCGATGCAATCGCTTTCAAAATTACTTTTCGATCCAGAGCAATAAAAATTACAAATCCAGAAAGACGAATTAAACAAGTTAAATACATTAAGGCGAGATATACCTGCTACTGACCAATGAATTGACCTAAGAGAGTTAAATTATTAGCATTGATTTGTGCATTAACATGTTTCCGGACTACAAATGCCTTTTTATGAATGATTTTTATTATTAATCATTCAACTAAAAATTATCTGCCTGCTAACAGACCAACATTTTTTTCTCATATTGATGCTAACAATAATGTAATAACGATGGCTAATAAGGAGTTAACAATTAATGATGACTTTTCTACGAGCACATTTTTCATATTGAGCACCATGTAGGTAGTAATTCATTTTCTCCAATAATTTGTAGTGTGTCTGTCCAAACAAATTTATCATTAAATAAAAATTGAATTTTGCAAACAAAAATGACCTGAATGAGACAGTTATATATTGTTTGCTTTGATTACAGATAATGACTAAATTTCTATAACACAAGTAAGTTTTGAATTACAAGCACAGTTTTCAACCTTTATCTGCTTAATAAAATATATAATTTATTTAATAATGTGCAAAATCTACCCTACGTGTGACAAAACTATGTGTAATCGCGTGTCATTTATACACAACCACCTTAGAGAGATTGTTATCAAATGAACAATAATATAGTAATACCACTTCAATGAAAATATACATTAATATACTTTTAAATAATTAAAAGAAATCGTTCCTTTATTTACAACAAGTTACGAGGTGCGTTCGTACGCACGTTTTAGAATTAAATTCATGATATCCCGTGCGTAGAACGGGTTAAACAGCTAGTTAAGTATATATTTTATGACACTGTTCATACAAATATCTTAACTAGTTATATAAATATTCAGATATATATGTATCAGCTAGTTATATAAATACTCAGATCTTGATGATTTTTAATTCTGTGAAATGAATTATATCGTCTGCAGATTAATTTCTGTAATAAAATAAGTATCTCGGTCGCTTGACGATTTAACATCCATCGGAAGCTCCTATAACAAAAAAGCACCGATTTAAAAAAAAAAAAAAAAATCAAATTTCTTAATAAATATTTTTATTAATATCTCCTAAAGTTTTGATTCGATTTTAATAAAATTTGAAATGTCTCGACAAAATTCTGCAAAGATAATATATTTTAAATTGCAAACCATTTGCTTGGGTAGTTTTTGCGTTGTTATATGCGGACAGACAGACAGACGGACGGACAGACAGACGGACAGACAGACAGACAGACAGACGGACGGACGGACAGACGGACCAAGCGACGACTATAGGTGCTACGTATTTATATAATTACGAACGCACCTAAAAATGTTAATTATATTTGTGATGAATCAGTGATACTTAAATAGACAGTTATTAAGTTATTGATAAGTTTATTTGGTTAATATTATTTTGATTTCATGAATGACGTAAAATTTCAATTTCTTAACCTAAACATTTAAAAAAAAAATAAAAAAATATGAATGCACGTATTTTAGATAGTAAGAAAATATTTCAGTAGAATGTTTTAACAAGTCTTACATTTTTTAATGACTCCTAGTAATTTTTTATTTACCTATACTCTTTCTAATAGTAATAATAAAAAAGTTTTTTTTTTAACACTATTTAAATTTTATGTATCACTCACTACTTATATAGAAAATTTCATTTTAAAGAATTTGAAAATTTGAAATAAAAGGGTAAACATATAAGTTTATTTTGAGTATGAATTATCTAATTCATGAATTCATGAAGTAAGTTGAAGGAATTATGAGACTCCTGCTTGTGTCGGGTTATACTCTTCCCGAATCCGAAAATTATATTTGTAGTCAAACCGGGACCCTTGCCAATCCCAACACACTTCCACGCAAACTCGTATCTAGAACAGAAAAGAAAGAAAACGGATTCATATATTAATGGAAATACAGAAAAAGTGCATACTCCTATTTTTAAAATACATATTGTTTTTATAATTAGGCTGGAAAAGCAATATTTATATGCATATTTATATTCAAACATAAAGTTTTCATCTAAAACAACATTGAGAACATTCGTCTGAATAATCAGACTAACTCGAAGTTGACCGGAAAAAAAACTAACCGAAATAAAACCAGAAAGAGATCTGATACCCCATATAGCACATGTGCTTCCCTAGAACATCCCCAGGAAGATTGACATTCATCCCCCAGGCATCCCTGAGGATGCAAAAATTTGTCATCAGGAGGTCCTCAGGAACCGAAAATGTCCGCCTTATAGCATCCCGGGGAGCTCCCCAGCACCTCATTCAGGTTCCTCCTCAGGATGTTCTAGGGAAGAATTCAGAAAGTAATACCGGAAGAATTCGGGATACTTCAAGGTCACATAATGTGCATAAAAAACTTCCGAAGTTATCATTATTCGACGTAATAAAAAAAAGCATCTAATTATTTTTGTAACAGACATTACTGTTATTAATAACATGAAAGCTATGGTCGACATTTTATGGAATACATTTTCTTACCTTCTTTCCGCCGCCGCCCGGATTTGAACCTGGATGCTTACGAACACGAGAGACACGATCTAGCGATTACGCTACTGAGTCGTTGTACCTGGATTGTTTATAAGGTATTGAAGTATTTCTTTCTTCTCTTATGAAGTGTGTGAAAAAAGTGTGTCTTGTGAGTAAATAGAAAACATGCATATTTTTTGCGCTTCGTATAGCAGGAATTCTGTAACATTTATTGTAAATAAAAATTCATACCATTTGATATATATTCAATATAATTTTAAATTGATAACTAGATAAAAAGCGTATCAATAATTATTTAAGGTTGTTCTCAAACCCAAGGGAGCTACTTTTTGACACATTTTTAAATTCATTTTTGTTCGGAAATGCATTAAATTGGCAGGTAGTCTTATTTAGAAAATACGTAATAGAAAGAAGTTTTTCATTCTTCTTGGTAAACACAGATCTTTCATAAAATACTGTGAAAGTCACCGTTTTGAACTGAATTCCCTACGCGGCATCACAATAAAAGGGAAAAGGGAAGAGGCATTTTCTAAAACATTGCGTTTTATAATTTTAGTTACGAGCCACATATGAGGGTCAGGGGTCTATGATAAGGGGGCCAATTAAATAAAAATATTTAAAATTAAATAAATTAAATTTTAAATTATAAATAATCACAATTAAACAAAGTAAAAAAATGAGTTTTTGATAAACGAAAAGCCAAAAAACAAATTAAAAATGCATTTTTTTATTAGAAAGATTATAATTTTAAATTTAGAATGAGAATAAGCAAAACTCAGTTTGATTTCTAATATTGATATTACCATGTGTAAGTTGTTAAATGATGTATCTATAAAAGCATTTCTGAGTTTATGTATGCTTAAGGCTGTTCTCAAATCCAAATTGGCTACTTTATGAAATATTTTTCAGTTCATTTTTGTTCGGAAACGCATGAAATTGGCAGGTTTTCTTATTTATAAACTTTGTAATCAACAGACGTTTTCCATTTTTTGGTAAAGACAAACGATCTTTCAGAAAATACTGTCAAAATCAGTATTTTGAACTGAATTTTCGACACCGTAGCACGAGAGAGGAGAAAACGTGTCGTCACGTAACATGAATTGCTTATAAATCGATAAGTAATTTATTTATCAAAAAAAGGAAAATTCATTTCCATCTCAAATCAATTCAACAGTCTGGCCAGCCAATTTTATTTCTTTGCGCTTGAAAATTTGTGTCAGAAAGATCCACGTTGTTGAGCAGATCATTTGAGAAACACCCTAAGATAACATAAATAAATCTTTTAATTTTCAATTATCTACATGAAACTGCTGTTTAAAATGACAATAACATTTCATTATAATATTGAAATATAATGTTTGTCAAGCCTGTGTAAAAATGTCATGAAAAATTTTATATTTAATTGTAATAGAGCTGTGTTTACTTCTTTTATAGCGTCTGGTCATTTAATATTAAAACAAGAAGGTTGTTATCGTTCGAACTCTTTGAAATTTTTATGAGTTATACATATAATGCGTATAATTTTCATGTAAAAATGTGGAAATTTAGTTATAAAAACATGAGCAAATGCCGCCCTAATTCACGTCTTAAGCAATAATTTTGCAGATGTTTTTCCAAACACTTTTAATCGTCCGAATGTTTCAAGATTTTTATACGGAATTTACGAATGCATTTTCAGGCTGTCCGTATGTACTGTTTTGAAAATGCATGCTAACGAAAAAAACTTCCATCGGATTTTCTCTCAATTTTGTCGTTTTTTTTTCCTTAAATGAGGGATTTAATTAAAACCTCGGCTAATTATAAAAAATAAAAAATACGAATCTCATGCGCATCAAAATTCGCATTGGTCTACCCTTACAATAAATATGCACACAGATAGATAAACTTTCTGATTATATTAGTCCTACAGATACCTTGACATCTAAATAACGGTAAAATTATGTGACCCAGAACTGTCCCCTATTAATAGGTTTTATTGTATTAATTCCGAAGTTTATTATTTAGTAAATTAAAAAAAAATTCCTTAATTAATAAAAAGTAATAGTAATAAAATAGATGAATACATATGGTAATTTAAAAAAATAATAAAATAATAATAAATAAATAAAATTTGATTTTAAAGATAAATAATAATTATTATTATTTAATATATGAATAATGTTAATTAAAACATTAAGCTAAAATAATTAAAATATTAAATTAAAGTTAAAAATGTTAAAAGATATTGTAATAATAAAAAATAACTAAAATTTAATAAGAATTATCTGATGTACTAAAAAATGGATAATTTGAAATATAAAACTACCTCATTAAAAATTGAGGTTGATCAAATCGAATTCACTATTTTTGAAAAAAAAAGCAATTGAGTATTGTACTCAGAATCCCTCAAGAGATGGCACCCAGGAACGACTTCCAAGGGAGGTTGCTCCATAGGACCTTACTGGGAGCATATTCCTCAGGAAATCTTAAAGAACTCTTCACTAGGAAATCTTGAACTTGTCATTTTAGTATCAGGAGGAATTTGGGATGACTTGGAGCTCCCGGGAAAGTATTCAGCAGCTTTCGTGCTATATGGGACGGAGTCAACTCTGCTCAAACTGAAAGTGAAACGAAAAGATTTAGGGCGGATTCGATCACACACAAACTGCGGGTCCGTTCTGTTTTGGTTTATTGTTGATTTGATTCGATTTCACATACGCAACACAATGCACGACTCTAATACGAATTTATATACACAAGTCTGAATCATGAATTTAGCATTAAATTGTTTTTACTGCTCTTCTGCCAGCCGTACCTGAATGCCATGTGAGTTTAATACATAAATTTAATTATATATTAAGCTAAATATATAATTAATATGAAAAATCGTATATATATTTTGAAGAAATAAATAAACTCTGGTTTTTAATATTACGCAAGTTTATAGATGAGGAAATACAATTTCATAATTTATAATTTAACTATATAACAGAATTTATGAATAAGTAATTTAACGATAATTCAACGAGCATTTTTTTTCGTATTATTGAGCTAAAAATTATTTTAGAGAAACAATATGTTTGTTTCACTAATTCTGAAATTATTGAAACAGATATGTTATATATCCAACTACATATTTACCTTATTTAATGAATTTAAGGAAAGAATTCCACAAAAATTACTCCATTAAATTGCGAAAAGTAATAAATCTCCCTGCAATTTTAGGCATTTTATCTCTTTTCGATATTTTCGACTTAATTTCATCATACACTTTATACAGAGTGATTATAAAAAAACTGTCCCGATATATAAGTCCTTAACTATCACACCGTTTACAGAAACTGACTGAAATTTTGGTTTTAAGTATTTTGAGGTAGGCGCTCAAGAATCGTAGGAAAAACAACTGTAAAACTCTAACAGTTACGGTTACAGTGACAAAATTTTGAAAATTTCAAATGGCAACACCTATTTTTTTTATTGAAATGTGATCTTCATAGTAAAAACCATAAAAAGCGTTGGAACGGTACGTGTAGCACGAAAATTGCCGGCGCTAGACAGACTAAGAAGAAAAGTGAAAACAACGAATAAGGACAGAGAATCAACAGAAAACAAAACATTTTATTGCGTTTCACAAATTTTCCACGTCACACACGAAGACACGTTGCATGCGGCAGATGGTGGATAGCACTGAATAATAAAATGTTTTACTTTCTGTTGCTTCTCTGTCCTTTATTGGTTGTTTTCATTTTTCTTCTAAGTCTCTCTAGCGCCGGCAATTTTCGTGTTACAGGTACCGTTTCAACGCTTTTTATGGTTTTTCACTATAAAGATCACATTCCAGTAAAAAAAAAATAGGTATTGCCATTTGAAAATTTCAAAATTTTGTCACTGTATCCATAACTGCTAGAGTTTAACTGTTGTTTTTCATACGATTCTTGAGCGCACACCTCAAAATACTTAAAACCAAAATTTCAGTCAGTTTCTGTGAACGGTGTAATAGTTAAGGACTCTTATATCGGGATAGTTTTTTTATAATCACCCTGTATATAAGCCACAAAACTATAAGGAATGTGCCTAGATCTGTATGCTTTATAAAAAATTTATTTTATACGCTTAAAGTAAAGTTTATCACTTAACCCTGTAATGACCATGGTAGAATGTATTCTAGAAATTGCAAAATTAGGAAAATCGGAATTCACACCAGAAATCACAACTATTAATTTTCGTTTTTTTTTTAACTCGGAATATCTGCCGTTAACCCTCTCGGCACCGATTTGTTTTCCAATTGTAGGAAAAATTACTTTTACGCTAACAAATTTAAAAGTAGCTATCGAAATCGCAGAAGTTGCAGTTTACTGAAATTTAACAAATATGTTCTTTACAAAAATCTAACGAATGTAGTTATGTTGCGTGTTTTTCCTATGAAAATAGTCTAAGGAAGAATTTTTTAAGACGTTTGGAAAATGTCGCATTACAACCAGATTAAACAAACATAAAAAAATTAGTAGTATTTTTTATCTTTTATCACAAATTACTAATTCGTAAAATGAGTCCCTAATTTAAATTTAAAGAGCGAAACATATGTTTAAATTAAAAGAAACGCCAATGGTTTACTAATTATTAATAAAACTTTTATTAATATTATTATTATTAAATACTGAAACATAAGTAACGTCATAATAGTAAATGTATCGACATATGCTATCACTATTAGGTGCTGGAATTAACAAAAATAATTTTTTTCTTTCAACTATTGCAATTCGAAGTAGGAGCCTCATATGAGGCCCAGGGTGACGAGAGGGTTAAAAAAGCACAGATTTCTATTCCAATTTCCTGGTATGAATACGGAATATCTGAATAAAAAAATCTACTATATTGGCAACACTGATGACAACATATATGCAACATACCATGGGCAGTTTTGGGTTAAAGTAAAAAATTCGTATCATAATCTTAATATTTTATAGATATATATATCTATTGCTTGTTGCATAAAATAGGCGTTCTATTTGTGTGCAATAATAAAAAAGTATATTAACTTGTAAAATTTATCATGTTTGAAGAATTTAAATATTTTTAAAAGAATTCGTACTAGCAGCTAACATGATTTATGGTATTTAATATATATAAATCTGTATGCTATGTAAATTTTTCTACATAGTTACTATAACGAAAAAGATAACACTAATTCATGTTCTTAAACTATATTGTAGGATATCCATAAAATCTCTATTGTGTTTTTAAATGTACACCTCTACTGCGATAACTTTCCATGAAACAGGCAGTCATTAAATCGTCATTCTATATATTATTTTCATGATGCTTACAAAATGAGATGAGAATATCATACGTTTACGGTAATGTAGCAGTATCATTGAAGAGACGTACAATTCATCAGATCAGTTGCAGAACTTGTTACATTTAGTATGATTAATGATACCAGCATGATAGATTACATTAAACTAATCGTTCTAGAGAAGTATGATACAACATTAATAGATATATCAAATGATTTACTTCAGCAAAAGTATAAACATTAGAGGGAACTTCCTCACTCATGTTGAATAAATGAATGAATGGAATTTCTTTCATTATATTTCGAAGAGATTGAATTAATGTGAGCTTGGTAAAAATGATATAATACTGCGGTTTTTTGCTAAATAAATAGTCAATAATAACATTAAAAGAGTAGACCTTAAATTATATTTTTTCACATTCATATTTTTTTTATATTTTTATTTACTTCCGGCAATAAATTTGTAAAAGTTTTGAGATTTTGAATTTCTTTATCTACACAGTAAAAAAGAGACAGATGTTTCTTTATCTAAGAAAATATAACTTAACCAAGAACTAAAATACCAAATAACCTTATCCGAGTTACTACCAATTCTGAATAACGTTCTTTCACTTTAGAAAAATCACAAACCAATATATTTTCGAGATTTAAAAAGTATTTATAAAAACAAAGATTTTTGTTGCTCTCACTGATTTTTGGAAACGTTTCAGAGTGGTTTTTATCTCCAACTATAATAAAGAAGTAAGTCTGTGTGTTTTCCGCTTGTGTTATGAAGAGACCGCTGCACGCAGAGCTAGAACATTTCGTGGGAAGGTACCTCTATGCATCCAGTTTTGCACCTTGAAGCCCGAATTTGGAAATTTCAAATATGTTTATTTTAATTAATTTTTTATGTGATTTTTAGTGTTTTTCCACGTTTTGCTGCGATTTTTCCACATTAGTAACCGGAATCCGGTTCCAATTTTTTAACCCAATAAAGTAAATTTTGTCCACTTTTCAATAAAGTTTATGTGAAATTCCTACAACAATTTTTAAATTTTTGGCGATTTTGTTCCTAAGTTCCTATTTAACACTAAGAAATTTTGCCCAGAATGCTTGATTGGTTCGGTGGTTGCTTCCATATCTGCCTCAGCTACACTCAGAATCATCATCTTTTCAGCTTGGAGAAAGTTGATAATTCTTTACAGATAAAACATCATGGTTTTAACAGGTAACGGCGGAAAATTTATTATTCCGATTTTTTTATTAGATTTTTTAAATTCCATTTTTTAAGCGTTTTTAAACCTTTTTTTCATGTTTTGCAGCGTATAACGTTAATTGATGCCGCTAGAAGCCAAAACCGTTGGAGGGCAGTTATGATTGGTTGCTGATAGGATTGTAGGCACAGCGGGAAGTCAACCGGGCAATTGTGATTGGCAGATGAAAAGTTCGTCAGCTGATTGCAATTCGAACAGCGAGTTGTGAATTTTTCGCTATTTGTTTTATGCGATTTTTAGAGATTTTTGATGTACGTGACGTCATTTATGTATTTGATTTCAGAAATTAACAACGTTAACTTACTGTTTTTGTGACAAAAAAAAAATGTTTTTGTTTCAAAAGTTAATGCCAATTTCTAATATATTATCGTCGTTGGTTTATTTCTGTGTGGAGGGGGAGATGTGAGTTTGCGGTTGTAATTTAAATTTCTCGTTAATGCTATGATAGAAACTCCCTCCTCCCCCTGCCTCCAAAATAAGAACTTTTTTATTATTAGTCCGATTCAAATGAAACCTCTTCTCAGGTTCCCCAGATACTAGATAAACTTCGGTATATTTTTTTCTGCGCTTAGTTACCACTATTTTTGTACATTAATTACCAGGAAGGAGTATTTTCTCGGGTTCAAAGGGCCCGATTTCAACGAGAATTAGTTCATTCAACTTAAGACTGACTAATTAAGATATAGATAACTTATTAAGATACAGATTTGGCGCCACCTGTCGGTAGAAAATGGATCTAAAGGATTTTGCAGCGGTTGCGCGGTTGCCTGCTATACGGTGTCGAAGGCAGCAGGCACACGTGCCAGAGTGTTGATCGGAAAGTGTTTATTTTGAACAGACTGCACCCCAAAGCGGTGGGAAGTTGAACTAAAAAAATTGAATTTAAAATTTGTCTGATTCAAACAAAAGGCCCGATTTCAATGAGAATTGATTCATTCAACATTACATGATTTAATTGATATATAGACAACTAATTAAGACATAGATTTTGTGTCCCATAGCGGTGGAAAGGGGAAATAAAAGATTTTCAGCGCATGCACAGCACACTTTCTATACGTTGTTATAAGCAGCGGGGAAAAGTGCCGGAGCTTCGTTTGGAAAGAGGTTTGTTTAAAACAGAGTTCACCCACCCTGGCGGTGGTAAATATAATTAAAAGATTTGCATTACCACCATTTATGATTATTAATATCCATGGTGGTGATTTATTTTCTCGGGTTCTATGGGTCCGATTTCACAGGGAATAGATTCATTCAATTTAACATGAAATATTTAGTATATATCTAATTAATAAAGACATAGATTTGGTACCCCTGGCGGTGGAAAGTGGAACTAACAGATTCTACGCACGTGCACGGCACGCCTTCTACACGGGGCTGTAAGCAGTGGGAACGAGTGCCGGAGTTTCGTTCGGAAAGAGGTTTATTTAGAGCAGAATGCTCCACCTGGGGGGGGGAACTAATATATTTTGTGGGTATATATATTTTGTAATAACGGGAACTAATATATTTTGCAGCGCGTGCGTAGCACATCTACTATACACTGTATCGTAGACAGTAGTGACACGTGTCGGAAAATTTGCGTAGAACAGAATGCATTCTCTGTCGGTGGAACTAGAAGATTTTCCTGCTCGTGCATCGAAAATGTTATTTTTATTGAAACCTCAAAAGAAAGTTGCCGATTTGATAATTGTAGACAACAAAATAATTTTACTTTCACTCATCCTCGAGTATTAAGGAAAGTATTAGAGGTAATCGAAACCCACAGTCTGTACCTAATTTATTTTTGTGATTCCGAAAATGCAAATTTTGTGATAATCCGACGGTAAGCATTTTTAAATTTTCATCACAAACTGACCCGTTTTTAATCAAATGATTCAGACCTTTGAGTGTTTTTGTACTTCCGCTTCGAGGTCCATCTCTATATTTAATTTTCGAAAGACAAAGATTTACAAGAGGAACGGTTTCGACCAGCAATATTTATAGTAATTTCGCGTTTCGTATTATTTTTTGACGGGACAGAGCAACGCCGGGCAGATCAGCTAGAAGAGTAATCATCAGTTTTCTCAATCCGAAATATAGAGTTTTCGATGCTATTAATTCTCAAGTAAACATTTCCTTCTTCAACAAACATGTTTTACAGACAAGCATGATAAATTAGCAGCATTAACATGAACATTTAAATTATTATTATTTTGTTAATTTTACATATAAAAATTCAATAACGCAGCTGAACATATTTAATTAAGAATTTATATCGTACTAAAAACCAATATTTTGTTTTGAGAAAACTGATTAATACACAATGAAAACTTCCCTTAAATGTTTCTGAAAATCCGTGAGACAGCAAAAGAAAGTTTGTTGCTGTAATTAATTATAGAAAACTCTCAAAAATATATTGGTTTCTAAAGTTTCTAGTGATAAAGGTACTTTGCTGAAACATGAGTAAATCGGAAGAGAATCTAGTACACTTTCCTTTGTGATTATATTATATTTTCGTACATTAAGAAAAATTATCTTTTTTTACAATATACGGACAAAGTTTTGTATAAATATAATTTCTGCATTCCCAACAAGAACTTTGGCAATGTTTTACCATTCCACATCTGGATATATCAGGCATATCGCCCAATATCATGTTTGCATATTTTAAAACAATAATGTAATATTTATTGGATATTTTCTAGGGAAAAAACTGTAATTGTATATTTGAGATAAGAAGTAAGTTATAAATCTGAAGTATTATTCGGAAGAATAATTAATTATTTAATTAATAATATATTATTTTAATAGGTATTTGTGACACATGTGTTAGTGTCTTTCACAGACGCAAAGACAGTGAATGTCTTATATGAAATAATTAAATAATTTTTAAAAAATCAATAGAAATATTATTATTTAAATTTTTTTAAAAGATTTTACAACTATTTTATAATATTAAAAATTTGTGCAAAATATATTTTAATAATAATAAAAAAATATCGCAGTATAAATGCCTCACATAAACGACTTTTGTCATTTTAAGAGATGATATATGTTTTATTGTATCTAGCAGACCCACACGGCGTTACCAGGGAATACCTTAAATAATTACTGAGTAATTTAATAATTAAATACTTTTTTGAGCATGTAAACATTTTACATATTATTGTATATATGCACTCTCTTCCGATATACCCATGAGATAGTATGTTTGTTTAGAAATAGTTATCCCACCAAGCTCCTTCTAAAGAAATTCTTTGCACTAACCTTAAGCTAGAACAGTTAATCGTTTAGCATTTAAATGAGTGTTATTTTATGTCCTTTTTTTAAGCAAATCTTTATTTTACCGGTTCCTTATTTCCAAACGAGGACAATCAGAAAGAACCAAATACTTGTAAATGAAGCATTGGAACAAGACTCTTACTCTTTTCTAAACAGATATTGCTTTCTTTACTGCGATATTTTTCCATATATTTGTCTTTCTCGTCTTCTTTCTCATCCATCAGCAGATTTATTTGAATTTAGTTGTTCAGTATAACGTTCATTGTAACTAACCTGCATTTTGCATACGTTTTTAAGCTTTGAATTTAGCGATGGATTGAAATAAATAACCACTGATGAATAATTCCTTACACGCTAAGTTCGTAAAAGTGAAAATGACACACTTGAATATTGAACATAGGCTCACAACTACGTACATGTTTTTGTCAAAAAAAAAATGTTGAAAACCAGTTACACGAACCTCCAACAAAGGTCTCTTGTGCACCACGTCAGGTGATGCAACGTATGTAGAGTTGTAAATCGTAAGTTTATTCCCAGGTTTATTTCCAATAGACCCGGTTTATTCCCAGGTTTCTTCCCAAAAATCCTGATTTATTCCAAAAAAACAACTTTATTCCCAAAAAACCTAGTTTATTCCGAGGTTTAAACCGGGTTTTTTCTAGTCTTTGCAACTCTAAACGTATGAAACACTGTTAAACATTTGCAGCAAACTGTCCAGTCCGTTTTTATAGAAAACGGTTACATAACCCTAATTTAACTCTATTCTGACCATATTATTGCCTATATTATGGTTATATTAAAGTTAAATTACCGTTATGTAAACACTTTTTATAAAAACGGTTGAATGACTGGACAGTTTGCTGCAAATTTTTAACAGTGAAGGGGGACTTGAAAAAACTCCGACTTACCCAATTACTCATCATGCTTTTTAACATGTAAACATTTTACATGATATTGTGTAAAAAAAAAAATGCTGCACTCTCTCCCGGTACACCATGAGATAGTATGTTTATTTAGAAATAGTTATCCCACCAAGTTCTTTGCAAATAAATTTTTTTGCACTGCCTTAATCTAGAGCAGTTAATCGTTTAGAATTGAAATGAGTGTTATATTATGTATTTTTTTTAACTAATCTTTATTTTACCGATTCCTTATTTCCGACCGAGAACAATCAGAAAGAACCAAATACTTACAAATGAAGCATTGGAACACGCAGGTGTTGAAACGTATGAGTAGGGAACGTGAAAAAAACACCCACTTACACAATTAGTCATCTTACTCTTCATTTCTCCGCATGATTGTACCTGCTTTAAAATTAGCAACAAGTTTATTAAAAAATATTCCTTTGACAGAGCAAATTTTAGGAGAAAATGTTATTAGAAGAAAAAAAAAATCCTTTCGGCCTGTACCGGGAGGAAAATGTAGCTTTAATAGTCCATGTTTTTAAAACTTCAACTCATTTTACTCAAAATCCGAAGCTAAAATCTTTGGAACCCGATTATAGAAGATTCAATTGCGGTTTACGTTAATACTAAATTTGAATGCGGATTTCAGCATGAGAGTTACAGTATACCAAAAATCAGATTGTTTCAAAACGTCACCAATCCTAGAATTTCAAACTGCCATATCTCATTCATTTTTTAAGATAAAGCCAAAACAAAAAAAAAATGTTCCGGAACATTCATCTACATTTATCTAACATTTAACGGAAACAACTTTTTCAATTTATAAGATTTTATACATCTTTTTTAATTTTGTAAAAAAATTAAAAATTTAATTGGCCGCCATTTTGAAACTAGATGATGGATGAAGCTTGACAACGAACTCGGTTGAGACTTCGGTATGTCCTATACACATAATCAGTCAGTTCCGAATCGGTTTATAAATAAGAGAGATACAGCGTAACATACGTCAGATGGGATGATTTTTGGATTTTACAAATGTATCATTTCATAATTTCTTTTCTCTACAAAAATTGTCATATAAAAAACCAAAAATTTAACTATTGTGTTGACTGTTGCAATAACATTGTTTTTATCAAACTATCACTGAACACATACGAATAAGCATTTTAATTATAAGAATATGAGGATTTCCTTCGTGACATAATTTTGAAACTTTGGATATTTTTATTATAATATTGCATATTTTAGTATATTGTATTGCATAAAAATGCATATTGGTATTTATAAAATATATTTTCAAATATAAATTTATTTGGAAATTCATCCTTAAGACTTTACGTAAGGATAACGAGAATTCTCATTCTCATAGTGCTCTTCTAATAAAAGCATTTTGAACAAGAAAGATTATTTATTACCGTAAAGCTTATTTTTATAGGACATACTCCAGTCTGTGTTTATTATTATTATTATTACTGTTATTAATTAAACTTCCGGATACAAAGTATTTTTAATGAACCGATCCAATGGGTAAAGTTGCTGATCAATGATCTTTTAAGTATACAAGAACCTGTGACATCAAAACTTCCATAAATGAAATCGTCTATTGTGCAGAAATAATATATGGTACCAACGGAACAAGTAGCATCTAATTATACATGCGAACTTTCAAAACAGTCTAAAAACTATTTATTCGTGCATTTTTTTTCGCCGTTTCGACTTTATACTTGTTCTACAGCAACCATATCTGTAGCATTAAAATTGCAAGGTATAGTTCCTTTTTACAGGTGAGTGAGTGTGTGTGTGTGTGGGGGGGGGGCAAGCTATGATTTTGATACTTTCACAAAAGTTGCTCTATATACTTAGCTAATACATTATGCACATTATATTTTGATTGCATTCGCGCATGCGCAGTGAAACATTTTTTAATAAACCTGCTCATTTTTCATCCAATTTTAATTATTTTTTTAATTT
The DNA here is from genome assembly GCA_963931845.1 of Maratus michaelseni. Taxonomy (NCBI): domain Eukaryota; kingdom Metazoa; phylum Arthropoda; class Arachnida; order Araneae; family Salticidae; genus Maratus; species Maratus michaelseni. Next base: position 305,064,749 of record OZ007593.1, read on the forward strand.
TGATTACAAAGCATTATGTACAATATTGTTTGATATATTTTCTCAAAATAACTTTTTTTTATATTAGGAACTCTGCGAATTCTAAGCAAAAAACGAGGTGAAATTTGGGAGTGTTTCTATAAAAACCTTAATTTTTCTTCCAGTATACATGCTATTCTCATAAAAATGAACACAGTATATTACAATAAGCCATTTATTAACAATCTCGAGTTTGAACGCTTTTGCTACATTAGTTTTTACAGGGTATTCCAAAATATATCCGTTCTTTTTCAATTTGTTTACAGTCCCCTATGGGGTTTCGGGAAAAAATCTTCGCGGAAATATATAACGTATACTATACTGTTTACACACCTGCAGTTTCAGGTTAATTCCTCATGTATTTTTCTAGATAGTTAACAAAACGTTTAAAATCGCAAGTGACCGGTCACCTTTGGCAATATAGTGTATAATTAATATATATTGAAATTATAATCTTTAATTTATTCTATATCATTAATACTTAAACTACATCGTGAATATGAAGATCTTTACTTTGTTTGAATAATTCTATCAAGAAAACAAATACCGGTGACATAAACGCAAAAATATTGAACATATTAATAACTAACATAACTTTTAAATATTGATTTGTTTAAATTCATTTGGTCTGTATAGCAAAATTTCGTATGATTCCGCAATAACAACCTGTATTACCTATTAAGAAAATTCTAAAAACGCCAAATATTTTTCGTTTTTAGAATATCTTCATTATACGATGTTACCGCATCTTAAAGCAACTGCAGTAGATATTTAAATACAAAAACATGTTTTTATATTCATGCCATTAAAGTAAACTTAGAACTTAGTATGTGAAAAAAATTGTATCGACAATTTTATACAGACATTACTCTGATATCTTCTCCATATTTTTTTCAAAATGAAACGACATACATTAAAAAATTGAGCCTAAAATGTTTGTCTGATGTTCCTAGAAAAATATTTCATAAAAAAATAGACTTTGGTTTTAAAATATACTTCTCATCTTATACAAAATCGTATTTTATTTGAAATTGAAATAAAAAATTCCAGAAATGTAGATACATCGAATGTATAAAAGAAGAAAAAAAAGTACTCCTTTGAGAGATGATCAAAAACATTTGATGGAAATGTTAGTTTAAGGAAAAAATTCGAGTTGTAATGTCAAAAAAAAAAAAAAAAAAAAAAAAAAAATCATAATACTTTGCTTTACTCTGGAGTCATATTTTAAGGAATTTTTATTTTAAAGTTTCACTCGAGTAAGTAACTTTTAAGAATTTCATATCTTTTTCCAGAATTTTAATAAAAACATATTTTTTGATATAAATAGTTGCAGAATTTTTTGAAGAAAATAACTCCATATATATCCCATGATTAAAAGTGCGACTATACTGAGTTTGTAAGAACATTTTTAGTAAGAAAAACATTTCATGTTATTTTATTTCCTAACATTTTCAGATTAAGTGCATGTTTTATATGTTTTAATTAGTAGTTTAAAATTTAAAATACAGCTTAAATCTATTTGTTAATACTCATTTGTACATTTTTAAAAAATTTACTTATGAAAATTTCCTTTTATCCTTTTTGAAGTAATATTACACTGTAAAAAATGGGTACTCAACATTGAGTAAAAAGTACTCAATTTTGAATAAGTCATATACTGTAAAAGCTCCGAACCAAATGTACTCAAAATTGAGAAACATATGTACTCATTTTTGATCCCATGCATGTATTCAAATATGAACTGCTATGTACTCATTTTTGATCCCATGGATGTATTCAAATTTTAAAAAAATTATGTCGTTAAAATAAAATTTATAGGATAAAAAAAATGTTACTTCGCGAGTTCAACGTTATAAGGGATACATACATTTCCACTCATTGTTTTCATTCCTGCGTGATTTTATAGTAATTAACAAACCCTTGCCCATGAAAGGAATCGAACCCGCGATGTCCTGTTTACTAGCCTGACGACTCAGACCAACGCCCCATGAGTGATCACGCCTTGCAATGTTGCAAGTTACTTTGCAAAACTTGCAAAAACTTGAGGTTACATCTGTAGATGGATTTTTTCAGTTCCAATGTTTTTAATATTTTCTTTTCATAATTTTCAATATTTTTCTGTATGATTTGGTGCCTTATAACAGATAAATTTCAATTTATTATGTATTATATGCGTAAAACATTGCATTAATTTTGCTTCTTTTTGCAACAGTGCCAACAATTTCTTTATTCGAACATATACTTTTTTTAAAAATTATTTGCCTGATTATCTATTTATCAATTCTAATAAAAACAACAATTATCTTAATCAGACATGTTTATTACATGCTATTAAAATATTTTTTTAATTTCTTATTTAAAAGAAATTATGTAAATATTTTTTTATAATAAATTAAATTATTATATTTCAGCTATGCTGAGAGCTTTTGCGTACGGTTCGGTTAAACTAAATAGTTTAAAAAATGATTTTTAGAGACAAATTTAAAATTAATGACCTTGGGATAGGTAGGTTTAAATCTGGATTTATTGATTTTATTTAAATTAAATTAGTTTAATTTATAAAAATATAAGCTAAAGAAATATATTAAAAACACGTTATAAAGTTAAAAACTTTATTTTTATAAAAGTAAAGAAAAAATATTAACTAATTTTATAAATTTAAGGAAAAAATTATAAACTTTGTAAAATTATAATTTATAAAATAATAAATTTTAGCGTAATTCATAAATTTGTAAGCCAAACCAGCTTAGTTTAATACCAATTTGCATAGTTATAATTTGCAAAGATATTATGTTATGAAACTTTTAAATAACACAATATTGCCTTACGTTAAAAAAGTTAAAATAATTTTTTTAAAAATTAGTGGGGAAAAAAATCATAATTTTGAAGTACTATCAAGGGAAAAAAAGTAGATGTGTAAAATGTGAGGAAAAAAAAAAGAGTAAATGTGCTGTAGTGGATCCACTTTGATGAAAATCCAAAACAACCAGATCCACTTTTCATTTCGCTTATTCTTCGTTTTTCCTTCAAATAATAGTTTTTTAGGCTCCGAAATTTCGTCATTACACATTCTGAAATATACAAGTATGTTGGGTTTGATCATATGTTCATTTTTGATTCAAAAATACTCATTTCGAAATGAGTACATGGACTTAGTCATTTTTGAGTACTTCATTTTTTACAGTGTATTATCGTACACATGAATTTAATCTATCCGTTAATTGTTACTGGAAATATGTATCCCTTCAAATGAGATGAAAATTCTTTGTGAAATCGTATCATTAGTCAATAGCTAATTTCACAATCTGTAATAGCTTCTTACATGTTTTTGTAATGTATAATGCTATGGCAAAGATGGCGATTTCCCGATCTGGCCAGAAAAAACAAGATATTGCAAAAAGCGCATAAATTGATTGCTATAGAAAGTATAATGCTGTTAATTCTATATAAACAGTTATACAGTTCGCAAATGAAAATGAAATTTGCTCAAAACTCTCCATCTTAGATATTTTGTTCAAAAATTTAAAAATAGTAATCGACCTAGAAATTTTAACATCAGCATGCCATAAGGCTATGCTTTTTGGTCAATATTTAAATTTTAAATTTTAATTATGAAAATCTTGTTAATATTGTATAATGCTATGGCCGAAGTTAGAATTCGGCAATTTCCCGAATTGGACGGAAAAATCGAAAAATGACAAATTTCGCATAAATTGATTGGAATAGAAGGTATGATGTTATTAATTCTATACAAAAAGCTCTACAGTTCACAAATGAAAACGAAACTGGCTCAAAACCCTCCATCTCAGATATTTTGATCAAAAATGTTTAAAAATTTTACCGGCCAAAATTGTTAACATCAGTGTACTATAAGGCACTGTTTTTTGGTCAATACTAAAATTTTAATTATGAAAATCTTGTTAATAATGTATAACGCTATGGCCAAAAACAGAAATCGGCGATTTCACGAATTGGCCAGAGAAATCAAGAAATGGCAAATAGCGCATAAATTGATTGGTATAGAAGGTATAATGTTATTAACTCTAATAATATTATAAATCCGATTGTGTGTGTAAATGTTTAGCTGAAGCCAGCGTCAAAATGGAGTATTTAATGGCCCTTTATCGTTGCATATAGGTTGATTATAATCTGGAAATGAACATAGGCTGGTTTTTGTTTATTTTATTCAAATATGTTTCTTAATAATTTAAAATTTCATTATTTTCATAGAGAATAAATGAACTTTCTTTCGTATAAAATTTTAAAATGGTTAAATTTATTTTATCGTTGCTTATACTTTATCGTTGTCTATATTAAATAAAAACCCGGAATAATAATTTTTACTCAACAATTTAGTTTCAATTGTAAAATTTTCACGTGAAAAATTAAATGAAAAAAATTAATGAAAAAAAAAGATTAAATAACATTATTAGAAATAAAACGTGCTTTTTTTAGTTTTTGATAATAATACAAGGTTTCAATATCGTAACTATGGAAAACAGGCGAATATGACGTCATACATCGAAAATAAAGCGGATATGCTTTGATGTTGAAATAAAATGATCTTGGATTTTTTCTTTACTTTTTTCCTTTGTAACAGTACTTGGTGTTTTACCGTCTGCGCGTTGTGAATACAATTATACCGTACACTCTAAAAAAATCCGTGAAAGTACAAGAGATTTTCCGTAAAATTTTACGGAAAAGTTTCATTTTTGCAAAACAACAGTACAATTTCCGTAAATGACATTAGTTCCGTAAAGGAGATTTCAAATCCGTAGATATGCAGAAAGTTTTCCGTAAATTTGATGGACTTTTTTTCAAAACAGTACAATGTCCGTATTTCCCCATTTTCGGAAATAACGTTCAGAGGTTTGTATACAGATATCGTCTTGTTTGAAATGCAAATTAAGATTATTGTATTTACTAGGGTCCAGGGTCTTCTAGGATCCAGGCCTGGACCGGTCCTACCCGTGGGTCTATTTTCTGTCATGAGACTCGGGCCAATCCTGGAGCTCATTCTAACCGGGCCCGTGTCTGGACGGAAATTTTTGTGAAAATAATAATGATATTTTTTATTTTTTAGTGAAATCTTTAGAAATTTACTTTATTTATATAAATTACAGAAATTTTTTTGTTTTAAATCTACTTTTTTTTCTTTATAGTGTTTCAAATTATGAATTTTTTCACTGACATTTTAAAATTTTATTTTAATTTTATTAACGTGAGGCAATATTAGGTTATTAAAGGTTTCGTAAAATAATATCTTTGCAAATTATTGCTATTGAACAAAACTGATTTGTCTTATAAATTTGTGAATAAATCTAAAATTTATTATTTTATAAATTATTTTAGAAAGTTCATATTTTTTTCTTTAAATTTATAAAAATAATTAATGATTTTTTCTTTACTTTTATAAAAATGAGTTTATAATTTTATAAAGTTTATAATATATTTAGTTAGTTTATAATTTTATAAATTAAACTAAATTAATTTAGACTAAATTAATAAATCCAAATTTAAACATACCTATCACAAGGTCATTAATTTCAAAATTTTCGCTAAAAATCTATTTTTTTTTGTTTTAATATTTTTAAGGTTTCATATAATAATATTTTTGCAAATTATCGGTATGTAGGTGTTAAAATAAGCTGATTTCTCTTATAAATTTGTGAATTAAACTAAAATTTATTATTTTATAAATTATAATTTTACGAAGTTCATATATATATATATATATATATATATATATATATATATATATTATAAAAAATAATTAATAACTTTTTGTTTACTTTTATAAAAATAAAGTTTATAATTTTATAAAGTTTATAATTTATTTCGTTAGTTTATAATTTTTTAAATTAAACTAAATTATCAAGGTCCAACTTTAAACTTACCTATCCTAAGGTCATTAATTTCAAAATTTTCTCTAAAAATCTATTTTTTTGTTTTGATTTTTTTGAATTATTCAGTTTAACAGAATCGTACACAAAAGCTCTCAGTAAAGATTAGATATATTAATTTAATTTATTATAAAATTGTTTATTCACATAAGTTTTTAAAATAAGAGATAAAGAAAATTTACTTTAATAGCATGTAAAAAATACGTCTACTTTAGATAATTATTGTTTTTAGAATTGATAAATACATCAACAGACAAATAATTTTAAAAAGTATATGTACTATTGCAAAAAGAAGCAATCATTAGTAATAATACAATGTGTTACGCATATAATATATAAAAAGTTAAAATGTATCTAATAATAAAGCAAGATATTAAAAATTATGAAAATAAAATATTGAAAAAATCCATCTAACTATAAAACTTTTAAGTATTTGCATCATTAAAAGTATGTAAAATAAATAACAACATTTGTGTCCGGTCTTAGGGTAATGGTACAGCCCGCCAGTTTACTACACAGAAGTTTCCGCGTTCGGACACCTTCGTGGAGAGTGTTGGTAATTTACTGAAAGTTCTGAAAGAAATGAAAAGTGTTATAACATGTGCCTTGAGAATTTTTTTTTTTTTTGTGCTATAAAATTTATTTTAGCGACATAAAGATATCTAAAAAATACGGAAGATATCTGTTAAAAAACGGAAATTTAAAAACGGATATTTCAGAAATCACGGAAAATTTCCTGGAATTTACGTAATTTTTTTTTCCGTTAAAATACGGAAATAGTACTGGCATCTCGATTGCCAGTACAATTTCTGTTTTTTTTTCAGGAAAAATTTTTTACAGTGTATTTTTAATTTAAATTTTAAAAATGTAAAAATAAGTTTGAAAAGAAAATGGATAGCAAATGCCAATAATATGCTCCGCAAAATTATTCAAGTCGGAAATGAAGTCATGGATAGGAGGGAATAGTTATTTTCATTCTTAAAACTTTAAAAAAAAAAAAAAAAAAAAAAAAAAAGTAACTCGATTACCTGAAAAAAAAATATGACGAATCTTAATAGATCCATTTTTGTTGATAAAACATAAATATTTAATATTATTTCGTTAAAGTAACATAATTTACCCTATGCCAGTATTGAAGTTAAAGCTCCAGAACGTGAAGTATATTGTTACAATCAAGATACAATGTAAATCGTAGTTTGGCAACTGGATTTTATTTTCGCATTTCTTTTAGTTTTAAAAGTTAAGTTTCTTTTAGTTTGCTGTCATTTTAAAAGATAACTTTTTTGAATGATCATCCTAATAATATTATAAATTTGATTGTGTGTGTGAATATTTGGCTGAAGTAAACGTCAAAACGGAGGATTTAATAACAATGTATCTTTACATATATATGGATTAACCCAGAAATGAACATAAGCTTTATTTCTTTTTTTTAAATATTTTTCTCAATAATTAAAAATTTCATTATTTTCATAGAGAATCAATGAATATTTTTCCTGTAAAATTTAATTAACCATTTTACGTTGTTAAGCAATATCGTTGCCAATAAATACAAAACCTATAATAATAATTTTTCCTCAGCAATTATTTTTCATTTGAATGATTTCCACGTAAAAAAATGAAAATTCAAAAGAATTCAAAAGAAGATGAATTCCCATGATATTTGAAACGAAAATATGGAGTATTTGTAATTATACATGAAGTATGAATATCGGTTACGTTGAGAAGACATATTCTGTCAAAGACTGTGTTTTAATTAAAAGGTAAAATGAACAATAATGATTTTATTAAGAAAAGATTTCGCTTGGACCATGGAACTATGAAAACGATCGTCCTTGGCTTGGACAAATATGACGTTATAAATAAAACATGTATTTTCAAATATTCGTAATAATACAAGGAGAATGAATATCAGTATATAATGAAAGAAGATAGATAATGGACGTCATATTTAAGATGGAAAACGGAAATATTTTTTATCGATACTGATTAATAATAAGCTTGAATATCAGTTACATGCAGATGTGAGTTTTCTGTTAAAATTTACGTCATGATTACCTGGAAAATAAAATTAACAAGAAATATGTCATTAAAAATGATTCCTCTGGGGTAAAAGTGACGTCATATTTGAAATAAAACGGGAATTTCCAATCTGTTTTAAAATGAGTGTGAATCAATTCCGTACATTAATAATACAATGATCAGTAAGTATAGAAAGTAGATGAGTTTCCATATTTAAAACAAAAAAAAAAATGTTTTTTATCTATACTGATTATTAAGCATGAGCGTCCGTTATATACAGATGAGAGTTTTCTGCTAAAAGTCACATAAAAATTTTAAGAAAAGGAAAATGAACACGAATGTATTATATTAAAATCTGACCGTGTGTTTGTGTTTCGCAACTACGCCTAAACTATCGAACGCAACGCAATTTACGTAACACCGGTTATCATTGTTCCGATGATGTCACATAAACTCTCAGAATTAAAAAAATTGTATTAGATGCCGAGATTTATATATATATATATATATATTGTAAATTTTAACGAAGTTTCTCTAAAACCGGCAAGTAAATTACTCCATAATATTTGTGAATAAAAAAGGAGAAATAAAACAGATCAGTATATATTTTACGGCATTTTCTCATTAAAACTAAAAAACTGAATTTATTTTCACTTTGAATAGATATTGAAAACAAAATCTTGATTTCAGTAAATTATCTGAAAAATAAAAATATATTTTCACATATTCAAACTTCATGAATCAATTTATTCTTGGAGAACAAAAATTGTCTGTCAACATATTGTCATGTAGAAAACACGATTTGTTTGAGCTATACATAAACCAAGGAGGCAGAATTTAATTTAAAGAAAAAGCATATACTATTTCCAATTAATTATTTCTGAAGGATGGCTGTTAAAACGTTTCACAAATGCGTTAAAAGTAAAATTGTTTATCAGGTAAAATTGACATTTGTTTTTACTTAATTCGTCTATTTCCACGATTTTATTTGGCTCTCCTTTTTGCATTGGTTGCAATTTCATTTTCGCGATAATTTGGCACAAAATTTCACTTTTTTAAGACTTAGTTATGTCAAGGTCCCTATAATATAAAATACCGTATTGTCTCCTACGAAATGTGATAAAGAGTTAGTTAATTATTTATGTCTTTAATTATCTAGAGTAAAATATTTTGCTTAATTAATGTATTTATTCCTATTTTAATGTTGCGTGAATAAAGTAACGGGTAACAGCTTGTTCTATATAAACAGCTATACAGTTCACAAATGAAAGTGAAACTAGCTCAAAGATATATCTTAGATATATTGATAAAAAAAACAGTTACCCGCAAAGATATTTTAACATCCGTATATCGTAATTGAATGTTTTTTGGTCAATATTTAAATTGTAATTATGAAAATCTTGTCTGCATAAAATTGCTGTTCTTAGAACCATAGTTCAAAGAGCAAAGAAAAGTGTTTCAGAAACGAAATATTTCAGTTAAAAAAAGAAAGAAAATCTTTACTCAATTGAAATAAAATGGTTAGAGTATAGGTTGGCTTAAAATATTTTTTTTTTCAAAAAATGTTATATCATCCTCCATAAACCACAAGTGTCGAACAAGTTATGTTTCTTTTCCATATTATAAAAATGTGTGAGAAAAAAAAATCTAATTTATTCAAATCAATTAAGATCCATACAGTCTTTAAACCTAAGAATGTTATGAAGAAATATCTTATTCAAATCCTAGCCTAAAATCACTCCTCACCTTACAGAATACCGGTATAGCATGTAATACATTTTGTAAAGAATGTAAATTTATATTGGTGTTATTTCTTTATATTGGTGAAACTGGAAGATCATGCAAAATCTACTTAGAAGAGCAAAAATGCGCTTACAAAAACGGCTTTATCCAATCTAAATTATTCATTGGTTACCGACTACATCCCAGAATTTAAAAATATTAAAATAATTAAATCCAAATGCAATAATTATAAAAGTAGTATTTTATTAAAAGGTTGGTTTACAGGGGTACATAAATCTTCACTAAATGAAGCATATACAATTCTACCACAATGTGTGGTTCTACTATGATGGGTACAACCTGGTGTCTTAATGTTTTTAAAATGATATACAGGGTGGTCATGAAGTCCTTCCCTGATTCCAAAAAAGTATTACGAAATAACCACTGAAAGTAATACTGTAAAATTTGTATTATGTAAAAGTCAAGTTCTTAAGCTTTTTTTTTTTTTTTTGGCAAATTTTCTTGAAGATGGACCTCCTCGCTCACCCGATATTAATCCTCTAGATTTTTACCTCTAGATCCTCTGCTGACGTAAGTACTTGTATTAAAAACTTTATAAATATCTTTTCAATATATTGAAACAAGCATATGCTTATTATATTCTTTTTTCTGCAATAAATTATTGTAATCAGGGAAAGACTTTATTACTACCCTATATTCTTGAATATGAAAAAGTGTAAACGTCATTTTTGTTTTCCAGTTGACATTGGTGCTGATGACGAGCTTGAATAAGGCTTGAAATGTCTACTGTTATAGTTTTTATTTTGTGATATTATTCTTGTTTACTATTATTATTACTTGATTAAATATTTGATTTTAAAATGTCTTTTTAATTTTGGTATATAGATAACTGTGTGATATACGATTTTAGTTTTTTTTCTTTGCATTCAGATGTGGAATTTACGAAAAAAAACCCTTATTACATGTACATTAACTCTGGGTTAAATTAAACTTTTGAGTAAATGATTATAAAACGACACATTTTATTTATAATTTCACTTTCGTTTTTTCATTTTTCATCATCACTTGACATTAATTCATGAATTCTAGAGATTGTCTTTAATTAATTGCAATTTTGTAGTTCTGTTACACAATTATCGTTTAATATGTCGTTGTTTATTTATATATAGTAAATTATATCTTTAAAAATATTACTTTTTTTCCTATTAAGTGCCAATTATAGAATTTGTTTTAATAAAAAAAAACCTCTTTGTTACATATATTATATTTATGAGTCATAATATTTATCTAATTTAATTTTTTTTTTTCAGGCAAGTGTTTGCTGCTTTATCTTTCTTTCTGAACTGAAAAAAATAATCAATTAATTATAGATTTTCTGTATAGCTAAACTTCATATCTTAAAATCATATAAAATTTTCATTATTATTTTAATTTTTATATTAATTTAATTCATTCATTCGGTGTTTTCACTTCTTTACTGTCAACACATCACAATGAAACATTTATACAAATTTAATAAACTGCAATATGTGTTAGAAGACTTTTTTTTAACTGCAGTAAATCACTTTATTTGAACTGTTGTCAAAATGATACGTTTTTAAATTAGTTACGCTTCCTTCATTTGTGTATAGAAGCATCTGCAGTCACAAATGCAGTGCTTGTCATGGATATCTAATTAAAATGACATTATTCTGAACTGGGCCTAGGGTTAAATAAATGCTTTATTAATTATGATTTTCATTATGATTCCATTTATTAAGAATGTTTATACGGCATTTAAAAGGTTGATAATTTAAAAATATAATCAAATTTTTTATGAATTTATGATTTCTATTTCAACACATAGTTAAAAATTTTCCATTTTATTTAGCATTATTCTAAACACTTTAATTTAATTTTAAATATATTTTCGGATAATCTAGAGCTAGTAGAATAGATAATAATACAGAAAACTGCATTTTTAACACTTTTCAACATAGTTCACAATTTTTTATAACTTCGTTTCGTCTGTCTGCCGTCTGTCTGTTTGTTTGTATTTCTTTCTCCAAACTCTAACTGTTGTAAATATACACGGATTGTCATGTAATAGATATATCTTATTAAGTTTTTATATAGACTTAAAACTATTAAATCTTAAAATTCCATAATTTATAATTAAATTACTGGGACACGTGGACATATTTCGTTTCATTATAATAAGCTACACAACTATAGCAAAAATCGTTTGCGGTGCATTTTAATGACGTTTCAACTTTATGTTTGAGCTGTCATAACTTTCTGCATTTGCGACCCCATATGATAGAATTTTAAATAGGCTGATGCCATATTCTTAGCCTTCCATCAGCGTGACATACTCGTAATCGAATCCAAATATTCTGTGCTATTCAGTTCGAACCGTCAATGGGCCAATTACAGTATTACGAGGGTGAATCAATAAGTAAGACTTCATTGCTCTAAATTGTATTTATTTCACAGCTACTTGACTATCTACAGGGTGTATCTAAAATGCTTCGACTAACTTAGAGGGATGATCGTACTCATGAAGACGAACAAAAAATGCAATGGAACATGGGGTCGCAAATGACGTGTAAAGGATGAAAATCGAGAAAATGTGTCTGGAAATTGACAAACTGAGACAAGAAAGAAACACTCCAGAAAATTATTTATTAGACAGAATAGGTACAACACAGCTCGTGATGTCCAGAGAAAAAAAAATATTTTACAACAATTGTTCAAAGTGTCGACCGCGGACATTATTACACAGAGTGCATCTACACAGGAACGACTGGCGGACACGCTCTAAGATTCCGGGAGTTTCCTGGATTTCTCCTGCATCGGTCACAATACGCGCTACTACTTCTTCTGGCGCTTCAACTGGCGTCTCATAAATGAGGGATTTCATCTGTCCCCACAAGAAGAAATCCAAAGGGTTAAGGTCTGGCGAACGTGAAAGCCAAGCTAAAGGGCCACCACTTCCAATACATCTTGCCGGATAAACTCCATCAAGATATCTACGCACATCCACAGAATAATGAGGCGGAGCACCATACTACCTATCGTCGTTGGCGGTTCATGTAACGTACAACGTATGCTTGCTGCAAAGCTGCGTTTATTGGTCTGTTTCTAAGAAGATTGAAATATTGCATACGTGGATTCCTGCTCACAGATTTGTTTGGCTACTTTCCACGTTTTTGTTATCTCTTTCTGACCGGATATGCACAAAGTGAAAGGAAAACCAGCTTCGTGCTACTAGCCAGTTCTGCAGAAAAGCAGCATGCGAGATTTCGATATTTTTATTTGTTTTGCGATTTTCACCCTTTAAACGTCATTTGTACCCCCATGAACCATTGCATTGTTTGTTCGTCTTGATGAGTACTATCATCCCTCTAAGTTTGTTAAAGCATTTCAGATTCACACTGTATACTTGATATTATAGAGGTAATCTTACTCTACTTATATAGTTTTTTCCTTTTTAGATTGGCAGATTAGAACCATTGATCTGCAGCTAAAGGGAAGAGTTGTTTTCGGATTTTTGGTAAAAGAAGGTTGTGCACCTAAGAAAATTCATAGACGCTTGAAGAATGTTTATGGAGACGCTGTAATGGACATTAGCAATGTGCGGCGTTGGGTGAATAATTTGGAAACGGATAAAGAGAAATTGCAGATAAAACGAGAAGCGGCCGGCTGACAACATCAGTCACATATACAAATCGAGAATGTGCTGATGTACTAATTCGATGAGACAGACGCGTTAAGGTTCAGGGTGTTGCTGATGCATTGAACTTCTCGTATGGCTCCCAAGGCATGATTTCTGACTTAGGATATCACAAAGTTTGTGCTAAGTGGGTTCCGAAGCAATTGACTGTTGATAATCAGAGGAGGAGAGTGGAAGATTCTTAAATGCTTCTGGATGCATTTGAAGAACACTACAAACCTAATTTGGCTCCTTCTGAATTTAACTGTTTGGACCAATGAAAGACAGCCTACGTGGTTTCAGATTCAATGACATGGATGACGTTAAAACAGATTGCAATATATTCAATATAAAATTTTAACATAAAAGTTGGGATTTATTAGATTAATTAAGAACAAGACGAAATGCGTGATAAAAATTCTTATACAGTAAATATGATCATCTAGATATACCCGCAAACCGATTTATTTATTTGATATTACTATTATATAGCATTCCATTTTTCCCTCCCATAAATATTAAACATGTATTATTTTGTATTAAAAAACAAAGAGTCGGAGAATCGAAATTTTTCATCCCATATAAACCACATATGAAAAGCAATAATGCTTGTGAAATACAGAAATAAATAGCAGAACTATTTATCTTTCACATATTTAGTTGAAAAATCCTCTTTGTCAATTTTGTTTAAACTCTGCAGAAGGTAAGATTTCACCAAACAACAACAAAGTAATCTGCTGCTTAAATTAAGGAATATATATATAAAGAAAAAGAGTTACTATAAAGATTAATATAAAGAAAAAGAGTTTTTTTCTGATACTTTCTATTCTGTGTCTACGTAACCAAATTTAAATTATCTCAAAAACTGTTTCTTAATTATTGAGAATTATTTATTAAATCACAAATCGTCGCTTGTAAATCATGTGTCGTGTTCGTTTCGTAAATTTGTAAGACATGTACGATTTTCAAATATCATCATTATGTATTTTTAATATTCTACTTTAAGTGCAAAATATTATTTTATCCATTAAATAACAAAATTATGCACTGCACAAGAGGATTAATTTATATTATTTCAAGAAACTTAAATTTAAATGTCTAATCAAGAAGACCAGTTCTTATGAGACATAATATTTTTTAAATAAAAGTACATTTAGAATAACCTTTTGTGTATAGTAAAGAATACGAAATCCATATGGTTTCATAGAAATATCATCTCTTGAAACTTTGAGATTGGGTGTTATAAATATATGCCATTATGTAAATTACACTTTTCAATTCTAATAAAAATAATTCTTTATTAAAAGAATTATTCTGAAAACAATATTTAAATTTTAAGCAGGACTAAAGCACTAAAATAAATTATCTAAATAAGAATTTTAGAATGGTTTTTAAATACTTACTTACATTAAATATTCTGAATAATATATTTTTTAATAAACAATGTAAGACAGTTTCTTGCATGACTTGTGTTACATAAGAATACATTACATCAGATTATTATTATAAGGAAAAAATATTGAAAAAATAAACGTTTCTTCTAATGTTAAAAATGCAACTACTTATTTTTAAAAAAAATAACAAAAGTTTCATATAATGCTAATCGCACTTATTTTAATCTATATGGTGTCCATATTTTCTACCATATTTCTTCTACAATTCTATTCATAGTTTATTATATTTTGATCATGAATGTAATAAAATCCCGTTTGGGGACTTTTGTCTTAATTATTAATGAGATCAAAATATCTTGTGTGCATGTATCTTAATTACAAATTGCATTGATATATTTGGGAAAATTAATTTATCTAAAACAAATTAGTATTATATAACATGGATGGGAAAATCGCATCCTTTCCGAGAAAAGAGCATTAATACTTGATCGAGAATAGTTCATAAATTTTCTAAAGAAATCTTTAATTAAAAACATTTTGAATCAACTTTATATCTTACGATATCATTTGTGGATTATGCAAAGTCTGTTTGGTTATCTATTGATAAATAAAAGGTAAATTCGTCTCTAATTAGAAAGGAAACTCGATTTCTGCAAATGAAAGTTCGTAATAAATACGTGAACGTATTTTTAATAATGAAAGTATTTGAAAGAAAAATTATTAGAAACAAATAAATTTAAATAAAAATTTATGTTATGAACCACAATGAGATATTTGTTTCAGAAAAATAAGGTGGATGTATACCGGGTGTTTCAAAAGCGGAAGAGACACTTAAACGTGATAAAAGAATCTATTTAGTTGAGAGACGATGTTAGGATTTAATTCAAATTGATGGGAAATTCTATGTGGTATATATATATATATATATATATATATATACATGACATTTGTCATGCTTCAACTCTCTTATTTATGAACTGATTTGGATGTGACTCAGTATGTGTATAGGATACATCAATGTCTCGACCAAGTTCGTTGTACAGCTCCATCCGCCGTCTAGTTTCAAAATGGCGGAATCTTTTATACAGCTGTATTGGTTTATTTAGCTGTAATATTTTCGGTGTATACCACCCTACAGTAATATTGATATTTCTGCAGTATTTATTTTTTTTCGTGCTGTTAAAGATTTAAGATTTCCTCTATAAACAAGTGATTTGAGATTCCCCACAAGTAAAAATCAAACAGTATGTCTCTGTTGATCTAAATTTTGAGTTTTGCAACCCACATGCACGCAACATTTCTATATAATTGCATGGAACAATTCAATTGTCATTATTTTGAACATTTGGTTAATGCCAAATGGATTATTCGATATCGCCGTAAATGTTAATTTGCAAAACGCAATGCACTGTAGCGCATGGGACGTTTATTAAGTCGTTTTACTTTTATTCCAGATTTTGAAACATCTAGTTTGTTATGATTATGCTCACACACTAATAAAATGGCTTTTTATAAATATAAATGTAAAAAAAAAAGTTTTTTTAAACTTTTGTTTTAAAAACGTTTTTCTCTTAATATGTTTTAAAGAAGAATTAATACAGTGTTAATATTATAGCAGTTAAATCTTTCAGGAGCAACGTAAGTTTGTTGCTGAAATATTGAATTGATTGAATTTTACGAGAATTTACGAAAATACTGATTGCATTTTCTCACGTACTATATTATGTGAACAGAATTTTATTCATGAGTTTTGGATGCAATTTGAAGTTTGGTATTAAACTTAAGTTACATAAATAATATACCACCGAACTTCAAAGATTTAAAGATTATTAAAAATGAATATTTATTTATTTATTTATGAAAAATCATTAAATTCATGTTCAAAGAATTCCATTATATAAAAATAAAATAATGATAATTTTGAAATAGTTGACTTTTCAAATGTAAAATATGTTTGCCTGTTTGTTAGAAACTATGTGTAAAGGAATACTAATTATTGTTTTTTTTTCTTTTTGCCGATGGCTATTAAATAATAGATTGGAGACGTAATATATGACCACTGGCATACAAACGGTTATAAGTTACCTATTTTTATATTGGCAGGCAGTTTTTATTAATTATTTCTATAGAAATCAAAAATTCCAGTTTGACATAATATATTTAGGTTTCTTATGTCTATATTGCTTTTAAATTTCCTAATGTCCGCTTTTGTTTTGCGTATGATTTTCTACCTAAAATATGTTGTAACGCTTAGAAAAATGGAAACAGAAAGTAGCTAAAAGTATTTAAATTCGTACTATAGGCATCTTTTCAGTAATAATGCCATTTTAAAAACAAAATAAAAACGAAAAATAAACTGAAATTGCCTTTCTGTTTAGAAAAAAATGATAGTTTTAAATTTTAATTTTGCGTATTTAAATACTTTACAACGATTAATTGGGAAATATATTTATATACTCAAGAAGAAACGATTATGACCCGCAAATATCTATATCTATATATATGAAACTTTGGGTTTATGTGGGGCTTATGGAAGTATGGAATTCCCAATTATTTTTTGTTGCTCAAATTCCTTTAACAAGTTAAATTTTAAACAAAATATTTTTTACTTTAATTTTAACTCTTTTCTGATAGAAGAAAACATAAAATTACAAGTTAAAAATTAAATTTTTTTATTAGTTAGATCGAAAGTTTTATCTATCGATTTTTTTATTAATTCTATTGATTTTTTATTAGTGCTACATCAAGTCATAATAACACATTATGTTTGTTTTTTTAATAAAAACCCCTCAAATTTTCAGTTTGTGCACTACCCGTCTACTTCTAATTATTATTTCATTGTTAATTAATTTTTTTACTTTTGTGTATTTTTTAATTATAATTCTTGTACAAACAAAAATGATATTACTGTGTGTTATTTAATGAAATAGAAATGAAATATTTGTTTAAACTGCTTTCTTTATACTTTTTAAATGATACAAACAAACATCAATCACGATCGAAGTAACAACGGAAAAACTATTTTTTTTTATATATAGCAAAGCAACTAGGCTCGGCTAGCGTTGATTGTAGCTCAGGCATTTCAAAGGCTACTACAGGTTATTTTAACAAAATGTATATTAAATTTTATTTTTAAATATTATTAACAAAACAATTATTTATTATTTTTATTAGATTTCAATGTAACTAATTAAATTAAATATAGGGCCATTCGGAAATTTGGCTTTTCAAAGCGAAGTGTGGTTTCTTCTACATATTTTGCTATGCCTTATAAGGAGTGACCCTGAATTACCCATATATTTACATTCAGTCTTTTCTGCCTGCGCTGCATAATTCTCGTTTGCGTTGTGGCATAATTTTAGTTTTTGTGCAGTGATAAGTATGAAGAACTAAAAAGTTCATTTTCATCATATTACGCTCTTTTATTTTTAGAAAGGTAAAAATGCTAGTCAGAATACTCGTAAAATTTGTGTGTATATGAACAAAGTGCTGTTTCAGATGACACAGTTCGGAGGTGGTTTGAGTAGTTTAAGAGCGTAATTTCAGCTTCAAAGATGATGTCCATTCTGGACGACCATAATCTGTAAAAGAAGACCTCTTGAAGTGTAGGAAAGTAGATATCGCTGAAACTAAATATTCCAAAAAATACAGTGCATGATAATTTGATAGCTCCTTTTATAAGATGTTTTCTTTAACAGATGATGGTCGTCCAGAGCAGGCATCATCTATGAGGCTGAAAATTCTGAGCTTAAACTTCTCAAACCAACTTCGAACTGTGTCTGAAAAAAAAAAACTTTGTCCTAGTACAACGCAAATTTTACGAACAGTCTGACTACCACTTTTACATTCCTACTCTTCTTCCTACTTCCATTCTTAGCACTGCACTGAAACAAAAATTATGATATCAACGTGACGCAAGTATAAAAGAGCGAATATCTGAGTCATTCAAGGACATCGCTTATAATCAGTTGCAAAATAACTAGACGAAACCGCTCTTCGATTTTTGAAAAACCGCAGAAGTTTAAGGATGAACCAATAATAGAACAATTTTTAACTTAAACCATTTTTTCTCTCTCTCTAATAATTAATGAGATATAAAAGGGAAAAAAGAATTTCTAAAGTGAATGTTCGCAATAAAATATCATTGCGTACGACATACATCCAACAGCTTTCATTTTTTAAATATCCGGGTTGGGAATGTTCCCTTGTAAATCATAAATTTTATCGTAAATGAATCGAAACTATTATGTAACACATGGGCTGATAAGTTCCCGGTGTAATAAAGAAACTCAACTTTTTAACAAATCTTTATAACTTTATGACTTTATAGCTTTATAATTTTAATAAATAACATAACTTTAATAATAAATAATAATAATAAAATAATAATAATAATAATTTAATAATAATAATTTAATAAATAAATAATAATAATAATTTAATAAATAAATAATAATGATAATTTAATAATAAATAACAATTTTATAACGAAAAAGCTCCAAACAGTTCTCAGAATCATCGACTCGTTGTTTTTGGTCAAAAGTCAACACGCGCGGCAGTCACTTTAACAACAGCTTTTTCATAGACAAATGCTCATCTATACTAATAAAAGAAAGTTTCGCTCTGTGTGTGTGTCTGTGCGTGTGTCTGTGTGTGTGTCTGTTGGCGATGGCTAGGAAAATCTAGCCCACCTAGAATGCTGGAAATTTAGATTTAGGTAGTCCAAACCCTCTCCTGGTGCAACATTACATCAGAATTTTAATATTTTAATTACTTTCTGAAATATTAATTAAAATGCACAAAGAACTCTCATTAAAAATACGCTTTTTTCATCGGTTGGTTGGTTGTGTAGAATATCTTCTCAGAACACATTAAATAAATCAGAGTAACGATGTATAGATAAGGACTTATAACGAAATAGTGCCAACATTGATTGCAGTTACCTGCATATAGCCAAACTAATGCAGCGCCATCTACTCACGGCAAATTACTTAAATGTCACCTGTTTAAGACATTTACAGGCACGTTTTTCTTCATTATAATTATCTGGGTTTAAGTTTTTTTTAAAACACGGCATATATTATTATGATAGAGACTATTATTACAGAAAACTTTATTTAACAGATTATTTGTTATATATTCGCGGAAATGGCGAGGGGTAGGGGTCTAATTACATTTAACAGTTTTAACTCGCAGCGTTTAATTGTTGTTTTATATACAGAATACCGCTATTTTAAATCTCAGTTTCTCAGTAATATCTCAGTAATAATGTTCCGAACTTCTCCATTTAGTTCCATTTTTACTAAATTATCGTAAAAATCACCATTCATTGCTTCAAGGTGTATTTCTAAAAAGCAATTAATAGTATTTCCGAATAATAGCCTAAGCCATATTTCAATTTAAGTTCCAAGCTTAACCAAATGAATCAATCTTTAAAGATGTATAGTGATCCTCCTAATTAGTTATTTGCTGAAGGTAACTTGAACATCCCCCCCCCCTCCGGGGCCCTCCTTCAAATTTTTCTCTAACTATTTCCCGTTTCCATATCTCAGCAACTATATTTCCGATTTCTACGCAACTGATTCCAAACATTATAATTAACTCAATAGTAACCTTCTATAACATTAAAGTAAATTTATGAGTATCTGTTACCACAATTTCTGAATAATAGTTTAAGCCAAATTTCTAATTAAGTTCCTATTTTAACCAAACGAACGAATTTTTAAAGATGCATAATGGTTGTCCTAATTAGTCATTTGCTGAACGGCACTTGAACATCCCCTCCCCCCCCCGACCCATCCTTCAAGGTTTTTTACCCAACTATGCCCCGTTTCCATATCTCAGCAACTATCTTTTCGATTTGAACGCAAGTGATTCCAAACATTATAATTAACTTAATAGACACCCTTTATAAAATTAAACTTAATTTAAGAGTAGAGGCTACCGCTATTTCCGAATAGTAGTTTAAGCCAAATTTGTAATTAAGTTTCTAGCTTAACCAAACGAACGAATTTTTAAAGATGCATAGTGATCCTCCTAATTAGTCATTTGCTGAACGGCACTTCAACATCCCCTCCCCCCCCCTCCGAACCCTCCTTCAAGGTTTCTTACCCAACTATGCCCCGTTTCCATATCTCAGCAGCTATCTTTCCGATTTGAACGCAAGTGATTCCAAACATTATAATTAACTTAATAGACACCCTTTATAAAATTAAACTTAATTTATGAGTAGAGGCTACCGCTATTTCCGAATAGTAGTTTAAGCCAAATTTGTAATTAAGTTTCTAGCTTAACCAAACGAACGAATTTTTAAAGATGCATAGTGATCCTTCTAATTAGTCATTTGCTGAACGGCACTTCAACATCCCCTCCCCCCCTCCGAACCCTCCTTCAAGGTTTCTTACCCAACTATGCCCCGTTTTCATATCTCAGCAGCTATCTTTCCGATTTGAACGCAAGTGATTCCAAACATTATAATTAACTTAATAGACAGCCTTTATAACATTAAACTTAATTTATGAGTAGAGGCTACCACTATTTCCGAATGATAGTTTAAGCCAAATTTGTAATTAAGTTTCTAGCTTAACCAAACGAACGAATTTTTAAAGATGCATAGGGGTCCTCCTAATTAGTCATTTGCTAAAGGGGACTGTAACATCCTCTCCCCCCTCCCCCTGGCCCCTCCTTCAAAGTTTTTTCTCTAACTATACCCCGTTTTCGTATCTCCGCAACCACTTTTTCGATTTCAACGCAACTGATTCCAAACATAATTAACTCAATACTCACCTTCTATAAAATTAAAGAAAATTTATGAGTAGCGGTTACCACTATTTCCGAAGAATAATTTAAGGCAAATTTGTAATTAAGTTCCTAGCTTAAGCAAACGAACGAATTTTTAAAGATGCATCGTAGTCCTCCTAATTAGTCATTTTCAGCAGGACACTTGAACACCCGGCGCATCACGTCACAGCCGGCACACTTCACCCGGCACCTCACTCATGATTATTTTCTCTAACTGTGCCTTGTTTCAATAACTCGGCGTATAATGTTCCCATCTTCTCGAAACCTGCTCGATTTTGTCGCACGCCTACTATACAGTACCGTAGGCAACGTTAACCTGTCTCAGAGGTTCTTTCCAAAAGATGTTGCTCCCCTGGTGGTAGAAGAGGGAAATAAAAGATTTTCCGGAGCGTGCGAGCGTGCCCGGTATACGGTGTCGAAGTCATCGGAAACCTTGGCCAGAGTTTCGTTTTTTAAAAGATTTGAATTTATTACACGGGATCGGGCAACGCCGGGCGAGCCAGCTAGTTCAAAATAAAACCTACACGTTGCTTGGATATCTTCAGAGTCTGAGCTATCTTCTGCAACTCCACTTTATGGTTCCCCGAAACGATTTTGTGAACTTTTTTATGTTTTCCGGAGTAACCACCTCTTTTGGGTGGTGCATCACTGGTGTCCGTACGACCACGTTTAAATTCAGCAAACCAGTCAATAATGGTTGATTTACCTGGTGCAGTGTTCGGATAACGCTTATCAATCCAAGCTTTTGTTTGAACGGTGTTTTTCCGATCAAATAACAGTTCTTGAAATTCTTGTTTATCCATTTTTTTGTTTATCAGCAAAGTTGTTCAAATAAAACCACTCTAACGTTATATCAACACGGCGAATCATCATGACATTTTTTCTGCTACCTTTTAAAAGTTAGTACTTACTAAAAAAAGCATCGGTTCGGCGATAGCAACGCCATCTGTGTGCCAGACAGGGAACTTATCAGCCCATGTGTTATACATATGTGCAAGTATAAATAGATAGATAATAAAAGTTTATTATTTATGTCGAAATATTAATTTCTCTATAGAAGATTTCCATCATGAAAATCAGAAATCAAAACTTTACGAAAATTGTCTAGTTTAAATTTGAGTTGGTTAAATATTTTTTATATTTTTTAAAATATATTGTAAATATAAGAAATGAACATTTGCATTAAAAAATATGTTTTTAACAAATAATATTTGTCTTATTTATTTATCTTACACATACTACAAAACTGTTACTACAACAGATGAAAAATGTACTACAACATACAGAAGATATATATAGATATATTATTTTTTATTTTTTATTTTAATTATATTTGCAAATGTTAGATGTTTAAAATATAAAGTTTTCGGTGTTTATATTTATGTATAGAATATAAATCAGATTTCTTGTTTCTTTTTCCTTTCCTTTTTTTGTGAGACATTTAAATTGGTTGAATGTACCTAATTATTTTCCCCCGATCGCGTTCAATAGTTAAATTGTCCATGGAAATTTAAATGTAAAAAAGCGTGACGAACTGTAGAAATTCTTGTAGGAAATATTCTGGAAAGTTTTGTGCAATATTTCGAAAGCGTTTGTAAGCAGAAAAAGACCAAATATGTTTCTATAACCAAAATAATTATCATTTTCTTCATTTTCTTTCTGGAACACACTAGGTATTTAATTAATGTTTAAGTGGACAAGTAGTAGTTCTACTGAATTTTATATTTCTAAATGTTTAGTAAATAATATTAAGATTTTCATGCACATTTCATATATTGCCTGTATCACTTTGTTACAAAATAGTACGATTGGATACCCTATTTTGTCATCTTTCTTATTCTTTTGTGACACCTTTTGGATCTCTATATGCATCTATTTTTCATAAACTATTTTCTCTGAATTATGAAATTCTAACGTAAATTAAAATAAATTTCAAGCAAATAAGTATTTAATGAGAAAGAAAAACAGGCTAGTAGATAAATATATTTCAGAAAATTCTATTTGTTTTATCAGATATTAGAATTAAAGTATTCATAACTTTTATACAGTTTCCGGAATTATTTATTTTCCCTGTAAAAAAAATATTTATAAAACTTAAAAATATATATGAATCTCATTTAAATTTTTGTCATACGAACATACATTTTTCACAATATTTTAAGGAAGAACAGTGTCTTAATTTAAAATTATTTAAAATAAAATAAAATAAAACAGTTTTTTTTTTCATGTTTCTCTTATACCTTTTGTATAGCTTTGTTAACATGCAAATTTTCGTCATTACAGCGATAATAATATTTTATAAATATGCATGATTTATGTTCCAAAAGTTTAAATACTTTTAAAAAAAAAGTATCGATGTAACGTTAAAAATACATGATAAAACTTTTATATTGTATAAGCTATAAAAAAATTATATGACATAGGAGAATTATCAGCCAAACAACTAAGAAAGCTGATAAGAGTACACATTTCACATAAAAACTGTGTCATTTAAAGAAAATGCAACTACCCCAGGGAAACTACTTGGCATAAAGTTAGAAGTAATGAATCTTTGTAAGAGGCCAGTATTATGACCTAGCCAAAATATAGTTGCACGAAACAAGGAATTTTATGACACTTATATAAGTGAAGTAAGATCGTAAAAATAAAGTACGGCAATGAAAAATATTTTCTTATAAAAATCTTACAAAAATTGCGTAGTATTTCGAATATATATCTAGAAACAATAACAGCACGATTTAAAAGTAATTATAAAACATACTATTTTTGTAAAACAGAGCAGAAATTTATAAATTAAATTGATTTTAAGTAAGATTTCTGGTTAGAAACTCCAATACATAAGTTAACATTTACAAAATTAAATTATACTCTTTGAATCCTTGTAGAGATTTTGTCGCATTTTAAAAATACATTATATTTTAAAACATTCTTTTGATAATATTAGATATTTCCTTAATTCCATTTCGTGTCATAAACTTTATTTGTTCGAAATATGTTTTATATATATTTTAGTTTTATTTAGATTACATTATATTATATTATATTTAAATGTTAAAACACACAAATAATTTTTTGTATTATCTGTCCATCGTTCAGGCGTAAAAAAGTCACAAAAGAAAAAAAAAATAATCTCAAATAACACCAAGATAAATAGATACATTAAAATTAATAAAAATAAATTTCGAAAAATTTTCTAACATTATGAAAAAATACTGAATTCAAAATGATTTAACAAACTAACATACACCCTGTTCGTCCTATAAATAAATTTCATTGTAATAGTCAAAGTATTTTTTTTTATACAGAAAATTTAATACTTTTCTTGAATATCAGTAAAAACTAAAATTGAACATATTATAAATATTTTCTGATCAAAGTATAATGTTTTTCAAACATTAATTTTAAAATTAAACTGTTACCTTTGATATTGAATCTCAATTACATTTTCTAAGAAGAGTAATGTTTGACCACTCTGAAGTTAATCGTATTCTACATAGTAATTACTATTACTCATTTTAATAACAAAACGTAATCAAAATTAAATCGCAACTTAATTTAAAAGAATCAGGATTAAGATATAAATTATAAAGTGGTATCTAATAACTATATATTTTCGATACATTAATGTAGAAATAACTAAATTACTGAAAATTAATTATAAATTAATTTAAAGGTTAGTAAATTCACATATAAAAAATTTAAAAAAAATCAGATGATTAAAAAATATATCTAAATTAGCTCGCCGTAATTAAAAGCAAAGGTATAATTTTTTTCAATGCACATATAGAAAGTAGGGAAAGTCTATGTTAAACAAATGCATTTTCTTTCAAAACACAAATGATATTTTGTTACTAAATAATGGCTTAGCTGAAATTGTTATTAATTATCAATCTCACATTTATCCCTTAATACATGTAAATTCTGCTTTGAATATTAGTGATTATATCTCTGCATTAGTATAAGATTGAAACATTAAGACCAGGCCCCTACCTTCCGGGCTTTTGCCCAGCTTAACGCGTTGATGCCTGGCAACGGGTTCGAATATTCCCCTGATTTCCACTTAGCGATAAATCTATAGGCCGACGTCGTTTCACACGTCTTGTTGCCTTAATTGCTTTTTCTTAGTTGGGCGAGTGCTAATTGTAGTTGGATGAGACGGGTCAGCACTGCAGAAAGTAGCTAAGCATGCCGGACGGATGTGAGATACTGGGATATTTACTAATTCAACGCTACATCGCTCACCCATACGTCATGCCAACGTTACTCGAGTTGGTCTCGTAATTTAGAACCTTGATCTGGTCCTGGTAATGAGACCTTCACCCGTAAAGGTGTCACCTACATGGTACTTGGAGAACTTTACACCCACATGCACACATGGATTTTACATGCACCAGGCGCAATTAGAGTACATGATTGCCGCGCCTGAAAAGGAATGGGGTTAAGCATGTTATAAAACTTTTAATACTGGAAACTAGGTGCTACATTTTGAATTTAAGTGTTATTAATATACTTGGTTATTTGTCTTAATTTACCTATAGTTCTATTCTATGACTATTTTAACTGAAACTAAAGATTCTACAGAGTTACATATTCCTACATGGGAGACATTATATGCCTGATTTGCTAAATTAAGTGAGAGGTTGGATCATCGGCTATATATAATTTAATATATATAATTTATATAACTAGGATAAATCGAAAGATGGGAGGTAGACAAATGGCTATATACTAACTAAGTATAATTAATTATATAATGTTTATAACTAGTACTAACTTAGCTGTGGAGGTGCTGAAAACCTTTATTTAAGTTAAAAATTTCTAATAAAATCTGCTAAGTTGTACTTGGCAGTTATATTCATTGCGCTGCAGTTAAATGAGCGATATTGGAAAGTACGGGTCAGTGTATCCCCTCGGGCCCTACCCCATAAGGCAGCACTTCGGATATCCTTTCAGCCTCCGTCCCTGGCTTAATGCTTCACGCTGGAATAAGTAGAAGAAAATGGGAGTTAGTTCATTGCACACTTGAGTTGGGGAACCACGGCCCTTCACTCGGTAGGTCGTGGAGATCCTTCCGGCTCCCGCCCCTGTGTTAGCGCTTGCGCCCTTAACCTAGAACAGTGAAAGGTAGAAGTTTTGCTGAGGCTAAGTGGAAACTATTGGGCAGAACTCCACGCTCTCCCCTGGCATTGGGACAGCCCTACATTGCCATGGCTTGGGACGGGCTCAGGCCAGGTTTCTGGCAGCACCAGCACCTGGCTTAATGACTACCGTTGGAGTGGTTGCGTGCTTTGCCCTTCAGTGAGAGAGAAAGTGATATACCTGGGAACCCGCTAGCACTAGACGGAAATGACTGTTTCGGGGGGGGAGGAGTAAAGGGATTAACTAATGCTGACTAAAATTAGAGGGAATACTAAAGTTACCTGATACTTTACAGGGGGATGAACTTGGATTTTATTCCTTAACTACAAACATAAATTTTTATTTGAAATTCTAAAAAAATACTACTATCTACCTTCATTTATTTGTACTTTCAGTTATTCTATACTACTGATAATGTTATTTAGAATATTGCTGATGTTTTCATCACATTCCGTGCGACAGTGCCTGCCTCTTGTTTACAATGTTTGGTTTTTGCCGTTTATATTGGCTTGTCTCTAACATGGTTGTTTGTCGTTGTCATAATTATCTCTGCTTTTATGGGCTAGTCTCTTTTTGCATTTGTTTAATTTCTGTTAGGATTTTATGCAACTTTTATGGGTTCGTCCCAATTAGGCTATGTCCGTCATCGTCTTTATATTGTTGTCACTATCTCGTACTGGTAATATTTGTCACTTTCTTGGAATTGGCCATATTGCGATTTGTTTGATGTTTTTGTTTCTCACTTTCGGCAATTTGTCACATTTGGAATTTTCTCACTGGTAGTTGTCACTAACTTTGTAGTTGCACAATGTTGCATTTTGTCACTTATATATTTTTACTTTTCTTCCCTTGCTTAATTGTAGTGGGGTATTTATCATTTTTATTTCTTCGTGACTGCGTTTAATGCGATTAGTCCGTTGAATCCTAATGACTGTTATAACTACTAGGCTATGTGTGCAACTTAGGTGGTCAGCTATTTGAAAACTTTGCAAAGAAATGGGCTGGAGCTTGTTCCATGACCATTAGTCCGTCTTTTGTCTATGAAGCTGATTAACTAGATAAGGCACCCTTTATTTGTGATTGCTTTTTTGTTGTGGGTGTGCATTTAGCTTATCACCTATTGCTTTGTTGTCACTTTTTGGCACGTTTTGTTGATTTACTCTTCATCTTTTTAGTGATTTTACAGTCCTTCATAGACGACTTACATTCCTCACTAGCACTAAAAAAAAGCATTATTTCAAAAGCTCTACATTTTACTTACAAAATGGGGTTTTTGGCGTGGGGAATGCAAGTCAAGAATCTCGCTGTTGGGAAGGTGTGTTAGTGTGATATAAGGTCGATATTGTCTATTAACCATCTAATCAGTGCTCCTTCTTTTCTTTGTACATGTTTATTGCTCGCTAGTTGGTTATGCCAGAGTTTTTGGTTGTTTGGTGTGACGTGGATCAGATGCAGTGATTGAGTTAATGGGCAGGATGTGAGATAGTGTTTAGGGGTTCCCAATTCCCCCATAAGCAATTTGATTCTTCTATACGCGTGAATCTGTGTATGTTGGCCGGGAATACTGCGTGACCTGTGTATATTTCACTTAGTAGATTGCAGCTGATGATTCTGTGAGAGTCTACTTTTGGGAAGTATTCATATCTTGATCTGCCCGTTTTCCCCTAATCCCACATGAACTGCCATTGCTTGGTTGTTATTACTTTTAATTTTCTTTTTAGGTTTGATATTGGATATATTTTGTGTGATTTTCTGTTGCCTTATTCGCTAATTTGTCGGTATCATCGTTTCCTTGGATGTCCAAATGTGCTTTTACCCAGCTAATTGTGAATTTTTGATTTGAATCTTTTGCTGTTTTTTGTATGTTATCTATTAGTTTTGTTACGTTGAATGGTTTGATGAGTGATTGAATGGCTGACATGCAGTCCGAGCAGATGCTGTATTCCATCTCTATGTTGTTTCCCCATCCCTGCTTTAAGCATCTGCAGTAGATTGGAAAAAACACTGTTATGCTTCTTTAATGGTGGTAACCATGTTTTTATTTTTTGAATCGTTTTTGAGTGCTACGAATGTCGAACGCTTAGCACCTGATTCCAATTTTCATCCATCCGAGCAGATTACTCTTTCTTTAATTTTGTAGTCTATTCATGGTTTTCTTGTGTCTGCTGGGCGTGTTTCCCATACATTTGTCTTTTTTACGTAGTCTGTTTGGTTTATTATTGTTCCATGTATTTGTGCTGTTTTTCTAAGTTGTGATAATGTGCCGTAAACTGCCTCGTATTTAACCTGGAGGTGTATTGGAATCAGGCCAGCTAGTACCTGAAAAGCCGCAGTGGGAGTGGTTTTATATGTTCTATCTATGGCCAGCAGGAAGAGTCTTTGGCTAGTTGTTAATAATTTTTTGCTTCTTTGGTTAAGTTTATGCCCCCCATATTAATGCCACGTACGTCATTGTTTACTCAGCTACTGTTCTATACCAAGTTTTTATGAATTATGATTTTGCTCCCCAACCGCGATTGGCCATTTGGCCTAACATCCAGAAAATTTTCCTAACCTTGATTGTACGGGTCTGGAAGTGTGGCAGTAAATTTAAGTTTGTGTGTATGATTACAAATAGATATTTGATCTGTTCATTCTCCTGAAGTTCTCTGTATTTGTATTTTGTATGTGTCCGCTGTTCAAAGAATTCTCCCTTCTCCTTCAACATAGTAGCATCATCTTGCAAAGGCTCCTGATGTCAGCATAATGTTTTCAGGGACGAGGTAAGCTAGAACCTTCTGTCATGTATCTATCTCTTCCTTACTTTATGCTGAACATTTTGATATAAGGTTTTTGATTTTCGGTGCAGGGTTTCGGGAGTTATGTTCTTTTAAACTTTCTACTACTTTTACTTTCGTTTCTCTATTGAGCCCAGTGCTTGCCACCTGCACCGATGTTTCCTGTGCTTTTACCTGTATATATAATTGATTATTCATGTTTAATTATGTTGCTTGAACATCTTAGCTCCATTTTGAGTCATGTAGTGCTTATTTTAGTGAATTAATTCAGGAGTTATTAACCATTGAAGTTCATATACCTTAGCTCACCATAGAGCCATTTTCAAAATTGTTCGTTCTTAGAACGCTTATTACATAACTTTAACGGTTAGAATTTTTATAGAAATACCGTAATTTAGATACTTTATGATACGTAGACCATTTTATCACTAAAATTTTTAACTTTTCATTGAGTATAACATCATTTAAATCAGTTTGAAAAGTTGATGTTTTTGTTCTAAGAGTTCAAGAAACAAAATGGATGCCCATTGGTTTTATATTGGATTGTTTACTTTTTGGATGTACTTAAATTAATATGAATTTCATAATTTTTAAAATAATATTGATTGTTTTATATACTTTGGAATCTTGGCTTTCATATGTAATATGTTAAATTCATGTTGGGGGTCTGCAACCACTGGTAAATTGTAGTTTTTTTTTAAATGTCACTCAAAATTTTTATGGAATTTTTCCCATACGTTAACATGGGCGTTCTGTCATTTTTAAATTTAAAATTTCATGTTTAAATTTAACGTTTTCAAATTCTTTTTGTGAAAATATCTAAATCTAATCTTTATATTTTTCATATGTGAAAGAATTTTTTTATCTACATAGTCTCTAAGTATTTTTATTTTGTATTTTAAAATGTAAATAAAAAACGCTTGGTTGGTTGGTCGTTGGCTAACTTTAGTATTCGAAACTTTTATCATTAAGGTTTAGTTGTTTTCAACTGCTAACTTTTTCTGAGTGCCTCTCTTAAAGAGGGGTGCTTTGAACATATATCTTTAGATCTTATAAGCTATAAGGAGATAGATGGAGTGGTCTGTTACTTAATTTCATTTTAATGACTCAAAGCATTTGTTTACGTCTTTCATGTTATTGTTGTCTAACAGCGTATTATTTAGGTCTTTAAAATTAAGATTAATCTTAGTTTTGTTTTGATTTAATTTAGGACATATATTGCAGGAAAAATTGAGTAATTAATTTAGTATTATAGGCTGCAGTATTTTTTCTGAGATCATTTTATTATAAATCACAATCTTTCTGCTTTACTCCACTTCTGTTGGTACCCACTTCATTTAACCATTTTTCTCTGTATTTAGCCCTTAGTCTGCTATAGGACTTTATTAAATTTGTTTACTTTTAGTTTACTTACAATATTTTTCAAGAATTCTCATTCAATATTATACTTTTTATAATTATACACATTGCGGAAAGTGGTTTTTCCCATTTACCTCCTTTCCTATGGGAGATAGGGCTTAAATATTTTTCCGAAATCAGCTCTGCAGCACCTAAGGAAACTGTTTGCGTTGCTTCTTTTGGCTATACTGTTTTTTTTTTATGTCATTTAGGGGACCAGCTACGGGGGCAGGGTGGGGCAATTGTTTGTGTTTTACACATATCGTCACTTTACAACCAATTGTTGAGTATTTCTCTTTACTATCCAACTAGTGGCTTGTCTTCACACCGTTTTAGCACAACACACCTGTCCCCCCCTCCTTTTTCTTAATATTATCAACGTTTTTACTGTTTTATTTGCTGTAATGGTGTAACATATCATTCTTTTGGTCTCTATGCATAGATTTAGTCCCACTTATTCATTCCTACGTATCACCATTTCTTTTACTGTTCTGCGTATAACATTTTCAACTTCTCTATTTCTATTGGTAACTGTACCATGTTTGATATCCTTGTTTAGCTCCTGTTGAGGAGATCCTGTCCCAATCATCCTTATGACTGGGAATTAACTTGTTATGACAAGAAGGTAGAGTTTTTTTCATATTACTTTATCAACTGGTTCTGCGGTAATCAGTTTCCTCCATTTTTCTCTCTTTCTATGGGAGATAGAGCTCAAAAATTTTTCCGGTTCTAGCTCTAAAGTGCTTAGGGGTTCTTTTCTCGATGCTTCTTTTGGCTATTTCGGTTTTTACCTATCTTTAATAGGGGTCTAGTTATGGGGGCAGGGAGGGGCTAGTTTTGTTATTTCTATTCATATCGTCACATTTGGCTCAAAGTTGGAGTATTTTTACACCTATTTCTTTTTAACTGCCCTCATTAACATTGCTTTGCCCCACAGGCTAACCCTCCCCTCCTTTTTCTTCTAACATGTTATACTGTTTTACTATTTTAGCTTTTATCGTGTTGTAACATATCATCGTCTAAGATTTTATGCATAGACTAAGTCCCGCCATTTCATTTTTATGTTTCACCTTTTCCTATACAGTTCTGTTTATATCTTTTTCAAATTCTTAAATTTATGAAGGTAAATTGTTTTGGTTTGAAATTCTTGAATTGCTCTTGTTACTGAGAGTTTGTCCCACAGTAATCTTAACAGAACTTCATTTGTAGCCGCTAGAAAGCGTTGTGCTTTTCTTGTGGTTACTGGTTTTTCTTGTCTACAAATTATTGTGTTGCAGATCACCTATCACATGTTGTCACGTATCATTGTAAAGAATCGTATTTTCTTTTGTTAATAGTATCGTAATTCCTTTTGTACATGAACTTCAGTTGCACGGGAAGCTTTTTCACTGGCCTTATACCCCCCCCCCCTCTCCTTTTGGTTAATTACTATCTCTTTCATTTTTTTATTTTATTTTTATTTCATTTTTTATTCCAAATTTTCTATCCCATCATTTGGCTTCTTCCTTCTTTTCTCAAAGTCATTTCCAATGGTCCTTTTGACCATATTTTTTCCCTTTTTCTTTCCTTTTTTCCCTTTCCTTCTTTGATGCATGTCGGGAGGGTCTGGTCGCCCCACTCCTTAGCTAATGATATAAATCTATTTGATTGGTGTTATAGAGGTTATTATAGTAGTACATTTGCAAGGCGATAGGAAATTCTTGCTTAAATCGTTGACGAAAACATATAATTGACAAAGTTCTTCAAAATTAGAAAGGGAAATATAGGGTATTTTACGACAAAACTTTGAAGAGATAGAACTTACAATCGTAGAAGAAAGTATATAATTGACAAAGTTCAATAATCAATGTCGGAAAGTGAAAACCCAGAAAGCGAATTATCGGATATTTCTTTATAAGAATTTAAAGAAAGAGAAATTACACCATCGGCGAATAGAAACGGTGAGAAAACAAGAACAATGAGTAAAGATAATTCCGTGACCAAAACTGGCACAACGCCAAATATTCAGCCGAAGTCGAAAACATCATTGCAACCACAATCTCAATGTATACAAAACACAAAAATAGAAAAACTGTCAACAAAGGAATTAAAGGCAGAACTTGACAGATTGACAAAGAAAAAGCAAAGAGGAAATTCGGACAAATGCAAAGAAATAAAAGCAATCCTGGAGAAAAGACTAGCAGAAGAAGAGGAGAAGAATGAGAAAGAAGAGAACACGAAGGGAGACCAAGTCCAGGAGAAGCAAATAGAAACGTCCCAATCGATGACATATCAGAAAGAGATGGCAGACAAATACGAAGAAGAATTAGCGAGTCTGAAAGCACAAATAGATAAGCAGATTGAGACAGAAAGGGAACGTAACAATGAAATAAAGGCCCTGAAGCAGAAACAAAAGGATCTTGAAAACGAAATTAAAAAAGTAGAGAAGAATCAATCTCAACTAACAACACAGGAGATCCAGAGAACAATAGAAGATGCTCTACAAAGAATACAGAATCTTACTAAAGACGAAAACAAAAGTCAAGTTGAAGAAGAAATAAACACGATCAGGACTCACGTCAGCTTGCTAATTGAAAAATACGAAGAAACGTATGCAGACAGGGCAGATTGGAGAGAAGAATGTTTGCAACTCAGAAAAGATAAAAAAAGACTAAAATCTGTAGAAGAAATGGGAGATATGATTAAAAGTGAGCTGGGGAAAAGACTAGAAGAAAAGATAAACCAACAGGGAGTATTCTTGAAAGCAGCTCTAAGTGAACAAACAAAAGAATTGGAATTATTAAAGAAAACACTTAGGAATCAACCAACACAAAGAAGGCAGAAACAAAACAACGATGAAACATCATATGCTCAGATACTAACTCAAAGGCCTCCACCAAAACCAGCAATGTTAGTTAAATCAAAAGACACTGATACGACGATACAAGACATAAGAAAAGCTTTAAATAGGGAGGTAAACACATCAGTTCTCACAAAGCTAAGCTGCAAACAAACAAAAGCTGGTAATCTGGTTGTAACCTGTAATACAGACAAAGACCTCACAGAACTACAACAACAGTTAAAAAGAAATGAAAGATTGACAGAGAAAATTCAGTTTGATAAAATCAAACCTAAAACACAAAAACTCATCATATTTGGAGCTCCGATAATAAGCGACGAAGAAGAGGAAGATATAACAAAAAACATAGAGAAATATTCGGAAGAAATATTGCAACCGGCATTGCAAAGAGCACTACGAGTTGAAAAGCCAAATTTCTGCCTGAACAAAATCAAACACTCAACAAGGAATACAAACACAGTAAATTTAATAGTGGAATTTCAACAAAGAGATGCAAAGATATTAGAACAAACCTCCATTAACATAGGCTTTAATAGATGCAACATTCGGAAATACATAATCACACCACGTTGTTTCAAATGCCAGCGTCTGGGTCACATGTCACGAAACTGCGACCAGAAAGAAACGTGTGCAAAGTGCGCAGACTCTCACAAAACTGCTAACTGTGACTCTGAAACAAAATGTTGCATAAATTGTCAAGAATACAACCAAAATAAATCCAGCTCAGAAAAACACCTTGATACCCATCACTATTCCTTTGAAAGTTGCTGCATATCTTATAAAAAATTCCAACGTCAATGTGTCCAACAACATCAATCATAACAATGAACAAATTCAAAATTGCACAAATAAACCTACAAAGAATCAAGACAGCAACTTCAGACCTTATAAATTACCTAATAGAAGAAAATTATTCAATAGCCTGCCTACAGGATTGCGCAGTTACAAATAAAAGACCACACGGATTACCTTCGTCAGTGCCATCTTATGCTTCGCAATCCAATAATTGTCATATAATTGTATTAGATAATAATCTTCAACACATAAGAATTCAGCAATATCAAAACTCAGTATTTATTAACATAATATTTCCAGACATAGTATTAACAATAGGTAATCAATATTCACCACCGTCAGCAGACTTAAAACAAGATCTTCAAGATTGGACAGATAAGAAGGGTATGAGTAAACATCTCATTCATCTAGGAGATTTCAACGCTCACAGCCAACTCTGGGGATACCCATCAGATGACGATAGAGGAAATCACTTGATCACACATATGAGTCAACATCATCTAATCTCAGCAAATGACCCAAATTGTTCACCAACTTTTCAAACAGAGAGATCGAAGGGATGGCCAGATGTTTCGCTACTTTCGTTCCCGTTGTTTTCCAAATTGGAAAATTGGACTGTAGAAGAAGATATGAACTACGGAGATCATCGTCTGATAACAATAGATCTAAACATAAATACTCCGACACTCCCAAAAAGACGATACAGAACTAAGAATATATCATTTAAAAGATTTAACCAACAATTAAACTCAAGTCTAAAAGAGAAAAACATTGATTTTAAACAAATAAATAGTAAAGAAGATTTCGACAAACACTACGAAGAACTAATGCAAATAATACAAGAAACCAGTGAAAACAATTTAAGGAAAAAAAGCAGTACTCACAAACCTTCAGTTAAATGGTGGTCCCCGGATCTCAGGAAATCAAGAAATTATGTACGAGCACTCAGAAGACAAATAAAATCTCCAACTGCCACACAGATACAAAAACAGAAATATAAACAAGAGCGAGCCAAATACAAGCTCCAAATCCATAAGGCCAAACGTGATGCATGGTTACGATTCTGCCAATCAACTACAGATCCCTACGGGAAAACAAAGAGAGTGGCTTTTCAAGATTTCTACAAACAAGAGACCTATGCTCTAGCGAATTCAACAACAATAACACATACTAAGAAATCCTTTTATCAAGAACTCACGGAACATATATATGGAAGATCACAAATAACAGATATAAGACCACCATCACCAGATAAATCGGCTCCACCATTTACCATAAATGAAATAAAAACAGCGATATACAACTTTAATAAAAATAAAGCCCCAGGAATTGATAATATAGATCACTACATTGTAAGACAAATATTCAAAAATCACCAGCAATTAGTACAAGATATGTATAATATACTACTAAAACTTAACTACTTTCCTACAGCTTGGAAACGGGGTGAATTAGTCTTTTTCCTGAAGAGCCGGAAATCACCAACGGAGGGAGACTCATATCGACCGATTTCCTTGCTGCCAATCCTGGGTAAAATCTAAAAGAAATTAATACTCAAACGCATATTACATGAATTACATAATACTTCAAAATTAGAACCATCCCAGCATGGTTTCGTCCCTGGTAAGTCTACCGAAACAGCAATTCAAGAAGTGATGTCCACTATAGATTTAAACAAGCAAGACGGAAAATATACCTTCCTCATATCTTTAGATTTTCACCATGCATTCGACAACCTGCCCTGGGATGCGACGATGGAGGAGCTCGAGACTATGGATATAAGTAAAGCCTATGTAAACATAACGAGATCTTTTCTATCGCTTAGATCGGCATACACAAACTGGCTTTCAGGAGATCTACACTGGTTTAAAAAAGGATGTCCCCAAGGGTCGTGTTTTGGCCCTTTTCTATGGAGAATCTTCGTAAACAAAATCTTAAAAATTCTAAAAGAAAATGGACTTAAAGTAGTGGCATATGCCGACGATCTACTCCTAATAATATCAGGTCACACCAGAAGAATTATAGAAGAAAAAGGCAATGAAGCTCTTCGATTGGTTCAGGACTGGGCAGATGCTCACAACATCCAAATTACACATGAAAAAACGACAGCCTTGCAAATCAAGAACCGGAAATATTTGAAACGTCCACCCATTTTAAAGATATACAATAGATCCATTAAACACAATCCTACATTAAAGTATCTTGGTCTGGTCTTGGACAGTACACTTTCTTTTCTTCCACACCTTCATGCAAAAAGAACGGAAATTAATACAATAGCTCAAAACCTCATGAAATTCGCAGCCCCACAACGAAGTATTTCAAAATCCATCCTAAAAATATGGTACAATCAAATTTTAGAGAAGAAAACAACCTATGCAGCATCAACGTGGTACCCTAAACTTCAAAAATCTCATGGTCTACGACTATTATCAGCGATTCAAGCACAGTGCTTATTATTAATCTCTCGTGCATACAAGAAAACTGCTACATCTGCTGTCTGTGTCCTCACGGGAATAATGCCACTTTCATTAAGGACCGAAAAAATAGCAGCGCAAGGAGCAATCCTCAGGCTGGGCATCCCGATGATCGACATACAACCGGATCTATATCAACCTAAATTCATTCCGACGGAAATAATACCACACAGTACATATTTTAATTGGGCGGAGGATGTGGAAGATCAACCAAGAATACAGGTATACACGGACGGTTCAAAGACAGAAGAAGGAGTAGGATATGCCTTCTGCATATACGAAAATCAAAACCTAATAAAGGAACATCAAATACACTTAGGAACGTCAAACTCGATATATCAAGCAGAGCTGTTGGCTATACTGGACGCAGTCTCCTGGCTGCAAACATCTGCATACAGTCAAGCAAAAATAAACTCAGATAGCCGCTCTAGCTTAGTGGCGTTAACGGATATAAATACAGACAACTACTTAATAGGTCAAATAATAAAGAACTTGCAGCAAACGACAACAAAGATTTTCTTCAAATGGGTGAAAGGTCATTCTGGAGTCGAAGGTAATGAACATGCAGATAGATTAGCTAAAGAAGCTACGAAACCAGATACTCCAATAAAACAAATTTTCCATCCATCACCTCCATCATACCTCAGAGGACAACTTAAACAATACTATTTATCTAAATGGCAAGATCAATGGACGATGGAACACAGAGGAAGAAAAGCATATAGCCACTGTCCCAAAGTCACAGAAGATTTTCTAATATCACACCGGAATATTTATTTATACACAACAAATCATGGTCCATTCCCGTCATACCTTTATCTTTTTGGGAAAGCACCATCTCCATACTGCACATGTGGCAAACGAGGAGACGCCACTCACTACGTTCTTAACTGCCCTCTGACATCCGCTTTCCACATAAAAAAACCGGCTTCACTGAGAACATCGGTGTGGTTTCATCATGTCCTTAGTACTCCAAACTTAAAACAAAAAATCATAGAATGTGTACACCTATTGGAAAAAAACCAACAACTTTTTCAGATGCCTCCAGCGCATTTATTAGGAAACATCCAGTCCTCAGATGACGAAGAATAAAAATGATTATAACAGTGCTCACAAAAATCAGTGAAAAACTATAAACTCAAAGCTCAAAATACTTCAATTAATCTAGAAACGTTGTAGACTAATAATCACCGAACATCTCAATACATAGACTATGCCTACACCATAAAAAGACTTAAAATGATCTGTAAAAACTTTTAAAATATATTTATAGACTATGTCCGCATCATACAAAGACTTAAAATCATTTGTAAAAACTTTTAAAACATATCTGAATTGTATATATATCATTGTAAACTTTCAATTCAGTACTATGTAAAAGCCTAATGGCCTATTGGCCTCATTTGTATTTATTTATTTATTTTTTTTTTTAATAAACTTGCCAAGCAGGGCTTGTAGAGCTTAAGCCGCATGGTAGGCCACCCTGCTTGGTTGAATCTGAATCTGAAATCTGTGTCCGCTGTTCGTAGATTTCTTGTGTGTGGTCTGTTTAGTCCCAATTTGGATTTATACAATTGCTTTCTATCCATTCGTTAAATTATTTTATTAATTTATTGGATTTATTTATTTTCCGTAGTTTTTTATTTTCGGATTAGGATTAAATTGTCTGAAAATGCTTGAATTCTTACCTTTTGCCCTGGTTTTTCTTCAGTGCTGCGTCCGCTATCAGCAGCCAAAGCAATGTCCCGAGGCATCTTGCATGCGGGTAATCTCTAAATGTCTGTTTTGTTTGTTTGATCCCGTTTTCTTCTAGTGAAAGGTACCTATCTTTTAGGAAACTTATAATCCAGTTTATTAAATATGTTGGGCAGGGAGATTTCTTTAGTATATTTCTGCTATTATAGGACATCTAATGTTATCAAATGCTCCTGATATGTGATTTTTATCATATTTGTCTTGTTTAATTGTTTTTATCAAGTTGTGTAGTGCGTGTTCTGTTCATGTCCTTAGCTTAAAATCATACTGCTTTTCGCACCAACAGTTGTTTTTTGTGAAGTGGCGGAATATTCTACTGTGTATAGTTGTTTCAAATATTTTACTAAATGCTGGTAGTAAACATATGGGTCTATATTTTTTTAGCTCACAGGCTATCAAAGCCTGAGAGCTAATGTGCCGGCCGGTTCTGTATGTACGTGTGTATGTAAGTACGTAACACGATAACTCTTAATAGAAATAACCGTTTTGCTTCAAATTTTGTATATAGGTTCATAGTGATAAGGCGCTTTCCTGATTAGTTTTGGGGGTTCATTGCTTAAGTAAAAAGGGGATAACACGGGGTTAATCTCCCCCCTTAATTTAGATAAATGGGTTTTTCATGCATAATTATCCGATTTTCTTCAAATGTTGTATATAGGTTCATTGTGGTAAGTGGCTTCCTGTATTAGTTTTGGTGGTACATTGGTTAAGTATAAAGAAGATACAAGGGGCTAATCCTACCGGCTGAGAGTTGCAACCGGTTTTAACTCGTTAGATAAATGGGTTTTTCCTGCAGAATTATCCAATTTGCTTCAATTTTGGTATATATGTTCATTGTAATAAGGTGCTTTCCTGATTAGTTTTGGGGGTTCATTGGTTAATTATAGGGGGAGGGACGGGGGATGTTCCCCCCTTTAATATATTGTCGATTTCTTTATTTTTCGAGGGCTTATTTCGAATTCTTTGAAATAAGAGTATAATATACAATTAGTGTGAATAGCCTGTGAGCTCAATGCCCTCAATTTAACTGGCCAGTTTTCTTTTGATTGTCTCTGTTGGATCATTTCCTGCTTTGTGTAATAGAACTACTGTACCGATCTTAAATGATTTGGGGAAGAAATTTTAGCGTTGACATGTGTTGTATATCCTGCTGTATAGCCATTTGTTGTATGTCTTCTATTCATACTCTTGAGCCACTTGGATGGCCTTTGTGTATTAATAATGGGTCTCTTACAAGTCTGTAGCATCTCGATTTTTCTAGAATAGATTATCATTTTCCCCCCCGTGCGATAAATCAGCGAATCATAAAGCTATCAATTGTATTATGAGTAAAATTTAGCTTCTCTTTCTGTCACCATAGTCAAAAATAATCAAAACATGTTTTCCTTTAGACAGTGACTTCAGTTTCTCTACAAATATATGTAAAAATAATTTTCGTAGCTATATTGCTTTAAGAAGTAATAGTCCTTTAAAACTGGATGGCACTAAAATATCGTTAGTAGTGTATATTTGCGGGTTCAACATCACCTGAGTCGAGCAGGCGCAGGCGGAGGGCGCAGGCGGAGCAGGTGAAGGTGAGGGAATCACAGGCGGAAGGCGACGATAAGAGCATGAGCACTGATAAGAACGGAGGGTTCGATGGGAGGGGGGTGCGATAAGGGTTTCTACTATAAGATAAGGGGATTATTTTAATTAATTTTAATTGGGAGACTTAAGAAATTTTTCGAAGCAATTTTTTTTTCAACGAGAGTATGCAGTTTGATTATGAGTATATGCAGTAGAAGTGAATGATTAATTAATTAAAAATATTAATTAAAAATAGTAATTAATTAATTTTAATTGCAGAACTTAAGAATTTTCGCGAGATTTTTTTTTCAACGAGAGTAGGGTATTCGATATACACGTTAGTGGAGAATTTTAAAAGTCAATAATGGTTTAATTAAAAATGGTCATTAATTAATTTTAATTGAGGAACTTAGACATTTTTCGAAGCAAATATTTTTTTCAACGAGAGTAGGCTATTTGTTATACATGTTAGAGTATATTTGTGGAGAATTTTAAAAGTCAATAAGGGTTTAATTAAAAAGGGTCATTAATTAATTTTAATTGGAGAACTTAAGAAATTTTGGCGAGATTTTTTTCCCCCTCAACGAGAGTACGCAGTTTGCATGTGCAGTAGAATGGTAGATGCTAGTAATTAAAAAGGGTCATTAATTAATTTTAATTGGCGGACTTCAACATTTTTGGGGCAAACAGGCGCGTTTTAATGAATTCGATATAGGTTGTGGTAAAAAATATAGGGTCCCGCATGAATTATACTGTACTCAATTTAATAGCTCCCCCCTCCCCCTTCCCCTCGCCACTTTTTTTACCCAGAGGGCCCCTTCGATAGACTAACAATACGCCCTTCAAAAAATACAGATTGGTACAAAAGAAGAATTTTAACGTATATATAAAAGTGTAAATAAACAAGAATGAAAAATCATGCGTAGCGGTATAGTTTATGAATCACTTTCCAACATTGTCGAAGTGTTATATGAACAAAATATAATTTTACCATCGAGTGCATAGCGAACCGATCCCCTTTTTAATAAAAAAGCGTCCTTCACAAAAATCCAATTATGCATAAGATCCCTTCCTAAAATCAGATAATTTACACCTTACCCTTTTTTTTTCAATTCAAGTTAGG
Source organism: Maratus michaelseni (assembly GCA_963931845.1). Lineage (NCBI taxonomy): Eukaryota > Metazoa > Arthropoda > Arachnida > Araneae > Salticidae > Maratus > Maratus michaelseni. The sequence continues at coordinate 305,106,190 of OZ007593.1, forward strand.
CTAAAAGTACAGCTTACGCATCAATAGGTTCAAAATACAGGGACACTTCGAAGTGTGAAGTCGCATTAGACTACAGGGGCCTTCATAAAATAAATGAGATACATGCCCTATTCGAATAACAAAAAAAAAGCCCTTTACAAAAACTGTAGGGGTTCCCTTTTGGAATAAAAAAAGTCCTTCACAAAAATCCAATTATGCATAAGAACCCTTCCTAAAATCAGGTAATTTATACCTTACCCTTTTTTTTTTTCAATTCAAGTTAGGCTAAAAGCACAACTTACACATCGATATGTACAAAATATAGAAATCCTTGGAAAGAAACTTGAAAAGTTATAGATATTAAGCTACCTTCACAAAATAACAAAACCGTATTCGAATCCCAGTGTCCTTCACAAAATAAATCCAATAGATTCACGTTATTTTATGGCAACAGAAATACGAGAGACCTTTCATAAAAATGCAAGGTCCGCTGTTTGAATGAAAAGGCCCCCCTTCACAATATTACCCTGTAAAAATATTATGATTCCACAGATATTTTAAGAAATAGACTGATATTTTCAAATGAGTACGTATTCATGCGGTGTGAAAATAGGTTTTACACGAATGCCTTTTTAGTTTAACGTTTAAAATATACATTTTTTAGAATTGAAATATAAGAAAAACAGACGGCTATCTATTATCCCCTCAACATGCATATCGCTGAATCACCTTTCTATCGGGAAGCGTCGATTTCACCCCGTATGAGATAATGAGTCACTCCGCGATAAGAAATACCTGTTACTCACAGTTTCTGGCATATTTTTATAGGTAAATGTATGAAATGAGCTATTTAAAACCGTGAATGTATACGAATTATTTCGTGTAGTCCTGTATAATTATTAATCTGTTAAGTTTTAAAATGCTTCAATGAAAAAATAAGAAATAGTCATACCCTTAAGAATTTTGAGGCAAACAAATGTTTAAATGAATTTGAACCTGTTTAAATGTACCTGTGTTTAAATGAATTTGACGCATGTTATGGTAAAAAAAAATACAGTGTCTCCTATAAAATATAGGAATTAAACTTTAAATATTTTAAAATTACATTAGTCTATGCTTTTTTTGTATAGAAAAATTATACTAAATTGTGTTTTTAGTATTTTAACTTAAAAATTTCTTTTGAGGAATGAATATAATAACTAAGCTTTGTTTTTATAAAATATATATTGTACTAAATAGTCAGGATATTATTTAAAAAAATTTTGTTTTTAATATTGAAAAAAAAAATATATATATAAATGTAGCTTACCTAAATATTTAAACCATAAAGTACTGGACTTCATCCAAACTTGACTGCATGCATGTCTTAAAAGAACTAAACGGTATAACATGTTCGCTTATCTCTTAAAATTACGGGATATCGTGACGTCATGGATAAAGCATAGGGTAGAATACAGAATGAATAGGTATTATAAAGCAGAATCATAAATGTTGCGTACTTTACACTTGTAGTATGTGAAATGATTGCTACTATTGCCTATATGAGAAAATGAATCATCAACGAATCTTATTAGTGTATGTTATATTTAACCAACAGGCTTGAAATGCGTGAATTTTGACTAGAATTATTCACTGAATGTAAAAACAATTATTTATATTTAGATCTAATATTTATATCATTTAACATTTTAAATTCCTATTAAAAGTATATACATTAGTATGCTTGTGAAAGGTCTATTTTTAAGACGAAACATTGTGTGAAATGTCCTGTTTTAGGGTTAAAAGTTTCGTGAAGGGGTCTGTTTGAAGGACCCTGTTTTGAAATGACTTAAGAACGGACAATTTATTCCTAAACATATTCACAACTACAACTTTGTATACATTATGAAAATACATGATAATATTTATACATTATGCCATAGTTTTTGAAATATTTTTCCAAAGTTAGATTCATACAATAAAGCGAGATTGATACCGTTAATGTATGTGAATTCCTTCATGTTATCCTCTATAGCTTCAACTCGATTCGTTATATATGCCTCAATGAAAAATAATAACTACGAAATAAAATTAAAAATAGTAATTAAAAGGTAGCCTTAAGAATTTTTGGAATAAGAGATTAGTTTTAATTAAATAGGTTAATGAACCTAATTCGATACAAGTCTTACTAAAATAGAAATTACACTAAAAATACAGAGTCCCTTACAATATATGAATTATACTCCACTAAATTTAATAGCACCCTCCCCTATTTTCATAGAAATGGCTTCAATATAATTTAGGCTAACAATATACGCTTCAAAAAGTACATAGTGACCACAAGAAGGACAGGAATTCGATATGTACTACTACTTATGCAAAATATAATTTCTCTTATCGCATAAAATATATTAACAAGTCCTGTAAAAATATAATGACATGAACTATTAATACATGATTTAAATACATATTGGTTATACAAAACATATATATATATATATATATAAATAAAAATTTATCGTTACCTAAGAATTTCATGCATGATTTACTAGACTTAACCCAAATTCAACTAGATTCTTCACGTGGTTCGATGACATCACTGATCGCGATAATATTTTAGATAAGATTTACTGATAAGACCACATATCAAGTCATTTCTTCTAAAGCAAGTATAGGAGTTGGTTCTGAGGTCTAGGTATGTAGTAGGTTAGTAGTAATATATTTTTAAAGTACTTTTTATTATGTGTTAAAAGAAATGGTTATTTTTTTCTTTACGTAGGGCAGTAAAAATTAAAACATAAAATATTAAATTTAATCCTTAGTAATATAAAGACTTACACCTACAGAAACGCAAACATCCTTTTAGTTATATTCATGGAGACTTTAAGATATATCGCATATGTTCTTTATTTTACCATGGCATATAGGGATTTTTTTTAAGGTATGTCACGTGACTATCTAAAGCGAGATTGATACTTAAAACCATCAATATATATGAATTCTTTCGTATAGCCCTGTATAGATGCTACTCACCATATATACATCTATATATATATATATATATATATATATATATATATACTAAATCTGGTAAGTTTTAAAATGCATCATTGAATTTCAATGAAAAATAACAACTAACAAGTATTAATTAAGGGATATGCTAATGTTCGGACTAATAAAATTTTTGGGTGAACAGATCAGTTTTAATTAAATATGATAATGAATCCAATTCGATACAAATCTTGTTAAAATAGAGATTATAGTGAAAATAGAGGATCCCCTATAATACACACTAATTATACTGCATTAATGCACTACCCCACTTATATTATCACAAAAATACCTTCGATAAAATTTAGACTATCAATACATACAAAATATATACAAAGTGCCTAGAAAAAGGGTAGGAATGACTGAAGAATTTTAACATAAATTAAAAAATAGAATCTACAGTAAGTAACTATAAATAAATATGAAGGAAAAATAATGCGTCATGGTATACTTTATGAAACACTTTCCAAATGGGACTATCGTTATTACTTTAAAAAACTATTGAAATATGTGAATTAGATTAAATAATCCATACTGGAAATGTATTTTTAAAAAATTACAGACTTCGTTTCTTTCTTTCTTTTTTTTTTTTTTTCACTTTGATATAATTATAAGGCTTCTTTTACAATAAAGACCTGATTCTTGTGGAGAGATTGAAAACTAGTATTTTATTGAATCGGCCTATATATGTTGGGTTTGCTATACTAGAGGCTCTAAACTTTCCATGTATGATTTCCATTATAACTTTATAAAGAATACTTAACTTACCATATTCAAACACACAATATTTATGAGGATATAGAACAATATCGTGATTTCTTTAACTTCTCTAAGTATTCAAAACCACATCGTCTATACCACACAAGTTTCGAACCCACAAACATATAATCAGACTTGTCATTTTATACCCAGGACGCTAACTATTGGGCTTAGTGAGCCCCTGCTTATTTTATAGTCAACATGCTAACTATTGGGCTTAGTGAGCCCCAGGCTAACTTATACCCACCACGCTAACTTTTGGGCTTAGTGAACCCCCGCTTATTTTATAGCCACCATACTAACCACAGGGCTAAGTGACCCCCCGCTTATTTCATAGTCACCATGCTAAGTATTAGGCTGAGTGAGCCCCAGGCTATTTTATACCCACTATGCTAACTAATGGGCTGAGTGAGCCCCAGGCTATATTCTACCCACCACGTTTACTGGGCTTAGTGTGCCCCCGCTTATTTTATAGCTACCACGATAACCACAGGGCTGAGTGAGCCCCCGCTTATTTTATAACCACCACGTTAACCACAGGGCTAAGTGAGCCCCCGCTTATTTTATAGTCACCCTGCTAACTATTTAGCTTAGTGAGCTCCCAGGCTAATTTATACACACCACACTAACTATCGGGCTTAGTGAGCCCCCACTTATTTTATAGCCACCACGCTAACCACAGAGCTAAGTGAGGCCCCGCTTATTTTATAGTCACCACGCTAACTACTGGGCTGAGTGACCCCCAGGCTGTTTTATACCTACCATGATAACTACTGGGCTGATTAAACCCCAGGTATTTTATAGCCATTACGCTAACTACTGGACTGAGTGAGCCCCAGGTTATTTAGTCACATGAATATGATTTCCAAGGTATATGTCCTGATTTATTTAGACCATTGCCTATGGTAAGATAAAGCTCGGAAGTAAATTGGTAAAATCTATACATTTCCCTCGAAAACTCACTTGTATTTTATTAAATATCTGTAGAAATCAGCATAGTATATTAAAATTATATACATTCTTATTAGTTCATGAATCTACTAACTTATAATATCTATATGGTAACTTGGATTATTAGTATTCACACTTAAACATTTCTTTTGTAGATTTAATATGATAAACACTAACATCAGACTGACTAAACTTTTACCATTTTCATTTAAACTTAGTTTTAGGAAATTTATCTACATAGCTATAAATTTTACTGTTTAGTAAGTCTATTATTTCAAAGTATTATTTTTTAGTTATAATATTCAAAACATATTCATAGCGTTTTACATAGTTCATGTAAACATAGTTCGTTAAACATAGCACATGTGCTATGTATTACGAAATAATACATAGATAAATCATGTATTAATTTATCTATATATATTATACAAATCAATTAGGGGTAAATTGTTAATTGCAATTAGTAATTGGTTCTTTTATGACCTAGTCACGTGATCTCTGACGTCACTGGTGACATATTGAATGATACCACATGGTCACGTGATATCACTTAAACAGTGACGTCACTTGTTTAAATCTTATCACTGATTATATTAGCTGATAAGGCCCTGAACAAGCATTCACTTTTCTCAGAGTCTTGGTGTGAGACGATTGGGTGCTTAGCTAGCAGGCGTGTTAAGTAAGAATAGTATTTGTATATATATTTTTTTAATATGATTTTAAATTAATTTGATACTTACTATGTAAAACGCTATGAATATGTTTTGAATATTATAACTAAAAAATAATACTTTGAAATAATAGACTTACTAAACAGTAAAATTTATAGCTATGTAGATAAATTTCCTAAAACTAAGTTTAAATGAAAATGGTAAAAGTTTAGTCAGTCTGATGTTAGTGTTTATCATATTAAATCTACAAAAGAAATGTTTAAGTGTGAATACTAATAATCCAAGTTACCATATAGATATTATAAGTTAGTAGATTCATAAACTAATAAGAATGTATATACTTTTAATATACTATGCTGATTTCTACAGATATTTAATAAAATACAAGTGAGTTTTCGAGGGAAATGTATAGAGTTTACCAATTTACTTCCGAGCTTTATCTTACCATAGGCAATGGTCTAAATCAAGTCAGGACATATACCTTGGAAATCATATTCATGTGACTAAATAACCTGGGGCTCACTCAGTCCAGTAGTTAGCGTAATGGCTATAAAATACCTGGGGATTAATCAGCCCAGTAGTTATCATGGTAGGTATAAAACAGCCTGGGGGTCACTCAGCCCAGTAGTTAGCGTGCTGACTATAAATAAGCGGGGCCTCACTTAGCTCTGTGGTTAGCGTGGTGGCTATAAAATAAGTGGGGGCTCACTAAGCCCAATAGTTAGTGTGGTGTGTATAAATTAGCCTGGGAGCTCACTAAGCTAAATAGTTAGCAGGGTGACTATAAAATAAGCGGGGGCTCACTTAGCCCTGTGGTTAACGTGGTGGTTATAAAATAAGCGGGGGCTCACTCAGCCCTGTGGTTATCGTGGTAGCTATAAAATAAGCGGGGGCACACTAAGCCCAGTAAACGTGGTGGGTAGAAAGTAGCCTGGGGCTCACTCAGCCCATTAGTTAGCATAGTGGTTATAAAATAGCCTGGGGCTCACTCAGCCTAATACTTAGCATGGTGACTATGAAATAAGCGGGGGGTCACTTAGCCCTGTGGTTAGTATGGTGGCTATAAAATAAGCGGGGGTTCACTAAGCCCAAAAGTTAGCGTGGTGGGTATAAGTTAGCCTGGGGCTCACTAAGCCCAATAGTTAGCATGTTGACTATAAAATAAGCTGGGGCTCACTAAGCCCAATAGTTAGCGTCCTGGGTATAAAATGACAAGTCTGATTATATGTTTGTGGGTTCGAAACTTGTGTGGTATAGACGATGTGGTTTTGAATACTTAGAGAAGTTAAAGAAATCACGATATTGTTCTATATCCTTATAAATATTGTGTGATTGAATATGGTAAGTTAAGTATTCTTTATAAATTTATAATGGAAATCATACATGCAAAGTTTAGAGCCTCTAGTATAGCAAACCCAACATATATAGGCCGATTCAATAAAATACTAGTTTTCAATCTCTCCACAAGAATCAGGTCTTTATTGTAAAAGAAGCCTTATAATTATATCAAAGTGAAAAAAAAAATGAAAGAAAGAAACGAAGTCTGTAATTTTTTAAAAATACATTACCAGTATGGATTATTTAATCTAATTCACATATTTCAATAGTTTTTTAAAGTAATAACGATAGTCCCATTTGGAAAGTGTTTCATAAAGTATACCATGACGCATTATTTTTCCTTCATATTTATTTATAGTTACTTACTGTAGATTCTATTTTATAATTTATGTTAAAATTCTTCAGTCATTCCTACCCTTTTTCTGGGCACTTTGTATATATTTTGTATGTATTGATAGTCTAAATTTTATCGAAGGTATTTTTGTGATAATATAAGTGGGGTAGTGCATTAATGCAGTATAATTAGTGTGTATTATAGGGGATCCTCTATTTTCACTATAATCTCTATTTTAACAAGATTTGTATCGAATTGGATTCATTATCATATTTAATTAAAACTGATCTGTTCACCCAAAAATTTTATTAGTCCGAACATTAGCATATCTCTTAATTAATATTTGTTAGTTGTTATTTTTCATTGAAATTCAATGATGCATTTTAAAACTTACCAGATTTAGTATATATATATATATATATATATATATATATATAGATGTATATATGGTGAGTAGCATCTATACAGGGCTATACGAAAGAATTCATATATATTAATGGTTTTAAGTATCAATCTCGCTTTAGATAGTCACGTGACATAAATTAAAAAAAATCCCTATATGCCATGGTAAAATAAAGAACATATGAGATATATCTTAAAGTCTGCATGAATATAACTAAAAGGATGTTTGCGTTTCTGTAGGTGAAAGTCTTTATATTACTAAGGATTAAATTTAATATTTTATGTTTTAATTTTTACTGCCCTACGTAAAGAAAAAAATAACCATTTCTTTTAACACATAATAAAAAGTACTTTAAAAATATATTACTACTAACCTACTACATACCTAGACCTCAGAACGAACTCCTATACTTGCTTTAGAAGAAATGACTTGATATGTGGTCTTATCAGTAAATCTTATCTAAAATATTATCGCGATCAGTGATGTCATCGAACCACGTGAAGAATCTAGTTGAATTTGGGTTAAGTCTAGTAAATCATGCTTGAAATTCTTAGGTAACGATAAATTTTTATTTATTTATATATATATATATATATGTTTTGTATAACCAATATGTATTTAAATCATGTATTAATAGTTCATGTCATTATATTTTTACAGGACTTGTTAATATATTTTATGAGATAAGAGAAATTATATTTTGCATAAGTAGTAGTACATATCGAATTCCTGTCCTTCTTGTGGCCACTATGTATTTTTTGAAGCGTATATTGTTAGCCTAAATTATATTGAAGCCATTTCTATGAAAATAGGAGAGGGTGCTATTAAATTTAGTGGAGTATAATTCATATATTGTAGGGGACTCTGTATTTTTAGTGTAATTTCTATTTTAGTAAGACTTGTATCGAATTAGGTTCATTAACCTATTTAATTAAAACTAATCTCTTATTCCAAAAATTCTTAAGGCTACCTTTTAATTACTATTTTTAATTTTATTTCTTAGTTATTATTTTTCATTGAGGCATATATAACGAATCGAGTTGAAGCTATAGAGGATAACATGAAGGAATTCACATACATTAACGGTATCAATCTCGCTTTATTGTATGAATCTAACTTTGGAAAAATATTTCAAAAACTATGGCATAATGTATAAATATTATCATGTATTTTCATAATGTATACAAAGTTGTAGTTGTGAATATGTTTAGGAATAAATTGTCCGTTCTTAAGTCATTTCAAAACAGGGTCCTTCAAACAGACCCCTTCACGAAACTTTTAACCCTAAAACAGGACATTTCACACAATGTTTCGTCTTAAAAATAGACCTTTCACAAGCATACTAATGTATATACTTTTAATAGGAATTTAAAATGTTAAATGATATAAATATTAGATCTAAATATAAATAATTGTTTTTACATTCAGTGAATAATTCTAGTCAAAATTCACGCATTTCAAGCCTGTTCGTTAAATATAACATACACTAATAAGATTCGTTGGTGATTCATTTTCTCATATAGGCAATAGTAGCAATCATTTCACATACTACAAGTGTAAAGTATGCAACATTTATGATTCTGCTTTATAATACCTATTCATTCTGTATTCTACCCTATGCTTTATCCATGACGTCACGATATCCCGTAATTTTAAGAGATAAGCGAACATGTTATACCGTTTAGTTCTTTTAAGACATGCATGCAGTCAAGTTTGTATGAAGTCCAGTACTTTATGGTTTAAATATTTAGGTAAGCTACATTTATATATATATATTTTTTTTTTTCAATATTAAAAACAAATTTTTTTTAAATAATATCCTAACTATTTAGTACAATAAATATTTTATAAAAACAAAGCTTAGTTATTATATTCATTCCTCAAAAGAAATTTTTAAGTTAAAATACTAAAAACACAATTTAGTATAATTTTCCTATACAAAAAAAGCATAGACTAATGTAATTTTAAAATATTTAAAATTTAATTCCTATATTTTATAGGGGACCCTGTATTTTTTTTACCATAACATGCGTCAAATTCATTTAAACACAGGTACATTTAAACAGGTTCAAATTCATTTAAACATTTGTTTGCCTCAAAATTCTTAAGGGTATGACTATTTCTTATTTTTTCAATGAAGCATTTTAAAACTTAACAGATTAATAATTATATAGGACTACACGAAATAATTCGTATACATTGACGGTTTTAAATAGCTCATTTCATACATTTACCTATAAAAAAAAGCCAGAAACTGTGAGTAACAGGTATTTCTTATCGCGGAGTGACTCATTATCTCATACGGGGTGAAATCGACGCTTCCCGATAGAAAGATGATTCAGCGATATGCATGTTGAGGGGATACTAGATAGCCGTCTGTTTTTCTTATATTTCAATTCTAAAAAATATATATTTTAAACGTTAAACTAAAAAGGCATTCGTGTAAAACCTATTTTCACACCGCATGAATACGTACTCATTTGAAAATATCAGTCTATTTCTTAAAATATCTGTGGAATCATAATATTTTTACAGTGTAATATTGTGAAGGGGGGCCTTTTCATTCAGACAGCGGACCTTGCATTTTTATGAAAGGTCTCTCGTATTTCTGTCGCCATAAAATAACGTGAATCTATTGGATTTATTTTGTGAAGGACACTGGGATTCGAATACGGTTTTATTATTTTGTGAAGGTAGCTTAATATCTATAACTTTTCAAGTTTCTTTCCAAGGATTTCTATATTTTGTACATATCGATGTGTAAGTTGTGATTTTAGCCTAACTTGAATTGAAAAAAAAAGGGTAAGGTATAAATTAGCTGATTTTAGGAAGGGTTCTTATGCATAATTGGATTTTTGTGAAGGACTTCTTTTTATTCCAAAAGGGAACCCCTACAGTTTTTGTGAAGGCCTTTTTTTTTTTATTTGAATAGGGCATGTATCTCATTTATTTTATGAAGGCCCCTATAGTCTAATGCGACTTCACACTTCGAAGGGGAATTTTGAACCTATTGATGCGTAAGCTGTACTTTTAGCCTAACTTGAATTGAAAAAAAAAAGGGTAAGGTGTAAATTATCTGATTTTAGGAAGGGATCTTATGCATAATTGGATTTTTGTGAAGGACGCCTTTTTATTAAAAAGGGGATCGGTTCGCTATGCACTCGATGGTAAAATTATATTTTGTTCATATAACACTTCGACAATGTTGGAAAGTGATTCATAAACTATACCGCTACGCATGATTTTTCATTCTTGTTTATTTACACTTTTATATATACGTTAAAATTCTTCTTTTGTACCAATCTGTATTTTTTGAAGGGCGTATTGTTAGTCTATCGAAGGGGCCCTCTGGGTAAAAAAAGTGGCGAGGGGAAGGGGGAGGGGGGAGCTATTAAATTGAGTACAGTATAATTCATGCGGGACCCTATATTTTTTACCACAACCTATATCGAATTCATTAAAACGCGCCTGTTTGCCCCAAAAATGTTGAAGTCCGCCAATTAAAATTAATTAATGACCCTTTTTAATTACTAGCATCTACCATTCTACTGCACATGCAAACTGCGTACTCTCGTTGAGGGGGAAAAAAAATCTCGCCAAAATTTCTTAAGTTCTCCAATTAAAATTAATTAATGACCCTTTTTAATTAAACCCTTATTGAATTTTAAAATTCTCCTCAAATATACTCTAACATGTATAACAAATAGCCTACTCTCGTTGAAAAAATATTTGCTTCGAAAAATGTCTAAGTTCCTCAATTAAAATTAATTAATGACCATTTTTAATTAAACCATTATTGACTTTTAAAATTCTCCACTAACGTGTATATCGAATACCCTACTCTCGTTGAAAAAAAAAATCTCGCGAAAATTCTTAAGTTCTGCAATTAAAATTAATTAATTACTATTTTAATTAATATTTTTAATTAATTAATCATTCACTTCTACTGCATATACTCATAATCAAACTGCATACTCTCGTTGAAAAAAAAAATTGCTTCGAAAAATTTGTTAAGTCTCCCAATTAAAATTAATTAAAATAATCCCCTTATCTTATAGTACAAACCCTTATCGCACCCCCCTCCCATCGAACCCTCCGTTCTTATCAGTGCTCATGCTCTTATCGTCGCCTTCCGCCTGCTCCACCTGCGCCTTCCGCCTGTGATTCCCTCACCTTCACCTGCTCCGCCTGCGCCTTCCGCCTGCGCCTGCTCGACTCAGGTGATGTTGAACCCGCAAATATACACTACTATCGTTGTCAACGAAAGAGAGTGTGAAGAGAATTGGAGATGTCTTTTTGTTTTCCCCTCTTATGTCATAAACTGACAGCTTCTAGCCGATTTGCCCATATTTTACCGTTTCCACAAAACAGCTTAAATGGGCGGTAGCTAGAACTTTTTTCAACAGAAATTAATTAAAACATATATGTAAATTAAACATATATGAAGTATATTTTAGAAACAATCAAAGAAAGAAAATTTAAATTAACATTAGTTTTATGAACATTATTATGAAAATAAGTGAAAAACCTCAGACGCTGAGAGGGCTAGTAATTATTATTATGAGATTTAAAACTATTGTTCATTAGATCATTCAATACATTAAATGATAACGAATAAAATCTTATATTTTTAGAAAGACATATTGTTAAGAATTTGGTTTTCTTTTTTGGGACACACACACACACACACACACACACACACACATATATATATATATATACATATATATATATATATATATATATATATATATATATATATATAATATATATATATATAATATATATATATATTATGTATATAGTGTTTACTTAGTATGAAAAGTGTTTGAATGAAAAATATATTTCTCGATTAGGTAGGAAGTAATCACTCATCATTTGTGATGTGTATATATACATTTCCAACTCTGCATACTTTGTAGCAATCAGTCTAGCTTCCTACATTGCAATTGCAATCCCGCGGTCAATAACGATGAATCACTTCTGTGTTCCATCTTTATAAAGATGATATATTTCTTTTATTTAAGCCTCAGCAAGTAAGTATTTTATGCATGCTTAAAAATACATACCATTAAATACGTTTGGTAAAGACGATAATGTTCCATTTCTGTGGTAATATGAAAAAAAAAAAACCCTGATTTAGAAAGAATAAAGTAGGAATAATCCCGTAGTATTATATGGGATATCCCCCTCAATTTATCAATTATTGCTGTAACGTTTTGAGTTTTCTCTATATTTCACTGGTACGTTTTGTATGAGTTGCCCTATACTATCGACTATCAAATCATGGCAAAAAAAATTTACTGCAGTTCGCGCATGTGCAGTTAAAATTTATTTCATAAAAATACCCATTTCGCATGAAATATTCATCATAATTTATATTTTAATAACAGTATACTATTTCTACAATTTGTTGTTAAGCTTTTGGAAAGCGGTGTTACATTCGTCTGAAAACTCGGCAGGATATAAACAAGAACGAAAAATCATGCGTCAAGCATAGATTATGTAACACTTTCTAACTCTTCCAAAATAATTTTACAAATCATTACCGTTTAATAAGCTGAAATATAACATCTAAGTGAACAATTTGGAAAACGCATAACATATCTAAAAACGTAATTTCAGGAATTTCCAACATATACAATATTCAAAAAAATATCCGAATACTTTTATTCAGCCCTGTATGGGATCTATAGATTTGTATTTATACTACATAGGATGCTAAACTTTAGTTTAGTTAGGAAACGCGTAGCACAGTTTAAAATTCTCTTGGAGTTTCTGTCAATAAACGGAAATGTGTTAGCGAAATTTTGTGCTGCCCTGTATATGATCTACAGAATTTATACACACCAAGTAATAGACAAAAAGTGAGTTAAATTTAAAATCGCGTTCAGCAATTTAAAACGCACTTCCAGGAATTATAGTTAACAGACAGTAGAGAATTCTTCTGTGTGTCCCTGTAAATCAACGATGACTGCTATACACACAATATTCTGTAGTAAGCCTCTTGTAATGCACCTTAGTGATACAATAAATTTCAATGCGTTTAAAATAGTGAAACATTATTTAAATAAACCGCAGACGATTTTTCTCCATAGACGTAATGTAACGGAATTCTTTTGATTGTCCCTGTAAAGTAACTATAAGCGCTATGCACGCCCTATTCCATATTAAGCTTCTTGTAATGCACCTTAATGATATATATCAATTACAATGTGTTTGAAATTGTGTAACATCCTTAAAATAAACCGCTAATGATTTTTCCCCATATACCGTAATGTAACGGAATTCTTTTGAGTGTCCCTGTAAAAAAAAACTGTAAGTGCTACACACTTCAGTTTAAATAGGGAACATGCCATACTTGACAACAATAACATATAAAAATTGCAGGGCAATCCGAGCATATTTACGGAAGTTAGAGCACGGATAGACGGCCAGACGGCAGACGGCAGACAAACAGAAGTCATAAACACTTTTCAACTAGGTTGGAAAGTGTTAAAAACGTTATTTTTTTAAAATAAAATAAACATTAAGCAAAAGTTAAATTAAACCACCTACATAAATTTACAATATACCATTTGCGTGTTAATAATTGGTTTTCAGGTAAAACTTTCTCAGTAAACTTTAAACAACATAAAGTTTTTTTTTTTTTTTTTTTTCATTAACTATTGAGAAACCATTTTCTTCTAAATCTCAACAAATATTTTACTTGGTTATGTTATAATAAAAAAAAACGTTATTTTTAAAAAATAAAATAAACTTTAAGCAAAAGTTAAACCACCTACATAAATTTACAATATACCATTTGCGTGTTAATAATTGGTTTTCAGGTAAAACTTTCTCAGTAAACTTTAAACAATATAAACTTTTATTTATTTTTATTTTTTCATTATTACTATTGAGAAACCATTTTCTTCTAAATCTCAAAAAATATTTTCCTTGGTTATGTTATAATGAAAAATAATTGAAATTTAGTCACGTAAGTGTTCAACAAACTGCTATATTGGATCAAATAATTTCGTGAAGGTTTATCTTTGGGTTTTTTTCTTATGTTCTTCGGTAAACAAAGGAAGATAATGAAAAAAAATATATTGAAAATTAATTTCTACCCTTTATTATTTTTTCCTGTGATTTTTTTCAGTTTGTGTTAAATAAAATTGTGAAAAATAAAAAAAAGAAGGGTTTATTAAAAATTATGCAAGTAGTAATTAAAAAAAAAAAATACTTGTAGACAAATATTTTTTTCCTGATACATATAAAATTAAATCTTTCGTACGCAAATTTAATTAAATATATTTTAAGAAAAAAATGTTTTATATAATTAAGACGTTTTCTTTGTTTTTTAAAATATAATTTTAAATAAATCGTTTATAGTAACAAAAAAACATGTTTTAGAGAAAAGACATTTAGAAAAAAATATTTTTTTTAAGAGAAAAGACATTTGATGTTTCTGTTAATGCGAATTTAATAGAATTAAAAATATAAAAAATCTGCTTTTCAAAATTAATTTTTATTTCCATTTTTTAAATATTTCTTTAGACAAGAAAAATAGTCGGTGACACTACATACTTTCACTTGTTTTTATGTATGTTAAATTATTTCTTCTTCTTTTTTTAATAATTTGACTTGAATATTTTAAAAAATTGATTAAAAAATTAACTTTCTTTTATAATCATTTTAAAATTAAATTTATTGGTTCTACCATCCAGGTAAGGATTTAATAATTATAAATTAACAATTAGGATTTATTAATTAAAGGATAAAGTGTTTTGAAAGTAATATTGAACGAAACCCTGTGTGAGATCTGTGATCACACTTACCCACTTGTTAAATATTTTGTGGTCCACAAATGGGAAGGTATTAAATTAACTGTTTTTGTTTTTAGGAAAAACTTTTCATATTATTTTTAGTAGTAGTCAATTTTATATAATAAGATGACACTTCTCGGGAGATTAAATGTTTTCTATCTGTAATAGAGTACTAAATATATATAATATATTAGTATATATTATAACAAACAGAAAATGAAAATTTTTCAAGGTATTCTTTTGTACCATTGAAGATTTTTACCATTACTGTTTTATATATAGCATTTATCTTTTAATATCGTTTTGTCATGCAAAAAAATACATTTTACCATTTAAAAATTATTTTTTTTTAAATTCTACTTTTGTGTTTTATTTAGGATTTTTAACAAGATACGTACGTTAAAAAATTATTTATGTTATTTTATTTGTGTAGAGCGATTTTCTATGTGTGCAATTTGAAAAACAATGAAATCTTTCTATTCGATTGTTATTTGTTGCAATTGTCTCGAGAACATACTTAGAAATAGCTGCATTTCAAATTAGCATTAGAACGTTTATATCGGTCAATATTACCGTTACCAAATAGATATATTTCTAATAGAACTAGAAATTTCTAAAATATATGCCAAATAAAATTTGTCAATAATATAAATTAAATATATGCTAAATACATACCAAACAAAAATAAGTTAATAAATAAACTAAATAGTTTTAAATTTAAATTTTGATTTAAAATATTTTTTATAAAACATTAGCAAAAATACCGGCTGTTCTAATATTAAATTCATATTCCGTAAAATCTCCTGTAGGTAGGCGCTCTATATAGGCCAAGTATAAGTATACATGAACACCCTGTAATTTTATTAATCCATTTAGAAACCATAATTTAACAAGAAATAGCCAATATCAAGTAAACTGCTGTTTTATGGAAAATAGATCATTAAAATTAATAATAAAGATAAGATTAAAATCAAATAGAAAATTTTATATGAATACCAAATTTGTTACTGGCTATACTGTATTGCACGATATAGTATATTATGCGTTATTGTATATTTTTATCAAATAAATAACGGAAAAATTACGTTTGATATTTCAGTGGTGTATGGTTCATATATATACGTGTAGGTTGGGGGGAAAAAGCAGCTTTAATATATATTAACTATATAAAAAAAATATTTAAAAATATGCATTTTATCTTTACCTTATTATTACCTAGCCAATAAAAAGTTATCATGTTCAGAAACCTTTAAGAGTTTAATTTATATTGTACTGTATGACCCGCCCGGCGTTGCCCGAGCCCCTGTAAAAAATTTAAATCTCTTAAAAAATGAAACTCTGGCCACGGTCTCCAATGGCTTCAACACGGTATGCTGAGCATGCTAATATGATCAGGAAAAACTTTTATTCCACCCTAAAACCTCCAACGGCGCATTCAGTTCTAAACAAACCTCTTTCGGAAAGAACCTCTGAGACAGGTCCCCGCTGCCTACGGTACTGTATAGTAGGCCTGCTATAAAATTGTTTCGAGTAGATGGGAACATTATAAGCCGAGTTATTGAAATAAAGCACAGTTAGAGAAAATAACCTTGAGGAAGGTCCCATGGGGAGAGGATCTTCAAGTGTCCGTAAGAAAATGACTAATTAGGAGTACCACGATGTATCTTTTAAAAATCGTTCGTTTGCTTAAGCTAGGAACTTAATTACAAATTTGGCTTAAACTATTATTCGGAAATAGTGGTAACTGCAACACATGAATTTAGTTTCATATTATAGAGGGTGACTATTAAGTTAATTATAATGATTTGAATCAATTGCGTTGAAATCGGAAAGTTAGTAAACGGGACATAGTTAGAGGAAAAACCTTGAAGGAGGGGCCGTGGGGGAGGGGATGTTCAAGCGCCCTTCAGAAAATGACTAATTAGTAGGACCACTATGCATCTTTAAAAATTTGTTCGTTTGGCTAAGCTAGGAAATTAATTACAAATTTGGCTTAAACTAATTCGGAAACAGTGGTAGCCACTATTCAAAAGTGTAGTTTCATTTTATAAAGGGCGCCTGCTAAGTTAATTATGATGTTTGGAATCACTTGCGTTGAAATCGGAAAGATAGTTGCTGATATATGGAAACGGGGCTTAGTTAGAGAAAAAACCTTGAAAGACGACCGGAGGGGTGGGGGGGGGAGCGTATGTTCAAGTGCCCTTCAGCAAATAACTAATTAGGAGGATCACGATACATCTTTAAAGATTCATTTATTTGGTTAAGGTAGGAACTTAATTCGAAATTTGGATTACATTATTATTCGGAAATAATGGTAACTGCTTTCTAGAAATACACCTTGAAGCTATAAATGCTGATTTTTACGATAATTTAGTAAAAATGGAACTAAATGGAGAAGTTCCGAACATTAATTGCTGAGATTTAAAATAGCGGTATTCTGTATATAAAACATCAATTAAACGCTACAGTTGAAGCTAAAAATGTTAAAATTGTTAAATGTAATTAAACCCATACCCCTCTCCATCAACGCAAATATAACAAATAATCTGTTAAATAAAGTTTTCTCTATTAATAGTCTCTATCATAATAATATATGTCCTGTTTAAAAAAAACCCTTAAACCCAGCTAATTATCATGAAGAAAAACGTGCCAGGAAAATGTTTCAAATAGATGCGTCTGTGACAATATTACTGAGATATTACTGAGAAACTAAGATTTAAAATAGCGGTATTCTGTATATAAAACAACAATTAAATGCTACGGGTGAAGCTAAAAAAATGTTAAAATTATTAAATGTAATTAGACCCTTAACCCTCGCCATTCCCGCAAATATATAACATATAATCTGTTAAATAAAGTTTTCTGTTTTAATAGTCTCTATCATAATAATATATGTCCTGTTTTAAAAAAAAACCTTAAACCAAGATAATTATAAGGAACAAAAACGTGCCTGGAAATGTCTTAAACAGGTGGCGTTTGTGTAATTTGCCGTGAATAGGTGGCGCTACACTAGCTTGGCTGTAAGCCGGTAACTGCAATCCATATTGAAACTATTTCGTTATAAAGTCCTTATCTATGCATCGTTACTCTGGTTTATTTAATGTCTTCTGTGAATATTCTATACAACCAACCAACCGAATAAAAAAAGCGTATTTTTGATGCGAGTTCTTTGTGCATTTTAATAAACATTTCAGTAAGTAAATAAAATATTAAAATTCTGAGGTTCAAGCTCACCAAGAGAGGGGTTATAAATCTAAATTATCAGGCTTCTAGGTGGAATAGATTTTGCTAGTCATCGCAGACAGACAAACACACACACAGAGCGAAACTTTATTTTATTAGTATAGACTAGCTGACCCGCTCAGCGTTGCCCGTGCCCGTGATAAAACGTTAAATAAAACCCAAAATTGTATTATTTTATATTTTTTACCCTATTTTGTATGAATTTATATTTTTTATGATAAAATTGCAAAATCATAAAAAAACATTTACTTCTTTTTTCAAGTATGATTATTATATAGTAGTTAAAAAATAGCTTTTCTTGTCCCAGCCCTTTAAAATTTTCAATGGCCATAAATATCACTGTTTTACGTCATACATATTGTTATCTGGTTGTAAAATAAATATGTTTTCGGACCCGTTAACATAACAAAAAAATGGTATTCGTCGTCCGATCTCTCTGAAATCTTAATCGTTTATAAATATAACTGTTACCAAGTCTTCTATAAAATTATGTGAAAATATGGGCATTTTAAATAGTGAAAACGTTTCCAGAAGCCGAGCGTGACTGCAGAAAACATCCCGTTATTATTGATTTTTGCCAAAAATATCTCAGATTTAATTTTTTTCTAAATACTTGTTCTCGTCCGAACGCTTCGAAATTGTTGTAGGTGATGTAAATATGGTGTACCGAGATTTTCTAAAAAGATTGTGTTGAAAAAGAAACGTTTAGCAACTTTTAGCGAAAGAAAAAATTCTTCTGGTGAGGCGCGAAATGACTTGCATTCGCTGGTGTTTTTCAAAGGGGTAAAATCCGTATTTTAAAAAAAGAATAACGCCGCCTATTAGAAGAAGGTGTCCTCTTTAAGAGCATATGTTTGGTTTGTCTTTATCTCTAAAATTGTGCTATTGAGGAACGTTGGCATAAGGGTGAAAACTTAATCCCGGGAAAATGAGCCTTTTTCAAAAATGTTTTTCAAAGAGTTAACATTTTTTTTTTAAATTGATTACGGCATTCAAAACGTAAGAGTACGGTCTTTTAGAATAGCTTTTAGTTTTTAAATAATCCCATCGGCTTAGTCGATATAATTTTAAACAGATTTGCGAAATAAACGCATTCTTCATGCAAATGGTTCTCATTCTCGTACGATGTTCAAAATCGGGTTCTGGGCATGCGCGAGTTCTGAATGCCGGCTCGTAAAAAAGAGATGAGTTATTGATAAGTTTTTAATTAATATTTTTGTCAATTTTAAAAGTATTAAAATTCTTAGACTCAGGTGCATATGGCCAGACCTTGAACTACCCACACCTAAATTTTTAGACTTCTAGGTGGGCTAGATTTTGGTAACCATCGCAGACAAACGCCCACACACACACAACTTTATTTTATTAGAACAGATTATACCATTTGCTGAACTCCGAATATAGTTTTGTTGAATGCTATCAATTCGCACATACACAATGTGCATTACCATGTTCAAAAATCATGTTTTACAAGCAAACATGATAACTTAACAGCATTTGAATTACCATTAAAATTATTTTTTTTTTATCTAAAAGCATTGAAAACCAAACAGAAAATGAAAATTTTGCAAGGCATTTCTCTTTTGTACCGTTGAAGATTTGTAGCGTTACCATTTTATATATAGCATTTATCTTTATAGATCGTTTTGCTATGCAAAATAGTACCTTTCACCATTTGTTTTTTTTTAAATTCTATTCTCAGCCAATGTTAACAATGTTATTAGGCTTAAATCTATTGGTAGTTTGCCGAAGTTCTATACTTATGTTACTCTTGCATGTAGAAATTCAATTACTCAGATGAAAATGTTTGAATGAGATTGAATGAAATGTGGCATTTTTTCGGTTTGAGAAAACAAATTAATATACAATAAAAGTTACTTGCAAGTTTTCGAAAATTAGTGGCAGAAAATAAAACTTTTTTTTTCTTTTTTTTTATCTCGAAAATATATAGGTTTCTGAGGTTTCTAATGATACAGGAAACTTTTCTGAATGATGGCTATCTGTGAAGAGTTTATTATATATTTTCGTTCGTCGTTATCATAGTTTTCATAGATTAAAAAGGAATTTGTCTTTTTACACATTGTTAGCGTAAAATGTATTTAAATTTTATAGATGACTGATATGTCATTTTTTGACTAACAAAATACTAATTTATATTACACTTTCTAATTCCGATTTTTTTGTCTTTTACGCGAAGTATTTTTAGCTGTATCTTATTATTATTATATTTTTCATTTTTGCGTGCTCCATTTTAAATGTTTACGGTACAAAACAATATCATTTGCAAAACAAATTAAAAACATAAAAACCGTCAGAAGTGAAAAGTGTGACCATTCCAAGACACTAGTGAATAGCTAGCAAACAAAATTAGAAAAAACACTTTTAACCCAACCAAGGTTATTGGAAAATTATTTTACATGAACAAACTAAAATAAGCTCTGCTGTTTTTTATATTCAGGGTGATTCAAAAAACGTGAACAAAATGACATGGTAAGTCAGTCATACAATAAGGATCCAAAAATTGCATAGGAACTGAGATTTGCAAACGCATGTAGAAGATGCTACGAGAGGGCGTTGCAATACAGACACAAGCTGAGCAAACAGATATTGTGTTCATTCGAGCCGTGGGTGCATTGGGAGTACCATGGGTACACACGTACCGCGAAATGGCTGACATGCAATTAATTTACGGCATGGCCAAGTGCAATGGACGATAAGCCTTGCGAATTTATCGTGAGAAATATCCTGGTAGAAAGACGCCTAACCGCTCATTCTTTGCCACTCTGTATCGAGGATTGTGTGAAACCGGCTCGTTTGACATGCACAAGCCGGATGCTGGTCGCCAACGAATAACTCAGTCAGTTGATGCTGAAGAAAAAGTTGTCCAAGAACTCCAGAGTAATCTTTCAATAAGTACACGAGTTGTATCCCGAGCGACCCATATCTCCAAGCTACCGTCTGGCGCATTGTACACGGCGAAGGACTACATCCTTATCATTTACAATGCGTCCAGGCACTGGAAACGAGAGACTACAACAATCGTATGGATTTTGCGCATTGGTTTTTTGGAAGAAACTGCTGCAGACCGACACTTCGCAGCAAGTGTTCTCTTCACGGATGAGGCTGCGTTCTCATTAGACGGTGTGATGAACTTTCAAAGCATTCATACGTGGGCGGATAAAAACTCGCATGCTACAAGTCCGCACGGCGCAAAACAAAAATATTCCGTTAAATGTTGTATGGCATTGTATGAGACTGTTTACTTGGTCCGTACATTCTCTCAGAAAGACTTAACGGTTCCATTTATCTAACATTCTTTCAACAGGTTCTGTCAGAAATGCTCAATGATGTTCGGATGACTATTCGTCGACGCATTCGATTTCAACACGGCGAAGCTCCTGTGCATTTCAGCACAGACGACAGAGCACATCTGCAGGCTACTTTTCCTGGTGGCTGGATTGGTCGCGGTGGACCAATCGCATGGCCACCACGATCATCAGACCTGCCACCCAGGAATTTTTTCTTGTGGTTTTTTTTTAAAGGACTTGTGTATGAAACACCTGCTGCAAAGCCGGAAGACTTGGTAGGAACAATCGTTGTTGCAGCAGGATGTGTTCGTGATACACCTGGCATCTTTGAGAAGATGCGTCGTTCGATGCAACGCAGATGCCAGGCGTGTCTCGATGCATCTGGCAAAAACTTTGAGCATCTGCTGTAGGTTCAACATTTGGCTTGCATTACCGCATGTCAGTGGGTACTTGTCAATAAAATGATCTGTAATGGTTTTGTTTCTTCTCTTTGTGTTATGTATTATTTTAGACGCCCTGTAGCGGATCCGGATCGCAGTTGCGACCCTCTGTTCCTATGCGATTTTTGATCCTTATTGTATGACTGATCTACCATGTCATTTTGTCCACTTTTTTTTAAATCACCCTGTATATTATATAGATAAAGTTTAATTTCTTTAATCACGAGTATCACTTCTTTCGCCCTTGTTGATATCTCCTCAATAAACCTTTGTCGATATATTATATACTATACAAATAAATCTATCTTATATATATATATATATATATATATATGAAAAAAAAATTTTTTTCGCCGTTGGCCTCATTAAAGCTATAATTCTGTGTAAATCCCATTATTCTAAATTATTTTTCTCGTTCTAGTATTTAGATTGTCAAAATTCCGCCTAGCTAAAAATGCTTTATTCTAAATTCATTCTCTTAAAAAATGGCTCTAAGCACTGTTCTGTTAAAATTA
The DNA here is from genome assembly GCA_963931845.1 of Maratus michaelseni. Classification (NCBI taxonomy): domain Eukaryota; kingdom Metazoa; phylum Arthropoda; class Arachnida; order Araneae; family Salticidae; genus Maratus; species Maratus michaelseni. Next base: position 305,128,969 of record OZ007593.1, read on the forward strand.
CACACTTTGTTTCATTAAATAAACTTATCCTAGAATTTAATTCTTTTAAATATCAATCTCACAGCTAAAAATATTTTAAGTCTCTTGAAATAACAACCTATATCTTTTTTATTTTTATTTCCCTATGTTTTCTGACAAAATAATATTCTTTCTCAAAAATATAAAAGTTAATTTCAGTTTCAATGTAAAATCTTATCTTGGCATCCTGCCCATACTCGGTAAAATAGTGAATTTCGTATTTTTAATACTTTCCAACACAGTTGAAAATTGCTTATGAATTCGGTTTGTTTGTCTGTCTGCCTGTCCGTGCTCTAACTCGCGTAAATATATCCGGATAGTCATGCAATTGATATATGTTATTGATATAACATGTTCGGTAGTGAAAATGAAGTGTTTAGCACTTATACTTTTCTTACAGGGGCACTCAAAAGAATGCCGTTACATTATGGTCTACTGGGGAAAATCCTTTGCAGTGCATTTTAATGATGTGATACGGTTTCAAAAATATTGAAATCGATATACATCACTGAAATACACTAAAAGATTCTTACTATCGAACATCGTAAGCCTAAAACTTATACTTTTTTACAGGGGCAGTCAAAAGAATGCCATTACATTACGGTCTACGGGAAAAATCTATGCAGTGCATTTTAATGATGTGACAGTATTTCAAATATATTGAAATTGGTATACATCACTGAAATACACTACAAGATGCTTAATACCGAACATGGTACGTCTAGCACTTATAATACTGAAAAAAAAAGTCCATTACATTATGGTTTAATGTGGAAAATCGTTTGCGGCGCATTTTAATCATGTTACATGATTTTAAACATAATGAAATTGATATCAATTTCAGAGATGCACTAAGACATGCTTTCTGTAGAATAGAGAGTGTAAAGCTTTATTCTTTCATATACAGTGAAACACAAAAGTATTATTTACATAATGGTCTACGTTAAGAAACTGTTTGCTGCAGCGTATTTTAATTATGTTATGCCATTTCAAATATAATGAAACTGATGTACATTTTTGAGGCTTACTAAAATATAATTGTTATGCGCATAGCATTTTCCATTCATATACAGGGACACACAAAATATTTCGGGTACAGTAGTGTGTCCGAAGTATTGTTTTTAAGCCATAATTGGAAGTTGGATTTTAGTAAGGTATGCGTTCAACTAAATATTTTGAATGCTATGAGGTATGTATAAATGCTAAACATCATATACAGGGATAGACCAAAAAATTCGTAAGCATTACGGTGCATGAGCGTAAATTGAATAAAATGGGTTTTTAATCGAGTTATGCATTTTGAACTTTAAATATATTTAGTATACCAAGAAAGATTTGTAGAATATAAATAAAATCATGTACAGGACCACGCAAAGAACTGAATATATGGCTGCCTATGTATGATAATTTCTGGAATTGTGATTTCAGCGTGTATTTGCCTGAATTAAACTACAGCTTAATATGTGGCGAGTATAAAAAGCTTAGGGTAATTTACAGGGTTGTACAAAATAATTCAAGTATGTTTCTGGCTATTGGTAGAAACAGCTGAAGACGAATTTCCAACTGTGTTATGTGTTTTATTACTAAACTAAATTGTACCATACTATAGATTATATGCAAAAAGTATATAAATTATATACAGGGGTTCAGAAAAGAATTTGAGTACTTTTCCGGCTGTGGACAGTAATTGCTGAAATCTGGTTTTCAAATGTGTTTTGGGTTTTTCTAAAATGTGTACTTAGATACCTTATTTACTTTATAAAACAGCGATGGTTTGTTAAAGTATTCTGTTACTGTTGGAAAGTTTTCCATAATCTAAGCTTGATGCATGATTTTTTTCTTGTTTTATAATAATTAATGAAATCACAGTAATGGTGAGTAAATAATGACTTAAATGTAAAAATCCATTTAATCCATTAAAAATTAAATAAAAATTTTATCACCTCAAGTTTAAATTTCCGAATATTTTTACATTTTTCATATTTACTGTTATGTGCAAGATCAAATAAATGTATAATAAAACTCTCATCTCAAAAATTGGTAAATTTTAAAGAAAACACTATAAATATTTTTTTATTGTTTCGTTCAGGACATTAAATTTATCTGTAAATGGGAAAACTAATCTTCATACCAACGGTTTGCGAATTACTCTTCTTACTTTTAAAAGCAGATTAGTTTAATATTGCTTTTCTGTTACAAGTCACGTACAATTGTAAACATTGATAATGGACAAATAAATACTTCGATTACACAAAATGGTATCTTGCTTGGGGTAAATGTCACTTTAGTTTATTTTAGGTGTAACTTTCAAAAGTCAGATAAAATCTGAAGTAATAATTTCGAAATCCTATATACATAAAATGCTTTGTGAATACTTAAACGTGTTTTTTAAAAGTGCAGTTACACATTCTCCTTTTTTATAAAGCATTTTAATTTAACTAAATCTCAACAACTATATAGCTGAAATTTTAATATTTAGCACTATTTTAAGTACTTGAATATAAATGCTTTTTGTTTCAAACACAGGTAAATGCATATTATACAACGAACATTAAATGTTTCAATATAAAGAATTCAATTTATGCAAAGCATTTATGAAATTGCTCTGCGTTCCTTGTAACAGGATTTAATACCTATATCATCATACTCAAAATAAATTTTAGTAGAATCTAACAAAAAATGTAATGTATTTTTTGCAAGCCAATTTTGTAAAACAATGATACAACATTTTGCTTGCATATTTTAAAAACTTATTTTCTGTATCTAATCTATATCCAATCTCTTTTTAAGAATAATAATAATAATTTTTTTATTGAAAATATATGTGAAATAATATTTAACCTAATAATATATAGAAAAAAATAAGCAAAGGAAAAGATATTTGATTATTTCAATATCATAAATGTTTTCTCAATTATCATCAGATAAGATTTAGCGATGTAATAAGAAGTTTACTTTATTGTTAAGTTCTTCTTCATATATGAAAAAAGCACTTCTTATTAGAATTATACCTGTTCATTTTTATCGATGTTTTTAAAAATTTAATTGTGTTTCCCAAATCTTTCTAAAGTTTATTATAACCTCTACCAAATTCGTGTATTTAAAATAATCGAAATTTGTGAAATTGTTCTATGTATAATTATGAGAACTAACATTCGTATAGTTACAGCAATATTACATTGTACTATCCATGCACGTTTGCAATCCTACCTATTATTTATATTACTAAAAAGAGTCTTACATATGTGCATGAAAAATTTAAATTCATATATATATTTTTTTTTCTTAAAGTTTAATAAATTAATTATACTACGTAAATTACTTATACTTTATAATATTTAAAGGATATGTACTTTGCGAAAATGCTTGGACAATACCAGACAAATATATTTCTTACTTTTCGCGTTCAAAATAAATGAAAATCTAAAAGTACATTTCGCACTTTCGTTTATTGCCCATAGTAAGCTTTATGTGGAACGTTTATGGCAAGGTGTTCTGTAGCTGATATCACTGTCAGCGAAGAATATATTCGAGTCATACATAATAATGTCGTATCTTTTTCCGAGTCGTACTACGAGAACAGTTATCATCATGCAGCAGCTTTTCGACATTTAACGTTGACGTGTTTATGATTTATATATATATATATATATATATATATATATATTATTGTGTGTCATTTCATTATCCTTAAATGTACATAAAAGAAATATATTTTTTAGTGGAGACGGCATGTTAAACGCGTAGAACCTTAGGATACACATTTTAAAAGGAAAAAAATGTGTAAAAAATATTAAGATATGACTCGCTCTTTTTTAAAATTGCATATACATAACATTTATATAATTTTTTATGCATTTATACATATATAAGACAATATATATGTATAAAGGTATGATGAAAATTTTACTGAATAATTAAAAAAAAATCAAACCAGATGAAATTAGCTGTCAATGGGGTCACATGGTGGGACAAATTAATTCAAGTATTTTAAAATATAGAAAAATCAAGTGTTCAGTAAAAGAGTGCAAAGGTTAGACAAAAATGTTTTTCATTCTGATTGTTATTCTTTCGTAATCGTGTATCTCGATAACTGGCGTAGTTCAGTTTGCGTGGTGCGGCGAAAACTTTTCAGCAGTAATTGCAACTATGAAAAGATTTTTTTCGAAACAATCGAAATCGCTTACCATTACCGCCTCACATTATTACATCAATATGACACAATTTTCAATGACTTTACACTTTATTTATCAGTGCTGACACTATGAACCCTTGATATACATGCATTGTCCATTATTGGACTGCTGGAGATATTAACTTTTACATTTCTATGTACGAGGGCATTTCGAAAAGTAAAGATACAATGACTCGCATTCCTTAAAAAAACATTTATTTAGAAAACATAAGTTACATCTTATTAACTGGATTATTTATTATTTTTCGACATAATCACCCCCGTTATCCAAACATTTGTTAAGTCGGGGCAAAAGCTTTTGTATCCCACAGTCATAGAAGGTTTCCGCCTGTTGTCGGAACTACATTTCAACTTCATCTTTGATCTCATCATCGTCGTGGAATTGTCATTGACACTTCCGGTATGATCTGATGCAATTCTTTCAATTTGAGACGTCTATTCGCACGAATTGATTCCTCCGTTCTCTGAAGAAGGGCATCAGAGATCACAGATGGCCGACCTGTTTTTTGTTCGTCATGAACATCTGTCCTACCTTCAGAGAAATGACGACACCATTTGCTTACATTTTGTCGATTCATAATGTTCCCATAAACAGAAATAATTTCTTTGTGAATATCCGCTGGTCGCTGACCTCTTGCATGAAGAAAACGTATGACGGAGCGCACTTCGCATATGACAGGATTCTGAATCGGCGGAACCATTTTAAACACGACCTACTCCAACCAGAATCAACGTTGAAATGCAGAAAGACCGCGAGGAGAAAGCTAACGTTTCAAGGTTAACACCTGTGTTGCCAACTTGCTTGCCAAAACTTTTCTTTTCCTCCCGCGTACGGTGTATCTTTACTTTTCGAAATGCCCTCGTATATATGAAAAAACAAATATTTAAAAAAAATGAGTAGGTACCGTATGAAGTGGAAGTGTATCTAACGCAAAATCAGGACTCATATTATCTGCTTCCAGCATAAGGTAGTTATATTAGAGTTGGTGCCGTAAAACAATAAGATAATGTGCGAATTCAATACAGGTAAGATGAATAATGAATGCTGCAAGGTGCTCGCAACTGTGCGTCCTCATAATGTACAAATGTTCCCTTTGGGTAAAACATTGGGTACATGAAAGGTTTTAAGCTTTTATCAGTATTACGCAAATTGATATTGTTTATTATGCTGATGCACCAACATTCGTTATTTAAAGGAAGCTTAATATAGTGAAACATAAATATGGTGTAAATATAGTGAATAATCCGTTGTTAATAGGGACTCTGTAATCAGCACTTTCCTGCTTAGTAATGAGCAGTCTCACAAGAAAATATTCTTTCGCCATTTGCACGCCATTTTATTTCTTCAATGTTCCGCATCAGCATAAATAAACTCAGGATTTTTTTTTTATTGTTATTTATTTATTTATTTATTGCGATCGGATAACAATTTTTTTAAATTCGGGCTAATTCCACACTGTTAAAAATTGCAGCAAACTGTCCAGTCATTTGACCGTTTTCATAGAAAACGGTTACATAGCCGTAATTTAACCCCATTCCGACTATATTATTGCTCATATTATGGTCAGAGTAGAGTTACATTACGGTTATGTAAATATTTTCTATAAAAACGGTCAAATGACTGGACAATTTGCTGCAAATTTTTAACAGTGCAACATTTATAGTGTGTCCGAGTCTTTCGTTAACAGCATCTATAGAAATTAAAAATATACATGTGAAAAGGCAGAAGTGTTTAAAAACATTTCTACCTGCTGAAAATTCTCGTCAACAGCATAATATTGTATGGAAAATACGGTTGAATATCCTGGCAATCAACTCATTTGATATAATGATGACAGAAATACATAAAAACAAATCGTAACTTTCATGTCTTCATTTGTTACTACAACTTTGATATTTGTATTTAGTAAATTTTCCCTTCAGTAAAATACAGCATGAATGTAGAAAATATATCTCGTTCATCCAATAATTATATTTTAATTGTGCTAAACAGTATTTAAACTGAATTATTTACTGTTAAAATAAAAAAAAGAGAATTTATATGAATTTTAATATGTAAAATTGCTTATTAGTGAAATATAAACTAAATAAAATATTAAAAGCTAAATAAAATTGCTTATTAGTGAAATATATACTAAATAAAATATTAAAAGCTAAATAAAATTGCTTATTAGTGAAATATATACTAAATAAAATATTAAAAGCTAAATAAAATAGTATTACTGGATGTAAATTGCATTTGTATCTCAGATTTGATATTTAGAATTATTTTAAAGTAATTATTATAGCTTTTTGTACTTGCCAATGCAAAAAGAAGAAGAAAAATATAAATAATAGAAAGAAAAGATACACATATGCCTTTATGTTATAGATTTTTCTTTGAAAAACAAAATAAATTGTCTGAAATTCAACTAAAAACAGAAAACACAAAAACTAGAAGCAGTTTATAAAATATATATTTTAACATTAAAGCGAAATTGAATGTATCTAACAAATAACATGGTAATATAATAATAATTTTAGTACGAAAAAATTTAACGTTCCCGCATTAAATATAAAAGAATGAAACATTAATTAATTTAGAAATACAAATTTTAAAATTTTTTTTGTATCTTATAGTATTTGTTAGGTTTCTTTTATTTTTCTATTAAATTCCCTCTAATAATTGCTGATTGATCTGAATTTTAAACATGTCCGAAACATCATGATTTTTATTAATGTGCATCATTTTTGCTCATTTCAGAAAAACAAAAAACTAAATTAAACGTTTTGAAAACAGATCAACGTTGAATAAAAATAATTTTTTTGTTATTTTCTCTGAAAAAAGTATGTATATATGTATACAATTTTTATTTAACTCAAGAAAAATATATTTCTGTTGTGTAAAACTAACATGAAATACATTTTAAATTTAGTATTTTAATTATCATTATTAAGCATAAGTAATGTTTATAAACGTAAAATAATCGTCTTTAAAAGTATTAATCAGTTAAATTTTTTATGATATGCAATGTGTCAACATTGCATTTGAAAAAAATGTTAAATCATCCCATAGTGAAGGCAAAAATTAGTATATGCATCCAGTGGGTAACAAAAAGTTTGATTTCCCATACACAAGAAAAAGTACAAATAAACGAGTTGTTGTGAATTTCTAAAACTTTTCCTAACTTTTCGAAAGTCTAAAGTTAAACATTTTGTGAAATGTCCGAGGTTTCAATAAATAACATTGAAATGTCAATATTTATTCAACAAGATCAGAATTACTAAAAATTTAAAAGATTTGGCGGATATTATTCCTTAAATTTATACTTTTTTTTTTTCAAATTCACTATTTATACATATGCATTGTTTTGAATAGGTAGAGAAAACTGGTATCCTGAACAAATACCAGCAATAAAATTATTTCAGAAACAATGTATTTGATTTTTTTTTATCACGTTATATGTAGTTTTAGCCGCAGTGAAACGTATTTGAAATGTTAAATAACCTGTGAAAAAAAAAAGTTTAAAATAAAAAAAATTATTACAAAAAATAAAATATCTACTTTATATGTATGTTAATTGTTATGTTAGACTACATTGTTATGACGTCTCTTCCTTGATCGCGAGCCCGGATTCGAGACCGGGAAGAGCTACGTTTGTTTTTCTCATTTTTTATTTTATAAATATACTTGTAATTATAATTTAATAATCTCAATTAAAATTTTAATTTCGTGTATTAATAATATTATTAATAAATTTAAATTATTTGATTTTTAAGCCATTATTAAACATTTCTCATCATTTAAAGATTTTTTTTTAATAAATTCATTATTGACTAGCAAAAATTCTAAAATCGTTACAAAATCAAACCTTATATTATTAGCTATAAATTAATTCAAAGCGCAAGAATACGTATTACAATTTAAAAATCTTTAATATGCAAACAAAAAACATGTAATTTAATTCTTATGATAAATTTTAATATAACTATGCTTCTTATTTTAAAAACAGAGTATTATTATCATCGCATTGACTTCCCTTGTTATGGAAATACATAAAGGATGTTTCTTTAAAATCACCAATAGACACAATTGTTCAATATCATTGCATCGATAAAGCATATATGAAATACATTTTAAAAGTGATTAAAAAAATAACTGTTTCATGATGTTTTGTACAACGGTTTAGTTACAAATAAAAAATAAATAGATTAACAATATAACTATTGCACAATATTATAATTTTTAATTTTTATTATTCAATAATAATTACAAGTATATTCCTAAAACAAAAAAAATGAAAAAAAAACAGACGTAGCTAGTCTCGAATCCGGGCCCGCGGATCAACGAGCAGACAACTGAACAACTGAGCAACGACCAACTCAGTATTTGCGTTACAAAGTAAGTATTAAAGTTGTATTAAAATATTAGACCCCCCCCCCTATTATTCGAGAACTAAGGAGCGTTGTATAAAATCCGTTGAACCTGAGACTAAGGGGCTTCTACTCTACAATATATATAAAAATAATCAAAATCTGTGATTACCAAGCTTGGTCCTCTCCTTGTAAGTCAAATTTCAAATTAAGTTCCTAGCTTAACCAAATGAATCAATCTTTAACCATGCATATAGTGGGTCTCCTAACTTATCATTTGCTGAAAAGTACATGAACATCCGCTCCCCCCCCCCCCCACCGGCACCTCCATTTGTCTAAATGTACCCTGTTTCCATATCATCTCAGCAACTACCGATTTCAGCGTAACTGATTCCAAACATCATATTTAACTTAATAATCAACGTCTGTATCATTAAAATAAATTTATGAGTAGCGGGTACCACTATTTCTGAATAACAATCTACGACAAATTTCTAATTAAATACCTAGCTTAACCAAACGAACGAATTTATAAAGGTGCATAGTGGTCCTTCTTATTATTTATTTACTGAAGCAAATTTGAACACCCGCTCCGCCCCGGCACCTCTTTCAAGATTTTTCCTCTAACTATTCCCCATTTCCATAACTCAGCAACTATCATTTCGATTTCAACGCAAGTGATTCCAAACATTATAATTAACTTAATAGTGACCCTATATAATATTAAAGTAAATTTATGAGTAGGAGTTACCACTATTTCCGAATAATAGTTTAATCCAAATGCGTAATTAAGTTCCTAGCTTAACCAAACGAACGAATTTTTATGATGCATAGTGGTCCTCTTAATCAGTCATTTTCTGAAAGACACTTGAACACCCCCTTCTCACTCACCACTCCTTTAAGGTTTTTTTTTTAATTTCCTCTAACTATGGCCCGTTTCCATAACTCAGCAGCTATCTTTCCGATTTCAACGCAACTGATTACAAACATAATAATTAACTTAATAGTCACCCTCTATAACATTAAAGTGAATTTATGAGTAGTAGTTACGACTATTTTCGAATAATAGTTCAAGCCAAATTTTTAATTAAGTTCCTAGCTTAACGAAACGAAAGAATTTTTAAAGATGCATTGTGGTCCTCCTAATTAGCCATTTTCTGAATGACACTTGAACATCCCCTCCCCCCGGTAACCTCCTCCAGGTTATTTTCTCTAACTGTGCGTTATTTCAATAAGGGTATTACGATAATTCTTTAACTGTAGCGAGTATTACGATAATTCTTTTACCATGCATGCAACTAATTACATATTATTTCATTGCGCTTAACTATTACTTTTTTTAAAAAAATAAAGAAAAAACATTTTATTACAAACATTAACAAAACTTTTTTTTTCTATTTAATCCCTTATTCCAAAGATATCGTTTTCTCGTCTGCTGCCATAGCAGCATAAATTAGGTTTCATTAAACAAAATGCACAGTAGTAGAAACATATTTTTCTAAATCGTATAGTTATTGAACAACGGAATACTTTAACAGGGAAACTAAATTCATTTTATTACCATTTTAGAATTAAATTCATGAATTCCCGTGCGTAGAATGGGTTAAACAGCTAAGTTTCACTTAATTTTGTAACGTAACGTATAACAATGCAATGAATTCCTAAAGATATATGAATGCTAATGCAAAACTTAATTGAATTATTAAAACTATTTATAAAAAATCTTTAATCAATATTGAATACATGAAAGACTCATATTTAAATTTCATCTGGAAATAATTTATTATATTTCACACACTTTCTTTTAATTTTATTAATTATTTAATTTTATTAATTATATTATATTCATTTTATTTTTCATATTTTACAAAAGTATAAAGCTACACTTTCGAATTAAGCTGAAATATTATTTTAAACTAGTTAAAAAATATATTAAAAAATTATCCTTAAAAGACATCACTCTGTTTCGAAGCGCAAATTTTTCTTCTAAGATAATAAAATAATATTAACACTTTCTTTTCATACCATTAACATTTTTCGCATTATAAATTATCTTTAAGGATTTTTAAGAATAATTATAATTTTGACGTATATTTATTTAAATAAATGTGATGTTTCTCTTTAAAAATATAATTATAAGTTCTTCGAATAATTATTTCAATAGAACTTTTTAAACATATTCAAACGTGAATTATAAGCAATTCTCTACAGCAGCATTGAAACCTATTTTACGTTTGATTTTGTAATGTGTAAATAAGGTTTTATGTTATTTTAGGCATTTTGTGAATTATTTACCATTTAATTTTACTTTCGGACTAAAATTTTATAGATATTAATGCATAAAATTGGAATAACAGCATTTATACATGAATAAACGGAGTGTACCTTGCTCAGCTACATATACAATTATAGTTAATCAAATTAAAAGAAAGTTATAGTTTACACATTTTGCGCATACAAATCAAACTTCTTCCTATTATTTGTTTCCTAAATAATGTTATTTAATGCAATATAAAAATGTTTTACATTTTCAGAAGTTTATAAAAATGAAATTTCTTACTGTTTGGTGCATGTCACACAATGCTAATGCAATAAAGTTCTAAAATTTCAAATTTTGTACATCGCAATAAGCGATAAAATTATACATATTAATCGGAATCAGACAGTAACTGATTACAAAATTGAGCCTTTTGTTTAAAAAAATGGGTTATATGTTTACTATTTATAGTGAATACATTTATGTTTTTAATTAATATATATATATATATATATATATATATATATATATATGCAGAACAAAAGCAAACAGAGAACTTTATAGACGCCTAACTGTGTAAAAATTTAGCTTGTTGGAAGTGAAATCTCTATCGCTACTATGACCCTGTATAGCTTCTATAATCGCTACTATGACCCCATCTACCCACATACGCAGTTATATTTAACCTAATTAAAAAACATAAATTAGAAATTTTGGGCATTTAAATCAATGGTTCGTAGAGATTATTTACACTTCTATTTTAATTTCTTTGTCCTTCTTAAAACCCAGGTGATATAATACTGTTATACAAAATTATAATGCTGTAAATATTTATTTACAGCATTTATGGCTCATAGGCTATCAACGCCTGAGATCTAATGTGCCCGCCCGTTCTGTATGTACGTATGTATGAATGTATGTACGTATGTATGTACGTAACGCGATAACTCTTGATAGAAATAAACGTTTTGCTTCAAATTTTGAATATAGGCTCATTGTGATAAGGCAAATCCTTGATTAGTTTTGGGGGTTCATTGGTTAAGTATAAAGGGGGAAAAGGGGACTAATCGCCCCCTTAATATAAATAAAAGGATTTTTCATGCAGAATATCCGATTTTCTTCAAATTTTGTATATAGGCTCATTGTGGTAAGCCGCTTCCCTGATTAGTTTTGGGAATTCATTGGTGAAGTATTAAGGGGGGGAACTGGGGGCGTTAAATTTAGATAAATGTATTTCTCATGCAGAATTATCCGATTATCTTCAAATTTTGTATATAGGTTCATTGTGATAAGGCACTTTCCTGATTAGTTTTGGGGATTCTTTAGTTAAGTATAAAAAGGGTAAAATGGGGGGATTATCCTCCCCCCTTAATTTAGATAAATGTGTTTTTCATGGAGAATTACCCGATTTTCTTCAAATTTTGTATATAGGCTCATTGTGGTAAGGAGCTTCCCTGGTTAGTTTTGGGGATTCATTGGTTAACTATAAAGGGGTGGGAACGGGGGGATGATCCAACCTAAATATATTGTCAATTTCTTTATTTTTCGAGGGAGTTATTTCAAATTCTTTGAAATAAGAATATAACGTACAATTAGTGTGAATAGCCTGTGAGCTTAATGCCCTCAGTTTAACTGGGCAGTTTTCTTTATTAATTATTTATTTTTTCAGAATTTTTTTTAAAATGGCTTTTTTTTTCCTATTCGGAACATGTCCCATAATCCTAATTCAACCAATTACAAAAATTTTCAAATTTTGTTCATCGTAGTAAGCGTTAAAATCATACGCATTAATCGGTTTCATATCGTAACTGATTAATATTAATTCAAACTATAACGGATTACAATTGAACCAATTTGTTGCAAATAATGTATGTTAGATGTCAGTATAGATAATTATACATTGATATTTTTAATTAAAAAAAAATATATTTCAGAAGAGCAGAAGAAAAACGAACAGAGAATTTCACAGACTCCTAAATCTAGGTGAAAATTTAGCTCGGTAGAACTGTCTACACTATCTTTATTATGACCCTGTCTTGGAACTGTGGACAGAAATTTTGAAATATCTAAAGAAGTTGATTCATAACCACAAGGCACATCATGATCTATAAGACGTCTACAAGCTGTGTACGTAGGACAACCGACAAATTACGTCGTAGTAACCTATAAGACGACGAAACATACCCACGATACTGGGTTTTCACGTGTAACGGAGATACTAGATTTGCATCAGAGATATCCATATAGAAGCATGTCTATTGAACTTCCATAAGGCCTCCAAGCACAGTTCTCTTTTCGACATGCGGTACTTCTTATAAATATAGTAAATACATGAAAGAAAACGATGTGATGTTTCAACGCCTGTATTGTTTATTTATTTAATTTTGTATTTGGTATTGAGACGCATTTTCAAGACTAATGGTTCTATATGTTATCTTTACATTTATTATCATTGCTTTAATACCATTACAATATAATCTTTTATTCGTATTTAAGTTGTAAATTTCGATTTTTGGTGACTAATATCACCGGAAACTTTTTTGTGTGTAATTTATCTACATCCTAATTATTTTTTCTTATATTATAGGAAGTGAATATGTTGCCTGTAACCTAGTATTTAAATAACTAACTTTATCACTCTGTATCATTTCCCAATACATTGCTTCTGTTTACACCAATTGCAATAAAACTATACGAATTCTGCAAAAGAAAAAACGAAAAAAAAAAAACGATGAATTCTCTTCTTTAGTTATATTACTTACCTTTTTATTATATATTTTTCTCGAAAACTTTAGATTATCTATTTGAATTCAAGTATACTTAGTATTTTAAAACATATTTGTTTTTCGTAAAAGCTTTATGCTCATTTTCTGTGCTTATGCATATATTTTTGTTCAATGAATTTATTCATTGTGCCCTTTTCCCACCTACGGATATAAAAACATACTGGTATTTAATCTATCAAGCACAATATAATTAATTACAAGGCTTTATTGTACATAACTTGCCAACAGAGGAATTATGTATACATATATATATATATATTAAATATAATTTTATGTCATGAGTAAAATTTAACTCCGTAGTTATTTTTAGATGCAAATGTAAAATATTATGGACACATGCAAGCATAAGTGAAATCCTTTATGAGTTTGAACAACAAAGAGAGTTTTAATTCTGCAATAAAGCAAATAAATAAAGAAATAATTATAAAACGTCCAAACTATCAATAAATACAAAAATATTAACTATTGTAACTCATTATAAAGTGTTTCCAAAAATCTAAAATCTAATTTCAAATGTATTGTTTAGTATACATTGAGACATATTTCATTTCAATCGCTAGATTCGAGTTACAATAAGCAAGTTCTGTTATTACATAATAGTGAAATTAAAAGTCTAATCATATGATCATAATAAACAAACTCTTGGAAAATTTTATGAATTAAAAGTACATAAAAGGATTAAGAACATAAATAACATGCATGTATAAAATGTGAAAATCGTTAACTACACATCATCTCTGTTCTAGTAAGACTTCTATCAGAAATTTAGTGAACTTCAATAATATGTTGAATAAGTAAAAACATTTAAAGGAGCAGAGAAAGTAAACTTAAAACTGTTGGATAAATAAAATATATATATATTAGGTTTAAATTAATACATATATTCGAATACAAGAGGGCTAAGCTGAAATCTTTAAAAAAAATAACAACAATAATAAAATTAATAAAAAGAAGAAGAACGAAAATAAGAACATGTCTAAAATAAGAATAGCATCTTTTTTTCCCTACACATATAACGTTTCGCTGTACTTAGCTAAATATTATTTATAAATAATAAAAAAGTCCCCAATTAAGAGATAAAGTACAATAAATAAAAATTCCAGATAAAAAATTCATATGCTAAAATATTGAAAGGTAAACTAAATAAAAAATCAGATAAAAAAGCAAATACACACTTGTTGCAATTAAGGAATAAATACCTAATCTAGGCAAATTACTCTAAAGATATTTTCGATGATACACGTAGTATGAAAATGAAATTTGTATCTTACAAATATGTAATAGTAATTACATATATTTTTATTAAAGTAATGATATAAGTAAACAAGATGTTAAAAACGTATCCATAGACTTTAAAGTATTTGTGGAATCTGTGAAAGGAAAAACAACTCACAAAAGTAAACGATAATATACGTATATAATGGTGGTGGCGGCATATTCAACAAGTGTGCTTATCATATTTTATTTGCATTGTGGTTAAAAACCGATCTTCTGCTGTGAAACAGCTGTAAGTAATGCCATTTGTTAATACAATGAACAAATTAGATAAATTAATATGATTCCATTTTATTATAATGTTCATAATTGTAGTATTATTTTTAAGTACCATTATCACGATTGCTCTTACAATTGTACCATGTTTCTTTTGCTGAAAACAAATGTGAGGTGTACAATATTGATAATTAATAAAGTGTTATTTTTAATTAAAAAAAATATCGTATAAAAGCAGTAGAAAATCGAACTGAGAACGTATTCACAGATACCTAAATCTAGTTTAAACAATTGATAGTTGTTTTGATAATTGTAGTATTATTTTTAAGTACCATTATCACGATTGCTCTTACAATTGTACCATGTTTCTTTTGCTGAAAACAAATGTGAGGTGTACAATATTGATAATTAATAAAGTGTTATTTTTAATTAAAAAAATACCGTATAAAAGCAGTAGAAAATCGAACTGAGAACGTATTCACAGATACCTAAATCTAGTTTAAACAATTAGCGTGGCAGAAGTGTACTCTCTAGATCCTGTCTCGGATCTATGAACTGAAAATTTGGCAGAGATATAAATAACGTATTTCAAATAACATTATTTTTTCATTTTTTATAAAAATACGTATTTGATTCCAATAGCCACAAATTTTTGTTCAGCATGTATATTTTTGTTAAAATGTTTACATAAACACTTGTCTTTGCTCTTTTCTTTCCGTTACATGTTTCTTATACTGTACGCAAGTAGTTATTTTCCTTTTATAATACAATGAACAAGCTTGATAAATTAATATGATTCCATTTTTTATAATGTTTGAAATTGTAATATTTATTTTCAGTACAAGTATTATAAATATAGTAAGCCTATTTTATATACGTAAAGAAGAATGATATAAAAAAAAAATCCGACTTCTGATACATTTTATAGCTCAAACCATTGTAATAAATGTTTTTTTTTCTATTATTATTACGCTAAAGCTGAGCTAAATACATGGTTTAGTATATTTCAATTATTTTTTTTGCTTTTCTAATTAAACTCGTTTTGTTAGTATAAAAAATGAATTTTGTTCTATCTTTGTGATAAGCTAATTATAAACGGATTCGACATTAATGGACAGTTTTTATTACAGCGTTAAAATTTATTATATATTACCACAGTCGAATTTATTCGTGTTCTGTTTATCTGTTTTGTATATAAATTATTCATAAATTTAAGAAAACTGAATGTTTCTTAGGAGTTAACTAATTACGTTTCAGTGTAGGCCTCAAAGTCAGCAAAGGATAATTTTACTGCATGTACATTTGGTACATGCAGTACATGTACCTTTGTTATATATTTACTTTATAGAGACCGCTTAGAGTATTAAAGAAGGCGGATCGTGCAACTAAAATAATTTTAGACATCTCCATTTGAAAATATATTCTTTCACAATAAATTCTAAAATATGAAAATAAAAATATTTTACTTTAAATGTATTCGCTCTCTAGTCGATTTGCACCAGAATGTTTAGAAAATAGTATTATAGGAGTAGACTAAAAGTCCTAGGTTTGAATTCCTGGCATGAGTAGTTTTTGCTCAGATAAAAAATAAAAAAAATCTTCCGACTAGTATACGATTAACAGGCTATATCATTACAACTGAATTCCATACTTTTCAACAATATATTTAAGTACAATAATAAAATTCTGAAAATTTAAAATATTCTGAAATATTTCATTTAGTATTTTTTTTTATATAATTGCAGATAAAAAATAATTCAAAACGTGTCATATTTGAACAAGCAAGAGACAGAAAGAGAAAATTTATTTATTTAAAGCTATTCTGATAATCTGTGGAAATATATTACCGTGGAAACATATTTATCTACATGAAAACTAATTACGTGATTCAGTGTATATGTCCAAATTGATTTTCAGGAGATCATTCTGTATTCCACTATAAGTTGTTTCCGAAATATCGAAATTTTGGAAAATGTCCTAAAGCTGTTTCACTGATTATTATTTAAGTTAAAAATGTTATTCTACTTGAAGATATTTCGTAGGTAAACAGTTGTACTAATTATCCTTCTTTAATGTATTTAGTATTTTCAGAGGCAATTTTGCATAATTGGAACTTTGTTTTTTCGAGTAATATTATGCGATTAACTTCGAAACGTAAAAACGTAAATACAGAAATAATTAATAAAAAATATTATAAACATTTAAAGTCAAGAAACATTAAGATCTCTTTTGATGGATAAAAAAAATATTTCTAAAATAGTTAAATATATACTAAAAATATGTGTTTTTATAACATTGAAAAAAAATCTAATTTTCCAAACGTATGCAAGAAAAGAAAGTCCATTTGGTTTAAAAAATATTTAAATCGTACAGTAATAATATAATAATTCTTTCCAATAGTTAAATTGCTACACTTGCTAGAAGAAAATTGGTGCCAAGCTTTTAACTGCAGAACAATACAGTGGATTTTTCATTCCGACCTATTTAATATACCATTTCCAAATGTAGTCTGAGAGAAAACATTCTTGTGGTAGATATTGTAACAGTAAAAAAATAAAATAAAATACAAATAAAATAACATAAATAATAAGTCGGTTTTCACGTAGGATCCCTAATGAAACAGGAAAACATCATATTACATACATAAAAACTGTTAAAATATATCATTTAATTTTTTTTTCACTTTATCCTTGTTTTAGATGCATAAATTGACGCCGCCCCTTGAGATTCAAACGGTTTTAAATGTATTTTCCTGCTACTGTCTTCCTTTCTATATTCCATACAATAATAAACACAGAAAGCTTGTGAGACGTACGAAATTACGCCTTAAACTTTTGTCTGTATTTTTTCGAAGAAGGGATATTTTATTATTCACTGAAAAAAAAATAACAGTTGACCATTTTTTAATGCAATTTAAATGTTAAACTAAATGCACCCAGAAAAAGGAATTGATTAAAACTACAAAACATGTTTTGTTGAGTACATTTTGTTTGTTTTAGCAAAATTCAAGTAAAATTGAACCATTTTACTTGAATTAACAAAACATTTTTTTGCTGACGATACAAACATTTTTTTTTTTTGGAATTGCAAAAAAAAAAAAAAAAAAAAAAATTATGATTTAAACAAAATTGCCATTGACCTATATTTAAACAAAAAGTTTTGTTGGGTCAACTAAATTTTTGTTGATTCAACAAAACTTTTTTCTGGGTGTGTTTTTATACATATTGCAAAAAATGATAGGCAACATTTTAAATATTTAGTTTAATATTAGTGGTATTGTCGAAATTAGATCATATTTATTAAGGAAATTTCATTTATTGTTGTTATTTATACCATTATTTTTCATATTTTTACATTTTACATTTTTTTTCATACTTTTTAATGGGCTATTTTGGACTCCAATTTATTAGATACTAGCATGCTACGCCCGCTGCGCTGGGCCATTTTTCTAAATGTACCTTAAATCAAACGAAATTGGTTTGTATTTTAAAGGAATGTGGAACTTCACCTACAGATGCTACCTTAGTAAATATTTTCAAACGAACCTTGCATCAAACGAACTATATCAATGGATTTGAGCATGTATTTTAAAGCAATAGGGACGTTCACCTGTATTTTCCTTCAATATTGCTGTAAACGATGTGAACGACATTGCGTTATATTATATCACACATTGGACAAAATTTGGGCTAAAAGAAGCAACTCATTTAGTTGATCATTTATAGTGGAGTTTGGTAGGGAAATGAGGCCATTATGAGATTATGACAACAGGAACTAACATGTTCTCTAGTCAACATACTACTAAAAGAGAAAGCGTTACAATGATTGCATAGATAGAACTTTGAACTTAAATAATGTTCGGGTGTTTCATTTTCGTCTGTAATTTCTTGAACTCCGTCCCTCTTTCTTGTCTCCATGTGAGATTCTGGTAACGTAAGTACAATCTCACTCTATGTTACGTTATATTTCGCAATATACTTTTCATCTGTCGATTCCAGCAGAGTAAATACAGTGAAAATTGTAATAAATTGTTTGCACATAATGAACAGTGTTTAACTTTCATATTTAAAAAAATGGTGAAACATAAAAAAGTGCATTTTAAAAGGTGAATATGAATAAAATTAAAATGACGCCATTTTCACTGTCTTTCCATTTTTTAGACCTGTTGCATTCGTTTAACCGTTAATCTGAAAAAAAAAACAATGATTAACTCTGGTCAAAGAATAAACCTCTAGTTTGTATCCAATAAAATCTTCTTAATCTTCCATAATCTTGCCGATATCCAAGTTTGACGTCAAAAATTAGAAGTGCTTGAAACGATATAGTTACTAATGTGCCAGAGTTAGTTACAAAACGAAGTTATTTACGCGCCAAGCTATGTTCCATTAAATAGTGTCAAATTACTGTTAATTTAATTATAGATCTTTCATTAACAAGATTCCATACCTTAAATAAAACTGACAATGATAAATTTAGTTACGTAAAATGTTTAGTAGTATTATTTTTGGTGAATACTTAAACCGAAGATTTTTTTGCATTTCTCGAAAGAGCATAATAACACGCAGAAATAAATTTATTTCTCACTATGTTTAGCTGCTAGGGCTGTGTGTAGGTCGAAAAGGCTTTAAAATGATCGAAAAATTATCTAATCAGAATTTCAGGTACTCCTTTTTTCTTATCCAGCCTGAAATGATAAATCGACAAATATTATTTATTCCATTCGCCACCATTGACATTACAAAGTTTTTCCGTACATTGAAAGCGCCAAAACAGTGGCTGAGATGTTCTGCTCTCAAAGCTGACATACGGGAAGTGCTGGGTTCAAACCCCTGTCGCGCTCGTTGACCTAACCGTTCAGAGATTTCCGTGGTATAGAAAAAGGGGAACATATAAATAACTAAATTTCGTATTCTAATATGTATAAAACTCCTTATAAGACAAATGCCACACCTAAAATCTCTACTTCATTTGTACTTTTTTTGTAATTTGAAGTCATCATCAATGATTTAAGACATAATCGGCATAAACTATATTTCGAAGAAACTGCAAATATACCATTAGAGTGAACCCATATTTTAATTTTCAGCATTTAATCATGCGCTGGCTAAACAGTCGCACGTGTTAGATAAACTTTAATGTTTAATTATGCTTAAAACGACAGGTTTATTTACTAAAAGAAAATGCGTTAGAATGTTAATATGCCAAAAAGCATATTAACGTTTAGGTTATTAACTTTAATTATGAACCGAAAAATATTCTCTTCGTATTCCTTTCAACTCACGTTATTTGAAACAAATCTTAAATAAAAAATTGATTTCTTGATCGTCTGAAAAGTCTTTGTTATAGCGATTTCATACAAATCTACAATGGAAAGAATTGAGATCAAGATGACATTGTTTCTGATTCATTATATCAGGAGGAACTGTAATAATACTTTTACAATTTGATGCGTTTAAATGGCTTGAATAATCTTCCAATTCATGTTTACCACTATAATATTCAGTGTATAGTTTTGAAAATTATGAAACAGATTACTGCATCTAAAGATAGTATTTCACGTGTTTAAACACTGGGGATAATAAATAGCTGCGTTTACTTACATTTTTCTGCATCTTGTTTGATGTACTTTTTTTTAATCGAAAGTACGTATTAGTAAATGTTAGGTTTTATGCACATGCTCTTTTCTTTATTAGAGTGTACAATATAAACACATTCCTTCTTTATTGTGACTTTGGTCATTTAAAAATGTTTTTATGACATTCTTTTTTCATGTAATTTTCTTTATAACTTTACTCATAAACTTGAGAATTACCAATGATATATATTTTATCTTATGTATATATTATATTAACATATTTTATGTATGTTTTAACATTTACATACTTTAGGTCATAAACTGATTGTACTGAACTAATGTCAAAAGAAAATTAAATGTATGTTTCCAAGCACAATTATCTTTGGAATAGCTTGGGAGGTTTCGTTAAAATTAATGAAGCTAATTATTTAACATATCAAATGTATCCAACTTAATAAATGATTATATTATATGACGCCAATGATCTTATAGCATTTACCTGCAGCTGAGCAATTCGATTGAAGTGCTTGTCTGATATAGCATACTCAATTATGCCACAAGCATATAATCAATTGAATACATTTTGTCGGCGAAGCACTATTATTATGCAACTATATAACAATGATTCATTTGCTTAATTAAGATATTGAAACTATTTTAACGCAACTGAATATATACATATACGTGAATCGCATATAGCAGATTGCAAAATTATTTAATCATAGAAACTATCAATAAATAACTTATAAATTAATTTATCAAAATCAAAAAGAATTATTTTGCTTTTGATAATATTGTAGTTTATATGCATATTGTGATCATATATGCCAGAAATCGCAATATATATACAGAGTATAATCATTATAATTTGTATCTTTCAAGGTACAGAAAGTTTCTAATGTACATATAAAAATATTTACAAAAATGAACACAGATACTAAAAAAAATTACAAAAATAGATACAATAAATTTGTAAAGAAAAAAAATATACTTATGTGTAATTTATAAAAATATATATATATATATATATATATACATATACCTATTATTTTATTTTCGAAAAACACATTATGTTTGAAATGAGATGAAATAAAGTGATGTTTTCCCTTAAGGAAATTTTGTGCACACAAATCTTATAGTAAGATTTGTGGAATCGAATTTATAAAGCAAAATTTAATATTTATAAAAAGATAAGAAAGGAAAATTTAACAAAAAATAAAAATCAATAAAAGAAATGTGCCTGGAAAAACAATAATATATATTTAATGTATGTTCATACATACAATATAAAATTTATTTCAAATTAATAATATTTTTAAAAATGCAGGGTAGTAACTTAATTAAATAATACTATATACTATTAAAAACATAATTTTAATTAAAAACAAATACAAATACTTTAAAGGAAAATAAATGTGAAGCAATCTATGTGGGTTCTTTTTAAACATAAATTATTTATCATAAATAATTCATTTTGCGTTTAAAATGCACGGCCTGTGTTAATGAATTTTAATTTCACGAATGGTCATTCGACGACATTGATGCATATCCACATAATTTATTATAAAAACACATAATTGATAAATTTTCATGGCAGTAATGCTGAAAGAAGATATTTTGCAATTTTATGTTAACTGAATTCTGAAATGTAAATATGTTTTCAATGAAGAAAACTTGTTTTTGTTCATTTTTATGAGTCGTGTGATAGAACGTTTTTATTACAACTGTTTCATTAATACGCCCTTAATTGAACAATCTTCGAAAGATTGTCCTATTAATGATACCTTTAACTAAATTTTAGATATGTGTTAAAATATTACCATATTAAATAACTTTCCGAAATATTTATTCTTATTTATAGAAGGGAATTTTAATGCCTTAGATACATTAGAGTATTTGCTTACAAATAATGTATTTGACTTTTATGGATTACACAGACTATATGCATGTAATATATGTGTAGATTCGTGATTGTTCTTTCCAGGAAAAATGTGTTCCATTGGAAATTAATACAGATAGTTAATGCATGCGTGAATTAAGTTCACAAGTTCTAATAACACGAATAACTTTAATTTCCTTTGTTTATTCTTCAAACATGTTCACGAGTAGCTGTTTACAGAGAAATAAAAGAATAAAGACATGAGTTAAAATTGAGTGTAATAAATTAAAAAAAAGGGTCGTTAACATTTCAAACTACTTTATTTCAGAACTAATAAAAAATATATAATTCTGTTCATGTATGGAAGAAAATAAATATTATAATTAATTTTTTTTTAAATAATAGCAAAAACCAGTTGTTCAGATTTTCTTACTTTAAGAAGATAACTGAATTGTTCTTTATTTTGATTCGAAATCAAAATTTGAAAAAAAAAATAATAATGTATGTTTTTAGGGAGGTGGTTAGCTACGTGAAACAATACTACTTTTCCGATAAAAGTTTTGGAGCGTAGGATATGATTTGGCTGAATTTATCCCAAGGAATCTGCAATCCCTCGATATATATACTGTTCTTCTTTATTCTAGTTAAAATATGTCTTGTGCTACTTTTAAATTATTTCACGTCGACTCATAAACTATCAAACGAACTATCAAGACACACAGTCGGGTTATATATTCACAAGTCTGGTTATATATTCATAACTAGTATTCTTTCTTTTTACACAGAAATCCTTTTGGTTATTTACTTGAAAGAGTTTAATAATTTGTAATATTCTTTACTAGCACCTTTACACGTATATTTATGAAATATAGATATTTTAGTGTCATTACAAATATATTTCCTATAGCTGTCATCTGGAGTTCTGGACCAAACAAAGAAAAATAGGATTTTTTAGGCTCTTTGAATTTACATTTCTTTATTAAATGTAGAAAATATACTAACACTTTTTCAAAGCTAATGTCACTTATGCAAAAACCTCAGGTAATTGTGCCCGTTACACATCCCTTGTGTGTGTATGTGCTTCTTATTAATGAAAAAGTAATATGTTGAGAGACTCATGATAATACAAATTTTCTACTGTCACAGCATGTGTGAATGATTTGACATATACGTTATGGTGGAGCGATTTTTTTTTCTTCAAATAAAAATTGGGCTGGGTGGAAAAGTTGCTCTATCAGATCGCCATTCTGAATGTAAAATATCTTTGAAAAATATTAATATTAAATACTACCCCAAGGACATCGAATATTGAGAAAAAACGTAAAAGCGCTCGGCTACGGAATTTTTTTTTTTCATTTCCAAATCAAAATGGGGCGATGTGGGAAAGTTACTCTATGAAATCCTCATTCTGAAGATAAAATATCTTAAAATATTAATATTTGCCTCAAGGTCACTGAATATTGAGAAAAAACGTAAAAAATGTGCAATTTCCCATTTTCTTGTCAAACATACAAAATGCACACATATTATTAATATTAAATTAACCCTTTATCTACCGCATTATGAACTACTGAAAATTTCTTCATAAATATATATTTTTTTTAGCTGCCATATTGATAAATTAAAGAATATACAAGAAAAAAAATCTCCTCGGTGCGAATTTTAATTTGTTAGAACTAATTAATTAAAGTGGTACTTAAAAGTACCGTCAGTACACTATGTATAAATTTCCTCATAATAGAAAAAAATTACGCATGGCATTTCTAATGAAAATTAACCTCTTAAAAATGCTAAATAATCAAAAAACACTCATAAGAAAACAAATAAATTATCAAATTGACATAATTTTATTTTTTACATAATAAAGGTAGAAATTCCCATTTGATGATAATCATAAAAACAATTTTTTTTCATTTACGCACAAAGTAAAAAATAAAAATAAATAAAATAAAAATAATAATAAAAATAATAAAGTAAAAAATAAATAAATAATTAATTGAAAAAAATATCTATAATTGAAATTTATAAAAAATACTAAAGCATATTGCTACACTACACTTCACTTTCCTAATTGCATTATAACAAACAAAAATACTATAGATAATTACAAGGACAAAATGAAAACAAGCTTTTCTCTAACACGACGTGAACTGGCGGTACTTATGAGTACCACCGAATAATTCGACCGTTAATCACATTACATAATCTGTTATCTTATAATGATTGAGCAAATAATATTCTAAGACAATACAGAATGAACAAAAAAATACAACACTTACCTTTGGTTTGATATTATATATTTATAGCAAAGAAAAGGTAAGAGTGGCAATCCGTACAAAATGGCAGCAAAAGAGCACAATGTCCGTTCGAAAATAGCTTTCTTCCTCGCAAAATTCATCAGCCTAAACCAACTACTGCTATCTATCATGAAAAAGTAGAGTTAAAAGACTGTTTCTAAAACGTACCATCAGAATATAAGTAATGGTTGTTGTGCTATAAAGTTTTAAAGTGATTGGTACTTATAAGTACCGTCAGTAGATAAAGGGTTAATTTTAAAGTATACTTCTTAATTATTATACGCTTATAGTAAAACTATGTAATATGTATATCAAATGCAGTGTAAGTGTAAATGTTTTGAGTCTTGTAACTGCAAGAAAACGAAAAAAATATCAGTAAGAGAAAGGAATTTTTTGCTTGATCAACGTGCCAACCGAAATATGGCTTTTGGCGACATCAATATGAAGACGATCAAACAAAACCTTGCTGTCATAACAAGAAAGAGAAAAAGGAAAGTTTTTGAAGATAAAACAAAAGCTGAAATTATTCCATTAGCCCTAGCCTGTACCAGTAAAAGCCAAATGACTAAAAAATGCTCTCTATCTGAACTATACATAAAAAATGAGCCATGTACTAGTACATCGTCAAAAAATGATACTGTTCACGTTCAAGATAAGGTCGCTAAAACATTGGACAGGTATGGTATTTTCGACAGAGTTGGAGCAGCAATTGTTTCTGCTACTCTCCAAGACATACCCGGGAGAAACATATGAAATGTTGTGTACAGAAATAAAATTAGACGAGCACGGCAAAAAGAAAGATCCATTTTAATCAATACGTCCATATATTTAGAAACCGATCTGTTTGGTTTATATTTTGATGGCCATAAGGACAAAACTCTTATCATGGAAGACACACGGCGAAAAGTTGTATTAGAGGAACACATAAGCTTAATAAATAACCAGGTTCTGAGTATTTGGGGCACCTTTCGTTACAATCTGGAAAGGCTTTAATTTTAAGTGAAGAAATGAAAAAATAATAATAATAACTACAAAAAATATTGATACCAGTAAGTTGTTGCAATTGGTTGTGACGGAACAACAGTTAACACGGGTTACAAAAAGGTGTCATACGAAATGACCGTGACAGAACCACCATTAACCAAGTTCTTAGATTATAACATTCTTACGAAGCATATTCTAAATCCAAAGGCAATAGATGAAGACATCTTACCTAAGATTAAATTATTCCCTTGTTACAATCAAGCCACTGAAAGATGTGTGAAACTGGTTACGGAGGCTTCTGCTGTTTGTGTTCCTTTGAGACGAAATGGATTCATTAAAACTTGTCTGGAGTCTCGGAAAAAAGTGCCAGTTTTTGAAACCAAAAAACAGTATGGACTACTATAAAATGGTAAATTCATTGCTTGTAAATTGTAATAGTAAATTATTTTTACCTTATTAGTATAGATCTTTAAGAATAATTTGAAATTATATTTTCCTGCATAGGTTAAGTAAAAAATATAAAACAATTACAATTTCCCAAATTTCATATATTTAAATAAAGTATAGTCGTTGAGTTAATATAATAAAAGCGAATTTGATATAAATATTACATAATTGTGCTATAAACATATAATATTATTAATAATAATTTGATTATCATCCGTTTAAATTAAATTAATATTAATAGTTTGTATATTTGAGGAAATAACGGAAAAAATGCACAACTTTTACGTTTTTTCTCAATATTCAATGACCTTGGGACAGTATTTAATATTAATATTTTTCAAAGATATCTTATATTCAGAATGAGGATATGATAGAGCAACTTTCCCACAGCGCCCCATTTTTGATTTGAAGAATTTTTTTCCCATAGGCGAGCGCTCCACCCTAATATACGTAGCTGTCAAAATGGTGCTGTATATTTTAAATTTAAATAATTTCCTGTATGTTAATTTCTACGATTGAATTCATATGCGTAGTTAGAAATTAAGCCAAGAAGAACTTTTCTGTTTGTGCGTTAAGCAATCGTAATATATTTCATAAACTGCTTTACACTAATTATATGCGTTTTTAATCGATTTAAAATTTAATGCTCGATAAACCTTACACATCGTTTAGTCTATCATCTACAAATGAGGACTTCTTAAAAAAGAAGCTGTAAAAGGAGCACTGCATTTTTTCGATAATTTAGTGTATGTGATAGCTCCTAAACTCTGTAACGTGTATTTTCAACTATAGTTTTTTATAATCTCCCCTCTCAGGCGTCATCTTCGGGGCTGAAATTTCCACGCTTAAACTTCCCAAATAACATTGGAGCTAAGTCATCTGAAACAGGACTTTGTCCATATCGATTAAAAAATTTACAAGCAGTCTTACTAGTATTTTTACCTTTCAAGAAATAAAAGAGCACAAAATGACGAAAATGAACTTTTTGTTTCTCCATTCTGAGCACTGTACGGAAAAGAAAAGATTACTTCATTTAAAGTTACGCCTTAGCAGTAGTAGCAAAATAACTAGACAAAACCACGCTTCGCGTTGAAAAACCACAGAACCTTCTGTATGACCCAATAATATTTATAATTCACTCCGGGGTTTCGAAGTGATGTAGTAGAAAAAAACTAATACAAATAAATCAAAATAGAACATTTCAAAGAACACAGATACAAATCAAGTTTTACCAACATAACTTACAGGTATTCTATATGTGAACGCTTGGTCAAACGGCATACATCAATGCGATAGTCCAGTTCCTGCCACACTCTACGCAACATGTTACTATCATCTATTAACAGCACGGTATCATCGTTATTAACAACACGGTAAAGGGAGTACGAAAACATGGTCCCTTAGATACCCCCCACCAGAAAAAGTCCGACGGTGTTGAATCTGGTGAACTCTGGGGCCATCACTAAAGAGGTATTTCATCTTCGGAAGTTCGCCCAATCCAACGATGAGGTAAGCGTTTGTTTAGTTAACCACGCACATCACACAGAAATTGGGGAGGACCACCATCTTGTTAAAATATGAAAATGCCATGCTCATGTTCGTCTAATTGCGGCATTAACCACAATTTAGCACATCCAGGTACACTACATCGGTGATGGTCGTCTCTGTAAAAAATAGCCCGTATAGACGTGAGAAGGATACAGCGCAGAACACGTTAACTTTTGTGTAATCACGATATTGTTCTACTATACGATGGTGATTTTCATTGCCCGAAATGCATACATTGATGCAGTTTACCTTGCCAGACAAGTGAAATGTGCATTTGTCACTAAAAATCAATTTCGATATTAGTGTTTCACGTTTTTGGACATCGATGGAAAACTTCATATGATGAATGTAAGTTGACGGCGTCAACGCTTGCAACAATTGCAATTTGTACGGCTTCATACACAGATTTTTTTTTGTTAGAATTCGCCACGCCGTTGTTTGCGAAATTCTCAATTCGCGGCTTGCACGAAATGTTGATTTCATCGAGCTCATCAAAAACGTTTCCCGTACCTCACTTACGGCTCGCGCAGATGAACACGGCCTACCACTTCATGTCTTATCAGACAAGCATCCTTTTTCTTTGAACTGACTGTACCACACATGAATTATCTTGTCTGATCGTCCTGTGTTCGATATTTCTTACAAAATGCCTGCTGAACCAACACTACTAATTCAGATTTTGCAAATTCTAAGACACAAAATGCTTTCTGTTCGACTGTAAACGCCCTTTTTATTTACTAACTGCCTTCAGTGGTACGTGCACTGCCATCTACTGCCAACTGCTGACAATAAAACTTGATTTGTTTCTGTATTCTTTCAAATGCCCTTTTTCTGTATTCGTCTTATTTTTTTTACTACAGCGCTTCGAAACCCCGGAGGTAATTAGGAATAACCTTGTATATATATATATATATATATATATATATATATATGTGTGTGTGTGTGTGTGTGTGTGTGTGTGTGTGTGTATAATTATTTAAAAAATCAAATAATGAATATTTTCTGAAAAAAAATTTTTACTATAAATTGGAAAAATAAAATAAAGAAAGAAAATTTACATCATTTTAAAGTTAATGAATAAGAATAGTTTAATTAATATTGATTTGTTTTTAGTTTGTTTTTATTATTTATTTCTACAGATTTCATTAAACATATAATTGAAATTTTGACTGTAAGTGTCTTATATACAACAATATTTTCAAACAAAAAAGATAACGGAAAATGATGTTAATGATATTTGATTTTAATTTTGATAAATATAAGTGGACATCTGATGAAGGCACATATTTATTAACATTATCGTTTTCAAATGAGTCAGACAAAGACAAAAAGGATTTACAAAAGTGTCTTGTAAAATTTAAGGCAAATTTACAATTTTAAGTGAATGAACAGTGCAAAATGTCAGTAAACATTTATTTTAATTTTTACATTAAGTTTAAAAAAATAAGACAAAAACAATATAAATCATAAAATTTCTATTATAAATCCTCTGAAACTTTTTATAATAGTGAACTGTATTGTCTCATCTTTTAATCACATCACTTTGTAGTTTCAATGCATTTCTTGAGATTTGTATTTTTTTGCAGATTTTTCAATCAGGATAAGTTGAAACCTAATAACACAGTAAGAATTTTTAGGAAAGAATTAATAATAATCCTCCTATATTAAAAAAAAGTAATCTGGAACTGAGCCAAAAACGATTTAGAAATGGACCAATCAAATTTTGCGTAGATATTCCGGTTAAGTCTCACCGCTTTTTTACTACGGACTTTTTTGAGGAGCTATTACTTTCTTTCTAGCCGTCCTACGGATTCGAAAATCATACCAACAGACGCGAAATATAACAAGCTTTCAGAAATTAAAAAAAAAACTATCACGGTCGGACAATAAAAATTCAAAAAATCCTTAAAAATCGAGTAAAAAATCTTTTATTGAAAAAGTCATTTTTTTATATTGTTGCCAATTTCTAAATAAGCGCAAAGGATTATGTTTTATCTCAAATAAAAAATGTATTTGCGCGAGACTATTAAAAACAATAATGAAAGTTTAAAATAATAATTAAATGATCACGTGTTGAAAGCAGGAAATAAAAAAAAATTACGTCATAAAAATTGTGTTTACACATGAATATTAAAAATAAAAAAGATGAATTAAATGTAAAAGGATTATAACCAGTTAAATGAAAAAGCATTATAACCTGATTACAGAAGATAGTCGCCGTTCGTGATATCAATATTATCATCTTTTTAAAACAGGATACATTACCAAGTTTTAAGAGGCTGTGAAATCAGAACGGTGGTTGGTGAGCGTAGCGAGCAGGGGGCAGAGCCCTCTAGTAATAATAAATAATAAAATACATAAATTGTTGTTTTCGGTTGTCGCGATGATTAATCTAGTTTTTATGATGAGATATTTGCCACGGAATTAATCACTTCATTTTTTTGTACTTCGTCATTATCTCGTCCTCCACTTTCCATAAAAAAAGAAAGAAAAAGACTTGCGAAAGTAT
The DNA here is from genome assembly GCA_963931845.1 of Maratus michaelseni. Lineage (NCBI taxonomy): Eukaryota > Metazoa > Arthropoda > Arachnida > Araneae > Salticidae > Maratus > Maratus michaelseni. Next base: position 305,159,308 of record OZ007593.1, read on the forward strand.
TCGCAGAAACTATAATGGTCAATAAACAAACTGATGAATGCTGGCATTCTAATTAAAGAATTTAGACATAAATAAGTCACAATAGTGTGGCTTTATATGAGAGAAGCGAGATACCGGATATAAAATTGGATTGGTTCAGATGATTCTGGCCAAAATATGCTTTGTTTTTATTAAATAATTATAAGAATTAAATAATATATTTACAAGAAATAATTTAAGAAATTTAATGCAGAATTGTTCTATTAAACCATAAAAAACAGAATATTTTTGTAGATATTGCATTTATGAATAAATTATAAATATTTTATTGCAAAACTTGATAAAATATGTAATTAAACGTTAACCCCTTAACTGTGTAGCCTGAAATCAGTTCGGGCAAGAACAGTTTGCTTGTTTTGTTACTAAAAGCTTTTGCACACCAGTAATTATTTAACGCAACCTTCGCTTTATTAATCGGCAGACCATTTTCGATTACACAAAGCAAATATTTTAGTACGGAAAAAGTGGCGCATTGTGCCTATTAGGTAGCTTTCAATACAAAAAAGTCCTTCCGGCCTGTACCGGGAGGAAAAGGTAGCTTTCCTATATCTTCGTTTTAAAATTTTAGCTAATGTTACACGAAAACAGCAAGCTAAAATGCAAAGAAACGTTTACAAAAGATTCGTTAATACTGAATTTGAATAAGAAATTCGCCAAATTATTGAGCAATAGTCAAATTGGCTTCATTTATGAAGACTTATTTTGATCGCCAAATTTGGCGATATTTCGCCAAATGTCGCCCAATTTTGCCAATTTTGTCGCCAATTTTGGCGTTAACGGATATGAATATATAGTTTTATGCGTATGATTGGGAAAATTATTACAACAATGAAAGAAAATAATTTGCGAGTAATCGCGTTAATGTGCTGTTTTGTTTCAAAATGTCAGCCACCCTAGAATTTTAAACTGCTCTATCTCAGCCATTTTTTAAGATAGAGGTAAACCAAAAAAAGCTCTGGAATCCTTGTATCAAGGCCTAACACGTAATTAAAAAATAAATTTGAATTTTTAAATTTTTTGTATATTTATTTTAGTTTTTAAGTTATTTTACATCTTTAAATGGCCGCCATCTTGAAACAAGATGGCGGACCAAGCTGGCCAACGAACTCGGTCGAGACATTGGTAACCTTAATACACACAATTAGTTTCATCAAAATCGATTCATAATTACGGGCGTTATCGTATGACATAGGTCAGATATATATGATAGTGAAGTCTGGTTTTAGTTTGTCGGTGTAGAGGGTTATTTACCGTGATGTAAGTTGAAAACTTGTTGGTGTAGTCTAGCTATAGTTTGTCGGTGTAGTGGGATGTTTGCCGTGCTGTAAGTTGAGAATTTGTTGGTGTAGTTTGGTTATAGTTTGTCGGTGTAGTGGGTTGTTGACTGTGATGTAAGTTGAGAACTTGATGGAGTAGTCGGGCTTTAGTATTTCGGTGTAGTGGGATGTTTGCCATGATGTAAGTTGAGAAATTGATGTTGTTGTCTAGTTATAGTTTGTCGGTGTAGTGGGTTGTTTACTGTGATGTAAATCGAGAATTTGTTGGTGTAGTCTGGCTTTAGTTTGCTTCCTTTTGTTATGTCTGTTTCATTCATTTTCAGTCTGTACTTGTCAGGTATGGGGGAGTGTTGCATGCGTAAAACTAGTTTAACCCAGCAGTGCATGTCTCAAGCCATGCCACCTGACGCAGGTTGTTTTAGCTTTTCTTTGTTGTTTATTGGCATTTTTAATTTTTGCTGCAATTTGTAGTGTTCTTTTGTTTTGAGTTTAAGTAGTTAGTTGCGTTTTCTGGTTCTGTGTAAGTGTAGTTTGTTTAGTTTTGTTTTTCTAGTATTGAATTTAAGTGGTTTAAAGTTTTTGGTTGGCATTTGTGATAATGGCTCTGCAAGTGATTTTCCATTGGTGTTAATTATTATATATATATATATATATATATATATATATGGATATATCTATATATATAAATCAACATTTGGACGGAGGGTGGTTTTGGGGTCTGGGGGTCATGATCGGTGAAAATATATTGAAATTTTCCGGAACTGCTTTCCTCCGAACGGCTGCAATAGGTAGCTTTATATTTTTTTGTATTGAAAGCTACCTAAAAGTATAAAGCTACCTATTGCAGCCGTTCGGAGGAAAGCAGTTCCAGAAAATTTCGATATATTTTCACCGATCATGACCCCCAGACCCCAAAACCACCCTCCGTTCAAATGTTGATTTGTATATATAGATATATCCATATATATATATATATATATATATATATATATATATATATATATATATATATATATATATGACCTATGTCATACGATAACACTCGTATTTATAAATCAATTTTGATGAAACTAATTGTGTGTATTAAGCTCACCAATGTCTCGACCGAGTTCTTTGGCCAGCTTGGTCCGCCATTTTGTTTCAAGATGGCGGCCATTTAAAAATTTAAAACTAAAATAAATATACAAAAAAATTAAAAATTCAAATTTATTTTTTAATTACGTTTTAGGCCTTGATACAAGGATTCTAGAGCATTTTTTGGTTTACCTCTATCTTAAAAAATGGCTGAGATAGAGCAGTTTGAAATTCTAGGGTGGCTGACATTTTGAAACAAAACAGAACATTAACGCGATTACTCGCAAATTATTTTCTTTCATTGTTGTAATAATTTTCCCAATCATACGCATAAAACTATATATTAATATCCGCTAGCGCCAAAATTGGCGACATTGGAGACAAAATCGGCAAAATTGGCGACATTTGGCGAAATATCGCCAAAATTGGCGACCAAAATAAGTCTTCATAAATGAAGCCAATTTGGCTATTGCTCAATAATTTGGCGAATTTCTTATTCAAATTCAGTATTAACGAATCTTTTGTAAACGTTTCTTTGCATTTTAACTTGCTGTTTTCGTGTAACATTAGCTACAATTTTAAAACGAAGATATAGGAAAGCTACCTTTTCCTCCCTGTACAGGCCGGAAGGACTTTTTTTAGTTTATGGTGTCAAAATACCTCCCACAGTTCAGGGGTTAATATTATTTGTAAAAAACAACATTTTAATGCAAATTTTATTAATATTACAAAAAAATTAACGATCATTGTGAATTTGAAAAAATGAATATACAGGGTGGGTCAAAATGATTGCCCTGATAACACATGACATTAAAATCGTTGTAAAGAATAATAGGAAGAAGCAATCTGAACTGATTACAGAAGGAAATTCAAAGTTTTATTTGCCTGTTTTATAACTGTTGTTTGTGACTGTACTTTGTCATACGAATATAAACCATACGATAGTACACTTCAATCCGAGTTTTGGCATTGCGATGAATGCTACACAATCGTAGATACTCAATATCTGTATCAAGCTGTGACCTGAACCATGTCTGTAACATATCCGAATAACTGTTTCATAGAACAATTGACTCAGAGGGCGCATGAAAAAGGAAACTGGATACAGCGATCACAAAAAATTCAAGAAATTCATTAATGCCACGATAGCTATACCACATGTATGAGTGATTAGTGCGAATGGTAAAAAATATATTTGACGCTTTTAGATTTAAATAAATAACTAAACAACTTTCAGACATTTAAAAGTGGATTTATAATTTTTTTTTGCTGTTCGAGCAATATCTATTATTACTTAATATATTCAAACTATGTGTTATGGAAAAAAAAATCTGTATTTTATATATTTTTTAATATTTCGTAGTACAACCATATAATTATTATTATAAAATCTTAATATTAACAATATCAAGTGAAATATATATATATATATATATATTGGTTAACATGCATTAATTTAGAATATTAAGATTACTTAGCAATGATTTTTATGTTTACGTATATCATTATATAACTGACATTGTCATTGTAAACGGAAACATTTCTGGATTCCTTATTGCATACGTAATGTACTATAGCACTGAAAATTGCTTCGTAATAGATTATTTGAGTGTTTCAAGTTAATTAAGAAAGATATAGCAAACATTTAATTAATTTAAATCGAACAATTGTTGTTCAGTAAATTTAATTAAAACGAAATGTACCTCGCAGTTTAATTACACATAACAAAAACATGTAACCACATTCTGGTATTGAAGTTATTTACTGTTATTGGATTTCTGTTATCCATAATTAGTTTAATGTACACCAGATGATTTCTAATTTTTGGAAATTAAATTGTTGTACAAAGAGTATCAAAGAAAATGTTTAATAATGCATAATTAATTTATATACGGTATCTATTTATATACGGTTTCTTTGATGTTTCTCATTTTAATCTTACGACTGCTTTACTTACGCTGACACTTCATCTTGCAAAATGAGAGACTAATACATTATTATTCTTTTTATTCTATCTAGTTAATATTTTATTAAAATTAACTAAAATGACAAATCCAATACATTAAAAAATAATAGACTGATTTTCTATTTCGTAGATTTTTCTATTAGTAGAACATTTTCTGCTCCTTTGTTATTTTAGCAAAAATAAATTCTTAAAATACAAAATTTCGTATTTTATTATGTATTTTTAGCTTGTTATAAGATATATAACTATTTCAATCAATAAACTTTTAAAGTATTTTTTGTTGTTGTTGTATTTAGTTTTTAAAAATGCAAAAGGAAACAAGAAAAGGAAGTGATTCTTTATACTTTCCATTGTTTTAGATATTTAAATTGTGAGTATATAAGTATGTCAAAATAATCAGAAAAATAAAATAAAATCAGTAACTGCAAAGGGAATTGAAAACAAAACGGAGTACTTCTTTATTGATAGGATTATTTAAATTTTTAACGATTTTTTATTTGCACTTTGATACCTAATATTTATTCAGTTAGTTACTCTACACTTGCTTTGTTATGTTATAAAACTAGTAACAAAAACTTACTTTTCAAGTAAAAGTACTTTTTCAAGACCGAATCTATACCAGAGTTAACATTTATAATTTAAAACTTATTTCCAAAGTAATGCATCATTTATACAAGTTAATTTTTGGTACATAACGTAAGCTTATTTCTACAATGCTATGCAATAATCACGCCTAGGAACTTGTAATTACAATACATAGTCATTTTAATAGTAAAAGGCTAAAGAAATTTAATTTAAGGAAAATGTTTTAAGTGTTTATCTAGTATTTTAAATAGCATGCTAGTTTTAGAAAGTTCAAAATGCAATTATTAGGAAAAGCAGTTTCATTTTCTCTCCTTAATTTATGCGGAATTATAATGCATCTAGTGGATTTTAATAATCTTTTTATTATAAACATTACAAGCAATATTATATTCTATCTTAATTTAAGGAATATAACATTTATATAATTTTCCAGAGTGTAAAAATGTTCTGGCCTTTATATTCTTCAATGAATATTTGTCCTTTGAAGCTGTTCTTATATATCGAAAAAATCAATGTTTAAATTTTTGCTGTCAATCTATTATGAGAGAGATATAGACACACGGAAGTGTGTCAGACAAGTTCGTCTGACACACTAGTGTGTTATATTACACGAACCACTTCGAGCTGTTTTCGCCAAATTTCTACAATCTACTACTGAAAATCAATTTGACCTACGTACATGTAATTTTAAATGTAGAGTAAGGCCCCTAATTATCCAGAATACAAAATTTTATGAATACCGCATAATTAGTTTCCGAGATAATGATATTTGAAAATGTCTAATAATCGATAATTTTATCACTGTCTCACTCACTCATTAAAAAGATCTCATATATCTACTGCACCTATAGACTTCAAATTCGGTACGAAGTTCGTTTACACCATAAGGAATCGAAAAGAAAAATCTGAAAATCAGTTAATTACCCACTTGAGTGTGTCCATTTTTTCTTTAATGTTACGTCTATTAGGAGAAATTGTAATTTGCCAAAACAAAAGCGTCAAATGTTGAATCCGTGCTGACCTCACAGCAAAATAACCTAATTATCAGCCATTTTTGGGTAATTTCAGAGAGTTAATTTTTTGAGTAATGGTGAATAAAATGTATCTTTTTAGACACATTGTGAAAAAACAAAAACATCTTGAGGGAATACATATATCGAAATGCGCATATATTTCGAGACACGTCGTAGAAATTCGTCTAATCCCATAATTAAAAATGTAAACAAAAGTGAGTCATTCCTATGATTCACAGGGTCTAGGCATTGTAGCGTTGTGGACAACCTTACGGTGTCTCGGACTCTCAACACCAGTGCTACGGGTACTCTATCAATTTCCGCTGCGGATAAATGTACTCTACTGATTGCCGCTAAGTATAAGCAAGTCTACACTAGATACCGGGCTAACTCATTCATTATCATGACGTCACAAAAGGTAGCCGCGACCAGCGATTGGTGCAAAGCGACGAGCCCGTCGTTTTGTACCAATCGCTGTATGTCTTTAATTTTGTCGTTTCGCTTTGCACCAATCGCTGGTAGCGGACAGCCACCATTTGTGACGTCATGATAATGCATGAGCAAGCCCGGTATCTAGTGTAGCCCTGGTATAAGGATGATGCTTGCAGAGGACTATCAAGTATAATTTCGATGTCTTTCGATAACGACACGAACTTTCAAACTGCTGGATACGGAGGGTTTTGAAGATGAAAATTCTTGCTATGCTGTAGTTTCGGCGGATGAATTCGAATTTTAATAATTTATGTCTGTTTACTTTCAAGTTTATATGCTGTGTGTCAAGTAAATGTTATAATTAAGCAACATGTGCATTAGCATTTTGTTTTTAATAATAGTTTGAGCCAGTATTTTTTTCACCAGACAAAAAACCTAAACTAGTAAGGCCTAAAAGTACGCCGGGTTTTCTTGTTAGTGCTTGTATAAATTTTATAATATTTTTTTCATATTATTTGGATAGCTTCGTCATTTTATTTATAAATGTGAATCGGACTATTTCTGTATATGTTAATGAGTCTGTAATGGTAAAACATAAAATTATATCAATATGATTATTGTTGTTTCAGAAATAATAAAAATTTCGAATCAATACACTTCGTTTCAAAACAAACATTAAATACAGCAGTATTAAAATACAGATTTCTGCCTCAAATTGACAGCCAGATATTTTGTTGTAGGAAATTTAAATTAAATTGAATGTTGCCTGGTGAATAAAATAGTCACTTGTAAGCACATTAAAAACCATTAAGTAAAATGTTTAAGTACATTGTAACTGTACAAAAAGTAATGATATGTACCAAAAAAATAACAGTGAAAAAAGAGAGCAAAATTCTGTTAAAAAAAAGTGTTATGTAAGTTGGGTGGCAAGTTCAAATAAAATTCACTCAAACTTACCTACTGAAGTATTATAGCTACTGAAGTATTATAGCATTGTTTAAATTGTTTAAAAGTAAAAATTATTGATAGCATATTAATAGAAAATCTAATTTTGATGAATATTATGCATATCATTTTCATGTCTTAATAAAATGATGTTGATAATATAAATAACACTGTCATTATAATAATTTTTAATATTGTTATTATTATAAACAAATGACTTGTGTTAAAAATTTGATAAACAAATAAACACACAGATACAATTCCGCTCGTCTTTGATTATCACTCTAGCTCCCACCCCCACTCCCGGAAACCTCAGTACAGACAAAGGCCTGACAAAGAGACAGACACACTTACGCTTGTCCTTGGTCATCACTCTAGGGATTCTACCCCTTTCAGGAGCCTCAATACACTCATATTAAGGCCTCCAAACATGAAATAACAAGTTTTGGTATAATAATGTCATTAATAAAGATAAATGACTTTTAGGTAAAAAATTGCCAAGTTTTATTATTATTATGCTACCAATATTTTTTATTTTTAAATAATTTAAACAATGCTATAATACTTCAGTAGGTAACTTTGAGTGAATTTTATTTGAACTTGGCACCCACTTACATTTTTTTTTTCAGTTATGTTTTTGTTAGATATTTTATATGCTTTTCATTTACCATTGCGATCTGTAACATTACACTGTAAAAACATATCTTAAATTTTCACCATGTGGACAGTACGATTTTCTATACTAAAATCATTTTCATTCATTACGGTGTGAGAACAATATTTTTAAAACCATTAAAACTTAAAATACTGTATATCTACCACTTTAATTACAAAAAAAAAAAAAAAAAAAAAAAAAACATTTATATCGTAATATGAGTTTTTGCGGTTAAATATATCGTATAACAACAGCATTGTAAATGAAAAATTATCGAAAAATATCGGTATATGCAAAGTGTTTTCTATCTTTTTTGTATCTGTATAATTTTTAACGTAAGAGTAGAATATTTCTACGGTATATTAAATTTCACTTTAAATTTAAACGGCTTTTCTAACGTCAAATAATTATTTTCTGGTAAATATATGGCATATCGACCTCAAATTAGTCATTAATAACAAATGTAAGTTGTTCAGTTTCCGCCAGTAAAAGCTATGTTTAAAAATATACCATCCATGCTCTGGAGGACACGGGCTTCTTTGGTACTCGGACCAGACTTCGAGTCGATTACAGCGGACTGTAATCGATTACGATTACGATTACTTTCATTTTTTAAAAACAGATTACGATTATATCTCTATTTATGCAATTTGGATTACGATTACGTTTGTGATTATCTCTTTTTTAAGTTCTAGATTACGATTACGTTTAGATTACGATTAATATTTTTTCCTTCGATTTCGATTACTGAACTAGTCAATTACGATTACAATTCGATTACACGGATTTCGTAATCTGCATGTTACAAAATAGAGACCAGCATCGTGTTGGAAGACCTTATTTTACCCATTATATATATATGTCATTTTTACAGCAATCAAAAATGTATTAATATAATATAATTGGATGTAATAATTAAAAGATATATAGTTTCACAGATAAAAAGGTTATTGCATGATAAATAATAATAAAATTATAAAAAAATTTACTTTTTGTGATATACCATTAAACATGTTAAAATGGAATCGTAAGGGATGGGGGATTTCTTTCGTTTTAAGATAAGTTCTTGTGTTGGCATGTAATCTGTAATGTACGCTGCCTATTATAATTGTATTATATTCTTTTCGGCGGCAATTTGAAATTTTTTCATTTTAGAGAAGATTCCGCGATAGAGATTTCCATTTCTACACCGTTTACTCTATTTAAATATTTAGGTAAAAAAAAAAAAAGAAAAGATCCAGTTTGAAAGTTGTTCAATAAAATGTAGCTCATTATTAATACACAATACATTTAAAAGTTATAATTCAGATTTGTATTTTAATTAATTATTCAAATATAAATTTAATATTGTAAAATTTGTGAAAAGTGGCCTGTGTATAACAGTATTCTGATTAAACGGAAAATTTCATACTCCTCGAGAATACAATATATATATATATATATATATATATATATATATAATATATTAGAGTTTCCCGCAGAGAGTTTCAGAAGAGTGCTGCACCCTGCCTTCCCTTTGGTTTACAAAAAAGACCCTTCTTGCCACCCCCCCACCCAGTAAAATAATTAGCACCCTTCTTGACCCTCAGTAAAAAAAGTGCTCTTTCTCTTTTAGCATTAAAAAATTTGCTTTCATAGCTAGTCAAAATTGACTAAATATTGTCTTGAAAAGAGTGCCCTGACTTTTAACTATCAAAAGTGACATTAAAACCAAAATAATACAACAATAACAATTAAAAAAAGTGCCCTTAATAATCTGAAAAGTGCCCTTAAGAATAAAAACTTACCCTTTTCTCACCAGCAAAACCCTGCCCTTTTTAAAACCTGGGGGAAACTCTGGTATACATAATATATATGGTAAAAACTGTCAAAACAAAATCTGTCTATAATGGAAATTTTTCGGATTATGAAGAATAGAATAGAATACAATCATAATAGACAATGTACCTTCTACGACGAAAATTTGTCTATAATGGACAATTTCCCCGGTACTTAGCGATTCCGAATCAGCATATTTCGTTGCATTAATTTTTCATTATTCCATAATTGATCAAAATATTTTTAAACAGTATTCTAAAATATATTACATTTTTAAAATACAGTAAAACCCAGTATTACAGAAAAGCAAGCACCCGGGGAAATTTTCCATATTAGCAAATGCACTGTGTATTGCTACTGTGTTGTCTTCATCGAGACTCTAATACTATAGAATTATTCTGTTTTAGACAGGACTCCGTTATACATAAGTTCCCTTTTGACAAGTTTTACTATATTCTAGAAAAACGTTGTTCAAAAATACAAAATGTATGTCACTATTTCTTTTTTTAAGGATCATTAAATAAATGATTTAAATTAAAAGGGCTGGTTCTTCCTATTTAAATATATATATTCCCCGATCTGCATATTTTGGAATTGATTTCATTAGTACAGAGCCATTATGAAATTAAGAGCATTTGTACGAATAGAATAGTCAAATTGAGGATGCAAAATTCTGATTTGAGATTCACTGACATTGGCGTTCACAGGGGAGAAACCACCCCCCCCCCCTCTAAATCTTAAAACAAAAATATGTGCTCTTGTTTCACAGCCTTTTTATAAAATGCAGAATATAAACATCAAATGAGTTAAACTCATGAAGTTATGATTTTCCCCCCAGAATCCTCGCTGCAAGACATTTCGGCCTACAAAGCAAAACAAAAATAAAAAAATTAAGAATTATTAAATATTCAAAAATTGGTTTCTACCAAAATTTTATAGCTTGGAGAATTGGAGTTCATTCAGTTTCTTTCGTGTGGACGACTCTGCCTCCTTGAACCCTCCCCCCCCCCCGTCCCTCCTTTTAAAAATAGGTTTCATAAAACACATGAACTAACTCTAAAATGAAAAAAGAATCAAAAGTTGTCTTTTGGGAAGAGAGAATTTAGTTGGAGAGAAGTTGCATACCCCCCCCCTTCCAACAAAAAAAACAACAAAATCTTAGTTCCCGTTTCTTTTAATATTTAATTATTAAGTAACTTAATTAAATATGAAAAATATTTCACTGCCATTTGAAAAGAAAAAACAGGTTGTAAATATACAATATTTCTAAAATAAATTAATAATTCATACTAATATATATATAAACTTACTTACATGTGGGTGGTTAGGTTCAATTTTGTCTTCATTGACACCCAGACATCTGACGAGCGCAGTTTACATTTTTATTTCAGAAACATTACGCCTTTGTCATTTAAATCTAAACCCGTTTCATTAAAAAAAATCCTCAATTTTTTTATAGTTTTTTTTAGACATTTCTGCAATATATACAAAATATACGGAAAATTAAAAAGTATATAAACAATCTCTAAGAAGAGCAAAGTGAAAATGAGTTGTTATATAAATTGCCGTATCTCGTATGACGTTTAAAACCGTTTTTTTATTGCCAAACCCAAGATTTCCACACTCCCACATTTAAGGGTGGAGTTGGAGTGTTGTGTTATTATAACTGTTATAGTGTGTTACAGTGAAATAAATATGCTTTCTTCTCTCCTTTTTATTTTTTATACTTCATCACTCACTGCCATTCAAGGAGTTTGACACATGACTCTTGGAGTGACCACATGCCAGGATGCTATCCCCAATTCTCACATCTTTGACCAAGTCAAATCATACTACTTCTATGTCACAGTATACATCCTGTTACTTATCCCATTCTAAAGGTCATCTACTGCCAGGACTATAGAATCTCTTATCTATAGTTCTGATCTACTGCTACTGTCCCCTGTGATCTCTGACCTCCCCAGGCCCACCACTTGAGACTGATTTTAATGAGCTGAAAACGTGAACATATCCAAATCTCTTCCTTTAGAAAAGCCGAGTATTTTTTGGGTGGAAAGCGAAAGGAAAAAAAAAAGGTGTATTCGTGACGTAATCGCGTGTTTGTGCGAAATTACGATTACATTGCGATTACATTATGTAGCGATTATGATTAGATTATGATTGTAATCTGAATGAAATCTTTTGATTACGATTACTTTGTGATTATTTCGAAAACAAAATTTATGATTACGATTACGGTGCGATTACACAGTTTTTGTAATCGATTATAATCGACTAAGATTACACGATTACGATTACTCGAAGTCTGACTCGGACATGTTTTTATGTCCCTGAGAAGACAAGTCTGATTGCTCTGATGTGGGGTTTGGTGGTATTAGCTTGCACTGTTAATATACTTCAAAATATATTATATTCAAAATATATTATGATATTTAGTATACAGTATAGTAACTCTAGGGGAGTCGCCGCGTCCGGGAACGATGCCGCACGCTTTGTATTTCTTAGAATTATCGATATATGACAGTCAGACGCACAGTATAGGTGCACAATGCGATTACTTTAAGCAGTGTAAAGAGTGAATCTCATTTTGATATTTACTTGTAGCTGTACAATCCTTAATTTGAGGTAAGCGCTTGAGGTAAGCGCAAGATTTCCCCCATCCTAGCTTTTAAAAACGTTATGCTTAAATATTTTTATAAGTTAATTACTAAATGCATGCATGATTTCGAAGTTAAAACTAAGTGTAGGGTCTGTGTAGAATACTGTGTGTATGGTTACGCCATTTTCCTTTGCAAGGACAATGTGATGTGTTGCACAATTGTGTGGCAGGACAATGTGATGTGCTACGTATGTACCGTAACAAAATGGCATGCATGCCGTTCTGCGATCCGGTATACAAGCCGCAGTTTCTCTTGTACGGGATACAGAGATTAATAAAATTCAGTTCATCAGCCACTGAAGAATGTTCAAACGGTATGAAGTTTACTACACCTAAGAAGAAAAAGGGGAAAAAAAGTGAGAAGGCTAAGAAAGATGCAAGTCAAGATGATAATAATGAAAAGTTGGATCACACAAGTGACGCAGACGTTCTACTGAGGAATGTGTAGAAATCTACTCGAGAACTAAGATAAATTGAGATTGGCTTCGTTGCATCATGTGTCAAATGTCTTTACATGAAGACTGTACTATTTTCAACAATTTTGTGTAGATTGCGATCGAAAAAGCAGGTCTATTTACAAATGAAACAATGTAAACACTATTTTACTTTTTCTGGTTTTCTCAAATACACTGATGTTGCATTGTTGCTGAAATAACAATTAAAATTCAATATTTAAAAAAGAAGTAGATAATTTTAGTAGTGAACGAAGTAGGAAGACTAATATTGATTTGAAATTATTAGTATGTTTCATTGTACTCACTTATTATCTTTTTGTGTTTACATAGTTAATTATAGCCCAGTTATGAATATTTGTTTGATTATTTGTCATTTATAATTTGTTGCTGTTCGTATCATAAGCGCGGTATAACCCCCGCACAATTGCGTCGCCCCACCCTGAATGTACGTGTGACGCGTCGCAATGTAATTTTTTAGAAAAAAATATTAATTATATATTTTTTGTGCCGCAGTACAATGTAGTGGAATGGCGACTCCTCATAAATGTAGTCGTTTGTTTTGATAGAGATTGTATTGTGAAAATTACTTTTGTGTGCGTGCATCGACATCTGTACACTATTTTACATTAATTTTCGACGAATGCATGTGTCCTTCGCAATTTGTGGTTTTCTGCGTTTCGCAGCAGTTTGATGCAAATTTTGGCTTTTCTGGTCGGTCAGCAATGTATTTAAGAAAGTGAATATGTGTGTATCGTTGGATTTGGTCGCATCTCACCTAGAGGAATTCAAGAACCACTTCTATAAGCAAGAAAGAGGTTGTGCTCCGAGTGTGAATTTTGCTTATCGCTGAAGTTTTTTTTGGTAAGATAAATTAGATTGTTTAGTTCAAAAATGATTTTTTGGAAGCTTGCGCATCGCAACAGAGATAATTCTGGAGTTTTAAGAGCTCATCTGTGCGTAAGTTAAAGGTTTTAGTTGTGTTCCTATTCACGTTCTTGTTCTTCATCTTGTTCATTGTTCTCATCTTATTCAAGTGGTTTTTTCTTATAGTGAAGCAAAGTATATTTCTCTAGTGGGATTATTTAGACAGCATTCCTCAGTCCGAGTTACCATTCTGCGAATGACACTTAACCGTCACACTTCCTCTTAAGATTTTAAATAAAAATTGGTTTTAACTTATTTTTCTTACTTTTTTACTGAGGTTCTAGGGTTAAAAATGAACCGGCACGCCACAACTGGCGCCCAACGTAATGGGTTCGTTGGCCATGCCGCAGATAGCGCCCAACATCTGAATGTTGTTGGCAATGCTGTAAGTCAACCAGGCATAGAACCTATATCTTGCGAGGTAGTGCTACGGGTGTATTTTTTGGGTGATACTGATGCAAGAGAGTTTTTGGTACATTTAAATGACTATATTTCCTACAGAAATATTACGGGTGAAAACAAGTATTTGGGGATATATTTTTCTCTTAAAGGTGAAGCGCAGATATGGCTAGAAAATATTGGTAATTTTTTTTATCACTGACGAAACAAACCGTTTTGAACAAACTGTGATGAGTTAAAAAAACCGTTTCCGGCTTTTAGAGATAGAAATGCATTACTGCGTGAGTTTTATTGTAATAAAAAAATATTTTCGAAAAATTGACTGAAACTTTTTTGCATAAACTAGATTTAATGAGCAAGCTAGGATTGGATTATCGTATTATGAACTGTTAGATAATGTGCTCCCTCTTTTTAACATTCATATCCATGAATATGTGGAGTTGAGTGCCCCATCGAACTCCTCTGAACTCTATCAACTATTATTAAAGTATGAAACTAGACATGACTCTGATGACAAGCAGCACTATAGACTGAGAAACGAATTTAACCGATAATTAAGAGTTATGTTAGAAAGAGATATGATAATTATGGAAATGGAGGTTATACGAATGAAAGAGGTAATCGAATGTATTTAATGCTAGGAATAGAGGTAATGAAAGTTATGGAAATGTTGGTCATTCTAACGAGTTTAGAAATAATAGTGGAAATTTGCGCAGTGATGGTAATGGTAGAAGAAATGGTGGTGATGGCCGAAATGGGGGAGCACGCGATAAATACGGTTCTTCACGTTTAACCTCTTGAAGGACACCGGTATACTATATATACCACTTAATTTTAATCCCAAAAAGCCACAATGACACCAGAATTTTATAATCAAGTTTTGAATTTATAAGGTACATGAGGAATATCGTTTACTTATTTAAAAATAAATTCGTTCGTGAATCCTGGTGTCAATCAATCATTTCGATATTTTAGCTATAAGAGTACTTTGCCCCTGAAGGGGTTAAAGAAGTTGGTAGTAAATGAAAGTCGTATAGATAGAGGTTTAGCACAAATTAATAATGATCGACATTCAGGGCAATTAAACTGGCAGGTGGTTGTACGACAGGAGGTGTGCAGTCACGGTTGAATCAGGAAATGCGTTCTATAAGTTTAAATATTGTGACAATTAACCGCGTCGAATTACCTGAGTTGCTTAAAGTTTCGAATAGGATTGTGGCTAGGTGTTTGTTTGATAAAGGAGCAAAAAATGATTTTATTTCACATGATATTTATCGCAAGTATTTTTTGTACAAAAAGTTAAAGTTTTCAAATTTAGTGTTTAAGTCTGAGCACGGTTCAGTTTGTGTAAATAAAGGCATAGTCGATTTATATGTTGAAATTCGTTCGGTTAAAATGCGCTGGCAGTTTTACATTCTGGATGGTTTAAAAGCCAATTATATAGTAGAAATTGATTATGTGAGAGACAAAGGTATAAGTTTGGAGTTTTCCAAAAAGACGTTGGTAATGACCAATGATGACAACACTTGTGAAATTGAGTCATCACTTTGTCAGTGGATTTATAAGAATCTGGCTTAAGCGCGGGGGATAAAGTTCAATTTAAACACTTTATCTCATTTTGGTGACTTTATTCGGACAAACTTGTGTTAACTCATGTCTCTTGGCATAAAATTAATACGGGTTTGAATGCGCCGGTCACTAGTAATGTGACTATGATAAAATGAAACAAGTGATAATCAACTATCATATTCAGAAAATGTTATACCGGGTATATCTGCGGTATATCTGCGGTATATCTGCAGTGCATCTGCGTTAAAATAACTTACAATACATGAACTCTTATTTGAATATCGGCGCACATACTTGTCAAATTGCTGCCAGTACCATAGTTTGACACAGAAATGTTACACATGGTAAATGTGGGAAAAAACAATCGTTGCATTTTCTAAATGTCTGTATATAATTATTTTCAGAAATATAAAAAAATAAAATAAAATCGTTATAAAACATCGAAAATTTATATTTTTCATATTATGTTTCAGAAGGAAGTTTTATAAAATGTTTATTATCTAATTGTCAATTATTATTTAATGGAAAAATATCTAGATTTTAAAAGGTGATTTCATTATAATTCACTAATTTAATTGTTTAAAATATCCATAAATTGAAAAGTTATAGACGTGCAAGAACAAAAGAAATCTGTCGAAATTTCACTATGAATTAAAAACATAAACGATTTTTTTTTCTATTATTTGGAAATTTGTAAGGTATCTTTTTTGAAATTATTTATGGAGAAATATGGAAGTATTACAGGGTTTGTACACCTTAACCACAATTTTTAATATAATTTTTGTATTTAATATTTAAATAGAACGAATTGTAGCCACAGCGTTTATTGCAGGATGTATACTACATTTCTGCATACACCGAAATATTCTATTAAAAAATTCGTTAGAAGTGTACGAACCATGTATTAGAATGCGTTTTAAGTTATGAAATGGTACATTGAAATGTTCGAAAAATGCACACTGCAATTAGAAAACTTGAAATTAAATAATATTTGATATTTTAAATTTCAAACTGATATTAAAGAAAGCGCGTTAAAAATTAAAAGACTTATTTCCTTATATAATGTTTATCTTAACTAATACTAATCTTTTATCAAAAAATAAATAAATTATATATATATATATATATATATATATATATATGTTTAAATGTTATTTATTTATGTATGTATGTATATTATATTATATTACACTATATCTCGGAAATGTTTATCAAAATATATATCCGAATAACATACGCATTCATTAAATGCCCCAAATTCCTTAATTTACTGGATTAAATTAACAGATTGAAGTATATAATCGATGCAATTACTTTAAATAAGAGATTTAAACTCGGGGAGAATAGGATAAAATGATGTATATAAAAATGCTTTGCTGCATTATATGTTGTAATACACAATTATATAAATAAAAATTTATTTCATCAAAAAACTATTCATGCATATTTTTACAGAAGAATATATTTTGTATAAAGAAATATAGAAGGTTTAATATGAAACGTTATTTAATTCCAATCATGATACAAAAAATGTATTTCCCCATTTATTTAAAACAATTTACACATTCTTCGCAGATTTTGAAATAATTAGTTGCTTGGTGTTTTACAGCTCATTGTAAGTTAAAGGGATCCTACAAAAAGCATAAAATTTTTAAAATTTGTATCTATATTATATATTTATCCAAAAAATGTTTTCGTTTAAAAAAAAAAAAAAGACGAATCTGACTAAATTTTCTTAATTTCATACAATTGTCTAAGTATTTCTTTATAATCTGAATAATTAATCTTATGAAATCAAGGCTTGCTTAATTGTTTAATAAATTAAAAAGAAAAAGATTGCGAGGGAATCAATGTAAAAAGTTTAATCGATATTTCAAAATATATTAATAACTATAAATTATTTTCAAAAAATTACATTATTAAAGATAAATTTACAAATTAAAGAATAAAAGCATCTCTATTTTGTTTCAAATGCAATTGTTTTATTTCTCTCTTACCGAGCAATCATTGTAGAAAACTTTGACATCAGCGAAAGAAACAAAAAGCGTAAAATATATTGATTTTAGAAAACTGGCGTTTGGATATTTAATTATCTTCAAACATTTGACAAAACTTTAATGAAATTCTAAAATTCTATTTTGCGACTAGCGTTTTCTGGCTCGATATTTTCTTCCCTCAAAGATCCACATCAGAAAAAAAAAGTTATATAACATAAAGCGATTTTCTTCACGTGTTAAATCTTTTCCTTCTGGAAGTATTTCTATTTTTTATTATTTCAATTTATAAAGTTTGCTTATAGCAAAGTTAAAGATTAGATTGAATATCAGGAAAGATGTTTTTGGTACTTCTTTTGTTTCCACCAAACGTCTTTCAAAGTTTATATCGCGCATCTGTTACCAAATGGAATTTACAATATCATGGATGAGAATATAAAAAGTCACAGAGAATATTTACTCCTCTAGATAACTTTTTATTTGTGTCTTTTCAAGATTTTCTCTATTAATTTTCTTTAGTGTTAAAGTTATAACATGTACTAATAAATATGTTTCTATTTAATATAGTTCAATTACCAGAAAACAAATGGGGATGTCATTTATTTATAAATGAAAATACATAGCGATAAAAATTGCAATCACTATTGTTATTAACGTGAATAGAGGTGCTTAACGAGTAAAAATCATTAAATAAAAATATCATTCAGAATTAATGGAAATTCATATTTCAACTTTATAACCATACTAGCATATGCCCCCGTCAAAAATAACGAAAAGGTGTTATTTTAAGTTTACAACATGAAGTTAGATTCATTTAAACACGTGATTGTTATACATGATATTCAGATATTGGCAAGTCATCAAAATCATTCAAAGAATTGTATTTGCAAAAGTCAACCTTCAGAAGAAGAATATATGAACGGCCTCACGCGCGAAAAAAAATGAGTTTTTTTCCAACAACTTTATGGCGAAATTCTCGTTTTTCCGCAATTTTTTGATGCAGTTTTTGTTTTTTTCGCAGCACGAAATGAGTGTTTCTGACGCAATCCAATCAATCAATGAGTGTTTTTTCGCTATTTGTTAAAAAATCGCGTTTTTTTTCTGCGCCTTTTTGACGAATTACACCTTTTCTTGCGTTTCTTTGACAAAATTCACATTTTTTTTTTCAGGATCCTATGATGAAATTTGCACTTTTGCGACCTTTCGATGAATTTCGCCTTTTCTCTGTAATCCACTAATGAAATTCATATTTTTTTTCGTGATTATTTGACGAAATTCATGTTTTCCGCGATGCTTTGATGAAATATCCATTTTTTCTGCAATCCTAGATACCATCTTAATTACTTTAAATAAATTGTTCAGTAAAGTACACTTAAAAAAAAATGCGAATTGTATTTTTTTTTCTCATATACCTAAAAAAAAAAAAAAAAAATAGTTATTTGTAGTTTATGATTTTTTTTTTAATTTATGAATATTTATCAAATTTTCAAACTGAATAATTCTTGTTTTCAAGTACATTTTTTATATATACTAATACTACTACTAATAATAAATCGCATATAAAAACATTGTATCTCTTGTTTTAATTAGATAAAAAAGTTAATCAATGAAATATTTACGAAAATTAAACTGAATAATCTAAATAACTGAATAAAATGGTTCCACGATTTTTTTCTAGATATTGTCTTAATTACTTTAAATTATCTGACAAGGGGACCTCCAAACAGGATACGCACAGATTTTGATGATTTTAAAATATGTTGTAGGGGTCATACCCGTAACTATTCAGGTCAAATATTTCCTTCAAATGGGCTTTGGTTTTCGAGAAATTTCGGCTTAAAGTTCAGCATACGTTTTAAATACCCATTAGTTCAACATCTTGAACAAGGTCTCCGTGGTGTAGAGCCAGCGCTCGCGATTTGAGATCCGGGGGTGAAGGTTCTGTTCTCTCATGCGACCTTTTACCCTTTTTAATAAATTTTATATATTTGTCACGTTACAAATTTTATGCAGAATTATTAATTCTGCTTCTTTGAACTTTTTTATATTTTCCTAATAAATTTCATTTACATTTTCGATTTTTTCGCGAAAATTTACAATTTATTTATTTATTTTTTCGTTTGTGCAGTTTTGAAATTAATATTTCTATTGACGAAATTCCAAACTAATTTATATCTAGATATCGTTTAATTTGTTTATTATTATTTACCCTTTATATTTTAATAACTGTTCTAAAATAATACTTTTTTTAACTTTATGAAATTTTAAATGAAAATTTATATATATTTTTTATAATTTATACAAAATATTTTTTATCTCAAATCTTCTAAAGGTATGTATAATTAGGTAATTCCAACAACATATCTTGAAAGGAATAATAAAATATTAAAGCAGCAATGCTTATATCCAAATTTAGCCAGTTACATATATATATATATATATATATATATATATATATATATATATATATGTGTGTGTGTGTGTGTGTGTGTGTGTGGTGTGTGTGTGTGTTATTTAAATACATTTAACTGTAAAGTTCAAACTCAACATCATTTTTGATTTGCACAAACAAAAAATAATGTATTACAACTATTTTTTTTTCATTCTAACAAGTCTATGTCATACAGAAAAATTCAATCAGAAATGAAAAATCGTTTGTAAATTACAATACATATAAAAAATATCTGAAAAGAAAATCGTCTGCAGTGCCTTTTGCGGTAATATCAGAATAAATAAAATATTCTTTTTATCCATTTCGTTTAGCTTCCTTTGCAGAAAATTACCACGTTTGAAATAATTTCTTTTTTTCAAATTTAATGCATTTTTTAATATATTTATCACAATATAAGTATTTAAAGAATATATATTATGCTAATTTATACATTCTTCCAATATTGTTAAAACAATTTACGTAAAGAATATATTTAAAGGCGATTTTTAATGCGGAATTTGTTTAGAATATTTTTGCGATATGTATCACACAATTAGTTCCATATTTAATAAGTTAAAATGTTGATGTCGGTGATGATAAATATTTTAGTATTTCAGCAGTTAACATATTTCAATATATTTAGAAAAAATCAAATATTAAAAGGATATATTATTTTGTTAATTTTTTTAATTTTTTTAAATAGAAAATGCAAATAAAAAAATGCTTTATTTCATAAATAAGATAAATAATAAAAAAATATATAAATGTAAACAATAATCATTTTAAAAAGACGAGATGTCAAGACATAAATTAGTTTGGATTTTCGTCAACAGAAATATTAGAATAAAAATTGCGCAAAAACTACAAAATTTTCACGAAAAATTCGAAAATATAAATGGAATTTATTAGAAAAATATAAAAAAGTTTAAAGATGCAGAATTCATAATTCTGCATAAAACTTATAACGCGACAAATTTATTAAAATTTTATATAAAATTTATCAAAAAGGTAAAAATCACATGAGAGGACAGAACCCTCATCTCCCGATCTCGAATTGCGCGCACTGACTCTGCACCGCGGAGACCTCGCGGAGAGCGCGAACTAATAGATATTTGAAATGCTTACTGAACTTTAACCCGAATTTCTAGAAAACTAAAGCCCATTTGAACGGAACCTTTGACCTGAACAGTTAGGGGGTATGACCCCTAAAACATACTTTAAAATCATCAAAATATGTGTGCATCATGTTTGGCGGTCCCCTTGTGAGTACAATAAAATTTAAAAGAAAAATAACTGTGTTCTAGACTTGTTTTGAATAAGAATGGATAATTTTTGTTCCTTTTTATTAATACATTTGAACAAAAAATATTATTTGCAATTTGTAAAATTTATCATAAATACTTTACAAATTCTTAAAATAGTTTATGTTTCGTGCTTTTTTTTTTTTTTTTTACGAAAAAAATCGTAGTTATCCGTAGTTAATCCTTTAAATGTAAATAAAAAAAAAAAAAAAAAAAAAAAAAAAACATAATAAATACTACAAAAAAAATCGCTTTTAATTTCCAATTAAGAAAATAGATGGCGCTCTGGCCAGTATTTGAATTACTGCGCATTACCAAACTTCATTTTGTAGTCCAAACCGTAACACGACGTTCCCTTACCTGAGAGATTCTATTACCATTATCAAAGCGAAAACTCAGCACGTTTTCCTAAAGAAAAAACGTATCATTGTTGCCACTACAGAACAGTGAAATATATGAATCATTGATATGAATCATTAATCATATGAATAATCATTAAATTGAATAGAGATAATCATTAAAATTATTAATATTTGTTGAAAATATTGATAATATTTAAAAAATATTTTTTCAATAAATTACGTAATATTTTCATATGTATGTCGTAAGCGTACAGCTTTTGAATGTAAACAGTCGTAAAATTACTGCTTATAAATTTAAACAATAATGAAAAACGCATTTCAAAATACTTAAAGGCTTTAATATGCTTTTACAAATATATTAAAAGCAGAATCGGTTGTTAGCCATATTTTTTTAATGAATCGTCAAAGAGTAGTTCATTTGTTTCTGAATTACTGTGCTTCTGAACGGCAATGGTGTTCATTTGTTCATATCGCTAATCTATTGTCGGTAGCTGCTTATTTTTAGAACTTAACTAACTTTTATTTAGAACTTAAAACATTACATTTGTTTAATTTTCGAAGGCTTTAGAGAAAATGAAAAGAAAAGATGTGATACAATGTAGATTAAATAAGGCAATTGTTTGATTTATAATGTGGCATCAGAATGCATAAGCCTAACATGGCCGCGATATGTTTTTTTTCTTTTCCAGGATGGGCGCTTCCCAGTATCGTCACCTTAGCATATTATATAAAAAAATTTAATTTAAAAATTCAATATTTTTATGTTGTTTCTGTTTAATTTTTAAAAATATAAGTTAAAGCCAAGAGAGATGGCACAGTAGGAGAGATTGCGCACATAGAGGGTTGGGGGAAGGTGTAGATTGCGTGTGCAGTGACTCCAGGTAGTTGTACAACAGCAGTAGTGGAGTGTCTGTTTGAATGTACACATCGATTGTTTTGAACATCTAGGATAAAGCATTCTTATTATGTTTTGTTTTTTCCAAAGTAAGTGCTTGAATTTTCATAGCTATTCGTCAGACTTTCTATAGAATGTAAGTATTACAAAATATTTTAAACTTAAACGATTTCTCACATGCTACTAACCTAGACTAACAGTGTGAACACTAACGGTTTGTTTTAGATGCGACCATGTTTAATTAAAGAAAACTGCCCAGTTAAACTGACGGCATTGAGCTCACAGGCTATTCACACTAACTGTAAATTATATTCTTTTTTCAAAGAATTTGAAATAAGCCCTCGAAAAATGAAGAAATCGACAATATATTAAGAGGGGGGTACCATCTCCCGTTTCTCCTTCTTATAATTAACCAATGAACCCATAAAACTAATCAGAGAAGCGCCTTACCACAATGAACCTATATACAAAATTTGAAGAAAATCGGATAATTCTGCTTAAAAAACCCATTTATCTATATCAAGGGGGGTTAGTCCCCCCCGTTCCCCCCTTTATACTTTACCAGTGAACCCCCAAAACTAATAAGGGAAGTGCTTTACCACAATGAGCCTATATACAAAATTTGGGGTAAATTGGATAATTCTGCATGAAAAACCCATTTATCAAAATTAAGGGGGGGGGGGGGTAGACCCCGTTTCCCTCCTTTACACTTCACCAATGAACCCCCAAAACTAATCAGGGAAGCCCCTTACCACAATGAGCCCATACAGAAAGTTTGAAGAAAATCGGATAACTCTGCATGAAAAAAATCATTTATCTAAAATAAGGGGGGAGGATTAACCCCCCCGTTACCCCCTTTATACTTAACCTATGAACCCCCAAAACTAATCAGGAAAGAACCTTATCACAATGAACCTATATACAAAATTTGAAGAAAATCGGATAACTCTGCATGAAAAAAATAATTTATCTAAAATAAGGGGGGAGGATTAACCCCCGCGTTACCCCCTTTATACTTAACCTATGAACCCCCAAAACTAATCAGGAAAGAACCTTATCACAATGAACCTATATACAAAATTTGAAGAAAATGGGATAATTCTGCATGAAAAAAACATTTATCCAAATTAAGGGGGGTTAGCCCCCCGTACCCCCCCCCCTTTATAGTTAACCAATCAATCGCCAAAACTAATCAGGGAAGCGCCTTATCACAAGGAACCTATAAACAAAATTGGAAGAAAATCGGATAACTCTGCATGAAAAACCCACTTATATAAAATAAGGGGGGGATTAGCCCCCGTCCCCCCCCTTTATACTTAACCAATGAATCCCGAAAACTAATCAGGGAAGTGCCTTAACTCAGTGAACCTATAAACAAAATTTGAAGGAAAACGGAATAATTCTGTTTGAAAAACCCATTTATATAAATTAAAGGGGGGGGGAATTAGCCCCCCGTTCCCCCCTTTATAGTTAAACAATCAATCCCCAATACTAATCAGGGAAGCGCCTTATCACAAGGAACCTACAAACAAAATTGGAAGCAAAACGGTTATTTCTGTCAAGAGTTATCGCGTTACGTACGTACATACGTACATACATACATACATACATACGTACAGAACGGGCGGGCACATAAGCTCTCAGGCTTTGATAGCCTGTGAGCTAATAAAAGGCTGCGCAATCTCTCCTACCGAAATTGGAGAGTTTTCGCCTCTGCTACTTAGGAGAGATGGTGCATTGTTCTCATTAGATTTCATGCTACGATAGATTACGCAGCTTATTGGTAAATTTGCATACATAGCAAATTGCATGTAAAACATATGAATGAATCAATTTTGAATTGATTTTTGAAAACACATAACTATCGAAACTTGGAATATAACCTTTGAATATTCAAGTGATTACAGAACACGCATATTTGCTAGGCTATGATCAAGGCATGAATCATACAGTTCCTATAACCCTTGAGTAACCACCAGAATCCACAGATAACCAACCAGTTTTACAGCAGAACTCGTTACAACCAATGAAACCCAAAGTTCTCGTATTCTAAGCCTATCCTCGTATCCCATTTCAGCAATTACATGCATTTGTCAACCATCAACGTCTAGGGCGTCTAATGTTACTCTCAGAAATACACCTACGAAAGCTCTGGAAAAGCTTTTACCTATTCCACGTAGTTTAATACCATCAAAATCATATATGAATCTACGTGCAACGAATATTACTGATCCACAAAACATACACGAAAAAGACTTAAGAAGGAAACAACTACAAAAAATAAATAAAAAAGCAAACAGATGAAAATA
The DNA here is from genome assembly GCA_963931845.1 of Maratus michaelseni. Lineage (NCBI taxonomy): Eukaryota > Metazoa > Arthropoda > Arachnida > Araneae > Salticidae > Maratus > Maratus michaelseni. The sequence continues at coordinate 305,184,410 of OZ007593.1, forward strand.
AGATGCTTCCAGAAAAAGTGGGGTCCAAAAAAACTGAAGGAAAAAAACGAAGGGAAATGAGGATGAGTGCACTGAATTTCTGAAACTGTACCATGAGACAACTTCGACCAGTGACTGGATTCAATATATTAGAGGCTGTACAAGTACATATATAACGTTATAAACTTTTTGGTACTTTTGGAGCCCCTCCCTCCTTTACAATATGATATGTTATCATTTTTTGAACTCCCCTTCCCCTTAATAATGACATTATCAGTGTCTAAAAAAGCTTTTTTATTTTTTATTTTTATACGTTTTCAGTGATATACAGATAATGATTATATATTTAATATTTACATACTTTACTGATTCAAATGAAGAGATAAAGTCAATAAAATACCACTATTATAAATGAAATAACTTTATATAAAATAACACTTAAAATATATAGTTACTATTTGAAAGTATTTAATAATAGCTTTTTGTTACATAATGCATCCAACATTAATTTTGTTTTGTTGCACTTGCCGCTGAAGGGGAAATAGGAAAGTAAAACTTCTTATCAACAATACAGGTGGACAACAATTTTTGTCTTTTATTTATTAGTAAACACAAGTATCTTTTCAATTAAATGTGCTTCGTACCTGGCTTCTCCAACAGCGGATTATAAGTGCATATAGTTGAACAATAGCTGTGCATAAAAATGACAACAGACTGAAAAAAAAGATAACAAATAATTTTAATGTAAAAGAAAAAGTTACAAAAAAGATAATAAAAAAAAATTATAACAATATCAAAAGATAACCCCCTCCCCCTAGAGATATCTTCAAATCTCAAGTACCACGCCCCCCCCTTCTCCTCTAAATGATAGCGTTATGCATGCACAGCCCCTTACTAGCGGCAGGTGGTTGCACGAAAGCTACATCAGTTACAGAAATAAGTGCGTCGATAGTGTACGACGACAACTTCTGTCAGCAAACAAGAAATCATTAAACCTGTAAAAATAAAAATGAACTAATTTTAAATTAAACTTGTTATCAAGTAAATTAATGTTATTTTGTAATCTTAGCTAGATTTCCTTTTTCTGATTCTTTTTTTTTTCTTTAATTAAAATTTTTTAATTGTTTTTAAAATTCTTTCCTTTTTCTGGTTCTGTAATCATTAGGTTGAAATATTCACTTTTAATACAATATTATTTGTTCAAAAAAGCCTTACAACAATGTCATTTAAGTATAAATGTTGTATTAATGTATAAATTCTTAACAATTTAATTGTAGTTATTATTAGCAACAATCTCTTCTACCCATGTGCGCAATCACACCAACCTTGTAAGGACAGATTGCGCAAAATAACTTTCTTGGTTTTATTACAACTGTTCTATTAAATTACAGCATTACAGCAAAATAACAATGAAAATGCATAAAAAAACAAACGAAGTCAAAAATATTCATGGATAGTTTAGCAAAAAGGACCAGGGTCAATTAGCCGTGTTTTTGGCCCATGAAATAAGACTAAAATTCGATTTTGTTATACTGACTTAATTATTTCACTTTTTATTATTAGAAGGTTTACCCTGTATGATTTCAACAATATTTTTTACATTTTGTACACTTTTATATAACTTACTCAAGATCAAAGTTTGTATTATTCGCAGTTTTTGATGAAAAATACGCAATTTCTCTTAAGTTTACATCAATTTTTAATATGTTTTTTTTTATATTTTACTATGAGCGCAGCTTTGCAACTCTTTTATTTTTACATATATCGTACATTTTGATGTATTTTATAATATATGTAAAGAAGAAAGTAATGCACGATTGTGCTCATATAAATAATTGAGGTAAAATTACGAGAAATTGCGTTTTTTTTCATCAAAAACTACCAATAATACGAAATTTGAGCTTGTGTAAGTCATATAAATGTTAACAAACTACAAAAAGTATTCTTGAAATCGTACAGGATAAACCTTCTAATAGTAGAAAGTGACATAATTAAGTCAGTATAATAAAATCGAGTTTTAGTCCATTCCATGGGCCAAAAATACGGTTTATGGGCCGTGATCCTTTAATATTTAGATTTTTTATTATTATTCTTTTGAATTGTTTCACAGACTCTCCTAGCTTTACCTTATAGAGAATTTTATGCTGATTCCTCATTATGGCTAAGTCAAACATGCATTTAATATATATATATATCGTTTTTTTTACTTACATATTGTAAATATTAATATAAACGTATTCCAGTAAGATTCAAAACATAAATATTATTCCACATTTGTATTTGTAATTTTTTTGTACGTGATATATTTTATTGATATATCATTTTATAATTCATTTTCCATATACTGAAGTGCTTCTATATTTGTGATTGGCAAAAATTATCAAATGTTCTTGCATATTCCATAGATGATTTTTTTTTCAAATTCCTTAATTTAAATATAAATTTGAAATTTCGGAGTATATATTTTTAATTTAAGTTGAATCAATATATTTCTAAAATTTAGTTCTTCAATATTGTACCAATAGTAGCTAAGTAATTAGATATTTTACATATTTCATTATTTTCAAAATGTAAATCCAAATAAATAAATAAAAACATGCAAACTAGAACAACATTAAACAACTTATTACATCTTAATGCAAAAGTTAATTCTTTTCAAATATCATGCGTCGGTATTTTCATTTATATTAGTCTCAGAATTTCCAGATCTGTATTTGCTTTAGTGAAAATAACTTTAGGGACTTTTAAATTTATATTTATTTTTTCTTTCTCTTTACTTCAGACAAAATTGGTGCATTTTTTATAATTTAGTCATTAATGTTAAATAAACATTCTTACTCCAAATATTTAAATACAAAATTGATTGCTCTGTTTCTCAAAATGTATTCGAAATAAATTATGTTCAAATAATTAAAATTGCTACATTAATTTATTAAATTATTGGAAAAACATCCTGCTCTACATATTTGCTTCTGAATGCATATATATATTATATATATATATATCGAAATTATTGAAGAGTGTTCCATTTATTTACAAAAAAATATAAACAGTATGAGCTAAATTACTTTGACTATCAGATGACATGAAAAGTACTAGATACTATGATTTTTAATGTTCTTTATTATATTTTTTGCTACACATATGGTGGAAAATTGTATCTGCGCGTAATTTAGCGACTATTTCTAAAAATAGAAAAAAAAACCTGGAATTTTAGGTGCTCGTGATATGCCAGATTATATGGTAAATAGATATACATATAATATAAGTAACTTCCAGTATGTATATATTTACTGTTATGAAACCACAATTAATACAAGCCAGTTTAATATTTCATACATTAAATGTGGCAGTGTAAGTTTTAAATATCGTTTAACAGCAATATTTAAAAACATTAAACCAATTAAAGTACATTAATTCTACATTAAATTTAATTCTATCAGAAGATAAATCGGTGAATGATGACCCGTTTTGAACTAGAGTTTTTTATTTATTTGTCGTCTCATTTTGGTGTCGGATTATTCTATAGATCTATTAGCGACGAGTTGTATCCTTCAATTGCAGAGAGACTTTCAGTAGATGTACTATGGTATTTTTATCTTCTGTTCGCATACATTAAGTTAAAATTTTGCTGAAAGCAGGAGATTTTGAATAATGGAAGTTTGTTGAATTAACTCTGTACGAGCAGGGAAGACCGAGCTATGCTCGGTCAAAATTAAATTTGAGTTTAAATATCATGACCCATGACCAAAATGACCCATTAATTGAATTTTCTCGAACACGTGACCTTGCCCAACAGTCTTCTCGTGCCCGAAAACGATAGCACGCAAAATTTAGTGTAAATAGTCTGAGCCGTTTTTAAGATAAAATAACTTGACCCATAATGACCCATGACCAAAATGACCCACTAATTGAATTTTCTCGAACGTGTGACGTAGCCGTACAGTCTTCTCCTGCTCGAAAACCATTGGATGCAAAATTTAGTGTAAATTGAGCCGCTTTTTAGATCTTGACCCACAATGACCCAGAAATGACCCACTAATCGAATTTTCTCGAACATGTAACCTAGCCCAATGATTTTCGCGTGCCTGAAACTCGTAGGATACAAAATTGAATCAAAATCGTTAGAGCCGTTTTTAGATAAAATTAATTTGACCCGCTTTGACCCAAATATGGCCCACTAATCGAAAGATCTCGAACATGTGACCCAGCCCAATAGTCTTCTCGTGCCCGAAAATAGTCGGATACAAAATTTCGTCAAAATCGTTCGAACCGTTTTTTAGATACAATTGCTTGACCATGACCCAAAATGACCCACTAATTGAATTTTCTCGAACATGCGACCTAACCCAACAGTCTTCTCGTGCCCGAAAACCATTGGATGCAAAATTTAGTGTAAACAGAGCCTCTTTTTAGATCTTGACCCACAATGACCCAGAAATGACCCACTAATCGAATTTTCTCGGACATGTGACCTAGCCCAATGATTTTATCGTGCTCGAAACTCGTAGGACACAGAATTTTATCAAAATCGTTAGTGCCGTTTTTAGATAAAATTAATTTGACCCTCGTTGACCCAAAAATGACCCACTAATTGAAAGTTCTCGAACATGTGACCCAGCCCAATAGTCTTCTCGTGACCGAAAATGGTCGGATACAAAATTTCGTCAAAATCGTTTGAATCGTTTTTTAGATACAATTAGCTGGACCATGACCCAAAATGACCCACTAATCGAATTTTCTCGAACATGTGACATAGCCCAATGGTTTTCTGGTGCCCCAAAACGGTAGGATACGAAATTTCGTCAAAATCGTTAGAGCCGTTTTTAAGATAAATTTTGCATATATATATTTAAATATATATAACCACGCACAAGATTTGCTCGTATTAGAATATACAAGATTTGCTCGTTTTAGAATATATGATGATATGCATCCACGTATGCCCTAGCGCAACTGTAGAAAGAGAAATTGAAAAACAAAGACCGAAATGCACCGCAAAAAAACCACTGGTACCAAATAGAAAACACTGAGAGATAGTTTAATAGCGAAAAATAAAAAGCATGAATCTTGTGCTTTACTTTTAAGAATAGTTTAATAGCGAAAAATAAAAAGCATGAATCTTGTGCTTTACTTTTAAGAATTTCGATACCAATTTGGACTTTCTTTTTATTATTTGAGTATCTTATTATATTTTATTGACATACGTTTAAACGGTTACATGAAGAAAATAATCCAATGAAGCAAAAATGTAAATATTTATTCTTTACATTACCAATATTATTATCAGATATTATGGATGTCAACTTTTAAAATACGTTAAAGCGCTCTATCAAACCATTACAAAAATTTTTTCAATCTAACTAGAGATTTTTCAGCTGGCGATTCTGAAGTATTCTTACTTTCCTTATTTATCTAACTTGAGATTGATAAATTCGCTACAGTCCATAATTTTTTTAACTAAATGTAAAACAAAGAATGTAGAACAAAACTTCACTTTAACTTCAATTAATGTGATATTTAAATAATTATAACCACTCATCGAAAAAAGCAAGACGTGCAAATATTTGCATTAATTAAAGGTTTTTTTCATGAAGCCAAAGTTTTGAACGTTCCGTTTCAGTATTTCAAAATATATTAAATTGAAAAAATATACACATATATATATATTTAAATATTTTGCTGAATCAGTAGCTTAGGAAATATTTAACTATAATGAAGTATTGCGCTGTTAATATTTTCTATGAAGGAATAATTCAACCATTAAATTACGATCGGAATATATATATATATATATATATATATATTGTAAAAATGATTTTTATAGAAAATTAATTAATTGAAGAATATGTTAAACAAATTTTGAACGACCAACATTTAATAACTGTTCGTCGTGTTTTTAGAAACCGTATTAAAATTATTTTTTACAGTGATTAGTTAATAAAGATAAAATAGTTTTTTTTTTTTTTTTTTTTTTTTTTTTTTTTTTTTTTTTTTTTAAGTAGAATTCCTCACTGAGTTAAGTTTTTTTTTAATTTATTGATTATACGTATGAAATAAAATAATACAAGTGTACTGAAGGACGGTGTATTTTGGAATGCTTTTAAAATAGAAAAATCTTCCCCGTATAAATTATGAAATGTTTTGAAATACTCATAAAAGTGTATAATTACATGTTATTATTTTTGTATTAATCAGTAGTATCTATCAAATAAATAAGATAAAGTGGATCAAGTATTACAAAAAAATATATTTTTAAATGACAATAAATGTATGAATATATTTCACATGATTGTTTAACTATGTTTTTAAACACGCAAAAGAGTGTAACGAGTTAATGAGACGAAAAATTTTATTTTTTGGGGGGAATTCTACATAAATTAACATGCTTTTATTTTTTAATCGACTTCTTGGTAATTGATTTACTGAAATTAAAATTTACTTTAATCAGTTTAATGGAAACATCATTACATTTGTATTTAAAATCTGCGTGCACAAATATGTGAAAATGGAAGAATATTTCCTTCAGTGAAATTAAAATTTCTGAAAATTGAAACTATTTAATTTTAAGAAAAAAACACTGATTTATTTCCTCAGACGCTACTGTAAGAACACCTGAAGAATACTGAAATTTCAATACCTTATTATATAATAAATTTTTTAAAGAAAGAAAAAAACATGCACAATCTGTACTAAAGTTTCTTTAGATTAATCATAATGCAACTTCATATAATAAAGAGTTGCTCTGTGTATAGGAATTGTTTCCCTACAATGTGTCCGACAGCTGAATTGACAGCCTGAAAAGTCCATTCCACAAAATCATTACAAGTAGGGCCGGACACAAGCCTTAATAAAATCCGTTTATTATTTTTTTTTCACAAAAAACTACTATTTATTTTTTTATCAAATAGTGGACTTTTGCAAATAATGAAATTTTTTATTTGCAAATTTATGCGTGATGTTAAAATTAAGTAAAATTTAAAAAGAAATGTTTAAAGCACAGTGTTTCTAAATTTCATGTTTTTATCTTCATTTGTTTTCAAATTAGACACAAAAGACTTTGGAGGCCAGTGTATATTAGCAATGTATGGCTAATATGATGATGAAACATCTCATTTCATTTTATTTGTGGCATTTAGGCAATTGGGACTTGATAATTCTGTCTAAATTCCACAAATTTCATTTCAATTAATTCATTTAATTCCATTTATTCAATTTTTATTTAATTTCTTATTCTTTCAATGTTTTTGATTCCATATTAAGTGTGTTGGGGAATCTTTCATTGTCAACTAATTATTTCATACTTAATTATTTCATTGTTTTAGTTGGTGTTATGATAATGTTTCATTTATGGTTATATATATAGGTAAATAGCTTTAAAATCCATTGCGTACCATTTTAAGGTAATCTTAGAAATTTTAAACAACAGTGTACTTAAAGATTTACATGAAATCAATTTTAATCTGGTACAAAGAAATAACATTCTTGTACAAACAAATAACAAATAACATTCATTGTCTGGAATTAATAGTTTTAACAAGATTTAGACAAATATTTCAAAATGTATCTTCTGAATATTGACATCGCCCCCGTAGGCAGGCAGTTAGACTCAAATTTAACAAGTCTTTAAGTCAGAGTAGTAAAAATTTACAATTGTGTTAAAAAGGTATGAAAAGAGAATTTAATGACGAAATTATTTATGAAGAAAAAATGTCTAGAGATGGAGAAAATGTAAATGTAGTAAACAATATTAAGATAATGAGTAACAAACAAATTTACAGTTTCCAGAACAATTTATTATCATATTGGCTCATACTTTGGTGATTAGTAGCAGATGATAATTACCACAGGAATGATATGTCTTAATCAGTGAAAAGATATTTCTTTTCTTTGGCAATTATTCTGGCAAAGAAATTTTCAATTTACTAGTAATTAAAAAAAAAGTATTTTTACGATACTGTAAAGAAAATATATGATAGTCTAAAATTAGAAAGAACTTTTTAATATAGGAATGCTTTAAATTTTACGACATGTTCTTAAGCAATAATTATTTATTTTAGTCCTTTCTGGATCATTTTAAATTTTCTCTATCAGCTAATTAAAATCGTATGTATCAAAATGGTATTAATTATAATTTACAATTTTATCATCATTTATATATTTTTCGTTATATTTCCCTAAATGTACGTACAGAAAAGAAAAAAAAATACACTTAAATGTGACATAATTTATTAACTCAAACACTTACCCTCTTAATGTCTTTCAAGGAGGAATAGAGATATACATTAAAATGCTCTCAAGGGTGATATAATTTTTTTACTAAAACACTTAACTTATTTAATGCCTTTTAAGATCGAGACAATATTTTATGTGCTTAGAAAATGAAATGATTTATTAACAATCTTTTTATTTTGCAATCAATACATACCCTTTTTTCTGTTTAGGAATATTACATAAAACTTGTTATTTCTAAAATATTTATTTCTTAATCACGTTTAATTGTATTTTTATTTGGCACAGATGTCATAAACGCACCACGTTGGCGCGATTACAACAAAATGGCAATTTTATGCCTCACATGGTAATCCGCTTATTTTTAATTTTAATTTTATAAATTATATTTATTGTGTACATCAATATTTATTTACACCAAGCTATCATTTATTTTTATTTCTTTTTTTAAAATAATAGAAGCTATTTCATTTATTACGTTAATATATTTTTTTTTACATTGAAATAAAATATTACCTGCTATTATTGCATGCTATTTCTAACTAACATTCAAAAACAAAGTTGTCACCAAATTGGCGGGGGAAGGAGGGGGGGGGGCGTATATGATATCTGTGCTGTTTTTTTTTTTAAAGAAGTAAAATATATTTTTCAAGAATATGTTTTATATATAATGTAAGAAATTCAAAGGTGTTCAGTTATACAGTGTGATTATAATTAAAGATGCTCGTTCAAAAGTCTGTAAAAAAAGGACCACTGGCCAGAATGAGACCTGATATTTCATTTGAGTATACGTGAAGCAATGCGAATTTGTTTTGCGAAAGAAAACAAATGTTCAAAAGTAGACTGATAGATGGTGCTGTACGCGTCATAATATACTAATTAAAAGATGCGCACCGCACATTACACTTGTGATAAAAATGCGGGTAACATGTAATTCCTCTAATTATGAGTCTGAGAAGGTAGTCATGAATCTATTACCGAAGGATCCAGCTTTGCTTGTGCAGCTTTTTTATAAAAACGGTGACTGTTCGGCAATTGCATTCGGACATTATAGGGTTTGAGAAGTGACTCTGACCCGATGACTGCATTCGGTCTGAAGAAGATGATTGATAAATTCGAAGAAGATGGTTCGTTTGACGTAAACTGTGGCAGAGGGAGGAAAGTAAATGCTTCGACGTCAGTGGAGGATGTGACTACGGCATTCCAGGAGGCACCAAGCAGTGCTTTGGGAACGTGCAGTGCACGGGAAATGTCCCGAGATTTAGACATGCCTGTCAGCACGGTTCGTAAAACTTTACGAAACATCCTGCATTGTTATCCATACAAAATTACGGATGTTCAGAAGTTGCTTCCTGCTCACCTGCCAAAACGAGAAGCTTTCGCCCTGCAATTTCTTGCTCGAATAGAAGTGGAACAAAGCATGTCCATGAAATATTTTTTGGACAGACAAAGCCCATTCTCATCTCCAAGGGTCTGTCAATACCCAAAATTACAGAATATGGGCAAGTGAAAATCCGTTCCAAATTCAACCATTGCTTCTTCATTCTGCAGTGGTCACTGTGCAGTCCAGGTTTACGGCATTGTATTTCGTTGGCCCTTTCTCTTATATTCTCATATTTTTTCATCTTTCATACCGAATCCGGAAGAAAATTAAACAGACTAATCTGGTAGTCCTGCAATGCCCATTTGTTTGACAAACTGTATTTATCTGTCTGTTTTTTTTTACAGAAATTTTTCCACGAAGTTCACTTTGCATTTTGTATCTGTTTCTGATATAGAGCCATTTCTTTTTTGTACCGTTGGTGATTTGTGGATTAAAATTTGAATTTTTTGCCAGCTTATAGAGTGCAGTCACTCTGTTCCTTTGAACTCTAAGGCTCGTCAACCACCATCTGAATTTACTATTTTAGAAAGATGGTTTTAGTTTAAATGAGGCCTTCGCTGAATTTTGAATTATTGTGTTAAATTTTTCATATTGGATATCTAGATCTTGGTTATTTTTCGCTTCATTAAAGTTAATATTGTTTTTAATGCACGAATGTTTAACGAGAATTTTTGAAGTGGCATATTTTTCGTTTTAAAACGACACTTTGGTAAATGGAAATTTTGATTGTGAAATCTGTTATGAGTGGCTTATGATCACCAAAGAGCTCAGGGACTACTTCCCAACTACTTATTTTATCGTATAATTATTGTGTGAAAATTGACAAATCAGGACGACCTTCTTTTCCTCCGGACTCGAAAGTTGGCAAACAGTCAGGAGAGTTCATTATAATTAGGCTTTCTGCCAATAGTAGATCGACGAGGAGTCTGTGGATCATGAGCATTTAAATCTCCCAGGACGAGTTGAAAGTCACTAAGGTGGCTCGCCGCTCTCCAATCTTGCAGATTCTCCTCCAACTGTGTCCTGACAAGACAGTGCAAGCTTCCCAGGCTAAGTATCTGATTTTGTAATTCAAACTATTTATTTAAAACTAAATGATTCTGTCAAATCCGGTAAAACTGGGCACTACACGCATGCGTCAGCATTCAGACTATCAGCTGAGGGGCTGTTTCTGTCCAGAAACAGATTTGAATTGATGAATCATATATCGCTATTTATATGGTTTATTGCACGCTGTTCTGGTGATAAAAATTACGTATTTTGAAGGTAGTTATTTCATTTATTATCTATATATTTAAAACCAAAGCCATTTTTTTTCAACTCACGTCAGAAAAATGTTCCGGGATGTTTCAGCCAATGAGGTGAAGGCTTTTTCCTGTCTAGAAGCGTATTGGGATTACGATGACATACGTGCGTTGGATGTCGTTGTTGAAAGTTTATGGATTTCTATTATTAAGGGTTTTTTTTCATTTTACCGTATTTATTTTCTTTTTATGTCGTATGTATTTTGCTACTTTGAAAATTTTTAAACTAACCCCTTTTTTTGAGAGAGAGAGATTTAGTAATTTGGTGGCACGAAATTCCGCAAATCGTTTCCGATGTAAACAATGAAACGATTAAGATGCAAGTGTAAAATGTCAGTTTTTTAAAATTTTCATGTCATTCTGTACACATTTTAATATGTAATTCTGTTTGATATGATTAAAATCAGGTTTTCTCAGTGACGATCACAGTATTTTTACCAAATAATTAAAAGTTCTACATGCATGCATCTCTCTCTCTCTCTCTCTCTATATATATATATATATATATATATATATATATATATATCCTTAAATCTGCATAGTTTAAAACCGGAGTTTATGCAGATTTTAGAATTTTGCGGGTTTCTAGTCACTGTTTTGTTTACATATTTTAAACAATAATTTGAATTTAATAATGCACTCAAAATTATAATGAATGCTTACAATTAAACAAAAATAAATTGTCATACAAAAGTTCTCTAAACAAATTGTCAACAATACAAAACATTTCATGAAAAACACATTATTTCACGATATTTTGCCACAACCAAACAATAAATTTCATGATATTTTTTTGTGATTTTAAACTATGAACTTTGGTACTTTTCTGTTATACGGACACTATTTCAAAATGTATGCTAATGCATAATGTATGTATGTATGTAAATGTATGTATGTATGTATTAAATGTATGTAAATGTATGTATGTATGTATTAAATGTATGTAAATGTATGCTTGGCGACAATGGTGTCCGTATGACGGAAAAGTGCCTGATTTATATATATATATATATATATATATAAATTATACAGGCACTTTTCCGTTATACGGACAAATAATTTCCGAAACATTCGAAAAATCCTCCAAATCTAAAATAAAAATTGTTCAATCATCTTCCATGTAAAACAGTCAAAAAAAAAAAAAAAACTTATGTAATGATAAAAATAAAAATGCTTACAGAACTTATATATATATATATATATATATATATATAATTGTAGAAGTTGAACTAATTTATATTAATTCTTCTTAGAATATCAGTTCCAGAATGATATTATCTCTTTCATAGCTAATAAAGTGAAAAATAAGTACCAGAAATGCACGGAGGCGTATGTAAATGTCTAAAAAAATTATCCCCATTAGGCGCCATTGCTCCCATATTGGGAACAATTTATGTTTTCGGTAATTGTGATTGATCTATTATACATAGTAATTCCGGACTGATGTTGTTTTACATAATACACAGTTCTAAACATATTTTAACTAAAAAATTTAATTTTTATTAGAAAGTTTTTTTAAATATTCTTTTCGAATGTGGTCAAAAAATTATTTTTGGCCTTTTTTAACACATTTTAAAAAATAGAAAATTCAAATGAAACTTTTTTTAAAGTACAGAAGTCATCTCATATATTCGAAATGCAAATAATACAAAACTTTTAACAATGTATAAAATACTCACTTTAGAAAAAACTCCTAAAGCAATGTTTCCAAACGGCAGCAATGCGCCTAATGGGTTAAAGAGAATAGTTAATCATTGTAAATATTAATTTAAGAGTCGTTATTCAATGAATTAAACAAAGTTTTCGTTTAATTTCTCATTTTTTCAAAAAATGATGTAATAAACATTTAAAATTTTCTTCGTAAATTTTACAGATATTCATTGATTATATATATTGTTATTCACAGTTGTTCTTATGTTACATATTTTTCAAGCATGGTTGGAAAAATACGAATTTTTACATGATGTACTGTTCATTACAGCCATTCATTTTTATAGTCTAATGTATTTTGTTTAAGAAATTTCCATTAATCTCTTCGAAAATTTTTAAAAAAGACTCCGACGTCAAAATTTTCAGATCGTATACATTTATATTTGTTAGAAATTATTTTCTTACAACAAACATGTATTAATTCAATGTTTTAAAATAAATTATTTAGAATGCAACGTGTAAAAAGTTTTTATTACAGTTGTTAATGTAAGTTGTAGATGTAAAATATATTTTGTTAAACCAGTTTTTTGTTATTATTTATGTAAAATTAACTTATTCAATCACAAAGAAGTGTTTAAATTATTTATTTAGAATGTACCATATACCATTCCGATGTTTAATATGTGTTCCAATAAAATTTCTGCATTAAAATATGAGTTTAATTTTACGTAACAATCTTCATTTTATACCAAATTATTTTCTTTAGTTTTATTTTAATGTAAAATAAGTAATTATAGTCTTGCGAATTTTCAACAAACTGCAATATGGGATTATTAACTGAACATAAATAATACTTCTAGTATTCGTCATCATCTTCTGTTAAAAAATAGAGATAATGAAAAAGAGAAAAAAATCTGTATATTGTTATTATCTTTATATATTACTCGTATTTTGTTTTATATATTATTTGAATAAAATAAAAATAAGTAAAAGAATTACTTTAAGAACTTCTGTGCATCTGTTGAAAAATGTGTGTAGGAACCTATTACTTTTATAGAATGTAAAATTTTATTTATCGAAAAGGCGTCTATCCGTCTTCTTGTTTTAAATTTTGATGGTGATCGCCATGATATTTATCAAGAAATGTAATCAGAATCTTTGATTTTGGAAAAAAAAAAAAAAAAAAAAAAAAAAAAAAAAAAAAAAAAAAAACCAGTTTGGCTGTTATATAGCGTGATTGGAAAATTTTATTTTCCACTTCGGAACACCTGTGGCAGATGCGACTGGCTTGTTGCGAGTTTTGATTTATACTATTTTGGCGAGAAAACCCCGTGTTCGGGTACTTGTTAGGCCTAGCTTTCTAAATCAGCAAGCTAGTTTTATTTTATTATGAAACATAATTTTTTAATTATAAAACACACAACATTTTTATTATAAACAGACACAAATAATTTTATTATAAAACACGCATACTGATTAATTTAATATGAAACACACAATATTTAAATTATAAAACACACGGAATCTGCTCTACCAGGTTTCCATACGAAGCAAAATCTCGCCAAAATGCCGGGTTGCCAAGGAGTAAAATCGCCATTGCTGCGCAAAAAATTATCTTCTATGTGTGTGCGACTGCTGTACATCCTCTTCAAGCCAAATTGAATTGATCTCACAAATGCAGGGTTTTATCTATTTAATTTTTGTACGGCAAAAACGTAAAATTTCTTGATTAAATATATAGAATGAAATATTTATTAAGTTAGAAATACATATTTTAGAAAAATTTATATATTTTATAGTATTTGTAATATTTATTCTTTCTATTGTATTCCTCCTAATAAATGCTGGTTTATCTGGATTTTTCATTAATCCCAAATGTTATGTTTTTACTAATACGCATCTGTTTTTCGCATTAAGGAAAAACAAAGAATTTACTGTAACGTTTTAAAGCAGAACGTTGAATGTTTTTTGTTATTACTTTTCACAATAAAGTAGGAAAGCATGAATTCGAAAGTATGTATGTGAACTGTTTACGAAGATGATTTTGTATTTCACGAGAAAATGGCAGTTTGTTAAAGATGTAGAATGATTGCAGTCGGTATCAAGAATCATGGCGAGGAGGTTACGCAATGATGAGACACCACAAAAGTTTCTTCAACAAGGAGCAGCAAATTTCCAGATAAATCGTTTATTAATGTACAGGAGCGATTCCAGTAACAGTTCCCACAGTATCCGGTATAAACTTATAGCCCTCAGGCTTGACGGTGGCTCACTACATCATTTAATAGATCTTAAAGAGCTGTTATGAAATGCTAAGTCAGTTAAACACCAAGATAACCATTTGGTCAGCACTTCCAAACACGACAAAAATCTGCTCTCCAAAAGCTTGAAAGTCAGTTTTGTTCACGACGCGTAGAGTTACTGAAAACGACGTAACGAGCGCACGATCCAATGAGTGAAAGGCGAATTTAAGCTAACCGAATGAGGTGCAAGGGAGAAGATTTAACACGAAAGAATCCCCATCGTAGCTGCGTTTTGATTTTGACGGGGAAAATATCCAGCGCGCGAAGCAAAGCATGGAATAAAAAAATGGCTTTTAAAAAAATTCGAAATGACAAGAAACGTCTCTCAGAATTTTATAGATTGGGGAGTTGATAAAAGCTACGAATGAACTTAAAGTTTTAGATTAAGATTTTGAATAAGATAGTTATTAACATATGTGTTATTACTTTTAAAAGGACATTAAATAGGAATAAATATGATTAAGAATTAAGGAAATAATGACTACGTCAGAAGTTAGATTAATTTAAAGGAATAATGCGAAATAAATGCGAAGGATAGACGAAGGAAATAAAATGTTATATAACATATATTTGTATACACATTTTGTTTAACAAAACAAAAATAAATTTTCGTTTCTGTAATACTAACATGTAAGACTAACAGCATATAATTTAAATTTAGTATTGTAATTATCATTATTAACAATATGTAAGATTTCCAAGTGTAAATAAACATTTTTTTTAAATTATTGAATATTTTTAAGGTTTTTTGTCATAGTCATTGTTTCAAAATTGCATTTGAAAACAATTTAAATCATTCCATAATATGTATTCCACTAATAAATATATCCATATAGTGTGTAATAAAAAAAAATATATATTTGATTTTCCATGCAAAAGAAAAAGTGCAAATAAACGGGTTGCTATGAATTTCTAAAACTTTTTCTAACTTTTCGAAAGTTTAAAGTTAAACATTTTGTGAAATCTCCGAGATTCCAATAACTAAGTTTGAAATGACAATATTTATTCAACAAAATCAGAATTTCTAAAAGTTTGAAAGTTTTTAGTTTTGTCAGACATTGTGTCTTTGAATTTATACTTTTAAGAAACATTTATTTTTTCAAGTACACTACATATATATATGCGTGATTTTCAATAGGTGGGGAAAACAGGTGGCCTAAAAAAAACTGTTTTTTTTTTTTTTTTTCTTTTTTTTTAATCGCGTCAAATGTAATTTGCGCCAGGGTGAAACACATTTGAAATGTTAAGTGATTTGTAAAATAAATGTCTAAAATAAGTATTTTTCTTAGATAATATCAAATACCACATTAATTTGCATCTCCGTTATTAGTAATGTCCGTCTTAATAATATTTTGAAAATGCAGTCAGACGAAAACGTAGAAAAAAGTCAATAAATATAAGATATAAAAAAAGTCTCAAAATAAACTTACTATAATTTTTTTAGAAAACTTTTGCGGAAGTTATTGCATGATAATGTACATTTTATAGGTGAAATCGTATTCTATTTCTTTCAAAACTTACGGAGCTATGACACTTTTTAATAACACTGTGTTTTATGAATTTTCATTGTTTTCCAGTACACCCCGAAATGAACCCCCTATTTTTTCAGAACCAGAATTTTGAAAAATCATAAAATTAGAATATCACAATTCCGTAAGATTTGGTCATAAACTTTTTAAATATCCTTCCTGGAATGAAAGATGTATTTTCTTAAATTTAAAATAAAATGCAAAAGGAAAAATATATTCAAGTGGGTAATATATTTCGTCTCGTTGTTTTAAATTTTGGTGCTGATTTTAAATATATTGCTCAAAAAATCTATTCAAAATCTTTGGTTTT
The DNA here is from genome assembly GCA_963931845.1 of Maratus michaelseni. Taxonomy (NCBI): domain Eukaryota; kingdom Metazoa; phylum Arthropoda; class Arachnida; order Araneae; family Salticidae; genus Maratus; species Maratus michaelseni. The sequence goes on from OZ007593.1 coordinate 305,201,101, forward strand.
GAAGAAAATAAATGATAATTCTTTGGATAATAATTATCGTTATCTTATACTTTTACTTACCCTTTCACGCCAAATTAAATTGATCTAACAAATGCAAGGTTTTATCTATTTAATTTTTATACGGAAAAAGTAAAATTTCCGCATTAAATATATACAATGAATCATTAATTAATTTAGAAATAGATATTTTAGAAAATTTTATATGTTTTATACTATTTGATACGTTTCTTTTTATTTTCTATTATATTACTTCTAATATACGCTGGTTGAACTGGATTTTAAATTGATCCCAGATTCTATGATGTTTACCAATACGCATCTGTGTTTTTCATTTAAGAAAATAAAAAAAACTGAATTTCCTTTTACAATAATTCTCAAAAGTTTAAAGTCAAAAAGTATGTTTATGTATACACATTTTGTTTAACTAAGCAACATAATATTTCTCTTATGTAATACTAACATGGAATATACTTTAAATTTACTATTTTAATTATCATTATTAACAACATGTAAGCTTTATAAGCGTAAATTAACCATTTTCAAAATTATTAAACAGTTTTAAGGATTTTTTTGTCCTACTCAAGTGTCAAAGTTGTATTTGAAAACAATTTAAATATTTTCATAATACGTATTCCCTTAATACGTGTGCACATACAGTGTTTAATAACAAACATTTAATTTTTCATACGTAAGAAAAAGTGAAAATATACGAGTTGTTATAAATATCGAAAACTTTTCCTAACTTTTCGAAAGTCTAAAGTTAAACATTTTGTGAAATCGCCGAGTTTCCCATAAATAAGATTGAAATCCCAATATTTATTCAACAAGATCAGAATTCCCAAAAGTTTGAAAGTTTTTAGTATTGTCGAATATTGCTTTTTTGAATTGATACTTCAAGTGTACTATTTATACAAATGTGTGCTTTTGAATAGGTTCAGAAAACAGGTATCCTAAATAAATCCCAACGTTAAGATTATTTCAGAAATAATGTTTTAATTTTTTTTATCGCGCTCTGTGTAGTTTTAGTAACAGTAAAACATACGTGAAATGTTAATGATTTGAAAAAAAAAAAAGTTAAAATAATAATGTTTCTTACATAATATCAAATACCACTTTATTTTGTATGTCCGTCTTATAATAATTAAAAAAATAGAGTGTGATGACAACGTTTTGAAAAAGGTAATAAAAATAAGATCTTGTATTAAAAGTCTCAAAATAAACGTACTATATATTTTTAGAACGGTCTTGCGGAAGTTATTCTATGATAATGAACTTTTTATAAGTAAAATATCATTTTATTTCTTCTAAAACTTACGGAGTTAGGACACTTTTTTTAAATAGCACTGTGTTTTATGACTTTTAATTGTTTTCCGGCATTGGAAACGCATCTCACCCTTTTAAGAAACAGAATGTTGAAAATTCATATAATCAGACTATCACAATTCCGTAAGCTTTGTTCATAAATATATATTTTTAAATATTCTTCGTGGAATGAAAGTGTTGGAGTGATTTAAGCCTGTGATCAAATTAGTTGACGATTTATTTTAAGATCACAGAACATGAAGGAAGCAAAAGTACAGTTAATTTTGTCACATATAAGTTATACATAAAAGTTCAGTAAAATGATATAGATTAAATATATTTGGGCAAGCTGATTTGGAAAATAAATTAATTTGAGAATATCTGTTAATAATTGCTAAATTTAGATTCCTTAATTTTAATTGTTTCACAGATGAGAGCATTATGTTTTGTAGTTTTAAGAAAAGAGCTTGCCTTATGAGCAAAATTTTAATTATCTAACATTGATGTATATCTATATGCAATACAAATTAAAGAAAAGTGATCATCGCATTTTGTCTAAAAGAATAATACTTAAATAATTAACAATAAATTTATTTACATATTTATAAGGACAATATATATAAAGTTATGAGAAAATTAAAAATATTACAATTATTATTGATTTGGAATTTGGCTAACATTTATATCCACAATAATATTTTAGTAAGTTTTGTCATTACGTATTCTAATATTTTATCGAAATACATCACCACGGACATCAGTACAATGGATACGATTTAAAATTTAATTTGTAAATTTAATTTTAGAAAATTCGTATAATTATTTTTTATCCATAACTTCCTGGGCAAAAAACACCCGTACATTTAATATTTATTTTTTATTTGCATATGAAATATGCACACAATAAGATATAGTTAATTTCATACTTTTTACATCAAATGACTCTTGACGGTTTGCTCCCAGAAATGGTACACAGTAGCCTCCAAAGAAGCACACTTTTTAGATTATAAAGCTCTCAGTCTTTTTTTTTTGTGTGTGTGTAAGAAGAATAATTTCTCTTTCTCTTGCTAACCTTATTAGGCTGGAGAAAGGTGCTGAAATTTAGACAAAGAGTCGACTTGCTATCGGCGACAAGTTTTTTTTTACAATTAATACACGAAAGAATCATTTTAGAACTCATAGCATAGAATGCTAGTTCTTAACTGACTTCATGAAGGGCGAGTTTTCTCTGACTGATAGCACTTAATACTTTTTTAGAACTCATCTATTTTTGTTATCCACAAAAATAATTTTCTTACAAGGAAACACCCCTAATTATGCTTCAGATTCAGGCTCACTCTGAGTGGCTAACTTGATTTGAATTGGACATTTACAGACTTTTTCTTAAATTTGCCGGTTTTTAAAACCGCAGAGCTCTTCCTTGTCATAGCCACGTGCTCTGTTGCTGTGCATTCTCAGGAGCTGATCTTCCACCTGGTAAACATCCCATAAATATTTGTTGAGTGTGTCGTAAATTCAATTAGTATCCACTTGTAAATTGTATTTCTTTCCCATTGTGAAATGTGGACTTTCGTCGCGACACCCTCGTAAAATTTTATGATTTAGACATCTGCCTGTTTAAAGGGAAAAAAAGAACATACTACAACAGATTAGGTTATACAAATACATATATAGCAATTAAATCATTGGCATATTTCGCTAAATAATTTTTTTGCCATTATTTTGATATGAAATTTATTGCTTAACGTTAATTCTATGCTTCAAATTTTGTAAAGTTTATTTTTATAGAGTTTTATAAATAAAATGATGGGTTTGAACTTTCAACACATCAGGGTCCTCAGAACAGCGCTCTGAGGCTCTACCACTGAGCTAAAAAGAACGATATCCCAACTCGGCATTTCTCACTCTTATATATGACGGACTGGCTGCAGCCGCAGAAAAAGATGGAAATGTCATCAGGAACATGCAAATTTCTGCGGCAAACATGAGACGACAATACAAAAACCCAGCATACGGCAACACATAGTTAATTTTTAATTCATTTTCAGCAGTAAATTACGCCTGCAGGATAAAAATTCACTGTTATATTTTACCTGTGTACTTTCTTCCAGTACCAGAGTACTTATGTACCAGAGTATTTTCTTCTTGTAAAGATAGAAGAAAATAATAAATGGGACAGGGGAATTTTTAAAACTACCTTGGTCCGTCCCAATGAAAAAAAGTTTTAATTATCAAAAAATTATGTTAATCCTTTAATTATATAGCTATATAAGTCAAATAAATCGAGTTACGTGAGGGAGTTATGGCTACTACACAACAATTTAAATTTGGAAAAACAACAAAATTTTGCTGGAATTCCAAACTTATTGTAAAATTAAAAAAAACAGATTTTGTTAATTCAAGTAAAATTGATGAAATTTTGTTAACATTTTGTAAGAGTGTTAACAATATTTTTTTGTTCAAGCAACAAAACCAATTTTTTTATTTCAATTAAATTTTTGCTAAAACAACGAAAATGTACTCAACAAAACATGTTTTATTGTTTTAATCAATTCCTTTTTCTGGGTGTATATATTTTAATATTCTAATATCATTTTAAATTTTGAGTCAAATTTTAACTCCATAATTATTTTTAGATGCTATTAAAAAGTGCAATGGACACACGTAAGCATTTGGTAAATTCTTTTAGGAGTTTAGACAGCAATAAAGCAAAGGAAATATTAAAAATAAGGGGTGAAAGAAGATCAATAAATTGAAAATGTTTAACTATTGTAACTCATTAGAAAATGTTTATAAAATCTAACTTCAAATGAATTTTATAATGTACATTTAGAACATCCAAATTATCTTATTTCAGGATCTAGATGCGAGTTACGTAAACACGTTTTTATTATTATATAATAGCGAAATCAAAAGACTACTGTAGTGATCATGATAAACAAATTCTTGTAATAGATTTTGACTCAATGAATAATAGTTTATCCTGATACAATTTTTTTTTCAAGATTTCATATAAGAGTCTTGATCACATAAAAAAAAACATGCATGCATAAAATTTGCAAATCATTGACTAATAAGACTGCTATTGAATGTTTAGTGAATTTCAGTAATGTACTGATAAAATAAAAATATTTAAAGAAGCACAGAAAATAATTTAAAATTAGATGAATTAAAAAATATATATGTTTTATATTAATTAATAAGCATATTCATATACAAAAGGAATAAGCTGAAATTAAAAGATAAAGATAATAATAAATAATAACGAAATTAGTTATATATCAAAAATAAGGACGTATTATTTTTTCCTACTCGCATAAAGTTCCTTTGTAGACAAATATTGCTTATATATAATTAAAAATTCATATGATAAAATATTGAGAGGTAAAGTAAACTACATAATGATCAGATAAACAAGCACAATCACACTCATTGCAGTTAACGACTAAATACTTTATCTAGACAAATGAATCGAAAGATATTGTCGATGAAACACGTGATATAAAAATGAAATCATATCTTGCAAATAAGTAATAGAAATTAGATAATGTTTCTAAAATAATTTATTTCTGTTGGTATCTGGTCGAAAATCAACCTTTTGCTGAGGGAAAGCTTTCAAAGTTTTTTAAATTAACGCAATTGTTGTAATCCCTGCTTTTAAATGCCGGTAAAGCATTCACAGGCTTTTACACAGTAATTTCTCCTATTTTTTACTGCATAGCAATGGCTTGAATAAACAGATACAAGAACATCCATCCCAGGGATAAGACAATGGCGAACAAAATATCTACATACCACGCATTTGCATTGATGTAGAAATATTCTTTCTGTAAAATGTGTTTAGTATGTATTATTCGCAAATCCATTCGATGCTGAAACGTGAATTTCAATTAGACGTCGAAAATAGCATTCCCATTAAACACTGAAACAATATAGTAATTATAATATGTCTATAGCAGAAAATAGTTATCTAATAAATGTCTAAATGAGAAATATCAGATATACATCTAGATGTTTAATGTTATGCAAACTAAAAGGCGTTCTGATCTTTTTAGATGCATTTAGACGTTAAAATGTCCTATTTTCGCAACTGGGATTTGGTTCAAAGTTTTATTTTTGTTGCCAAAATTACTGATATATGATAGAGCTTGTACGAGATTACGGAGGGTTTAATAATAATATTGCAAAAAATAAAGTCTGTCAATTTTGTTTCTGAATATTTTAATTCTGTGCATTGTCTCAATGCTAATGTCTCAATGTTGGTCTCCAACTTGAATTTATATAAAAGAACTTCCTTTTTTTAAAATTTAATTCCTTTTTAGCTCACAGGATATCAAAGCCTGAGAGCTTATGCGCCCGCCGGTTCTGTACGTACGTATGTATGTATGTATGTATGTATGTACGTAACGCGATAACTCTTCATAGAAATATCCGTTTACCTTCAAATTTTGTTTATAGGTTCACTGTGTTAAGGCGCTTCCCTGATTAGTTTTCGGGATTGAATGGTTAAGTATAAAGGGGGGGAACGGGGGGCTAATCCCCCCCTTAATTTATATAAATGTGTTTTCCATGCAGAATTATTCCGTTTTCCTTCAAATTTTGTTTATAGGTTCACTGTGTTAAGGCGCTTCCCTGATTAGTTTTCGGGATTGATTGGTTAAGTATAAAGGGGGGGAACGGGGGGCTAATCCCCCCTTAATTTATATAAATGTGTTTTTCATGCAGAATTATTCCGTTTTCCTTCAAATTTTGTTTACAGGTTCACTGTGTTAAGGCGCTTCCCTGATTAGTTTTCGGGATTGATTGGTTAAGTATAAAGGGGGGGGGGAACGGGGGGCTAATCCCCCCCTTAATTTATATAAATGGGTTTTTCATGCAGAATTATCCCATTTGCTTCAAAATTTGTTTATACGTTCATTGGGTTAAGACGCTTCCCTGATTGGTTTTCGGGATTGATTGGTTAAGTATAAAGGGGGGGGGTATTCCCCCCTAATTTAGATAAATGGGTTTTTCATGCAGAATTATCCGATTTTCTTCAAATTTTGTATATATATTCATTGTAATTAGAGACTTCCCTGATTATTTTAAGGGGTTCATTAGTTAACTATGAGGGGGGGGGGGTAACGGGGGGATGACCCCCCTTAATATATTGTTGATTTCTTTATTTTTCTCTTATTTCAGATTCTTTGAAATAAGAGTATATTATACAATTAGTGTGAATAGCCTGTGAGCTCAATGCCCTCAGTTTAACTGGGCAGTTTTCTGTTTTATTTAATAAAATATTCCAAAGAGATCTGAGCTTTTGTTTTCGCTTGAATATGTTTCATCTGATTAGGAATTTACTATCTGGGGTTATATTAGATTTTTATTATGTATATTTGTTAAATACAATTTCTCAAATTGTTTTAATAGAACTGTGTGTTTTTGTGGAATTTTGAAATCGATTTGGAAATTAATATATTAAATACCATTTGTGCAAAAACATTTTAACAATCTGAAACGTAACACAATGAAAAATCAAGAAAATAGTTTGATTTGATTCTATTGTAAATAATTTGCGTATAGAGTTTGTTGAATAAATTTTATTTTACCAGACATGTGCAAATATATAATATAGAAATTAGCAAAAAAATTTTTCTATAGAAACATGCTATGTCCAAATATGTTATTAAAGACTATTTACAATCTTTTTATAAGATGATGTATTAGTTATGTAACGATCAAACGTTTACTGCACTAATTTTAATTCGAATAATAAAATAAAAAAAAAATATCAGGAAAAATATTGTAAACGAAATTTAATTTTGAAAATGTCAGATATAAGATGTAGAAAAGTAGCACAGAAAAGCCTATGATCAATATATTTAATTTTTTATATTTATTTATTTCCAATTAAGAAAACGAAAAAGAAAAGAAAAGAAATAGAAAAAAGTAAACATGTCCAGCTTCAGAATTTTCAATGTAACAAGTTAATATTCTCTTGATAAAATATTGATTTCTGACATAATGTATTGGGTCTTATTTTGATTCCTTTTAAGTACCTTATAATTCACCATATTACTTGTGTCAAAAGTGTGCATCATACACCGGAATGAACTATTAAATTGTATCAAAATAACAATTATAGCTCCAGATCTGCAACGATAGATTAGGAAACCCAATTCATACTTATATTACACATGTCAAATTCTAAGTCTGAAACAATTTCATGCTAGTTTGATAAAATCAATTCATTATCATTTAATGCATTTGATAATATTTCGATTCACTATTTAAATTAGTATATATAAGTACAAAGAAATAGACATTCCTTTTTTCAATAAAAGTTCAAAGGTCTTTTTTTGAAAAAAGATGTTTGAGAGTTTCCCTTTTAGCGTGATATACTTTTCTCTAAACCTTTATATTATACAAAAAAAAGAAGAAATATATGATTATAATGAAACAAAAGATTTGAAAAATACAAATTTTGCTTCAAATCAAGGAATATTTTTCCTTAGAAATGTATGAAACTTTTGGAGAAATAATCAAATAAGTTATTTTTATCTAAAACTATTTCGCAGTGACAATTTCACATTTCCATAGTTATTTATTATCTTTTATATGAAAACTTTCTTATTTTTACAGTCTTTTTTATTTATCTAGTGTAATTTATGAAAAATTTCATTTCGAAGAATTGCATAAAATTTAAAGCAATATAAAAATTAAAATTTTTTCAGAAAATTACAAAATTAAGAATTTTTTAAAACAAATAATGATCTTGCTTCTTTTATTTTTCCATAAAAGAAAAAAAAAAGGAAAAAGAATGTAAATGTTCAATGGTTTTCTTTTATACATCTATTTCGCAATGTCGTACAAAATAATTTTTAATTTCATCTTCATGCGTTTTTTTTTTTTAAATATTTTGTTACTTGCCGTATATACTCGCGTATAAGTCGAGGAATTTCTGACAATTTTTAGCAAGGAAATTGGGGTAGTATACGGTAGTCAACTAAAACAACAAAATAAAACTTCAAATACTGATAAAATTCTGACTTTTTATGAGTAAGAATAATAAAATAATATTTAAAATATATAAATAATAATAATTTTCCATAAAAAATATTTCATTGATTTGTTTTTGTTTACTTACCACGTTTTCGCATTGGCGAATCTCTTCTATCATACGGAGTACGCGTTTATCTCCGATCTTTTCTTCGGACATGAAACGTATCTTAAGCCTAAAGTAGGGTAAAGATTGACGGTCACAATTCAGCATATTTTTAGCAAGACACAACACGGTTACATTTGCACTGCAGCATTCTGCTGCGTTTATTTAAAAAAACACAAACATTTTACTTACAAGCAATAAAACATGATGCTACATTTCAAAAAATTATTGTCCTCCGAATTTTCGAACAGTTCCGTAAATTCGGCTGCAGTCATTTTTTTATCGGATTTATAAATATCTTCTGCCTCCAATTCTAGTTCACTGCTTGAAGTTGACGAATCGTCCAAAATAAAATCTTCACTGCCCTCCATCGCATTACTAATGCAGAATTTTTAAAAGGATTTCGCTATGACATCTTTTGATATAGAGTCCCACGATTCTTTTATCCACTGGACGACTGTAACAATGTCTACTTTTTTAAAGTTACCTGCTTTGTTTTTTTGAATTTCATCAGATGTCATCCATTCCATCCATTTTCTTCGAAGGTTAACTTTGAAAGGTTTGTTTGACATCAAGTGGTTGAAGGATTGATGGAATTATAGTACAGTGGAAAATTATTTATCTATATGAAAACTAATTATGTGATGCTGAGAATGTGTCTAAATTTATTTTCATAAAATTATTCTGAATTCCAATATAGACTATTTTAGAAAAATCAAAATTTCGGAAAATATTCTAATTTTTTTTCATTGAATATTCATTAAGCTAAAATGGTTATTCTGCTTGAAAATATTTAGTATTTAAACAGTTGGACAGTTTGTGATTCTTGATTATACTGTTAATTTTTTTTTTACCTGGATTGAACCAAACTTGGTGTTTAAGTAGCTGCAACAATTAAATGTTGAAATCTCGTTCGAACATTTGAAGCTCCGGTTGAATTAGCTCCAAATGTTAGAGCGAAATTGCACCAATTTATGGTTTCAACAATTTCAGCACCAAATTTGGTCAACCAAGGAAAACATTTTTATTACCTGTGTACATAAGTGCATTATTATATGTAAAGTTTTTAAAAATACAGAGTATATTATTTCCCAATATCATTTTGCATAATTATAATTTACAGTAATATTTATTCAATTAACTGCGAAACTCTCAACTAATTAATTAGAAAATGTATTAATAAAAAATATTGTATACATTTTGTATTTTGTTCAGAAAACATTAAAGATTAATAAAGAATACAGATCGTTTTTGCTTATGTACAAACAGATTTCTCAAACAGTTAATTGTATAATAAATATGTGTATATTTATTATACTGAAACAATAATAAATCAAATCTTTCAAACATATTTTTAACACATACCTAAAAAAAAGTAATAATACGATCGAAACATATTTAAATATTTAATTTAACTTAATGACATTGTTGAATTTAGCTCCATATTTTTTGAGGATATTCACTTCATTATTTTGAATTAGATATATATATATTTTTTAAAAGAATTTTTTAATTGAATATTTTATGATCACAAGTCTTAGATAAAGCATAATGAAAGGATATTCGATTAAAAATCTACAACGTTGCCTGGTAAATGGAAGATAAATTATTGTAATAATGTTAATAATAATAAAATTATTTACCTAATTTTTGTAATTTGTATGAATATTATTTTTATCAACATTCACACGATATTTTAATATTACTTTGAAATATATAGGAATGTTCTTGAATAAAATTAAAATTGATCGAAATTAATGACTGGTTGCATTGAATTGAAAGACTAGTCAGTTCTAGAAAATATTAAAAACTCATAAAATATAAAGTATCATGTCTTTTTAATGTCAGTAAACGTACATGTCTTTTTAAAATAATTATTAGAAGAACTCCACTGTTCTCTAAATATAAGTTACAGAAGAAAGGGGCACGTATAAATAATTTAATTTCGTATTTTAATATGTATACAACCCTTATAAGAATAACGCCATACTAAAAATTTTAATTGGTATATCCTTTGAAATAGGAAGTGCGTCTATATAAACAGTGGCTTAAGACATAATCACCACAAAATCTATTTTTAAACACATGGTATATACTTACAATTACTCTATATTAAATGTTTCAGCATTTACACATGCATCGGCTAAATGTGTGACTCTTATAGACAACATTTAAATTTAATAATGCATAGAATGACTGGTTGATTTCCCAAAAGTATATATATTCCACCAGACACAGATGTTAAAAAGGTTAAATATTTTATCCTTTCCAAGGCGGTTTGCCAGTTAATACTCAAGGGAAAATCATTCCCTTGACAGTTTTTTCCAACAATTTTTATTTGAAACAAAATTATAGGGATTTTCTGTATAGTGTTAACAGTCCTTACTACAACGTATTGAAAAAAAATCTAGAACGGAAACTATGGATATGGAGATGAAATTGTAGCTGATTCATTATATCAGACGCTACAGTTTTATTGAAATAATACGTTAAAATATGATGTGTTGGAATACGTCGTAAAAATATTCTACTTAATGTCTTTAAAGCTATATTATTCAGCGTATAGTTTTGAACATTAGGAAGTGGCTTATTGCATCTAATAATGGTATAGTGGGTGATCGGTTAACGTACAGATCGGTTAATGAACACTTTCGCAAGAGATTTTTATGTTCGGATAACGAACGCATGTTCGGTTAAGGAACCCCTCACAAAACAAACCCTAAAAGAAGCAATTTTCAGATTTGCGGAGCCGTATTTAATTTGCTCTATTATTAACTTAGAGTACATTTTAACAGTTGTTTATAGCTTAATTAATTCATGGGCTGCAGGGGGCTTGGGCCCCAAATTAGAATGAACAGATTAAAAACACTAATTTTAATATTTTGTGTCCATTTTAAGAAATATTTTTAATTGGAAATTAATTATTTTAATTTAAATTTAGTTCCTAAAGGCTCTAGTTCCTTCTTGAACTTTATTGGGCCCGGCAGTAAACACGATCTTTGAGAGAACTAATGGAGTTTATATAGGTCAAAGTGATAAATTGATATGATTTAATGCTGTAGTCAATAAATGTTATGCTAAAAGTTTTTACAAAAAGCATATCAGATTTTTTAAGTACAACACGACACGGACAAATCCATAAAAATACGATCTGTTCATTTTATATACGAACTTATATTAACTCTATTAAAAATGGAAGATTGAAAACTCCAGAAAATAAGATTTTGTCAAAAATGTAATGCACCACAAACTCAAAAAAAGCCTGCCTGAAGAAAGGGCAAGACTGTATGTGTGTAAAGTATGTTTTATTATTATTACATTTAAATAAATTTATATTAATTTATATACATTATTTAACCCTTAAGAACGAATTAAATGAATTCCCATAAAAATCTATACTAAATCTATGATGAGTTAACGAACAAATCAATTAGCGAACATTGTTTTGGAACGGATTAAGTTCGTTAACAGATCACCCACTGAATTTCACGTTTTTAACGTTGATAATTTTTAGCTATAGTTACCGCTATTTTTTTACATGTAATTTGACACACTTTTATATTATCGAAAGTATGTATTATGAAATCATAATATAAATATAATAAATATAAATACGTGTTATGTATAATGCAACATCGATGATTTTAAAAATATTTTGAGGCATTTTTTCAATTAATATTTTCGTTACATTATTAACATACTTGATATTACATTGAACATTACTCAAATACTTGAAGTACAGTTTTATTTTATATACATATTATATTAATCCATTAACGCTCAGTGTTTCTCATTTGAGGACAGTTATCATACACTATTTTCGAAAAGGATTTTTTCCTTTCGAAGGAACTAATTCTGGTATGCCATGGTAGATGGATGCAAAATCAACCTTTTCTAACTGATCATTCAACGGGCAGGTGTTTATGGAACTTTTGGGCTCCATTTGTATTTCGAAGATTTTGCAAACATGTGGAATGCTTTCAATTTATTATTATTATATGATCCATTTGCCTAGTAAGGAAAACCATTCTCTAAATTATTTTTAATTATATGCTTGTTCTATCTTCAATTATATTTGTGTTTTATTATTCGGTTTTTGTTTTACTAAAAAATTGCATTACATTTCGCTTTCCTCGTTTGAGGATGCTGTGCTTTTGGCCAAACCTTTTCTTTCGAATCCACCTTTTGTGTTATGTTTGGGCGTAATTTGTATAAAATGTATGGAAATCTGTAATAATACATAGTTTTCGTAATTTCTTTGGTATTTAAATATAAAGAAAGATTCATTATTATATTTACGTTAATAAACAATATTTCATATGTGTAATATTTTTTTTTTTACATTTTAAAGTCTCAATAAATCTTTCATCAATTGTTGATTAGCGAACTGATGAAGAACATTTTGACGATTACATCAATGACATAGATAAAGTGGCTGATATTGCCGGTACTGCAAAATTTCATTTAAGAAATGATTGTGAGTTATTTTGGACACTAATTTGGCAATTATATTATATGCAAATCAATAAGATTTTGTTATACATTATAGACTATCTGTTCAAACAGCGAATACTATTATTTAATCTTTATGTGGGTACATCCCTTTCAAAAATAAAGGGGAACCATCCATTAGGAAGCGAAGTTCTACTAAAAATTTTGGAACTTTTTGAGAAACATTCAAATTGTGTCACATTTTTGATAAGTTATTTAACAGCTATGAATAATAAAATATGTTAACAAATTCTGAATATAAGGCTTGTGGTATTATCGAGTATCTAGCACTGCAAAGTGTCCATTAACATGCGTGAACGAAGTGGAAAAAGAAGCTAGTACGACTATCGATTCAATGAAGAAAATGAAATTCTTATACTTAGATAAAATGACGCCAAAGCTGTCAGAACAGGAATTTATTTTGAGAAAATAAATAGATCGGTGGTGCAAGAGCATTGCCAGTTTAGGATAAAGAAAAAAAATATCTGTTCCAAGATCATCTATAGGGTAAACTGACAGTACATTTATGAGAAGTCGATCAGCATGACTGGTATTTAGAAAAACTCTCAATATCAATAAGGGGATAGGAATGTTTCTTCTTAAATTGGTGCTTGGTTTCTGGAATGATAGACAGGTCCATTATAAATTCATATTTGTTGTATAAATTAACTCATGAATAAAATAAACAACATTAATTAAAGATATTCCGCCGCAAAATCGCAGTGACCTATTTCAAAGTTGGAGTAAGATCCGTTCCAAAGTAGGCTGTCCAATCACTGCGTCAGCGTCAACAAAAATGTGTAAGGTGTACACTACGATAACAATGGCCATTTGTTTGTAAAAGATATAAGCAAAAAAGATGTCAGCAGGAAGGCTGTAATGCTAAACCTCGTGATTATTGTGTAAAAATGCATTGAAACACAGTGCATCGCTTACTTTCCTATATTTCATACCAAATATATATGTTTATTATAAATACTTTCGATTTAATTTACGTTAATTCTCATCATTACGTTACCTGTACAAATATATGCAGTGTTTATTATTATTGTTTCTGTTACTGTTTTTTTTTACTTACAATTAAAATTTCAACATTTCTGTGTTTTTTTACGCCCAACGTCCTCAAATGAGTGCGGGCTGTAATTTAAATTTATATATGGGAGATTTCTTAAATTTCGCATTTAACTTACTTAGGTTTACTTATTTACTTAAATACAGGATGTGTCTGGAATACTTCAACAAACTTAGGGGGATGGTATTAGTCATCAAGACGAAAAAAATGGGGTCTTAAATGACGTTTAAAGAGTGAAAATCGCAAAACTAATAAACATATCAAAAATTTTCATGCTGCATTTCTGCAGAACTGGCTAGTCGCGCGAAGCTGGTTTTCCTTTCACTTTGTGCATATCCCGTCAGAAAGAGATAACAAAAACGTGAAGAATGCCAAACAAATCTGTGAGCAGGAATCCACGTATGCAAATTTTCCATCTTCTTAGAACAGACCAATAAACGAAATTTTGCAGCAAACATGCGTAGTAAGTACACGAACCGCCAACAACGATGGGTAGTATCATTGTGAAAACGATTTGTTCGTGCTTTTAGTAGGAATGGCTACCTATTCCAATAACAAAATGGCTGGTATGAATATGGAGTACGGCGAAACTGCAGGAAATGGCCACTTATCTCAGAAGTTGTATGAAGAACGATTTCCGGCAAGGCGTTCTCCTTATCATAGTGCTTTCTCAGGAATTGATCGATTCCTACGGGAAACTGGGTCTTTCCATGCAAGATCCTGCGATAGAGGACGAAACCGCCATGTGCGCACTGCAGAAAGGGAAGAACGAGTGCTGCAGTCGTTTACGGACTTGCCGACTACCAGTACGCGAACAGTTTCAGCGGAACTGGATGTCTCTTACATGTCAGTGTGGAGAGTTCTACGTAATGAACGGATGCACCCTTTTCACATACAGAAGGTGTAAGCACTTGACGAAAATGACTATCCTCATCGTCTGGAATTAGTACGCTGGGCAACGGATCAAATGAGGAATGATGCATAATTTACCCCCAAAGTGCTATTTACAGATGAGGCTACATTTTCCCGAGATGGCATGATTAACATGCACGATGCGCATATTTGCTCGACAGAGAATTCTCACACCATTGTCCCACTGAGTAACCTGGTGGGCCCATACTTGCTGCCTGACCGTCTCAATGGTCCAGCTTACCTGAGTTTCATGTGGAATATCCTACCAGGTTTGCTTTCTGCTACAAAAGCAGCGTGCAGCAACAAATTTGCTACATGCACGATTGTGCTCCGCCTCATTTTTCTGTGGACATGCGTAACCACATTGATGGAGTTTATCTGGCAAAATGTATTGGACGTGGTGGCCCTGTTGCTTGACCTCCGCGCTCGACGAACCTTAACCCTTTGGATTTCTTCTTCTGGGGGCAGATTAATGCCTTCATTTATGAGACGCTAGTAGAAACGTCAGAAGAAGTAGTAGTGCGTATAGTGACCGCTGCAGGAGAAATCCTGGAAACTCCCGGAATCTTAGAGGGTGTTTGCCAGTCGTTCCTCCGTAGAACGAATAATGTCCGCAGTCGACATTTTAAACAATTTTTGTAAAATATTTATTTTCTCTGGACATCACGAGCTGTGTTGTACCTATTCTGTGCAATAAATAATTTTCTGGAGTGTTTCTTTTTTGTCTCAGTTTGTCCATTTCCAGACGCATTTTCTCGATTTTCTTCCTTTAAACGTTATTTGCGACCTCATGTTCTATTACATTTTGTGTTCGTCTTCATGAGTACTATCATCCCTCTAAGTTTGTTGAAGCATTTCAGATACGTATATGACAAGCAATAAAATATAGGGTAAGTCAAAATGAATATAGCGATTACAAAGGGCTATAACTATTTAATGGAAAATTATTTATAGATAAAACTAACACAGAATATAGACGGAACTTCAAAATTTTGTATACATACGTCATAGATGTTCTATGTGACTTCCGTTAGTCACATGGACAACAACTAGGCGGTAGTCCATTTCACGCCATACATTCTGAAGCATTTGTTCAGTCACCGACGCAAGCGCATTACAAATGCGTAATTTGAGTTCTTTAATTGTTTTGAGCATGGGAGGCACATACCTTTCACATAATCTTTCACATAACCCCATAGATCGGTCGAAGTGGAGATGCCGACGATGTCTTCTGCAACGGAGATCTCCGGACTTGACACCCTGCGATTTTTTTCTATGGGGTTATGTAAAATGACGTATGTTCCTCCCATGCCCAAAACAATTGAAGAACTCAATGTACGCATTTGTAATGCGATTGCGTCGGTGATTGAACAAATGCTTCAGAATGTATGGCGTGAAATGGACTATCGCCTAGATGTTGTCCGTGTGACCAAGAGAAGTCACTTAGAACATCTAATACGTATGTATACAAAATTTTGAAGTTCCGTCTACATTCTGTGTTAATCTTATCGACAAATTCTCTTCCATTAATTAATTATAGCCGTTTGTAATCGCTATATTCATTTTGACTTACCCTGTATTTCAATTAGAATTAATTTGGGTGTTAATGTGTTAATACATTTTTTTGTGCGTGTGACCAATTAAATTTTTGGATACTCTATATATTACATGGATTGTTCTAAATTAACGTAAAAGGAAATTCAATTTATGTTACTAAGCATAGTTATCTTCGTAGAAGCTTGGTCGGTTTCGTTAAATTTAATGATGCTAATTATTTAACGTATCAAATGTATCCGACTTAATAAATAATTATACTATATGACGTCAAAGATCTTATAGTATTACAAATACTTGCAGCTGACCAAAATTCGATCGAAGTGCTTATAATGTAGTATACTTAATTGTGCCACAAACATATAATCAATTGAATCCAAATTTGACAGTGAAGCGTTATCCAGAAATTATTCATCTATTAGAATTATTGAACAATTAGTTTAATTTGCTTTATAAATATATTGTAAATATTTTAATATGTACATATAAATGTGTATACGCAAATCAAATACAGCATATTACAAAATCCTTTGATCATTTAAAACTTTCTATAATCCCTTATAAACTAATTTATCAAAGACAAAAATAATTATTTTTGGTAGTTTATATCATATACCATAGCAGCCAACTCTTCGGCATTCTACAAAAATCTTATATCATGTTATCTTAAGTTTCTTATCTAAACGCCGAAATCAACAATTAAGAAATGCAGGAATTTCTATTACATTTTAGTGGTAACAGAAAAGAGTAAAACTTGGCAGCTATGCATACAGTTATTACATTTCTAAAAATTAACAATATTTGCTTAAATTGTATTTAATATCATTTGTATTTCTTAAAGTAAGACATTTTGTATTACACATATAAAAGAAAGTTTTTAAAGATGAATATTGAATACAGCAATAAATGTACAGATATAGCAAATGTAACATTAATTCGTTTATATTAAACTATTTGCAAGGGGAAACCAATATTGTTGTACTTTCGTACGTAGATGTACCACATGTTTAATAAATGTATTCATAATCTGCGATAGTTACATTTAACTAAGTTCCATTTTAAAGAAATATTTTTTTTTCGGAAAAATACATTATGTACATCAAATGACATGCGATAAAACTAAAGTTTTCATTAAGAAACTTTTGATCATACTGAACGAATAGTAAAAGTTTTAGAATCTTTGAAAGTGAAAGATACGAAAGGGGCATTCCCAACTTCTCACTAGGGATGGCCTCGCACTGCCAGATCGGGATTTTGACGAGAGTGGTGTCGTTGGTAAGCTCTTACTATGGGGATCAAAGAAATGGATACAACTACCAGTCTTAATGCAACTAGTGAAGAGTTATAGGTCGATGTATTTCTGTCCTTTATTGTTTTCTCCAGGTCATTAGATATTCAAGAAAGACACCCTGTGTGGTAGAAAAGAGAGTTGGCGGATTACAGAGATTACAGAGAAGACAGTTTATGCTTGGTGGTAAAAGTAACTTCATGGATGGTAGTGCATTTCTGAATAGAAAAGTCTGTAAGTTATACACAATGAGATGTGTGTTTCGCAGTTTTCACAGGTGTTATTAGTTAAGTTAAAGCATGCCTATTTAACTGATCGAAAGACAGGATCCGGGTGTCTAATTACAGCTTTATGAAAGCCATACCGACACATACCATTGAAGGTGGACGAGGGGAATTGGTTGTAGGATACCTTATGCAATTTTATTATGCTTTCTCTAGTGGTCAAATAGACGAAATGTTGTTACAATGACAAAATGTCTTCTGTTTCTTACTAGCGGGAGCATGTAACCTTCACCAACTTCCCATTGGCATCAACAGGTTACATAACTGTGCTGGAAGTTGTCTTTTCTACCACGCAGCGTGTCTTTCCTGCGTAGCTAGTAACCTGGAGAAAGCAATAAATAACAGAAATACATCGACCTATAACTTTTCAGCAGTTGCATTCGGACGAGTAATTTTCTACAATATATATTTCCTTGATCCCCATGGTAAGAGCTTTACAAAGATTTTTCCTCTTCTAACGATTACCACTCTCTACAAAATCACGATCTGGCATTTGGGAACATTCCCTAGTCAGATTATACTCAAACTCGCAAAAGGACACAGCAGAAATCCACTCGCACCCGCATTGATAATTGTATCCGCTCTGGATTACTGAATCACCCACACCAGAAGCACCACACATTAATTCTACTAACTTGTATTCATCGCCTACTGGTTTACTTACAATGCACCGATCTACTCATCTGTTAATTAATGCTGTTAATTAACCAAGTGTCTATTCATCTGTTAATTAACGCAAGGATATAGCAGCTACATTTGTTATGTACATATACAATGTATGGTTTAAGTGTGCAATTTTATACAGATTATTTCTTCTAATCTACATGCATACACATTCTCACTCGTTGATACAAACCCCGACATTTTGGAGGCACCGGCGAGATGATTTGTGAAAAACGAATCTCAGTAAGGATTAAACCACATCTCCATCTCAGGTAAGTATAATTTCTTATTACTATCAGGTTGTCCTTGTTTCTTTGAAACACTAACTACACCATTATTGCAATGATGGGCAAAAAGAACGAAAAAGCTGCAGACGATGCAGAAAAGGCCGCTATAAATTTACGTGGCAGAACTAAATCTGCTTTAACTGAAATTACAAATTTCATTAAAAATACTGATCAAATATTCCAAAAAAATTATTTTTGCAATACATTGAAAAAATGTGAAACAATTTATTCTGATTTTGATAAAGCAGATGCGCAATTACCTTTAGAATCTTCCGAAATGGAAGAACTTGATAAAAAATATTACGAAAACAAAATGAAACTGCAAATAGAACTTGGAAATTTTTCTGTTATATGCATGCACAGTATAATACATTAAATAATCAAATTTCTATAATTAATGCAACTATTGCAAATAATTTCAAATTACTTAGATTGAATACTAAGCAATTTATGGACGAAAATTTTAAGAATTAGATGTATATCTTTAGTATATAATAATGGCAGCATAGCAAACATAAAAAAAAAAATCAGTATTTAAGAGGATTATTGGGTGAAGAGACTGCCTCTATTTTAAAACATACTCCGATTTAAGAAGACAGTTAATTAGAAGCATGGGAGAAATTACTGTCAAGATATGATAAGAAAAAACAGATTGTTTTTTCTCTTATCAAAACATTCATAGATCAATTGCCTATTACTCATTCTAACTTATTTAATATACGCAATATTGCAGCACTTCTGACGAAGTGATTAGAGGTCTTAAATCAACTGGTCCAACAGCAGCTGACAGGGATATTTGGTTGATTTATTCAATACATTTAATACTGGAAAAAGTTGATTATAAAACTCAGGAAGAATGGACACAGTATTCCGTTAAAGCGAAATTCCCGTCTTTTGATAATTTCATTCAATTTATTAATGACCGATATTTATCTCTTGAGGTGTATAACTAAAATGTGTGTGGTAAATATAAGGTAGAAAAGCAATTTAATTTTCATAAAACTTCTCCTGATAACAGTATCAAATATTGTTTGTGTAAAACTAACCACTTACTTTTGAAATGTACTAAATTTAAAGAGCTAAATGTCACAGATAGACAGCAGTTTGTTTGGCAATAAAACTTTTGCACTAATTGTTCATCCGATAAACATTATTCAGCTCAATGTAATTCAACGTTCACTTGTCATCATTGCAAATCTAGGCTTCACACAAGTTTATGTGATAATAAACTACAGAATAACGCAATTCAGACACCATTTTGATTCCCAATGAAAGTAAACGAGGAATTGGCACTTCAATAAATACAGTACAAACATTTTTTTGAACTTTTATCAACTGCTAGCGTATATATTAATGATTGTATGGGTAAGAATTATATTTTAAGAGTCATGTTAGATACCGCGTTTGAATCCACATTCGTCTCAGAATCATGTATTAAATTATTGGGTATTAATAGAAAAAATCCTAGGTTTCCCGTAAAAGGTTTATCAAATACAGATATTGTAGTTACAAAAGGTTGCGTAATACTTAATCTGCTCTCAATTCATAGCACCATGTAACACAATTTTTGTTTCTGGATAATCAATATCATTTTCTAATTAGATCTATCGTAAAAACATGAAAGAACTTCACTTTCCTGCAAAAACATTGTTTTGTGGGCAAGACAAATTTTCGGGTTTATCTTTATTTAAAGACAAAAAGGGAACATTATATTTAAAATCAATAGTATATTTTTACCAGAATTCTATAAATTGATGACAAAGATCCTACAAATGTGTAGTTTTGCAAGATTTGCAAGTGTAGGTCATATCATTTTCACGAATAAGTCCCCAAATATAGTCCCCCGTCAAGTGTTCATTGTACGTTCTTTGGTAGCGACGTTCAAAATGTTGCATGTCCTGAAGAAAGCGCTATCCTTGCTGCTCGGAATAGGTGTTCTCTCTCAAATCGTGTTCTCTTTGAAGCTATCAAGGTGGACATCAAGGATATGTACTTTGAGTGACACTCTGCAGCCCATTTTGCTGTACTTTTTAACCAGAGTCTCAATCAATTCAACATAGTTCTCAGCTTTATGATTTCCAAGTAAGCCTGTAACTACTTTAACAAAACTGATCCATACCTCATTCTCTTTTGCTTTGAGAAGCTTGGGAAACACTTGACACTTTATTTGAGGTTCAACGATAACACCAGCTTTAACTTTTGCTTCGGAAATTGTTTGGTAACAGAAGTTGTAGATGCTTGAATGCTGCAGATTCCTTGTCCAGCGCTGCCACAAATTGCTTCATCAGTCCCAGTTTTATGTGCAAAGGTGGCATTAGTTCCTTTCGAGGGTCTACAAGTGGCTCCCATTTAATGTTGTGCTTCCTTACAGTGAACTATTTACGTTTACAGTAATATCGTTTATGTTAGTCTGCTTTAGTGTCCCTGCTATCCCACAGACAGTGATGGCATGGAAACTTAGTAAAGTCTCCAATAACTTCCCAACCATATTCTTCATATTTCAATGCATTTATCAACCTCTTCTCATTGCGGTACTCTTCTTTAAGCTGTGCTGAATAGGCAAGGGGAATAGATGGAAACTGGTTACCGGAATGGAGTAATACTGCTTTCAGACTCTTTGATGAACTGTCTATGAAGAACCACCACTCACTAGGATGAAGAGGGATTCCAATGTTCTCAAACAAACCAGTTACATCATGATTATATCAGAGTTAATCTTGCAGTAAATGTAGAAAAAATGTTATGCCGCTTCCTCTGAGTCGACACTTTGACACTTTCACCAGTATCATCTAAAAAGTTCCATTGCTTCAGTCTAGATGTTAAGAGCTCAGCATCGGACTTTGTAAGACCAAGGTTCCTGATCAAAACATTAAGGTACTTTTGGTTGGGATAGTATGGTTTGTTTTCATTGGTTCCACCTTCAACACTGTAGTTAGGGTCACCAAAATCTTCCGCACTTTCCGAGCTGTCGTCAACAGTTTCATCTCCCTGTGGAGGGTTGGGAACAGAAAGTTCAGGGCCATATGGCACAGGAGCAATGGATGATGGAATGTTGGTATAAATGACTGCAGGTATCAGTCCGTCGTTTAGAAGGGTCCACCATACAGAAGTAGAAGTTCGTAGAATGGTCCGAGGGTTCTCGCCAAATTCTCGGAACAAATTCCAAGCTCTAACCTATTCCCACCAAACTAAGTTTGGAGTAGATATAGTGGACAAGATGTGCACATTGTATTCGTTCTCCAAGGAGAATGAAAAATGGTATATGTTTTTTTTTTTTTTTTTTTTTTTTTTTTTTTTTTTCATTGCTCAATATTTCAGTAATCAAGCGTCAGGTTCTATTTTTTGGCAATGGAGTTGAAGCAATCAAAAGATTAGTATTTAAAAAACGACTTGGAAAACAACTGCTTGATTAACAGCTTCTGAAAAGGGCTGCAATCAGCTGTCTGCCAATATTCATTGCTGTGCGTAATAAATAAATTGTTCCAAGGAAAAAAATACCCTAAAAAAAAAAAGTTAATAACAGCAAAGGCAATGATAATTCTTCCCGTAGAAGATGCAAACTTTGCCAAAAACAATAGAAAACTCACTTCGCTAGATATTCATGAAAAAAATGTGGTTCATACTTGCTTTTGCAGCCCTGTGTAATTATTTCTTCTGATGAATGTGGCAGTGAATCAAACAGGTAAAATGAAGACAAGGTCAGAATTTTTTTTGTAATCCACTAACCTAGATTTATTGATAAAACTAATTGTTTTTACTATCATGAAACTTTAAATATGGATTTTTGCGTTCATAACTCTCATGTGTATGTTAATATGTTAATTCTTTTGTAAACCATAAAATATATTCATAATATTAAAATATCTGATTTAATGTTATTTGTTTCCACTTTAAATTGTGTTTTTTTATCTACTTTATTTACCATGTTAACAATATAAACTGCTGTATAGCGCGACCACACTTGTTTTAAAAAAATACGACTAGCACAGTGTTGTTAAACATCACCTCTACATTCAGAATTTTGTTCCTCTACAAATATCTGAATATGTTTACAGGTTTTAAATACATAAATATTTTCAGTTCACTTTGTTTATTTTTGAAGCATGTTCAAGTTCACTACTTACAGATAAGTAAAAAATCACAAAATTGAGTTAAAACAAAGTATAATAAATTCAAAATACATCTTTAACATTTTAAAATACTTTATTGAAAACTAACATACACATATTTTTTGCAAGAAAGAAATTATTAATATTTCATCCACATAGGTTATATGCAATATGTACGGGTACTTTAAAAATTCACATATTTCTTAAAAGGATCATACATGTACTGCAACTGGAACACAAGTGAGTAAAACTTAAAGGAGATGGGTAAATTACCATTGAATTTCGGCTGTCAGCAAGTTCATTTTTTTAGAGATATTTTGATTATTTTGATAAAATTTATGATCTATATTTGCTCGTTCTATCATTTACTTTTGTCTGAGTATTCTTTAAACATTTAATGCAGTATATGGAACATAGGATTTGTTTCACATATTTTAATGTATTTTGACATATATAAAATGAATTTTTATTTATATCGATAAATAACTGTTGAAATCATTAAAATCAGTTCTCAGTCAGATTGAAGTAAATGTTATAAAACCGTAGTTATATCCCTTTTACATGTGTTGTGATATATATAAAAAATATTATTGTTAATTTATCATTATCATTCGTTTGTCACATACGTAAAAGTTTTTTTTTTTTTTTTTTTTTTTGTAAAATGAATAAAAAAAGTAAAAATCAAATTGAATTTTATTCCACTTTAAGAAATTCGCCCCTGAAGAGATTAAATACGACTTGTGGACACTCAACAGTATATCCACCTTGAGTTACAGCAGATATAACTTTATTCCATAACAGATCACCTGGGGCTCTAGATGGATATAAAGAACATAGAAAATAAGTTTCAGGAAACGAATTTCAGAAAAATCTGGAATGTTATAGTTGGATGTGTAGCTAAGAAAATGCTGACTGAAGTTGGAAATAAAAGTTTAAATAGCCAGAGTTCTGCCGATTTTGAAAGAAATATAGAGAAAATATGATTTCAAGTAAAAATAAGTTCCACATGCTAAAATAATATTTATTTGCCGATTTCAGATTTTTTTAAAGCTTTTTAAACTATAAAAATAAAAATAAAGTGTCGTTAAAATGTCTTTACTTTATGAAGGTAATGGGTCTATCTCATTCTGTTATATGTTGTTTCTAGAGAGTTAGGAAGGGGGAGGTGGGTGTGAAACATGATGCCATGTAGGATGCGGTTTGTTCTCTAGGGTGTAGTGGCACAAGGACCCTTAATTCATATGCTGCGGCTATAGCATAAGATATGAATAGGTTGAAATTATGGCATGGTGTCTACCATTACTGGTTGTATATGTGTTGTAGTATTTGTCAGTTTGTTCACGCGCACTAATAAACGACCATTACGATTAAATAGACGGGTCGGTTAATATGTGTATAATCAAACTTATTTTTACCCATAAATTCTCCATGGTATATAACAATATAATGTTTTCACTGGAAATATTTTAATATTCAGAGAATTTTTTTTATCGTTTTAACAGGTATATTTATGGTATATAGGCATTTCAAATATTTATCTTAAGTATATTTATTAACAAAACTTTTCTATGAATTTTCCTATGGACACTTTGAATTAGACTAATGAAAAATAAGTAACAAATACGGTATATAGGGCTATTTGAAAGGTCGTTTTGACATAAAAAATTTGAAATTATGTATCGACACTTTTTATAAAGCAATGGACATTTATGCTGAAATTGGGGATAATTGTAAATGTCGCACTTTTGTAGTGTGTGTTTGTCTGCTTTTTATTAATGAAAAATTATACGTTCAATGTATTATGGTAATAAATATAGTCTAAAGTTGACTTCGAACTGTGTATAATTGGAAATTTAATTAACTGTCAAGACAGTGCTGTATGTTTTAAATTTAAACTGTTTTCTACAATTTCGTTCCAAAGTTTGATTTTATAGGTGTAGATAAAAATTAAAGTAAAAAAAGCATGTCAAAATGTCTTTAAAAGCATAATATTATGCTTGAATTAAATTATTTAGGATATAAATCTGATTATTTTTAATGAATTCTAGTTCTATTAGTTTTGCATAGAACTTCATTAAACAATATTTTCAAAATTTAATACCGGAACGTCTTATTCAGATTAGTAATTTTATATCGATAAAAGAGATTTTTCTTTATAAAATAAAAAAATGCATTTATACATTTTCATTTATGGGGAGTTTTGACTAAAATTACTTTTGACATACTTTAACATTCTTTTTGAAAATTCTATTTTAAAAAAAAACCTTTAAAACGATTTTTTATAGTATTTAAATGAAAACATAAATCAATTTGTATGCGGAGTTTACATAAAAAATTCAACAAGAGAGTAAAAGGATATATACACATAATTGTGACAAGAAGTTAATGGAGAATTTCTAGTAAAATTTCGATTTGAAATATTATATATGTCAATAAAAAAGTGACAATTTTCTTTAAATATTTTACTGCATTGTAGCAGTTCTATCTTAACAAAAATAAATCAAAAGAAATTTAAAACTATAAAGCTTTTTTATTAAAAAAAAATAAAGAAATACAAAACATAATACTCTAAAGAAATTTATGTATATGGTTATGTAAGTTTTTAATGACGTCTACATATTATTTTACTAATTGAAGAAGAAATATTTTGTCCTTTTAAAACCTATATGAACAATGTACATGACAAATTAACCAATAAATTCAAATTATTAACTTTGAAATTGTTGTATAAAAAGTTTTTTATATTGTTTAAATATATTTTATTGTTGTTTATATTAATTGTTTGATTTATAAATGGAAATAAAGAATATTATCTTTATGCTCTCGGTGTTTTTTTTAGTAGCCTTAAATAACATTCATACATAAGAAATAATTCATGCTTTTGAATAAATATGAAACCATCTGTTATCATTCTTGATCTCTCCGTCATAAAAAGAATAAGTGTATAATTTCACTAATATTTTAAACAGAGTATATATATTTATAAATATATTCTGTCATCATTCATGATAACTACGTATATAACTGAAACGCCATACGCTAATGTAAAAGACGTATGACTTTTCGGAGAAAGCTCTTAACTAATCCATCATGTCCTCTAAAATAACTTTTATCTATGATATAAACTCATAAAGTGTATGCCTTCATTTAATGAACTTTTATTATTATTGCATTTAAGAAAAGAGCTTTAAAATACACTTTGGGAATAACATTATATCATGCAGTTTTCTAGTTAAAAAATTCGAAGATAACACATTTGATTTAATTAACTTGAAAAACGAATTTGAATCAAACTGTTAGAATCTGTAAGGGATATTTAAAAGAATTAAATATGTCCATTATGTGTTAGTATAATCTTCTGAAAATTATGTAATACTAAAATAAGCAATCCAACACAGAAAAGTTTTTGCAAAATAAACGCATAAAAATGGTAAGATTTATATATATATATATATATATATATATATATATTGTTTTGTGCTTGTAAAACAGTACACTTTTAAAAATATGTATTTTACATTTAACGCTAGCTATAATTTGTTTAGTAAGAAACAAATATTGCGAATTATATATATATATATACTGTTAGCATTTACCTCCACAGATGTTATTGTATCCAAATTGCTTATTTATTATGACCTTGGAAATTAGTGTTACATGCATTACTTTCTATAGTTTTCACGTTTCACTAAGTCTTACTAACAAATATCAATTTTTAATCTAAATACGTTTTCCGTAAAGATGAAAAAACACTTTATTCTTTACCAGTTGGCGATACGTGGGAAATATAAATTTTAACAGTATTAAAAATAAGGTAGGAATGAAGATTATGTTGATGAAATATACCTGACAAAACTTTTTTAAATGATAAACTTTTTAAATTTTTATTCGATAATTGGGTCTTATAAGATATATTTAGAAAAAAATTATATATCCAAACTACTGACGGTGTTCAAAAGTAAAATATCCATTCTTCTACGATAAAAACATTTCCAGTTGTGATAATCGAAAATTTATGAAATTTAGAAGCTTTTCGGCACTAAATACAGATAGAGGACTTTTTAGTTTCGTTATACTCCAAAATTTTATAAAGTATCCTAACACGATAAGTTGTGGCTGCAGAATAATGCAATTTTCATTGTTGTGCTTGTGAGAACACAAAATAATATTGGCAAATTACTACGTGGCAAATTTTCTGAGAAAAATGTGATTTCTTTTTCTTTAACGACAAAATTACGAAACTTTGACAAGCCTTATGTTATAAACCTCAAACTCACATGACAATTTGTTAATTTTTATGGTTCCATACTTAAAAAGTTAAAACTGAACGACTATAAAGTCATTCGTGTGTCTGTCAGTCCGTCTATCACAGTCATTTTTAGCGAACATTATGGAACGTGGAAAATTAAAAATTGACAGAGATATAAAGCCTATTGACACACATATTTAGAGATTATTAATCACTGACAAATGTTTTTTGGAAAAAAATTAAGGGTTCACGTAAGTTTCTTGATTTTGCTTTCTTTGTATATCGTGTGGGGTATCGTTCGAAATATCTCCTAACATCGAATACATAAATATATTTGTTTTAATTTTAGGTATAATATTTTCAGAGATCTGTTGAAAAATCTACTGCAAAAATATGTCCTCCCCCCTTTTTATGAGTCTACAGAAAATAAAGGGTAGTTTATTTAAACCTTGCAGGAAAACCATTGTGGTTATCCTAGGTCGCATAGTTTTTTAGGAAATCGCCTTTTCCGTTACACAAAAATATACACTGCGAACGCTCAGCTCAGGATTTGGAGGGAGGTGTCTTCACGAGGTACCTATCCACACGGAATCATCAAAGGATTGTCGATAATGATTTTCGAAAGAATTGTCAGTAATTTGGCAGCGTCGTTGCAACTTTGCGACCTCCTTTTGAAGCACGCTCGGTACAATGCTAAGTTTTAACTTTTTAAAAGTTTTTTGTTTTAGGAAAGGCTAATCATAGTGATAAATAGATGAAGCTTTCCATTCCAATTTAATTAAAGTATTGAAGATTATTATTGAAAAATTATTCGTAGAATAATTCCAAGTAATATAGGTGTTATTATTCTTTTATTAACGATTTTTTGTAGCATTAGTTAGTCATTAATAAATTTATTGTACGGAACCATTTGTGAGCGAGTAAAAATCGCACTTGACTTGAATCTTTAAAATGCGAACAGACTTATTTGATATCCTATATATTTATATATTAAATCATAGCACAAAATCGAATAATACACACTTTCTGAAAAATGTTTAAGCACAAATCGGAATAATAAAAAGGCAAAATTAAAGTTATATAATTTTAAACCTAATGAATAAGAATATTTTGATGGCTATTAATTTGTTTTTACTTTGCTTTTTTATTTGTTTTTACAGACTTTATTAAATATATAATTGAAAATTTGACATTAAGTGCGTTACATACAACAGTATTTTCAATTATTTTCAAACAAAAAAGCTAACGGAAAATGTAGTTAATGACAATTGATTTTAATTGTGATAAATCTAAGTGAACATCTGGCTGCGACACACATTTATTAACATTATCTTTTGGAAGAGCATCAGACAAAGACGAAAATAATGTTAATAAGTATTCAAGTAAAAACAGTTTTAAAAAGAAAACTCATTTATAAGCATTCAAATTTCATCTTAAAAATTACACCTAATTTTTTTAACTGCAATTCATTTTTTCTACACAAAACTTCCGTTACATTAATTTTCATGGGCACTTCACTCGTTTATGAAAAAAGCATTGTGTTTTTTACGTTTTACTTGAAAACGCAAATGATTTTTTTTTAAACGTAATCGTAAATTAATTATTATTAAACAATTAATTGATAAAAGTAAGTGTATTTTTTAAAAATATATTACAGTTTTAATAGTTTTAATGTTTTATATATATATATTACTTTTTAGTATTTAAAATGTTTCATTGTTGCAGTTTCACAGCCATTTGGCATATTTTAGCGAGCGTTTATTGACGCATAATTAAATCCATTGTTGTTTCAACTCGTATACAATTATAGGAGTTACACACAATATTTGGTGATTTGTCACCTGTGGCGGGCTATCAAAAAATTACCTTAAAATTAATGTATTAATTTATTGTTATGTTCTAAAGATATTAAAATGTATTGTTAGCGGTAACATACCTGTGAACGTATTTTTTATTATTCTAGCATATCACGGAGTGTGTTAAAAGTCGATTACAAAATTCCATCTTTACATTTTTAAAAAAAATCTATAATTTTTATAATAATGCACTTTATTATAACATATTTTAATTAATCCCCTTTGAAATTTCATTGCATATTATGAAATTTGAATTTTTTTTGCATTATTTAATCAGGAAAATGTCAAACTTAATAATGCAATTAGAAATGTTTTAAAAATTAATGTATGCTGTATTTAAAAAAAGAAAAAAAAAGAGTACATTGCAGATTTCTGTTGATAAGATTATTACTATAGATTTAATAATATATTATTTGCCACGGAATAAAATATCTCATTTTTTTAAAATTAAAATTTTACGTCTCAACATAAAATTATTTCTATTAATGTCAGTTTATGTACTGTTTTTCAGCATTTTCTTAATCTAAATCGTCGTTTTACTATCAGAATAAATCCTATGGGGTGTATTTCGAGAAAATTCAATTAAGGGGTCATTTTGGGTCACCATTGGTCAGGGTCAAACTAATTGTATCTGAAAAACGGTTCAAACGGTTTTGACTACATTTTGCATCCTACCATTTCCGGGCACGAGAAGACTATTGGGCTTGGTCACAAGTTCGAGAAGTTTTGATTAGTGGGCCATTTTGAGTCAATCTAGTTTTATCTTCAAAACGGTTCAGATGATTTGAACTAATTTTTGTATCCTATGAGTTTCGGACACGAAAAAATCATTGGGCTAAGTCAAATGTCTGAGAAAATTCGATTAGTGGGTAATTTTTGGGTCCCTGTGTGTGAAGCTAATTTTATCTAAAAAACGGCTCACACTATTTAGACTAAATTTTGCATCCTATGGTTTTTGAGCACGATAAGAATATTGGGCTAGTTCACATGTTCGGCAAAATTTGATTAGTGGGTTATTATGGGTCAAGCTATTTTTATCTTTAAAATGACTCAGAGGATTTGAACTAAATTTAGTATCCTACAGTTTTAGGGAACAAGAAGAATATTGAGCTAGGTCACATGTTCAAGAAATTTCGATTAGTGGGTCATTTTGGTCATGGGTTATTATGGGTCAAGCTATTTTTATCTTGAAAATGGCTCAAACGATTTGAACTAAATCTTGTATCCTACGGTTTTTGGGCACGAGAAAATCATTGGGCATTGCGAGAAAATCTAATTAGTGGGTCACTTTTGGGTCCCTGTGGGTCAATCTAATTCTATCTAAAAAACGGCTCAGACTATTTTGACTAAATTGTATATCCTACGGGTTTCGGGCACGAGAAGTCAATTGGGCTTGGTCACATGTTCGTAAAAATTTGATTAGAGGGTTATTCTGGTCATGGGTCATGATATTTGAATTCAAAGTTAATTTTGACTGAGCACAGCTCGGACTGTCCTGCTCGTTTTCCCCTTATGTGAAAGATCGATTGATCTGTATTGTTTCGTCTTCTCCGGGTCATCGTAACTGATTTTACAGGTGGATCCATTTGATTAGCATCAGTGATTTCGAAAAACTATAATTCCAATGAAATTTATATTTACACATAGATATTGAAGACGAATGGTAACATTAATAAATTATTACATTCAAAAAGTTAATGGTGAAAAGTGAATGATTATATTGAAAATTACTTTATATTTAAAAATATATTTTTAAAAGATGATATTTAAAATGATCTTCAAATCTTTTTTGTTAGCCGGGCATACATTTCGAAAAAGATATTTCTTCCCTCGCTAAAGTCAGCTTCTAAGTTTTGCGCATAAAATGTAAAAGCAATGCTTTGACACTGAAATAATATTGTTTTGTCTATGGTACTTATTATTACTGTTTTTTTTTTTATAAATTAAATGAGTGAACAGCATTTATTTTATTTTCTAATATATGTATTTGATGTATGTATTTTAAATTAAAATTCTGTATTTTAAATAAAATGAGTGAATGGGTTAAAATTTAATAAATGATGACGGATTTTGGCAATGTACACAATAATTGGCAATTTATCACCTTCGCCTGTCTATCATAAATGTATCTGATTTTCATATAGTCTCAGAAAGAAATCGTTTTTTTTTTTAAACTTTATAGTACTGCTGGAGATAGCGACATTTTTTTTAAATTAAACTTTTAATACAAGCTAATTTTCTACCCGTAAGGCATGGTGACGTCACGGCGACGTCACTGTGAAGTCACACTGTGACTTTGTGACCGTCGTCGTGACGTCACGTGACGTCGATGTGAAGTCATTGTGACGTAAATGCGAGGTCGTTATGGCCGATTTCAAGGCTTTCTGTGACCTCACAATGTGACTACTTTGTGAAGTCACCGTGCGACTTAAATGTGAAAAATGTGACGAATCTGCATCGGATAGGGTGACCAGATTTTACCCGAATCCTATACGGATTGTTCGGATCAAAATTTTTTTATGGTTCAAGTTTGTGACGTTTGTGACGACACTGCACCGGGTCGGGTGACCAGATTTTACCCGAATCCAATCCAGAAACTTCGGATCGATCTTTTTGGATTTGTTTGGTTACAGAATAGATTTGGATTAGTTGTCGTGTGACCTGATTTTCGTGAACCCGATCTGACCCGAGTCGGGTATAATGTTTTTACTGTAAGTCTTGTTTGGAATAGAATCTTACATACGACCGAGTAACCACATTTTATCAGAAATTGTGTTACGATACAATTTCTGATGTCGGCTCGGATCTAGAGTCATACACGAATCCGGTTATATACTTCTTGAACATGATTGAATGTCAACTTGAACATAAATGATGGTTGACTGAAACTATATTTTGATTCAACACGTATTCTTACCCTAACCCAGCAACAACAACAACAAAAAATCTGTAAGCCCACAACCCGACCGAACCTGATAAATGATTTCGCATAGATTCGGATAACAAGATTTCACCAAATACGGATAAGATCGACGATAAGGATTGGATCGGCAATCATTTTTATTGATGCAACTCGTATTCAAATTAAAACTTTGCATCTGATTGAGAAACCGGTTAACACGAAACTTTCTGACACATTTATGAACAAACTTTTAAACGCATGGCACTTGCATGCCTGATTATTAAAACTATTTGGAATGAATAGCGTTTTCCATTTTTAGATAAATGTAATACTTAAGATCAATGTCGGTCACGTTTTACCCGTTTCTGACGCTGCGCGTCAGAAATTTGGTTCAAAACACCGACTTTGATAGTGTTTTCTGAAACATCATCTGCCGTTACGAAAAAATGGATAACGCCATTCGATTATATATAGGGTAGATGTGCCAGTAATGGACACCCTTAAGGAATTTCTTTAACAATTATTTTTTAATTAATAGTTATAATTGTTGTATTCAACATTTTTTAATATTATATTACTCTACCAACAATATTTAACCATGCTCATAGTCACATTTCCCAATGTGAATCTAAATTTAATTGTAAATAACAGAAATAAATCAAAACACCCTAAATTCCAGTAATGGACACCTCACAAAAAGTAATAGATAATTGATATTATGATTGCATTTAAAACTAGAATTTAAAGATAGCATATTAATGAAATAAATAAATCTGAATTTTTATTGGTTATTTTTTTATAAACCAAAAACATTGAAGGTGTCCCATTATTGGAAGGCGGTCCATTACTGGCACATCTACCCTATTCTGAATAAGAACACCTGCCAATTTCATGTATTTCCGAATAAAAATGAATTCAGAAATATGCCAGAAATTAGCTATTTTGTATTTGAGAACAACTTTAAAGAAAATATAAGTACACATTTTCAAATAAGCATTCTGAAAAATTTATATTAGGAATCAATTTAAATAATAGATATACCTATTGTGCGATATTATTAAATAATAAACATTGTATCAAGCAGTAAAACAGTTTTCGTTGTAAATGAAATATAGAACTTAAGATCATAAATGCCAAAAAAAAAAATTATATATTTTTTTCTTTACAAATTATTTTATTTATAGTTTTTGATAGAATACTAAATGCAGAACTTAAATATAAATTTTTACAGTAAAAACATTCGATAACACAGCTCGAAAAATTACCTTAACTAAACAGTTATTTTATTGTTTCATCAATATTTATTATTTTTGTGCATCTAACATTGACATATCTCAACAAATAAATTATTCAATGCATTAAATTGTCACTTTTTTTTTCAAATATACCGGAAAATTATTTCTGGAAACCTACACTAGCAACGAAATTATTAAATTGCAAATCAAATATTAATAGTTTTAAAAATTGCAATGTTTTTAATTATGATGAATAACTATGAAAATTGAACTAAGAAACGCAAAATATTAAATAAATTCCTCATTTTATATAACACTTTACATTTAGAATACATATTCTTAGTAAATACAGTTTTTCCAAACAATCTATTTTAAAAAATATAAAACATTAAAGATAAAATTTAATACAAGTGATTTTTTAAAAGAAAATTTAAACAACTTAACTTTTAAATAATGCACTATTAAATGTACTAGTACTAAACATGCACTATTAACAAAACTGCGAAGACATTAAAAGTTACCTGCTGATCTATAGATAAAGGGGTTATGATGGAATGCTCCTTATCTGCTTCCATTTCATTGAAAAATTAGAATGTAAATCCACTACAATTATTTTCAAATTATTCCAGCAGAAGCGATGTGTTCATAGATCTGAGAAATCAAATATCACCCAGGCCTTATGAACACACCCGGCTAGACACAGTGAGATGTTAAAATGGATGGTTTACTTTAAAATGGAGATTGTTCACTTTAAAACGTTAATTTACTTACATAGTATAAATCTACAAACTTCAAAGAACCCAACACACGCTAATCCTAGCTTCGAATGAGAAAAAGTCGTCTGCCTTCAATATGCGCACGCAGCATTCTTTAAACACAACAAAATAACAGCTAGCAGATGTTTCCAACTTTTACCGCAAATGATATAGGAAGAAAATAATTTAAATAAAGACATTTCAAAACCTTTATAATTTATATGGCTGAAAAATGAACTTCTAATGATGCTATAATATTCTTTTTTTATATGAGAGAGTTTTTTTTTCTTAAAAATAAGCTGTGAAAATTTACATTTTTATATATTTTTTAATCCATTGCATTTGCTTTAGTCGTCAAAAGTAAAGATAAATTTTAAATAATAATTGATTTAATAGGCTTTATAAAGTAATTTCGATATAAATTTAAATTGCAATCAACTTTCCTAAGTACAAATTTTTCATTTTTTACACTCTATCGAAAAGAGCAATATATTTAATAGAGGTGACATCTTACTAAGCACTGGCCAGTTTTGGATAAATTGCTATAGGAATGACATATACTTTATAACATGTTTTTAATTCATTTTTGCTCGGAAATACACGAAATTGGCTCGTGTTTTGTTCAGAAACTATGTTATTGAAAAACCTTTTCCATTTTTTGTTAAAAGCAGAAGATCTTTCAGAAAAGAATGTCAAAGTCGGCGTTTTGATTTGAATATCTGACGTGACAGTGAAAGACAGGAGAAGAACTGGTCGTCACGTGACACGAATTGCTTATAACTCGATAAATAACTAAATTTCTATTTAAGGATTTTTACCTTTGTATTATATAGTATATTTTGTTAAATTTCATGAAAATGGTAATGAAAATTGTAAAAAATTATCTGCCTCATATATGTAGACAGATATTTATTTATTATTTTATTTTGGAAATACTCAATATATTTAAATAGTGTGTGACAGTATTTTTATTAATGATTTAGGTACATGACATAATTCAAATATATATTTTATGAGTTTTTTTTTTCAAATTCACTCTCCGATCACACCGTGAAGTCACAGAGTGTTGGCATTTTGGTCATAGGTTTTACGTGACTTATGTGACTTGCAGTGACGTCATTGCAACGTCACAAAAATTTTTAAAACTGTCAAAAAGTAATTTTCTTTATGTTATAAGATGTTCTAAAGTTTATTTTAAGTTTTCTTTAGATCTCCAAGACGTTCACAATTTGGTCACAGTGTGTCGTTACAAAGTGGTGGCATTTTGGTCACAGATGTGACGTGACGTACGTGACTCACATTGACGTCACAATGACGTCACTGTGACTGTGCATGCTATGCGGGTAATATGTAATTTATCTTACATAATAAAAAAAATGATATCCGCTGTCGCGACTGTGATGGATATGGTCTTGCAGGCTGAAAAACACCCTGTCAAAGAGAAATGAAGGAAACGCCGATTACGGAAGCTTACCGCTGGTCGAGATAATAGCTTCCATTTTTTTGTTAACAGGTAATATTTTTAAAACATTTCAAATTATTTTGTTTTTAAAGAATGCCTCTGCTGGGCATGGGTTCGTAAGCATAGCACTTAGAATACAGTGTTTCCGAGTATTAGAACATAACTGAATTCAAATAATAAAATAAATATTATAAAAACAATTGAACTATATATCGTGGATTTTGTTTTTGACTCAAATACGTATTGGTAATAGCTAACTGAAGTAAATTAATACATCAGAATTAATAATAAACCCTAAACTATGCCTGCGTAATTTTTTTTATATTTAATTTCTGGTATAAGCAAAGTAGGTTTCAAATTTAATCAAATTTAGGAGAGCTATTTGTAATTTTCAAAAATAGATAGGTGAAAAGACAAAAAGATAGCTTTCAGTATGATAACGTATTTTCTTTTCTTTATTTTTTTTTTCTTGTTTTGTCTATTTACAACATTTTTTTTTTTTTTTTTTTTTTTTTTTTTTTTTTTTTTTTTTTTTAATAATTTCTGAATTTCTCTTTACCCGTGTCTTTGAAACTATATAACGAAAAAGAAAGTGTACTACTAAAGAGAGAAAAATACATTTTGGAATTTTTTATATTTTGTCTAAATAGCCATTGAATTTATTGTAAAATGAAATTAACAGATAAAAGAACACTAGTTTATTGATTTGAAGCATTTAGATTGAAATGAAAAATATTTTATTTTAAAACTAGATGTGTAATAATTTTCTTTCTGTTCAAGCATTAGCTAATAGTATTAAAATTAGTAAAATTCTGTGTTGTGTAAAAATATTTATATATATATTTTTACATATTTATATTTCCGTATTTCAATCATATTT
Organism: Maratus michaelseni; assembly: GCA_963931845.1. NCBI lineage: Eukaryota > Metazoa > Arthropoda > Arachnida > Araneae > Salticidae > Maratus > Maratus michaelseni. The sequence goes on from OZ007593.1 coordinate 305,237,549, forward strand.
ATAATTTTAATTCTTAATATTAACAATACGTAGTGGAATAAGAAAAATAATTTTTGCCTAACATGCATTAATGAAGAACAGTAAAATTACTGGGCAATGCTTTACATGTTTCCGGATAATAATATGTACATAATAATGTCATAATAAATGGAAAGAATTCGTTGATTCGTCATTACATTCGTAATTTACTCTAACGCCGAGAAATGCTTCCGAAAAACTTATTCAATTTAATTAATACATTGACAGCCATGGCACATGCGTACGTGTACTAGAAACATGTTCCGGGTACCATATCACACGATATGTCCCCACATTTTTCAGTGAAAACAATTTATTGCTATGGAACGGTACTATTCATAATTTATTATCATGCTTTAAAAAAGAAAAAAAAAGAACACCGTGTCCTTGCAGGCATGTTTAGTTGTTTCATTTTGGCGTTCAGCGCGTAACAATAACTAAATTTGATATATATTTTTTTTTATTAAAAATGTATAAATTAAGAAACGTTGCTGATATTGAGAATTATGAACCGACTTGATAAAAACTGAAAACCGCTTTGTAATGTCTGCCTCAAAATGCCACTTCGTCACTTTCTCTGGCGGTCAACTTGTTAAGAATGCTGTCGAAACATTTAATTAATTTAAATCGAACAAATGATTGTTAATGAATTTGAATAAAATGTTCTTCTAATTTTAATTACACATAGAAAATGTAATCACATTCTAGTATTGAAGTTATTTACTTTTATCTCTTTTTTGTTATACATACTAAGATGATTTTACACCAAACATTTTAGAATTTTTGGAAATTAAATAGTTGTACAAAGAGTATAAAAGAAAATGTTTCTTGTTTAATTATGCATAATTAATTTATCTACGGTATCTATTTCTTTTATGTTACTTATTTTAATCATACGTTTTTGATTAAGCAATCCCTTAATTGTACAAAATGAAAGACATGACTGCGCTACACTTTGTATTTTTCTTTTACTTTAACTTGATCAAATTCCAGTAAAATTAACTCAAATGAGAGAAAGAAAAAACATTCGATTCACTTGCCAGTATATTAAACAGTTACAAATATATTTTATTTTAGTTTAATAGATCTTCTTTCTATCCCTTTTGTATTATTTCCACAAGAAAAAGTATTGAAATAAAAAAAAAAAAAAACTTGATACTTTTTTTATGTATTTTGGTCATGTTTCATTACTTCATTTTAAGTTTTATTTATTTATTTATATTTATTTATTTTTGCAGAATAAAATATAATATTCTGAATACTTAAATTTCCTTATATAAAAAATGTATACACGTTGAAAAGTTCGGTATTTTTTTTTTAAATAATCCAATAACAACACAATTAAAGTTGGGGTTGACAATTAAAACTTAAACGATATATTCCAATTATTTGGATTATATTGATTTTCTTTGCATTATTTATTTACAGTACAGTACGTAATACTTGTTTAGTTAGTTACATTACACTTACTCTGTTAAAGCTCTAGCATATATCCGAGTTTATAATCATATTATAAATCTTAATTGAAAAGTAATACGTCCTTTTGACATGTTAATTTTTATTACATAGAATAAGTTTATTTCTCAAATGTTATGTATTAAGCATGCCTAGAAAATTTTAATTACAACACAAATATATTTCTTAATTATAGAAGGGTAACAAAATTTATTTAAGGTAAATGTTGCAAAGCTATTTGGCTAGTATTTTAAATAGCATGTTATTTTTAAGTTACACGAAATTATACAGCATATACTGAAAATTTAACAACGCTTTATTTACAAACATTACAAGAAATGTTATGTTTCATGTTATTTTAGGAAATATAACATTTATATAAATTTACAGAGTGTAAAAATCTTCTTGCCTTTTTATAGTTCTCTGTTTAGTGCATTGATGCAATTCTTTTATTTTGAAATTTTCAATGTTAAAATTTTGCTCCGAATGTACTATGGGAAGTACATTTTATACGCTTTTTATGTACCATTTTGATCTGTAACTTTACACTGTAAAAATATTTCGTTAATTTTCAGTTTGTCCAGTAAATTGTACTGTATTTGAACCATTTCCATTCATTGCGGTATAATTATAGTTTTTCTGTGGTACATAAACTTTAAAAATTAAGTATATACTTTAATATCGAACGACATTTATACCGTAATATAAGTGTTTGCAGGTTCATATGGCATATCTACGGCACTGTAAAATAACTATCGTAAAATATCATTATACCCGCAGTACATGTTATTGTAACTGTACTGTGTGAATTTGCGATTTTCGTGTGCTGATAAATGAAATTCATGATTTTTACCCGCCTGTTCGACGAAATTTATAATATTTTCTCCCCCTATAGAGAAAATTCATTTTTTTCTGTGCCGATTGATGAAATTCATGATTTTTGCACATTGATCAACGAAATTCCCGAGTTTGTTCGAGTACAGTATTCCCACGATTCATTAAATTAAAAAATAATGTATATTTATCACTTTAAATGTAAACAGCTATTTTACCGTAAAATAACTGTATGCTAGTAAATAAACGACATATGTACCGCAAATTATTAATTAAATAACCCATGTAGCATTCATTTCCCCCAGTTCCCACCAAGAAAAAATAAACGTTAAATATAAATTCGTCCTATTCAGTAGGACTTGTGCTTGTTTGCGGCTGGGGCATGTCTTTATGCCTCTGAGCAGACATCTCTTATTTCACTGCTGAGGGATTTCCTGTAATTCGTTTGCATTGTCCCTATATTACAAAAGATAATAAAATGTGATATTTAATACGGTATATATACATTTTTCAAGTACTTTTACAGCACATAAACTGTGTATTTGTAATATTATGTCTATGCCACGTATTTAATAGAAAATATATACAGTTACAAATGGTTTTACAGTAAGGTAAAGCCAGGAGAGATGGCGCGGTTGGAGAGATTTCGCACATAGAGGTTCGGGGGAAGGAGTAGAGTGAGCGCGCAGTGACTCCAGGTAGTTGTACAACAGCAGTAGTGGAGTGTCTACTTGAAAGTGCACGTTGATTGTTTTAAGCGTCTAAGATAAAGCATTGCTATTTTGTTTTGTCTCCCCAAAGTAAGTGTTTGAATTTTCATAGAATTTTCATTAGAATTTCTATACAATATCAGTAGTACAAAATATTTTTAACTTAAACGAATTCTCATAAGCTACTAATCTAGACTAACAATGTGAACATCAATGGTTCGTTTTAGTAGCGGCCATGTTTAAATAAAAGGCAGCGCAATCTCTCCTACCGAATATGGAGAGTTTGCGCATCTGCTACTTAGGAGAGATGGCGCATTGTTCCCATTAGTTTCCATGCTAGGAGAGATACGCAGCTTATTGGTAAATTTGCATAAAAAATAAAAAATGAAAATGGACTAATTGTAAGTTAAACGTGTTATCAAGTAACTTAATGTTATATTGTAATCTTATCTGGACTTGCTTTTTCTGATTCTGTATTTTTTTCCCTTTAATTAAAATTTTTTATTAGTTTTTAAAATTATTTCCTTTTTCTTATTCTTAATTCATTAGGTTGAAATATTCACTCCTAATACAATAATATTTGTTCACAAAAACCTTACAACAATGTCATTTAATTGTAATTATTATTGTTAACAATTTAATTGTACTTATTATTAGTAACAATCTCTCCTAACCATGTGCGCAATCACACCAACCCTGTAAGGTCAGATTGCGCAAAATAACTTTCTTGGTTTTAATACAACTGTTCTATTAAATTGCAACATAACAACAAAATAGCAATGGAAATGCATAAAAAACAAATGAAATAAAAATTATTCATGTATACTTTAGCAAAAAATTTATATTTAAAATTTTATTGTTATTCTTTTGAATTGTGCGCATACTCTCCTAGCTTTACCTTATATATACCGTATATACTGTACTCGTAAATACCAATGTGGTATATAGGGTATAAAAATACTTTTTGCGGTATATATGCATTCAAATAATTTAAAGTACATGAATTATTTATCTGAATTGATGTACACGTACAGTTTCAAATTGCCGCCACTATATCTTCCGTAATTTAGCAGATAAATTTTGCAAATGTAGTAAATATAGCAAAATCCATCCACACATTTGTTAAATATATGTTCTTAAAATATATTTAAAATGCTTAAAATGCATTTAACAAAATGTAAATAAAGAGATAAAAAACGGTTTAAATTAAATTTATTTCTAAAATAATGTTACAATGTGTATATAATTATAACTAGTTTGAGAAATATTAGGAAAAATCATAAAGTTTTATAAAGCATCAAGAATTTATGTTCTTTATATTAAGTTTCACACCGAAGTTTGTATTAAGTTATTTATTATCTAATTGTTCATTATAGTGTAACCCAAAATTATCCTGCTGTTAAGATGACACGATCCTATTGCAAATTTCTCTATGAGCTAGAAACAATGATGATTTTTTTCCCCTATTATTTGAAGTTTAAAATGAAGAAAAAAAAAATGTAGGACTTTTTTTTTAAAATTATCTCTTGTATTAAAATATGATTTAAGTAATACATTTTTTTGAAAAATGGACAATGCAGTTAGATAACTTGTAATTTAATAACATTTAATATTTAAAACACCGCACTAGTGTTGAAAAATGTGGGCTAAGAATTGAAAGAAATATCTTCATAAATAAAATTTGTCTTAAATGAATTTATTGTTTTTCAATTTATGTATAGTTAGAACTTTGAATATAACTTTTAAAATTTGAATTAGACAAATTTTAAAATAATTCAGTAAACAATTACGATGTGTAACACTCATTTCTATACAAAATTTGTACTAAAATATATGTACTAGTAACTTACGTATTAATTTATTATAAAAAAAATCGATAATTTATTAGAATAAATAGTCGGTGATGTTTTCATATATAACACATTTATGTTATAATAATCGTTCTATAAAAACAAATTAATTCAATCTAAAAAAATATATACCCAAGAATTTATTTTTTTATGAGGGGTTACAGAAGGTGTAATCCGCTAATTGAAATCCAATAACGATAGAACAAAAAAGTATTCCTCCATTTATTTAAGACAATTTGCTCATTCTTTGCAAATTTGTAATCAATTTATTTTTTCGTGATTTACCACTTATTGCAACGTCAAGTGATTCTATGAAGTGTAACATTTTAATAATTCTTAATTATAGTGTATATTTATAACAAAAAAGCTTTAATTTTAGAAAAACAATTGATTCAATTTTCGTAACTTCATTCAGTTGTCTACGCATTTCTTAATAATCTGAATAATTAGTAATCTGAAATTAAGGCTTGCTATTTAGTTTAACGAATTAAAAAAATATGTATTACTAGTGAATCTATAGAAAAGGTTGATTAAAAAAAACTATTAATTATTTTCCAACCAATGTAATCCTAATCCTAATAATATTATAAATCTGATTGTGTGCAAATGTTAGGCTGAAGCCAGCGTCAAAATGGAGCATTTAATGATCCTGTGTTTTTGCATATAGGTGGATTATAACCCTCTTATGAACATAGGCTGGTTTTTGTTAATTTTATTCAAATATTTTTCTTAATAATTCCAAATTTCGTTATTTTCATAGAGAATAAATGGACATTTTTTCGTATAATATTTTAAAATGGTTAAATTTACTTTACCGTTGCTAATACTTTATCGTTGCCAAAACTAATTAAAAACCCAGAATAATAATTTTTGCTCTACAATTTAGATTCAATTGAAAAATTTTCACGTAAAAAATGAAAATGAAATAAAACAATTAAAGAATTAAAAAGATTAAATAATATTATTAGAAATAAAACGTACTTTTTTTAGTTTTTGATAATAATACAAGGTTTCAATATGCGTAACCATAGGAAACAGGCTAATATGACGTCATACATGGAAAATAAAGCGGATATGCTTTGATTGGTGAAATAAAACGATCTTAGGTTTTTTTTCTTCAATTTTTTTTCTTTTTTTTCTTTTGTATGGTAATAATACGTGGTGTTTTACCGTCTGCGCACGGCTAATATAACTATACCGTATTTTTTATTTAAATTAAAAAAAAAGTAAAAAGAAATTTCAAAAGAAAATGGTTAGCAAATGTCAATAATATGCTCCGCAATATTATCCATGTCGAAAATGATGTCATGGATAGCGAGAAAAAAATATTTTCATTCTTAAAACTAAAAGAAATACCTCGATTACCTAAAAAAAAATGACGAATGTTAATAGTTCCATTTTTGTTGATAAAACCTAAAGATTTAATATTATTTCGTTAAAATAACATAATTTCCCCTATGCAAGTATTGAAATTAATTGCCTGGAAAAGAAAATTAACAAGTATTATGTCATTTAAAACGGATTTCTCTGGGGAAATATATATTTGAAATAATTTTCCGATATGTTTTAAAATGAATGTGAATCAATTCCTTACATTAATAATACAAGGATCATAGTAAGCATATGAAGGAGATGAGTTTCACGCCATATTTATAACGAAAAATTTAAATGTTTTTTTTAATCTATACTGGTTATTAAACATGAGTATCCATTATATACAGATGAGAGTTTTCTGCTAAAAATCACATCATAATTTTAAGAAAAGGAAAATGAACACAAATCTATTATATTAAAATCTGACCGTGTGTTTGTATTTCGAAACTACTCCTAGACTGTCGAACGCATCGCGATTTACTTAATACCGGTTATCATTGATCCGAAGACTTAACTCTCAGAATTAAAAAAAAAAAAAAAATAGATACCAAGATTTTTTTCTTTTTTTTTTAAGTTTCTCTAAAAACGGAAAGTAACATACTCCATATTTGTGTATGAAAAAGGAGAAATAAAACAGATCAGTATATTTTTTACGCCATTTTCTCATTAAAACTGAAAAACAGAATTTATTTTCACTTTGACTAGATAGATGGTGAAAACAAAATCTTGATTTCAATAAATTATCCGAAAAATAAAAACATATTTTCACATATTCAAACTTCATGAATTAATTTATTCGGGAGAACAAAATTTGCCTGTCAACATACTATCATTTAGAAAACAAGATTTGTTTCAGCTATACATTAAACCATGGAGGTAGAATTGAATTTAAAGAAAAGCATATAATAATTCCAATTAATGTTTTTTTGAAGGATGGCTGTTAAAACGTTTCACAAAGGCGTTAACAGTAAAATATTTCATCAGCTAAAATTCACAGTTGTTTTTATCCAATTCGTCTATTTCCACGATATTATTTGGCCCTCCTTTTTGCATTGGTTGCAATTTCATTTTCACGATTATTATGTACAAAATTTCACTTTTTTAAGACTGAGTTATGTCAAGGTCCCTATAACAAAAAATACCGTAAAAAATACCGCAAGTAACTCCTATGAAATGTGATAAAGAGTTAGTTAATTATTAACGTTTTTAATTATCGGGAGTGAAATATTTTGCTTAATTAATGTATTTATTATTATTTTAATGTTGCGTGAACGAAGTCACGGGTAACAGCTAGTAATATTATAAATCTGATTGTGTGCAAATGTTAGAATGAAGCCAGCGTCAAAATGGAACATTTAATGATCCTGTATCTTTGCATATAGGCTGATTATAACCCTCAAATGAACATAGGCTGGTTTTTGTTTATTTTATTCAAAAATGTTTCTTAATAATTCAAAATTTCTTTATTTTCATAGAGAATAAATGGATTTTTTTTTCATAAAATTTAACCATTTTACCTCATCGTTCCTAGGGCTTTAATCGTTGCCAATAAATAAAAACGCGGAAAAATATTTTTTTCGCAATAATTAATTTTCAATTGAAAGGTTTTCACGTGTAAAAGGAAAATTAAAAAGAATTCAAAAGAAGATAAATTTCCGTGACATTTTAAACAAAAATATGGAGTATGTGTTATTATACATGAAGTATGAATATTGGTTACGTTGAGAAGATATTTTCTGTCAGAAACTGCATTATAATTAGAAGGAAAAATGCACATTAATTATACTATTAAGAAAATATTTCGCTGGACCATAGAACTATGAAAAGGATCCTCTTTGACTTGAACAAATATGACGTCATAAATAAAACATGTATTTTCAAATATTCGTAATATTACAAGGAGCATGAATATCAGTGTATAATACAAGTATATACATAATGGACGTTAGACGTAAGATGAATAACTGAAATATATTTTTTATATATATTGATTAATAATAAGCTTGAATATCAGTTACCTACAGATGTGAGTTTTCTGATAAAATTCCCTTTATGATTGCCAAGAAAAGAAAATTAACAAGAATGATATCATTGAAAGAGATTTCTCTGGGATCAAAGTGACGTCATATTTCAAATAAAACGGGATTTTTCAAATATGTTTCAAATGGAGCATGAATCAATTTCATACATTAATAATTACAGAGTACAGTGAAAGAATAGAGAGGCTGACAAATCGGTGAAAAAATAGAGAACCGTCAAATCGGCTTGCAATATGAAGCCGGTTATCACTCAAATCATTAGGCCCAAGGGCTGACTTCATTGGACGGGGAGAGGTTTTCAAAGCAAGTCGTCAGTTGTTTGGGCCAACTGTAGTGTTGCATTTTCAGCATCACGCTAAACATAAATATTTCATATCTATTGATTCTCTGAACTCTGTGATTAATAATACAAGCATCAGTAAGATTATTAGGAAAAGAAAATTGAACACGTCTATTATTTTAAAATCTGACTGTCTGTTTGTATTTCGCAACTACTACTCTTAATGAAATGCGATTTACTTAACACCATCATTGATCTAAGGATGTCATATAAACTCTCAGAATTTAAAATTTTAAATTAAATTCCGAGATATTATTATTATTATTATTATTATTATTATTATTATTATTATTTTGTAAATTTTAACGAAATTTCTCTAAAAACGGTAATTAAATTACTACATTTTTGTGGATAAAAAAAAGAAGAAATAAAGCGGATTAATACAATTTTTACACCATTTTCTCATTAAAACTGAAAAAATAATTTATTTTCAATTTGAATAGTTGGTGAAAAAAAATCTTGATTACAGTAGAATTTCCGATTTAATTTTAACCCTAATAAATGTTAATTTGCACTGAAAATTACATGCAAAAGTAATGTTTACATATAATTTTTGGTTGCAAAAAGCTTTGCAGTGGCAAGTGTTACGTTTGCATGTAACTGTTACTGTTACATGCAAACGTAACACATGTAAATGTTACGTTTGCATGTAATTTTGGGTTGCAAAAAACTTTGCAATTGAAGCTCCTTGCATTTAGGTGTAGAATTATTCCTCCATATTCACAAGAATTGAATTTAAAGACAAAGCATATACTATTTCCAATGAATTATTTTTAAATGATGGCTGTTAAAACGTTTTTCAAAGTCGTTAAAAGTAAAATGGCTTATCAGGAAAAACTGACATTTGTTTTTTGACAAATTGTACTTTTTTAAAAACTGAGTTATGTCAAGGTCCTATAACAAAGAAATACCGTATTTTCTCCTATGAAATATGATAAAGAGTTAATTAATTATTTACGTTTTTTTACTTATCGGGGGTGAAATATTTTGCTTGATTAATACATTTATTCTTCTTTAGTGATCTATCTTGATTAATACATTTATTCTTCTTAATGTTACGTGAACGAAGTCACGGGTAACAGCTAGTAATAAAGATAAATTCACACATAAAACTTTAAATATTCTTTATTTTGTAATATAAATGCTTTACTTTTCCGCTAATGAAAAACCGTTGTAGAAATCTTTTACTTCAGCGAAAGAAACAAAATGCGTAATATATATTGATTTTAGAAAACTGACATTTCGATATTTAATTATCTTCAAATATTTGACAAAACTTTAATGAAATTCCAAAATTCTATTTCGCTAGTAGCGTTTTCTGGCTCGACAATTTCTCCACACAAAGATACACTTAAAAAAATAAAATGAAAATACTTAAATAACATAAATCGATTTTCTTCACTTGTCTAAATCTTTTCCTTCTCAAAATATTTCTATTTTTTATTATTTCAATTTTTATGTTTGCTTTTCGCAAATCTAAGAATATATTGAATTTCTAGAAAGATATTTTTGGTCCTTTTTTTGTTTCCATCAAACGCCTTTCAAAGTTTATTTCTCGCATTTGTTACCAAAGTAGAATTTACAATATCATGAATGGGAATATTAAAAATCACAGAGATTTCTCATCTAGATAATATTTTATTAGTGCATTTCCAGGAGTTTTTCTATTAAAATTTCGCTCATTGTAAAAGTTTTATGTCATGCAATTATAAATCTGTTTCTAATTAACCCTTAATTGCATAGTGATGTAAATTTCCATCACTTTTTATGTAACTTTTAATAAATAAATCAACTTCTTCGCCACCACTATATTTATATAGAAATATTAATCCAGTAAATTTCCCATGAACTATGTTGCTGAACAAATATAAGAACATATCTTAAAATTTCTGGTGTCTAATATTTAATATATGTATAAAAAAACACAATTGTAAAAGAAAAAATCATGCAATTAAGGGTTAAAATAGTTCTATTACGAGAAAAAAAAAAAGGGATGTCATTCAGCTAAAAAATATCCCTAAAATCTCTGAGAATATTTACTCATTTATATAATCTTTTATTAGTGCATTTAAAGATACTGTTTAAAATAGCAATATATTGCTATCATTCGTTATCGAGAATAGGACGTATTTACAGGATAAAATCCCTTAAACAAAATATCTTTCAAAATATTTTTGGTCATACTGTATTTAACAATGCTTTATTATTAAACTTTAAAAAATTTCGATGACTTTTTTATATTGACCAACCTTTATAACTGAATCAAACATGAATTTTTAAGGAACATCTCACAAAAGGAATTCAGGTTGATAATTTTTATTTATTTGTGTATTTGATAATTTATTATAAATGTATAACAGAAATAATTAAAATAAGTTTATTAAAGTTGTTTTTCATGTATACATTTTTTGCATGTGCTGATGTAATTTATAAGTAATTTCATCCATATTTAGTATTATTGTGTATATATAAGTTATTCTCAAAAATCACCAAATGTTCTCTTTCATTTCATATCCGATTTCTTTTAAATTCCTTGTTTTAAATATGAATTTGAAATTTTGGAGTATACTTATTATCTTAGTTTGAATCAATGTTTTTTTCTAAAATATAATTATTTTATGTTGTAGCAAAAATATGTAAATAAACTGATACTTCACGGAAAAATAATATGCGAATTGTTTGTTTATTTCATTTTTTTTTTCAAAAAGTATGTATAAATAAGAATATAAAACATGAAAAATGTAAGAACAACAAACAACTTATCGCATGATAAAGCAAAAAATAATTTATTTAAAATGTCCTGTCTCAATATTTTAATCAATCTCAGTCGAACAATTTCCAGATCTGTATTTGCTTTACTTAAAGTAACTGAAAAATAAAAGAACTTGAGAATTTATGTTTATTTTTTCATTCTGTTTTATTAAGAAAATAATTAATGCTCTATTTTTATTATATTAGTTGTTAATATTGAATAAACTTTTTCATTGCAAATGTTTAAATAGAAAATTAATTGATCTGTTTCAAAAATGAGTAGAGATTATGTTCCTAAGGTTGACAATGGTACATTCATCCATCAAAATTGCTTGAACATAATATCCTCTAGAGCCTTGCCTTCTTTCTCTCTCTCTCTCTCTCTCTCTCTCTCTCTATATATATATATATATATATATATATATATATACACACATGCACGGATAAAATGACAAATAGAATGAATTAATAGCCATACAGTCGAGAGAAAAATGAAAAGGTTTACTGAGATTAAAAGTTTTTCATACTGCTTTTTAAAGGATGATTGTGCAGTATTGCGAGGCTTGTGCGCCTCGTCTCTTTGTTCCTATTGATTTTTTTTAAAGCTGCTCTTTGCATGTGTCCTACATCGCCGTCTTTCGTGCTACATCTGCCGTTCTACCTCTATTTATGTTTTTTCAATGCTCTGATAATTTTGAGATGAGAAACATTGTGTGATGACATTCGAAAATTTCAATCTTTTTTACTGTAACCGGAACTTAGTTCTGGTTCATCACAATTATACTACCACTACATACTTACCACATATACACATATACACATATACATATACACATATACCACATATACACATATACATACCCCTATATAAATATACAGGTTTTTTTTTTTTTTTTTTTAACTGACACTGTTCAGAGCCGTCTGTAGCTCGTTCTAATAACTGTATTGACACAAAATTTTGTGAATGGTCTAAGAAAACCATGGAAAAAAAGATTCCAACAAAAAAAAATTACTTCCAATCACCACCGATAGGGGGAAATGTGGCGCTGTGGTCATTTATGCAACTGGGAATTAGCATAAAATACGGGCAAAAAATGAAAATGCAAATTTTTACTTACGCAAGCGACAGTAGCGCCAATAGTTTAAGTTATAAATGCATGCGAAAAACACCGAGAAACAATTTCAGCTCAGGTTGAAAATGAATCTCACGTTACCGCAGCGCGCGTTACTTGTGAAGTTCTTATATTGTAACCAGTACAATGCACCAGTCGCTCTTCGTTTACTTAGAACACGCCATAAACTGCGCAAAGGACCTTTATCCGTTAATGTATTGAAAGCAATTATTCTGAAATTCGAAGAAACAGGCTCGCTAGCAGTTCGGTCAGGCAGAAGACGTAAATCGGTGGCAGAAAAAGTGATAATGGATGTTTCAACTGCGATCAACGAAAGGGAAAGTGTAAATGATGAATAAAACGTGGCATTTTATCCAAATTATTAATTTTGTCTGTTTCTGATGGGTTTTTTTTCAATGTACAGCGCCACATTTCCCCCTATCGGCGGTGATTGGAACTAATTTTTTTTGTTGGAATCTTTTTTCCCATGGTTCTCTTGGTCCATTCATAAAATTTTGTGTCAATCCAGTTATTAGAACGCGCTACAGACGGCTCTGAATAGTGTCAGTTAAAAAAAAAACACCCTGTACATCATATTTAATTTTATTTTTATTGAATGGAGCGGCACTCGGGATTCGTATATCAGGAAGTTTCTTTTTGACCACCTTGGATATACCGTATATTCAAGCGTATAACACTCATATTTGACACCAGAAAAGCGATCGAAATTTACAGGTGATCGTTATACGCCAGTTATAAAAATGAAAGATACACTATTAAGGAAAAAATACTGAACATAAGAATTTATATTTATACATTAAGGAGCACTCAATTTATTGACACTTTGAAACTAGAGGTTTTTTTTTTCTTTTTTGATTTTTTATCAAATGTTCATGTCGAATATTTTGAAAGATCTATTAGCGACGAACTATATCTCACAAATACAGAGAGGTAATCAGCAGATCTACTATGGTAATTTTATGTGGTATTTACACATAGTAAACTAAAATTATGTTTACAAGCAGAAAGTTTGAGTAATTGAAGTTTGTTGAATTAATAACAGCTGAGATGCTTCAACTCAGTTGCACAAGTCAGATTCAGAAAAAGGAAATTCAAGAAAGAGACAGAAATGCTCTTGATACCAAAAAGAAAACACTGTAAAAAATAGCTTAATCGAAGAACGTAAACAGCAAAAAGAAAGTAAAAAGCATTAAAATAAATAATTTAAAGATTTTAAAGTAAAATTCTTTTTGGTACAATTTTAATTAACGATATGTATGACCTTTCCGAGATTGTACTATGAATGTCTAAATTCATTTTAAGCAAAACGTGGAAGAATTGATATTTTCGCGATTTTAATCAAACTTCATGTTACCTAGTCCAATTAACACTATTGGCTCCAACTTACGTGAGGAAGATTTCTCATTTGGGAGCTGTCACTTCTAAATTATATGCTAAAATGATTATTTATGGGTTTACTAGTGATATTAAGGTTGGCATCTATAAAATCAACGAGTATGAATGTGATAAAGAAATAGAAGGGCCGATAAAGAAATAGAAATCTAACCTTTCGTGAGATTACATTTTAAGCAAAAAGTTGAAAAAGTCCTATTTTCTTCATTTTTTTCAAACTTGAAACGACGGATTTTCTTTAACACCATTGGCTCTAATTTATGTGACGAAGATTCATCTTTTGGGGACATTAAAACTAAATTGTTTGATAAAATTGTAATTGAATTGTTTAAAAATACTATTAACATTGGTAGCTATAAAATCACTGAGTATGAAGAGGGATATTTGATATTGTTACTATTAGAACAGATAAAGAAGTAGAATGAAGCGCAATGGAAATGTGAGATCGTACACGTGGGAAGTGGCCATAAGTGGTGTTAAAATAATTAATCATATATAACGCAGTCCTACAGTTGTTAAATTGCAAAGACAACTACAGTGTTCTAGAAACTAATAAGTATTAAGGGGACTCGGCATTTTTCATTATCAACGTTAAAAAAAAATATTTTTGTATATTATTATAAAAATAATTTAATCCAAAAAAAAAAAATATATTAAAAATATTTTTTGACAAAAATGAAAAAAAAATTCAATTTTAACGACTTATTTAAAAACTCTACTTCTATTTTATTATTATTTTTAATTTTCAGTTATTTTTTTCTGCAAGTTATTAATGGTATTCTGAATAAATTAAAAAATTATATATATATATATATATATATATATATATATATATATATATATATATATATATTAGGGTGGGCCGAAAAATTTTTTTTTTTAATTTTTATTCGCTATACCGCGGAAAACTTGCCTCTAGGGTAGCTTAGTATAATGCAAAAATAAAATAAATAAATTGTTACGTTTGGCGGTAGCGCATCGACCCTAAAATTTGAGAAAATATAAGATTTTTATCATTTTCAAGGGGAAGTGCGATAACTTTTTTGTTTTGTTTTTGGATTTGCTATACCACGGAAAATGAGCCTCTAGGGTAGCTTAGTAAAATGCAAAAACAAAAAAAAATACATTTTCGCGTCCTGCGGTAGCACATCGTCTCTAAAATTCGAAAAAATAATATAAGATTTTTTAATGTTTTCTAATAAATGGAAATAAATCAAATAACTTCTATATCAAGTAGATATAGACATATTTTAGTAGAACAAAGTATAGAAATGATAAATAAATGAAACAAAAATAGTTCATTTCACAATTTATTAGTAGAGTATTAAATTTAAAAATAAAATAAAAAAACATTTAAAAAAATTGACAAATTTCCATTGAAACCAAAAATCTTTTTTCTGATTGTGTAATTATTCAGTATGTAATAAAATATTGTACTTTACTTGTCTTTACTTTCTTTTGATATAATTGAATTAAGTTTGAACTAAGATTAGCTTGAAAAATACATACATTTTTTTCTTTTTTAATCAGAATAATTTCTTAATCGATATTATCTAAATCGATTTTCTTATTTACGATTCAAAAGATTATTTTAATCCATAAATAACTCTCATTACACGTAATAAAACAAATAATATTCAATTATTTTACATTTCCGGTACTATTAACATCAGGTATATAAATGTATTTACATATATTTTCAGAAGGTTCTTTCACCTTATTCAAGAATGAAATGTTTAATTAAAATTTATGAATGTAAACAAATCTCCATTTTAATTTTAATTTATTGAATTTATGTGATATTCAAACATTTATAACCACTCATGTGACATCAGCAGCAAACTCAAATATTTGGAATAACTGAAGATCTTTTTTGATGCAAAATATTAACAGTTTAAAATGGCGTAAAATGTAAAATAAATATTTAAAGTATTTAGTAGCTCGAGAAACTGATTGTTTAGTAATATGACGTATTACGCTATGTAGTAGTCAGTCTATGAAGCAATAAGTTCAGCATTAATTTGTGATTAGAAATATATATTTTAAACATATTCTAGAGAAAAGCAATTAATTAAATAATATTTTAAGGAAATGTTTTGAACAACCAGCATTTAATAACTATTCGTTGTGTATTTAGACACTGTGTTAACATTATATTTTATGGTAATTAGTTAACACATTTGACATAGTATTTTTTAAATAGAATAACTGTACTGGCGTTAAATTTGCATTGTGTTTGGCGTTAATATTTGAAATGTATCAATTGTAACAATGATATAAAATAATTTATTTGCACTGAAATATTTTGAGATGATAATTAAAGTAAAAAAAATATTCCACATGTTGTATGAACTGTGAAGTGTTTTGAAATATGTATGTATAATAACATATTATTCGCTCTATTATCGACAGTATCTAGCAAATGAAGTAGATAAATCGTGCTACAGTATAAAAAATTTTAAATGATAATCTATATACATAAAAGTCGTTCTTGGTTTTATATGTTTCTTATACAAATATACAGTTTTTGACAGATTTAAACTAAACTTGGTATACATACATTTTAGAACATGGAGAAGGTCACTACTAACTAAAAAAATGTATCAGACCATTCTTTACACATTTTTTGAACCACCTTCCAACGTTTATCATTGTAAAAATGTGTTGTATTTTTAAATTTCCAATGCAATTATTATTTTTTGTTGCCACAAACTCTAAAAACTTACTATAATTTAAAACAAAAATGCTAACACGTGTATTTTGTTTTTATAAGCCAATAAAAAAATCAGGCTCCTTGATATATTTTTGCATTTTCGAAATTGACGTCATTCCAAGAAGAACATTTGCGTTTTCCACATATTAAATATATATATATATATATATATAATTAATATTAATTTTAAATCCATAGCATCTTAATTCACATAATTTAGTATTTTAATTTGATTTTAATTTAATTTTTATGATGTTGCTTTTATGGCAAAGCTATTTAATAGTGGCTTTGTCATTTCTTGGTACATGCATTTTTATGTAGTATTAATCATTAATTCTTAATTTTACCACATTACATCTTATTTTTAACATAGAATTAATCGTTACTACATCCATTTTTACTTTAATGTAATTGGATATTATTTATTTTATTTTTAATTCCATTTATATTTATTAACTAAATATTATTTATTTTATTTTTATTTTCATTTATGTTTATTAACTAATTATTATTGCTTTAGATAGAATTGTTTAATTTTTAATATTGATTTTTTCATTGCATATTCACTTTTCATATTATAGATGGCAGCACCATGGTTTGTGTGGCTTTAAAATATTTCATATATCCTAGTAATTCATTTTCTAAATCATAGATGGCAGCACCATGGTTTGTGTTGTTTTAAAATATTCCATATATCCAAGTAATTCATTTTCTAAAAATTATTTTAGCAACAGGGTTTATAATCTTCTAAAAATGTTTTTGGCAACAATTAGATTTTTTTTTTTTTTTTTTTTGCAATTCATTGCCATTGTATAGTTATCTTCATATAGCTGGTCAATGTTGTGAACCAACATCCATCTTCATCTCATCATTTTTAGTACTTAGAGATCTAATATCAAGTTTTTTCTCATGATTATGGGTAAGGTTTCTATCCTTTTTAATATTGTATTAATATTATTTATTTTTTTAACTTTAGGTTTTTTTCACACTATGTCTATGAGTGGTCGTCCCAAAATCATATTCTTTAGCAATTTTAGGGCTGATATGACGATGAAACCACTCATTTTATTTGTGGAATTTGTGCATTTGGGACTTGATAATTCTGTATAAATTCCACAAATTTCATTCATTCAATTTATTTCATTCAATTTTTAATTTAATTTCTTCTTCTTTTAAATGGGTATTTAATATCTATATTCATGGTGCTGGGGTTACAATTTCGTTGTCAAAAAATTATTACTTACTAAATCATAATTTCACGTTTCTCTTGGTGTTTCGGTAATGTTTCATTAATGATTATATATATATATATATATATATATATATATATATATATATATATAATATATAATGCGTTAAAAAACGTAAAACTTTCATGTAAATGTATTTGAAGTTAAAACATCTACTATAATAAAAGTATTTCAATTTCAAGAAAAAAACAGAAACAAAATACTAAAACATGATCTCACTAAACATGACCTCACTTCAAAAACTATGACGCTGAACTGACTTGCTATGATTTAATTCATATTTTCTTTGTATACTACAGCTAAACACATTTCCATTTGTTGCCACTGATTTTCGGAAACGTCTCTGAGTAGATTTTACAATGTAAGTAGTAGGAGAATATAACTTCCGGTCACACTTCCGGTGTCAACACCTCCACCACCGTTAGCATTAGCCTGCTGGGGTTGGACCGCTATTCTCCTACTGCTATTTCATTATTTAATTTTCCCAAACCGGTATATATGTTTTTTAAATGCTATCAACTATCAATTAAACTTTTCCATGTTCAACAGACATGTCTTAATGACAAACATGATAAACGACCAGCTTTAATATTAATATTAAAATTATTATTATTTTGTTAATCTTGTATGCATAAATTCAGTTACGCATCTGAAAATGTTTAATTGAGATGCAAACGTTTCATCCGAAATTAAATGTTTTATTGATAGCATCACAAAAAGGAGATTCTGGTTTGAAATAATTAATTAATACACTATACAAGCTACCCCGAAAGATTTCTGTAAATCAGTTGCAGGAAAAAAAATCTCTGGTTTTATAAATGCTTTTTTAAATGATGAAAATGTATTGGTTTCTGGGGTTTGTAAAGACAAAGAAAGACTTTTGGATTCGAGTGGGTATTCTATATTTCCGAACGCGGTTAAATTACATTTTTGTAGATTAATCTACATTTGTCTTTTTACAGTATGCGCAAGGTAAAAAATTAAAAATAATAAATTTAATTTCTTTTCAAAGGCTCAAAATTTTTTTAAGCTGAAACAAATTAGTTAAATGTCTTGAGATAATACAGATTTAACCATGCATAAGTTAATAGCTCCTTCCTGGAACAAGTGAGTCAGCTGGATGCGGAGGCCTACCAAATGGCTTAAGCACTCACAAGCCCCATCCAGCGGATTGCATCTAAAGGAACCATAGCGAAAAGCTGATTGATAATTTAAAGATTAAATACAATATGAATACAATATATTTACAATGGGAAGCTCAATTTTTCTGTGTTTTCGAGAAGAATTTAAATCTTTGTAATTAATAAAATAATAAAATTATAGGTAATGGGATTTTTAACTTGTTGTAGAAGCTCAATTTCGCTGCAAATCTGAACGTTCTGCAAAAATAAATTAAAATACTACATATTTATTGATTAAATTAGAAAGAGATTTATACGTTTAAAAATAATGCAAAATATCTGAAATAGGTAAAATAGCGAATAATTATGATAATTATGATATAATTATATTCTATTGTTCAGGCAATAGTTCATTATGGTACAGTCGTGTTGTTGGTGACTTAGAATTCATTTTTAATTAATGGTAACCGTGTTTTTGTTAAGATAAGTCTATCTCATCATCTATAAAATGCAAAACATTTTGAAACAAATGATGGTTGATTTCTAAAAGTTTGACACATTCAATAATCTTTTGAAAAAAAAAATATTGTTTCGATAAAACCACAGAGAACCACTGGGACAAAGAGATTGTTGAAGATTTTCTTATATGATAATATGATGTAAGGGTGCACTTCAAAATATAATGCAATGATGTTGCTGTCTGACCACATACACATAATGGAGAAGAAACCCTATTAAATTTATAAAGATAGGGTGAAAATGGGCCGTGGTTGGAGGCAACACAGAAAAAGATTTCTATGTATAAGGACTCTCTCTTCCGAGAGTTTTGGGGTTAAAGCTTATGTGTACCGTCATGTAGTAGGGGAGACCGGGGCAAGATGACTATGTTAACAATTTTTGTTGTTTATTAATTTATTTTGAAGTAATAGTAAAATTAATTTTACATGAACTGATAGAGTATACCTTTGTAGTATTAAATACATTACCATTTAATTTTTCAAATAAAAAAATAAAGGATAATTTTATTTTTTCATAACATTAACAAATCGTGATATTGCCCCAGTACTGGGGCAAGATGACTTTGGCCTTGGGGCAAGATGACAACACTGAAAAAGATTGAACATATGTTATCTTTTGAATATCTTACATGGTTTAACAAATGATAACTGTGTTTTTACATCTTACAAAGCATCAAACTAAGCATAATGCATTGATTGTAACGTAATTTTGAAGTGTTTAGTTGTGCAGCTAACAATAGTCACAAATAAAAATGCCATTTTCATAATTGGAACATTCCTCATGCCACCACTTTTGGATTTACAGCATTGGATCCATTCTTCTGTTGGTGGGTCATAATGCCGAAAGTTGGCCTTAAACGGTTTTTGAATTTTTTGGGAGTAGGAGGACCAGCGGGGTAGGGGGGATGTCTTGACCCCGTCGAACGGTATTCTTCTCGTACCGATCGGACGCTTGGAAGTGGAGATACGGACCCCGATAGGGTTTTTCTTTCTTGAGGCTAGGGGGGGCTTAGCGGATGGCAAAAATGTCTTCCTGTGGTCGCCCCCATTCGAACGACACCTCCCCCGATCTCATGCGCCCCTTAGCCCCAGAGGAGATAGAAGCGCAAGGTCGTGTGAACAAACACACAGACAAACAAGCGTTTACAGTCATACATAGTACAACATAGTTAGTTTAATAAATTCCGAAACGCAGGGCCAGATGACGAGCTCGTCATCTTGCCCCGGACTGCCTGTTTAAAAATATTCGTTTTCATTGCCATGAAGGAAGGCGATTAATTGACATTTATTCATGGTAATAGGTAGTATTTTAACTAAGTTACTCATAAATATTAAAGAGAAACGATATATCTTACCTGTATCTGTAGCAGAGCTTATTTACACATGCATAAAAGTTATAACGTGGCAGCGGAAAACAATCAAAGCTTCACAACTGACACAAAGATGGCGATTTCGGCGTCTCTATAGTATTGTTTAACGAACGACCGATAGGAGAGCCAGTAGTGTCCGGTTGATGCTGCCATCTAGAGAAAAACGGAAAAATTAAGACATTCGCCATCTTGCCCCACTCTTCATCTTGCCCCGGTCTCCCCTACCATTGTCCCAGTTGAACTACCATTTGTTGTGCAGAGATGATTTTAGAAGCTTCTTCAAGTAAGAAGGAGGTTTGGGGAAAAATTTATATTTGGAATTTGATGTGGCTTAGGTTGCTTCTTTTGCTCCTTCCTGGAACAATAAAATTTGTCTTTTTTAAACAACATAATGTTGGCCCTGAAATCCAGATGTGTGTTTCCTGTAATTTTTTAGAATTCCGACTTTGGCCGATTTTGATTTAAAATGTTCTGGTCCGTCCATATGAGTGATGTTAATTAGGGTAGAAGGTATTAAAACACCTGAGGACTATTAGAAAACTGATGTCGAGAAAGTACATGTCGCCTCCTATTCCAGTCAATTTTTTCCAGTATATGTAAAACTGTTTTCGGATTATTCGACAAGTTTCGCTGTTGTATTTGTTACCCAAGCTCATGAGATGCTACAAAAATTCATGGCCCAAACTTGAAAATGATAAGTCACCACAAAGGAAATATTTCCACCTAAAATTTGTAATTTCAGGAAAAGTTTAGTAGAGTGAGACAAAATTGCAATAATAAAATGACACAAATAACACGAAGCTTGGATAAAGCATGTTAAACCTTAATAAATAGTGTGTCTTCCTCAGTGTCTTTATGATTATCAGAAAAACATCTATTTACATTCCTTTTATGACACATTTTAAGATAATAACTAAACAATAGTATGTGTTTTCATAATTATTTAGGTAAATTATGTCGTCAAAATATATGGGTGTTTCTGAAAGCTCAGCTTTAAACTATAGAAAAAAAAGTTTAATTAAATGAAACTATACTAAAATAAACTAATGTATGAGTTATGTATAAGTTGATATTATTTTTATTTTATTAAAACTAACAATTAAATTTATCGATCAGATCATGTAAATTGTTAATTGAATTTTACACATTAATTGAAAAGTTTCTTTTAAAATTAATTTTTTTACAAACATCTACATTGATTATTAAATAACGATTTACTTTGTTGAATAAAAGTTATTTTAATACAATTGTATTACGTAAATTCTGACTTGTTTACTATTGTCTAATTTGTATTTTAAGTATTCATTAAAATTCAAGTTGCGAAATATTGTCACCAACGTATATTGGTTTAAGAACTTTTCTTCATTATATCTTCAGAAATATTAAACCTACAGATAATATGCTTCCAGACAAAAAATCTATTATTTACTGTCTATAAAATTATATACTATTTTACTTACAAAAATGAATCGTCATGTGTCCAAAAAACTAATTTTAAATCGATGAAACGATGGTTTGCACAAATTCTTTAAAAAACACACATAGTCATAGTACACTTACACAAAATATGTTCTTATATGTGAGGACAGTTATTTTTTTAAATCGTCTCTTCTCAAGATGAAATTAAAATTTGTTATATTACTCATTAATTGAAGAAATAATGATTCTCATTAAAATAAATAAAGATAAACTGGATTACACGCTAATTAGCCATTAATAGCCTTTAATACTAGTCTTGAGATTAAAATATATATATATATATATATATATATATATATATATATTACTAAATTTATTTATTTTTTAATATATATGAAGTATTATATATTCCGTTATATTTAGTGCTTGTTTCAGATTCGAATTCCTTAAAATTTTTAGCAAAACAGCAATGTGGTACAGATCAAGTAAAATGTCTGTAAAACTCAGCCATTACTAGTTAATAGTATCTTGAATACAAAGAATTGATTCTTACAAGTTTTCTCAATGTTTCTGAGACGAAATTGTAGTTTGTATGAATCCAAATATGTTAATGAACTAGCATTCCTACTTCGTCATGAATTCGAAAATACGTCGCATTGCCCATGTGTAAAATTTATGAAATGTAAGTCGAGCACGAGCGCATGAAATATATCTGTGTTTCCTTAATCAATTTTAGCTTTTTTTATATTTTCGTGAACAAGGAATATATTAAGATTAGTTTATTTGTTTAAAAACTGCATTTTTAGTAAGTATATTGTTCATTTTTGGTATATTTGTCATTCTCAAATAAAGTTACAAAACAGTGTCCAACAATAATTAAATTCTCATTTTAAATAATGATATAATTCTTATTTTATAGAATTATATGCAACAATTTGAAAATAATACAATATCTGTTGAATAATAGTTCCTTATAAGATTTAAGTATTTTCAGTTTATAATAATGCATTTAAAAAAAATTTTTAACTGTCCCCAGTGAGAAAATTCAAAATGAAATACTGGAAAATACAAGATACAGAATGGAAATATACTAAAATTATATATCATTTCAAAATTAGGTACCTGATCAATTAATAAACTGAGAAAACATTTTAAATATAAAAACATAATATGGCTTAAAATTAAGTATCCCCAAATAATGCACTTTTTCATATGTCCATTCTGTTACCAAGATTTTCTAATGATCCTATTACACAGAAGATAACAGCACATTCTCAAGTCTGTATATATATATGAAGATATTGTCCACATGGAATTCGCATTCATAAAGCATGAGAATATATTTTTACATATTTTTTTAACAAAAAAGTAGGAAAATACATTTTTGTCTGTCAACAATGTTACCTTGTTATAGAGAATATAAATAACTGCTAAGATTGGTAAGTATAATTAATAGTAAGCTTATGTATGTATGTAAAATGACTGTAACAAAAACAAACAGACAGTAAAATGACTGTAAAACTCAGCCATTACTTAATAGTATCTTGAATATAAAGAATTGATTCTTACAAGTTTTCACAATGTTTCTGAGACGAAAGTGTAGTTTGTATGAATCCAAATATGTTAATGAACTAGCATTCCTACTTCGTCATGAATTCGAAAATACGTCGCATTGGCCATGTGTAAAATTTATGAAATGTAAGTCGATCACGAGAGCAGGCTAACCTAAGCCTAAATAAGCTCTTGAATAATTTAAAAAAATGAAAAACTTGTATTTATCTACTCTGTTACCAGTCCACTCTTTTACTACAGTAGTTTTTCCATTAAATTACAAATCATATATTATTTCAAATTACATTATGGTTTATTTATAAAAGATTTTAACTACATGAATTATATATTAGGGTAATAAATCATATTCTTGCAATGCATTTTCTAGAGGAATTGATATGATTATTTTTTTAAAACGACAGTAACAGATTGGACATATACTTCTTTTCTATCCAAATTGGTAATATATTTGAACAAATCTTTGTTTTCTATAATATTTGTTACCCCTTCAAAAATATATAAATTTGAAAAATTAAACATAATATTTTAGTCAAGGAATGTAATAAAGTTGTAATATCGTGGACATTTTTGCTTGACAAGAATTGGACTTAGTTCTATAAAGAAAAAGAAAAATGTGGAGAATTTTTCACTTTTCATAGCACGAGATATTAGTGTAGGTAATTATATACATATATATAAATATATAGATATATATATGTGAAATAAAACAAAATGTTCTAGACATAATCAATTTCTGAATTGTAACCTTTTTCAGAATTACCCTATCTTAAATCATACACGAAAGTGAGATTAAGGATCAATTTAGAATGTAAACGCCCTTATTGTTGTATGAATTTCCAATGAGAGCAAGAATATTTTTAAAATATTGTTTTCTCTGTAAATATCACGTATTTAGTAAAGATCAAAATATAAATTTCAAATAAAATATTTTTTAAGCATTCCAAATAGAAAAAATGCACTTTATGTTTAACTGTAAAGAATAATTCTTATAGAAAATGAAAGTCTCTTTAACTTCTTTATTTATTCTCTTTATTGCTGGAAAATTCTCCATTCCAGATATGATTATATAAGTAACATATTTTAGTCGAGGACTTAATGATTTACCATTGGATATTCATGTGCAGCAATTACTGGGGAAACAACAATTTTTGAAAAAAATTGATGATAGTGTTATATGCTGTTTAGAGAAACGTTTGATAAATTAATAACTTTTTAAAGATTGAATTTTACGCAAACTTTAGTATGGGGTTTTATAAAAGCCAATTTATATTTATAAAAGATAGACAAAATAACTTTTAAAAATCCAGTGTAACGTTATATTACTTTATATTATGAATCCATATTTAAACATATATATTTTTACTACTTATAAAATATCATTTTAAAAACTAATACCAACCGATAGTATAACTACATAGCTTCAAAACTTTCTTTCCCATCACTTCAGAATTATATTTATGCAAACAAATTACATAATTATCTTTTTGACAGAATTCTATGTCCAATTATGTTCTATATTATCAACCAAGTGTTTCAACATTGTAATGGCTGTTCGTGTCAAATTTATCTAAAGTTTCCGGAATCCCCGGAAGCGCTTAATGTTATTTAGTTACCGAATGAATAGGATACATTTTGTTTGACATGTATAGACATTTTCACAGACTGTGCCTAAATTTGAGAAAACCGTTTAGCATATACTCACCATTTCCTGTAGTACATGCTAAATGATTAATGAGTTTGTCTAAGCTACTATTCAGTTTAAATTTATTATATTAAATGATTAATTCAGAATAAATCATATTTATAACAAATTTTCAAACCTGTCCGGTGTTGCCTGGGATTACCTTGAAGGCTTAAAATTTTAACTTGTACAATATTAATTTTTATCATGAACGAATAAAAATATGAAAATAACAAAGGAAAAAAGCAAAAAAAAATTATACTATCTTCTGCGTAATGTATGTTTAATACTATCATTCCTATAACGTGTTCTCTTTATATAAGAGGACTTTCATCTTTCCCCACAAAGAGATTACTATAAAGAGGTCGAATTATGTAATACACGAAATCGTAAAAAAAAACATGAAATAAAGAATCTCTAATGAAAAATTCATCGTTTTGCCACAGCAAAACTGTCTATGAAAATGATTTATCCGCAGATAATTACATTTGTCCAACTATTTAATAAGCAATTACTTTTCAAGTCATCTATCTATTATCTCACGTAATCCATTTTTGTATGATATCTTTGTGTCTTATTTTTCGAAGAAGCAGACGTTCTGTTTCTTTATTTTCAAAATGGAGTCGAAAACTAATTTCGAAAGTTTATAATAATAATAATAATAATTATTATTATTATCATTATTATTATTATTATTCAAGAAAACATATATTTCAGATATATTTTTAATTTTCTCGAAAGTTATAAAAATTCAGGATATAAACATTAGGGGATATAAGTTAATCATGGATGGGGAATATAATGAAAAATGTTTAATGAAAAATGTATTTAATTTCCCTGAAAATATAACTTAAATAAATATTAAAAATACAACAGAAAATATATTTACGCAGTTAAAATTTAAAAGAAGTACTTATTTTTACTTATAAGTGCATACATTGTCCATAATTTAAAATAGGACACATACGATCAAAGAGGAATAACTTTTTTGAATAAATAAAGTTCGGATTGCTTTTAAGACTTTTTTCAAAATTCTTCTTCAAACATAGAAAACTGAAAGCAAAAACGTCTTTCCTTCAATTAAAAAACAAAAAAATCTAATAACAAATTTAAGGGGCCAGGTACCCTTTAAAGTGTCAAAAATTCGTTTTTTATTTTACTCACTTGTAATTAAATATGGTTCTTTAAGAACATTTTAAAGTAAACTCCATGCAGAAATTCACTTTAGAAGAGGATGTCTAGAGAGGTTAGGTCTAAAACAGTCTAAGCTCTTTTTATATGATCAAGAGATTGTTTGATTTTTAATGTCAATTTTCTCAGAACGGCGATTTTGGTCACTGCGCACATGATTTCTGAAAAATAGTTTGTTAGAATTTTCTGAAATTTTGACTGAAGGTAATAACCATGCAGATGCAAAAAATGGCCTATTATTATGTTTCTGAAGTAACAAGTTAAGAATTCATAGCTACATTTGCATAAAATAAAATTCGATATTTTGAATGTCTCTAAAAAAAGTAATATATATCACTACATAGTATAAAACAAAGTCGCTTTTTCTGTCCCTATATCCCTATGTACGCTTAAATCTTTAAAACTACGCAACGGATTTTGATGCGGTTTTTTTTAATAGATAGAGTGATTCAAGAGGAAGGTTTATACGTATAATAACATCCATTAAATAGTGGAGAAATACTGTTATTTTTGAGGTTTTTAATGTGATGTCGTAAATAATTTCATTTTTTCCGCTTATACATTGCAAACGCAGGCTGAACCCTATAAGATGTATCAAAATAATGTACTAATTATTGTACACATTAAAAAGGTCTACAGAAAACACAAAGAGATGAAGGTTTTCAAGGTTAACCCGAAGCAAAGCGAGGGAGGGCCGCTAGTTTAATATAAAAAGTTCTATAAATGGTAAATATATATATTTTTTTTAATCTTTCATTGTTATACTATAAATTAAAAATATTGTTTGAATTTATATTAAATATTTTTATTATGAAAATTAATATTTTGTATAAGAAATCTGACATATCTCGTCAGAGAAAGATATTCATTCACAACTAGACTAGAGGTGTATGTTTACATACTCTCTGTCGACAATTCGTGATGTTGATTTACAATGTGAACAGAAGCTAATTTATTGCACCACAATAAAATAGGGTCATTTAAGACATAAAACTGTCTTAATACTTTATGGTGTTTGACCCTTTCATCTCTCAAGTAAGTGGTTACTAGATTCTAAGTGTGACATTTCAACATCCAATAAAAAGGTATATTCTATGTTACTGTTGGCATGATTTTTTACCAACGACTTTAAGAATTTTGTAAACCCGCCCATGGAATGTAAATAGGGCTGTACCTTTTTGTTTTACTTACCCATCATGCGTAGTATAGGGTAAGTCTAGTAATCGTTTTGAAAATCGAAAAAAAAAATTACCTTAAAATATAAGTCTCAGATGCTCATCTTCGTTTGTCCGGAAGCAATGAAACTTCTACGTACAATAGATTTCCGTGCTCAATGCCCACATGTATTCAGACAGACATACATTCACACAAACGCTTTATTTTAATAACATAAATACCTTATTTAGAGTTTCGATTGAAAAAAAAAATTACAGTATCTCTTTTAATAAAGTTTTTGAGTTCGATTTTATGAAATAGAATGTTACAATGTGCATGTAATATGTATATTGTTTGTTAATCTGATGCTTATTATAAGGAAATATTTGCTGACTGTAAAGTAGTTACTGTTTAAAGTTTCTTATATACTGAACAATGTTGTTCTCTGTTGAAAGATGATCAAACACACATTTGTAAACTAATAATAAAAATATAAAAATGAAAAAAAAAATTATTGAAAAATATTTGTAACGTATTTAATATATATATATATACATATATATATACATATATATATATATATATTAAATAATAAAATTATTATATATATATATATATATATATATATATATATTATTTTTTATTTTTATTTTTATTTTTAGTTTAGTTTACTTTTAATCTTTATTGAGCATATATATATATATATATATATACATTTATGTATGAAGATGGAAATTTTTTTATTCGAATAAGTTACAAGAAGTTTGTTGTTGTTAAAAAAAATAAATAAATAAAAATAAAATAGAGAACGGGTATACGCATTTCCATTACCTCATTTGAGGGAAACAATATATTAAAAATAAGTGGGTAAGTATGATCGGAGATCTCTCAAAGGGTTTCATTTATTATTCCTTTCTATTTCCTTTTTATTATTCCATCATTTCTTTAATAAATTCAAATAAATATCATTTAGCAACAACAACAAAAAAAGTCATGTTTTTTATAAAGTAAAAAATTACCGGTCTATTTTTTCGAATATCTAATCCAGCCGGATAGCGAGCTTCGCCCGCTATTATATTCTGTCATAATAATATCCGTCCTAGGGACTAAATGCAATATTTAAAAAATAATAATTTCACAATTAAACAAATTGTACACTTTCAAAATGTTAAAATATGCGAATATTTCCATAATCGGATTTTTATCACGATTCAATATGTTTCTCAAATTCGTATATTTACTATTCGCTATTACTCATATTGATACTCGCTTTGTATTATTCTCAAACATGTGAAAAATTCGTTAAACTTCCATTAGACGTCAGATTATCTTTTTAATTCTCTAATGACGTGATATTAATCTGCTTTGTGAGTATACTCATACTCATACCAGTGTTGCCAAGTCTCCGGATTTTTGCAGACCAGTAATTTTTTAGAGAAAATGTTGTTCTTTTAAATCGCAAAATGATCCGATTAAGTAAAACAACATTTTCTGTAATAAATTACTGGTATCCAAAAAGCCGGAGACTTGGCAAGTCCGCTCATACTCCTTGTATTATTGAGAAATCTTAGACATTTTTATTACCACTATGATGTCAATTAATTTTATTTCATATTTATCTTTTTATCAATTGGTGAAACTTTTTATTTCATTTTCATTTTTCACGTGAAAATCGTCTGATAGAAAATTAATTATTGTAGAAAGAATTTCATCGTGCATTTTAAATTTTCGGAGTCTGCTATAACGAAAAATGTTTAAACAGGAAAAGGCTGTTAGAATTTTGGTTTTGTATCTCTATTTATTAAAATAATACGAATTTTTCAAATTTTAATATTTTGAGCTCTTTACAGCTGGAATTCATGTATATCCACAAAGTTTCAACTCTTAAGTTGAACTGTTAAGTTATATAGTTTTTGAGAATAACTCTGGGACGGACAGACAACGGAGCGGGAGTAATAGGGTTGTTTGAGATGAACGAAACCCTAAAAAGGAAATATTTATCCAGATTATATTTTATTAAATTCTATAATTAAAAACACAGCTAATTTATAGAGTTTTTGCTCCTGCATTTCTAAACTTGGATTTTTAAATATGTGAATAAACAACAAATATTTCATGCTTATTTCTATTTAAATGCGATTACAGAATGCGAAGTAAAGGTAAATGATGTCCATAAAACTCTTTAAATAATTTTCTGTCTGCGTTGCTAAAAAATATTCCCATATATTATACACCATTGGGAGTAACACGCAAAGTTTTTTACATGCATTTTCAAAAAAAATTAAACTCTGGAGTCAGTACATTGAACAAATATATATACAGTCAACGCTCGTTATAACGACCCCTCGCGTGCCAATGAAAAGGGTCGTTATAATGGGAGGTCGCTATAACGATAGTGAATGGGAAAAATTAATCAGGTGCAGTAAATTTAAGGTTTCAAAGGAAATTCTATAATACATTCTTTTTACAAACTTTTGTTTACTTTTGTATCAATTAAACATTGACAATGAAAAATTATTAAAAAAAACAGTTTAAGAGAATAATTATATATTTCTAAAATAAAATTTTAAATTTAAGTTAAATCACAAAAATATAGTTACTGGCGTATTAACATTTATTTTCTACAAAAATAATTCAAAATTGTTTGTTTATTGCGCATTTGATGTTTTCTTAAAACAAAATTTTCTATCTCAGTTAGGGATGTAACTTTCTGTATTTTCGTCTTTCAAAAAAATGTTTTAAAGTGTCAATAGCATTTGAACCACTTTTTACATCATGTATCGGTGGTGACGGCATACTTTCTTCATCCGATGACTATTTCTTCTTGTATAGAATAGTGAGAAATTATGTAATTTTCCGTCAGATTTTCCCCACAGTCTACATCACAGTCAATCAAAACATAATCATATCTTATAAAAAAATCGGGAGGAAAAGTCCATTCGGTTGCTGTATTGGGAAATAAGCAGCTGGTCGGTCGTTATATTGGATGTAAAAATAACATAGCATAAAGGGGATATATTTCGGGACATTTTGCAATGGTCGTTATAATGGAACTGTCGCTATAATGGACGGTCGTTATAACGAGCGTCAACTGTATATATATATATATATATATATATATATATTTCATTATAAGAAATAAAAACCGTTTTCTTTATAAGCCAAATATGTATTTTTGATAGAATAAAATGAAATCAGTATTACTGCAAAATAAATTTATTATTTCAAGTAAATGATCCGTTTAATTAATAGTATATCAATTTCAATTAAACGTATAAGTAACACATTTTTGAGTACAGTAAATCTTATTCCATTTTATGTATTGTAATAATTGCTTGTTTATATATTTTTTATTTTCCATGTTTCTCCATGACATCAAGAAACTGGCAAGATATGCCGTAAATGTCATGTCTAAAATCAGCGACATATCAATGAAAATTGCGTTTAGAGTAAAACAGTTTGAAAAACAAATATATGGCCGTATGTATATTAAATGTAGAAGACACAATAAACTTTGACACTTTTTGTTTTCACTGAAATAAATAAATCCTAGTATTTTCTCCAGATTTTATACAGTTATTATATGAATTAAATATTCCGTTACCCTCACTTGAGAGTGTTCGAAGTATGTCAAAAGTTGACAATAGAAAAACTTATGAATGCATCATTAATCGTGAAGACTCATTGTTTAAAACATATTGAAATAATCCAGTGATAAGACGATAATTTTTCAACTTATTCGACACTAGTTGAAAAAGTAGAATTCATTAAATTTGATATAAATGTCTTTGTATAATATTTTAAATACATGAAATTTGGTTAGAAAGGGATGTTAAATTTTTGGCACAAAGTTACCTTCGGACTTGATTTTTTTTCTTCTGCATCGAAGATTATTCATTTCATAATTAATTATTCATTTGCATTTACTTTATTAAATAGGAAGACAGGGAAATTATTTGATACGCTAGAAGAAGTGTTTATTTAAAAAAAATATTTTTACATAGAAATATATATATTTTTAATTTTATAGAAACTTTAATCTAAAATATAATTACGTAATTTAACTAAATTACTTAACATTTACACAGAGGTTCTGTTAAGAATATATGCTAAAGTCGGACGGATGCTGGTCGAGCTGGTCGAGAAGGTTTTAAGTGAATATTAAATAACTGTCTGGTTACATTTAGCATATACAATGTACATACAAAATGAATAATGGTGGTTTTCCATAATAATAAAGCTTATTGTTAACTAAACTCACTTTATGCAACAGATAAGTATCTACCTTTTCTGCCGTTATGTTATATTTTCTTTTATTTGGATGGCCCCGGTAGCAGGGGTAAGTCCTCTTAGACCGTCGATAAGTAAAACATTTCCATATCTTGAAAACGAATGATTGGATTTAGCAGTAAATGCTCATATCCATGTATTTGATGGCAATCACTCTTTTTACGTAAAGTTCATTCTAGGTCATAATTCATATTTCTTTACTCTGATTTTGTTAATAATTTTCATAATTTAAAATATGTTTTTGATTGGATAAAAAAAAAAAAAAAACCACTAGATTACGTTTAGGTCCAGTTTTGGTCGTTTCATTAAAAATTAAACATTTAAATCGCCTAGTTTTTTAAAAGATATAATTAAAAATTTGTCCGTGTATGTGATTTTGATTTAACTTCCTCCTGTGGTCTGCCTGTCTATTTGCCCATCTGGAATGTGCTCTAATTCTTCTAATTATGCTCAGATTGCCATGCATTTAATTTATATGTTATCGAAGTTCACTATAACATTTTCTGTATTCAAAACGAATGTTTATTATTAATAGACCGTTTACAGGAAACTCAAAATAAGTCCAGTATATTGCGGTGTATGGGGGAAAAATTTGAATTATGTTAGTTTTTATTAGTTAAAAATTTCAACATAATAAAATTGATATGAATTTATAAGATTCAGTAAAATAAGCTTTCTGTAAATAAGGAAAGTAAAGGGTTGATCATTTATTTACAAGGTCACACAAGAAATGTTCTTTACCGAAAAAAATGTCTGTTGTGTATGGTAATGATGTTAATGATGTTACACTATATGTTACACTATACAATCATAATGAAATATTTATACATTACTGATTTGCCCTACATGATGATTATCGTAGAATGGTGTGTGCAGCATTTATAGTTTATTTAAAGGGTCAAACAAAACACGTAGTTTAGAATACTGTCTATGAACAATAATTGCTGCAATTGCTGTTTCAGTTGTTACATGCGTTTTTAAGTTAGACTAAACGTTTGCATGTGTGTATAAATTCTATAGGTCATATACAAAGCAGCACAAAAGTATTCGTAAGTAATACTGTATATAGCTTGAATTGCTTACGGGTTGTTTTAATGGCATTGTGGGTTTTCCCACTGAACTGTATTTACTATAGTAAAAGTTGGTTGTAGAATAGGGATAAACTCATATATAGGGCTGCGCAAAGAACTAGATACATTGCAGTATATGGATGGTAACTCCTAGAAGTGCGGTTTTAGTTGTGTTATACATTTTTTATCAGGATTAAATTTCAGCTTAGAATTCGTTGTGTATTAACTATGTATACTATATAGGATCTGCAGATAATATACAATGCAAAATTGCTGAAAGTGAGTTTCCAAATGTTATATGCATTTTCTAACGGAACGAAATTTTAGCATACCATGTAGTATATTTGCAAATTTATGTATTTTATACAGTTATGTGTAACAGAATGTTGCTATCTTTCAGAATATGGACAGTAACTGCTGAGCTTATAGTGTAAGTAGTGAGCTTGCAGTGTGTGTAAGGTTGTAGTTTAAATATCGTGGTAATGCTCTGATCGAAACTCCCTCCCCCCCTGCTTCCAAATTCAGAACTATTTAATTATTAGTCCTATTCAAACGTACCTTTTCTCAGGTCACCATATAATAGATAAACTTTGGTATCATTTTTTAGACCTTGTTTGTCACTATTTCTGAAAAGTAATGATCAGGGAGCAGTATTTTCTCGGTTTCTACGAGCCCAATTTCAATGAGAATTACTTCATTCAACTTAACACGAACTGATTAAGGTATATATAACTAAATATGATACAGATTTAGTGCCACGAGGAGGTGGAAAATGGAACTAAAAGATTTTGCACCGCGTGCGCAGCACGCCTGCTATACGGTGTCATAGGCAGTAGGGACACGTGCCTGAGTTTCGATCAGAAAAAAGTTTTATTTAGAACTGAGTGCACACCTAGCGGTGGGAGGTGAAACTAACCAATATTGCATTTAAAATTTGTTCGATTCAAACAAAGGGCCTGATTTCAACGAAAATTTATTCATTCAACTTAACATGAACTAATTAAGATCTAGGTAATTAATTAAGACATAGATTTGGAGCCCCCTGGTTTTGGAAAGCAGAACTAAAAGATTTTCTGCGCTTGTACAGAACGCCTTCTATACGTGTCATAAGCAGCGGGGACAAGTGCCGGAGTTTCGTTCAGAAAGAGGTTTGTGTAGAAAGGGTGCACCCCCTGGCGGTGGACATTGCAACTAAAAGATTTTGCATGTAATCTTGGTCCGATTCAAACGAAATATTTTCTGACATTCCTCCGACGTCTCCCAGGTACTAAATAATCTTCGGTATCATTTTTTCAGCCCTTGGTTACGACCATTTATTAAAATTAATTTCTCGGGGTGATTTATTTTCTCGGGTTCTGTGTGTCCTATTTCAACGCGAATCGGTTCATTCCACTTAACATGAACTACTTAAGATATAGCTAATTATTTAAGACATAGATTTGGTACTCCCTGGCGGTGGAAAGTGGAACTAACAGATTTTTTGCGTGTGCACGGCACGCCTTCTACACGATGCCGTAAACAGCAGGAACAAATACCGGAGATTCGTTCGGAAATAGGTTTATTTTGAGCAGAATGCCCCACCTAGTGGTAGAAACTGGAAGTAAAAGATTTTGCAGCGCTTGCCTAGCACGTCTGCAATACACATTATCGCAGGCAGTGTGGGATAATTTGTCTAAAACAAAATGCATCCCCTGGCAGTGGAACTAAAATATTTTCTTGCGCGTGCGCCAAAAATGACTATTCTTATTGAAACTGCAAAAGAAAGTTACCGATTTGATAATCCAAAAAAATGAAACAGTTTCATTTTCACTCATCTTCGAGAATTAATAAAAGTATTGGATTCTTTGAATCGAAACTCACAGTTTATGTTTCTGATTCCGAAAATGCAAATTTTGTAAAAATCCGCCAGTAACTTTTTAAAAATTTTGACCAAAAACTGACCAGTTTTGAATCAAATGATCCATATATTTGAAGGGGTGGTATTAAATTTACTTCCTCTTTGGGTAAATCTCTCTATTTAATTTCTAAAAGACAAAGATCGTACTAAAACTGGAAATGGAACTAAAAGGTTTTGCAGCGCGTGCGCAGCAACGTATTGCAACACGTGCGCAGCAAAACGCATTATACTTTTTTTTCTGGAAAGTAAAAATGATCTAAAATAAGCATTTTTTTTTCCTTTGTGCTTATTTAAAGCTAATCCACGTTGTTGAAATTTATGTAATATATGAAAACCTAAACGCATTCTACAGACTTCTGTCTTCTGAAACTGGTTCCCCCCTGCTTTGTTGAACACCTGCTGTCGCGGACTGCTCCATTTTCTCCCCCGGACAGCTGGCGGGGGAACAAAGTACAGAAACAACACACTTTATTGGTGTAGGAATGAGATGGGTAGGGGAAGAGACACTCCAGTTACCAATCAGATGGGGTGGCTCATTTCTTTCGTCGGAGAGTTAAAGGCGTCCTTAACCTTCTTCACGTTTTCAGTTTCAGTTGCTGTTTAGCACGCGGTGGTCGCATTTCTAATCTTTTTGTACCAAAATGACGAGTAAAAAACGCAAAAACTTGTCTGTTACTCAGAAAGCCGAAATTTGTAAACAATTTGATGAATTTCACGGAATCCAAGTAGCGTTCGCTCAATCGCAAGGAATTTCCGTGACAAACCTGCAATCTATACTGCAGAAAAAAGAATGCATTGAAAAAAACATCGAGAAAGTTGGAGAAAAAAATGCCAAGAAACGGAGAACATTGAAAAAATCGCCGTACGACGAGCTGGAAGGTATCTTATTGAAGTGGTTTACAGAAGCTCGTGCCACGAATGTACCTGTAAATGGCACGATACTAAGAGAAAAAGCTCCAGAAATCGCTGATAGGCTTGGTGGTTTGGAAGACTTCACAGCTTCAATTGGCTAGAATGACCGGATGGAAAAAAGACATAATCTTATGTATATATCGCTTTCGGGAGAATCATAAAGTGTAAATGAAGCTACAATAGAAGATTGGAAGACAAATCTACCAAATTTGACCAAAGGATATAAGTCAAAGGACTTATTCATTGCGGATGAGGCCGGAATTTTCTTTAACCTCCTACTGGATAAAAGTTGCGTTGCTAAAGGAGACTCCTGCCATGGAGGGAAGATGTCTAAATTGCGTCTTACTCTTTTACTGTGCTCTAATTCTGATGGAAGTAAGAAGCTGACGCCTCTTGTTGTTGGAAAGTTGCGCAACACACGATGCTTCAAAAACGTGAGAAGTTATCCGACAAAGTACGAAACAGAAAAAAAAAATCCGTGGATAACCAAACTCCTTTTCGAATATTTTTTTTTGCAAACTAAACAAAAAAATGGAGTTACAGAATCGTAAAATAATTTTGTTTATTGATCAATGCAGTGCACATCCAGATCAGCAGCTCTCTAATGTGCATTAGGGTGGAACGAAAGTTCAGAAGAGAACACTATACTATCCCGATTTTTTTTATTGCCTCTACGTCCAGCGTCTGTGAAACCTCAAGTAATCAAAATCGTAGTCAAATGCGCATGAAATTGCGATTTGTGGCTTCTACTTGCGATCGAACTTGAATATCAGACCAAATTGCTGCAACAATTCCAATCGCCGCTCTCCAGGATATTGGTCTGATTAGTGATGAAGAAAGAAATATGACAGAAATGTATTGACAGAATGAAAATTAGATGAGAACAAATAAAGAACCGAAAAGGATATGTAAGAAACTGTAAAACTAGTTACAGAAAGTAATTGTATTTTTTATGTAAGAAAAGACAAGACTATTGTGCAAGAGAAAAAAGGAACTAAGTATTACAAAAAAAAGTTATCGAAGAACATATATCAGTTGTTCCAGAACTTGGATCAAAATTTTCAAGACACGTAAAACCTATTTCTGGCACTGGAAAAGGTATAAAAGACAACATAATGACATTTTTAAATGGCAACAACCAATACTTAAAAATTACTGCAATTGGATATAATGGAACTGCCTAGAACACTGGATTGAATAATGGTGTGATTGCTTTGTTGGAAAAAGAAATATGAAAGCCACTGCAGTACTTGATTTGTCTGTTTCATGCAAATGAACTGCCCGTTCATCATCTATTTTCTTTCCTAGATGGAAAAACTAAAAATCCAAATGAATTTGGAGTGAAAATAAGGAAACAACTGGAAAAGTGTTATGAACTTCCAGTGACTGAGTTTTCACCTATTGAAAATAACATTCCATAGCTAAAATTTAAGGATAATTTAAGTATAGACCAAATATATTTCTTAGAAATATGTAACACAGTCTCCGTTAGAAGTTGCTCTTTCTGATTTGTCTATGAAAAAACCTGAAAAAAATTGTCATTCATCATGGTTTACGTTAGCAAACAGAATTATTCGCTTGTACGTGGGAACAGAATATCCATCACAGAATCTCCAAATACTGACTGAATACATTTTGAAAGTGTATGCAACTGTTTGGTTTAACATAAAGTTGAAACCATCTTCTATCTATGGACGAAGCACTTGTGAAAACGTGTCAGCTATTTACGTTACCTCAATTACACTCCTAAAAATGTAATTGATCCAATCAGCCAAAGCAATGCATACTTTGCTGCACATGAAAATGCACTCCATTGTATGCTATCAGGGGATAGAAGTCATTAAGGAGTTTGCATTACGCCGAATTGTAAAAGCAGGGGATGGAAATGATGTTGGCATCAGAAATTTTTTATATCCTGTATGTATAAACTTTGATGTCACGGATTATATTGATTTGATTCAATGGCATAATGTTAAAGTAACATAACCGCCTATGACGATGTATATTGCTGACTACAAACTAAAGCAGTAAATAAAGCAAGCAGAAGAACCTAATCACGAGAGTCAACTTCAATTTTTCCCTATGTCACACACAAGCAGTTAAAAGGATTGTTAAATGAGTTACCGAACATCCTTGTCAGTTTGCAGCACTTCTGCAAGAGATGCATTGATAAAAACCAAAATAAAATTTTTAAAAGATCACGAAAAGATTTGAAACAAAAAAACAAAAACAAAAACAAACAATCCAATGTGTCAGTGTGATTATTATGGACCATGTGTTATTACTATGGGACATTAGAGAAAAATTAATGTTTCTAAAAAATAACGTCTTGCCTTTAAAAACAATATAAAGTCAAATCTCTTGTAACAGACACCCTTATATACGGTCACCCCTCTCTTACGGCCAAATTTAAATTTCTCAGCGAGCATTAACCTCTCGTTATAACTATCAACCAATCTCCTGCAGTCACCTCATATCTTCAG
This sequence comes from Maratus michaelseni, assembly GCA_963931845.1. Lineage (NCBI taxonomy): Eukaryota > Metazoa > Arthropoda > Arachnida > Araneae > Salticidae > Maratus > Maratus michaelseni. Next base: position 305,276,087 of record OZ007593.1, read on the forward strand.
ACATTTTTTTGGTCACATAGGTGTCCGTTAATTAGAGGTTTCACTCTTTTAAGGGGGATCAGGGCTTGATAGATACCAAAAAACATGTAAACAGAGCTCTCGCTTCGAGTCCATATAAAAACAAAAGTATTCAATGTAACTAATTTAAACTTTCTGATATTTTTAAGGTATGTTTGTAGTCTTATAAAATTATAAAATGAAGTACTTCCATGTAATAAAATTAAAAATATAGCAAAATTTATATAACACAATTTTCGAAAAAAAAAAATTAGGTGTCATATCACTATCCGTAAGATATCTTAACGTTGAATTGACCTAACAACATAATTTTTGCTTTAAAATCATCAATAAACTTTACTTTATAGAATGAATTAACGATATAACCACCACTAAAAGGAAACATTAATAAAAAAAACTCTCAAATTTAAAAAATTTAAAAACTTTACAAAAATACTTAAAATATTAAACTATCTAAAATATATTAATTCATTCTATAGAGTAAAGATTCTTGATCATTTTAAAGCAAAAATTAGGTTGTTAGATCAATTCAACGTTAAGATATCTTACGGACAGTGATATGACAACTAAATTTTTTTTTCGAAAATTGCGTTATATACATTTTGCTATATTTTTAATTTTATTACATTGAAGTACTTCATTTTATAATTTTATAAGACTACAAACATACCTTTAAAATATCAGAAAATTTAAATTAATTACATTGAATACTTTTGTTTTTATATGGACTCGAAGCGAGAGCTCTGTTTACATGTTTTTCGGTATCTATCAAGCCCTGAGCCCCCTTAAAGTTTTTCTAAATAAGTGTGATTTGTTTAACTAGGATACGATAATTAAAGATTGCATTTCTTTCATTTCAATGTAGTACTATAAGAATATGTTACTGTAAAATTAATAAAAATTAATATGGTGAAAATCACTAAATTCTACAAAATAATTATTACTGTAATGGCATCTAAAAATTCGTAATACATAGAATGTACAAGTTTTCTGCAAAAGTATCATATTTTGAATATTCTGTTTACAAAATATATGTATATTACGTTAATAATCAAGAAATTAACTTTTTTTTAAAAAAGGCAATTTTTATCGTTTTTTCATAGAAAAGTCATTTTTGAAGCTCTTTGCGGCACCTGAAAATATTTTAGTACAGCAACAAAATTTTATATTCTTATGTTCTAATCCCAAAAGGTAACTTTTGCCGACTATAGCAAATTTCTAACTGAAAAAAAAATAACCATTATTTTCATTCCACCCTAATGTGCATGTCAAATTTTTCCGGCAAATTGCACAAGCGAATTGTAGCCTTGTAATCTCGGCATTATTCGATCTTTCAAGATTTTTTATAGAAAGCAACTTGTCCGAAAAGCTGTAGCTGAAATAGAAAATGGAAACCTAAATGACGCCTGCAAATTAAACTTAAGTGTTTTAGAGCCTATGCATTTTATTTCTGCGTCGTGGAGAAACGTTATACAACAGAGCATTCCCCATTGTTTTGAAGAAAGCGGAGTCGTAACATCTAATGAACCGATATATGATGAAGAATCAGCTGCGGTAGACTCGGATAATGTCAACGAAACGATTATCTATGACTTCGACGATTATATCCCGGAAAACTTAGCAACAGGCGAAGCTGAAAGACCTACTGCTCCATCCGTAGCCGACGTTATGGACTTTTGGTCCACCGATGAAAAAGAAGAAGAAGGAACAGAAGCACAGCCCTTCCTTTCTTTCAATATTGCATAGAGCTTACAAATAGTGAAAGACTATTTTCTTTCTCATAAAGACCAGGAAAAACACTTGCAAGTATTTCAACTCTGGAAAATGCTGCATTGACTTTGAACTCAATGACTAAAAAACAATCCTCTATTACAGACTATTTTCAACCTAAACGCCAGGATTCGCAACTAAATCTGTTAAAATGATTTTAAAATGGTATGTATAATAATGTTCTTTTCGTAAAATATAGATTGTAATACCTTTTGAAAGAGTCATCTTTACCACCTTTAGTTTTTTTTCTGCGATTCTTTCTTTCGATGTATTTCCCGTATTTTACGTTTTTTTTTTTTTTTTTTTTTTTTTTTTTTTTTTTTTTTTTTCAGTCCACGTAAAATCGGGTTTTCACTGTAATTCTTTTATTTGTTATGTGCTATGCTATAACTTATTAAAGCATTACACATAAGAACAGTTCGAAATTGTGATCTTAAATTTAATTTATATTGGAACTAGTTTAATAATTGCTTTTGTTTATTTAAAAAAAAAATTATACAGAAATCATAAACTATCTTGCCTCCTTTGATGAGTGAGGTGCCACCCTTGAATAATACTGCCCATCATTAGCATTTATGCCAATTGAATTTCAATAAAATTTTTGGAATGTATCTTTTTTTCCACAAGCATTATTTATATTAAATATCTACAATCAAATAAATAAATAAAATAGTATATCTAACATATTAAAAGTTGTCCGAATTTGAAGGAAATTTAGAAAATGAAATTATGAATTCAATGAAATACATGTGTACTTATAAAAATGATGTCATTTTCACCAGAAAATGCATTATGTGACATATTATTTAGAATCCGGGGTGGAAACTATTTTAGTTACAAATTAAAACTTGATAACTTCTTCATTTAATAATAAATTTAATATTTACAACGTATTTACATGTTACTATTTACAAAATAACTCAGTTAATTTAACATTACGGCTTAGCTCAGATGCCTTGTCGGCAACAAACTCTGTAAACATTCTTCTCTTCTGGTAAAGTCTAATTTACTCAACTTGTCAGTTCTTTTGAAAGAAAAAAAGAAAATGAGAGAAAATATGATGGAGTGCGTATAGTTCAAGCGTTACACTCTTCCCCTCACACTGCATCACTGGTCCCTCAGATGCAGTGTGCATTTCCTGGGTGGATTCTTTCGGGATTCTTTCTGGTGACTAAATACCTCAATTGTTTTCGTGTTTTTTGAACCTTTCGTAAATATTTGCTGGCTGGGCGTCTGACGTTTCCCGGGTCTGCCTCTTGGACGAATGAATCCTTTAGAACATCCACCATCATCTTGCTTGTAAGGACACAAATTTGATATATGATAATTTCCTAAGGGAGAAAAAGGGTTTTCTTTAGTAGCAATGGTATAAGAAGTAGGAGATGTTTGTTTTAAAATAACATAAGGGCCATCGTGACGGGGCATGAATTTAGTTGTTTTGTTATTTTTCCTTTGGCTAATGGGATGCAAAGTAACCCAAACATGATCGCCTGGTTTATATTGTTCAGAAGCTTTTAAATGTTTGTCGGTATAATATTTATGCTTATCTTGGCTTTGTTCTATGGGATCTCTTATCTGCATAGTAATTTTAGCAAAGTTTTTTAATGCCAGGTCTAACTTTGGCTCTTTTAGCTTCAATTTGTTTTCTTTTAATTGTATGAGGACCACTACGTAAAACAGAATCCACCGAATCTCTAACTCCAAAGCAACAAAAGCAAAACCTTGAGATCGTCCACTAGTTGGATCTGTTTGTATATTAACTTCTGTCACCTCACCAAATTTGGAAAAATATTCCTTAAGATTACTCTGCTTATTCCACCAATAAAAAGTTTTTTATCTTCTTCGGAAGAGGATTTAGATGAATTAGCGGCATCTCCACCCGCACCACCTTCATCTTCCACGTCGCCATTAGTTTGTCCTTGCTGTCCACCATTAAAATCTGTGCCATAGTCGCCGTAATTTTGATCTTCACTGGTAAAATTATCGTCATATTGCTGTTGATCTTCCATGATTAAATTTATAATCAAATTTCTCAGACTAAACTGAAATGTGTCTTCAATTGGATGGTTACTTGGAAAGCTACAGAGAGGATGTGATCCAGTATCAATATAATGTTTAACTATAGGTGTAGCCTCTTACCCTAGTTGGAAGCTACTTGTAAATTTTCCAAGCAGTTCATTCAACCTAACTCGTTGCTCTGAAGTGAGATGTCTACCTTCATCTTCTCTAAGAAAACAGTGTCTAATTCAACGGTTTTATTGCTAATTCACTGGGAGGTCTATATGTATCTTCGGCGAATCTATACTTCCACCTGCATCTATCAGCAAAGAACCATTCTTGATTTACTACATCCAAAACAATTTTTGATTTGCGTAAAAAATCGATTCCCAAAATTGTACGATTATTTTTGGCACTCGGCAGAGCATAAAGTGTTGTTTTAACATCGCGACCTTCAATTTTAACCCATTAGGCACCATTGCTCCCATTTTGGGAACATTGCTTTAAGATTTTTTTCTGAAGTGCATATTTTATAAATTGTTAAAAGGTTCATGTTATTTGCATTTTGAATATATTAGATGACATCTGAAATTTTTTTGTTAAGTTTCATTAGAAATTTCTAATTTTTAAAACTTGTTAAAAAAGACGAAAAATAGCTTTTTGGCAGTATTCGAAAAAAAAATTAAAAAAAAAACTTTATAATAAAAATTATATTTTTTAGTTAAAATATGTTCATAACAGTGTATTATCTTAAACAACGTCAATCAGGAATTAATATGTATAATAGATCAAACACAATTACCGAAAGAATAAGATGTTCCCAAAATGGGAGCAATGGCGCCTAATGGGGGTAAGGTTTTTGAAAACTTGTACTAGAAACTTGTACTTGTGCCTCCGTGCATTTGTGGTATTTATTTTTCAACTTATTAGCTATAGAAGGTATAATATCATTCTGAAAGTAATATTTTTAGAAGATTTCATATAAATTAGTCCATCTTTTACATTCATATTAAAAAACAAAATAAAATTACCAGTTCTATAAGCATTTTCACTATCCATCTCTCTATTTTTCATCATTTCATAATTTTTTCTGATTATTTTACATGGAAGATGATTGAACAATTTTTTAGATTTGGATGATTTTTCGGATGTTCCCGAAATCGTTTGTTTGCCACCCGATTGCAGTATTGTAACATATGAGGAAGATATCTTCCTCATATGTATGTCGCATAAATTATTTTCTATTACATATGTAATAGAAAATAATTTATGTGATGATTTATCCCATGTTATATTTGGTGGAGTAGAACTTTCTGTAAATTCTAAATCAAGAGACAATCAAGAAATATCTAATTTAGTGTTTAAAAAAGACAAAGTATTAAACACAGGCTTGATATTTTAGATGAAAGTTCAGGCGAACTTCAAATTGGAATATGGAAAAAACTAAACAAAATGCAAAAACAAAAAAAAAATATTGTTAAAAAACCAATTTCAGAAAACGACAAAAATGTAATATAATGCTGCATAAAAAATTTTCAATCATTTTCATGTAAAATAGTAGGACAAAAATTATGTATTGAAGAAAAATAAAGAGATGGATGGTGAAAATGCTTATCGAATCGGAAGTTTTATTTTTTATTTTTATTATAAATGTAGATGTTGGACTAATTTATATGAATTAATCGTAAAATATCAGTTTCAGAATGATATTATCCCTTTTATAGCGAAAAAACTGAGAAATAACAAACATAAATGCACGGAGGCATAAGTAAAATTTGTGAAAAAATTTACCCCCATTAGGCGCCATTGCTCCCATTTTAGGAACGTGCTATTTTTTCTAAATATTCGAATTTTTAAATTTTTTTTTTCAGAAATACCTTTAAGACTTTCTATTCATAAATATAAAACAACTGTTTCATTAAAAAATAATAATATAATAATATAATAATAATATAATGCTTAATATATATAGCGGTGCCTAATGGGTTAACATGAACTTCTGTTTTATAAACTTCGGTAGTGTTTTGTAGCCCATCCCCTAAGACTACGATCATTTGAGTTATTTCAATTTTCACACCTTGGTCTTTTAATAAAGAATACAAAACATCACCCGCAACGCAATGTGTAGCGCCAGTGTCAGCACAAGCTGTGCCAGAGAGACCATTTATACTTATTTTTACCAATAATGTTGGTGATGTTTGCATATTACATGTACGAAATTCTAGAGATTGAAAGTGCGCCGATACATTTTTCGGAGAACAAGTTGGACACTTGGATTTAATAACTCCATGGTTTCCACATTTATAGCAACTTAACATTGGCCGATTTAAATTTGAAGGATAATTAATTTTATTTCTCTTGGACTCATTTTGATTGCCAAATTTACCAAACTCATTTCTTTTAAAATCTGAAGGCGTTTTTTCAAAGCGATTAGAATTCCCGACCTCACTGATTTTATTTGATCTCTTTATTTCTACTTTGTGTGACCTCAAATTATCATATAAATCTAACTTTTCAGCTAATTCAACAGTATCTGTTAAATTCTCCTATTGGTCTAAATAATGTTATTTGCAAACAGGGGAAACCTTTTTCTGTAATTGATCAGCAATAATTAATTCCGATAGTTTTTCAAAGGAATTTATATTTAATTCGGATAGCCATCCTCAAAATAGCTTCTAATTTCAAAGTAATATTCTTTCCAGCTAATATCGGTTCGCTTTGTATGACGATTAAATAAAACTCTAAACCTTTCAGTATTTAACTTGAACCTCTGCAACAATATATCTTTAATATAAGAGTAATCCTCAAATTTTTCTTCCGGTTCACGCGCTATTAATTTACCGATTTCATTTGGAAGGACTCCAATTAAATACGTAAGCCACAATTCTTTAGAAACCTTTAAAAGTTTCATTTGCCTCTCAAAAGTTATTAAAAATTAATTCATATCATCCTTTTCAGGATTGAAATCGGGTAAAACCTTTTTTAAGTCAACGCGGATTGAAGAAGTTTCTAGAGGGTTGCTTGTATTTGCAACAACATCTCTTGTTCCTGCTTGTAATCTGAGCTTTCTGTAGCTCAAATTCTCTTTCTTCGGCTAAACGCTTCTCTCAAGAGTCTTTCTTTCTTCTATGATAGTTTCAAAAGTTCCCTGTACAAAATGTATGTTATCTTTAAATGCCTCACTATTTACAATTTTATCACGTAATTCGAGGACTTTATCATCGCTACTTATTTGTACTTTTAACTCTGAAGCCAAAGTGATTAAATCAATTTTATTACCCTTAGAAAGAAACGCCATCATTTGAATTAATTATGTTTTAGCTAACTTCAAACTTAATTTGTGTTACGATTAACTCTTAGCAAAATAATTTACTTTTATGTAATTTTTCATAACATATATGGAACATAAATAACATACAATATCTTTCAAAACTCAATATAATGACACCAACTATTTGCCTTTTTTTCCTACACAATAATATGAAACATTATTTGCAAATAATTTAAATCAATTCTTCATATAATAAATAAAATAATGCCAAGCACTCATTTATAATAATAACTTCAATAATAATATAGCTCAGTGCAACTATATAAATGTATAAAATAAAGCAAACGTTTTTTATTTTTCAATAATAATTATTAGATATATTTCTCTTATGAATATCTTCATTTAATTCAGATACTAAAATACTTGAAGCAGCAGACGATTTTTCGTATTTCAATTCCAAGGAAAATATCATTCAGGTTGAATAGATGAATTCTAAAATATTTCGATTCTGGACGAATCAAATACAATTTTCAAAAATCCTCATATTCCGGATGAGTCAAAAGAAATAATTTTTGTACTTTAGTATCTAAATTTTCTTATTAAAACAGTTTAACACAATTTAAAAATAATACTTATTTTCATATCTTGCTTCTATTCGGGCCCAACGTTGGGGAGCCACTTTTGTGACATATTATTTAGAATCCGGGGTGGAAACTATTTTAGTTGCAAATTAAAACTTGATAACTTCTTCATTTAATAATAAATTTAATATTTACAACGTATTTACATGTTACTATTTACAAAATAACTCGGTTAATTTAACATTACGGCTTAACTCAGATACCTTGTCGACAACAAACTCTGTAAACATTCTTCTCTTCTGGTAAAGTCTAATTTACTCAGCTTGTCAGTTCTTTTGAAAGAAAAAAAAGAAAAGGAGAGAAAATATGATGGAGTGCGTATAGTTCGAGCGTTACACTCATTTTCACCAGAAAATGCATTACACATTCTCGGTCTTACACATTTATTTGAATGAAAAATATTATTACTTTAAAGTTTTAATACGGAGTACATAAAAAATATAACAAATTATTACCTTTCTCTTCCTTTTTAACGACTCTTTAACCCTTTCCGGCACAGTGGTTCTACTCCCGGCACACCTAATTTTAATTCAAAACTTGCATTCGACACCAAGAATATTTAATAAAATTTAGTTTCTACAATGAAAGCTTAAAATAATGAGTTTTTATTTTCTAAAAATGTCGTTGTAAATACCGGTGTCAGTCAGTAATTTCTCCTTTTACGAACAGACATTGTCTGTGCCGGAAAGGGTTAAACACTATTTGCAACTTTTTAAATGCTTGTAGAAAAAAAAATACCGATCAAATCAATGCAATTACCACCATTTGCAACCTTTTTTAAACAATTCCAAACAGCACAAATTTCAACTTTTTAAATATTTACAGAAATTTCGTAAATAAAACTAACATCTCAGAAAATAATATGACTTTCGAAAAAACGTGAGCTACTGTGACATCTTCAGTTTTTTCCTGATGAATGAATTGGTGTTGAAATGACCTGATGACCATTCGGCTCGAAGCAGTTGATGTACTTAGTATCTAGTTAGTATCAATACATAACTGCAGGCAGATTTTCATTATTCAATGTCCATATCAATATAAATATTCAGCACTTCTAAATAAGTATATTCATTGGAAAATAAAGTAATCTACAAAGTACTATAGCTGAAATGTGATACAATTAATACTACAAAAGATGAATCTATTTTTTAATACATTTGAAAAGAATTTTTCATTTGATAAAGCTTTTCAGTAAAATTATTCCTAATATAATCTACAGCTATATATAATGCATGTTCCTAAATTTTATACCCCTTTGTATAAAGATAGAAGAGGTTTATGTAAGAATATATCTTACGAGGTCATAAATAATGGATGAGTCACATGTGGGACATAACAACATGAATATGATTCTGAGCTGAGAACTACTGAATACTTTTCTGAAAAGATGATACAAGTAAAACGAGCGAGTTAATGTATGCTTTATTTCATGTCTTTCAGTTCTATTTTTTATGATTCGTACGGAATATTTTAATCATGAAAGAAAAATTGGAATTATGTCATATACACCATATGTTTTCGCAAACCCTGTTCTATTTCATATTATGCTTACATATCGAAATTTGTAGAACATGCTTGAGTTTAAAGTATAAAATACTGAAATATTTTAAAATATATATTTTTATCATGATTGTTTTTCGGAATTTTTAAAAGATTAAATGCAGATTATTTTGACACATTATGCATAAATTGGTGGCAAAAATCTTTAATGTATTTTACTAAAATTTAAAAAAAATGTGTTGTAATTCAAAAATGAATTATTTAACACATGCCATAATGTAGAGCAAACAGCGTGTTTGACGTTCGAAAATAATACCTATTCAAAGACTTGCTATATATATATATATATATATATATAAATTTATCTTGTATAATCTAAAAATTTGAACTCCGATGATTCCCTTTTTTAATGCCTAGCATTTTTTTAATGGAATACATTTTATTTTTATTTATTTTTTAATAAATTAATACATTCTATTTCAAAATATAAATACTTTTAAAAAATATGGCAAACAACATGAAATATACCATGACGTTTAAAATTGCCAGATGCTAATCCAATTCATAATTTGTCAATTAAAACAATGATAATCAGATGTAGAAGATCGAAATTAACAGTTAAGATATATTGACTGTAAAGTCATCACATTTGTGTAAAATCAGATAGGTCTGTTTCGCCGCGCTACAATATAATTGCAAGATATTTACTAGATTGACAATTATTAAGTCCAAGCATACGAATGTAATTTACAATTTCTGATATTTTAAGCACATATCAGGCATTAAAATAATTAAAGCATAATTAACCTTCTAAATTTTTTTCTGTACGCCTGTCATTGAACTTTTTGTTTAATTTCGAACAGTTTTTTTATATAAATCCAATCATTACAGAACTATTATTTACAATGCACATTTTTAATGACAAAGTGTATCTCGTAAAAACTTTCTTGATTCAAAAACGAGCAGGAAAGACCGAGCCATGCTCGGTCAAAATTAAATTAGAGTTCAAATTTGAGTTCAACCCATGACCAAAATGGCCAACTAATTGAATTTTCTCGAACATGTGACCTAGCTCAACAGTCTTCTCGTGTCCAAAAACCATAGGATGCAAAATTTAGTGTAAATAGTCTGAGCAGTTTTTAAGATAAAATAGCTTGACCCCTAATAACCCATGACCAAAATGACCCACTAATTGAATTTTCTCGAACATGTGACCTAGCCTAACAGTCTTCTCGTGCCCGAAAACCATAGAATGCAAAATTTAGTGTAAATAGTCTGAACCGTTTTTTAGATACAATTAGCTTGACCATAACCCACAATGACCCAAAATGACTCTTTAATTGAATTTTTTCGAACATGTGACTTAGCCCAATGATTTTATCGTGCTCGAAACTCGTAGGACACAAAATTTAATCAAAATCGTTAGAGCCGTTTTTTAGATTAAATTAATTTGACCCGCGTTGACCCAAAAATTACCCACTAATCGAATTTTCTCGAACATGTGACCCAGCCCAATAGTCTTCCCGTGTCCGAAAAGGGTAGGATACAAAATTTCATCAAAATCGTTTGAACCGTTTTTAAGATACAATTAGCTTGACCATGACCCAAAATGACCCACTAATCGAATTTTCTCGAATATGTGACCTATCCCAATCGTTTACTGCTGCCCCAAAACGGTAGGATGCAAAATTTCGTCAAAATCGTTAGAGCCGTTTTTAAGATAAAATTTGCATAACCACACACACACACAAGATTTGCTCGTATTAGAATATATGATATCTGCATCGGTGGTTGTACAGAACATAGGGATATCCAGAAGTTTCTCATCCATACTTATTGGGATTTCATTTATTATAAGCTATACACTTATATTCCAGAAGCTCCTTAGATTTGTTTTATTTTCACATCTATCTCCTAATAAAAAGTGCTAATTAATTGAAGTGCCTTGCATATGTACCTTTAGGAATTGCGTCTCAAATATTGAAATTATAGATTTCATTTGATTTCTGATATTTCCGGCTATCTCATCATTTTGTTAAACATTGATAATTCTTTTTCAAATTTCTTTAATTGCTCTGAACATTATTTCTTCTATTTAGTACTGAAAGGACTTACGTGCAACGGAATGCCATAAATCAATTTTTTACTCTTCTAAAGAAGACGTTTCATTAGTTTTGCTAAATAAACTTATTTTTATTATGAAGTATCATTTTCAAATATAGCAGTTTATCTTTTAGAAATTTGACCAAATATTGTGTAGTTTTCATTAAACTGTTTGTGTAGAATTTTTATTGTTGTATTCTTTTTAAAATTCAATTGAGTTTCTGAAAATCAAACGTAAAACTCCAGTCTTTGGCAGTATTTTTAAATGGAAACTTCCATTTCCATTAAATCTACAGTTATAATATAAAAATTAAGTTAATTTCTAGACGCTATCAGTCATGACGTCAGTTAAGAATGTTTTGTCAAGTTTGTGAAATGTCTCCAAAAATAAAATGTGGCCAATGTATAATTTTGTATTTAATATTAATCGTATAAAAATGTTGTCACGACTTCTAAACTATTAAACATTTCGCAAATAAGGTATAGCTATCAGACATAGTTGTACTTTACAAACTAAAGACGTAGCAACCATTTGTTTACATTCAATTTAACACTGAAAGCATCACACAGAATGTGACGTCGCATTTAATGTATATTTTTTATTATATTTTTCCTTAATTTTTTATTTAAATTTAAATTTTTTGTTTTGTAATAGATGTTTTAAATTCAAATACATTTAAATGGAGATATTATATCATTTTAACTCACGTATCTCTAGCACTTCTTTTCATATATGAACAAGTTGGAAATTGTACGTCAAACGTGACAAATGATGTGCATTCGTATTATAGCTAGTTATAATAAGTATTCATATCTTGATGATTTTTAATTCTGTGAAATGCATTATATCGTCTGCAGATTGATTTCTGTAATAAAATAAGTATCCCGGTCGCTTGACGATTAAATCTCGGAAGCTCCTATAACAGGAAAGCACCGAATATTTTTTTTATTCAAATTTCTTAATAAATATTTTTATTAATATATAAAGTTTTGAATCGGTTTTTATAAAATTTGAAATGTCTCGACAAAATTCTGCAAAGATAATATATCTTACATTTCAAACCATTCGGGTGGGCAGTTTTTGCGTTGTTATATGCAGACGGACGGACAGACGGACAGACAGATGGACAGACAGACGGACGGACCAGACGACGACATAGGTGTTACGTATTTATATAATTACGAACGCACCTAAAAACGCCCATTATCTCCTCAGAAGACATAGGGAGTAAGTCTGATTTTTTAAAACCCTATAAAAATAAATCACACGTGTCGTCATTTTTTTTTCTTGAGTCATTTTTTAGGGTTTGTCAATAGGAGAGATAACATTGCTTCAAAAAATTAATAAAAAAGCAATTTCTATAATAGTAAACTATGGGATATGGTAGAAAAAATCGCAATTCTTGGTCTGATAACTGTTTTAAAGTTGACGGTAATTTTACCCCTGTTCCAAAACGTATATATTCCAAACTTCATGAAAATAGCTCAAAACCTGTAACTTATTGCTTAAAGAAGATAAAAACCAACAATGATTTTTATTCATATACGTATACAGTAGAATATTTTCCATGTTTAAAAACATGGTTGGAGCAACCATGTTGGTGCAGAATCTATTTTTTGCATTCAGTTTTGAACACCTGAATCAAACACAGGCAAAATGCAAAAGGAATGTCGGGCTACAGATAAAGGGTCAGCAGGGCACGTGTTTGGTACTCCTGGTCTTCTCGAGTGCATGGCAATTAATGATGTTTACATACAGCTCTTAATACTTTAAGAAATAAAAGTTAACGTTGATTGGTGTTTAACCTTGTCTATTATTGGTTGTTGCGATGATAAGCGTGGGGGATGTAGTCAGAGGGAGAGTACGAATTAATATCTTTGTATTTTGATTTTTAGAATATTCTTCTTATAAATTGCATTCATTGACTCAGGACATTTTTTTTTAATTAAGAGAAAGTTGGGGAAGCCATGTAATCATGAGAAACAGGATATCACAGTTTGATTCATTTTGAGTAGCTATCTAGTGATTGAATTACATCGCTCTAAGTACGGAGAAGAAGAAATCGATAAAATGTCGCCATATTTACAGTTCTGTGATATGTGCGTTGGAAAGATTATTTTGCATTTTTTGTTTTAAGGTTTTCTCCGTTTTAAAATTCGTATATATGAATTTATTTAAAGTTATCGAAACGTTTTTTTTTATTATTGTGTGTAGCATATTAAAGAATGATTTATGACCCACAATGAAACTGCTGCTGACATTTACAGGTGAAATATGACTTGATTTTTACAACCCTACTTCTCATAGAGTAAACCCTTCGCGAAAAAAGTAAAAAATAAACAATAACAGAGTATCGCATTGAAAAAAAGCTTGAAACTGAATTCTGAAAAAAATGGACAGAAGTAATTTTGAAATTTAATAAATCTGATAAAGAGGTGAACTTCGTATCTGTAATTCATCAATTCTAACGAAGATAATTGTCTAGTTGTCTAGAAATATTACATCACTGGACTGGTAATTGAAATGATTATTTTCGATCCTTTGTTAAAATTGTAAAATGAAATATTTTGTCCATTTAAAAATATGTCTAATGTTTTCATTTTCTGTATGATTAACATTTTCATGCGGTTTTCCCCACCGATGGAGTAACACCAGATGTTTTAATTTTTATAAATACATATTAATAAAAATGTCATAATCTAATCATACATTTAAAATAATTCTACAGTACAAGGATAAGTGCAAAATATGTACGCAAAATTACATTAAATTTATTTGAAAATTCTCGCTTCAATAAGTAACTAATAATAACGTATACAATTGTATCCTAATTTCCACCTTCATCGGACACAAAGCCAAAGGTTATGTAAGAATGTAAATAAGTAAAAATATAAATCCACTTTGACACTACACTGTTGAATAGTTATTTTAAAAACAGAAATTGCACAAGTTGTGACTTGTTAGTTGCTAAAGTCAGTGTAAATTGTTTTTTATGAGTTTAAAATAACTTACACTGATTTTAGCAACTAACAAGTCACAACTTGTGCAATTTCTGTTTTTAAAAGAATATACATATTTCTTTAATAATAGATATGTATGTATGTATATCATAATCGGTACATAGTTCCTCTAGGCAATAAGAATTTGACATGATTTGGTAGCTTTCCAGTTACCACGAAAGCATTCCATTGTTGCTATCTAAAATGAAAACTCTGTTAAGCTCAACTCATCCTCCGATACTAAACATTTAGCAGTGTAATTTCTACAATTCACTTCGCAAATAAGTAGATACTCAGTGAAATTATTACTAGCATGATATTAAGTTTATAGCAGTTGACGGTGTTTCTTTTTATAAAAAAAATATTAGCAAAGGATCAAACAATGTACGCAGTTTCCAAATGAAATAACACGTAGACACATTTCAATATGAAGGATAAATGTTTATTAATCCAATCAAAAGTTTACAAAAACGGAATTTTTTCCACACGCTAAAAATCCATCAAGTGCAATATTATGAGCTACGGTATTTTGCCGATTTATACTACACATAAATAATCGATCAGCATATATTATGGAACTATGTTATAAGAGATATTCAGTACTATTAATCGATATACTACTTCCTAATGACGTACTTGGATGTTTAGCAATTGGAAACATCACAAAATTCTGTCTTTGGCAGTCATGAAAGCTGTTAAATACTGGAGCGCAAGTCTACAATATCTGCAGTGCGACAGACGTTCTTAGCAAATGCAAAAAACAAAAAACGTACAAAATGGCGCAAGAAAAACAGGCGTTTGGCAGTCCTTCTGAAAAAGCCGGAAATAACATTTAGAATAATAAAAATAAAACAGAAATGACAAAATAAATTGAGATTCGCAGAACAGATAATTGAAAATCATATCAGCATTTAATATTGAAAAAAAAAATAAAATAACTTGAAAGCCTGACAGACTGACTCCGAGAAAAAAAAAATAATATATGAATTCTTTTAAAATTTGAAAATAGAAATAAATTGAAAATAAAAATAAATGATCTCGTACGCATTTAAATGATTGGAAGTAGGGTAAAATGAATTATTGTATAAGCAAGCTGAAAAATAAATGTTATCGTACAAGGATTAAATAAACTATAGTTCGAAAATATATATTAGATGAGAAAAATTTATATAGTACCTTTTTTTCATATAGGACGGAATTTTTAAATTTCTTATATATATATATATATATATATATATATATATATAATTTATTGACAGCGAAATTGTAACCCGAACACACTGAATATAGATATAATAGTTACAAATTATGTTTTTGCATACAAAGTTAAAAATTAAATACACATGATAAAAGTGGTTAGGGAAGAACATTTATTAAAATTAATACATATATTAAATTAGCGTTTAAGAAAGAGCAAGACCACATGGCTGTTTTCAATTTCCGTCAAAGTTGCATTTCCTGAAAACTTTGCTTAAAAGTAATTTATTTTATATTTGAAGTTGTTTACATATTTTATGCATTGTAAACAATTAAGATATGTTATATCTATTTATTTCAAGGCTCAATATTGGTAATTAAAATGAATGAATATTTACCAGTGTGACAAAATAATTTCTGTGACAAAATGGCTGACAATTGAATATATGCATCATTGGGACATTTCAAATGGGGAGGAATGGGACTGCTTCATTCATCCCTAGAGGATACTGAATTTTTTTTATTAACTAAATAATATCATATAAGTTGATAAATTAATAATTAATGTTAACTATTCTTTTAACATATCCTCCTCATTGTAGCCACCGTCGTCTTCAGCAATTGGATGTTTCTGTTTATGGGCCTTTAAAGGCAAAGCTGAGATCAGTCTAAGATGATTGGCTGACAAATAATCTCGGATAACATATTACAATTTATATCCTCACAGCTTTTGCCAAGGAGTCATTTTTGTCAGCTTTTAGTACTAGCAACATAAACATAACAAGTGGTTTTAGGAAAACTGCCATTTTCCTTTTTAACAGCAATACATTCACTGAAACTAATTTTATACCAGCTTATGCGACTGACAGACCACATTTAGAACATTTTATACAGCCCACATTTATTGTGTTACTAGTAATTCATTAGAATTTCAGTTAAAGTATATAATATAAATTACAGTTTTTTGATGCATAATAAACTGTGTTTTCACTTCTTAGATTACTAACACTGATGTATAACAACCATATAAGGTCGTATATTAAAAAATATAATTACATATAAGTTTATAATTATACATTTTAATTTAGTATCATTGAATACAGAGAGGAAAATATTTGTGTCCCATCCATCCCTGCTGTGGGGATGATTGGACATAGAGGAACCTTTTTTTAATTTGATAAAATATTTCTGTATAATAATAATAATCTTTAGTAAATATTGTGCATAAGATGTAAACAAACACCTAATGTATGAAATGTGATACATAAATACATAATATTAATAATAACTTACATAAAATATTAAAATAAATATTTTTGTGAAAATGTCCCATTCATCCCCCATCTCCCCTATATATATATATGTAAGTAAATGATATATAAATAGTCACTTTACAGAAACAATATGACAAATAATCGATGAACAACAAAATATGCACTTTAATTTCAACTAATAACACTTTTAGTCGAAACTATACAACAAATTTACATTACGATAATCTAACCAGGCCTAACGGCTATATCCATTTTACATCTCTTGCTTCCTAACAAAAAAAAAATAGAACACTGGCTCTTAGCCAAATCTCGCGATTCAAACCATTTATAACTCGTGCATAGTTAGTTCATTTGATGAAGTGAAGTTTCTAACCATGGGTAATAACACGAGAGAGAGAGAGTCAGTTCATATCGTTTACATGAAGTGCTCAAACTGGAATCCTACAAATCGGTCATCCTGACGTGATGGCGTCTCGACATCAGCATCTTGATTTGTTAGATTTTCTTTTCTTTCTGGATATTTCTCTCTGTCTTTAGAACCTGCATATTTAATATCTCTGTAATTTCTTTCCGGATATTGCTCTCTATCTTCAGAAGCTATATAGCTATTGCTTCTAGAATGATAAGAATTTGAATAATCATCTCGTCCACTATCGGCTCCTTTAAATCCGTGATGAGAATTATTCTTATGTGATGGTTGCGAATATCTTTGTTCATTAAAACTAGCTTTGCACGATCGTCGGCCACCATAATTATAATTATTTCGACCATGATAGTAGCCTCTATTCATGTATCTAGGGGAAAATTTTGGATTATATCTTGCTTTTGAATAAAGTGAAGCATCTTCTGTTGTCTTGAGGTATCAAAGAATTTTCAGTCTCAAAGTTTTCAGGAATCTCAGACTTATTTTGGTAAGAATTCTCGGAACTCTGTTTCCCATATCCATATTTATTGTAATTTCGATGGTTAAATGATTGTTTAAAATATCTCTGGCCATATCTATTATTGCTTCTGTTGTCAAATGGTCTATTAAAATTTCTGTTCTTTCCCTTATGATCAAAATTCCTATTGCGATCTTTCACATAGTCTTTTCTACCATGTGCAGGACTACTACTTTCACAATTTTCTTCTGGAGATGTATTCCATTCATCGGATAATTCTGTATCTTTTGTCCTATTCGGCTTATATAGTTTTATTAATTTCCTTATTTTCTTTCTGTTCACTAAATTCGTAATCTGAGTCAAATTCACCCCGTCATTTACGCAGTCGATTTTAACCACATCTTTACAACCTCGATTATCGTTGTTTATACTTGCTTCATTAATTTTTGTCGGTACTTCATTAATTTTAATGTATCCTCCTCGAACTTTGTTGCCGCTTGTTATTCTAACACTGTCTTCCGTTACTTTTAACGTCATGCCTTCTACTGCTTTCCTACCTATTATTAAATCGCAGTCCGCATCTTGTACCACGTAAAATTTATCCTGGATTTCTGTTTCATCCACGTAGACTTTATGCCAGAAAAAACCTGTTGGCTTAATTTCTTCTCCACCTATGCCTGATATGTATATATTGTCTCTGGTTAGTTTTGGCGCGTTTATTGCAGCATGATATCTTGAACTGGCGATTGAAATATCGCTTCCTGTATCAATTATTACGCTTGTTTTTATTCCGCTAATATCTAAGATTCTTCCTTTTTTACCATTTAACATGCCCATACTAACTATTTTTCTTTGCGCGTTTTGGGTCTCATTTTGATATTTTGTTTCTCGCCAATTTTGATTACGTTGCGGGTAAAAATTTGAACATTCTTGTTCTGTATTATTCGCCATGGCACATTTTGCACTCACATGACCAGGGTTGCAACACGCAAAACAGATTATATGCGACTCTTTGCTTCCATAATTCATACTGTGTCTATTGTCAATTTGGCGTCTTTTCAAATTGGCGTAATCAGCCACTCGCGATCTTCTGTCATCAAAATCGCTACTTGTATCCTTAACTGATTGTTTATTGTAAACCCTTTGTGCTGTTTCGTAATTATCTAATTTATTAACTAAGTCATCAATTTTCTTTATTACTAATAATTCCTCTATGAAATGTGTTTTTGTTTCCGTAGGTAAATTATACCTGATTTGATTAACAACAATTAATTACGCCAAATCTTAAAAGTTATTTACGTGAAGGCCTTCAATCCATTGTTGAAAATACACCTTTATCTCATAAGCGAAATCTCGCCAATTGGCTGATGGCTCCTTTTTAGATGAGAAAAATTTCAGCCTAAACTCCTCTGGTGATAGCTTGTAGCGTTTTAGTAGAATATTTTTTATATAATCATAATCGTGAATTTCAGGTTCGTTTTCCCTTGTTATTATATTGATCATACCTAACGGCATTAGATTAATTAAATAATTTACCCATTCTTTTTTATCAATGCCCGTTTGCGCCATTTGCCTTTCGTACATAGATAAATATAAACTAATATCATTCGAGCTATCATATTTAGTTAATAATCTAAGCAATTCAAATTGCTTACCTGGATTTGTCTTTGGGTTTTCATTAATATGTTCTCTTGAATTTTCTTGTATCTGTAATTTCTTAATTTCAAAATTTTGCTCCGATTCTATTTTCCATTTTCTTTCTTCCATTTCCATTTCCATTTTCAGTCTATTTTCTTCGATCACTGCTTGTAATTTCTTCTCTTTCTCTTTCTCTTCTCTTTCTTCTTTCTCTTTTCTACTTGCTATCACTACTTCCAATCGATCTCTTATAAATTCTTCTTCGTAACTCTCCCAACTCTTGATCAGCTTTATTAGGACGGGTATTGTCGTTTTTTCTGGTGCTTCAATTCCGCATTCTTCGCAGAGGTTTATTAGATCAATTCTCTTAGCTTTATTGAGAGTTCCCATGCTTATCTTTCAAAAACTGTACTTGAAATGATATGATTACGGTTTCGCCTTGCTGATTCGTAACCCAACTTTTGATACTGGCGTCTTACAATACTTTACGTTTGGTTTCCAATTCACTACTAGTAGCTTTTACTTTTTAATAATCCCGGCCGAGCCCCCAAAAATGTAAGTAAATGATATATAATTAGTCACTTTACAGAACCAATATGACAAATAATCGATGAACAAAAAAATATGCACTTTAATTTCAACTAATAACACTTTTAGTCGAAACTATACAACAAATTTACATTACGATAATCCAACCAGGCCTAACGGCTATATCCATTTTACATCTCTTGCTTCATAACAAAAAAAAATAGAACACTGGCTCTTAGCCAAATCTCGCGATTCAAACCATTTATAACTCGTGCATAGTTAGTTCATTTGATGAAGTGAAGTTTCTAACCATGGGTAATAACACTAGAGAGAGAGAGTCAGTTCATATCGTTTACATGAAGTGCTCAAACTGGAATCTTACAAATATATATATATATATATATATATATATATATATATATTTCATTGTGAACTATATCCACATATCAATTCTGGCAATCGATGATCCCGTAAAACAGCAGAAGTTTCGCAGTCAAAGGCTCCAGATGGTAGACAATGTTTAAGAAAATCATTAGGAGTTTCCCGTAGAAATAACATTAAGCTGCATTAGTATCAATAATTTTTATTGACACTTCACTTATCAAAGACAATTAGACTAATTAGCAAGTTCAGAATTCATAACTGAGTTATGCTAAGCCACAGAAACCAGCAGGAAGATGTTACATTTATTAGAGAATTACACCATTTTAAAAAAACTTCTCCTCCAAGTGACAGGTTTTGTTTAGAAATTGAAAACACGTAAAATGTCTGCGATCCGGGACTGCGTAACCGCATTTTAAAGGCAGCGAGGCGTATGAATCTTTTGGCTAATGCAGTGGTAAATTAACCAAAGAACGGCTTGCAAGGCCGTGGAACTTATTATTATACATGGCATCATTTCATATATATATATATAACAAAATTTATAATATATCGCGATAAGCCAAAGTATTTTTAGTCCATCCTAGTCTAACTTACTCTATAATATTTATTTCCTCCGTTTATTAATGTATTTTAACTGTATTTTATTCCAAAAAATCCTCATATCTAAATTCAATATTTTAATGGCTGCTAATTAGTTCAATAATTCGCGTCTTTATCTTTAAATTATAAAACTCTCTAATATTCATACTTTTAAAAAAACCCGCATAATTCCCTTTTAATTTTTTAAATTCCTAAAAAGACTGTATTTATTTTAATAAGTTCTGATATTAAAAATCATTCGCCAGATCATAAAATCTTTTTCTTATATTAAAATGTAAAAACATTTATTCTAATTACATTCTGATTGCGTTCCAAGTTCAATAAACCATTTTTCTTATTTTCTTTTTCCTTTCCCTAAAAGTCAAAATCATTCCATATTCTCGAACCAATTAACTAACGGTACTCAATTAAATTAAAACACTCTGGGTCATAGCTAAATCATCGAACATCATGGAATTTTCTGGAATTTTCCTTCGCGCAAAAAAATTAGCGGAAACCATTTATCCCAATATTCTGGAGCTGTCCCATAAAATCCCGGCTCACGATTGGCGCACAGGCCCTCACGTGACCATGTATTCCTACTCTTACTGAAATGATATATCGCCGCTTTTTCCGCTTCGGAGGGATTCGAAGATTCGAGCATTCGAAAAAAAGGGGCGCTGGATCGGTGTTTGGTTTGTTAAATCGAATCTCTGCCTGGTATTGGCGAAGCGACTTGTAGTATTTTCTGATACTATTTCAGAATGAATATTTATAAAAGTTAACCATCAGACTTCTGCTGTAATGAAAATTGTGTCATCAAAACTTAAAAGATGACTCGTGTGAAACCAGATCTACAAATGATGTCGTTTACGCTTCTAAATAAAAGTTTGATTGTGTTGTTGGATGAAGTTTTGTTCTTATGCGGACGCACACACGCCATCTACTGTGGATAATATGACTGCCATAAATCCGAGTGCGGAAACTTCTTCTTCGGTTGATTATGAAAGAACATCTAATATTGAAAACCACCGTTTATTAAAAAATGGTATTGCTCAATCATCTCGGCCCTAAATATCATCACAGAATTATTGAGTCGGACAGGATTTATCTGTGTTTCAAAGGATGCGAGTGATAATTTTCGAAGGAATTATCGAGTGATGGAACATTTTCATGGTACTTTTGTTCGGATCGGAGACTGGTGTTTTTACAGTAAACCAACGCACGAAAGTTTCGGTGATAAAAAGATTTCGTAATGTTGATTCTAAGGGATTAGGAAAATGTACGATTTTTGTGTTGTCAGGAAATTAAAGTTTTTTAGATTTGCGAAATCTTCTTGTTGTGAAATATGTTCCAGAGTAACTGTAAGTTGATATTTTTATTTATTGATATTTTTATTTATTGATATTTTTATTTATTGATATTTTTATTTATTGCTATTTATTATTTATTTTCTTGTTATTTTAAAAATGTTTATTTTTTTGTTCTTCGTTGTTTATTTAATAGTCTACTTTGAAATTTAAAGGTTTTATATACTATGTTATACTGATTAAATTTTTGTTTTAGAAATTTATTTCTGTTGCAAATATGTAAATGTTGTTAAGGTTAATCAATTAATTAATTTATTTGATTATGATACGTCATCGTAATGTTATAGACAGAACTATAAATTTTGGATTTTCATTCTTAAGTAGAAATCTATAATGTTACTGAGTTCTGATCTGGATTTTATAGAGAATGGAATTACATTTTTGTTGTGGTAATAAATATACTGATAACTTTTATCCTAACGGATCTTTTCTGGCACCATGCCAACCTAAGTTTCAAAACAGCTATTATGATGTAAATATGTAAATAGAGTGTTAGTATTTTATTGTTTATTTAAACTGTGAATATATAAAAATAATTTTAGTATGTTATTGTTTATTTTCATTTAATGTAGGATTTATGATGCATTTACCAACTTACTAAAATACTTAATATAGAAACTTTATAATTTTTGATGGTGTTATAATATTAATAAAATGCTTAAATAAAATGCTAGATCAGGTAAAAATTAATTTACTGGAACATGTAGACAATTAGCACTATGTTAACTTAGCTGAATTGCTGTATTAGGTAATTTTGAATTTTAATAAATCTTAAGCTGAACAATGGGGAATTTTTGGCACCTCATTTTGTCCATATCTCAGGTAAAAATAAGTTCATTATTTACCAAGATCCTTAGTATTAATAAATTTACTAGAATTGAATACTCAGAATAATTATGATGTGATGATAGAATTAATACTTGATGATGATAAATATGAAGATAAAGTCATGCTTTCCTTGATGACAAAAAAAAATTAGAAGAGAGATTGGAAAAATTTAGGTAAGTTGCATTCAAAAAATTCATGACGTATGTAAATAAAATTTTGTTGATGATGTTGCTCTTCTTATTCTTTTTGCTGATGATACAATTATTATTATTATTATTATTATTATTATTATTACTATGATAAAAAAGTTATTCTAAGGTAATTAATGCAACATATTAAATTAAAATAAACTATTTTTACTTTATTTACTTTTCTTAAACCAATTGTTTCAAAAATTAATATTATGTTATTTACTTCAATAGAAAATCAAATAGTAACAGTTTATAAATATTTCTATAATTATATAAACATATAAATAATTGGATAGTGATGATGTGATTTTACAGTAATTGTTTTGTGTGACAATAGAAAAATAAGTATCTAAACTAATTGCTTTTGTAGTCCATTTCTCAGCTAAAATTAACATCTTTTTATTGTTATTGTGGTGTCTAGTTCAAAATGTAAGTAATAGATGGCAGCACCACAGCAATCTACGGCAACTAAGGATATTAAGTTTTGTTTACTGTCATGTGTAGAATGTTCAGTTCCGTGTTGTTAGATGTACGTGTTTGTGTAGATTAAATGTGTTCAAACGTCCACCTCTAGTTATCCATTATGAAGTTGCTGCAATTACTTTAATTTAAGTACTTAATATATTATATTATGGCGACGCAGGTCAAGGTTTTTACCGGAATTAATATAAGAAGAAATTCCACCTGATTCGCAAAATGGCGAAGTTTCGTTTTTTACATCTACAATTGTATATGCTGCAGTAATATTTTGAAGGCGTACATCATTTCGAGGGTGGTAAGTGCTGACATTTTTTTTTTCTTCTCTGAAATAAATATAAGTTCATAATGTTTGCAAATTTCAAGGAATACAATGATTCCATTGAAACGTTCCAATCATACGTAAAGAGATTGGAACAGAGTTTTCTATTACATGATGTTGAAGAAAAAAAAAAGGTACCCGCAATTATTTCCTGTATGGGGCCAAAATTGTATAATTTGCTGTCAGATTTAACATTTCCGAAAAATCCTGAAGCATTAAAATACGACGAAATAGTTGAAATTCTGTTAAAGCACCTAAGCCCCGCCCCTAATAAATTTTGTTCAAGAATAAAATTCCGTAACTCTTATCAAAATGAGAACGAATCTATACAAGATTTTGTTTCAAAATTAAAGAAGTTAACCACATTTTGTGCGTTTGCTGGTGAAACACTTAATGAAAATTTGTTAGAACAATTTTTACGAGGTTTAAAAAATGAAAATATCCAAAGTAAATTACTTTCACAAATAGATGATTTAACTTTTGAGAAAGCTATTGAAAAAGCAATTATTTTGCAAAATAATGAGCAGGATATATCTGAATTGAAAAATAAAAATGTAAATGTCAATAAATTGGCATATTCTAAAAATATTCAACCGAATAAAATTTCAAATAATTTCCAGAAACCGAAATTAAATAATGTAAATAAAGGGAATTTTGATGTAAATAAAAATAAATTACAATGCTATCGATGTGGAAATCCATCGCATCTTGCTAATAAGTGTAAGCATATCAATACTATATGTAAAATTTGTAAAAAACGAGGCCATCTTGGTAAAGTATGTAAAAGCAGTTCTCAGAAACAAACAAATGTATTGCAAACTGTCGACATTTTATCTGTCAGTCATGATAAAAGTTCTACACCTATAAAAGTATGGGTTTTAATTGAAAATAAAGCTAAAGCTGAAATGGAGGTCGACACGGGCTCAGGAATTTCTGCGGCACCTGTAAATCGTTTTCGGAGAATTTTTCCGAATAATAAAATTTTTCCACCAGATGTTCAGTTGAGAACGGCAACGGGTGAGGTGTTTACACCTGTGGGGTATGTAACAGTAGATGTTTCTTATGCAAATATTACTAAAAATCTTAAATTGTATTTAATTAAAGAAGATAATTTCCCACTTTTATTTGGCAGAGACTGGGTAGCTGCATTTAATTTGTTCCCTACTAACTTTAAATCTGTGTATGTAAATGAAATTGCAAATTCTACGGATCAATTGAAAACATTATTAAATGATTTTTCTGATTTATTTTCGGATAAAGTGGGTGAAATAAAAGGTTTGAAAGCAGAACTTTATCTAGAAAAAGGTTCTACGCCCATATTTTGTAAGGCTAGAACAGTCACGTATGCTCTACGTAATGCAGTAAATGATGAAATCTCCCACGAAATATCCAGAGTAAGGAGGGGAGAGTCTGTGGTGTCTAGTTCAAAATGTAAGTAATAGATGGCAGCACCACAGCAATCTACGGCAACTAAGGATATTAAGTTTTGTTTACTGTCATGTGTAGAATGTTCTGTTCCGTGTTGTTAGATGTACGTGTTTGTGTAGATGTACGTATTGTGATTTAAATTGTAAATTAAATGTGTTCAAACGTCCACCTCTAGTTATCCATTATGAAGTTGCTGCAATTACTTTAATTTAAGTACTTAATATATTATAGTTATGTATTGTCTTTATTTATTCTAAGTTTGGCAAAACACAACTCTCTACTTTTAGGATGAATACTTATAACTTAACAGTATAATTTTGTAAAAGGGTATCAGAGAGAAAAAAAAATATTGTAAGGAACTACTGGTTGAGAGTTCACTTTCTAAATATTTAGATTTAAATTTATTTGGATTTTGAAATTATTATTATATATATTTTTTTTTGTACTTTCGACTGGCAAAAATACTTTCTTATATAATTAAAAAATATGAAATTTATTTATTTGCTTTGTAATTATTTTATCCTCAACCAATATTTTCCTTAACAATACATAAACAAACTGTGATATTTTCTTAAATTATACTACTGTTATTATATTATTATTATTTCTATTATTGAATTATATTATGAATTACTATATATGTTGAGAAGTATTAGTTATATTGAAAGTTATTATTGTTATGTTTATGAATTGAATTTATTATAGTATTTATTTAAAGTACTGAAGAGGTATATTATTTATTGTTGAAAAAAATATTTGATAAATATTAGTTAAAGATATTGGGATCCCACAGGAATATAACAAAGATAACATATTCCAAGTACAATAAACGACCAAGAAAATAAAATTGGATAAACGAGCCTTTAAATGTAGTTTAATCATTACCAAAAGACTTGTTTATTATATAGAAAATTTACTGTGATACTTAGGAGAAAGATGTTTTGACAAAATGCTAGCATTATAAAGTATCGGTAAAAATGACTACAGTTTTAAAATTTGATGGAAAAATTTCTTACTTTTCAGCCGTTATATAAAAACTGTATTTATAAAAGAGACTGTACTAATCATTTAAAACACAAAAACAAAACGAGGACTTGTAATGATCCAAGAAAGAGCCTGAATAAAAAAGTTGGATGTAAAAAAATTCAAATTAGAATGAAGTCAAAATATTTTTTTTCTCTCTCTTTGTTTTAACAATTTGCTTGTGACTACTTATTCTAAACTTTGTGAACTTGGTGAAAGCAAAAATTTTTATTATTATTATTTTGTTTTTCTTGTTTATTAATATGTATTAATTATTGTTATTGTATTTTGTTGTGCACTTACAAATGGTAAGTGAGATTGTAACATTTTTGTATTTCAATGAGATCTTCTTTCACGTCCTTCTTCAAAATTGTTAACTTCAAAATTATTATACTTCGTTCTTTTTGATTGCTTCTCTTTCGCCAATGCCAGTGCAGGCTCACTCTAAACAACTTTAAAATTTATTTATTTTTTCTCGTCTGAAACCACTGTTTATAAAACACCTTGTTCAGTCAAGAGTTTTTAAAAGGGGGGTTGGGGGATAATATAACAAAATTTAAAATTTATCGCGATAAGCCAAAGTGTTTTTATTCCATCCTAGTCTAACTTACTCTCTATAACATTTATTTGCTCCGTTTATTAATGTATTTTAACTCTCTTTTAGTCCAAAAAAACCTCATATCTAAATTCAGTATTTTGATGGTTGCTAATTAGTTCAATAAATCGCATCTTTATCTTTAAATTATAAAACTCCCTAATATTAATACCCGCATAATTCCCTTTTAATTTTCTAAATTCCTAAAAAGACTGTATTTATTTTAATAAGTTCCGATATTAAAAATCATTCGCCAGATCATAAAATCTTTTTCTTATATTAAAATATAAAAACATTTATTCTAATTCCATTCTGATTGCGTTCCAAGTTCGATAAACTATTTTTCTTATTTTCTTTTTCCTTTCCCTAAAAGTCAAAATCATTCGATATTCTCGAACCAATTAACTAACGGTAATCAATTAAACTAAAACACTCTGGGTCATAGCTAAATCATCGAACATCATGGAATTTTCTGGAATTTTCCTTCGCGCAAAAAAATTAGCGGAAACCATTTATCCCAATATTCTGGAGCTGTCCCATAAAATCCCGGCTCACCATTGGCGCACAGGCCCTCACGTGACCATATATCCCTACTCTTACTGAAAGGATATATCGCCGCTTTTTCCGCTTCGGGGGGATTCGAAGATTCGAGCATTCGAAAAAAGGGGCGTTGGATCGGTGTTTGGTTTGTTAAATCGAATCTCTGCCTGGTATTGGTGAAGCGACTTGTAGTATTTTCTTATACTATTTCAGAATGAATATTTATAAAAGTTGACCATCAGACTTCTGCTGTAATGAAAATTGAGTCATCAAAACTAAAAAGATGACTCGTGTGAAACCAGATCTACAAATGATGTCGTTTACGCTTCTAAATAAAAGTTTAATTGTGTTGTTGGATGAAGTTTTGTTCTTATGCGGACGTACACACGCCATCTACTGTGGATAATACGACTGCCATAAATCCGAGTGCGGAAACTTCCTCTTCGGTTGATTATGAAAGAACATCTAATATTGAAAAAAGGATAACGACAATTTGACGGGGTATTATCAATCAATAGTGTGAAAGGGTGCGTCAACTACCTATTTAACCCCAAGGCTGCCAGTAACTCTAGCGGACTGAACTATTTGCATTTACGCAAATTTCTTGGTTGAGATAGTCCCTTTCAGAGTCGCAGAGCAATGATAATAAATATCACATGTTCTTCATCTTTAGAAACTAAAAATGATTATTTTAACTTCCGTAAAAGGCACTTGCACACCTGCACTCTTTCTCTGTTTTGTTAAAGTATTTCCTTTTTTAGAAAGCTTCTATAACGTTATCTTTTAAACATGAGTACTGAAATAGGAACAAATTCTATTTGAGACGAAATCGTTAAATTTTAATCTATTATATTAAGACAATTTTTTAAACATTATTATTAAAAGTGAATGAACTTAGGATTTATTATTAAGCTTGAATGTTGGATATTGTTTCTTGAAAACACTTACACCCGAAATAGCTGATAAAATTTCAACTAAAGCGTAAATGCTTTTAAGATTTAACACCGTTTTCACACATCTAATTAATGCCCAGGTTTTTTTTTTAACTTTTATTTTATTTGCTCTTATATCTTATGTTTTTAAATAATGTAGAATGTATTTCTCACACCATCATTGAAGATTTATTAGGATAATAATAAAAACATTTTCTTTTATTATTAATTAAAGGACATGTTTTGTGCTAATACTAACCTAGAATGGATTTATGAAGACTGAATATCATTGCATGAATGAATCATTACGGATTGCATCAAAGATCTTTTTGTAAAAAAAATTTCATTTTTTTTTTTAGTCTTGTGCAAGTAATTACACATGTTTTAACATTCAGAGAATTTTTCAAGAAAATAAGAAAAATAGACTTAAGGTGTTGATTTACATTATTTAGACTTTTATTTCAAACATGTATTTTATTTTATAAACAGGCACTTTTACCTTAAAACATTTGTTTGAGGGAGAAGAGTCAAGATAAAATATACTACACATGAATCTGGAAAGGTGTGAATCAATTTAAACCTATTATGCTAATAAATGGAACACTGACATAGGAATATTGTACAAAGTCACTTCTAATATACTTGTATGATTTTATTAAGTATATTTTGGACACATACTTTTAATGATTTAAAGAAAAAAAATACAGACTCTGCTTTATATTTCAGACATGCAAGATATTTGGTAAAAAATAAAAATATAATAATAATTAAAAACTAAAACTTAGAAAGCATTAAACTGTATAAACATGCGTAGTTACTTTATCAAGTTGTGAAATTTTAAGTTGAATAAAAAAAAGGTAAAGATAAAATAATTTATGATACTATGAAAATTGATTGTTGAAACTGAAATAAAATCAGTTGACTACATAGATATTCTTCAAAAATTCTCTCAACAAAGTCATCGTTAAAATTTTTCTCAGATTTTCTGTAAATTAGAGTAATATAATTATTGTAAATTATAGTAATGTTTTTATATGACAAGCAATTTCGCCTCGAAGTACCAGAAAAATACCACTATTTACCACTTCGAATTATAATCAAAAATTGTTTCACTTCTGTTTGTCAGATTTATCTTCATTCGCACTCTGAATGTCTAAATTTCAGTAAAAATACTTGTGTAATAATGAAATTTGATTGTGTTGTAATGCTCAGATGAGCCGACTTATATATGAATCCATTTTTGCTCGCAAACGCATGAAATTGGCAGATGCTGTTATTCAGAAACCATGTTGTTCGGGAACTGAATAGCTTTTCCATTCTTCGTTAAAAATAGAAGGCCTATCAGAAAAACTTGGTGAAAAATTTCGTTTTTAACAGAATTTCTGGATGCGACAGCCCGATAAAGGTCGTTGTGAGACAACAATTGCTTATAACTCAAGATATTCCTTTCTCGAAAAATGAAAAATATGTATTCGATTTCAAATCACTGAAATGTGCTAGAGTTTTGCATTATTGAATCGGGATTTTTTCCCCCTTCAGAAGCGCCTTAAAAGCAAGGTTCGTGATTTTTTTTTTCATTAAAAATAAATAAATAAATAAATAAATCGAATTTTTTTTTAATTCGGATTTTTGTTTTATTTAGTTCAGATTATTATTATTATTATTATTATTTAAATACACATTTTAAAGTAAAATAACCTCAGAGTAAACATACCTGTATGCTTTCTCTGAGAAAATAACCTTTACAAAATCATTAAAATTAAAAACTAAAATAGCTCTTTTAAATTTATTTGAAAAAAAAAAAAAAAAAACTCATTCACTTGGTTAATTTGAAATATTTTAATCATATGAATAATTAAATATTACAGTTACAAAAAATGGAGCAATAGAAACAGATTTAATTTGAAAAGGTGAATTATCTTTCACTTTTGAAAACATGAAATAAATAAAACGAATTATTTTGTGTTATATGATCACTTTCTTAAACTGCAATTTAACAAATATACTATTCTATATAAAATATACATACCACTTTAAATTACCCATTTAATACATTAAAAATCATATGCACCCTTTATTACTAAAAGCTAAATATTTTTAACCAAATTTTTTATTAAAAATCTTAAAATACAAAAGATAATTATATTTATTAAACAAAAAAACAGTTATGAATGAAATTTTAAACAATATATTTCAGATCGGTACTGAATTCCTTCAAAAGCATCTATTTCAAATTATATACAATATTCTGGAATATATACAATATTCACTCAATAAATTTTGAGAATGTATTATACATACATAAAGATGATCTCTGATGATGATTATATGTTACAAATTTCAATGGATCTGAAAAAAATTTATTCTTTGTTATTAAAATATTTGAAAAGAAATCAATTTACCAGCTGAGTTCCTGAGCAATTACTGAGTTTAGACTGAATCAAAGTTGGATTTATTTAATTTAAATTAAAAAAAAAAATCCGATTTTTTTAGGACTACAAAACTTTAGTTGTTAATTAGCTTACATTTATAAGTAACTAAAATTTAAATTATTTTTAACAGGAACAAAAAATCATGCGTTAAGCATAGATTATGAAACGCCTTCGAACACAATCAGAATACTGTAACAAAACTTCATAGATTCATAAGGTGAAACGTGATATCAAAGTAAACAATTCTCGAAAACGTATGTCATATTCGAAAACCCAGTTTCAGTAATTAAAATTAATAATTGAAAAATATCTGATTTTTTTTGTACATGATCCATAGATTTGTATATATGCCACACAATATGCTAAAATTTAGTTCAGTTAGGAAACGCACAGCAAAGATCAAAAATTCCATTCTTCAATTTCGGTCAATGAAAGATAATGTACTCGACATCTTTTGCGCAGCCCTGTATATGATCTATAGAATTTATATACACCAAGCAATATGTAGAAAATTAGTTATATTTAAAAAAGCGTGCCACAACGGAAAAAACGCTTCTAGAAATTAATGTTCACAGACAGTACTGTACCGAATTATTTTGTATGTCCCTGTAAATGAACGATAAATGCTATGCTCTCTATAATCTATGATAAGCATAAAAATTGTAATATAACTCAGTGATATATATCAATTTCAATATGTTTGAGATATATTAACATCATTAAAATACACCGCAAACGATTTTGCCTCATTCGACCCCATGCGATTTCGACCGTAATGTAAAAGAATTATTTTGAGTGTGCCTGTAAATGAACTATAAGTGCTACATACTTCATTTTCAATACCGAACATGCCATAGTTGACCTAAATGACATATATCAGTTGCGGGGAAATCCGAGTATATTTACGAAAGTTAGAGCTCGGACGGACAGACAAACCGAATGAATAAACACTTTTCAACTTTGTTGGAAAATGTTAAAAATATACATAAAAACATTTCAGACTATTACAAGCCATGAAATCCTTTTATTTTCCAAACCGTTGCACAAATAAACTTACATCAGAATATTGAACCACTTGTTATTTACATGTGGAAGTAATGAGATATCTACATAAATTTAATTAAAAAAAACTTTTGAATGGCCTATATTTATTTATTCTAATGTTTACCATATCCTCACAGAATGTCTCCATGTTTTTGTATTAAAAAAATTACATAAGATTTAGATGTTTTTTAATAGATAAATATTCATTAATCTTTTAACGTTTTTCAGCTAAGAATCTTTATTTTTAAATTGGTATTTTTATTTTAAAGTGTGATATTTGATTTAAATAAAATTAAAAATCATGGATTTTCAGTCTCAGTCTCTCCGTTTCCTTAAATTTACAAACTTTTTATTACTATTATTTTTTTTTCAAAACATAATATTTATTAGAAAATATCTTGATCTAAATTTGAAATAAAATTTTTACTAAAGTTGTTTTACATCAATGATTAAAAAAAAATCATCTTAATCTTAATTATGATTAAAATCAATCTGATTTAAATCAACAAACCCTGCTTAAAAGAATTTGTTTCCCAGATTCAATTAAAAAAATCGAATACATTATTTTTTTTATGAATTGTTATATTTTACGTGCATTTTGAATAGGTTATGCTTTTGCAATTAAATTAAGTAAGCTAGATTAAATACTAAAACCAGTGAAACAGAACGTATGTAAAGCGGAAAACTTTTTTAAACGGAAAATTTCATGGTCTCGGTGAAAATAATATAAACTATAAGGAATAGTATACCTGCTAAGATGAAAACCTGTCTATAGTGGAATTTTATTCGGTATCTTGTGAGTTCGTCTTAAAAGATTTTAAAGAGTTTTAAAATTATAAATATGCTTGAAAGAAGAGAAAAAAAACCACATTTTAACATAGCTAAAAGCTTTTTACTTCAGTTTGTCTGTCTGTCTGTGCTTCAATTTTCGTAAATATGATTGGATATTAACAAAATTTATGCTCTGATAATGAGGTTTACTATACCATTCTTCGCTATTGAAAATGAAATGTATTTTAAAACATTTATTATTATTTTAAACGGGACATATGAAAGAATACCAATACATTATCGTTTATAGGTGGTTTTACCATTTTTTCCAGAAAAAGACAGAAAACAGAACAAAAACAGAAAACAAATATGCAATGTACTGTGTGCAGTATTTATATGTCCTAGAAAATACCTCATAATTTTTTTAAAATAATACAGTGAGCAAAGCCTTTGTCTTATATGTTACATCATATACACACAGATTTTTTTTTGTTTAATTTTGTTAATGTTAATTTTGTATTTCTATATTTCCTATTAGGATAAAATATATTAACATTACATTCATCTTTTTTACTGATTTGTTTTAATAATTATTATTTTTCAATGATTTATGTAAAATATTATAGTTGTTTTTGCTTATGATGTATATATATAGTACATTAATTAATATTATTATCTAAAATCCCCAACCCTGCATT
The DNA here is from genome assembly GCA_963931845.1 of Maratus michaelseni. Taxonomy (NCBI): domain Eukaryota; kingdom Metazoa; phylum Arthropoda; class Arachnida; order Araneae; family Salticidae; genus Maratus; species Maratus michaelseni. The sequence goes on from OZ007593.1 coordinate 305,309,520, forward strand.
TTTTTTCTTTACAGAACTGAAAATGAAACAGTTTTCAGCAATTTAAAAGCAATATTTTTTTTAATGATTATTTATTATTATTGTTTTAAATCAGTTTCGCGCATTGTTTTGTTATTATTACATAGTTAAATCAATTGACATAATATATATAGAGTAAATTCTGGCTTATTTGGAAGTGAAAAATTCGAATAAAAAAAATAAAGAGAGAGTAAAACAAAACACTAAACATAAATGACTACATTTTGCAAACTTAAACTTTCGAAATTTTACCTATAGTTTTTTCACTAATTTGACCATGTTTCAAAAAATATATATTCTCAACAAATTATGTACTTAACTTTAAAAAAAAAAATCCGTAACGACAGCTATTTAATTAACACATTAAAAATAACCAAAATGTAAACACATAAATAGTATTAAAATAGCCATAAATATCAGACTGCAATAGATTTCACCGAAGATAGTGAATACAGTCCATTTTAAACGTTTGTTGAAATGAAATTCATAGTTGCTAATGTTTTCATCAGAATTTATCTTGAAGTGTTAAAATATTACGCTTTTAACACATAAAATATTAAATTAAGCAGATATTTCAGAAATATTTTGGCAACTAAGGCGGAAAACATCTTTTATGAAGAGTTCGAAAAAAATGAAATTAAAAAATTTAATTTTATGAGGAGATTTTTTAAATGTACGGTGCATTCTTCTACGCCCATATCTTTAATATTGGCGAGAAGAATTAGAGAGCTGACTGAGGAACCCCCTTAAGGATATTTTCAAATCCAAACTAGCTACTTTACGAAATATTTTTTAATTTACTTTTGTTCGAAAACTTGTAAAATTGGCAAGTGTTCTTAATTCAGAAACTTTGTAATCGAAAGGCGTTTTTCATTTTTTGGTAAAGGCCAAAGATCTTTCAGAAAATACAGCCAAAGTCAGCGTTTTGAATCAAATTTCCGACGCCGCAGCACAAGAAAGGAGAAAAACGTGTTGTCACGTAGCAAGAATCGCTTATAACTCGATAAATAATTTATTTATCAAAAAATGGAGGACTATGATAAAATGGATGACTATGATAACATGGATGACAAAAAATGGATTCCAAATTGTTTCAATACCCTGCTATTTTTATGCCTTTACGTTTAAAAATGAATCACAAAATACGTCAGAAAGTTTCGTGCTGTTAAGCATATTATTTGAGAACCATCTTAACGGAATCTTGGGATATCATTGATGAGGAAATAAATAAACAAATGTTCTAAAATATGTTTATTCAATTATATTTTTTACATAATGCATTTCTTGATATTTTTTAGGCCACACGAAATTTATTATGGTTTTTGCTCATGATACAAAAAGCTGAATTGTTTAGTTATAATTTTTATAAAACTTTTATATACAGAATGATTTTTTTTTCTTTCTGTGATTTGCACTTTGAAAAGAGTAGAGGCTGTGGAGTTTATCTACAAGAGGAACTGACATTGAAGAATGGATAATAATGGATGGGAGGGGGGTTGTGATACAGATGTATTTTAATGAGCAAAAATGTTTCTTCGCTTTATCTCCATTCCAGGGGCCCGTATATCAAGGATTGTTTGTAAAGAAAGACGAGTAAGGATTGAATCTGGCTACCTTTCTTATTTAGAAGTCGCCAGGCTGTTAATTGCTTTTTCGTCTCCCTAATTTCCCCCTACCCCGTCAAATTGTCAGTAAGTCGTTGTAAAACTACCTGGAGTCGATGCGCGCCCACTCTACTCCTTCCCCCCAAACCTCTATGTGCGCAATCTCTCCAACCGCGCCATCTCTCCTGGCTTTACCTTATGATCATGCGAAAATTTAAATGATTCTATGGCAATACATTCCTACGGCATAAATGAATATGTGTTACTCACAGATGCAAATTACCGTAGAAATCAACAGTTGCCAAAAATTTTTTGCAGAACTTTTACATGTGAATTTTAATGCCATATGCATCGGGGAAATATCGTATGATGCAATTATCATTAACCTTATAAATGAGAATATGATGGAACTTTCAAATCATGCAGGAGAAGAAAAATAAATAACTAAAAGACAAACATTTATAAAAACTGCCGAATACTTGTCCAGACAAAGGCGTTTAATAGAGGATTAATTGAGGATTAATTGAGGAGTTTAATTGAGGAATTCACCTTTCAACGTGTTGGATTTTTTAAAAACAAATATGATTACTTTGAAACAGTGTTTTAACAAAGACTTATCCGTTTGAAAAATGTATTTCTTGCTTGTTTCGTAGCACGCATATTATATATTAAGAAGTAATAATAGCAGTAATTTTTGATGACTCCTTAAATTACGAAATCTTGATTTAGCGAAATATTTTCGTAGACCCTTCGAGCTCCTAAAATGAGCGTGTACTATATTATTTTACCTTTATACTTTTATATTTTTATAAAGTATCCAAAATGCTACAAAACGGGTAAATCTTCTTAGTATTTACAATATATGAACAATATTTATAAAATAATACTAGTTTTTACTAAAGTTTTTTTTTTGGTAAAATGAAAGTATTTTTAGTGTTTTATAAACAAAAATATTATAATAAAGGAAAACATTTATAATTTTATTGAAAAAAATACTTTTTTTTTCACAGGGTATGCTTTTACAGGTATTTCATAATACTTCACATAAATTTTATTTTTATGAAGAAATATTATTCAGCGATATTGATCGTAAATGTAAGAAAATTACAAATATAGTTTAAATTTATTAGTAAATAGACTTTATTTCTGATGTAAAATGTGCTAAAGAAGACAGGTGCTTAAGATAAAAAAAATATATCTTTAAAATTTTTCTTTTTATGTCCGAATATGAAGATAAGGAAAATAAATTAATAAAATTTCCTATTACAAATAGTTATAAAATTATTTATACACATAAGGAATGATTGAAAAAAAATACATGTATACATGCATATATATATACATAGTGCATTTACTAATTTATTGGAAACCATGTAAATCCAAAAATCAGAAAAATAAATAAATGAACACGACTAATACGAAACAATATAAAATTTTGAATTTAGTGTAATAATTATATTTGTTTCCGTGTATAAGCAAACAGTGTATTTAAAAAACATTTATATAAATTAGTAGATGATTTAAGAGAACGCAGAGAAATTGTAAATTGAATAAATGCTTATCTTCTGATTTTTTGGAAGAATTTGAAAAATTGCTATTTTACTTATTAATTTTTTTTCATATATAACACATTTATTTTGTAATACACATCCAATTGAAAATATTTTAATTCGGTAATTTACTTACGGATAGTTGTTTGCGATATTCATAAAAAGTACAAGTAACAAAGCCCTTCATGTATATAATGGTGATAAGAACAGAGCTACGTAAAACACTAATTATAAAACATATATATTTTTCAATTGTTAAAAACGAGTATAATAAGAAAACTAGACAAATCAATCTTTCTCTTGAAAAATGAATTTTTCTTTAAATACTAGAAATAATCAAATAGATATTTGTAACAAGCGATAACAGTAATTTCAAATGTATTCAATTATTGTTATTATATTATCATGTATAACTAAAAATTAAAAATATTTCTTATAATTTGTCATTAAAAGCAAGAACCTATGAAACAACTTAAACAATTTGATTCTAAATAAATAATTCCACATCACTGTTTAACTCTGTTTCACTACGTTGTAAGAATATATATATATATATATATATATATATATATATATATAATTTATTAATTTTTCAATTACTTTTAGTAGTGATATTACACCTGAAATTATTGAAAATTAAATACTTGAATTTTTATCTTGCTAACAAAGCTCATAACCAACTAACCAACAGAGTGAAAAATGTCCAATGCGAGAATCGAACCCGGATCCTTGGTATAACGCACGATGCTCTACCAGGACGTTACTCAGTCTGGCATATTTCACATGTCGGTAAGGCTGCAACCGGAGAAAAAGATGGAAAAGCCTACATGAGAGCACAGCCATGTGGCATACATGAGACGCAACAAATCTCAGCACAAATGAACACGCATAATTTATTATTTTTGCAATAATTTCCGGAAAAAAATACGCCCGAAATTATTGAATATTAAATACATGCATTTTCATATTATTAACAAAGCGTATAAGCCAAAGAGTGAAAATTTTCCAGCCGATGAATGGGACCCGGATCCTTGGTATAACGCACAAATGCTACGGTATAATATACCAAAGCCACAGCGCTACCAAGATAAATTTTGTAAACATTTAATGTAAAGCAACACGTGTTTGTATTTAGTATATCATAGATATAAAATTGCGTTTTGTATATTTCTCTTCAAGTTATCTAATTTTCTATAATATATATAAATATATATATACATTCGCAATTTAAAAACTTGCAGTACAATTATGGAAAACTGTTTTAGGTACACGCGCCAAAATTAAAATAATAATATTTATCTATTTTGTAACGTGACAAACGTTTACATAAAAATGTTGCCGCATAGTATTTTGCTGTTAAAAATCATTGTTCAATAGAATCATTTTTTCTTCATATTTTAAATTACTAACAGAAAAATTAAAAATGCGATTTCTCTGTATATTGTAATCAGCTATAAATTTAATGAAATTTTGATTAGAATCAGAAATATGCATTTAACGTGACACGTTCTTCAACAAGGAATACTTTTTGTGAGTTTGTATTTTAGTAAGTTGTAATTTATAATTAATGCATCAAATGACTTCAACTTGCATGAGGAAATATATTACAAATTTAATAACGATCATTTTTATGTAGGTTTGATAGAATTTAGGTAATTGGTAGGCTTTATATTTTGTTTCATATTTTGTTATTTTTTAATATATATTACAAAATTGAATCCACTTGTCATTTTATTGCAGTGCCAGTCTTATAAAATTAATTTGAAGAAAAGGAGCTTTTTGAATTCGAACAGAAAGACAAAGTAGTTGCTTGTCGAAAATTCTGCCAAAAAGAAAAATATAATTCTCTAATGTATAAATTCATGAAAATATAACTGTATTATTTGAGTTAGTCCGTACAATTTAAATAAAATATTATATGTCATAAGATTAAAAAAAAAAAAACCTACATAATGGATTTCAAATTAAACTTTTTCGCGTTCCATAGGCATTTTTGTATATTCTGTTTTATTCATACGTGTCCTATTTGTGCCACCTCTACTGCGGTAGAAAATATTGATTTATTTATTAAATGTATTAAATTATTAATATCATTGTAAGATTTCAAATGTATTATTACACGATATTAATATAATAAAATTTTATAATGGTTTATTAATGCACTTAGAAACGTTGCTTTAAGAAGTAAAATATATATATATTAACAGAAGAGTGTATTTATTGATCGTAAAAATGGAAGAATATCAATTTTATTTTCTAAGCGCATAAAAGACTTTTCATGTCATAAAAGATACTAAAGAAGTTAAGTGTTTCATCTAATAAAGCTTCTTCTCTCTGAGAGCTTTCTTTTGTTGCATTTGTGTTCTTGAAGATGTAGTAAAAAATTAATATTAATTTTTATTTTTTGTATTTTTACGAAATATTATAGGTGAGTGTATAAGTATTAATATATAATTAAATAAATACATGTATGTGTTATTATTATCTGTATATATGCATCATACATTCTTTATAATGATCGCTTTTATATATTAATAAAATTACGTTACATGGGAAAGACGTCGCAATGAAAATTAAAACATTTAATTAATAGAATTTTTATCAAACAAAATCAAAGGTTTTTTGGTGCGTAATGTATATATATATATATTTGTATATATATGTATATATGTATTTCAGGTCTTATTATACGGCTGTTATTGTCTTTGCATACAAAGTGAAATGTTCATTGATATTAAAATAGTATTGTTTATTTTCATCCCACATGTATATACATATATATATATATATTATGATTTACATTTTCAAAAAGTTGTACTTAAGACTTGTATTGTGACAATGGAAATCAGAAACCTAATAAAGCATTCAAGTATTTAGACCGTATTTTTCCAATGAAAAAGGAAACAGAAATATTTTCCGGTTCATTATTTACGAAACGTTACAATATCGGAAGAATATAGTTTTCAAGCAAATACGTTTATTTTGAAATGATTTGATGAACTTACATAGGTTTCTAGTCAATCAGCATACTATTATAAAATGTTTACATTTAATTTGTGAAATAAACCTTTACATTTAACTTTAAAATGTTTACATTGTGCACTTGCGGTACCACATGATTTTCTTGTAGTTGTCATTACCTCTAAAAGTGTTTATAGGTCAAATTTTAAGAATGGACTCAGAAGGTCGTCGCAATGAAAACCATTAGGTATGAAGAGGCGTGTTTTCTTAGTCAGCACTGTGACCTGAACAAATCTCTCTCTAATTTTATATCCTCGTGTATTTAAAATTCATGGTCTACGCTTCAAATCCCTGAATGAGTCTGATATGATAAAAATTGTCTGCTGTATAGTCTACATTTTATGATTTATTTTTGTCCCCAGTCTCCAATGAGACATTATCTGTAATGACAAATATAAAAAATATTGCAATCGGAGTAAAATGATTTTTTTTTAGTTATCCCATTTGTTCGTCTCACTGTATTTTTATTTATCTTTTTTGCCACTATTTCCAATGCTACAAGTACTTTCTGAAGGAAATTTATAGTTGTTTACCATGTAGAACATTTTGCGATGAAAAGATTTCGGGGTTCCCATATAATATCTTCAAAATGATGTCAGTGAAACTGTAACTGAGAGAACATGATTGTTGTTCCTACCCCATTTCCTGAAGAAATTCATTCAGCACGCGCATCCCAAACAGCAGTTTCTTTTCATGAACGGCACGACAAGTAGATATTCATATATAAGCATATAACTTTTTCTTTTTATAACCGCCCTGTTTCTTCCTCTATCTCTCGCTCTGTATACACAGACACGACGCGCACACGCAGACACACACACACACACACACACAAACACACACATTTATATATATATATATATATATATATATATATATATATATATATATATGTATATATATATTCTATTCTGCTATTTATTTAGCTCCATTCAGCAGTCGAAGTAAAAATATGGCAAACATCTCCAAATTTAATGTAATCGTACTTGCATTTACGCATCAGCAGACGAGTAAAAATATAGATAGCAGATAAGATAAACGTGATGGCACTCGAATCCATTTATTTAAATCTAATTATCTTAAAACTCCGAGGGAATGCTTTCTTTACAGACCGATAATCTTAACAGCTCTCCATCTTAAAGAACAACATATTTTTTTATTACACACAGCACTCCAGCAGCATTTTATTTTTAACACTCACTTCGATGACAAAAATATCCTCTCTCTACGTCTGTCCGTTCGTTTTAAGCGAAGAGTGCGCAAGAAAAATTTCGTAACACACGACCAATTTTAACCAATTGTTGTTCAACTTAAAAAAAAAGAAAAAAAGGCTCTCTGATGTTTTTGTCGGGAAAAGAATTTTCTAGAATATTATCGAAATTATAAAATGCGAGAAATTAGTAGAATAAAGTTCGGCTTTCGTGTATTGAGAAAACAATTTAAAAGAATGATTTTTTGAGACTATTATGAAAAGGAAATGGTGAATTTACACATATTAAAAGAAATAAAAAGAGATTTAAATGCGGAAATAAATAGGAAATATTTGAAAAAATAAATAATTTAAGAAAATAGGTTTTGTAAGAAGAAAGATTCTTATGAAATGTGATTTTTACATCTTTGTTGGAAATAAAAAGTGAAATTAAGTAGATTAGGATAAAAAATGTTTTAAATATGGACAGTAATGAAATATTTTTAAAAAAGGATATATTTTAATAAAATACGGTTGTAAATGGAATATTAATAAAAGGAATTTTTTATACAATAAATTTAATAGGGTATAGTATTTTATTATTATTATTTTTTTTTAATGTTCGATTTTTCATTACAGATTCGGAATTAAAGAGACAAAACTTAAAGAAAATGAAACTGATCACTAATATATTCAGTTTCATAATTTTCAGGAAATGCTTAATGCAAATATAACTTATAATTTATATTTTATTAAGATCATGTACAGTGATGTTAATAAGATACAAACAATAAATCTAAATAAAATTTGGTATTATTGTAAATTTATGAAAAAAAAAAAGATTCAATATTTTAATCAGGTATTCAGTACGATTATTTTATAATATATATATATATATATTTTTTTTTTCACTTACAAAATAATATCGATAGAAAAAAAAAATAACTGGAACTAATTTAAGATTTAATTTTCAATTTTCAATGAATCTTTACAATCCTTCCAATTATTTATAAAGGAATTTCATTTGAGGTGATTAAGAATAACTATCACCAAATATTTGTCTTTTAGCTATTGCATAGTTAATCCGGTACGTATTCAATAAAATTAATTAATATAATTACAAATTAGGATATACATGTCTTTCCAATTTCACGTTTTCCTATTATCTCTGAAATTCAAATTTTATTCGTAAGAAATTCTACAATTTCCTTTCAGCTTTGGGTAATCTATTTGTATTGAAAATAAAATTATTTTCAAACACAAAAATTTCTCAAACTCCTTGCACAAAAATTACATTTATTTGTTAAATTAAATTAACTAATTATCGCTTAATTTTTTTTCAGTTAAGACGCATTTGCTTCTGGTTTCGAGGGTGTACTATTTTAAATTTAATTATATTTTATATTCTTGACAGTAAAAATCTCATTAAATTACCATTGAAAAACTATTAAAGTTAAGTAACATAATTTAGCATTTATCACCATACAAAGACACGTTAACAAAAGCTGAGGAGATTGTTTTATTTACTTTTCTACTATGTTTTAATTGCTTTAGTATAATGTAGAAATAATGTTTACTGCCTGTCTGATGGATTTCTGTTTGAATATTTTTTGAATGCTTTCGAGAACAGAAAACATGAGTTATTAAGCAAATTGAATGTTCAGATGTGAAAATTAATGGAAACAATATGTAAAAAATTGGTGGGGATAGTGTTTTACATAAAAATAAATCAAACTGATATAATTGAAATACGCAAATTTTTTATAACTAATATGTCTAGTTTCTCATCTTTTAAAACACATTAAAACAATATTAAAATAAATATCCTTAAATATATATTTTAAATTCTATTTTAAAAAATCAAAATATCTTGGGAAAAAGAAATTTATTTTATGCTATGCTTTTCCTTTAATGATTCTAGGACTAAATTTACTTTTTTGTTACTCAAGCTTAAAAACATTTAAAGAATTTATACACTGCTGTCGTATAATAAAGCAAACAAACTTCTTAATAATACCATAAATTTAAGATGCGCAAGGTCTTTTGATATATATATATATATACAGTGTGTCTCAAAAATATAGCGACAAACTTTTAGGGGATGTGGGATACATCATAAGGATTGGGCATTGCATAGCAACCCATGACCGGAAACGTCAAGGGAAAGAGTTAGCTGAGGTAGAATATTGAAAGGACACAAAAGAGTGATTAAATGGAAATATTTATTGTACAAATATGATACCAGACGAATACAGCTCATAACGTTACAACACATGCTCGAAGCTGGCATCATCAAACGCCAAGCATGCCCGACACAGGTTGAGCATTAATTGCCGGAAATGGGCACATCCGGAGTTTCTTTGATTGTATCAGATGCGCAGCCGAGTCTTGCCACGAGTTACATTTTAGACTCCACAGGCTCGTGAAGCATGAGAGCTTTAAAGGTTCCCCACAGAAAGAAATAAAAGTTCGATAAATCAGCCACGGTATCGGTCCAGCTCGCAAATACATCACTGAGAGAAACACCTGTTTAAATGCTCACGAACAACCAGTCCAAAATGGGGACGCTCACCATCATATTGCAATTACATGTTGCGCCTCACATTTGCTGGAACATTGCCAAGTAAGCCAGGAAGAACCTGCTGCAGAAAAATTCGACAGTTCGCGGAAGTAATGACGGATGGCCACCTAGTGGCGTACGATGACATTTCCGGTCATGGGTTGCTATGCAGTTCTTAATCATTATGATGTGCAATACCTCCCCTAAAAATTTGTCGCTGTATTTTTCAGACATTCTTTATATATATATTTAAAAAATGTATATGGATGATTTGAACATTTTTTTTCCAAGCTGCTGACAGCATATTGAAATCAGATTTATAACATCACGATTAAGATAAATAGGCAAATTTTCGAGAAAGTTCAATTCTCTTTTTGGTGTTTTGAAACTTAAAACTATGACCAGAATCACAAGAATGCTTGGCAATAGATGATTTAGAAATATATTCATTGAAGACATAACGGGGGGTGTTCCTTTAAGCGGATTTCGACATTACTTTCAGTTTGACCAATATAAGATACATGACGACCATTACAAGGAACGTTATATATTACTCATTTGCAAAAATTAGGAAAATGAGACTTATTGGAGAGGGACATGACTGGTTTAAACATAACATTAATGTTAAAACGTTTCAAAACTTTAGATAATTTGAAACATAAAGGAGGATAAAATGTCGGAATCACCAAATTATCAGGTTTAGTTTGACAGATATAGAAATAGTACATTGACTGGAGTGTCGTGTCTATTCAATTTATTCAGAGCATTATCGATAACAGAAGAGTTGAGACATTTTAAGTAAATAAGTTCCTCATTAATGAAAGTAGAATCTGAGCAAATTGTTAGGACACGATTTACATAAGTATAAAGACACAGATTTTCTGGTTGGCATGGGGATTTATATGAGAGAGCATGAAAGGGATCAAAACTTATGTTAATAGAATACAATTTTCTGGTTCTAATCACCCTCATACTGCTTTAACACTAGAACAACCAAGAGCGGGCATTTTGACCGCTAAGAAATGAATATATTGCGATTCAAACCAGAAATTTATTTTTAAAATAAATTAAATATAAATCTTTCAGAAATGTGTTAAATGAATAAGTTAAATAGTTTTAAATAAATATTCTGGTGTGAATTAATTTTATAAAACTTGAGTAAAATTTCCGGTCATTCTAGTGTTAAGTTTGTTCATGCACGTGGAAACATTTAATATTTCCCTGTTTTAACTTATTACATTTATGGATAAATAATATATTGATAAAATTTAGTCCATTTTACTTCCAGTTGAAGTCATAAATACAATGTTGATATAAGCTAAATAATTTTAAAAAGTTAAATATGAATAACATACCCAATCCTTATTCTTCTTATTATTTTTACTGGATTTAAAAATTATGAATTTTACTCTTGAATGCCATTTCTCATTTTCTTTATGCACGTATTTTCAACAGACGCCACTTCAAATACCACATCAATTAAAAAATGTCATAACCATAGTCAATTCATATTTAAAAATAAGAAAAGAAAACTCATTAAATTAAATTCTTTGACATCAAATGCTCTTACAATCAGCTTTGAAGTCATCTTTGTATTCATCTTTGAAAATGCATTTCGCTGAACTTCAAATAAGTTAAAAATAAAATAAAAGTTAATAGAGTTCTGGCTGATTTATTTTAAAACAAAACATTTGCATTTTTTCTGTATTATTAAATATTTTTAACGGTACTGTATTAAGGTTATTTTTATAATTATATATTTTTAAAAGCATAAATTTTAAGGATATTCATTATAAGTAGAGAGATTAACATTATTTTTTGTTCAGCTCTACATGCAGAAATTAAAAGTCAATGTATAGTAAAACACTTTTACATAATATATTTTCTGTAAAATAACTTTTATAATATTCTTACAGTAATTAATTAAAAGTAACTAAACATAATAATATTCCTTCAGTTATTAATTAAAATTCACTAAACATAATAATATTCCTACAGTTATTAATTAAAAGTAACTAAACATAATAATATCCCTACAGTTATTAATTAAATGTAACTAAACATAATAACAGACCGTTAACTGCTTTATAAAAAAGTTAAACTAAGACATAATGTGAACATTTATGCTTTTCATATTTATTTATTTTAAAACGAAATAATTTTTTATTGTTCTTAACATAATATACATGAATGGCATTTTGATAGAACACATATTTTACTTAAGTAAAATGCAGGTTTAATATATATATATGTGATGATATTTAGGGCCGAGATGATTGAGCAATACCATTTTTTAATAAACGGTGGTTTTCAAGACTTACTGACAATTTGATGGGGTAGGGGGAAATTAGGGAGACGAAAAAGCAATTAACAGCCTGGCGACTTGTAAATAAGAAAGGTAGCCATATTCAATCCTTACTCGTCTTTCTTTACAAACAATCCTTGATATACGGGCCCCTGGAATGGAGATAAAGCGAAGAAACATTTTTGCTCATTAAAAGACATCTGTATCACAACCCCCCTCCCATCCATTATTATCCATTCTTCAATGTTAGTTCCTCTTGTAGATAAACTCCACAGCCTCTACTCTTTTCAAAGTGCCAATCACAGAAAGAAAAAAAAATCATTCTGCATATAAAAGTTTTATAAAAATTATAACTAAACAATTCAGCTTTTTGTATCATGAGCAAAAACCATAATAAATTTCGTGTGGCCTAAAAAATACCAAGAAATGCATTATGTAAAAAATATAATTGAATAAACATTTTTTAGAACATTTGTTTATTTATTTCCTCATCAATGATATCCCAAGATTCCGTTAAGATGGTTCTCAAATAATATGCTTAACAGCACGAAACTTTCTGACGCATTTTGTCATTCATTTTTAAACGTAAAGGCATAAAAATAGCAGGGTATTGAAACAATTTGGAATCCATTTTTTGTCATCCATTTTATCATAGTCATCCATTTTATCATAGTCCTCCATTTTTTGATAAATAAATTATTTATCGAGTTATAAGCGATTCTTGCTACGTGACAACACGTTTTTCTCCTTTCTTGTGCTGCGGCGTCGGAAATTTGATTCAAAACGCTGACTTTGGCTGTATTTTCTGAAAGATCTTTGGCCTTTACCAAAAAATGAAAAACGCCTTTCGATTACAAAGTTTCTGAATTAAGAACACTTGCCAATTTTACAAGTTTTCGAACAAAAGTAAATTAAAAAATATTTCGTAAAGTAGCTAGTATGGATTTGAAAATATCCTTAAGGGGGTTTCTCAGTCAGCTCTCTAATTCTTCTCGCCAATATTAAAGATATGGGCGTAGAAGAATGCACCGTACATTTAAAAAATCTCCTCATAAAATTAAATTTTTTAATTTCTTTTTTTTCGAACTCTTCATAAAAGATGTTTTTCCGCCTTAGTTGCCAAAATATTTCTGAAATATCTGCTTAATTTAATATTTTATGTGTTAAAAGCGTAATATTTTAACACTTCAAGATAAATTCTGATGAAAACATTAGCAACTATGAATTTCATTTCAACAAACGTTTAAAATGGACTGTATTCACTATCTTCGGTGAAATCTATTGCGGTCTGATATTTATGGCTATTTTAATACTATTTATGTGTTTACATTTTGGTTATTTTTAATGTGTTAATTAAATAGCTGTCGTTACGGATTTTTTCTTTAAGTTAAGTACATAATTTGTTGAGAATATATATTTTTTGAAACATGGTCAAATTAGTGAAAAAACTATAGGTAAAATTTCGAAAGTTTAAGTTTGCAAAATGTAGTCATTTATGTTTAGTGTTTTGTTTTACTCTCTCTTTATTTTTTTTTATTCGAATTTTTCACTTCCAAATAAGCCAGAATTTACTCTATATATATTATGTCAATTGATTTAACTATGTAATAATAACAAAACAATGCGCGAAACTGATTTAAAACAATAATAATAAATAATCATTAAAAAAATATTGCTTTTAAATTGCTGAAAACTGTTTCATTTTCAGTTCTGTAAAGAAAAAAAATGCAGGGGTGGGGATTTTAGATAATAATATTAATTAATGTACTATATATATATACATCATAAGCAAAAACAACTATAATCTTTCACATAAATCATTGAAAAATAATAATTATTAAAACAAATCAGTAAAAAAGATGAATGTAATGTTAATATATTTTATCCTAATAGGAAATATAGAAATACAAAATTAACATTAACAAAATTAAACAAAAAAAAATCTGTGTGTATATGATGTAACATATAAGACAAAGGCTTTGCTCACTGTATTATTTAAAAAAAAATTATGAGGTATTTTCTAGGACATATAAATACTGCACACAGTACATTGCATATTTGTTTTCTGTTTTTGTTCTGTTTTCTGTCTTTTTCTGGAAAAAATGGTAAAACCACCTATAAACGATAATGTATTGGTATTCTTTATTATGTCCCGTTTAAAATAATAATAAATGTTTTAAAATACATTTCATTTTCAATAGCGAAGAATGGTATAGTAAACCTCATTATCAGAGCATGAATTTTGTTAATATCCAATCATATTTACGAAAATTGAAGCACAGACAGACAGACAAACTGAAGTAAAAAGTTTTTAGCTATGTTAAAATGTGGTTTTTTTTCTCTTCTTTCAAGCATATTTATAATTTTAAAACTCTTTAAAATCTTTTAAGACGAACTCACAAGATACCGAATAAAATTCCACTATAGACAGGTTTTCATCTTAGCAGGTATACTATTCCTTATAGTTTATATTATTTTCACCGAGAGCATGAAATTTTCTGTTTAAAAAAGTTTTCCGCTTTACATACGTTCTGTTTCACTGGTTTTAGTATTTAATCTAGCTTACTTAATTTAATTGTAAAAGCATAACCTATTCAAAATGCACGTAAAATATAACAATTCATAAAAAAAATAATGTATTCGATTTTTTAAATTGAATCTGGGAAACAAATTCTTTTAAGCAGGGTTTGTTGATTTAAATCAGATTGATTTTAATCATAATTAAGATTAAGATGATTTTTTTTTTAATCATTGATGTAAAACAACTTTAGTAAAAATTTTATTTCAAATTTAGATCAAGATATTTTGTAATAAATATTATGTTTTGAAAAAAATAATAGTAATAAAAAGTTTGTAAATTTAAGGAAACGGAGAGACTGAGAATTGAAAATCCATGATTTTTAATTTTATTTAAATCAAATATCACACTTTAAAATAAAAATACCAATTTAAAAATAAAGATTCTTAGCTGAAAAACGTTAAAAGATTAATGAATATTTATCTATTAAAAAACATCTAAATCTTATGTAATTTTTTTAATACAAAAACATGGAGACATTCTGTGAGGATATGGGAAACATTAGAATAAATAAATATAGGCCATTCAAAAGTTTTTTTTAATTAAATTTATGTAGATATCTCATTACTTCCACATGTAAATAACAAGTGGTTCAATATTCTGATGTAAGTTTATTTGTGCAACGGTTTGGAAAATAAAAGGATTTCATGGCTTGTAATAGTCTGAAATGTTTTTATGTATATTTTTAACATTTTCCAACAAAGTTGAAAAGTGTTTATTCATTCGGTTTGTCTGTCCGTCCGAGCTCTAACTTTCGTAAATATACTCGGATTTCCCCGCAACTGATATATGTCATTTAGGTCAACTATGGCATGTTCGGTATTGAAAATGAAGTATGTAGCACTTATAGTTCATTTACAGGCACACTCAAAATAATTCTTTTACATTACGGTCGAAATCGCATGGGGTCGAATGAGGCAAAATCGTTTGCGGTGTATTTTAATGATGTTAATATATCTCAAACATATTGAAATTGATATATATCACTGAGTTATATTACAATTTTTATGCTTATCATAGATTATAGAGAGCATAGCATTTATCGTTCATTTACAGGGACAAACAAAATAATTCGGTACAGTACTGTCTGTGAACATTAATTTCTAGAAGCGTTTTTTCCGTTGTGGCACGCTTTTTTAAATGTAACTAATTTTCTACATATTGCTTGGTGTATATAAATTCTATAGATCATATACAGGGCTGCGCAAAAGATGTCGAGTACATTATCTTTCATTGACCGAAATTGAAGAATGGAATTTTTGAGCTTTGCTGTGCGTTTCCTAACTGAACTAAATTTTAGCATATTGTGTGGCATATATACAAATCTATTGATCATGTACAAAAAAAATCAGATATTTTTCAATTATTAATTTTAATTACTGAAACTGGGTTTTCGAATATGACATACATTTTCGAGAATTGTTTACTTTGATATCACGTTTCACCTTATGAATCTATGAAGTTTTGTTACAGTATTCTGATTGTGTTCGAAGGCGTTTCATAATCTATGCTTAACGCATGATTTTTTGTTCCTGTTAAAAATAATTTAAATTTTAGTTACTTATAAATGTAAGCTAATTAACAACTAAAGTTTTGTAGTCCTAAAAAAAATCGGATTTATTTTTTTTTAATTTAAATTAAATAAATCCAACTTTGATTCAGTCTAAACTCAGTAATTGCTCAGGAACTCAGCTGGAAAATTGATTTCTTTTCAAATATTTTAATAACAAAGAATACATTTTTTTCAGATTCATTGAAATTTGTAACATATAATCATCATCAGAGATCATCTTTATGTATGTATAATACATTCTCAAAATTTATTGAGTGAATATTGTATATATTCCAGAATATTGTATATAATTTGAAATAGATGCTTTTGAAGGAATTCAGTACCGATCTGAAATATATTGTTTAAAATTTCATTCATAACTGTTTTTTTTTGTTTAATAAATATAATTATCTTTTGTATTTTAAGATTTTTAATAAAAAATTTGGTTAAAAATATTTAGCTTTTAGTAATAAAGGGTGCATATGATTTTTAATGTATTAAATGGGTAATTTAAAGTGGTATGTATATTTTATATAGAATAGTATATTTGTTAAATTGCAGTTTAAGCAAGTGATCATATAACACAAAATAATTCGTTTTATTTATTTCATGTTTTCAAAAGTGAAAGATAATTCACCTTTTCAAATTAAATCTGTTTCTATTGCTCCATTTTTTGTAACTGTAATATTTAATTATTCATATGATTAAAATATTTCAAATTAACCAAGTGAATGAGTTTTTTTTTTCAAATAAATTTAAAAGAGCTATTTTAGTTTTTAATTTTAATGATTTTGTAAAGGTTATTTTCTCAGAGAAAGCATACAGGTAAGTTTACTCTGAGGTTATTTTACTTTAAAATGTGTACTTAAATAATAATAATAATAATAATAATCTGAACTAAATAAAACAAAAATCCAAATTAAAAAAAATCGATTTATTTATTTATTATTTTTTTTTTTTAATAAAAAAAATCACGAACCTTGCTTTTAAGGCGCTTCTGAAGGGGGAAAAAATCCCGATTCAATAATGCAAAACTCTAGCACATTTCAGTGATTTGAAATCGAATACATATTTTTCATTTTTCGAGAAAGGAATATCTTGAGTTATAAGCAATTGTTGTCTCACAACGACCTTTATCGGGCTGTCGCATCCAGAAATTCTGTTAAAAACGAAATTTTTCACCAAGTTTTTCTGATAGGCCTTCTATTTTTAACGAAGAATGGAAAAGCTATTCAGTTCCCGAACAACATGGTTTCTGAATAACAGCATCTGCCAATCTCATGCGTTTGTGAGCAAAAATGGATTCATATATATGTCGGCTCATCTTAGCATTACAACACAATCAAATTTCATTATTACACAAGTATTTTTACAGAAATTCAGACATTCAGAGTGCGAATGAACATAAATCTGACAAACAGAAGTGAAACAATTTTTCATTATAATTCGAAGTGGTAAATAGTGGTATTTTTCTGGTACTTCGAGGCGAAATTGCTTGTCATAGAAAAACATTACTATAATTTACAATAATTATATTACTCTAATTTACAGAAAATCTGAGAACAATTTTAACGATGACTTTGTTGAGAGAATTTTTGAAGAATATCTATGTAGTCAACTGATTTTATTTCAGTTTCAATAATCAATTTTCATAGTATCATAAATTATTTTATCTTTACCTTTTTTTTTATTCAACTTAAAATTTCACAACTTGATAAAGTAACTACGCATGTTTATACAGTTTAATGCTTTCTAAGTTTTAGTTTTTAATTATTATTATATTTTTATTTTTTACCAAATATCTTGCATGTCTGAAATATAACGCAGAGTCTGTATTTTTTTTTTCTTTAAATCATTAAAAGTATGTGTCCAAAATATACTTAATAAAATCATACAAGTATATTAGAAGTGACTTTGTACAATATTCCTATGTCAATGTTCCATTTATTAGCATAATAGGTTTAAATTGATTCACACCTTTCCAGATTCATGTGTAGTATATTTTATCTTGACTCTTCTCCCTCAAACAAATGTTTTAAGGTAAAAGTGCCTGTTTATAAAATAAAATACATGTTTGAAATAAAAGTCTAAATAATGTAAATCAACACCTTAAGTCTATTTTTCTTATTTTCTTGAAAAATTCTCTGAATGTTAAAACATGTGTAATTACTTGAACACCAGACTAAAAAAAAAAAAAAAAAAAAAAAAAAAAAAAAAATGAATTTTTTTTTTTTTACAAAAAGATCTTTGATGCAATCCGTAATGATTCATTGATGCAATGATATTCAGTCTTCATAAATCCATTCTAGGTTAGTATTAGCACAAAACATGTCCTTTAATTAATAATAAAAGAAAATGTTTTTATTATTATCCTAATAAATCTTCAATGATGGTGTGAGAAATACATTCTACATTATTTAAAAACATAAGATATAAGAGCAAATAAAATAAAAGTTTAAAAAAAACATGGGCATTAATTAGATGTGTGAAAACGGTGTTAAATCTTAAAAGCATTTACGCTTTAGTTGAAATTTTATCAGCTATTTCGGGTGTAAGTGTTTTCAAGAAACAATATCCAACATTCAAGCTTAATAATAAATCCTAAGTTCATTCACTTTTAATAATAATGTTTAAAAAATAGTCTTAATATAATAGATTAAAATTTAACGATTTCGTCTCAAATAGAATTTGTTCCTATTTCAGTACTCATGTTTAAAAGATAACGTTATAGAAGCT
This sequence comes from Maratus michaelseni, assembly GCA_963931845.1. Classification (NCBI taxonomy): domain Eukaryota; kingdom Metazoa; phylum Arthropoda; class Arachnida; order Araneae; family Salticidae; genus Maratus; species Maratus michaelseni. Next base: position 305,328,633 of record OZ007593.1, read on the forward strand.
TTCTAAAAAAGGAAATATTTTAACAAAACAGAGAAAGAGTGCAAGTGTGCAAGTGCCTTTTACGGAAGTTAAAATAATCATTTTTAGTTTCTAAAGATGAAGAACATATGGTATTTATTATCATTGCTCTGCGACTCTGAAAGGGACTATCTCAACCAAGAAATTTGCGTAAATGCAAATAGTTCAGTCCGCTAGAGTTACTGGCAGCCTTGGGGTTAAAGAGTTAGTTGACGAACCCTTTCACACTATTGATTGATAATACCCCGTCAAATTGTCGTTATCCCTTTTACAACAGCAGTAGTGGGGTGTCTACTTGAAAGTGCACGTTGATTGTTTTGAGCGTCTAAGATAAGCATTGATATTTTGTTTTCTTTTCCCAAAGTACGTGCTTGAATTTTCATAGCTATTCATCAGAATTTCTATACTATGTCAGTAGTACAAAATATTTTACACTTAAACGATTTCTCATAAGCTACTAATCTAGACTAACAATGTGATCACGAAAGGGTCGTTTTAGTAGAGGCCATATTTAAATAAAATGCCGCGCAATCTCTCCTACCGAAATTGGAGAGTTTGCGCATCAGCTACTTAGGAGAGATGGCGCATTGTTCCCATTAATTTCCATGCTAGGAGACATTACGCAGCTTATTGGTAAATTTGCATAAAAAAATGAAAAATGAAAATGGACTAATTTTAAGTTAAACGTGTTTTCAAGTAACTTAATGTTATTTTGTAATCTTATCTGGGCTTGCTTTTTCTCATTCTTTAATTTTTTCCCTTTAATTAAAAATTTTTAATCGTTTTTTTAAATTATTTATTTTTGTCATTCTTTAATCATTAGGTTGAAATATTCACTCCTAATGCAATAATATTTGTTCACAAAAATCTTACAACAATGTCATTTAAGTGTAATTATTATTGTTAACAACTTAATTGTAGTTATTATTGGTAACAATCTCTCGTACCCATGTGCGCCATCACACCAACCCTGTAAGGACAGATTGCGCAAAATAACTTATTTGGTTTTATTACAACTGTTCTATTAAATTACAACATAACAACAAAATAGCAATGGAAATGCATAAAAAACAAATGAAGTAAAAATTATTTATGGATAGTTTAGCAAAAAATTATTATTTAGATTTTTATTGTTATTTTTTTTTAATTGTGCACAGACTCTCCTAGCTTTACCTTTCTAGCTTTATTGTATATATACAAGCTTATTATTTCTGAAAAATAATTTTCGTTTCGGTGGATGTTAGTGATAAATAGACGGCCCTCTGAAATCGTCAAAATGCAAAATTTCAATACATATCAAAGTTTAATGTTAGGAATGAGCTCAAAAATGTTTTTATGTAAACAAAAATGATAGCCCGTCTATATCAAATATATATATATATATATATATATATATATATATATATATATATATATGAGAGTTTAACGCACAGAACTGTAAAAGAAAACGTACAATTTATTTTCGAGTAACGTATTCATTCGTTATATTTAGCTTTGTTCCAGACCGGAACAAAGTACAATTTTCAGTACTGTACGATGTGAGTTGTGCAATAAACAATTATTGCATAGAAAGGGTAATAATTCATTTATTGTGTCATCAATACAGGATGCTTCATTCCAAACTCGAAGTTTGTGTTCCATAACATTAATAGTAATTGCAATATTTTAAGAAAATTTATTTTAAATTGTTTTTTTTTTCTAATCACAATGCAAGAATAAGCAAAATCCAATAGCTGTTGTTACAAAACATTTTACGGAAAAAAGTGAACTTTTGTCCCAATTTTTTCAACTATAATCGTTATTACATGTGGATAGTACGTGATATTATTATACATCACGTAAATCAAATTAATTCTTTTGAATTTTTTTTTTCAAATATCAATAAATGATAATGTTGCGAACAATAATTAATGTTCGAATTGAACGAGAAATTTTGTATTTTTGACTAAATAAAAGTATTATGATCCTGTTTTCCTGCATTTAAATCGTTTTATGTTGTTGTGCGCTACATCACAACCGATTTTGTAAGTAACTGTTTCGGACACAACGTATTATATCGATATAATATTCACACTTCATTCAGTAAATAAAAAAAAATATTTTTTTTAAAGCGTTTTGTATTTACTAAGCTGTAAAGAACATAAAATTGTGCTTCACCTTTTTTTAACTAGGACTTCCCTCAAAGGGATTAGTCTGAGTGATATTGCTGAGAACATAAAGTTAACAATTACGATATAAAGAAGATATCAACAAGAATCTAAGTGAATATACAGCATATGATAGACAAGAGACAGATAAAGATACAACATATGAAAAATAGCAAATTAAATGCTATAATTACAAAATATCATATATAAATTCATATACTGTTATGTTTTCATATGCATTTTTTTATAACATTTGGCAAATAATCTCATTTTCTTAAGCGGGAATTGCTCAAAACTTAAAAAAAAAAAAAACGCCGGATCTTTTAAAACAATATTTTTAAAGTCACATAACCAGATTTGTAGCCAATAGCGTATTTTAGCAAGCGTAGTTTAACGCAAATTTAATTTAATTTTTGAAACATTTTCTTTGTGACAAATATCTAAATAAAATATTAAAAAATAAAATATTAAATATTGAAATATTAAATAAAATATTTAATATTTGAATTAAAAAAATTTCCTTTGTTTATTTGAATAACTATTTATAGAAACTCGTATACTGCAAACCACATTGATAACATACTTTGCTACAAACGTGTCTACCAGTCTAACTACTCGTATGTCTTAGCTGTGTCTCTCTCCGAACTCATCTGTCTACTGTCTCTCTACTCTTCTGTATACCCGTCTCAGTATCCGTCTGTCTTTCTACCCGACTCTTTAATCGTGTCTCTACCTGTCTCGCTTCCCGTTACACTACTCGTCTATCAACACGTCTGTCTGTCTATATACACCTCTCTCTACCCGTCTGTCAAGTCGTCTCTGTACTCGTCTCTCTATCCACCACGCTAACCGTCTCCCTACCCATCTCACTACCCCTCTGTCAACCCTTTTTTGCACCTGCCTCGCTACCCGTCTGTCTATTCGTTTCGCTACCCGTTAGCTTATCTCTGTCGCTATCCGTCTCTCTACCCGTTTGTTTACACGTCTATCTATCTCTCGCCAACTCTTCCCAATATTTAAAAAATTTAATAAACGGAAACCGTTTATCTGTTATTAAATGCAAACTGGAGTAATTTATCTAAAGAGTGTAATCAGATGCAATTTTTTTAAATACATACATAAACCAGCATAATAATTCACCAGTTTTATTTTCATAGTAGTTTATGTCATTTGACAGTAAATCTCAACTTCTTCAACCCGAACTGCGTCAAGCTTTTTAAAAAAGCCCCAAGGTCCGTATAACTGGGAAGGGGAATTGTCCTCAGGGCTGTTAGATACATGTTATTAAGTTAAGTGAAAGTTTCGTAATCGGGTTCGCAGCCAATTTCTTATGTCAGAAAGGGTGGCTTCACGCCATTTTAAATTCATTTCTGTAACTTTCTTTTTCTTTTTTTGGTGGGTGGTTGGGGGGGGGGGGAGGGTTCCAAATATATACACCTAAATTCAAACTTTTGCCTCCATGTTAATATTAGTGTTGTTTGTATTATCAATTAATACTTTATTGATCGAGCTTCATTCGAAACAAATGTAAAAGACTTCTACAGTTTTTTTTTCTAGGAAAAAGTTCCGTAATCGGGCCCTAAGCTAATCGGGGATTTTAATATCATTATTGTTTCTAACTCTTATAGAGTTAAAACAATATTGTTGCTAGCATTACTCTTGTTTGTGACCAACCTCTTCTGTGTATCTGAATAGGGAGGAGTTCCGTATCATGTACTGGTTGGTGCCAAAGGCAGTTGTAGAATCTTGCAAATTTTTCTAGAGAGCGGAAAAACATGTTTTTTTAAAATATTTACAAATATACGTTTATTAAACCATGTTTTTGAGCCATTTTAAAAAAATAAGTACGGTGCTAAAATAAAATTTTATTGCCATTTTCGATATTTTAATAAGAAATGAAAATACATAACAAACAAATTTAACAAAACTAAGCCATTTTTGGGTACTTCTCTATTATCCCGTCGACCACTTTTCATAACAAAAAACTATCGGAAACTAAAATTAAACGCCAAAAATACAGTCCCATTTACTTGATGCCAGAAGCATTATACGTATTTGTTATGCCATCAAGTGGTTTTTAATTCGACATTTGCGTGTATTTTTCATTATGTTTTACTGATTTATTAGTTATTTCATTCATTAAAGTAACAATTGTGTCCTTAAATTCTTATATTTTATTTATTTTGATATTTCAATGGCAACGTTCTCCCGTTTATTTAGCGTTACAGTTTGGCGGTAGTTTTTTGTTATGAAAAGTGGTCGACGGGATAATAGAGAAGTACCCATTTTTTGTGATAAATAATTGTTATTGCCAGGGGGGGAAATTGTAAACAATTAATAAGCGAACTAAAAAAATTACCGTAAAAAACTTGTGGGAATCTCAAGAGAGAAATATCTGATATAAATAGCATTTAAAATCTTAAAATGGAGAAGTGGTCCGTATAAAAATGCAAAACATTATACACCTGATATAAGAATTTTTTAATTTTTTTATATTTCCGAAAGCACAGATAAAAGGGTAAAAATCCCGGCACAGATGCAATATACTCACTACGTTGGCGCGATTTTTCCCCCGCCCCTTTGGCGAAAACTGTTTGTTGTGTTTGTTTACTTTTATTTTTTATTTTAATTCTATAGATTATTTTTATATGTATATCAATATTAATTTAGGCACAGATGTCATATACGCACCAGATTGGCGCGATTTTTTCCCCGCCAATTTGGCGAAAACTTTGTTTTTGAATATTAGTTACAAATACCATACAATAATAGCATGTAATTTTTTATTTCAATATAAAAATAAAATAACGTAATAAATGAAATAGCTCCTATTATTCAAAAATGGGAAATAAAAATAAATAAATGATAGTTTGATATAAATAAATATTGATATATATAATAAAAACAATTTATAGAATTAAAATAAAAAATAAAAGTTAATAAACAACAATTGAAACAAAATAACCGGGTTACCATGTGAGGCATAAAATTGCCATTTTGTTGCAATCGCGCCAATGTGGTGCGTATATGACGTCCGCGCCTTTATTTCCTTATCAAACTATTATTTATTTATTTTTATTTCCTTTTTTAAAATAATAGAAGCTGTTTCATTTATTACGTTATTTTATTTTTATATTGAAATAAAAAATCGCGTGTACTATTTGTCACACTATTTGTAACTAATATTCAAAAACAAAGTTTTCCCCAAGCTGGTGGAGGGAAAAATCGCGCCAACGTGGTGCGTATATGACATCTTTGCCTTGTTTCATTTCACATAGGTACTGCTCTATTATCCCGTCGACCACTTTTCATAAAAAAAAAAAAACTATCGCCAAACTGTTAGATTAAACACCAAAAATGCAGTCCCATTTACTTGATATCAGAAGCATTATACGTGTTTGTTACGTCATCAAGTGGTTTTTAACGCGACATTTGCGTGTATTTTTCATTATGTTTTACTGATTTATTAGTTATTTCATTCATTAAAATAACAATTGTGTCCTTAAATTCTTATATTTTATTTATTTATGTATTTTGATATTTCAATGACAACGTTCTCCCGTTTATTTGGCGATAGTTTTTTGTTATGAAAAGTGGTCGACGGGATAATAGAGAAGTACCCACATATGTATTGGTACTTTTATGTTAACTTGGCGCAGTTGATAAATCGCCAAATATTTTTCTCATAACATCTTCATATTGCATTCATTTCATTTAAATATAAATCTTTCACTGATTTCATTTGAAATAACATACATTAAAAATACACGTCTTTCACTCATTTAATTTAAAATACACGCCTTTCACTAATTCCATTTAAAATACTAAAAAGGAAAAGAAAATAAGAAATAATGCCACAAATCGAAACCTTTTATTTAAACATCAAAGAATTGTTCCTAACATACACACGCGAAATAAAAAAGCTGCTAATGGTGTGATTTACGCCAAATCTCTAATACTAATACTACTCTTACTAATCTCTAATACTTTTCAAACAGAAAAAATTCCAGATTAACTTTCCATTTTTATTAAATTGAAATATATTTTATTGTGCTGAATATTAGTGCTTGCATATTTTTTTGCTCCATGTATTCCATGAACTTTTCAATTCCGATTGTCTACGAAAATCTCCCGCCGGTGAAAATGACGTACGCACAAAATTTAGTGACGTATGTACTTTAATTGTGCCTTTTTATCTATTTTTTTAATATAACTTCCAAACGGTTTGACACTTATTCTTGGTAATAAATAGACGACGTTGTCACCTTTATAGGTACCTGCTGTAAAAATTTGAAAGAAATCCGTTAAATATTTTTTGAGTTATGCTTGACGAAAGGTTTTAATATCCATCGTAGCTATATATGGGGCAAAGTAATACTGCGCTGTGTATGAGCCTTCGTTGCACTCAGACAATTAATATTTTACAATATTAACATCAATGCATATAAAAATAATTCATTTACTTTAATAATGGTATTTTTAGTAATGTAAATATTTCACTTTGTGATCCTCATTATAATAGAATATTTTGAGCTAATGGAAATAATAGCTTTTTTATTTATTGTGAATTCTGTAAAAACAACATGCCGTAAGTTATGGTTATTGGCTTCGTTATCGCTTAAATAACGCGTTCTTTAAATAACGAAATTTCAACCTTAAGGCTAAGTTGTTGGATTTTTTTCGTAATGATGTGATTTTCTTCCCTATTATTAAAAAAAAAATTTCTCTAAAGTTTATCGATTCACGCTTGTTAGATCATTATATGAAAGTTATTCGAGAAAAGAATTTATAACTCAAATTTATTCCGATAATATTTCGAAAAGAAAATATTAAAACTAATCTTTTTAGAGAATTTCTTCTTCTGAAATACACACTATTTTTTAAGGGATTTTTAGTAAACTTTAATTGCAAAATACTTAACAAAATCTTGTTTTCCGTGTTTTTTATTACTGGCTGTGGATATTATTCCTATATTATTATTATTTTCTTTTTTAGCCCTTTGTTATTGTGATTTTTCTTCTTTTTTTATTGAGTACGCGTTATGTTTCACTGTTTAACTTTTGATTTTCTGAGTTCGATTTATTATACTTTAAGTGATTACATTGTATTAATTATTCCGAAATAATTTCATTTTATTTAGATGTACACATATATATATATACATACATATTATTTTCTTATTCCTTGACGACTGATTCATTGGAATTTTCAAATTTTAATTCAGGCAAAATTTAACTTCATATTACAATTTGACTTTTTTTTTCTTTTACAATACATTAAATTGTTTGTTCTGTTTTTATGATTTTTTAAATTCATTGTTGAATTAGATATGTACCTATTATTTCTTATTTGGTAAAAAGAAGACTCACGTAATATCTCAAACTTGTCAAACATAATATATTTTTATTTATTTATTTTTTTTTTTATTAATCAGTGAACATAACGTATTACCCCTGTATAATATGCAAATTTTTTATGCCTAAATTGTGAGGTGCTTAATAAGCCTGGAATTTTTCTGGCAGCTATATGACAGTCTTTCACTTCACTGAGTCACTGAACACAACAAATACATATTTTGATATATGTCTGCGAATATAGACGTAACAGAAGGACCCGTGCGAAGCTTTCGCACTGCATAGTAATTTTTAGCATTAATTTTTAATTAACTGAATTTTTAAAACTGGAATAACGCGTTTAATGAAATGTGAGTGTACTAGTCCGTAACCTGTACGAAAAAATTTCGAATGATACCTCATCAACTCGAATGATACCTCATCGTATTCATCGTTGTATTTTTTGTACGTGCATATAAAGAAAAAGGGATGTTGACAGCAGAAATAATATATATGATGATTGCTTGTGTATATGAAAATGGGAACAGATTGCCATAAAATATGCTGATAAATTTTCGTCTCTCGCAAAGATCATTTTTGTATCTTGCCAAGACACTTATACTGAAAACATACCGAATAATAAAAAAATGGAAGCACTGTATCAGGAGTTTAGTGAATTCATATGAAAGCATTTCATCAGTTTTGCAAAACTATTCCAGAAAATTCTTAAATACATAACTCAATATTTGGTGCTCCGCTTTTTTGAAACAACATGGGAACTTAACATGAGATATGCAAACTTTGTGGTCCAGCCGCCATTTAAATGACGTCAAACTGCGCTATCCTATTAACAGCTTAATAAAATATTAAAAAATAAATACTTAAAAGTTTTGTAAATCTTATTGAACTGTGTATCCAATTAGAAGATAAACCTTAAATTACGTAATCTACTAGTGCTCCGATACGATGCGCATATACACAGCCTTGTACATAAACAATACACAACAATAGAAAATACATAAACGATAGGTGACGCACACGTGAAAATTAATTAAAAACCCAATTAAAAGCTCGATATATTTTACAAACAGAACGCGCAAGAAAAAAATCAACAATCGTATTTTAACTGCAGTAGAGGATGACGTAATCCGTTTTTTTTTTTTTTTTTTTTTTTGGGGGGGGGGGGGGGTGCGAGACAAAGAAAAGTATATTGAATAAATAAGAAATACAATTTAATATAACAAAGTACACAATTTAGGCTATGCGTGAAACTCCAATAGATCAATGGTGTCATTTTCTTACACATTTTAATTTACTTTTTTTTTCGTTTTAATCACTAATATTAAGCGCGGTAAACGTCTGTGTGTGTGTGTGTGTGTGTGTCTGTGCACTCCGCCTTTGTACCCGCAAAGGCTCCTGGACTAATCGACGCACCAACGGCGGACGCGGACCGAAAAATTCGCTAAAAAGGCGCGACGCTCAAGTTTCGATCGGGTCGGGATTCCGACCCGGACCCGGGGAGTTATTAATGAGCGAAAGTGTTTTAATTACCGACCGAAACCGAACTGGAAAAAGAATCGAAAAAAATTTCCGTTTTGATAATCGCAGACATCCAAATCGTCGCTTTTTAACGCATCATCGAATTAAAAAAAATGTACCGGAGGTATCGATCCGAAAATCGGGGTACGCACGCGGCCGATTTTTGTCGTTCCAAAACGTCAAATTTTTTGAAATTCGGACCGTAACTTTTCTTTATTTCGGCCAAAAACTGACCAGACATCCAACATCGACCCCAGACGTGAAAAAAGGTTGCCGTAAAGAATGCAGTGTCGACAGATACGAGATCAAATCGCCCCACTCCTTTTTTAAACAAGTGGAAATAATGACTCTACATTCGCGAAAATTTGCTAACACGTGTATAAAAAAACCGCGAATTCAACAAAAAAAAATTCGTAAAAATCGACCAGTAATTTTTGAAGATATCAATTAAAACTCATTAATGACACGGCAAATGAATTTATTTCTATTCCGGAGAGACAGCTTCTTTTTTATTTCAACATTCAACGCAGACGAATCGTCTGTGGATAAGTCATTTCTGAAAGAGATAAAATAGTCACGTGACTTTCAACTGCGTTCTTTCAGAGGGGGGGGGGGGGATTTCCGAATCTAAGGGGCGCATTAAGTCTAAACTTTGACAGGGCGACTCAAAATGGATTCTGCTTTCAGAATATCTAAAAATTATTCTCATATCTTCATTAGGAGCCGATATATTATTTTATTGTGTAATTAATCATCGTTATTTGTATAATTAAAGCAAAAGAAAGATTTCTTTTACAGTGCCGGCTAGATATTACGATTTTAAGAAGTAGGCCGCGTCTAAAAACTGCCATAACGAGTATCTTAAGTTTTTGTTTTAGAGTGGCAACCAGATATTACGATAGGGAAAAGCGGGCTTCGCCCGTTATCGATTTTTTTTTTTTTTAAGTTTTAAGTTTTTCTACAGGTCCCTGTCTTTGAACTAGAACTCAGGTAGTCTAAATAAATTCGACTCGAAATCGATAGAGCTTACCGATTTTATTTCGTTTTTTCACCACTAGGGGGCGCTTTCCTATCTTCGGTTCTACGGGCATGAAAACGACGGGGTATGGCTCATTCGACTCGACATCGAAAGTCTTAACGATTTCAGTTATGATCATATAAACAGATTGCGCCACCTGGTGGCGGAAGGTGGAACTAACGTATACTGCAGCGCGTGCGCAGCACGACTGCTATACGGTGCCGCAGGCAGCGGGGACCCGAGCCGCAGGTTTTCGTTCAGTTAGAGGTTTATACTATTCCATGTGCAATTTAAGGGATTATCCGGTGCATGCGTAGCACGACCGTGATACGGTGCCGAAGGCAGCGGGGACCAGGGTCGGAACGACTGCTATACGGTGCCGCAGGCAGCGGGGACCCGAGCCGGAGGTTCGTTCAGTTAGAGGTTTATACTATTCTATGTGCAATTTAAGGGATTATCCGGTGCGTGCGCAGCACGACCGGTATACGGTGCCGAAGGCAGCGGGGACCGAAATCACCCACTCGTGGACAGCCACCCAGGGTCGGAGGTTCGTTCGGTTAGAGGTTTGTACAATTCAATGTGCTAATTAAAGGATTACCCAGTGCGTGCGTAGCACGACCGGTATACGGTGCCGAAGGCAGCGGGGACCCGGGTCGGCGGTCTTTGAACTAGAACACAGGTAGTCTACATAAGTTGTTTGAGGAAAAGCAGTGTCATCGCCAACCCCCCCCCCCCCGCTTTTTTCTTTTAACTGTGGTCCGTTTCTATAACTAAGAAACTATGTTACGGATGTCCACCAAACTTATTCTAAACATCATAATTAAAGTAATAAGGACCCCCTATCCAGATATTATGATAGGGAAAAGCGGGCTTCGCCCGTTATCGATTTTTTTTTTTTTTTTTAAGTTTTAAGTTTTTCTACAGGTCCCTGTCTTTGAACTAGAACTCAGGTAGTCTAAATAAATTTGACTCGAAATCGATAGAGCTTACCGATTTTATTTCGTTCTTTCACCACTAGGGGGCGCTTTCCTATCTTCGGTTCTACGGGCATGAAAACGACGGGGTATGGCTCATTCGACTCGACATCGAAAGTCTTAACGATTTCAGTTATGATCATATAAACAGATTGCACCACCTGGTGGCGGAAGGTGGAACTAACGTATACTGCAGCGCGTGCGCAGCACGACTGCTATACGGTGCCGCAGGCAGCGGGGACCCGAGCCGCAGGTTTTCGTTCAGTTAGAGGTTTATACTATTCCATGTGCAATTTAAGGGATTATCCGGTGCATGCGTAGCACGACCGTGATACGGTGCCGAAGGCAGCGGGGACCAGGGTCGGAACGACTGCTATACGGTGCCGCAGGCAGCGGGGACCCGAGCCGGAGGTTCGTTCAGTTAGAGGTTTATACTATTCTATGTGCAATTTAAGGGATTATCCGGTGCGTGCGCAGCACGACCGGTATACGGTGCCGAAGGCAGCGGGGACCGAAATCACCCACTCGTGGACAGCCACCCAGGGTCGGAGGTTCGTTCGGTTAGAGGTTTGTACAATTCAATGTGCTAATTAAGGGATTACCCAGTGCGTGCGTAGCACGACCGGTAAACGGTGCCGAAGGCAGCGGGGACCCGGGTCGGTGGTTCGTCCGGTTTGAGGTTTTACAAGATTCGAGATTTTCTACAATTCGAGGCACCGATGTAAATTAGGGGCCCGCTGGCGGGCGAAGCCAGCTAGTCATAAATATAAAACAACCACGTGCGGAGAAATCACACTTTACTTTTTTTTAACTATTTTTTTTATCATCATTGTCATTGTTGAGTACGATATAATGTAGTATTTTATTTTTGTGGCAACACTGATTTGAGAAAAACTTTCATTTCCTTTATTAAAACCATGTTGATTTAAGTTTAAATTGACTACAATTTTTAATTAAAGAAACATGTTTTAAAGACATGTGTATGTACTATGTCATCAACCTGCTCAAAATCCTTGCATATTATATCTTATTTATCATTCTGCATTTTGTATTTGTTAAGAAAAAGGGATGTGGACAACAGAAATACTATAAGAGGACCACAGAAGCCAAGGGGTATAAGTGACAAAATTGAAAAAACTGAGCTAAATGGACAGGACAGGTGATCTAGAAATAAGGCTATTTGTTTGTACTTAAAGAAATATATGGGATTTTTTAATTATGTACTGCGATCTGGAGATCAACCACTTAAGCATTCGAAACGTGTACACTGTTGTCAATATTGCTTAATTATATGAAAAAGAATATTGTACTCTACCTTCTTTACACAGTTATTGAAATAAGAGTTCAAAGACATTATATATTAAAAAAAAAAAAAAAAAAAAAAAAAAAATTTTATTTTTATTTCAATCAATTACTATTGACTCGATACTTTGACCTCAATTTACTCCATATCAAAATTTTGTCACTTGTATCCCTTGGCTTTTAGGGTCTTCATATATGATTAAACAAAATATGTTTAATAATTGAATTATTTTGTAACAATCGTCGAGTATATGCGTTTGTAAGTGCAGTTCTTTAGGTTTGCGAAAACAATGTAAATCAGGATTTCTACAATTTTTTTTTCCAAAGTTTCCGGATTTTCTGCTTTTAAATTAATATATTGCACATATACATGAGTATGCAATATATATGAGTAATGACATTTTATATCAGATTTTTTATAGAATTATTCGAATGTAGACTAGAATTTTAACTTAGATTTTGACATTTCATACCCTTTTCTTTTAAAATTTTTGTATGTTTTTTTTTTCCTAAATTTAGAAATATATATATATTTTTTTCAAATTGAAAGAGCTTATGCAGCTTATGCAGAAAGAGCTTATGCAACAGAAAGACATCGGCTGTCGGATCCTTAACAATAGAAAACAATATCATTTCATTCCTTCAACAATCATTCATCCTTAGTTTGATTTGTTCTTGTATATTAATACTATTAACTGGGAAACAGTTCTATAAACAAATTAACAGAAAATATTTTATCGCATTGCTATCTCCTCAAGAGGTAACACTACATTGAACGAATAAGAATTAGGTAATTATTTCGTTTCGCTAAATGTATTATTTATGCACACGACAATAATATTTTATTAGTTGAAAATCGATATCTAAAGTAAAGGAAAATTTTAGAAATATAAAGACAGGGAGCGTTTTTTTTTAATCCCTATTCATTAAATCTTCTTACGGTACTTAGGGAGAAAATATGTCACTGAAATTCTGACGTCACATATTGTATTTTAAATAATTAATTAAAATTCTTTTATATTGTCAAAATAACATAATTTTTTAATAATCTTATTTTAAAACAAAATTATTTTCCGTTATCTAAATTTAATTTTTCACAGTTATTCTCATTTTTAAATGCACTATTTTATTCTATATATATATATAATTAACGCATATCGCACATTTCTGTAGAGAAAAAAAAAGAAGAAAGAAATTTAATATTTTTTACTAGCTTAAATGTTATCTGTAATGTTTTTTCAGCATTTCCTCTCTGTCCCATAATAAAAGTATTTGTTTATACTTAGATTATCGTTGCAAGTTTTTTGTCCAGAAGTTTTATTTCGGTTGAATATAATGTCCCCTAAAATCTAGCCGTATGCACACTTTTCATTCGGCAACCTAGCAAAGGTCAAATTGTTTTTTCCACAAAAATTGTGGGTGTCATGTCTGCACTTATCTTTGCGGTTTCAATATCATATCGTATCTTAATTTCGTTTTTATTTTTAATTTCTTTTCCACGTATAAAGTCTAACGAAATTCTATCAAGATGCGTCTACACTTTTTTACCGCCAAAATGATATTGTTTTTAAGGTGCGCTCGTAATCATATAAATACGTAGCACTTATAGTCGTCGTCTGGTCCGTCCATCTGTCTGTCCGTCCGTTCGTCTGTCTTTCCATCCATCCGTCTGTCCGCATAATACAGCGCAAAAACTACCGAACCAAATGGTTTGTAATTTAAGATATACAGGGTGAATCTTAACTTTTGGGCAAAACTTTAAGGGGTGATTGTACACATCAAGACAAACAATATTAAATAGGAAACTAAAAGGACCAAACGTTTTCCGATGGAGATAGGCACCATTAAAGTTTAGGGTCCAAAATTTCAAATGATTATAAAAAAACGGAAAAATTGGTTGTTTCGTTTGCGGTTTTCTCTAGAACTATTCTTTATGTCAGTATTTTATTGAAAATAATTTTTAAAGATAAAGTTCAAAAAATGCCATTAGAGTTTTAGTCGTTGGAGTAACGAAAAACATATTTTTACCGTTATTTTTTGTATCTCATTAAAATCTTTCAAAAGTTTAGACTTAAACTTAAATATTGCGCTCAAAATCTCAATCGTTGGGAATGGCTAAGTAGCGCAAACTGAACTGTGTTCAGGAGTTGAAATTTGAACCCCCCCCCCTTATGACAGCAATCTGTCATATATATAAATGTTTTCTTACATTTTACTTATTTAAATCAAACCCCTCTTAATTTTAAAAGCGTTCCATATTCATCCGTTTCCCTGTATATTAATAATCCTTTTTATCTCTGTTTTATTTTCATAATATCTCAGCAGTAATCTAAATGTTAAGTTATACGAATTCATTTCTAGTTCAATAAATAATTCTTTTCATTTAAGAATTCCTTTTTTTCCGTTACAATAATTGAATAAATAAAAGGTAAATAGTAGTTTTCTACATCACAGTTATATATCAAGATTTATTGCAAAAAGGAAATTAAGAACTTTATTTATTACTTTTAAATCTATTTTTTTATAATTATCCTTATTGTTCATAAAACAATCCACATGTAATTCATTTTCACCCTTTATTCATTTAACCTTGAATTGCATCTCTGGATGTAATCAAATTATAGCAAATGTATATAAAATAAATATGCCTATTTATAGCTTCTAAAATAAACATAATAACAATTATTCTTTTGATCTCTCATAAATAATCCAAAAATAATTTAACTTCCATTTCAGAGTCATTAATCTGGCAAATGTTGACAGTTCAAATTATAGCAATATATTATATCAAATAAATATATCTTCATCTCATTTAAAATAACATTTTCCTTTTCAATCTGTCAAATAGATTATCCTTAATATATGTTTTTTTTATGTTTGCTTACTCAGAAAATAACGGTTGTTCTTACTTTACTCTCAGTAGCATCTTCCAATCAAAATAATGGGTGATGATATCAATTGCTAAATTTAGATCAACATGTCCAAATATGGTAACGTTTCTGGCTCTGAGGCAAATAATTATTTTAATTTACTGGAAATTCCATACCCAGCCAAAAGTATCTTGTCTTTTCGAATTCTAATGCCAAAATAATGTATTGAGTAATGTGTTTTAGCACCAATTTTGTTCGCCAAGTAATGTAAATCTCTGTCAATAATGTTATGTGACCACTCACTCTCTCTTTGAATACTCACTGTGTAAGTTGCTTCTTCTGCTGGCTCCTCCTAAGAGACACCTCTCCTATATTATACTATATGATCATGGAAAAATTAATAAAAGCATTGAATGTCTATTTATGGAGTTTTTTTTAAAATTGAAATTACGGAACCTGGAAAATATTTCTATAATTTAAAAGACTCTCTTCGCCCGCAACAATTCACCACGTCACACCCCTGAACACTGTTAAGTTCACAGGATTAAAAATCATCAAGATCTGAATATTTATATAAATAGCTATAGTACGAACGCACCTCGTTTGTGATGTTTGACGTACAATTTCAAACTTGTTGCCTTTTCTGTTTAGTAAAATTGTCAAGAGCTGTGTATCTGAGTGAGATCAAATATTTATTGTTTTTATTTTCTTTGTGTTGATCGGATCACTTTCTTTCTGGTTCCAAAGTCACCAGAGCGGAAATTCTGTTTTGCACTTTTTATGTTCAACAAAAGCCATATATATCTTATTGCGTTAGTTGATTTGTGTTAGTGAATCTCTCACCTTTGTCCTGTGTTATTAGGTTACGCAGTGTACTCGTTTGACCGATAAATTAATTATTTTAAAGTGAAATTAATTTCAGTAATCCGTTTTACATCCCGACTTTTCACTATCATAAAACTACATATTCTCCATTACAGAAACATACATAATTTCTTTATCACACGCCTCAGTAACGAAACAGTAAAGGAACCATTTAACGCTTTTATCGAAGAAAAGCATTTCCAATAACTTTGGGAAATCTAGTTCCGCCAATTTTCAGTCAATCAATTTTAATATTTTTGAAAATTAATCGTCTTACATTTTTCTACTGGAATATGTAGGATTTTTTTGAAATATTGAAATATTGTTTAACGGAAATATTGGTTGAAAAACTGCATTTTTCTTATAACTTATTTCACTAAAAATGCATATATATATATATTTTATTTTTCTTTTCGGTCAATATGATTAATCCGGTCTTTATTAATAATAGCCAACAGGACATAATGACCAGTTATTATTAATAATAACCGCGGTCATTAATAATAATTACCAGTTATTATTAATAGTTACCGGTTATTATTAATATCTAGATGGAACCCGTCAAAAATTGACGAAAAAAAATTACAATAACAATATTAGTAAAATAAGCTTGCGTATGAAACAGTCTTTCCAATATTTTATTTTAAAAGTTTTTTTCCCACAGTGAATTACAGTACTATTTCCGATGCAAACTCCAAACAAACAATCCGTAAACAACCGTGTAATAATGCAAATCAGTTTGATATTACCGCCATATTCCCGCCATTCGAAAGAAAATGTCCTGGACCTATGAAGTATCACACAAATAGTATATCCCTACGTTCATCTCATATTCAGTCAATAAAAGAACATAGTAAATAAAGCACACATCTCCCCCCTGTAATAATGCAACCGAATGAGCTCCTATGACCATGTGCATTGCATCTCCCCAAACGCGCCGTCGAAATTCGACGTTAAAAGAAAAGTTTTAAAATGTTTAAATTGAAAGTTTTAAAATGTCTTCTTTAATCATTGTTCGTTTCAAATCCATATCTTCTAAAACGCATCCATTGTTATAAATTAATCAAATTTTCAATTCCTACTATTAGCTCACACTCTCTATTTATTTATATGTCTTGTTCAACTTTTCAATCGTTAATAAAATATTTTCTATTCTTCCACTCAAGTTCAAATACATTTTTTTAAACTTGTCGTGGATGACACTTGATGGTAATACAGTTTTTTCAAATATTAATTCATTAATTAAATTAAATTAATTAATTCTAGTTTTATATGGGAGAAAAAGTTTTCTCCCATTGTTTTCATAAGTGAAATGAAATATTTTCCTCAAATTAGTGATGCCACAAAAATAAAATACCGAAACGATGATTACAAAAATAATGTTCAATAAAGATAACGTGGGACATTAATGCTGCACGGGTTTATTTTATATATTTATGATTAAAAAGTAGGAATTGACTTAAAACTTTTTTATATATTACTTGTTATGTAAATATGAAGATTTTTTTTTTTTTTTACAATAATAAATCAATCTGCAGATAAGGGCGATTTTTAATGTTTTCAAGTGTTATTTATTTGTATGATTTCTTCGGTTCCTTTACATAATCAGGATGATTATTCCGTTTCCATCACAGTGGGGGATTTTTCCCTCTTATACAGTTAAATATCCAACGGATCTTTAAAAAAAAAATACAGTTCCTAGCATATTCTGATGCAACATATAATACATCAACGAATTCAACATATCAATTTTATGTTAATCATAAACTAAAAATAGATTTTTTTTTTTTTTGACAGATTTTAGTTTAGCGCCAAAATGCTCTATCTTATGGATAATCTGATCTTATGATTTATTAGGGGTGATTATTACTTTTTTTTTCAGTTTTTATGATGGTTAGGAAAATCTATTTTCAATTGGGGCAACTTGCCCAGGGACTATTAAAGTAAACTTATGATCATTGTTGAGATAGAATTAAAAAATATTTCATGCTTGAAAATTATTTAAAAATTCCGTTTTCAAATAAATTTCAATCGAAAACTAATTTTTTTTTCTAATTGGTGATGCAAGAACTGAAATTGTAAAATGTAGTAAAATGTAGTAAATAAATTGATAATTTGAAGTATTTAGAAGTGATGTAAGCGCGATGAAAGCTAAAGCGATTGCGCCGTTTGTTGTCACAACCGCTATACGTTTCAAAAAATTGCCACTGTGTTTTGGCTGGCGTCCAAAAGTAGACTACCATTTTTTGACATCGAAAGAGAAATTCACAGTGAAAGAAATAGGACTTTGGCCCTAATAAGGAACTGTTAGATGAACTTATAACAAACCTACCAAAATAATTCCTATAAAAGATTAGCCATACATTGTTTATTCTAGCTAAAAATACAATCATTATTTTTTTTTAACCATAACACTATTTTTAAAAATTTTAATTTTCCTGAAAGTCTTTACTTCTGTGATTTTTTTTAATTAAAAAATGAAATCTTCTAACCTATAATTAAAAAAAGTTATTGGTAACATGTAATCAAGGTATGCAATCAGGATGAAACAACCAATAAAGGCTCCAATTCTGACCTTTAAAATTAAAAATTTAAATATCAATTACGTCATGTTGACACAATCAATTTTTCTTTTTAGTTTTATCAATGTTAAAATGCATTTTAAGCTAGGCATAACGTCATTTTCCCCGGCGCAAACTTTTCACACGTGCATTGTATAGGTTACTTTTATGCATAAACACCATGCATACAAAAAAAATATATAATATATTTTGTATTTAATTGTAATGAAAAAATGGCACCAAGAAAGTTATAATGCATAATGATAAAATAAGCCCAATGGACAATATTCCGGTGACGTCACAATTATTATTCGCTTATAAAACACGCGGATAAATATTTTCACCGAAATTTAACTTGCAAATTAAAAAATTCTGCCTAAAAGCCCCGTGCTTTTAATATTTATTATTTTTCTTTTATCCTCGCAACCACAGAGTTTCTCGTTACTCTGTGCCTCGCCACAGTGGGAGTTATTGCCGATTTTATGACGTCATACGCAAAAGTAAAAGTTTATATATATATATATATATTTACTGGTGCAGGCTAACTGAGAAGTACCTAATTTGGATATAGTTTTTTTTCTTAATAGGACGACGGGATAATGAAGAAGTACCAGAATATTTTTCTGCATTTTATAGTTATATTAAAAAATGCGGTACTTTTCTATTACCCCGTCGAACACTTTTCATAACAAAAAAACTATCGCCAAACTGTAACGCCAAATAGACGAGAGAACGTTTCCATTGGAATATAGAAATAATAAAATAAATAAAATATCAGAATTTAAAGACACAATTATTTTTTTAATTAATGAAATAACTAATAAATCAGTAAAACATAATTAAAAATACACGCAAATGTCGAATTAAAAACCACTTGATGACATAACAAACACATATAATGCTTTTGACATCAAGGAAATGGTACTGCAGTTTTGGCGTTTAATTTTACAGTTTGTCGAAAGTTTTTTTTGCTATGAAAAATGGTCGATGGGATAATACAGAAGTACCAGAAATACATATTTTTAAGATTTTCTGAATCACTTGTTTGTTTACTTTTTCATGCATTATATTATTGAAGGTTGTTAGTTCTCTTATTCTTTTAAATATCCTCTACTTATATAAAAATAGCGTGCGTTCTCTGTGGTGTTTCGCATAAACGTTGTAAAATTCAGGTTATTAGATTTTATACAACTTTGCAGTCATAACTGCTGATGAAGCTGTCATTTTTGGCGATTTTCCTGTTACCTGTAAAATGTTTGTTTTTGGTATAGAGAGAACTAAGAAAAATGTGGGTACTTTTCCGTTATACGTACACCACTGTCGCCAAGCATACATTTACATGTATGGCATGGTGTCCGTATAACGGAAAAGTACCAAAATTTGCGATCGATCAAATAATTGAATTTCGTTAAGCATTAAATGTTCGGCACAGATGTCGTATACGCACCACATTGGTGCGATTGGTAACAAAATTGTAATTATATGCCTCGCATGGTAACCCTGTTATTTTGTTTATATTGCTGTTGATTTACTTTTATTTTTTATTTTAATTCTATAAATTGTTTTTATTGTGTATTTCAATGTTTATTTACATCAAACTATCATTTATTTATTTTTATTTCCTTTTTTAAAAATAATAGAAGCTATTTCATTTATTACGTTATTTTATTTTTATATTGAAATAAAAAATCACGTGCTATTATTCCATGCTATTTGTAACTAATATTCAAAAACAAAGTTTTCGCCAAAGTTTTCGGCGGGGTAAAAAAATCGCGCCAATGAGGTGCGTATATAACATATGTGCAAAATTTTCTTATTTTTAATCTGAGAAAGAAACAATAATCATGGATTTAATTAATTTTGTAATATGCGGTGCAACCAAAACTGTTTTGATTAAATCGGTACAGATATCGCAGACGCACTGGGATTCATTTTTGGCGCCAAAATGGCGATTTTTGCTTTGTATGGCAACCTGGTGTTTTATAATAAAATTGAATATGTGTGTAAATACTTTTAAATACACACTAAAACACTTTTTATTTTGGTTAAAAGACGTCAACATAAACATTAAAGATGTTAAAATTTAAAATTGTTATTATATTTCAAATAAAGTGGAGAGTCAAAATACGTCCATTAGAATTATCTTTTAAATATACACTAATGCACGTATTTTGACTCTCCACTTTATTTGAAATATAATTACATTTGAATGTGTGTATATAAATAAAATAAAATAGGTACTTTTATGTTAGCTGGGCGTCAGGGATAACTCTCCAAATCTTGCTTCTACTGGAATCATTTAAATTGCAACATTTTACGTGAGATTTGTTATTCATATTGCTATGTTTAGGTTTAGATATTTTAATATGATTATATTACAGCTAATTTTAAGTAAGTTTTTTAAGATTTTATATTACAATGTTAAAATATTACCTAGTTGATATTAGCTAATGTCAAAAGATTGGCGAACCACGGAGTTCAGAGAATAAACTCTATGCCTCGCAACAGTGGGAGTTGCCGACTTTATGACGTCATAAGCAGAAGTAAAAGTTTAATTGAAATTTACGGCTAATTAATTAAAATTTCGAACAAACGAATGCACGATAACAAATCTGTGTCCAAATATCTTTCATTAAAAAAATGAATCTTGTAATTTGATGCAGTAGTTTGCTCTCACGAATTGTCGAAAGAAAATGCTTAGTGTTTTAAATATATAGATGGCCGGATTAATCATAACATATCTATCATATATCCGTAACATATCTATCTATATTATAAAGGACAAATGTGTCCGTGCGTAACGCTGACGTCATTTTGCGAATGGCAACATTTGACGGTGAATTTTCGGTTTTGCGATTTTTGCAACTTCAATTTTTTTTTAATTTGTAAACATAGCACATTTTAAATTTTACACCGTTATATAGGAAAAAAATCTACTTTCAAATGCAATTCGTTGGAAAACTGTATCGCAATTTACTCATTTATTACAGTATGTAAATTAAATTCCAAGCATGATTTTTTTAAATCTATCTCCATCGCTTGCAGACGATTACAAAATATTAATCTGTTTGCACTTTAAACGCTATAAAAAGTTCAGCATTTGTTCCCAGCTAATATTCAATAACGAAATTAAAATTTCATAAAGCAATAAATAAAACACAAATTTAACAGTCATGTTATTGAAATAAGTGCTTAAAAACGCTGAAATTATCAGCATAAAAAAAATGCTGTGGATAACGAAATTTTTAGCGATTTCTTCGGTTATTAATTTCTGTCACGAGGTCAATACGAAATTACCGCTTTAAATGAATTTCGAAATTTTATCTGAATATATAATTGGCATATTTCATGTAAAAATTTTCTTTTGTGTTGTTAGGGGGCAATTTAAAAAATATATATTAAATGTTAAAAAAATATATATATTAGAGTTTTCAATAAAAAAAAATGGTTTTCACATATATTCTCTATCCAGGGAAGCCCGGTTCGGATGCCCTAGTATATTTAATGGATAGGTATTTCATATACTTTTGGACGAAATAATCTTTTTTTTTTTTTGTCAAAACATTATTTCTTTAATGAGGTATCTGGGGAGAATGCGCGCCACTGTCTAACATAACCCCTCTCCGTCGGGGTGAAAGTAGAGTTTTGTCGCAGAAAATATTTTTTAACTTGATTTTTTTTCGAAACTTAAATTTTTACTGCGGCATTTTACAATAATAATTACAATAATAATAATAATAATAATAATAATAATAATAATAATAATAATAATGTTTTTATACTAACAAAATATCTATTACCCACTTTCTGTGAAGGAAATTAGTGACCGAGTTTGCAAAAGCGCCTTTTGTCAGTTATGATCTATTATTTTTTATTGGTCGCATTTTCAGTATTGTCCAGTTTATTGAATATTTTCAGATGCCTTTAACACTGAATTCACTTAAAATATCTATTCCTTTAGTTCGTCGGTCCTGAAATATACCTCTTAGACACACACACTTTTTGTGTCCTTCAGTAGAGTTCTGTAGGAACAATTAAAACCGTTCTATTTTTAAATTAACTGAAAAATTGACACCAATACGATAAAAAAACATCGGCTGAATATGTCTTAAACCGACATAATAATTTCCCATGCCTCCAAATCCGATACACTTGAACTCGAAACCGACAGGCAAGAAAACCTATCTATTTTTTTTTTTTTTTAGAATTTTATATGCATTTCAAGTTTGGTAAGATATAATATCCCTGTTCAATAATCAAACCTGAGTAAGTAAGATATCTTACCTTCGGCTTCGTTGTGGGAGGTACGGCGGGCCGAAGTACTTCTTATTCTAATCCAGTAATTACTTCATTGAAGAAACTCACACACTCCCATTAAACTAGGAATCTTATAGCACACATAATATTTAATGCACAACAACAAGAAAAATATACGTCTGGTTATTTCGGATTTATCATTGCAACGTCTTATGTAAAGCGTAGAAAACAAAAAGTATTAGTCAGCACAAAACAAAGTTCAAGTTTTAGCGTTCATAAAAATAAAAAAGAGTCTTTGGTTAAATATAGAAGTTCACGTCTGGGGTTTTGCAAAGTGTTTAAATTGAGTATATTTTCACATTCCCATCTTTGATTTCACTAGGGGACAGAACTCAACTTGAGACATTACTACACTTGAAGTCTATCGGGTAGACGTACAATTCTCCCTCGATTAGTAGTCAGACAGTCTTGTAAAGTGGGAGATCTCGACTTTCTCGTCCCCCACGAGGGGAAGGAATAAATACTCCGGAAGCTGTTTTCACTTTCGCAATTCATGCACTAAAGTTTTGTCTATGATAAAGCTCCTGTATTTACCCAAGTGGCCATTTAACCGATTACAATTATCTATCCAAATGAGGACAATATCGTCAACACCATAAAGATGTAGTCTTTTTTTACTAAATAAGTAATACTTCAACGAACCGAGATATTCATTTCTGACTCTTGTTCTTGAGTCATGTTTAATTTTCCAACAATAGAGCTAATATTTGTTTAGATTCTTATGATCTAAAGAGTCTATTTCTGTTATTTTTTGAAAAATATGCCTCGAGTTATTAGACTAAGATCTTCATTGTTATTAGTAATATAAATTAGAATGCGTGAATTTATTAGTCCCTCGCAATCGCAAAGCACTTTAGACAATTCTTCATAATTTGGAGATGTTTTTCATAGTACTCTTCTTAAAATTCGTTTAAGGATTCCGACGAGTCTTTCCGAGAAACAACCCAATCATGGCGCAGAAGCTGATATAAATTTCCATTCTATACGTGAAAGAGCATTAGCAGTTTTTAGTTTTTCAATGTCAATCATTTGCTATTATGACAGCCAATTGTTTGCGCCTTTCTTGGCTTCTAATATCGTATGACGAAAAATGTAAAACCAAAAGTTGTTTGTCTTTCGCATCGTGTACTAGTCTCCATGGGGATCTCCGTAAAAAATCGTTTGTTAATAAAAATGGTCTAGTTACATTTCATTCGTCAAATTTTTTATAAATCGTTATATTCGTACAGTACACTTGCTTTAATACTAAACAGTTGGTCCATCGAGCCGGAGTGAAATTAGTGACCGATGGATTAAAACTATACATCGTGTTTGTTAAAAAAACAGTTCTAGGGAATTGAAGGTTTTAAACAGAAATGGCAATATAAAGGCCTAATTAAAAAAGCTGTCAGATTTTATAGCCACTGTGGCAGAAAAAAATGTTTCGGTGGATATTTCGAATAAAATCGAAAACCTGAATAAGTTAGAAGACCAGCTTGATGAATTGAAAATGGGATATTACAAAATTTTGAAAGACGAAGAAGTTGACAAATGTGAAGCTGAGGACGAAATAATCAACCAAGGGCTCTAAATGCTGAAGGTATGCTTTAAACGTTTTCTAGAGCTTAAGAAAAATAATAATGTTGAAATAATAATTAAAAATAATGTTGTTTCTAATTATGTTCGAAAAATTAAATGTTAAGCTACTTGAAATTCTCTTATCAAAATTTGATGGTTCTTACGAAAATTGGAATAATTTTAAGACTCAATTTAAAAGTATTCTTGATTCGAACTAATCGTTAACCAACACTGCTAAAAATTTGCAGCAAACTGTCCAGTCATTCAACCGTTTTTTAAGACAATGATTTCATAATCGTAATTTAACTCTATTCCGACCATAATATGGGCGATAATATGGTCAGAATAGAGTTGAATAACTGTTATGTAACCGTTTTCTATAAAAACGGTCACATGACTTGACAGTTTCCGGCAAATTTTTAATAGTGAATGATCAAAAACTTTTTTATTTGCTATCCTCTCTTATGGGGACAGTAAAGCAAATCCAAAGTGCGGTTGGCAGTTATGGGTCATAATTTCAATCACTTGAGAACAGATTTGACAATAAAAGATTAATTGTTAATAGTAATATTGAATCCTTATTATTGTTAGATAATATTTGTACTGAATCAGCTGAAAAATTAAGAGTGCTTCTGGATTGTATTTAAAATCATGTAAGAGCTTTTAAGCTGTTAAATGTTGAAATGAATAATTTTAGTGGAAATTTAAAATAATTGTTTCTGCCTGTTTGAGTTCGTTGTTGGTTCATTGACCGAATATTCTGTCGTTACTACCACTTTTTGAATTTTGACAAAATCGCAAAATCCAACGAGTGATTTGCAAAATTTTATACTGTAAGAATAACAATTATAAAATTGGGGTCATTACTCTCTAAATTAAAGGCGGTTAGAATTGTTTTCTTTTTTCGGCATTCACATTGTCCATGTTAGGCAAAATGTTAGTGCCAAACCAGTTTTCAAAAAAGCCGAAAGCCATAATGGCCTTAACCTCCACTAAGACCTAACAAGTGACTTCGTACAGAAAACGTGTGACTTCAAGTCTGCTGGATTTATATGCCCAGGTACGAAATAACATGAAGTGGTGGATGTAAGTTTTCGAATTTCCCTAACTCTATTATCTACAAATGTAGCCCGAGGACCTTCCCGTTTTATCAAATATAATGCATCCATATAATCTGACCAATAAAACGTATCAATATTTTCTAATTTGAATTTCTTTTTAACACTATCAGTCAATCTATCTCCAATGCAATAGGCTAGTAATTCTAGACGTGGGATATAACTGTCTTTTATAGGAGCTACTCTATAACGGGCCTAAATAAGTTGAAAGGTAACAGAATGTGATAGATCTGTTCTGGAAGAAACGCATGTAGCATAAAAAATTTACTCGCGTTGCAAAAGCTGTGTAGAGATTCGATGCCATTGATCCCATTTTTGGAACATGATGTTTATCGTAAATACTTTTTTTTTCAGAAATACTTTAAAGACTACTTATTCATAATGAAAAAACAATCGTTCATTAAAAAAATAGGTTAATATATGTAGCGGCGATTAAAGGGCTAAGGAAGTGTATCATCAAATGTTGTTATTTAGGCTTTGAAATGCGTCTTCGAGTAGAGTACGCCGGCCGTGATTTATATTACCGCAAACATTCCCTGTTGTATTAATTGAAATTAAATTAGTTTTTTTAAAAATCATTTTCATGTTTATTACTGTTGTAATACTACAAGACATTGCATTAAACAAATATATTATTAAAAAGTTTTATTCAAACTTTAAAATGCCTTATCGCTTATTGTACGCCACCCGTATTTTTATGTTATTTCAAACCTTGCTTAATATACGGGTTCAATATTGAAACGGGACAGATTTTAACTGTAGCAAAAGCCCTTTCGTTACGCATATAGAATCCTCAAAATACTAAAATTTATAAAAACAAATAAATGGAAGAATATTTTATTAAAAAATTAAATAGATTAAAAAATTCTTAATTTATCAGAGAACTTACAGTTTTATGAAAGCGAAGGGAGAGGGCTCAGAAAAGTATTTTGCCTAGAGCATAAAAACATGTTAATCCTCCCCTGGTTATTACAAGGTGAACTTTGGGTTTTTTCCTTTTCCACGTCGTAGGGTCACTTTTCTTCTTCCTTGATTGATTAGGAGATACTTTCCTCCACATACGTTTCCATAGTCAGAGAAAACACGAAACTAAATTATTAGAAATTTTGTATGCACCAGATTCAGATTCAGATTCAGATTCAACCAAGCAGGGTGGCCTACCATGCGGCTTAAGCTCTACAAGCCCTGCTTGGCAAGTTTATTAAAAAAAAAAAAAAAAAAAATACAAATGAGGCCAATAGGCCATTAGGCTTTTACATAGTACTGAATTGAAAGTTTACAATGATATATATACAATTCAGATATGTTTTAAAAGTTTTTACAAATGATTTTAAGTCTTTGTATGATGCGGACATAGTCTATAAATATATTTTAAAAGTTTTTACAGATGATTTTAAGTCTTTTTATGGTGTAGGCATAGTCTATGTATTGAGATGTTCGGTGATTATTAGTCTACAACGTTTCTAGATTAATTGAAGTATTTTGAGCTTTGAGTTTATAGTTTTTCACTGATTTTTGTGAGCACTGTTATAATCATTTTTATTCTTCGTCATCTGAGGACTGGATGTTTCCTAATAAATGCGCTGGAGGCATCTGAAAAAGTTGTTGGTTTTTTTCCAATAGGTGTACACATTCTATGATTTTTTGTTTTAAGTTTGGAGTACAAAGGACATGATGAAACCACACCGATGTTCTCAGTGAAGCCGGTTTTTTTATGTGGAAAGCGGATGTCAGAGGGCAGTTAAGAATGTAGTGAGTGGCGTCTCCTCGTTTGCCACATGTGCAGTATGGAGATGGTGCTTTCCCAAACAGATAAAGGTATGACGGGAATGGACCATGATTTGTTGTGTATAAATAAATATTCCGGTGTGATATTAGAAAATCTTCTGTGACTTTGGGACAGTGGCTATATGCTTTTCTTCCTCTGTGTTCCATCGTCCATTGATCTTGCCATTTAGATAAATAGTATTGTTTAAGTTGTCCTCTGAGGTATGATGGAGGTGATGGATGGAAAATTTGTTTTATTTGAGTATCTGGTTTCGTAGCTTCTTTAGCTAATCTATCTGCATGTTCATTACCTTCGACTCCAGAATGACCTTTCACCCATTTGAAGAAAATCTTTGTTGTCGTTTGCTGCAAGTTCTTTATTATTTGACCTATTAAGTAGTTGTCTGTATTTATATCCGTTAACGCCACTAAGCTAGAGCGGCTATCTGAGTTTATTGTTGCTTGACTGTATGCAGATGTTTGCAGCCAGGAGACTGCGTCCAGTATTGCCAACAGCTCTGCTTGATATATCGAGTTTGACGTTCCTAAGTGTATTTGATGTTCCTTTATTAGGTTTTGATTTTCGTATATGCAGAAGGCATATCCTACTCCTTCTTCTGTCTTTGAACCGTCCGTGTATACCTGTATTCTTGGTTGATCTTCCACATCCTCCGCCCAATTAAAATATGTACTGTGTGGTATTATTTCCGTCGGAATGAATTTAGGTTGATATAGATCCGGTTGTATGTCGATCATCGGGATGCCCAGCCTGAGGATTGCTCCTTGCGCTGCTATTTTTTCGGCCCTTAATGAAAGTGGCATTATTCCCGTGATGACACAGAGAGCAGATGTAGCAGTTTTCTTGTATGCACGAGAGATTAATAATAAGCACTGTGCTTGAATCGCTGATAATAGTCGTAGACCATGAGATTTTTGAAGTTTAGGGTACCACGTTGATGCTGCATAGGTTGTTTTCTTCTCTAAAATTTGATTGTACCATATTTTTAGGATGGATTTTGAAATACTTCGTTGTGGGGCTGCGAATTTCATGAGGTTTTGAGCTATTGTATTAATTTCCGTTCTTTTTGCATGAAGGTGTGGAAGAAAAGAAAGTGTACTGTCCAAGACCAGACCAAGATACTTTAATGTAGGATTGTGTTTAATGGATCTATTGTATATCTTTAAAATGGGTGGACGTTTCAAATATTTCCGGTTCTTGATTTGCAAGGCTGTCGTTTTTTCATGTGTAATTTGGATGTTGTGAGCATCTGCCCAGTCCTGAACCAATCGAAGAGCTTCATTGCCTTTTTCTTCTATAATTCTTCTGGTGTGACCTGATATTATTAGGAGTAGATCGTCGGCATATGCCACTACTTTAAGTCCATTTTCTTTTAGAATTTTTAAGATTTTGTTTACGAAGATTCTCCATAGAAAATGGCCAAAACACGACCCTTGGGGACATCCTTTTTTAAACCAGTGTAGATCTCCTGAAAGCCAGTTTGTGTATGCCGATCTAAGCGATAGAAAAGATCTCGTTATGTTTACATAGGCTTTACTTATATCCATAGTCTCGAGCTCCTCCATCGTCGCATCCCAGGGCAGGTTGTCGAATGCATGGTGAAAATCTAAAGATATGAGGAAGGTATATTTTCCGTCTTGCTTGTTTAAATCTATAGTGGACATCACTTCTTGAATTGCTGTTTCGGTAGACTTACCAGGGACGAAACCGTGCTGGGATGGTTCTAATTTTGAAGTATTATGTAATTCATGTAATATGCGTTTGAGTATTAATTTCTCGTAGATTTTCCCCAGGATTGGCAGCAAGGAAATCGGTCGATATGAGTCTCCCTCCGTTGGTGATTTCCGGCTCTTCAGGAAAAAGACTAATTCACCCCGTTTCCAAGCTGTAGGAAAGTAGTTAAGTTTTAGTAGTATATTATACATATCTTGTACTAATTGCTGGTGATTTTTGAATATTTGTCTTACAATGTAGTGATCTATATTATCAATTCCTGGGGCTTTATTTTTATTAAAGCTGTATATCGCTGTTTTTATTTCATTTATGGTAAATGGTGGAGCCGATTTATCTGGTGATGGTGGTCTTATATCTGTTATTTGTGATCTTCCATATATATGTTCCGTGAGTTCTTGATAAAAGGATTTCTTAGTATGTGTTATTGTTGTTGAATTCGCTAGAGCATAGGTTTCTTGTTTGTAGAAATCTTGAAAAGCTACTCTCTTTGTTTTCCCGTAGGGATCTGTAGTTGATTGGCAGAATCGTAACCATGCATCGCGTTTGGCCTTATGGATTTGGAGCTTGTATTTGGCTCGCTCTTGTTTATATTTCTGTTTTTGTATCTGTGTGGCAGTTGGAGATTTTATTTGTCTTCTGAGTGCTCGTACATAATTTCTTGATTTCCTGAGATCCGGGGACCACCATTTAACTGAAGGTTTGTGAGTACTGCTTTTTTTCCTTAAATTGTTTTCACTGGTTTCTTGTATTATTTGCATTAGTTCTTCGTAGTGTTTGTCGAAATCTTCTTTACTATTTATTTGTTTAAAATCAATGTTTTTCTCTTTTAGACTTGAGTTTAATTGTTGGTTAAATCTTTTAAATGATATATTCTTAGTTCTGTATCGTCTTTTTGGGAGTGTCGGAGTATTTATGTTTAGATCTATTGTTATCAGACGATGATCTCCGTAGTTCATATCTTCTTCTACAGTCCAATTTTCCAATTTGCAAAACAACGGGAACGAAAGTAGCGAAACATCTGGCCATCCCTTCGATCTCTCTGTTTGAAAAGTTGGTGAACAATTTGGGTCATTTGCTGAGATTAGATGATGTTGACTCATATGTGTGATCAAGTGATTTCCTCTATCGTCATCTGATGGGTATCCCCAGAGTTGGCTGTGAGCGTTGAAATCTCCTAGATGAATGAGATGTTTACTCATACCCTTCTTATCTGTCCAATCTTGAAGATCTTGTTTTAAGTCTGCTGACGGTGGTGAATATTGATTACCTATTGTTAATACTATGTCTGGAAATATTATGTTAATAAATACTGAGTTTTGATATTGCTGAATTCTTATGAGTTGAAGATTATTATCTAATACAATTGTATGACAATTATTGGATTGCGAAGCATAAGATGGCACTGACGAAGGTAATCCGTGTGGTCTTTTATTTGTAACTGCGCAATCCTGTAGGCAGGCTATTGAATAATTTTCTTCTATTAGGTAATTTATAAGGTCTGAAGTTGCTGTCTTGATTCTTTGTAGGTTTATTTGTGCAATTTTGAATTTGTTCATTGTTATGATTGATGTTGTTGGACACATTGACGTTGGAATTTTTTATAAGATATGCAGCAACTTTCAAAGGAATAGTGATGGGTATCAAGGTGTTTTTCTGAGCTGGATTTATTTTGGTTGTATTCTTGACAATTTATGCAACATTTTGTTTCAGAGTCACAGTTAGCAGTGTTGTGAGAATCTGCGCACTTTGCACACGTTTCTTTCTGGTCGCAGTTTCGCGACATGTGACGCAGCCGCTGGCATTTGAAACAACGTGGTGTGATTATGTATTTCCGAATGTTGCATCTATTAAAGCCTATGTTAATGGAGGTTTGTTCTAATATCTTTGCATCTCTTTGTTGAAATTCCACTATTAAATTTACTGTGTTTGTATTCCTTGTTGAGTGTTTGATTTTGTTCAGGCAGAAATTTGGCTTTTCAACTCGTAGTGCTCTTTGCAATGCCGGTTGCAATATTTCTTCCGAATATTTCTCTATGTTTTTTGTTATATCTTCTCTTCTTCGTCGCTTATTATCGGAGCTCCAAATATGATGAGTTTTTGTGTTTTAGGTTTGATTTTATCAAACTGAATTTTCTCTGTCAATCTTTCATTTCTTTTTAACTGTTGTTGTAGTTCTGTGAGGTCTTTGTCTGTATTACAGGTTACAACCAGATTACCAGCTTTTGTTTGTTTGCAGCTTAGCTTTGTGAGAACTGATGTGTTTACCTCCCTATTTAAAGCTTTTCTTATGTCTTGTATCGTCGTATCAGTATCTTTTGATTTAACTAACATTGCTGGTTTTGGTGGAGGCCTTTGAGTTAGTATCTGAGCATATGATGTTTCATCGTTGTTTTGTTTCTGCCTTCTTTGTGTTGGTTGATTCCTAAGTGTTTTCTTTAATAATTCCAATTCTTTTGTTTGTTCACTTAGAGCTGCTTTCAAGAATACTCCCTGTTGGTTTATCTTTTCTTCTAGTCTTTTCCCCAGCTCACTTTTAATCATATCTCCCATTTCTTCTACAGATTTTAGTCTTTTTTTATCTTTTCTGAGTTGCAAACATTCTTCTCTCCAATCTGCCCTGTCTGCATACGTTTCTTCGTATTTTTCAATTAGCAAGCTGACGTGAGTCCTGATCGTGTTTATTTCTTCTTCAACTTGACTTTTGTTTTCGTCTTGAGTAAGATTCTGTATTCTTTGTAGAGCATCTTCTATTGTTCTCTGGATCTCCTGTGTTGTTAGTTGAGATTGATTCTTCTCTACTTTTTTAATTTCGTTTTCAAGATCCTTTTGTTTCTGCTTCAGGGCCTTTATTTCATTGTTACGTTCCCTTTCTGTCTCAATCTGCTTATCTATTTGTGCTTTCAGACTCGCTAATTCTTCTTCGTATTTGTCTGCCATCTCTTTCTGATATGTCATCGATTGGGACGTTTCTATTTGCTTCTCCTGGACTTGGTCTCCCTTCGTGTTCTCTTCTTTCTCATTCTTCTCCTCTTCTTCTGCTAGTCTTTTCTCCAGGATTGCTTTTATTTCTTTGCATTTGTCCGCATTTCCTCTTTGCTTTTTCTTTGTCAATCTGTCAAGTTCTGCCTTTAATTCCTTTGTTGACAGATTTTCTATTTTTGTGTTTTGTATACATTGAGATTGTGGTTGCAATGATGTTTTCGACTTCGGCTGAATATTTGGCGTTGTGCCAGTTTTGGTCACGGAATTATCTTTACTCATTGTTCTTGTTTTCTCACCGTTTCTATTCGCCGATGGTGTAATTTCTCTTTCTTTAAATTCTTATAAAGAAATATCCGATAATTCGCTTTCTGGGTTTTCACTTTCCGACATTGATTATTGAACTTTGTCAATTATATACTTTCTTCTACGATTGTAAGTTCTATCTCTTCAAAGTCTTGTCGTAAAATACCCTATATTTCCCTTTCTAATTTTGAAGAACTTTGTCAATTATATGTTTTCGTCAACGATTTAAGCAAGAATTTCCTATCGCCTTGCAAATGTACTACTATAATAACCTCTATAACACCAATCAAATAGATTTATATCATTAGCTAAAGAGTGGGGCGACCAGACCCTCCCGACATGCATCAAAGAAGGAAAGGGAAAAAAGGAAAGAAAAAGGGAAAAAATATGGTCAAAAGGACCATTGGAAATGACTTTGAGAAAAGAAGGAAGAAGCCAAATGATGGGATAGAAAATTTGGAATAAAAAATGAAATAAAAATAAAATAAAAAAATGAAAGAGATAGTAATTAACCAAAAGGAGAGGGGGGGGTATAAGGCCAGTGAAAAAGCTTCCCGTGCAACTGAAGTTCATGTACAAAAGGAATTACGATACTATTAACAAAAGAAAATACGATTCTTTACAATGATACGTGACAACATGTGATAGGTGATCTGCAACACAATAATTTGTAGACAAGAAAAACCAGTAACCACAAGAAAAGCACAACGCTTTCTAGCGGCTACAAATGAAGTTCTGTTAAGATTACTGTGGTACAAACTCTCAGTAACAAGAGCAATTCAAGAATTTCAAACCAAAACAATTTACCTTCATAAATTTAAGAATTTGAAAAAGATATAAACAGAACTGTATAGGAAAGGGTGAAACATAAAAATGAAATGGCGGGACTTAGTCTATGCATAAAATCTTAGAGGATGATATGTTACACCACGATAAAAGCTAAAATAGTAAAACAGTATAACATGTTAGAAGAAAAAGGAGGGGGGGGTAGCCTGTGGGGCAAAGCAATGTTAATGAGGGCAGTTAAAAAGAAATAGGTGTAAAAATACTCCAACTTTGAGCCAAATGTGACGATATGAAGAGAAATAACAAAACTAGCCCCTCCCTGCCCCCATAACTAGACCCCTATTAAAGATAGGTAAAAACCGAAATAGCCAAAAGAAGCATCGAGAAAAGAACCCCTAAGCACTTTAGAGCTAGAACCGGAAAAATGTTTGAGCTCTATCTCCCATAGAAAGAGAGAAAAATGGAGGAAACCGATTACCGCAGAACCAGTTGATAAAGTAATATGAAAAAAACTCTACCTTCTTGTCATAACAAGTTAATTCCCAGTCATAAGGATGATTGGGACAGGATCTCCTCAACAGGAGCTAAACAAGGATATCAAACATGGTACAGTTACCAATAGAAATAGAGAAGTTGAAAATGTTATACGCAGAACAGTAAAAGAAATGGTGATAAGTAGGAATGAATAAGTGGGACTAAATCTATGCATAGAGACCAAAAGAATGATATGTTACACCATTACAGCAAATAAAACGGTAAAAACGTTGATAATATTAAGAAAAAGGAGGGGGGGCAGGTCTGTTGTGCTAAAACGGTGTGAAGACAAGCCACTAGTTGGATAGTAAAGAGAAATACTCAACAATTGGCTGTAAAGTGACGATATGTGTAAAAAACAAACAATTGCCCCACCCTGCCCCCGTAGCTGGTCCCCTAAATGACATAAAAAAAAACCAGTATAGCCAAAAGAAGCAGCGCAAACAGTTTCCTTAGGCGCTGCAGAGCTGATTTCCGAAAAATATTTAAGCCCTATCTCCCATAGGAAAGGAGGTAAATGGGAAAAACCACTTTCCGCAATGTGTATAATTATAAAAAGTATAATATTGAATGAGAATTCTTGAAAAATATTGTAAGTAAACTAAAAGTAAACAAATTTAATAAAGTCCTATAGCAGACTAAGGGCTAAATACAGAGAAAAATGGTTACATGAAGTGGGTACCAACAGAAGTGGAGTAAAGCAGAAAGATTGTGATTTATAATAAAATGATCTCAGAAAAAATACTGCAGCCTATAATACTAAATTAATTACTCAATTTTTCCTGCAATATATGTCCTAAATTAAATCAAAACAAAACTAAGATTAATCTTAATTTTAAAGACCTAAATAATACGCTGTTAGACAACAATAACATGAAAAACGTAAACAAATGCTTTGAGTCATTAAAATGAAATTAAGTAACAGACCACTCCATTTATCTCCTTATAGCTTATAAGATCTAAAGATATATGTTCAAAGCACCCCTCTTTAAGAGAGGCACTCAGAAAAAGTTAGCAGTTGAAAACAACTAAACCTTAATGATAAAAGTTTCGAATACTAAAGTTAGCCAACGACCAACCAACCAAGCGGTTTTTATTTACATTTTAAAATACAAAATAAAAATACTTAGAGACTATGTAGATAAAAAAATTCTTTCACATATGAAAAATATAAAGATTAGATTTAGATATTTTCACAAAAAGAATTTGAAAACGTTAAATTTAAACATGAAATTTTAAATTTAAAAATGACAGAACGCCCATGTTAACGTATGGGAAAAATTCCATAAAAATTTTGAGTGACATTTAAAAAAAAACTACAATTTACCAGTGGTTGCAGACCCACAACATGAATTTAACATATTACATATGAAAGCCAAGATTCCAAAGTATATAAAACAATCAATATTATTTTAAAAATTATGAAATTCATATTAATTTAAGTACATCAAAAAAGTAAACAATCCAATATAAAACCAATGGGCATCCATTTTGTTTCTTGAACTCTTAGAACAAAAACATCAACTTTTCAAACTGATTTAAATGATGTTATACTCAATGAAAAGTTAAAAATTTTAGTGATAAAATGGTCTACGTATCATAAAGTATCTGAATTAAGGTATTTCTATAAAAATTCTAACCGTTAAAGTTATGTAATAAGCGTTCTAAGAACAAACAATTTTGAAAATGGCGCTATGGTGAGCTAAGGTATATGAACTTCAATGGTTAATAACTCCTGAATTAATTCACTAAAATAAGCACTACATGACTCAAAATGGAGCTAAGATGTTCAAGCAACATACTTAAACATGAATAATCAATTATATATACAGGTAAAAGCACAGGAAACATCGGTGCAGGTGGCAAGCACTGGGCTCAATAGAGAAACGAAAGTAAAAGTAGTAGAAAGTTTAAAAGAACATAACTCCCGAAACCCTGCACCGAAAATCAAAAACCTTATATAAAATGTTCAGCATAAAGTAAGGAAGAGACAGATACATGACAGAAGGTTCTAGCTTACCCCGTCCCTGAAAAAATTATGCTGACATCAGGAGCCTTTGCAAGATGATGCTACTATGTTGAAGGAGAAGGGAGACCAACCCTTTGTATGCACCAAGGAGGAGCAGTCACAGGCGAGAGAAAACACTATAACATTAATCTAATCAACAAGTGAGATGTTACTGTGGGGAGAAGTAAAAGTGCCATCTAGTGGATATGGAGATGGCCGCTTTAGAACCTCAATAGTTTATGTATTTATCCGGTTTTGCAGCACATCGTGATTTTCGAACGCATATAACACAGTGATTTGGCCAGCTTAGGCTTGTTTATTGTTTCCAGATGGTAGAAACGTTTACTTAGAACTTAAAAAGTTGAAAAAACACATTTTCAAATTTTGAGGAGTTGGCCGGTTTTGAAACTAGACGACACAAGTGTTGACATAATTAATTTTATCGAGATTTCAGTTTTCTCGATTACGCAGAAATACAATTAATTCCATAAGTATGCAATTGAGTTATTATTAAGTATTTGCTTCAAGATACATTAAAAATTCACTTGTTAAAGTACAATAGAGAAATATTTTGTTAGTTACTTGGAACTTTTGAGGTGTTTATTCGATTCCGATGCAAACACTCAAATAGTGTATAAAGTATCATCATTATTAATTGTGTCGATATTTCCTAAAATGTAAGACAGGCAAAGCAATTTTTTTAGTTATCAAAATGGTTATGATAGATGTTTAAAAATTGAGGAGATTCATCAGTTTTAATCCAAGAAAAAAAAATGATTTTGTACATTTATGACGATTTATATAATTCTGAATGAAACCAAACAAAAGCATGTAAATATTCAAGGAAGTTATTTTCATGTTTATAATGTGATTTTTACACACAAGTTCGAATTAATTTATTTTTGAAGACAATATGTGTTTCTGGTTAAAACACATAATAATAGCAAAAAAAAAAAATATTTTGTAGTATTATCGACAAAATAGTATGAGGAGATTGGGGAGATTTAAATATATCTGTATATAATAAAATACTGTAACGATGCCGGTTCCGACCACTCTGGTTTGCGAATCGATATTTGTATTGTAAAATATTTGTAAAAACATATTAAAGTATTTAAATATTTTACAGGATTTATTTAATTTATTTCTGTAAGCATTTTTTTCCTGTAAGCGCTTTTTTCAGACATAGCGGTGATAGATAGCTTTCATAGAGAGGCTTTGCGATAATCCATCAGTATTTTACATTTCGTTCCTAACTAATGTTCTGGCGCCATTTATTGGCAATAAATATAAACGAAGGTAGTTTATGTTAAAAAAATATGTTATATAAAATATTAATAAAGTTGTAAAATAACATAAAATGTATATAAGCATATTTTAGCACCATATATGGACAATTAATATAAACAAGGGATTTTTCTGTTGGAAAAATATATTATATAACATAATAATAAAGTTGTAAAATAATATAAAATGCATATAAGCATATTTTTAAACTAAGAAAAATTCAGGGTGTACTTATTTATTTCAAGATCAACTTTTAAAAGCTTAGGCTAAATATCATTTCTTTCTTAAAAATCTAACTTGGTTAAATCAAATTTTAATCGTCTAGCTTTCCTCCAATTAAATTCTGAAATGTTGCTTGCAGTGTAAAATAAATATTTCTTATAAAACACAATTAAAATATAAGGAATATATAGTACCGCATATCACATATGTTAATTATATCAATGCAGATCAATTTTTTATTTTTAACATAGTAACGTTTAAACCTAAATTTGTAGTTGAAAAAAATGTAATTTAATAAAAGAATGTAAAAAGATATTTTTCAGCCATACTAATGTATTTAATAATTTCAATTTACTTATGAAATAAAATAAGCAGATTTTTAATGATCAAAATTTATTATAGTTTTTTCAGGCATATTTTTAGAATAAGACAAAATCAGGTTTAAATTTTATGAATACTTTTAAAAGTTAAAGTTATATAATCTACTTTCATCGTTGTATTTATTTTAACTATTTCTTCATTACTGGAAAACTTTGCTTTTTCTGTCATTTTAATTGGGATATTTTACTACTGTGAATTAAGAAGCTAATATCCATAAAAATGCAATTTTCTGTCTAATTTTCTGTTTTTCTGCTATGTATTCGTTTCTTCATGACTGAAAATCTTTGTTCTTCAAGAAATATTAAATTTCACCTCTATTATACTATTAACATAGACAATTTAAAACGAACAAAATTTTAATGTTTTGTGCAATCCATAATCCATTTCAAAATTTGCATTTAATGTTTCTTATTTAACCAAACAATGACCTGTGAGTCAAGCTCTTTAGAAAATCATTAATATATTGTTTTCGCAAAAACTTTCACACATGGATTATTTTTTTAAAATTATTTTTGAATGTTTTGTTCAATTGTTGAACAATTTCAGAAATTGAATATTGAGTAAAAAAAAATCCTCATCATTTGTATTTGTAGAAATCATTTGGCATTCTTAAAATGTACTTTACGACAATTCAAACCTTTCAATAACAAAATCTTCATGATGTTTGTTTGTATGAAGTCTTATGAAAATTAAACGCAGATGAACATTCCATCATTTTTGACTGGCGTTATATACTTATATATATATATATATATATATATATATATTAAATATGAAAAAAAATATTTTGATTAGATTAAAATTTGAATAGAGTAAAAATGATGAGTCCCCGAAAAATAAAATCTCAGACTGAGGACTATGGAATATTTTCATAATATATATTTTCAATTTTTGTTTTAGGAAACTAAATATTTTAGGATTTTTAACACATTAGGCGCCATTGCTCCCATTTTGGGAACATGGTGTTTCTCCTAAATATTGGAAAACAATTGAAATATTTTAAAGACTTCCTATTCATAAAGGTAAAGAACTTTTCCATAAAAAATAGGTTAATATTCATAGCGGCGCCTTATGGGTGAAAGAAACTTTTAAAAGTATTCCATCATTTCTCTTATTATAATTTAACATCATTAAGTTTTTTTTTTTTTTAAATTGGAAAATTCTCCTTTAAATGATTAAAATTCGGTATATAGACATTCAGCTCCTAGATATAAATGTCGACTTTCAATGTATTTTGTTTGTTTTTTACAATTCAAAATATTTTCTGAACTTTCCCTCTAAGAATGAAATAAAATAATGAAATGAAGAGTCAATATTTATAAATTTATCAGCTCATTATTTAGTAATAACTTTTACATTTAAATATAGTATAGTATTAAATATTTAATAAGGGTTAGATAAAGTTATTTTAATACATTAATTTTTAGTATTTTGAATAAGTATTGCATTACTAATGCATATTCACTACTAACGAATTTAGAAGAAATTTTCAGATACTTTTAAAGAAAACTGTCATGTAAATACTCCAAATAACTTAAACCATTAATTAAACCATAATATGAAGAATTGTTTTAAATGTGTAGAAAAAAGGTTTGTAAAATAAAAAAAAAATAAACTTTCCGCAATATTTTTTATATCATTATGACCATTTTCTACTTTAAGCATTCCTATGAGAATATGTATTTTTTCATCACCTGAAAATAAATTAATTTCATTAATAGATTTATTTTTTTCCGTAGACTATCTTGACAATTTCCAGAAGATATGTTAAGCGATTTTCAAAGAAAACAATTGCATGAATGCTACAAACTACTTGAACCATTTAAGAAATTATTGCTTAAAGAATTTTTTTTTTAAATGAGCGAAATAACAAAAAAAAAAAAAAAAAAAAAAAAAAAAAAAAAAAAAAAAAAAAAACCTCTAAATGTTTTCAGATAAAAATAGCTAATTTTATTTTTTAGATAATTATAGTTAGCGAGGACTGATTCAATGTTATTATTGACATCAAAAGAATTAATTTTTCAATTGATTCAAATGAGAACACAAATTTATATATTTTAATACAAATTTTTAAAAATGAGTTTAGTTGAACTCTTCTAGTTTGTTTAAGTTTAATTTTATGTATATATTTAATATCACTATTACCTTCACCCGGCAGAGCAACATTTTAATATATAAAAGCAATTTTTTTTATTTCATTGTTTAAATTTTTGGAATGATTAAGTTATTTTTAAACTTTAATAAAAAATAATATACTTAGTTCATTTTAATTTATAATTAAGTTATTCGGAAAAAAACAATTGACTGTTCTTCAAATAGGCTGTACTCAGAATATGTAAATAATTTCTTCACTCTCACATATAACGTAATATAAAAGAAGGTTTTTTCATTAAAATTATACATCCTACATAATAACATCAATATTATATTTATCATTCATAAAGTAGAAAATGAGCTTACTATGATATTTTGGAATGTTTGAGATATTATGTGGGGTGTGAATTGCAAAATGTACATTCCTATGATGCGGCGATGGTATCTTAAATATATATTAACATGTATTATTTTTTCTAACATTAATATTAAATAATTAATATTTATAATAAATGGAAATTGCCCATTATTTTTTTATTTATGTTTAATTTCACCTTTTATTTATTTTTCTAATTATACTTTAATCGTAGTTATACTTTAAAAACTTTGATCGGATCTGATCAATAGCCTTGATTCCAGGATTAAATTCACTTTGGAAATCGAACAAAATAATACACTCCCTTATTTCGATATGCTGTTAATCAAAACCCACCATGGAATTGAACGTACAGTATATAGAAAACCAATAACTAATCAATCCATTATTCCTAGTAACGCTCAAGCACCTTTTTCCTACAAAGTTTCTACCTTTCGACATTTCATTAGAAGAGCTTTTACTGTCTGTACACCTAATCAATTACAAAATGAAATAAATAAAATACGTGGCATCGCAATAAATAACGGATACAAAGACAGCACCATCAATAAATTAATTACGAGCATGGATAATAAAAAGAAGAAAATTTTTAATGAACGGGACTCAAAAATATCAACTTTACAATATTTTTCAGGATTCTTTGAAAGATTAAAATAGAAACTTAGAAAATTTAATATCTGCCTTATTGCAAAACCATCCATAAAATTAAAAAGTGTTGTTTGTAAGAAAATAGACCCAATAGAACCAGATCAATTATCAGGTGTTTACGAAATCCCATTCACCAGAGCGGATGGAACGTTACAACATTATATAGGAATGACCACCAGAAAGTTTCAAACAAGATTAAAAGAACACATAGCAGATATCAAATATGACAGGAGTACTACAGCACTGGCACGACTTCATAGAACCGAAGCAATAGAAATTGATTTTTAAAATATTAAAATAATTTACCCATCAAGAGTCTACTTCCCATCCATTTTCCGTGAATCCATAGAAATATACACGCGTAACGTAAAAATTTGCAACGAATCCGTCTCATTTGAATTGCTTTAAATTTGGCACGAGGTTCTTTTCCGTTTTAAAAAGCAATAATGAAATATAATTTTCACGATTACAGTTGGCTACTTCAAGCACCTGCTTTTCTCTTGTTTTACATATTTGGATCTCGTGATTCGTGTTTTTCAATGTTATTTTTCAAAATTTACAAGAATACTTTGTTTATTATTATATTTTCTTGAAAATGACGCCGTAATGAGCGTTGAAACGTATGTTGGATCATTAAAAAAGGTTTTTATAAGCCTTTTGTTGTTTTATTTTAGTATCACTTAAGCATTTTTCTAGATTTTAATTATACTTAATGATCTTATTTTGTGGTTATATAAACGAAATTGTTTAAAATTTCTGTTACATAACTAAATATCTGTTAATTTTTATCAGAGTAGGGTTTGGTGATTTGTGCATAAAGAAGTATTTATATTCATCATAAAATATTTTCTGTTGGAAGTATTTTTGACTTGTACTGCCTTTATCGTCTTCTGTGTAAAACTGCCGATTGGTCTGTCCATGAAACATGAAAACTGCTATTTAAGGTTTTCTGAGATAAAGATGTTAAAGGATATTGGTGAGTTTATGTCACGTGACACATTTCAGTCCAGGGGGGATTACCACGGAGACAATATGCCCCCAGTAAAATTATTCAACTTTGAATCGTTTACAAACATCGGCCGGCTACAAACTTAACAATACGTGCCGACTAATTTATTTTCGTCATTAATCTAAATTACTGCCGACGTTTGCCTTTGATTTACGACTAGAGAATTCGACAATTTTTAAAGAGACGATATCGTACAATTTCTCTTGACGACAACCGTTCATTTACCGACAATTCTTATAACAGGCCAAATTTTAGCCGATAGCTCTTGCTGCTTGGTTATACTATATATTGGAATATTATAAAGAGTCATGATCGCTAAAATTTCATGCGCCTAAATCGGCAATTATTATTAAGAACACCAAACATTTATTACAAAATATATATGCTTTATAAAATTCTATCTTGGCCACTTTATATTATTTGACATTTTACGGAAATATATATATATATATATAGATTATGTATTTTATCGCTATATTGATGACATTATCATTTTTTATTTCAATGATAAAAATTGCACATCACCACACAATTTTTATCCTATTCAGCTTACATTAAGCGAAAATGATTTGATTAATAATAATATAAATTTTCTTGACTTAAAAATTAATATTAATGACAATTATTAATTAATATTTGATATTTATGATAAAAGATTTGACTTTCCATTTAAAGTAAATATTTTTACCCATTTTGCTTCATGTTTACATAAATCAGTTTATAAAAATATAATTATCAATTACCTTCATTGTCTAAAATATCTATGCTCAGATATAAATAAAAACAAAAATATTAGATTTATACGAAATCAAGCAAAACTATATGGTTACCCTATTTTTTTGATAAATTCAATTATCAACTCTTTTAAATAACATTTTTTACATTATATAAATATAAACATGTTATGTAATAATTTATTTTGTTTTAGTGTGCGATAAAATATAGCAAATGATATAGCAAATAATACAATTAAAACATATATAAGGACTATTATTAAGCTGATTCAACATTGTTTACACTTTATATAGTCATGGTGAATGTGCGTTTAGCCGATCAACTTTATATTAAGTGATACTAATGATCAGTTATAAAAGTCTATAATATGTCTTGTGATGTTCACGGAATTTTGGATAATTATTGTGAGTAAAATATTTTATCTATTCTTAACAAGTTTTTTATTTCCAATTTTACTATTTCCAATTGTTTTCTGGTAATAATACAGTATACCTGGATGAATATACTGATCTTAGCACAAATCCCAGTATACTTATGAAATACTGTATTATTTTTTAAAACACGTGTGGATACATCCAGGCTGATGATTATATCTACACGTGTTTTTTCATATTCAATTCTAATTTAAATCTCTTGTTATACAATTTTCCATTATATTTAGTTCATATTTCATTTCAAAATCCATTTGTATTCACTTGATATCAACTTCAAATTATTAACATTTTATGGTTTATTATATATATATATATATATATATATATATAGGTAAAATTATGATTACACTAGTTAATTTATTAACTATGTGGTATTCTGTCTACACTTTATTACTAATTATCTCTTAGGAGATTTAATTAGAATGTTACAAGAACTTGATATGTTTTTTGAAATTTAAAGATATTATAATTATTTAACATTCTATAAAATTCTGCTGCATTGCGCAAATTGTCATGGAATGGTTTATACATATTCTTTTCAATAATTATCTAGTAGAAATTATTGATTTTCATATGATACCATAATTAAGCCTATTTGGCTCATAAATCACTTTGATTAGCTTCTGTTTGGAATACATAGTTACTATAGCTGCATTGCGCTTTTAATTGTGTATTTAATAATAAT
Organism: Maratus michaelseni; assembly: GCA_963931845.1. NCBI lineage: Eukaryota > Metazoa > Arthropoda > Arachnida > Araneae > Salticidae > Maratus > Maratus michaelseni. Next base: position 305,372,255 of record OZ007593.1, read on the forward strand.
TTAATAATAATAATTATACAATATTTCTATTGTATCTTGGTATCATTGGTTCATCTATTGAATTTTCAAATGCATCATTATAACATCTTATTCAGGTTCTTTTTGTATTTTGCCAAAATTAATTTTGTATTGACTTATTATTGCTTAGGTATTTTAGCCTGTTGTCTTTTGATGTTCGTTTGCTTAATGGCACTTTATGTATATATGTAAATAGTTTCATTATATTTAAACAAGTATAAAACAATAATTAATCTTATTATTTATTATTATTATTATTATTTTTTCCTTTTATGGTTATTCAAGAGTACTTAATAAAAATAAAGATGTTTAAAAAAATGTATTATTTGATGTTATAATTATAATTTTTACTATGTATCTCTTGCAATTTTTATTGCTTTCAAACAATATGGTAGTTATGAGTAAAACGTTAGATACTGGCAATTTAGGCCTTGGTGGATCCAGGACTAATGCTCGGTACAGGAAGATTATTAGGGATCTTCCTGGATCGTTATCAGATAACCTATTCTATTGTTCCAAGCTTGTTCTATGTTTTCGAGAGTGTGAATCTAAGCGTTGCCTTACATGGCCTTTAGCTGATAAGTCCCAGATTTCAAATAATCACAATCTTAATATGGTAAAATTTTGCAAAGCATACAATGTAATCTATTCATTGAAATGCAATTCGTGTAATATGGAATATATTGGACAGTCTTGTCAAAAATTACATAAGCGGCTAAATTTACATCGTTCTCATATTGATAAATTTAAAAAATCTAAATTTCAAACTACTCATAATATTGAATATACTCATTTCAAAAATCATGATTTTAAAACTATTACTATTAAAATACTTAAAATACAAAAAAATTTTACTGAACGACTTTTTCTAGAATCTAAATATATAAGACATTATAATACTACCTATCCTTATGGATTAAATCAATTAGTATACAAAAAATCACATCCTGTTTTTTCAGATTTAACTAAATATGAAAATTATAGAAATCTTTATTCAGGATTAAATTTTTCAAACATAAAAAAAACTTCAAGATCTGGTAGAGGTACACATAATAACAAAAAATACACTGATAATATTGTTATACAACAAGAGCTTGATGATCTTGAGGCTCAATTTTCTAATGATTATAGTTGGTTAGCTATAAGAAAACATATTTTTTGTATTAAAAAGAAATATTTGAACCAATATTTCAAAGTATTTAAAAAGAATCAATATTCTCCACATTTTTTAATACCTTTTATGATATTCTTCATTAAAAAGCAAACCTATTAAATACAAGTCTTTCTAATAAAACTAAATATAAAACTAATAATACACAACTAATTATAAATTTTTCCAATCATGTATTTAATAATATCAATTTACACAATATCATAAACAACACTACTAATAATTTTCCGTTAAAAATTTTTACTATTCTCAAGACATATAAATATAATCGCACACTTGGACGTAAAATTTTTAATTACAATTCTTTTGCAAAACAATTGGTCTCTTCAAATAATTATCCTTGTTATTGTAATGACCGAAAATTTCAAAAGTACATAAATACAACACATGGTCATTTTATTACTGGTGATCTTAATATTGTAGAACAACCTATTTTACAAAACTTAATGCAGAATGGCACAAAATTTCTCCTTCCATACATGTGTAAAATCAAATCCATAATATTGCAGTTTATTCAAGATATTGATTTATTTATATACTAGGACTTCCCTCAAAGGGATTAGTCTGAGTGATATTGCTGAGAACATAGGGTTAACAATTACAATATAAAGAAAAAGAGCAAATTAAATGATAGAATTACAAAATATCATATATAAATTCATATACACTGTTAAAAAAATAGAAAAGAAGTACCGTTCATCAGATGTGTTGTCATAATTTTTTTTAACATGTGGCAAAGGATCTCATTCTCTTAAGCGCGTATTGCGCAAAACTTGAAAAAAAAAAAAACGCCGGATCTTTTAAAACGCCAAGCTTTTTAAAGTTACGTAATTGTATTTGCAGCCAATAGATTATTCTATCAAGCGTGGCTTAACGCAAATTTAATTTCATTGTTGCACCTTTTTTGTGTGTGAATTTAAAATTTTTCTTCCTTGATTATATATCTATTATTTGTATAACTGTTTATAAAAACTCTTACACCTCAAACCACATTGATAGCATGTTTTGCTACAAACCAGATTGCAAAACTATAGTCTAAATTACTATTAAAGTATAGAAAAAATCTTTCGATGACTGCTGTAAAATAACTTTTACATTAAATCTCCATATCGGCAAAATTGAAAATTATATATATTACAAAGTTAAGTTTAACAGATACTTCTTGATTATTCTATAGGAGGCTCTGCCCCCTGCGCCTTTAATGCGCCTTTACAGCGCCAATCCGCAGACTTTTCTTTTGCCTGTCTGTCTGTCTCTCCACAATCTGTCTGTTTCCCTATCCGTTTTTCTGCCCGTCTCTCTAACTGATTGTCTATCTCTCTACACGTCTCACTACCTGTCTCTATATTTCTCTACCGGTCTCGCTACCCGTCTCTATATTCCTCTACCAGTCTCGCTACCCGCCAATCTATTTCTCTAACCGTCTGTCTATCCGTCTAACTACTTGTATGTCTAGCCGTGTCTCTATCCACTTCGCTACCCATTTGTCTATCTGTCTCTCTACCCGTCTGGCTATACGCCTCTCTACCCATCTTCTTACCCATCTCCGTACCCATCTACTGTCTCTCTACTCGGCTATATACCCGTCTCACTATCCGTCTGTTTTTGTACCCGACTCTTCACCCGTCTCGCTATCAATCTCATTACCCGTCAGTCAACTCTTCTCTGTACTCATCTCTCTACTCGTCTCTTTATCTACCACGCTACGCGTCTCACAACCTTTCTCGCTACATTCCAGTCTACCGGTGTCGCTATCCGTCTCGAGACCCATCTCGCTACCCCTCTGTCAACCCTCTTTTTACCTTTCTCTCTAGCCGTCTGTATATTCGTTTTGCTACCCGTCAGTCTACCTATGTCGCTACTCGTCTCTCTACCCATCTCACTACCCGTCTGTCTACCCGTTTGTTTACTCGTCTGTCTACCTCTCGCCACCTCTTCCCAATATTTAAACAGTTCATTTATTATACAGAAGCCGTTTATCAGTTATTAAATGCAAACAGAAGTAATTTATCTAATAAGTGTAATCAGATGCATTTTTTAAAAATACATACATAAACCTGAATAATAATTCACCAGTTTTGTGTTCATAGTTGTTTATATCATTTGACAGTAAATCTCAACTTCTTAAACCTGAATTGTCTCAAGCTTTTTAAAAAAACCACAAGGTCTGTATAACTGCAAAGTACCCTGAGGGCTATATTAGCTACATGTTATTAAGTTTCGTTATCGCGTTTGCAGCCAATTGCTTATGTCCGAAAGCGTGTTCAAGAGAGCGGTAAAACATGTTTTTCAAATATTTACAAACATACGTTTATTAAAGCATGTTTTTGCGCCATCTTAAAAATTTAAGCACGATGCTAAAATGAAATTTTATCGCCATATTCGATATTTTAATAAGTAATGAAAACACATAAACAAACTTATATAACAAACCTAAGAGGCATTTTTGTGATAAATAATTGTTATTGTCAGGGGGTTAAATTGTAAACAATTAATAAACGGCTAGTAAATAATAAATAGCATTTAAAATCTAAGGTACTTTTCGGTTAGCCGAGCGCCAGTGAAATGTATATATCTATATATACATACATATATATGTATACATACACACATATATGTATGTGTATATATATATGTATTTATACATACATGCATATATAAATGTGTGTATGTATAGATATATGTATATATATGTATACATAGATATATAAATTTCACTGGCGCCCGGCTAACCGAAAAGTACCAAATCTAAAAATGGAGAAGTGGTCCGTATAAAAATTAAGCGCTTGATATATGTAAATCTTTTTTTATTTTTTAATATTTCCGAATGCACAGATAAAAAGGTAAAAATCTCTTTTCCAAATGCCAAATAGAAAATATACAAAATAGAAAAATATCTGCTAAAAAATATATTTACATAATACTACATCTGCAAAAAAATAAGATTTAGAAAAAGTAAGCCAAATCCTTCAGATCCCAACAATCACATCGAAAAACTTATCACCAAAAAAGAACTCGCCAAATCTTACGGCACAGGAGAGGGATTTTTCCCTCTGAATGCAGAATATTTGTTTTTTTCTTGTACGATGGGTGATTATAACTGTTTCATTTCACATACTACATACCGTTTGATATATATTGGTACTTTTATGTTATCCTGGCGCAGTTGATAAATCGCCAAATATTGTTCCTATAACATTTTCATATTGAATTCATTTCATTTAAATATAAACCTTTCACTCATTTAATTTAAAATACATGCCTTTCATTAATTCCATTTAAAATGCTAAAAAGAGAAAAAAAAAGAAATAATGCCATAAATCGAAATCTTTTATTTAAACACCAAAGAATTTTTTTTAATTATTTACACATGAGAAATAAAAAAAGCTGCTATTGCTGAGATTTGCGCCAAATCTCTAATACCAAGTCTACTAAGTTATTGCGGGGTTTTTCTTTCAAAGAGAAAAAAATCCAGATTAATTTTCGATTTCTACTCAATTGAAATATATTTTATTGTGCTGAATATTAGTGCGTGCATATTTTTTTTTGCTCCTTGTACTCCATGAACTTTTCAATTCCGATTGTCTACGAAAATCTCGCGCCGGTGAAAATGACGTACGCAGAAAATTTAGTGACGTATGTACTTTAATTGTGCTTTTTTATCTATTTTTTTAATATAACTTCCAAACGGTTTGACACTTATTCTTGGTAATAAATAGACGACGTTGTCACCTTTATAGGTACCTGCTGTAAATATTTGAACGAAATCCGTTAAATATTTATTGAGTTATGCTTGACGAAAGGTTTTAATATCCATCGTAGCTATATATGTGGCAAAGTAATACTGCGCTGCGTATGCGTCTTCGTTGCACTCAGACAATAAAATTGCTATTGATTACAAGAAACCTATCGAGTATTTTAGTGAATGGAGATTTTCTGTAAGAGATAAATTTAAAAATGAAATTATAAAAAATTATCAACATATTACACATGCAGCTTTTAAAAATATAAATAAACATATATCAGAACTACAAAACAAATTTATAATTCTTTATGTAGATAAATCTCCAAATAATTATGCTATTATTTGTAAAGAGTACTATAAAGTGTTAATTCACAATGCAATTAACACAAGTAATATTTTTAATAAAACTAAATTAAATATTGAAATTAATAATAGAAAATTATTAAATTATCCCAAATTACTAAAAATCAAATGTAATAATTTAAATTATCCTTATCTTGTTATAATTCCAAAATTTCATAAAAATCCAATTAAATTTCGCACAGTTACCATCGGGTGTAACACGTATAATAATAATGCAAGCAATTTACTTCTTAATATTTTAAAGCAGATATATGATATAACGATAAAACATAATAACCAACATTGCCTAAAAAACATTTTTCAGTTTATTAATAAAATACATAATATCAATCCGGTAAAATTCATAAAAACATTGGATTTTAATGATTTATTTAATAACATTGATATAAAAGATTTACATAAAACAATGTGTATATTATTTAAAGAATTTAAATCTCAATTAAAATTAAAAGATCATATTTCCGTAAATTTTTTAAAAACTTTATTAAACTTTACATTGTATAATAATTACATCATATATGACAATATTATTTATAAACAATGCCAGGAAATACCGCAGGGTGGGACGGCTTCTAGTAATCTCTCTGACCTTTACTTATATTATTATGAAAGAAATATTGGTCCAAACAATGATTATGTATTTTATCTCTATATTGATGACATTATCATTTTTTATTTCAATGATAAAAATTGCACATCACCACTCAATTTTTATCCTATTCAGCTTAAATTAAGCGAAAATGATTTGATTAATAATAATATAAATTTTCTTGACTTAAAAATTAATATTAATGACAATTATTAATTAATATTTGATATTTATGATAAAAGATTTGACTTTCCATTTAAAGTAAATATTTTTACCAATTTTGCTTCATGTTTACATAAATCAGTTTATAAAAATATAATTATCAATTACCTTCATTGTATAAAATATCTATGCTCAGATATAAATAAAAACAAAAATATTAGATTTATACGAAATCAAGCAAAACTATATGGTTATCCTATTTTTTTGATAAATTCAATTATCAACTTTTTAAAATAACATTTATTACATTGTATAAATATAAACATGTTATGTAATAATTTATTTTGTTTTAGTGTGCGATAAAATATAGCAAATGATATAGCAAATAATACAATTAAAACATATATAAGGACTATTATTAAGCTGGTTCAACATTGTTTACACTTTATATAGTCACGGTAAATGTGCGTTTAGCCGAACACCTTTATATTAAGTGATACTAATGATCAGTTATAAAAGTCTATAATATGTCTTGTGATGTTCACGGAATTTTGGATAATTATTGTGAGTAAAATATTTTATCTATTCTTTACAAGTTTTTTATTTCCAATTTTACTATTTCCAATTGTTTTCTGATAATAATACAGTATACCTGGATGAATATACTGATCTTAGCATAAATGCCAGTATATTTATGAAATACTGTATTATTTTTTAAAACACGTGTAGGTACATCCAAGCTGATGATTATATCTACACGTGTTTTTTCATATCCAATTCTAATTTAAATCTCTTGTTATACAATTTTCCATTATATTTAGTTCATATTTCATTTCAAAATCCATTTGTATTCACTTGATATCAACTTCAAATTATTAACATTTTATGGTTTGTCATATTTTCAGTATTTTTGGTCAATTACCATTGAAGCAAATGCTATGGTAAAATTATGATTGTACTAGTTAATTTATTAACTATGTGATATTCTGTCTACACTTTATTACTAATTATCTCTTAGGAGATTTAATTAGAATGTTACAAGAACTTGATATGTTTTTTGAAATTCAAAGATATTATAAATGTATATATTATATATATATATATATATATATATATATATATATATATATATATATATATATATATATATATATAATATCTATGAATTTCCAAAAACATATCAAGTACTATTATCATTCTACTTAAATCCCCAAAGAGATAATTAATGATATTGTGTATACAGAATACCACATAGCTAATAATTAACATGTGTAAACATAATATTACCATAGATTGTGCTTCAATGGTAATTGGCCAAATTTTACTCATACCTAAAGAATATTGAAAAAATAAAAAAAAATAGAGAGAAAGGGAAAAAAAAAATATTATAAATTGGAGTTGCAATTAAGTAAATACAAATGGATTAATAAATTAAATATGAACCATATACAATGGAAAATTGGACCACATGAGAATTAAATATGAATTGGATATGAAAAAACACATGCACATGTACTCATCAGCCTGGATGCACTCACATGTGTTTTAAATAATAATTCAGTGTTTCATAATTCTACTGGCATAATGCTAAGATCAGTAGAATCATCCAGGTACACTGAATTATTACCAGACAACAATTGGAAATATTAAAATTTGGAAATATTTAAATAGGAAATAAAAAACCATTAAGAATATACATTTCATTCACATCGATTATTCCAAAAACTGTATTTAACACCTCACGAAATTACCACGAGATAACAGTTTTGAAATAATAAAATTGGAAATATGAACGCATAAAGTGTAGATAAAATATTTTACTCACAATAATTATACAGAATCCTTAAAATGTCACAACTTCTGCATAATATTCACATCCACATGGCAATGCATCATACATGTTGACTAAGTCGAGTTGAGAGAAATGATTTGAAATACAAGTTGAGAGCACACTTTTTTTAAAACACAACCCCATCGATGACACCCAAACACAAAATGATTCAAAAACACACAAAATAATTCTGGTTTTAATACACTTATAACAAAATTATATCCATGAATATATATTACTCCATCCAATTTTAATTCCTGAAAGTAAAATTAATATACAATCAATAGCTCCCTCTATAGTTAAATTAAATATAATATTAACAATATTATCAACAACTACCTGAAAGGTAAAGTGTCGCCATCTATTGGTATTATAATAATTCATAATTAATATTTAGTTAGATATCCACTTTATTAGTTACATACTCACTTCATTATATTTAATTATATAAATAAACTTTAAAAAACAATACTAACTTGTAGTTTTACTTTAAATTCAAATAAAATATAATACTACTATATGAATAAATCTACACAGAATTAATTCAACTTGCACAGCATTTCAGATATTCTTAACAAGAATATATTATGTAAAAGAGATATTATTTTAATTCAAATTGTTTTTGCTGCCAGCTGTGTTAATCCACTGATATTATAGACATATTATTAAATAATTAATGTTTTATTTTTACTACTACTTAAATATATATTAGACTTGTTATTAAATAATTAATGTTTAATTTATACTACATTGTAAATATATTTTATATTTCATAGATTAATTTAAATATCTAATTAAATAATTCATAAACAATTCAAAATATCTCAAAATTTATAAAATTTATAATTAATAGTATTACTACTGTTTTTCATTCAAATTAATGCAATGCAGTAATTAAAATACTTGTTAAATTTAATTATTCATAGACAAAAATTAAAACTATATATATTTATATTTATATATATTGCAAATAGATATGTTTATGAGTTATAATCACCAATGTTATCCATGTATAATTTAATTTGTTATTGTATAAGTTAATTTATAAATGTATGAAAACTGCACATCAATAACACCTTAAACAGAGGTGATCGGCAACGCACAATCACAACTATACAAAGTGTATATAATGTTCAATCAAATATTAAATTTCCTAATATGTTATAATTGTAATTATGTATGTTATAATTATTACTATCTATATCTTTTGTTATATGTTATCGCACACTAAAACAATAAATTATTACATACCATGTTTATATTTAAATTATATAATAAATGTTATTTAAAAGAGTTGATGATTGAATTTATCATAAAAATTGGATAACCATATATTTTTGCTTGTTTTCGAATATATATAATATTTTTGTTTTTATTTATATCTGAGCATAAGTATTTTATACGATGTAGATAATTGATAATTATATTTTTATAAACAGATTTATGTAAACATGAAGCAAAATTGGTAAAAATATATACTTTAAATGGGAAATCAAATCTCTTATCATAAATATCAAAATTTAATTTATAATTATTAGTAATGTTAATTTTTAAGTCAAGAAAGTTTATATTATTATTAATTAAATCATTTTCGCTTAATTTAAGCTGAGTAGGATAAAAATTGAGTGGTGATGTGCAATTTTTTTCATTGAAATAAAATATGATAATGTCATCAATATAGCGATAAAATACATAATCATTGTTCGGACTTATATTTCTTTCATAATAATATAAGTAAAGGTCAGAGAGAATACTAGATGCGGTTCCGCCCTGCGGAATTCCCTGGCATTGTTTATAGATAATATTGTCATATATAATGTAATTATTATGCAATGTAAAATTTAGTAAAGTTTTAAAAAAAATTACTGAAATATGTTCTTTTAATTTTAATTGAGATTTAAATTCTTTAAATAATATACACATTGTTTTATGTAAGTCTTTTATATCAATGTTATTAAATAAATCATTAAAATCCAATGTTTTTATGAATTTTACCGGATTTATATTATGTATTTTATTAATGAGTTGAAAACTATTTTTTAGGCAATGTTGGTTATTATGTTTTAACGTTTATATATCTATATATATATATATATATATATATATATATATATATATATATATATATATATATATATATATATATATATATATATATATATATATATATATATATATATATTTATTTATTTATTTATTTATTTATTTATTTAAATGTATTTAATATTTTACGTTTAATCAGAGATTTAAAAAATAATTGAAAAAAAAAAAACACTTTGTCATGATGGATTACGGGTTAGGTATGATTTTTCATTAAAACTTAATTAGAGAAATACATGTATACACACCAATATTCTATTATTAGCAAAATATTTGATTAATTAATAATTTATTAATAAATTTCTAATTTTCCATTAAGGCAAATTTCTTCCGATACGGTTTGATTTTTAGGAAATATTTGGTGTTAAAATAATGAAAATAGAAATATATTCTCTTAATTGTACTGAGAGTTTTTTGCACTTTCGCCTGTGTTAATATCTACAAATAAAATTATGGATATTTTTATCGATCTTAACTCTTCCAAAGTTCACAATGCATGATGCGCACTGTTATCAGTTGTAGTAATCAATTGCTTGTTCTTTTAATATTAAACGAAATAATTACATGTACCGTTAAAATATATTAATTTTGTTGGGCGCCAAATCTAAAATGTCAATTTTTGCCACTAATTTTAATTTCTGAAACTATTGAAAACTTTAATGTTTTAAAGATTTGTCCTCAATTTAATACAGTTTAGTTTAATTTAAAAAAATAAAAAAGCCTATGCCGTTTAAGTGTATGGACCTACACCGACTAATATACACTTGTTTTAAGAAACATTCTTCATTTTTGTCGATCAATCCTTTTTCGCAGCAGTGACACTGGTTTACCACACTCGTTGTCCGGAGAAAAAATTGGGTGGAACAAAAAACATTTTTGAAGTCATATTCCAGACATATCTTTAATCGTTCAAATAATGCAACAATTAAACAAAATTTAAAGTTTTCTGATAGAACTTTCCATTAATATAAATGCATTTATCATGTTAAAAAATTAAGAAATAAAGAATAATTTTTCTACAAAAAAATTAAACTTGATTTGTCCTTTTTAAATGTACCACAAGTTTATTTACAAATGTCGTCGTCAAATACAGGGTAAAATTTAGATGCATAGTACTTCACTATTTTACTAAAAGAATAAAATGTAATGACTAATCTTGTTTGAGTATTCTATTTCAAAAATAGATATAGCAAATTCATATTTCTGAAAGAATAAAATCATTGATCTTCTGTTTTTCTGGGATACATTATTGTGACTTTTGTTTTAAAGTTAAAATTAAAGTACTTGGATATTTCCTCTAGGAATTAAGTTAAAAATATGTTAGCGTTTTTATAAGTAAACTTAATTGTTCATGTTTATTTTTTAGTTGAAATTCCGTTCATGCTGTTATAAGTATCCATGATTAGCATTGTCTTTGAGGTATTTAGAAAAGACAAATATATTAAAATTGTCAATTAGAATATAATTGCAATTCATAAAATATTTTCATACATATGCGATATAAAAAAAAAATTGCATCTGAGAATGGTTATGACTTATAATTTCCTTAATCATATATAAGTATTGAATATTCTAGTTTTAGAAGATAATAGCATTTTATAATGTTATTACATATTTTCCAAGGATTAAATACTCTTTCTCGAAGGTGACGCAAATTTATGCGAAAACGTTATATTTTTGCCCCTTTTGATGAGGTATTATAATGAGTCGAGCGCGTGACTTAAAGATGGAGAGGTAGCATGGAGTCAGTCGACTATAGAATTATGGCAAGGATTTTTATTTGTATAAAATACAAAGTCACCAAATAAAAAGAAAACATTTCAGAAAGTGGGTTAGGGAGCAAACTTAGTGAATGTGTAACATAACATGAACAGATATTCACGGTTTCCTAACAACGTCTTAATTAAAATCTGAAAAAAAGTTCTTAATGAAACGATTAAAGTTCTCATCTGGGATGGGTGTCACTTAACAGCCTACCGGATATAGAGATTTACTCGATCAGGGACTGATCTTCGCTAGGTGAATCTCTAAGGCAGAGATGTCACCATCTAAAATCTAGTTTAGCTTTCCTGGTTCTTAAGCTTATCACTGAATCCTAGATAATCTAATTTTCCAGTCGATTCTCAATGAATCTTTGCCTCTCTCCTCTGCTTCCTGAACTCGGAAAGAGAAGCGACGAGAGAAAATGAAGCGGGGTCTGCATTTATCTCTTCGCTTGCTTTCTTGGTGTTTGTTTGGCCCCTTTGTTCTCTCCTAGGGAAAATGAGGATGCCACCGGATGCCTCGAAGCTTATCTGGCGCAATCCCCAGATGGCAAAGAGACGTCTCTACGGTGATCAATAAAGATTGACCGTGGTTAATTGCTAACGTTAAGTCATTTGTCTAAAACTCTCCTGGACAGCGAATGATTTTCATTTGGGTTTGATGGTGGTCTGCACTGTGAGAACTAGGATTGATATTTCTACTTGCTGTGGATATGCGTTAAAATGGAATTCTCACAGTATTATTAACAAATAACCGACGATGAATTAAATTTAGAAAATTATGTATGCAGTATATTTTACAAGAACATATAAACACTGCCGAGTGATAAATCTTGCACGGGATACAAAAATAATGCGGCATATATATAGTTATCTACTTATGATGATTTTTTATTATTTTCTCAGCAATAGTGTCATTTTTCTAAAAACTACGAATTCATAACACATTTTTATGTTCTTACTTCTCATTATCTCTTAATAAAATTCAACTTAATTTATTTTTTTTAATAATGAAAAATAACATATTTATATATATATATATATTAATAATCTATAATAAAGGAATGACACCTTATTACCGAGTAACTTTCCTATTTTTATTCAAAAGTTAAAAACTTAAGATAAAATATTTATTATAAAAAAATAGTAATAATAACAACGACCAAACTGCTCCTGGTATCTTATTGCAAGAAAATCTATAGACGAAATTCAATAGTTTGAAAAAACAAACCATTGTTCTGTTGATTTAGGATATTCTTGCTGAGATTTCTCTTTTACACTATAGGATAAAAAGCACTTGAACACTTTCTTTAAGGATTAGATTTCAGAATGTTTTGCAGCTTTTCAAGGAAAGTGCAAGTAACTGAAAACTGTCTGAGAGTATATATTTTATTTTATGTAGAAATTCTATTTTTAGAGTTTTAAATAAAGATGATAGGTATTTCCGATAAGATAAAAAATATATAAATAATTTTTTGTGAATTTAAAATTAAAATGATTTTCTTAATTTAAAAAAAAAAAAAAAAAAAAAAAAAAAAAAACGTTTTAAACTCAGAGAAAAGTTTTGTTCCTGAATATCTAATGTCTCATTATATAGCATTTATATACAATCTTTACATTAAGATTTTAAGTACAAAAACATTGTCGAATTTAGTGGTCGTCACATTTAGGTACAATGAACCGGCTAGAGCTGACATAGTAAAAATAAATAAGAATATATCGCTTGAAGTTTTAATAAATTTGTTGATCATTGAGAACATAATTCTTCAAAAAGGATTACACTTTTATTGTTAAAATATTTTAGATCTAGAATAAAAAATTCGCTGTTGAATATTTATACTGCATTTGTGTCAATTGTTTAAATTTTATTTCTTAAATGCTTAAAAATATTTCGTTTATTTTTTTCTTGTTTTAACTAAAATGAAAATTAAAACTCTTTAGGAAAAAAAATAAAATGTGTACACAATATGAAATTGTGTGAAGGGTAAACAATTATTAAGGAATTATCAATAATTTACAATTCACACAAATGAGAACAATGCTATATACAAACTAAATCATTATTATCAGATTTTCTGAATACAATTTCTTTTGTTTTGCAGCATAAACATTAAGTTAAACGCAAAGAGACGTTGAAGGAAAATGATGATTCTTTAAATTTATCTTAACAAAATAAGATTAGGGGCCGTCTGCATTCTGAAATTTTCAATACAAACATCTAATTTTGACATTATAGGTTTAGAAACGGAAAATCATTCGGTAAAGTATTTTAGAAATTATGAAAGTGTAAATTTTAGCACTCCTGATGTTAAATTTATTCCCAATCGTTGCAAAACAAATTAAAAAGCAGGTAGTTTTATTTATATAATTTACTACCTGGCAGAATGATCTGTAATATTTTATTATGATCTTTGAACGTTGATAAATTGATTCATGTTGATAAATCCATAGGTTACATCTGATACATATATTTCAAATTTATTTCGCAAATGTATATTTCCTTAAATTAATTTTCGTTTACAATACAATTTTGTAACATGTAAACTTTTAAAGTTAATTGGTTTTTAGAAGCTTCAACTATGCGAATTGAAATTTATAGGGCATTACGCAATATAGTTTTTGAGTTATGCTTTAATAAACTACCCTCGTTGCATTCTGTTTTGCAACTAATACAAATAAATGTAACATTATGATTTTAGAAATTTAAACTTTTACGATCACTAAACTACTTTTCCCAATCATTTCCCGTGTGGTATTCAAATGTAACATTTACCGAAAAAGCCACATATGATGCCAAAGTTAAGCATCCGTATTGAAATAGAGATAAAAATATGTAAGACGTTCTTCTTCTTCTTCTTGGCAGATTTTACGTGGAGAAACTAATTTATTTATTTTCAAAACAAATTGCTCATGAAATCTCATGACATTCCGCCATTTCGACCTTTTGACAAAGTAATTATATCGTCACTGATTTGCATTAATAAAACAATAAAAATATAAAGGAAATACTGCAACAACTAATACACGTTTTTAAATAAATTTCCGTAGAGAAAAATTTATATCTGACCTATACAAGTTCAGGAGCATAGCCTACGTTTTTATTTTTAGATGACATCACAAAGAAAATGTTCGAAACATGTATTAAGACTGATTCAAAATATAGAAATTAAGTTTAGGATTATTTAAACAAAATATTGTTGGTATCAGTCCATTAGATTGTGGTCCCTCAGGGAAATTTTCTTTTACCAAAAGTTTTTAATTATTGTTTGTGAATATGATTGGAAAATGAATATAAACAGAAGAAGTACACTTAAAACTGCTTCATCGTTACTTCCAGATCTTTGCTGGTTTGAGGTTTCTGAAGATTCTGACCAAACTGAAAAATCTAATATTGTTAAGAGTTTTTCATAGAATGAAAAGAGTAATTTAATAAAAATAAACATCGAAAAAATAATGCTTTATTAAATGAAATATTATTTGTTAATGGAATTTAAATGCGGTATGGCGAATAGAAAAGAGCTAATAAAAATATAAAAAAGGGGGCTATAAAAACCGTTTGTATACCACTACCAATTGCTTGGATAAATAAAAGCATATTTAGAAATAGGAAAAGTTAAAGAAGAAATATCTGTGTAGAGGATTAATTTCTTCAGCTACATTATGATTTAGAATATATGCTTAATTTTTCCAACCCAGATACTGTGTCTTAATTCATATTGATTCTAATATGACTTGATTCTAAGCTTGGTTATTCAAGTGTGTTAACATGTGTTTGAATATTTTGATAATACTATTAAATTATACAAGCGTATATTTATAATGCACATATTTTGTTAAGTATATTTATTTTTTTGTATGTAAACAGTATTAAGTTATTACTTATTTATAATATTAAATTAGTTTATTGCATAATTGAAATAACGTTCACAGTGCCTAGTTTCCCATTTCTCTCTCTCTCTCTCTCTCTCTCTCTCTCCCTCTCTCCCTCTCTCTTGATATATATATATGTATGTATGTATGTGTATATATACATACAAAAAACGATGCACAAGTCCATATTTAAAAAAAGTTTTTTTTTCAATATTTAGCTGCTAAAAATTCAATAAAGTCTCAAATGATAAAATGTGCAGACTTGAAAAAGAAAACAATCACCTCCGACAAACTTTTCCGCAGACTATACTATAAAAAAAAATTATTGTACCAATCGATAAGTAATAATGAAAATTCTATTTAATGCTGTATTTAAATATCTGGCTATGAAACCGAATGTAACAGACGTTGAACATTTTCATAGAAAATCTAATTTTGACATCTTATTTGTTTTTTTTTTCTGTAAAATTTACCTTCGGATTAAAAACGGGAAGTCATTCTGTCAATAAATTTAGGAATTATGCAGGATTAAAGTTTGTAACTCTTATTATTATTAATATCATTGTTAGGAATCGGCGAATTAATAGTTTTATTCGTGCAGACGACTTTAGCTAACGCTGATAAAATTATTTATTTTATATTTTATTTTATTTGTTAAATGCGGCTTGTTGCTATAGCAACACAGTTGTTTTTTCTTTTAACTTCTTCTTACATTTTATTATCTCAAGAGATTAAAATTTTAGGGAAAAGAAATTGGCATCTGTTTTTTTGTTGTGTAGTTAAAAAAAATAATGTTTTTTTTGTAGTAGCTACGAATGTGAATTAAAATAATACCGTTTAATTTCCAGAAAAAAGAATGACGGCATGGAATAAAGTGCAACTAGAAGATAATTTAGGATAATCTTTTATTGGGTATAGTACGATGATCAGAATCAAGGTAAAATTAATCTAGAATTTGTACATATGTAAATAATTGTCTATATCAACATCTCGTCGAATGTCCCACATCTGTATTTTATAAGTGTGTAAATAAATTTTGTGATAATTAAAAGGCTTGAATATAAAAATATATCGAACCCATCATAGTATTTGATAAGATGCACAAAATCATGTTCAATTGTTGCGAAACAGATTGCGAGGAGCTTAGTTTATTTTTAAACATAATCCAATAATTAGAGATCTCTGATTTCCGATTCGAATATATGATACATTAACAGATCAATTTCTATTTAAAACAGATATAGGATACTTTTCATAATTTTCGAAAAATTAATTTCGAAATTATATTTATTTTGAAACTAATTTTCGAAATAAATATGAACTGTAACAGTAATACTTTAAGAATTGAAAATTGTTTAAAAAAGTCAATTCCTATACAGAAATCAAGTACAAAGAAATCAATGTCCAGATGTTATTAATATGGGAATCCAAAATCACAGTTCATTCTATGAAGTGGTTATTGAGTTAAGCTTAAAATACTACCCGATTTGCAATCTGTTTTGCAACGACCAGACAATAATTTATTATTAGAATTTCCAATATGTAAATTTTTATAATCCCTAAATTTCGTGACGTAATGAATTTCCGCTTGGTATCTGAAGGTACAATTTACAGAAGAATACGTGTTTAATGTTGGAGTAGTATGATCGTTGCGAGGTCTTTGTATCGGTAATTTTAAATATTGTTAAAATTTCTATATGCAGATAAAAAAAATCGTGCAGAATTAATTGGTAAACGTTATAACTATTTAATCGAAGTTACAAGTTAATTATTTTTACAATGATTTCTGACATATTTAAGTTGGCGGAGATCACATTTTTTTTCCATGGCTATAGATATCATACAGAAATCTGCATTTTAAAATAAAATCATATTTTAAAATTAGGCATTGTAGAATTTATTAAGTGACATTAAAATTTGAGATATTTTAAGACAATTTGTTTTACACATTCTCTAAATTCAAAATAATTTGTAAAACTGAACTCAAATTTTCGTGATAAATGTCTGTATTAGGAAAGAAATATTAATCTTTTACTATCATGGCATATATGTTTTATTTTTTATTTGCTGTAAAATGTATCCGCAGCTGTTTTCTTTCAAATACACATATTTTAAACAACAGCTTTTAAAATTTTTCTGATTAAATTCCTATATTTTTTAATTAAATCCTTAAGCCTAAATTTTTTCACATCACTGTTAAACATGATTGGAATCTTGGTTACTGAGAGATATTTGTAGATTTTCATTATTATTTTAAATGATCATTCTAATTTTTTTTTTTAATCTTATCACCACTATTTCATTCAGATTGTGACATTTTTGAAATCTACCCTATATATAGAAAATCCTAATGAAACGAATTTGTGAAACGATTTTATGAAACGAATTTATGAAACGGTTTAATGAAACGACTGATTAAACGATTGATTATGTCTCAGGGCTATTTTTAATAAAATATTAAACGCTTGATGGTGAAATTAATACCAATTGTCCATAAAAATCCGCGGATGTCAAAACTGGTAATAGAATTTTGAAATTGGAATTAGTTTTCGAGATATTAATTTTTTTCTAATTTTAATGACATTTCTGTAATGATGGCAACTAATTACTCAGTTTTTTTGTGACAAAAAAGGGAAAAAAAATGAAAATGATCCCGATAGGGACTATTGATTTCTTTTTATTCTTCATTTTCAAATTTAAATTAAATTTATCTTTTATTTCGATCAATAATGAAGAAAAGACTGTGATTAAATTATGTTTTTCAGGAAAATTTGAGAAAAAAAAATCAAATTTCTATCGTCAGGATTCAATCGTCTGTCAGCATTTAATTTATTTAAAAAACTTAAAATATTTTGAATAAATTGGTCCAAATGACGTCATTTATGTAAACGTAAAAGAAAAGAGCAAAAAAAATGCATAAAATGTCATTTATCCTATTTTATATATAATCAGAAGTAATTTGCATAGAAAAAACAATAATAATATACGTATAATTAAAAAACGCATATAAACAAAAAAAAATTGTTTCCATGGCTGTTTATATCATTTAGCACCAAATCTCACTTTCTGATGCCCGAATTGCGCCAAGCTTTTTAAAAAAGCGTCAAGACCCTCTATAATAGAAAAGCACCAAAAGTTCATTGGGTTTGTTTTCATAACTTTTGGCAATAAATCTATGTATATTAACGAATATATCCCTTTTTGAAACTCGAATTACGCCAAACCTAAAAGCAAAGGATCCTATGCTGGAAAAGTACCCGATTTTCTTATGGACAATATTCAAGTGACATAACATGGTGAAAAATTATCGCGGATAGCAAATTTGTTTAAATATCTCATCAATTGATGCCGAATAAATGCAGGCATGCATGCACAAAATATTTAATTAATTTTGTATGATAAATAATTATTACAAAATTCGTATATACATATTAATTAAAATAAATAATTTACATATTTAAAATAACATGAAAATATGCATGATTTTGCACTAAAACAGAGAGAAAATTAAAACCTGTTACTGAAAATGTCTATAACATAGTACTTTTCAACACCGTTGTTCTTAATGTTATTCACAAGCAGATGGAATTTTCCTCATCCTTAAACGCAAAAGAAAGAATAGAATGCAGATCGTTGTTATAAAAGTCCGAGAAGTACCCACAATTTAAACCTAACCATTTTATACAAGCTGGGTTTTCAAGTTGTCAAAAATGATTTTACTTATCAATCCCGAAAACAGTCGTCAGTTGTCGCAACAGCTGTGTATGAGGCCATGATAATCAAAAAAAGCCCCATTAAAACGCTAAAAGCATGGCAACCCAATTACAGATTTATCAATATTTTTAAAACAAAGCACGCTGTCATGTTTTTAGAGGCCTCGAAGTCTGAGTGGGGATTGGCGAGCGTAGCTCGCAGGGGGTAGACCCCCTAGTATTATTATAAAGTTAAAATCAAATTCAAGAAAATAATATTTTCTCATATTACGAATGTGGTTTTTTAATTGAAAAAAAAATATATATAACCAAGCATTTTTCAGCAATCACAACACAAGGAAAATAATCACCATAATATTTGAAGAAAACAATCATCCACGAAGACTAACAATATTATCTCTTTAACTTTTATCTAGTTTGGACATCTTCCAAAACGTTTCTCATTCCCCATAATCATTGTTTAAAAGCACTAAATAAACAAACCACAATATTTCATTCCTAAGTAAATGAAAAGATTTTGCATATCAGTAAGAAGTTATTTTCCTTCTTTTATTTTAAAATAAATTATTGTAAAATATTTGTATTTGCATTTTATGAATAATTATACACAATAAAAATGAAACGTTATGTATTAGACATTAGGTATTCATTATTTAGCAAATATCCATATTTTTGAAAACAAATATATTACTATACATTTTCTACTTTTCAAGATACGAAACGAATCCTTTTTAAACATTTATAATTTTTTAAACTTAAATTAAAATATGCCATTGATATATTTCCTCACATTTATGTTTGATAATACATCAATAATGTATATCTTAAGATTTATGTGTTATTTAGAAAAAATATTACTATAATATCAACATTTGTGTTTATTGTTGTCCTGCTTATAAATAATCTAAAAAAAAATTAAACAAGTAATGATAACAGTCTATATAATTGATTACCAATTATTGTAGATTAAAGAAAAACTATTTTTAAAATTAATTTGCATTTCGTATATAATGCAAACGTGCAATTAAACGTATTGTAATTTTAGTGGGGGTTTACGCATCAGAAGTATATATTGAAATAAAAATAATTCAGATAAAATGGCATTTATGAGGAATAAACATATGCAAAATGTCCGCTACCTTTGTTATGGTAAAGTTCGATAATTTCCAATAATATATTGAAGGTAAGTTGTGAAGCTGATGCATAAAATGTTTTTTAATATATGAAGTCTACCTTCAGGTAGAAAGGAACAGGTAGAAAGGGTAGACTAAATCTAATATTTTCAAAAAAACAATTTCAACAGAAATAGAAGGTTCTTCGTTGTCTGTCTGATGTTTTAAAGAAATGTAACGAAGGTAAGGGAAATTAAAAAAATATATATGCAGAAAAAAATACCAAAATATATAAACTGGTTTTATATATTTAAATTTTACGTCTATAGTCATGTAAGAAAGACTTTGAGACATCAAATTTATTTATTTGTTGCTAATTAAAAAACATAAATATTATTTATACATGCGTGGTTCCAATATTTATAAATTTGAACATGGAATTATTACTTACGCGACGAGCGTCGCGAAAATACTGCGTGCTACAACCAAAAAAAAAAAAAAAAAAGAATTTTTTACAGAATCGTTTTTATAACCACGAATATCCGTGATAATCTTACACAAAATCACGTAATCATTGTACTTGTTCCACATAGTCATGTAGTATAGAGACTGCCCATTTCGAGTTTTCTCTGTTACAGGGTGATCACTCATATTACTTTGTCTATAACTGATTGTTGGTCCAAAAATTGCACTATGGACTAATTTTTTTCACCGAAACGTATGTGTTTAGACCTGATATTTACGATTGATGAAGATTTGTTTTAGTTATTTGACAAAAAGTTTTAATTCGAAAGTCTCTGGTACCTGTAATTTTCAAGCGTGAATGTATAACAGATATTGCAAAAATAATTTCTCTATATAAAATCCCTTGATATTATCTCAAAATGTAGCCATTCTAGGCATTGTTTTTTTACAATTTGAAAGCAATTTGCTGCTAATTTAAAATACATTTTTATGTAAGCTAATTATTTTGAAATCATAAAAAATCCATTCTATTCAACATTTAAATGTTTTAAAATATTGTTAGTTTTTAGAAGAAAATTTTAATATTCAAACCAGGATGACAATTAGAAAAAAAAATACAATTTGTTACAAGATAAAATAAAATAATATTTGGTTATACTAACGACCACAAATATGAAAAACTTTGAGAAAAAATGTATTTTTGAGGTTTGAGGGTTCATAAAACTGCATTTTATTTTAGTAACACAATGGTGCATATCAACAAAATGATAATTTAATTACAAGTAAAACCCTTATTAGATTATTCAATTAATAATAATAATATTTTAACAAAATATATAGCCGAATAATGAACGAAAGGTAGGTAAACGTGCTTAGGTTGATTTCAAATAACTTTCTAGTGATTAATTTTAACGATTGTTCAAGTGTGTATAGAACGACAGATGATGTAATTTTGTTTCGAAATGAATCACTAATATAGATGTGGTTACAAGAGTTCTTTATCTGAACTTTGCATTGCAAGTTGTAGCAAATTTTTAATTGAGGCTCGTGATCTGGAAGCCAAGTTCTCTGACTCATACACAATAGAATTCTGATGAGATATAGGCATACATTTTCATCGCGAGAAAAATAACAGATGCGCCACAACTTTCGTCCCGAACAGACGGACCACGAGGGAGTGTTTCTTTTAAAATTTCAAGCCGATTGGTGAATCGCGCTAATTGTTAAGTCTAAAATTCCACAGACGGTCGAAACGTGTTTAACTAAGTAGAATTGTCGTTGTAAATATTTTACATTGTCATAATTAACCAAGATATTAAAATTGTACAAAATCTAACTTTGAAAACATTGTGGACTATCAATTATTGATCCCTAGACACCAAGATACTAATTTTATCTTAAGATACTGTTGTATTTTATGGTCACTACAACCAAAATTTCCAAAATAGATGACAAAGTTTACACTTTTTATTACCTCTTTTTCTATTGTAACATTTGCATTATTTATTCGAGAAAATCTATGATTGAAGTGGCCAAATTTATTTTTAGAAACATAGTGGTAAGAAAAAAGCGTAAAATGTTTCAGCTATTCTTTCAAGCTCAGAGTACGATTTCAGTTAAAAGTGAGTGATTTTAATTGTGTGATGTCATGCATTGAAACAGATAGGAGGACTGTTATCAGATAGTTTTATGATTGCTATAAATTTTGTATGTTTTTTATTCGTGTGCTTTTCTAGAATAAGAAAATTAATAACACATCGTAAAGAGTTCACTGGTTACCAAAGAGTGAAGTCTAACAACAATGTTAATAGGCGCAGCCTACATTTATGGAGAAAGTGGAATAAAATACAGAAAGAGTGAACCCATAGCTGTATAAATCAGAAAAAACCCTCACTGTTAAAGTAAGGACAAGGTTGATATAACAAACTGTTAATAGAAAAATAAGGACCCATGTTTAGGCGACAGAAAATAAAAACACGTCGCTGTTTATAGAAAATGAGGTGGCGCACCACAATATATAGTTGAATCCAGGAGCACCTCCTTGCAGACTGCAGTAGTTTGGTTTAAATGGTAGAGTTCTACAACAGTTACATTATTTATATTACACAAACAAAGCTTGAAAAGACGAAATTGGAGAAAAATGCATATTGAGAGAATATAAAAAAGTGAGGCTGTGGTATCTGGTGCGAAACTTGACAAAATATTTCATGAATGATTGTGATGACATAAAATGTGTAAGCAGAGGAATCGGAAATAATACACCCACTGTAAAACCCACAACTACTGTTAGAATCTGTTGTTGAACGATATCAATCTGTAAGTGGTAAATGATTAATTTGAATGTAAATGACGAAAATATGTAAATAATATACTTTATGCTTTCACGTATGTATTTTACCATGACAATGAAATAATTCTTTTTACATTATTAAGCTACTAATCATGTTATTCTTGTTTGAAAAATGTGGTTTCATATCTTAAAACTGGAAGTACTTGCGAATAGTCCAGATCTCAATAGTGCAGAAATTTTAGGGAGACAAAAGAAACTCGTTTGCTGAAAGTAGCTCTTGAAATGGACTTTTTTTGTCTTTTTTTTTAAATCAATACATAATCTTTTTCATATTAATGCAGTCGCAAAACTAAAATTTCTGATTCTCCCAATGAGAAGGCTTTTTAAGGACGCGATAAACACTAAAAGTTACCAAGCAAAGAATCTACTCACTTAGTGAGAATTCTTGTAAAATTAATTTTCTCCATATGTTTAATATTTCTTTTTAACAACTATTATTTTAGAAACGATATGTTTCAGCCAATTATTGCATCATATTTAGAATTAAATTATTTTTCCTGCGATATTTACTTTTATGGTATTACTTTAATATAAGTGCCGTTATAATCTTTCAAAATTTAGAAGTGGAGTTTTACAAAACTAATTCCATAACGCCAGTCAATACTGTTGCTTATAAAAAGCATATTAATATTTGAGTAGGATGAGAGTTTCAAATTCATTTGTAAAACACTTCTAAGTAAAACTATATTTAAGAAAAAACAGTCGATTTTTTCCATTATACATTGGAAGAAAAAAAAATTCTAATAAGAAACATTCATTTTATTTAGATTTATAAATTTTGTTAATTTTGAAGATGCGCAATGTCATTAAACTTAAATTTATGATCGTATGTTATAGTGTATGCGAATTACCTTGCACGACCCTGTAAAATAACTGCTAGTTTTTAACACACTAAATATAAAAGTAAAAGGAAGTAAATAAATAGGTAATATCACAGCTCGGTTAATTATGATCAAAGCGCTACAAATATATTTTTTATGTGTTTGTCTGTGTACTGATGTTAATATGTAGGTACATACGATTGTTAAAAAATGCAGGATTATTTCTCCTTATTTATTGTACTTTAAGCATTTTAACTTTTAAAAAACTATATATCCCGCCAATCTATTTTTTATTATTTTACAATAATAATACACCAAAATATTAAATATAAGTACTATATTTGTTACATCCTTTTTCTCTTAATTGTTTAATACAGTTTTCTCTTTTAAATACTGCTACTGAAATTACCAACATTCTAAGGAAAAAAAATCTTCAAAAAACGTAAAAAATACATGTAGCAATTTGCTAGAACATTTATTATATTGGAAGAAATTTTCTCTTATCTGATGACATTTGATCTTTAAACTAGATGATTTCAGAAAAGTTTCAGGTACGATTCCTGAAATTTTCGTGTATTGAGCAAAAAAGCAAATAAAAAAAAAATCCGTTTTTAATACGAAGAACTAACATGTAGCACAGTTATCGAAAAACAACAAAGTGAAAAACTTTCAATTCAATGATAATTTGAGAGTGTAAGGATACATTGCATTTGTTTTGAAAACATTTGTTTTCTGAAATAGTTATTTATATTTAATTTGTTTCCTTCTCCTCATAGATATGATAAAGATTATCTATATACCATTATTTTTTGAAATACCCTTTTTCAGAACTCCCCCCCCCCCCATATTTATGATAAATTACACCGATTTTTTTTTTTTTTACCTCTTAATGATTCTTTCTTTACGACCATATATTAAACTAACGAAATATCGAAAATGCTATAGAAATTTCTTCCTTTAAAAGTAAATTCTAAAAATATGCCGCAGGCTGTTACGACTTGAATAAATACATAGAACATTAACTTTACTAACGAAGCCAATAATGTAGATAACGAATTTGCCTCGTTCTTCTTTTTTTTGAGTATCAAAGGCATCTTAGAAGATTTTTTAATGAGATGTTCGGTAAATTATTGACGTCGTAAAAAAACTCATTACTCTTTAAGCAAAATATTGTTGCGCACTTTTGTAAACATTTTTTTTTTATTATTATTATTTTTTTAATGAAAAACATTTAAATGCTTTTTATGAAATTATTTTCTATATGTCAAACTTCAACGAAATAAAAAAATTAGAGGACAAAAAATAATTAAGAAGTAATTTTAAAGAAACAAAATTCACCTGATTTCAAAGGATGTTATCCCACTTTCTAATTTTTGTTTCAAATCATTAATGCTATCCACTTGGGAGCTCGGCATTGTTTGGATTATGTAGGATTATACTATTCGGGTTTATAAAAATAGCAAAAAAAAAAAAAAAAAAACTCTTGTGCAAGAATATTAAAAGACAGAAAACCAACGTTAAAAATACAAAATTTATACACAAAAAAGCTGTTTCGAATCACAAGCGAGATCCTTCTTCAGTGCGACAAAGAGCAAAGCACAGCGTGCTGGAAACGTCATGACTAGACAAAAAGACAGCGAGGCGGGTGTTTATATACCCGATGCGGGTAGAGAAAACCAATGAGAAGTAAGCATCATGAAACACCTATGTGGACAAGTAGAGACATTTACCGGGGAACGAAAAGAACAAAATAAAATTTTTAAAAAAAAGGAAATTAAATTACTGCTTTCCAATTACTTGGGAAATCAGGAGTACTAGATGAGTCATTGACTCCAAGTATTTGGAAAGCATTAATTTAATTTCCCTTTTTTGATTTTATTGAAGAAGAATCTAGCTTGTGGATTGTAAACAGCTGTTTGCTGCCTTTTGTGTATAATTTGTGCATTTTTAACGCTGGTTTTCTGCCTTTTAATATTCGGGTTTACTTCAAATATATTTTAAGTAAACCGAAACTCGATTCGACAATGAACGAGATTTGTCGTTAATATGAATTCTTACCCTGACCTCAAAGAATTTAAGCCTAATATTGATCAGAAATGAATAAAAATTAACCCATATATTAATTTAATTTAGAAAAATATTTTAATTATTTCGGTAATATCAACTTTATAGAAAAGAAACAAACATATGCATACTCATTTATATTCAAACATGTAGTTTTTCCATCTAAAATAATATTGTAGATTTTCTTTGAAAAATCTGCTTCTAAACAAGCAATTGAAGGGGGAAAATTTGATCCACAGTGGGAAAAAATAGGCTCCAGCAGACCTGACCCGAACCACGTGTTTAGTGGCGCTCCAATAAAATCAGGTACCCGACCCGATGCTTGAATCTAATTCACTCTAAAGTATTTTAATTATTTTCCCTCGTTCTGACACGCATTAGACGTTGATATATTTAACATTTTGAAGTGTTTCTATAAAATAAAATACACTATACGACAACTATTATAACAAATGTAAAGTAGCACTATGTACAGTAATCTTATATTAAAATTTCGTCATGATTGACCAATTGTTACGAAAGTTAAAGCGTATAAAGTCAAAATAAGAAAGGAATACAGATATACAGACACATATATTATTTTTAGGTCTGGATGACATTGAAACAGGGCAAATGGCCAACTGAGACAATTCCAAATAAAATAAAAAATGCAAAAATTAGCCTCGATCATCCTGACCCGAACCACGTGTTTAGTCCCGCTCCAATAAAATCTGGTAACCGAACCTATGCTTGAATCTAATTCACTCTAATACATTTTAATTTTTTTCCCTCATTCTGACGCGCAATAGACGATGATACAATAAACATTTCGACGTGTCCCTGTAAAAAAAAAAAAAAAAAAAAAAAAAAAAAAAAAAAAAAAAAAACTACTTTAAAAATTGCAAAGCAGCCCTATGTACAGTAATCTTATATTAAAATTTTGCATGATTGGTTAATTTTTACGAAAGTTAAAGCGTTTAAAGTCAAAATAAGAAAATAATACAGATATACAGACACATATATTATTTTTAGATCGACATGATATTGAAACAGTTCAAATGGCCAACTGAGACAATTCCAAATAAAATAAAATAAATGATAGCATCCGTTCAAGATTTAAGGTTTGATATAATACACACACAAAAAGTTACAAATAAATTGTATAACCTGTTTGAAAGCCGGTAAAAGAATATATTCTCCGAGTCCTCAGAATATTTTCTTGTTTCGGAATTTTGAAGTCACAATTAATTTTAATAAGATCAACATTTTTGTTCATAAATTAGTTTTTATGAGATACATTTTATTTATTGCATAGGATTAACGTACATACGTAAGAAAAAAATATTAGAATAATTCAAGTAATACGACGTGGCTAAGTGTTAAATGATAGTTCGGTATTATTTAGTTTAAACTGGGTTGTCATAGAAATGTCAAATTAGATTAGTATATTGACAAAGTATATTTGTTTCAATAGTGAAATTGAAATATACTAAATAGAAAGCTTGGCTGAATTCATATTTTTTGCTCCGCTAATGAATTTTGTCTCATTTATTAAAATATTTCCGCAATTTTTGAAAGTTAATATTTAATATAATACTATAAATATATATTATTTAAATTTCGTTGATATCTGTGCTATTAAAAATTAAATAAACTTATTATAATCGATACAATAAAATAGAAATAAGTTACATCAGCATGTAAGTATTAAATTTTTGGAATTAAACGAAAAACACACTTTATCAAAGAAGAGCACGTAATATGATCGAACCTCATGATTGTCTGATTAGGTGAAAAGAAAAAAGAGATAATGCATAGAAATGTTTATACCACACCGCCAACTATAAACAAACAATTTTGTTGCAGATAATTTGTAATAATACTTGTGTACTGCATTTAATTTTGTAAATATTTGTACAAATTTTTTTATCAATCTTTAAAACTATTTGGTTTTAAAGTATTTTAACTATTTTACAAATATTCTTCAAATGCTATTTCTCATGTTCATAAACAACGTTTTTTAAATTTCACATTTGAAATAAAAATTTATTGAAATAAATTAAAATGAAATGTATTTTATAGGTTCCCTAGAACATTATAAACAAATTAAACAATTCTTCTCAAAATTATCATACTTTAAACTCTCAAAAATCTCTCTATAAGTATACATATTCCCATCTCGCACAAGCCGCAAATTCTTGAACAATTTATCCCGAAAATGCGATAACATGATTCTCGATGATTTTATTTAAAATAGAAATTGAGATTTTAATAAAAAAAATGTATATTAGTTTGTACAATTCTGTACACCGTGCAGATAAAATAAATTATTACTCCACAATACTTTTAGAGAAAAAGGTTTAATTTTAATTTTCAAACACCATATGATATATATATCGATAAATTAAATACTAAACTGATAAACGTATTTTCAAGGTATTTCAAGTGCAACTTGAAATTAAAAATGCTGCTGAATTTAGCATGTTCTTTCTAATGAACGTTGAAATACAAATACACTTATTTAATGCTTCGTTTAAGTCCTTAATTCAATCGTGTTCTCCAAGATGGAGTACTAGAATTAAATATTAAACCCAGAAGAATGATTTACAGTTAACGAAGCGTGTTTCACGATTTGTTAAACACGATTGTAATTTTAAGAATTTGTTTACAAAATGAAAGTTTTCGAAATGTAATTTCAAATATTTTTATAAGTTGTTTATATAAATCTAGCGATGCATTTGATTAAATATTTTATTAAAACAATTGATAAATTGGGGCTATATAAGTAAAACCCTAAAACACATATCTTTCAATAAATTTATTACATACTAGCTGACACGTCTGGCATTGCACAGTTTCCAGATAATAAATTAAAACAAACCTCAAGTTGGCATGATTTTATATCTTTAACTTGAGTTTGCATAAAATTATTTTTGAATGACATTTAAAGCGATAATTCTCATTTATTTATGAACAAAGTGGTGTAATTATGACCCATATACTTACTCATTGTTAAAAATTAAAAATTCATGTATTTACTTTTTAATTCCATTAACATATTACTTAAATTTATTAACATTTTGCATGTACACCTTGGCGGTGGAAAATGGAACTAAAACCATTCAGGTGATCAATATCAAGTTGAATGAGCCAAACCCCGTCGTAATCAGGCCCATAGAACACGAGATACCCCTGTAGTCCAATCTGTCACCGCCAGAGGGCGCCATCTATTCTATTCGAACATGGATGAAATCTGTAAGGCAATCGATGTCGAGTCGAATGATCCGTACCCTGTCGTGATCGGGCCCATAGCACAAGGGATAGCAAAGAGTCCCTCGTGGTGGGAAAATCGGAATTAAAATCGGTGAGTTATATCGATATTAAGTCGAGTGAGCAAAACCGCGTCGTGATCGGACGCATACAACCCGAGATTATTTGAAATGAAATAGCAAAATGCTTAGCTTTTTATACTAAAATCAGGATTTTGCTAGAATAAAAAAATCTCTTATTTCTCATCCCTTTTTAAGAAAGGATGCATAATTTTAAATTCTCAAAATCCACTATTTAAAAATAATATATATAGCCTATAAAAATTTTCAAGTCATTTATTTCCACAGAAAGCGACGCAATGTCTCATCCATTATTGACACGGGAAAAAAAATCCTTTTAAGCGATCCGACTAAGTAAAAAAAAAAAAAAAAAACATATCTCACGATATAATAATCTCAGCGTTAGGAAAATTAGATTTCTGGGTTCGTTGTTGAAAAATACGCTTAGATGTATAATTTTCAAATCGATAAATGCAATATTTCAAAAACATTTACAGACGGTTTGAAAGCCCCTAATCCGCCATTTTACATTGTGAAAATGAGAATATTCCTTCCACGGAAACTATCAAAACACGTGCGAGTCAAGTGCAGGTATCCTTTTTGAATGGAAATAAATTCGTTTTACAATTACATCAATAAATTTTTAATTGATATCTTTAAAAGTTACTGGCCGTTTTTTATAAATTTTGTCTCACTTAATTCTTTTTTTTTTTTTTTTTTTTTTTTTTTTTTTTACATATGTTGGCAGAGTCATTATTTCAGCGTGTTTCAAAAAGTGAGTAAAGCGGTTGATTTTGGACTTAAAAAACCTGCATTTACAGTAACCCTCTCCCCTGTCTGGGTCAAATTGGAAGTCTGGTCAGTTTTCTTCCGAAATAAAGAAAAATTACCGTCCAAATTACAAAAAAAAAAATAAATAAATAAATAAAATGGAATGACAAACATCAACTACATGTGTACTGTGAGTTTCAAATCGATACCTACATTTGTTTTTTAATACTAGAGGATAAGTGAAAATGAGAATATTGCGTTGTCTGGAATTATCAAAATGGTAATTTCTTTTGCGGTTACGATAAAAATAGCCATTTTCGTAGCGTATTTTAATGAGTTTTTTTATGCGATGCTTTTTAATTAATAAGGGTTTTTAATTAATATTTAGGTTAAATTTCAAAATATTAAAATTCTGAGGTTCAGGTGCACCAGGTCTGCCTTGGACTACTCTCACCTAAATTTTCAGACAAGTAGGAACGCTAGATTTTCCTAGCCATCGCAGACACAGACATTGGCACACAAAGGGTAACAATAACACGGTAGATCTCAATTATCTCGTCGATCTCTTTCCATATATATATATATATATATATCGTTAAACTATACTATTTATGTCCAAATAAACATGATCGTAGCGTCACATTCATTTGACGTCAGATGCCTTACACGTGTTTGTGTCATCGAGGGATTTTTAATTCGACTTTCATTTGTATTTTTTATAAGGTTTTACTTATTTTTTAGTTATTTCATTAATTAAAATACCAATTACACCAATAAAAGGCGACGTCATGATATTAAAAGTGAAAACGCACTGAAAAAATGCTGCGATGTGTAGTTAGGTATAAGGAAAGGGCATGTTTACAAACAAACAGTTCCATCAATCAATCTACCACTTCATTTTTGTCGACGCTATCATTGCAGGAATCGTCATGGCGACGTAAGCCAATCCTATTATAGACCAGTTTAACGCAGACCAATCAAATTTCCCCATTTCATGTATTCAGTAGGAGTCATAAAGAACAAACAGGTTTCACTTGCTAACCAACGGTAATTTAACCAACAGTGACGTCAGTTGTCCTTTCCTTATACTAGATCAGTTTCAACTGACGTCACAAACTATTTATCCACCAGCCGAGAGGGATAAGTTAAAAAAAATAATGTGAATAAATAAATACTCATATATATTTTTTCTGTTATCATTAATATATTGTACAGTTGTTTAAAGTTACTAATAGTTCCATTTTACCTAATGGGGCTTTTCCAAATTTCTTGTATTTTTTTGCGATTCCAATGGCAACCTACTTCCGTTTGTTTATTGAGCATTAAAATTTGGCGATAGTATATATACACTAGAATGCCATAAATGATGGGAACTTTCAGTTTTAGACATTTTTTTCAAATATTTAAAAATATACATATCAGATTATTTTTTAATTTTAGGATTAAAAAGAACAGGTTTGACTTCATATTTTTCAACGTCGATTTGATAAGGAGGACAATTAGGGGACCAACCAAAAATTAAAGAAACAAAATAATACTTGAGATCACCCTGTAAAATTAAATGCTCGAAATGATATGTCGCTGAAGAATGTACATAGGCAGACATTGTATAATATGTGCATTCATTTGTGTAAGAATAGCATGTATATTAATAGAGATATAGCGATTTTTTTTTAAATTAAAAAAATTCTTGCATGTTTTTTGCTTATAACACACAAGGTTTTTAACCAAATTTAACGCCGATTTCAGAAAAATTGACAAAATGTAGTAGCAATAACATAGTGCTATTGGAATATAAATATATTAAATATTTTAAGGAAATATGGGCAGTTGTATGACATAATTTTTATCTGCGCATGCGCGAACGATATCAAGGAACTTTTTGCATAATTTAGTAGTCAACTCTCTGGAGCAACTTAATAAAAAAAAATCCGTCAAATATCGCAAAAATTCAGAGAGATATCGGCGTTAGAGTGAGCTGTTTTTTAGTTTCTGACTAAAACTCGCTGAATGATATGTGATTGTCCACAAATTGTTATTTTTAATTTATCGGAAAGCGTTCGGTAAAAGTTTTTTGAAAAAGCTATTTAATTATAGTTTACGGTTATGTTTAGGAAGATTTTGACTCTAAACTACGATGAAAAGGAAAATATAGTCCTTACATTGATTACATTTAGGTAAATTGAGGTGTTTATAATAAAATTTTGAGAAATTTAGCCCAATACGCAAAACACTCTACAGTAAATTCTATCGCATATATATGTATTTTCTGTAATTTTTAATTTGTAGGCCAGTAGTGAAGATGATAAACTAAAATCTAAGATATATTATACATTTTTCATAAGTTATGAGTCAATAACTTGTAATTTGATTTTTACAGTTATATTTCAATAGCTTTTTGGGAAATTACGTAATAGATCGGAACCGTCTATGCCTAAAACGTGTTGTGAAATCAAACCGAAAGGCTTTCTTTAGAGGCGATTTCAAGGGAATTTTGATCGACTACGACTAATGATGCAAGTGATCGTATCGTCCGGCGGAAGATGGTGGCACTTGGTTTTCATGGCCGAGCTGCAGTTCACAAGCCAAATATCACGCATCTGAATAAGACCCGTCGATTAAAGTGGTTCAAAGAACGACGGCACTGGTCAGTAGAAAAATGGAAAAACATCCTATGGAGTGATGAATCACGCTAGCAGTTTTGGCAGTCCAATGGACGTGTTTGTGTGCGGTGAGTGCCTGGCGAACGATATTTACAGGACTGTTTCGTACCCAGAGTGAAATTTGGCGGAGGTGGGATCCTGTTGTTTTAATTTCTGGGAGTATGAATGCCGAAGCCTACAAAACAATTCTGGACAATTCAGCGCTACCGATATTATGGCAACACTTTGATCTTGTTCCATACCTGTTTCAGCATGACAATGCTCCATGTCATACAGCAGGTGTTGTTAAGATGAGGTTTGAAGAAATTGGTGTGGAAAACCTTCCCTGACTAGCTCAAAGTCCAGACCTCAACACTTTGGAACACTTTTGGGATGGGTTAGAGCGCCGATTTAGAGCCAGTCCAACTCGGCCAAAAACACCACAGAAATGTTTGCTACTCTACAGGATGAATGGAGCAAGATTCCTCCAGAAACGTATCGAAAACTAGTAGAATGTTTTACCTCAAAGAGTTGCAGCAGTTATAGCGGCGAAGGGTGACCCTACACGATACTAAAGTTATGCTGAGTCCCCTTTAAATTCATAGTATGAGGGGCAATAACATCGCAGTTTAAAAATTAAGAGGGGGAGGGGTGGCTAAATAAGTTTCTAACTCAGTTTTATTTCAAAATAACTGCGAAACTAAGAAAATCGATTAAAAATAGAGCTTCTCATTAATAAGCAAATATGTAGATTAATTAATAATTAATTTTATTGAAAATTCAAAATGTGTTTGCGCATTATTTCAAAGCATTATTTCATTTATATTTTCATTTAATTAGGAATTAAATTCAGTTTTAAGAAGTTTTGAAATATTACATCAGGGTACAAAATATATATTTCATTAATAATACTGAAAAAATAAGAAAAAAACTAGTAACAAATGAAAATACACTTACAAACTTTGGCATCATAAAATAAAGTAAGTGCGCTTCGCTAAAGTTGCGTTGAAAATGGATTCAGCATCTACTCCCTCCCTCCCCCTCTCACCCTTGAGCAGCACAAATGTCTAACAAATACAATGCTATGGATTTTTGAAGAATATCCCCCCCCCCCGATTTCCTACGGTCCTAGGACTACCAATAGCGATTATTTTTGTATTCTATTTTACTATTCTTTTCAAAAAATAAATTTTGTATTATGTTTCTCTTACACATGTTGTTAAAGCGCATGTGAAAAATTTTTATTTTGAAAAAGTGGTACGAGAAAAAATTAAAAAGTAGTCGGCAGTGTCAGCTCTTTAATAAGGTGTCTTGTGACAAATCGCCATGTACATGCTGGTTTTCCAAGAAAAACTAAAGTGTCAATAAACAATGCAAAATAGCACACAAATTAAGATATCTGACTACATTTAAAATGCGATTTTTGTCTAAAATTTTCGTTTTCTTTGTATTACATTTTATTAAAGCCCGCATTTTTACATTTCCAAATCTGCGCTTACATTTATTGCACTATAAATAAAACCTAAGTTATCAGAATTAAAAAAAAACTACTTGATAGTGATTGAAACCGGAAGTGTCAAACGTTTCAACGTTAATTTAATTTTTTTTCCTTCGTGCAAAACTGCCAAAACTGCCTTTAGATATAAACAGAAAAAAAAAAAAAAAAAAAAAAAAAAAAAAAAAAAAAAAGACCTTGATCGATAACTACAGTAAAATTCCAATTCACATAACTGTTAAGTAAATGTTAAATAAAGTTTAAAATAGTTAAGTAAATATTTCTGTTAAATAAATGTATTTTATGGAAAATGCACTTTTCTGTAAAAATTCCATACGCAAAACATAATTTCTCAAAAAGCTATTGAAATATCACTATAAAAATCAAATTGTAAGTTATTGACTCATAACTTATGAAAAATGTATAATATATCTGTATAATATAAATATATCTGAATAATAAAATGTATAATATAAATGTATAAATATACGTTATACACAAAATACATACATATATATGCGATAGAATTTACTGTAGAGTGTTTTGCGTATTGGGCTAAATTTCACAAAATTTTATTATAAACACCTCAATTTACCTAAATTTAATCAATGTATGGACTATATTTTCCTTTTCATCGTAGTTTAGAATCAAAATCTTCCTAAACATAACCGTAAACTATAATTAAATAGCTTTTTCAAAAAACTTTTTCCGAATGCTTTCAGATAACTTAAAAATAACAATTTGTGGACAATCCCTTATCATTCAGCGAGTTTTAGTCAGAAACTAAAAAACAGCTCACTCTAAGGCCAATATCTCTCTGAATTTTTGCGATATTTGACTGATTTTTTTTATTAATTTGCTCCAGAGAGTTGACTACTAAATTATGCAAAAAGTTCCTTGATATCGTTCGCGCATGCGCAGATAAAATTATTTCATACAACTGCCCATATTTCTTTAATTATATAATATATTTATATTCCAATAGCACTATGTTAATGCTACTACATTTTGTCAATTTTTCTGAAATTGGCGTTAAATTTGGTTAAAAACCCTGTGTGTTATAAGCAGAAAACATGCAAGAATTTTTTAAAATTTAAAAAAAAATCGCTATATCTCCATTAATATACATGCTATTCTTACACAAATGAATGCACATATTATACAATCTCTGCCTATGTATATTCTGCAGCGACAGATCATTTCGTGCATTTTATTTTACAGGGTGATCCCAAGTATTATTATTTTTTCTTTAATTTTTGGTTGGTTCCCTAAATGTCCTCCTTATCAAGTCGACGTTGAAAAAAATGAAGTAAAGCCTGTTCTTTTTAATCCTAAAATTCCAAAATAATCTGATATGTATATTTTTAAATATTTGAAAAAATGTCTAAAACTGAAAGTTCCCATCATTTATGGCATTCTAGTTTATATATATTAAAGAAAAGTGGTTTACGGGCTAATGGAGACGTATCAGTAAAATATATATAAATAAATATTGATGTTTGGGAATATCTGGCATGTTACGATTGCCATTATTATTGCAGAAAAAATATAATAAATGTTAAAATTTAAATAACACAATAATTTGCCAAATGTTTACTGATACATAAATGTTACGCCTCATAAAAACGATTAATTTTCTCGCATGATTAAAATATCTTCTTTCGTATATCACAAAATCCTTGTACAATTTAGGCTATGCGTTACTCACTGAGCAATGTGTATTTTAGATAATTTTTATTTTCATTTTCAACTCCGGTAAAATCGAGTTGTCAGAAATTATATTGTAACAGAAATAACTAAAATATTTCGGATTGATTGGCATGTCTTCTTCAAAGAAAGTATTTATATCGATGCCTTTTATTTAAATAGAAACTCAAATAATTTTTTTCTGTGAATTTTTTTAGTTGATGCGTAATGGTCTGGCTTTAAATTTCTTGTAATTTCTGATTAAGAGATATGTTTATAAGTATGACTATAATGATTTATATATTTTTCGAATATCACTATAAAAGTATCTTAGCATGAATTAGGAACCAAAATTTCTTTATTCGACTTTAAGCCTATGAATTGATTTTCTATGAATCTCTTGCGACCAGTTTCACGAATTATGTAGTGTGATCGAAGCTAAAAATCTAATTCCCATGTTTTGGTTTATTTTCACAACGCATTGCTGCGTCTGAATCTTAATAACTAAAGTATGTATTGTATTAAAACTGTCAATCTATTATCATTAAACTAGTATTACACATTTGTCATTTTGTTATATTTGACATACCGTGTACATATTGTTTTTTTTTTTTCCCGTGACTCTCAAAAGTGAAATTTTTAATTTTGTAAAATACGTCTAGTAGATAAATTCTACATTTGGTTCATAATAATAAATTTGATTAATTTTTCTTTACTAAAGAATGAAAATTTGTACTTTACCATAGAATTATATACAACTCTTGAAAACACGTATTTTGCAACAACTCTTGAAAACACGTATTTTGCATTTTTAAAAAATGCATCTTTTATGAATGGTTTAATGCATAATGCTATTAATAGTGTACATATAGAACATATACATCATATTAAATTTTGTTTTTACATAATTTCATAAATAAATCATCAATATTACGTCTGTAAAAATTCATTTTAAATTAATGAATATATCATGCAAACATGTAATAATTTCTAACATGCTATTAATGATTGATAAAGTTCTGTTAAGATGCCTTTCATTTTTATACTCGGACATACATATTTAGGGTAAGGATCATGAATTGAGTTGAGTAAAACATACATTTATCTATTTTCATCCGAAATTTAATTAAAAATTTTTAAATAAAACAAAAAAACAACATATACTGTATTGAATACCGAAAATAAAATGTATTGTACAATGTGTCATTTTGAAGGTGCTAAAATTTTCTTGTTTCTTAACTACGATAACGTTTAATAAACTTTTAATTACCGTTTTTAATTAACGCTTAATAAACTTTAAATTACGTGCTAGGATATAATTTTCTTTGAAATAAAAAGCTTCACAAACAATTGCTATACTTTTGTACGTTTCTAAACTCTGAAACATAAATTATATTATTTTAAGGAATAGTCTTGAAATGGAAATTTCATTACAATTCATATGAGATTAGAAAGCATTTGCATTTTAAATTAATATAAAGTCAGATATATATTCGCTAAATTCATTCGTAAACTTGTTAAATGCATACATATTCGAGAAAATATAAATGCAGGTAAACAATTGAAAAGGTTATCAAGATTCTGATAGCTTCATGAAAATGCAGATACTGAAAGTACATTTAATTGTTGTTTTTACATATTGAGCAATCTCTTTGTAGAATTAAAAAAAAAAGCGGAAATAATGTAATTGCATAAGATAGTTCTCACTAAGAATTTGTCTTTGAAGTACTTTAATTAATAAAAAAAACGCGAAATAAAAATACAAGTGTACGCAGATTAAATCTAGATTTCACGTGCAAACTATTATAAACCACTTTGGATTAAAAAATTTTTTAAATACACATATGTCATGTTGCAAAAATATCTCCTTGTATGTTAAATCATACATTTTCTCCTATTGAAATTTAATTATAAAACATTATAAAATAGCAAAATTAAACAAAATAAAATTTATGCCTAATAAGTTTGTAAAAAATGCTTTTATAAAAAACTACATAAACGATATTTAAAAACTCAAACTACAATTCAGAAAAAATGAATATACTACTCAACAATGAGTTATCTTAAATATGTATTCCAACCTTGTACAGTTTTAAATAAAGACCTTGATTTATTGGATTTATTTAAAATCAATTAAATAGAGATTGTGAATTATTTTGCGTTTTATTCGAGTTAAGAAATAATTAGGAACCTAAGATCAAAATGTGTTTAATAATGAATGCATAAGGTGTCCTTGCATAAAATATTTCATGTGAAGCATACTTTTGTTCCGTTGTATTTGAAAAAGAAAAGGTTTGATTCACATTTGAAACAGTTGAAATCCTGTGGAATATATACAATTTATCACACAAAATGTACAATGCGTTCTGAAAAAAAAAGAACTGATTTTTTTTTCTATATTTACTATATTATAAATAATATACTATAAAAATTAATTAAAATGTGTTTTCATTAAAGAATCCCAGCTTTACGATTGACTTAATTGCGATTAATGTAATTAATATGAGCAGTTTTATTTTAAGAGAACTTGAATAAATTGTACACACACTGTTAAAAATTTGCCGCGAACTGTCCAGTCATTTGACCGTTTTTATAGAAAACGGTTACATAACAGTCATTTAAGCTATTCTGACCATATTATTGCCCATATTATGGTCAGAATACAAATAAATTACGGTTATGTAATATTTTTTTTATAAAAATGGTCAAATGACTGGCCAGTTTGCTGCAAATTTTTAACAGTGCATTTTAATTCAGGTTTAGCTTGCAAAAAATTATATGTGGGTATATATTAAATGAGAACAGACTTGACTAGATTTAGGATAAATTTAAACTATATCCAGAAAGTTTAAACACGATATTATATTAATCTTTAAAAGTAATAATAATGCTACAACATTTATATCTCCCAAGTTACGTTGTTAAACATTATGTTGAGAATATTTTTTTTCGAATTGCATAATTATAGATGTAAACTGTGAAGAAATGTTTTACAATAAAAAATATGTAAAAAAAAAAGAATTGTTATAAACTAATA
The DNA here is from genome assembly GCA_963931845.1 of Maratus michaelseni. NCBI lineage: Eukaryota > Metazoa > Arthropoda > Arachnida > Araneae > Salticidae > Maratus > Maratus michaelseni. Next base: position 305,411,331 of record OZ007593.1, read on the forward strand.
TCCTCTGCTTCTATCTTTATGCAGGAAAATAATACTTAGATTGTATCACCCGAAACAAAAGTTTTTATCTTAAAGGCACAAAGAAAGTTACATTAGCTTTTATCTCATAAATTAGAAGCTACTGCAAATACCTCTTGGGAAATTAATCACGGTCAATATAAAGATAATGAGAGATTACTGCTTACTTTCTATGACAATGCCGTAATAATAAATATATTATAAGCCTTTTATTTATCAGAACAAAATATAGTAAGTATTATGTGAATTGCGATAGCTAAACGGATACTTAATATAAGTTTATGAGAAATACATAATAATACTATTCATCTCTTTTATATATCTGGTTGTTATACTTGTACATAATGCAAAAGTTTTCATTTATTATATAACTGAATTTTATTTACCCTAAATACCCGTATAATTTATTTTTATAAAGAAAAATATGCATTATTTTACAATAAAAACATACTAAAATTATTAATTAAGAAACATCCAGAAAGGCAGCAATTTCCTAAAATTATTTTATGGTACACGCTAATTGGGAAATAACATGAATATATGATTTTTCAGTTGCTGATGATTTTATATCAGAAAAAGGTTATGAACAATTGAAAAAATAAAATTATTTAATTTGTAACATGTAACAAAGTACACCTTATAATCAATACTAGAGGTTCTATAACGTTTTGACTTTACACAATGGTGTGTCGAGAGAAGTACTGCCGCGATTGCAATAAAAAATTACTAAAAATTTTTATTTATTAAGATATATAATGGTAGACGATATATCGGAAATAACATAAAATTTCATTTGTTCAGGATTTGGTATAAAAAAAATAATATGAACAATTCCAAATGGAAAATATTTAATTTGTAATATGTGATAGAAATATACTTTACATTCTACTTGGTGAAATGAACTGTAATTTTGGAATCGCATATTTACTATTTTAGAAATCCACTTCAGTTAAAAACATCTTAGGGTAAAATTCACATTTTTTCCGAAAATTAAATATATATATTTATATTAAAATCACAATTCGAAAAAAAGTTGAATTGTTACCTATTAAGTTTTTAACAGAAATAAATTTCTAGAAACTTCAAACATAGAAATCCAAAATTGCAGCTTATTCCTCCAATTAGTTTTCGAATTATGCCTATAAAACAGTTCGGATTACAAACTATTTTGTAATGATCAAAAATGAATTTAATATTTGGCGTTAAAAAATGCAAACTTGAAAATTATTAACTTTCTACACTGAATGACTTCATATTTGTATCCTTATATAAAACCTAAGTAAAAATCCTAATATCCCAGACAACACAAACACATCCTACAAACATCCAAAAGATGTCATATTTAGGACAAGCTGATATCCTGTGGACCGATGAAATGGTCCTCTCGACAGTTACAGGACATCCCCTAAGTTTCGAAATGTCACACCTTTCAACGTCCTATGGATGTCATCTCATGACACATTTTGGACGGTTATAGGACACTTGCATTACATCCTCTGGATGGTCCTATTGATATCCTAAAAGCATCCACATAATGTCATATTTAGGATAAGCTGATATCCTGCGGATGGATGAAATCATCCTGTAGACAGTTATAAGATATCCCTTGGGTGTCGAAATGTCACACCTGTCAATATCCTATGGATGTCATTACACAACACCTTATGGATGGTTATAGGGCATCCTCTGGGTGTCAAAATGTCACACCTGTCAGCATCCTGTGGATGGTTTTCATGATATTACTGCCTTCAATTTGCATTTTTGAGATTCATATGTACATAAACATATGACAATGCATAGATCTATTGTTACTGAAAACATTTATTTAATAAATTTTATAGTTTAAAAATATCTTCATTTATTAGATTTATTAGAGGGAATAAAAGTTTTTATTTTTTAAGAAAGGTTATTGAATAATCTTTCTTTTAAAAAAAATATCCAATCTAACAAAGATCTCATACACTATATAATTTATTTAATAAAAAATGTTTTCAGTGACAATATATTGAGGTATATATGAATTTTAAAAATGCAAATTGAAGGCAGAAGATATCTTATATTCTCGATAAAATTCAAGAAAATTTAAGAAATTTTGTAAAATTCCTTACTTGTATATAATTATTTTTTACATATTTTATTCTTAATTTGAGCAAATATTATATAAAATTATGCAATTTAAAAATTTTTCATGACCTTATTTTAAGTGCTATGTCTGAAGTGGAACTTATCATTCTTGTCGTAAGAAGTCATATAAAAACTTAAGGCAGTATTCAAAAAAAATATTTTTCCATGCTCAACAACTCAAAATTTTATGACACATTTTCAAACTCATTTTTAAAAGTAAAAACATGAAACTTGGCGGCGTGATTTATGAAGAGATTTATAAGGGACCTACGTTTTCATTTTTCATTCAATTAATTAGAAATTTATTTACAAACAAATATTTTCAAAGTACTTTTTTTTTTTTTTTCCCAGCGCTATCGCTTCGGGAAATTCGGTTCAAAATGTCCACTTTGACAGCATTTTTAAAAATATATTCTGCCTTTATCATCAAAAAATCGAGACAACACGGACATTATAAAGTTTCTGAATAAGAGAACCTGCCAATTGGATGCATTTTCGAGCAAAAATGAATAAAAAAATGTGTCTCAAAATAAGCAGTTTGGATTTGAATACACCCTTAAGTTTTTTTTAAATAACACTTTTTTTTTTTACTTTGCAATTATTTGTTTTACTTAATAAAAAAAGCATGTAAATACCTGATCCACTTTAGGAACACCCGGTATATACAACAAATGTTATGCATTTGATTGTCCTCTGATAAGGTGCCACATGAAATTTAAAAGTATCGTTTTGTCCCTCTGATGATGGTTTTACATTGTTTTTCTAGAATAAAGCTACTGCATAAGTCATCTGTTAATACTTTTGCATTCAAAACAAATAAAGGACAGAAAAGTATGCCCTTTCATATTTAGTGACCGAAGCACACATTTACTGCTGTGATAATTTGGCTATACAGCTTCAGATTCAATTTGTTTTACTTACCTTTGTACTTAAATACATTACCTTACTTTAACAAAATGAGACAGTACCATGATTATGTAAATGCTAATGGCCCAGAAAGTGCATTTGATATATGTCACAAAGTATTAACACAAATTTGAGCAATATTAAGATATTGTTTGCTTTCATTGTTCTAACTTTAATGAATAAACAACCTGTATTTTAAATAATTGCACATATTACACTAAGTGCTCAATATAAAATAATAAACTTAAATTATATGACATACAAAAATTAAATCTTTATGCAAAAGTCATCAGAAGTGAATACCTGAAAATTTTAAAATTTTACTCCCAATTTAATTGGAAATCAGTAAAGGAATAAAAATATAAAAATATATTTCACAATGTCATGAAAGATAGTATGGGGAAAATGATAACCGCTGTTGAATAATCTTATTATTTTTAAAAAATTCTATAATGTTACAAATTGCACAATAAAAAAATTCACATTAAAAACAAAACAAATATTTATTTACAACTTTCACGATAAAATACAAAACAAATATTTATTTATAACTTTCCACAATAAAATACAAAACAAATATTTATTTACAACTTTCCACATCACAAAACATAATTTTTTTTTTCTTTGCAACAATCTGGTTTCTTCCACCTTGCTGTTGTCACAGAAATTTCTGCTCGGCATACGTCTGTAAAGAAGAAAAGAAAAAATATACATTTCTACCTAACTTTATAAGTGCATCACATTCATTCAAAATGAATAAATCTGCACATATACACAAGATATACAATAATTTCTTACCGTTTGTTTCTTCAAAAGATCTTACAGTAAAATTTATTAAGTTATTTTTAGGAACTTTACTATTTAAGCCTTATGGGATATTTGAACAACTATGAAAAAGTAAAAGCACATCTTATTTTATGTCGAAAAACGTCATACAGCATGAAAGCACCCGCCTTGTTTTGTGTCGAATAAAAAAAAAAAAAAATCTTAATATTTATAACTGATGGTAATGTCATATTTTTAATAATTAAAAATGATGGTAATTACAAGCAAAATGCATTAGACTCCCCAAATCCACATGAGTCCATCATAACACTGAAATTGTGCAAATTTTTGAATTATTTGCAGATTTCTGGTTTATTTACATTTTTTAAGCAGTAATACGAATGTAATAATTAGGGGTGTACCGAGTAGCACTTTGGCCGAGTAGCCGAGTACCGAGTACTCGGCCATTTACTACTCGGCCGAGTACCGAGTTGCCGAGTACCGAGTAGTTGTGTGTAAGAAAGAACTATTGATGTGCACATGAAGTGAGCTTAAAAATAACATGTCTGTGTGTGTAGATATATATAAACATACTTTTTGCGCATGTAGTCATACATTTAATTTTACAAAAAATATCAAATTAACTAATTAAATTTGAAATTTAATTATAAACCTATTAAAGACTATTTTTGAAAATTCAAAAAATTTAAAACAGTACCATTATTTTTAAAAGATAGAAAAAAAATTAATAAATAAAAGTAAAATTAGCCAATATGAAATTAAAACCCATTCTTCAATTTATCTAACTCACTTTGATACCTGAAATCCGTCTGTCAAAAATGGTTATTGGTTACTGTAATTTTGAATAATACAAATTGTCATTGAATAATGCAAAAAGCTGATGTTAAAAGTGTGGCTTGCACTATTCACAATGTGCAACTTATAATAAAATCGGGTTTATCTACCCTACATGCTTTCAGACATGTTAGTTTATAGCTAAAAACATTGATGGACATTTTAACCACTTTGTAGCTGCATGTTCAAATTTTAAAAAAGTTCAGTCACATTTGTCTAAATCCAAAAAAATTAATCATTACAGTAATTAACCATAAGATGAAACTCAAAGTATAATATGTTGAAAATATTGCATGAATTAAAGCAGCCTCTTTGCCTTTATTCTACTGAAAGTAAGATTAAAAAATTTAACTACAGTTCAGTAGCAATTACTGGAAAGTGTAATGAAACTGTTATTGCCATTCTGAGTAACATTGAAAAGCTCAAATGAAAGTTCCAATCATTTTGGTTGTGGTATAATGAAAGGGACATTAAAAAGTGAACTCTATTAAAACTAAATTTTGAATTGCTTTGTTTTTTCTTAACTTTTCTGTATTTTGTAAACATATTTCTATATACTAAGTAAATAGTTTTTATGAATAATTGCATATATTATATGTTTTTATATTCAAATAACTTTTACAGGTCAATTATAAATTCCTTTGGCTTCAAAAATGATAATAATGCTTAAAAATGAAATTCTTACAACTACTCGGTATTGTACTCGGTACTCGGCCCAAAATTTAGCCGAGTACCGAGTACTCGACAAATTGGCCGAGTATGCCGAGTACCGAGTAAATACCGAGTACTCGGTACGGCCCTAGTAATAATGCATTTGAAATTACAATGAATATGTCTATAATAAAGTAAATTATTAAGTAAAACAATAAAGTACTAAATATTAAGAAAATGTAAAACTTGATTAAAATATAAAAAGTAAAGATCAAGTATGTATTTAGTAATGTGTAAGGCGTAAGTATGCTAAATAAAGATTAGATATCATCATCATCTGTTTTCAATCCACTGCTGGATTCTCACCCAGATTTTTTCATTGTTTCCTGTCTAGTGTTTTAGTCATCCAATTAACACTGACCACTTATCTGATTTTGTCACTCCATCTTACTTGAGGTCATCTTCTTGGTCGTTTTACATCACTGGGATACTACTGTAGGGTGTTTGTGCTCCATCTACTGTCTTATCTTTTTGCAATGTGCCCCGCCCATTTTCCATTTTAGACGTTTAATTCTTTCAATGACGTCAAAAACTTTCATCTAACTTCTCATCCAGGTTATTCTCTTTCTGTCTCTTCTAGTTATGCCTAGTGTACATCTTTCTATACTTCGCTGTGTTCGGGTCCGGATACCGGGTTGCGTTAGTGAAGGAAACACTCGATGGAGAAATTTCTGTAGAAGCACAATTTTAGTCATCAATATTGGTTTGACACTAAACGGTACTTGCCGTTCCGCTGTACCAGATTTAGTACAGCAATCCTATACTTTACAGATTAACAAACTACAACTTGTGTGTTCAGGGGTCGATGCAGGTTTTTTTTTTCTTGGGGCCCATTTTGTGAAAAGTAAAGGTTATTTTTGTGAAATTTATTATATTTTTGTGAAAAATAACATTTTGTGGCGAAAGTTGATATCCAGTTAATCAAATTCAGACCAAGCATTTAAAAACAAAAACCGTTTAAAATCCTTTTGCTGAAGTTTTCCTCTCTCGTGAACTTGCTTGTTTACAAATTACATATTTTAAAAATCACAAAATAATAAATAATAAATAGTAAGTTTTTATGGAATAGCATTTTGTGAAGGAGCCCATTTTATCAAATTGATTTTTGTGAAGGGGCCCATTTTATCAAATTGATTTTTGTGAAGGGGCCGATTTCATTAAATAGATTTTTGTGAAGGGGCCCTAAATAGGCCCCAAATTTTTCCTGGATCGACCCCTGGTGTTTCATTTTAAAATGCTTGTTGCACTTATGCTGAATTGGTGTTTGTTATGAGAACATAAGATTTATTTTTATAAAAGCTATGATTTATCAAACTTATAAGTTATAATGCTCTAAAATAAGACTTATTTTTGTATGGAGCAAAAAATTCAAAAAGAAAATAACAATGTGTGCAGTATTTGAACACACAGAAAATGTAATATGGTGAGAAAATGCTGTTTTAACCATTAAAATAATGTCAGGGCTTAATATACTTACATATCTACCGTATTATTGGGAATATCAGCTGTACCAATGAATATCTGTTTCAAAAAAAGTATATCCACGTAAGCGGCACACCTGTAAAAATCTTTTTTAAAAATGTATAGTGCTGCACCCAAGGAATTCAAATTTACGTATAAATATTTTCACTTAAATGCCACACACAAAAAAATTTAATCTAGTAATTAAATATAAAGAACTATTGTAATAATAGTAACAGAGTTTCCCCCAGACAGTTTCAGAAGGGTGCTGCACCCTGCCTGCCCTTTGGTTAACAAAATAGCACCCCTCTTGTCCCTCATAAAAAGAATTAGCACCCTTCTTGCCCCCTCCAGTAAAATAATTAGCACCCTTCTTGCCCTTAGTAAAAAAAGTGCCCTTTCTCCTTTTTGCCTTAAAAATTTGCTTTCATAGTAAAAACTGACTCAATGTTGTCTTAAAAAGAGTGTTTTGACTTTGAAATATCAAAAGTGGTTTTAAAAATCAAAAGAATACATCTAACAATTAAAAAAAGTGTCTAAGAATCTGAAAAGTGCCCTCAAAAATCCAAAAAGTGCCCTTAAGAATAAAAAAGTGCCCTTTTCTCACCAGCAGCACCCTGCCCCTTTTTAAACCTGGGGGAAACTCTGTTAGTAATATATAAATAATTTAACTTAAGTGCTGAAAAAAAAAATGTATGTATGTATATATATATATATATATATATATAAGGATATCATAGAGACTTTGTGCCGAAACTACTGTAGCATAACTAGAGCGGTGTTCCTGTAATTTTTTTTTTTTTTTAAGGGTGGAGGGAGATTTCTTTTGACAAAAGACATGTTAGATTTAAGGTATGCAAATGACAAAAAAATTTAAACAAGCAAAATATTACTGAAAAATGTTATGTAATAAACCATTATGAAAACATTTTTAAAATATGTAGTTTTATGTTAAGTCCCCTGACTACTGCTAAAAGCACCTTTTCGTCACCGAAGCAATAATTAAACAGAGAAAAATACAGTATTTAATCTATACCATCAGAAGCTGACGATCTTATTCTGATAACGTTCGGCGACTTCCGACTGCAAATAGTTTAATAAACAAAACAAAAACCACAGATAGTTCTCTCCTTTTTCTTTGCAGTTGCTTTTTTGTGGGGATGCTCTCATTTTCTAATAATTGATTATTTTTTAATAAAAGTTTGTTACACAGCCTAATTTACTATTATTGAACTTGCTGAAAACTTGATTGACGATGGAGATATCAATTATTTTTTTTAATAGTAAGGTAAAAACAGGTTTTGCTTTTCATTCTTTTTCTTTTCATTATTTTTTCCGTTTGCTTGAAGCTCAATTTTTTTTCCCATTTGGCACTAACTATTACGCTTGACGACAATAGTGTTGATATAACACAGTTTAGAGATACCTAGAATTTAAATATTCAGGGCCGAAATTAGCTTTTTTTTCACAGGGGCAACAGGGATTTTGGCACCCCCACTAACCCTACCTTTCTCGCAAAGTAAATTTACAAAGATAATTTTACTAAGTTTTTAATAGCTGACTTATTTTAAACTGAAAAATATGTAATAGTGAACTCTGTGCTTTGTCAAATACTTATTCAATAAAACCTATGAGTACAGAATCAAAAGGAACAAGACAAAATTCAGTTTTATACAAGTTTTCGTCTTAGCAAATAGAATTGATGCTATTGTTACTGTTGGATCCGTGTATTTTTTTCATTTAAGACAGGATTCTATTACAGAAAGATTTTACTGTAGTTATAGTATTACATTACAATTGAACAGAAAGTCCTAGTGTTATAAGTCACAATGTCTTAAGAACTGAAAAACCAGAATTTTCTGTAAGAATATAACAATGAATTCTAATACTGTAAAACATCTTTGTATGTTATCTACATACAGTTTCATGGAGCTGTCATTTATACTGCACTTCCTATTTATAGACTAATATGTTTAGATACTTTCCTGAACCTAAATTCCAAATTATAATAGTGACTCGGAACAAAAAAAAATTAAGTTTTTAATAAGTATTTTATTATGTGAATTTTCTACCTTTTATTTTTTAGTGTCCCATGAATTCTCAGTTTTTCTTTTGAATTTTCTAACTTACAAAACATTTTTGCCCAAATTTCATATACTTTTTTTGTATCAAGCAACAAACCAAATGGTCATTTGTCGTCCCCCATGCCTTCCATTCTGGTGCCCGGGGCGCATGCCCCCTCTGTGCTGCCTTTAGTTTCAGCCCTGAATATTAATAATCAAAAAGTGCTGCAGAATGTTTACATTTAAAATAAATGTCAATATACTTAAAATCTTGGTACTTTTCGGTTAGCCAGGCACCACTAATTAGAGATCTGCACAGGCCGGGCTCGGGCCTATTTTCCTTCACTGCACTCAGGCTAGGCTTGGTCTCCACTCGTTTTGGGCCTAGTGATTACTCTTTATGGCCCGGGTTCGGGCCTTTCTTTTTTCCTGAAGGATCAGGCTGTGTCTTAAATTATTTTTTCCGTACAGAGCCGTGACTGGTTTCATCCTTCCTAGTCTTCACACCCCAAAATTTTCAGTGCTGGTTTTGACCCTATAAAAATCATTGTCTCGGCTTGGCCTGGTCCGTTCGAAGGTCAGTAAAATAAGACCTGGCACAAAAATCTTTGAAAAAAATGCAAATATTTTTAAATTGCCATTATTCTACAATTAAACATTAAAATTTATTATTTTTAAAGATAAGTAGATTTGTACACTTATTAAAATATGGCTAAATTAAAATATAGTGAAACGTGTGAAAAAGAACCTGCTTATGACGGAATCCTGTCTTAAACTGAAAAATGTGTTGATCCATGCAAAATGAATATACTAATACGTAAGAAAAGAATATATAATATATTTACACCTGCTAAGAAGGCAAATTGTCTATAACTCATTTTTTTTTTCCCTATGCAATTCTGTCTTAGAAGAAGATTTTAATGTATAGCATTTTTCTGATTTTTAACACTTCAATACATGGAATATGGATTAACAATATTAATGATAACTTAAACACATACATACAACAAATAGAGATTTATTAAAAAAAATAAATATCGCAGACTGCGGCACTTCTATAAAAATGAAGATTGTAAACATGAAAAAAAAAAAAAAAAAAAAGAGCTTAGATAGGAATTTTTGGTTAGATCTACTCCTACAAGGCAAATTTTTAACCAAATCATCGTAAAAATCAATGTTTTGTGGAAATTAACTTGGGCCGGCCTTTTAGCTTTTATACCGGGACAAACTTACTTTTAAATCGGGCCGGGTCAGGCCAATATTTTTTTTTGCTCGGGCCGAACTTTTGATTTTTGTATCAGGCCAGGCCTGGAAATTTCGGCCCGTGCAGACCTCTACCACTGATATATGTACATGTATATATATACCATATATCTGCAAATACATATTATATACATACATATTATATATATGTATTTATATATGTACATATGTCACTGGCACCCGGCTAACCGAAAAGTACCAAAAACTTTAACATAAAATTATGGTTTATTTCTTCTGAAAAAAAAATAGTTTGAATTAAATGTACTTTAAGATAAAATGAAGATTTTCTATACTTATATGACTGCTAAAAAGATATTTATTGCCTTTTGACAGGTATGCTAGTAGAACTTTTAATTTTTGTATCGGGCCGGGCTGAATTTTTTTTTGTATGGGTACCAATACAAAAATTAATTTGGGTGATCTATCAATGTTAACTGAATATTTTAGAAATTACCGAAAAAAGAAAATAAGTTTTCAAAAACAAGCCATGGAATATAAACATTTGGGCAATTCCAAGCCAATTTACCATTTCTAGAATTTTATATTTTAGATCAAATAGGTAATATATATTTTTTCTGATAGTATTATACCTATATTTTTTTATATTTGCAATGCATTTTATAAAATTTTGAATAGTCAAAATCAATAAAATTCATTATAATCGCTTCTGTTTACGTGTTTATTTGTTTGTCTGTTACATGTTAAATGTTGGTCTGTTACAGGTAAGATTACATATTTTTCATGACTATCTTATGGCAACAGTCAAATTTTGAGAAAGATATATGTTTCAGAACGCCCTCTGAATGAAAATACATTTTTATAATAATAAATTGTAAATTATTTTATAAGTAATATATCGATAAACATCAAGGTATCTGAAAAGCATGGTAATTCATGTTTGTCTGTTACATTAACATTTTTTTAACCATAATTATTTACATTAAATAATTTATTCATAATAACTATATTAATTTATCTTCTAATAAATATCATCATGCTAATTGCAGCCCTTTTTGAATTACATAATTATTATTTTTCAAATGAGATAAAGCCTTTTTTTCCGCTATGTCAATTAGTCTGTTACAATGGAATTGCCCATTTAAATAAATAAATAAGTAAAAATGTTCCAAAGCACAACAATTCATAAATATGCTTAAATGCAAAAATATGACAATTCAATAAAAGCTATAAAACTACATGCTCACATATTCTTTTATTTTTAAGAAAAAGAAATAATAATAATAAATCAATTAAACATACCACTACTTAGAGTCCATTGCAGACTTCTTTTCCAGCATTCAGCTCAATTTACAGCTGGATTTTTCAAAAATTACTTGCATAGTCTCTAAAATAAAGAAATAACTTTGAAATGAAGCATGTGTAAATAAATGTGTCAAATTAACATTTTAACCCGTCAGCACACACACTGGGATAAAATCTACCCCAGCTCAGAACTATTACTTAAAAATGTGCGTAAATCGTTCGGGATCATTCTGAGCTTTACAGTACCTTTCAAGCTGAAAGAGACCAAGATGTGGCCAAAAAGAATTTACCTCCGGTTGTGAGATTTCCCATTCTTTTGTTATAAAAATGTCACGTGGGAGGAAATTTACCCCACGCGTGTTATAACGTAACCCATAATGATAAGAAAATGTTAATGCAAATGTTTATGTAAAAAATATAGTGTGCAAATAATAATATAATTTTTCTTTTAAACGTTAACAACTCTTGCACATACAGTTTCTACATATCAGTTTTATATTTTTTTGTATTTTTATGGCTAAATTTGGATTGAAAAAACTTTGTATGTAATGATACGCAGAAAAAAATCTTAGTGCTAGATTTTTTTTTTTCTTTAAATATGAAAAAACCTCTTATTTTAAGTTAAATTGTTTTCTTTATTGATTTACATTTTATTTCAAAATATAAATTTTTGCTTATAATCAAACCGGGGGGAAATTGACACAAGAAAACCCATTGGGGTAAAATTTATCCTGCGCGTGTAGTAACGTAATGGAAAGGGGCGCATGTGCTGACGGGTTAAGAACCAAGTTTTCAATAGAAATGTTTCCAATTTTTATTTAATTATTAATTAGCACTAGGATTTAATTATGATTTGAAATTGAAATATCTGAAATTAAGGAAAGTAACAGAGTTCTCTTTATGAAAGTAATCTCAAATAGATTGAGTTTTATAGAACAGAATTTAGAAAAAAAAAAAAAAGATAAATTAATACATAATCTTTTTTAATAAAAAGCTACGTGTTGCTGATGACTGGTTTTTTAGCTTATCATTGCCAGAGATTAATTTCAGAAAATGAGAGATTTGAAGTTACTGAAAAAATTAATAGCTCGTAAAGTATTTGTCAGAAAATTGTTAATTCTCGACAAATACTAGATGCGCCATTTATTTTTAGTATATATATATATTAAATATAAAAAATCTGTTAGAATTTTAAATTAAAAAAAAACAGTTTTCAGCGATGTTCTGTAACCCGGGAAGCCCGAGTTCGATTCCCTAGCATTATTTAATAACAATGTACTTGTACGAATTCAAAAACCAGCTCAGGCTAAAAGTATCAATTTCAAATTAGTTGTGTATTATATAAAGCAGGATTACAAAAAAGTCAGCTTGAAATGTTTAAAAAGTGGCTTTTACTAATTTTAGTTTTAACTGTCATTAGCTTTTACATTTTAAAGCATTTTACTTATAAACTATAATTCTTTAGATAAAATTTTTTATAGCTTAACTCGGGGGTCGATACAGGGAAAATTTGGGGTTATTTAGGGTCCCTTCACAAAAATCTATTTAATAAAATGGGGCTCTTCACAAAAATCTATTTGATAAAATGGGCCCTTCACAAAAATCAATTTGATAAAACATACACTTCACAAAATTCTATAAATAATAATTCTATAAAAATTCCATAAAAACTTACTATTTATTATTTATTTTTTATTTTGTGTTGTTTTAAAATGTGTAATTTGAACAAACAAGTTCACCAGAGAGGAAAAATTCAGCAAAAGGATTAAAAAAAAGTTTTTGTTTATAAATGCTTGGTTCAAATTTGACTAACTGGATTTCAACTTTCGTTACAAAATGTTATTTTTCACAAAAATATAATAAATTACACAAAAATAACCTTTACTTTTCACAAAATGGGCCCCAAGAAAAAAAACCTGCATCGACCCCTTAACTAATATATATATTAGGCACACTCCTTCACAAAAATCAATTTGATAAAACATACACTTCACAAAATTCTATTCCATAAAAACTTACTATTTATTATTTATTTTTCATTTTGTGTTGTTTTAAAATGTGTAATTTGAACAAACAAGTTCACCAGAGAGGAAAAATTCAGCAAAAGGATTAAAAAAAAGTTTTTGTTTATAAATGCTTGGTTTAAATTTGACTAACTGGATTTCAACTTTCGTTACAAAATGTTATTTTTCACAAAAATATAATAAATTACACAAAAATAACCTTTACTTTTCACAAAATGGGCCCCAAGAAAAAAAAAATCTGCATCGACCCCTTAACTAATATATATATTAGGCATTTTATTGCACTAGAATTTAATAGCATTATTTATCAATATTGAAAACATCAGTATTAAAGTCAGACATGCATAAGAGAAACTCATAGTGAATGTAGGAAAAAAAATTAGTAAATTTTAATACCAATTTCTTTATTTAGCTTTAAGAGGCTACTTCACTTAGGCCAAAACACCCACTCACTAATGTTAATTCTATGGGGGAAATAATTTATGATATCTCGTTCGCATTTCAATATTTATAAATGATTTTTTTCGCATTGAATAGCTGAGGTCAATCTCTATGCACACTCCTTTATATTTTTTCGATTTTGATTACAAGTTTTTTTTATTAAGATACTTTCACTTTCAGAAATTTTTTTGAAAGCGAAAGAAAGGAGAGGGGGGGGGGTGATATTTTAACTGTTTTTCAAGTGTTTGAAGTTTTAAAAAAAAGAGAGAAGTTGGATATATAATATATCTGCGAGTCACTTTTTGACTCACTGTTGTAAAATCTCAGTGATGGTTCAAAAATTTTCTACGATTTCTGTGTAAAATACAAGCAAACTTTAACCCTGAAAATTATGAAAATAAAAAACAGTTAAAGGATAATAATGTTTTTAGTGTGATCATCAGAGCATCTTCTGTTTTAGCACTATCTCAAAGTAAAAATTGCTTATTTAAAAATATGTTTGTTCATTTTTCACAAAAGTTGCATTCCAAAATTATAACCCCATAAACAAGAACATTTCTGACATACAATGGTTATATAGTGCTTTGTTAAACTCTAAAACTGGTATTTGTTTACAGATATATGGCAGTTCCCACTGCCAATTTGTTACCAATTTCCTAAATAATAGTACCATGGGTGACCACACAATTGTTAAAGAAGACTTCCATTTGTTTCTGGAAATTGTGTTCAAAGAAATGTTGATGCTTGCTACAAACAAACAACTAAATTTCGTATTGTGCTATTCGCCCCATTCACTTTTATTCAAAAAGTAACGTGTTACACAAAACTAAGAAAATAATTAGCAGCTACAGTAATTTCACTATTTTTGATCACAAGCTATTTTATATTCAAATTGCAGAGTTTCCTGTAGGCAGTTTCAGGAAGGTGCTGCACCCTGGCTGCTCTTTGGTTTAAAAAACATCCCCCTTCTTGACCCTCATCAAAAAATTAGTGCTCTTCTTGCCCTTCAACCAAGAAAATTAAGCCTTTACAGTTTTGTAAAAAAAAAATTACTTGCATAGTAAAAATTGACACATTGTTGCAATTCGATAGGAGTGTTGTAACATTTAAATATCAAAAGTGCATTTAAAATTGAAAGAATGAATTTAAAAAATATAAAAAGTGCTCATATGGATCTAAAAAATACCCTTCAGAGTCAAAAATGTGCTCTTTTCCAACTACCAGCACTCTACGCTTTTCTAAAACTGTGAGAAAATCTGACATTGTCATCTAAGTTAAAACATATTAACTGTTACGTTTAGAAGTATGTTTTTCTTTTTAAGTGACAATAATTTTAAAGTGGTTAAAAATGTATTAATTTGTTAAGATTTAATAAATATTATTAAAATGTTTAGCAAATACATACATATATATTATATATATATTTGAATATATACATTTGCTTTAATTAATATATATCAATATGCATTAGAATCTATGTAAAGAAATAAGTATTTCTAAAGTAATGGGAATTAATTGTAAAAGGAAAAAGAGGGGGGGGGGACATTTTTTAATTGCTTTTAAAGTGTTTTAAGTTAAAAAGAATGAGGTAAAAACATATTTTTGGTTTTTTGAGTGTTTGAAGTTTAAAAAAAAAAAAAAAAAAGGAGTTCAAACTGGAGCTGTAAGTAAATCTTCATTTTCACACAGAAAATGTAATCTAAACTTGAAAATTCTCAGAAAGTACTCAAAGTGGTTGTATTTTCTTTAATAATTTATCAAACTGTTAAATACAAATCACTACTGTTGCGTTTACACTACCATCTCTATTAACATTTACCATTAAGCCTACATGAATAATTAGGTCTGATATACACTTCGCTTTTACACAAGAAAATATAAGTATATAAACGGAAGTTATAAAGAATAGAATTACAAATTAAAAAGATAATTCTTACCTTTATTGACATCAGATTACTATTTATTAATCAGATTCCGAAAAGCCGATCACGTTTCTTCATTCACCAAAAGCAAAAGAAACTTGTCTGGTAGGTAGGTTGGTTGATACGTTAGCGTAGCGTGCAGAGGAAGGAAGCCAAGGAAGAAAGTCAATTTGCGGATGTGCGTTCTATGACATTCGCCGGCTGTTTTGTGGACAATGTATTCAGACGGTCCGTTGTCAACTATCTTCCGGATATTCACTGGATAGTTTTATAGGATATGACAACTACAGGATTTTCAGGATCATTATAGATCGTCCGAAGGACGATTGTGGTTGACTGGGATGGTGTCAAAATTAGGTGTCGGTATTGAAATATTTGAAGTTTGATACAATTTATAAACGTGGACGATACTCTAAGCAAAATTTAACACTGGTAATTATTAGCATGGCAATTTTTGACCATTATTAGTGGATGTTATTTGAAATCAATTGATACCAGTCACAATTTTATACGATGGTTTGTTGCAAAGTTAATAGGGGGTGTGACGCGTTTATTTATTTTTTCTTTCTTGAATTGAACATTTTAATGTGAATACTGTTGCTGTGTTAATTTTTCCAAATAAATTTTTAATATATTTGTATTAATATTCTTATACATATATAATTTTAGTAGACGCTGTTTTCAATCTATAAATATCCAAATATTAGATTTAAAATAATTAGATTCAAATGTTATTTATTATATTTCAAATACAGTGGAGAGTCGAAATACGTCCATTAAAATTAACTTTTAAAATATACAATAAAACATTTTTTATTTTGCTTAAAAGACGTCAACATATCAATATAAACATTAAAGATGTTAAAATTTAAAATTTACATGTTTCGATTTGTTCATTAAATCGTCATCAGAATATACATAAACCACAAACACAATGTACATAAAAACCAGTGAGTCTGAACAGTCACTATGTGAAAGAAGGTACAACGCCCTCTATACTTTTAATTTTAACACCGCTCTTAGCTCCATCTACAGACCGCTTCCCACTATTATTCAACCACTCAACCCAAATCTTCGGAATATTAAATGACAACGTATCATTACATGTTTTCGAACTTCTTAAATAAATTTCAATAGATTCCCTCACAAAAAGTTGTAAATAAAAACTGGAATTTTAAATCTATTTAGCTTCATACTTAGGATGTTGATGCTCTCTCTATTATTTAATCTTGATGATGCAGTATTCACCCTCCCTTACTTAATATCTGCAATATGCTCCTTACATCTAACATTGAATTTCCTATGTGTCATACCAACATAATAATTCCTAACACCCCCCTCCCTAATAAATGGAATAACATAAACACCCAATGTTTATATTGATATGTTGACGTTTTTTAAGCAAAATAAAAAGGGATTTAGTGTACATTTTAAAAGATAGATTCATTATTCGTTAAAAAAAAATCTTTTTTAAAGATTTAAACATGAACGAACGTTAAGGTATAACAACAAGTGTTTTTAACTATATATAGAAAATTTCATTAAATGAACTATCTATATTATTCAATCCATAATGTGTAATCTATAATATGTAATCTATATTATTCAGTGCACAGGCTGGCCATAATTAAAGTGACAGTACTCAACGTGGTGTGTAGCGCGATCTAGTTGCGAGAATGGAGTCAACTTTTCTATTATGACAAGGGAAGAATTCCTCGAAAACAAATTAGTTCCAAATGACGCAGCTAGGTGGAAAAATTGCGCTGTGTAATAGAAAAGTAAGTTTAAAAAATGCAGGAACAATACTGAAATAAAATTAACTTTTATTTAGCACATTCAATTTTATTTCAAGTATTGATTCTGCATTTTAAAATCTATTTTTGTTGTTACACAAGCGCTATATATCCACCTAGCGGTGGCATTTGGAACTATTTCTTTAAAAACTTATTAATAATTAAATTATTGATCAACTTTATTTATCTGAATTAGCTGATCGTCGCATCCTCCGGTCTTTAATGACATAAACATACAAGATCGTGTCCGAGACTGTAGAATAATTAAAGAATATCTTTACCAGTTTCCAGATTTACAGATTACAGAAAGAGGAGAATCTTGAACGACGCAAAAAAACGTGTATTCTCAAATTGATGGGCCGCAATGAAGCAAAATAATCTTTCAAGAAAAACTTTCTGTAATTATATATATTTTTATCCTTATATAATATAAGCTTCCCCTAATGTCGTGGGGCAAATGCTAATGGATAGAGTGAACTAAGATTATTCTAATTTAAACATTCTTATGTTAAATATATATATATATATATATGAAAAAAGGACATATTTGTTTAAAAAATTAAACTAAATTTTAGTTGTAACATTTCATTATGTCTAGGAGATTATTTTTTTGAACATATGTCTGAAAAGCAGTACATTAATGACTGCTGATTTTAGCCAAAATATAAGAAAATTCGCCATTGTAAGTTAAGCAGTATCAGATTGTCAACATTCTGCCACTGAAACAGTCGGAAATTTTAAAATTCCGACTACACAGACAACAAAATACGTTTTAGGTATAGATAGATTTACGATTGGCACCCAAAAGTCAGATGTATTTTTTCAATAAGCTGTCCTTCCTAGCAACTTATGCATTAAAATGACTATAGCTTAAGTTTTGGTTCAGGACACATAAATAGATAAATACGAGGACTGAATCTAGTTAATCCCATATCTAGTTTTTTTTTTTTTTTTTTTTTTTTTTTTTTTTTACTGACAAGCCGAAATTTATATTTGAATAGCATAACTAATAAATTTTTAACATGAAGCAAATATTACGAGAAATACTCACTTCTTCGTTAAGAAAAAGTCTTAGTAAAATTTTTCGGGCATTGAATTTTTTGAAATGGCTCCTTCATGGACTAACATTATGCAGGCATAATAATCAAACTGAATATTATGCTTCAAGCCGCATATATTGTGTCTAATCTTTAATGTTAGCGAAAGTTGATGCCAGATTTCTAAAAGATGTCTTGATGCATTTTTTTTTTGGAAAGGAAGGCACTGTATTGCGTTTAGTGGGCAAAATGATGTCATACCTTAAACAATATAAAGTATACGCTTGACGAAATCGAAAAAAAAGTTTCCACTAAGGTCTTGGGTTTGAATTCCTGAAAAAGCTTAGTAATTTTCCCAAATACATTGTAGATAAAGTACTTGGATGTTTGACAGACAGATGCTTTTATATTATAACCGCACAATAAACAATCACATTATCCACCATTTTAAAACTATATTTCTGTCCTCATTTACAGTTATGTTTCCTTGCATCAATATTCGCACATCGAAAATTCATCTTACGGCATTTACCTCACTATCTGTTAAAATATTTTCGTGTGTCATTGTTTTGCGTATTATTATATGTACATGTCTTATTTTATTTTCAACCATTGTCGTGCTAACTATTTAATTTGCTTTCTTGATTCCTCTTAAAATTGCTTGTAATGTGCATATAAAGCAATGGGCAATGTATAATTAGAGATTTTAATAAATTGTTAAAATTTTCTGCACTTTAAAAATCACAGCATACATTAAACATGATATTTTAGATATTTTCTATTTTGTTTATCTACGGTGTTAATAAATATGATTTTACATCATTCCTGTTTATAGAAATTTTCTACAAATTTCTAACTTATTAATTATAACTTTGCACATATTCCCTATATTGCGAGAGGCAACAGGCATAACTACATATTTAAATCATTACTTCACATTAGGATACTAATTCTCGAAAGCGTATAAAACATTGTCACAGCATCCATTAATTCACTTATTTTAGATACATTGCCTTAATGCGTGTAAGACGCTAATGATATTATTAATATGAACACATTAACCATAATATCTTTAACAACTGTCTACTCTGAATACTTATTTATAATTTAGTGTTAGAATGTAGCTTAATCGTGTTGCATTTTCCAACGTGTTAACATTCTTGACTTCAATTTAGAAGAATGAGAAAGAATGTCACTTTAATGACTCGTAGAAGGACACATACAAAGACATTTAGTTCAATATTAAGTAAGAAATTAAAAGTGTTTTTATGAAGAATAATTTAATTAAAACATTTTACTTAGTATATACAAATATGTTTAAACATGTAACTACGGTATTATTATTTTTATAATGCAGAATATGCAGCAAAAGATAAAAAATAAATTTACACTTATATACCAGAGAATATTTATTCAAATCAACAAAAATACACAATTAGTTTTATTACAATTTATAGTTTTAAAGCTACATACGCATTGAGTTTACTAATGATAATATTTTCCTTATTAAAGTAATAAGAAAAACAATTTAGAACATGTTGATTCAATAAACGAAATATAATTTTTCCTATTATATTACTTCTAATTAATTCAGAGCGCTTTTTCCGTTGCATTTTTTTATTATTTTTTTGTGTCATTTTTCGTTAAAATAATTTCTAAAGCCGTATTAAGGCTTAATATATTTTATGTCATAAAATCATATAACGATATATCTATACTTTTTAAGATGCTCTGTTTTGAAGCCATTATTGTGCTCAAAGTTAGACTTTATTACCAAACTGCATAACTTTTTGCAAAGTTATACTGATTTTTTTTCTTCTTAATGTTACTATACATGTTTCTCTATGTAAAAGTAATTAATATAAAGGGATAAATGTCTTATTTACTGAAACTCATGTATAGATTTTTTTTTGTTATAAAAAAATAAAAACAAGGTATCCCAATACGCTTGACATCTATTTTGTAAAGAAATAAGAAATAAGTTTAATACCGATCGTTTAATGAAATTCCTGTATGAAATACAATTTCACTAATATTTCACTAATAACAAATATTTTACAACAATTGTTCAAAGTGTCGGCCACGGACATCATTACACAGAGTACATCTACGGAGCAACGACTGGCGGACACGCTATGTGTAATAATGTCCGCGGTCGACACTTTGAACAATTGTTGTAAAATATTAGTTTTCTCTGGACATCACGAGCTGCGTTGTACCTATTCTGTGCAATAAATAATTTACTGGAGTATTTATTTTTTTGTCTCAGTTTGTCCATTTCCAGACGCATTTTCTCACTTTTCATCCTTTAAGCCTTTCAGGGGCAAAGTACTTTTAGTACTAAAATGTTGAAATAAATGACTGGCACCGGAATTTACAAAAAAAATTGTTCGTAAATATGAAAAAGGCTATATTTCACATACAAAATAAATGGAAAAGATTGTAGCAAAATTTTTGGAATTAAAATTAAGTGGTTTCATAAATATACTACTGCTCCTGAAAGGGTTAAACGTCATTTGCGACCCCATGTTCCATTGCATTTTTTGTTTGTCTTCATGAGTACTATCATCCCTCTAAGTTTGTTGAAGCATTTCAGATACACCCTGTATATATATATATATATATATATATATATATATATATATATATATATATATATATAGATAGATAGATAGATAGATAGATAGATAGATAGATAGATATACCCAATGAAGTTATCACTTAGTTGAATTTCCATACATTAGCCTGAATGTTAAATTATAAAATAAATATATATTATTTCCAAAAATTCTCGGTACTTTTCTGATAGCCAGTGATGTATGTACGTATATAAATATATATGTATATACATATATATATTCATTCATGTATGTGTATATATATGTGTATGTATATATATGTATACGTGTAGATATATGTGTATATATATGTGTGTGTATATATACATGTATATCTATCACTGGCGCCCGGCTAATCAAAAAGGACCAAATTCTCGGCTATTTCAAACGACAGCATAATGCATGATATAAAATGTAGGCAATCAGTTTTATATTAACATAACCATATTTTGGGGATAAAGTATTTTTCGTAACTGATCGTTGATATAAATAATAGTTTTTAAGAAATTGTAGTAAATATATTCATCACAAAGTTAACAAAATTCTGGGATTTATGCGTTATATTTAACTTAATATCATCATTAGTAAATATCTCTTTTATTTAAGTTATTAAAATACCCACATTATGTCTGAGAGCTGAAATAAAAGAAATGTATAACTACATTTTCTATAATCGTACGGAGAAAACAATACCCGTTATTGATAGACAAATGTACAGTTATTCAAATATACTCACAAAAATCCGCGATACCTCCATAAAAGTGCTTATTTAAGCTAAGTTGGATGCCTTTAAATAAAATAAATTGTCCGTTTCATTTAGAATAATAATATTGAAAGACTCATTGCATAATAATTATAAAAAGTCCTTCCGGCCTGTACCGGGAGTAAAATGTAGATTCATATTCCATGTTTTTAGAAATTCAAATCATTTTACTCAAACACCCGAAGCTAAAATGCTTGGAACCCAATTTGGTTATAGAAGATTCAATCCCGGTTTTTATTAATACTGAATTTGAATGCGATTTTTATTATGAGAGTTGCAGCATAACAAAAATCAGATTGTTTAAAAATATAAGCCCACCTAGAATTTCACACAGCTATATCTCAGCCATTTTTTAAGATAAAACCAAAACAAAAATTCTCTGGAATACTTGCATCACATTCAAAAACTTCAAGGAAACTTTTTTTTTTCAATTTATAATTTTTTCTGCATCTTTTTGTGTTTTTAGAAGTTTAAAAATATTTAACTGACCGCCATTTTGAAACAAGGTGGAGGATGAATCTGGCCAGCGAACTCGCTCGAGACTTTGGCATGTCCTATACACATACTCAGTCACATTGATATCTGTTCATAAATAAGAGAGTTTCAGCATGACAATATATATATATATATATATATATATATATATATATATATATATATATATATATATATATATATATATATATATATATATATATATATATATATATATATATATATATATATATATATAAATCAACATTTAACGGATGGTGTTGTGGAGTCTGGTGGGTCATGGGTCATAATCGATTAAAATATACCAAAATATTCTGGAATTGCTTTCCTCCGAACAGCTGCAATAGGTAGCTTTTTACTTTTGGTAATGAAAGCTACCTAATACATTTTTTAAAAGTAATACACCAATTCCTTTAATAGAAATATTTTCTTGAAATTTGGAAATTTCATTGGATTTAAATAGGATGTTCTGATTCATTGATCAATGCTTACTTACGTTATTTTTTTTAACAAATTGGCTAATTAATTAGTTAATTATTTCGATTCATTCGAATATAATTTTTCAAAATTCTATTATTTTTTTTAATTAATAAACAAAAATTAAAACTAAAAATTGTATTACCTCTACAAAAAAAAAAAAAAAAAAAAAAAAAAAAAAATCTCTCATATTGCATTAAAAATTATTGCAAATGAAATAAAAAGGTGTAAAACAAAATTTAGGACAAATTTTAATACAGTTGTTTATGGATAGATGGAAGAAGACGTATAAAACCAAAGTACTTGGTTGGCAACAATCTCTTTTGAGGATCAGTAATTCATCGATTACAACAAAAAAGCTTCTTAATTCTGACTTACATCCTCTCTGAATAAAACACCTGCGAACATTTCGTGTATAAGGTTTGGGAAAGATGTTTTGAACCGTTTAAAGATGTCTCTCAAACTGTTATATTATATACTTATGTAACGATTATACTTTGTAAAAATATAATAGAAACAGTAACAACAACAACATAAATAATAATAATAATAATAATAATAATAGAAATAATAGAAATAATAATAATAATAGAAATAATAATAATAATAATAATAATAATAATAATAATAATAATAATAACAATAATAACAATAATAATAATAATAATAATAATAATAATAATAATAATAATAATAATAATAATAATAGAAATAATAATAATAATAATAATAATAATAATAATAATAATAATAATTAAAAACATTGTAGTGTTCATTAACTATATTTTTTGCTGTATCAATTGTGGTAAGATATTTTTCTATATATTTTTCATGGTGATTTCACTGTGTTAAAGCAGATTGGATTAAAATAAAAAAAAATATTTTTTTCTTAAACAGAAGAAAAATCCAACGTTGCCGGGATAACCTTAATGATTTGAATATTTCTTACAATTTCACTTGTACGATCTTGATACATAAAATTTTGATACCTAAACTACTTTTTTGTCAAAGGGGAGTATTTTCATAAACTTGTTTATTACTGATTGCCTATATCCCGACATTGAAAATTCTGCATTATGGCATAGGCAGATTTTTGTCTATTCTTTAATAGTCATCCTTATTTCGTCATAGGGAGATTAAAAGAAAATTTTCAGTTCAATGATCGATACGATTTCAAACATTTTGCCAAACACTATTTCTCATTTATACAGATATATATGTGCATAAGGAAAATATAGAATAACATGTTTTTTAAAAGCTAAAAAACTATATTTCCAATTTTTATCATTGTTAACTAAAATAAATCTAAATGAATATATTTTCTAAACAGTCCTATATACTAATAGTACAAACTTTAAAATATGCTGTTTTGTAATCTGAAATACAGTAATCTAAGAAAATCTAAAAATCTAAGAAAATCTAAAAAGAAAATAATTATTTGACAAATTATAATTGTTAAAATGCGTTTAAAAGTTGCTTTCTAAGATTTCTGTTAATTGACTAATTAAAAACCAAATTGTTTTAAGTTATAATTCTTTCGAAAAAATGCAACATCATTATTTTTGTAAGCATAATCTGCTATCGAACAAGGAACTCCATTTATTAAACGGCATATGGTTTTGTCACATGCACATAGAAGAGAATAAACAAAAGCTTCAGCAGAAGTTCACTTTCTTGTTACCGGATAGTATTTATGAAACCCAAAGATTATTCATCTTTGTATTCATTTTATTTAAAAAATTTTTATTGTATTTTTAATACATAAAAATGCATAAAATAGAAAGTTATAGGCTTGTTTTTAATAACAATAACAATTCAGATACCTACGATAATAAATCAGGTTTTTACCATAATTATGTAATAGAAATTCAGATATATATATATATACATTCGATAAAAGTAAATCTAACACCAAAATATTCATAATTTTCTGCATACTGCATGCTGTCTAAAAACGACATTTTCAAAACATAGCAAAAAATACTCAAATCTGAGTATGTCGCATAGTCAAATTGGCTCCGAATCAAAATTACTCAAGTTTGAAACATGTATATACTCATTTATGAAAACATAAACACACTCAAGAGTAAAATATCATGTTCTCATATTTGGGTATGTCTATTTTTTCAAAAATGAGTATGAACTGACTTCTATGTGCTTATTTTCGAGTATTTCCATGTTTCAAAAATGAGTTTGAATTGATTCTAATCATTTTTGATATATCCATGTTTCAAAAATAAGTATGAATTTACCTCTATCTGCTCAATTTTGAGTATGTCCATGTTTCAATATTCTTATAATTTCTGTTATTTCAGAACTGGAAGTATCGTGTCGTCATATTTGAAACAAAAAGTTTCATAACAAAATGAAAACATCGATTTACTCAGATTTGAAAGTGTCATTTTTCTCAGTGTGCTTTTTCTGAAATAGAATAATTTAAAAAAACATTTAAAATATCACAAAGTAAATAAATATTTAAAAATTAATAATTCTAAAATGACTCTGATGAGCATTATTTGTCGATTTTCTTTATTATTAAACAATAACGGAAAACAATGCATCAGACATTGATAATGAAACACTTTTCAACACTTACACACTATTATTAAAAGATTTCATTTTATCCTACAGTGTAAATGAAATCTAAATAAACAATTTAATAAAACAAACACACATAACGTAGTAAAAAGCCATTTACAACAGTTGCTTTACATATTCGGCAACTTGTGATTATAGTTTTAGCATACAGCCATGTATATAATCTAAAAAATTTATACACAGCATGTATTACATAAAAAATATATATTTAATATTAAAATTGTATACCACAGCTGACATCACACTTCCAGCAATTATTGATCATATTCAGATTTGAAACCAAATTTTTGTCAGTGTCTCAGTAAATGGACGACGAATTGTATGCACTGCATAAACTACAGAAAATATGTTGTAGTACACTTTGATCATCCACTACAGATTAATTATTTTTAAAGTATCGTGATACTATTAAAATTCACCTAAAATATTTAAGTTGTTAGATGATAATGCATTGAAAACTTTTGCGTATCCCTATAAAGGAACTATAAATGCTATTTCCACTAAACTCCAAAGAAAGCATGTTGTAGTATAGAAGAGTGATGAAAATTAATTTACGTATGTTTGAAGTAACATAATACCATTAAAATTTTTCGCAAAAGAATTTTCTTATATATTGTATCACACTGGATTTATTTTTTGCGTCCTTGAAAACAATTTATAAATGCTTCTAATTCTAGTTACAACCGAACACGTTTTGTAGTTCACCTCAGTGATACATATGGATTTATTTATGCTTCAATTTTGTAACAGCATTAAAATTATCCGCAATAGATTTTCCTTTTGACCATAATGTAACGGAATCATTTTGTGTGTCTCTGTAAACGAACTACAAATTCTACACACTGCTTTAACAATGGCAAATATTCTATAGTGAAACATAATAAAATGTATATATATATATATACATATATATATATATATATATATATATATATATATAAGAATCCAAATACACGAGAATTAGAGCTCACTAAGACGGCCAGACAGAAATCCGGAAAGACAATCAAATCATATTCACTTTTTAATTTTTTTGGAAAGTGTCAAAATAACGGTTAATGTTAACTTTTAATTCTTTTGAAAATGCCTCTACTACAATATGTAAAAATGCTTCCTGCTATTATAAAGAGACAAACATCTTATTTATTTTGTTATTTCTATTTGTTTTTAGTGATCTACACTGTTAAAAATTTGCAGCAAACTGTCCAGTCATTTGACCGTTTTTGTAGAAAACGGTCTCATAACCGTAATTAAACTATATTCTGACCATAAAATGAACAATAATACGGTCAGAATATAGTTAAATTACGGTTATGTAACCGTTTTCTACAAAAACGGTCAAATGACTGGACAGTTTGTTGCAAATTTTTAACAGTGTACTTCAGAACACTGAAATGAATTAACAATTTATACAGCGTAAGTTCATACATATTTATCTACAAACATTATATATATATTTTAATACATAAAATAAACATACTATAAAAGGAAAGTAATATTCTTCTTTTTATTAACAACGAAATTTCAGGTACATACAATTATATTTCATTTTGTTATTGTAATTTTCGAAACTTAACTAAAAGAAAAAAACATACTCATTTGAATTTGTCTTTCATTTAAAGATCAACGTTGGTAGTTGGATGTATGTTTCAAGCTTTATCTAAAATATGATAATATCCGAAATTCCAAAATATCTTGAAATTGTAGATATCCAAAGTATTATAATTTTAAAATGTTATTCAAATGCATCTTTTCATTGTTAATTCCAGTTATTAAGAAAAATAAATAAAATTAGTAGTGCTGAGCAATAATTTATTTGAAATTTCATATAGTTCATTTATAAAAAATTCTTTGTCAATGAACAAGGCACTTCACTTAATTTGGAGTATATGTTTTTGACAGATGCGCTTTAAAACAAAGATGAGAATAAACAAGTGCCGTAGACAGAAGTCACTCGTATTTATAAACAAATATTTCACTTTGTATTTTCTTTTTTTATCAGAAATAAATATGATTGCTTAAATGATGTTACTTGAAACTTGGCTTTTAGTCTTAAAAATTATATATATATATATATATATATATATATATATATATATATATATATATATATATATATATTAATTAACCTGCAGAAAATTAAAATGATAAAAAAATCAAAATATTGAATCGCAATATTGAATTATTGATTAAATTATTTTAATAGTCGTAAAAGTTCCTGCGGTGATTGACCGCTATTTTATGCCTTCAAATTGAATTTATAAAATTAAAGAAACTATTTACATTCTATGAATTTTATGATTTCAATGTGTATCAAAAATTTGCAATGCATATACATTAAATCAATTTATAAAAATATTTGTATAAAAGCAAATTTTTATTTTATAAAATTATGTAAAATTTAATGTAATAAACACATTAAAAATTTAATGGATAAGTAAAATATATAAATATTGAACATACAGTAAAAATGTGCTCTAAATTATTTTTTACCAGTATATTAATTATGACTGTTACTAAAATTTAAAAAAGTTTGTGAAGTAAGCCTCTATTTTTAAATAGTTATTAAAAAGATTTAAAATGAAAAATTTTTAGCATTACATATCTGTATGAAATATATTTTAACGAATATATGTTGCCATCTTCTATCAAATTTGTCCGATGAATTTACAAATCTTTGTGAATTACCTTAAAAGAAAGAGAAATCATGCGACAATTATACGTTATGAAGCACTTTCCTACACATGGCTGTAACGAATACTGTAACAGAACCTCATCGCCTAATATGGTGAAATATGATGTCAAGTAAAATATTTGAAAAACACATAACACATTTGAAAACGCAAGTTCAGCAGTTAACCATCTATAGTCAGACAAAAAAAATCCAATATTTTTTTCAGTCCAGTGTATAATTTTTAGATTTGTATATAAACTCAAAACTTAAATCCGCTAGGAAACGCTTAAAACATTTGAAAATTCCACTCGAACAATTTCCAGTAGTAACCGGAAATATACTCGATTTTTTCTGTTCAGCACTGTATATGATCCATAGAATTTGCATGCACCAAATAATATGCAAATAATTAGTTCAATTTAACCTGTTAACCGGGGCATAAAATTTTGCTCTACTAATATGCCTGATTACCAACGAGGCACACTTCCAACAGTAGAAAAGAACATATTTTTCCCCCTTATTCATAGCAGTAATTGTGCATGAATAGGGTGTGTAAGAAGGAAATATCTATTAAAATTTTACTGGTGGAAATAATGCGTTCAAAATATACAGTAGTAGTTCGAATATTTCGTCATACCCAGTTAACGTGTTAAAAACATATATCACAGATAAGAACGCGCACTTTCATCAATCATTGCTCATAGACAGTGCTCTTACCGAATTATTTTGTGTGTCCCTATAAAGGAACGATAAAAAATACACACACATCATTAGATAGTAAGCCTCTTGTTCTGTACCTCAATGACATATGTCAATTTCAATATGTTTGAAATACTGCAACATCATTCAGATTCATTGCAAACACTTTCTGCATAGATCATAATGTAATAGCCTTGAGTGTCTCTCTAAACAAACTATAAATACTACACTATTATTTTTACTACTGATTTTACTGTGGTGAACTTTATTTACGTATAGTATTCAAATGGAAATATCAGTATATTTTCTCGAGTTACAGCACGGACAGACCAACAGCCAAGCAGACAGTCAGATGTCTAGACAAACTGCACACTGAGAAAAATGATACTTTGAAATCTGAGTAAAAAGATGTTTTCATTTTGTTACGAAATTTTTTGTTTCATACATGCTTTCAATTCTGAAATACCAGAAATACTCAAAATATTGAAACATGGACGTACTCAAAACTGAGTATATAGATGTCAGTTCATACTCATTTTTGAAACATGGACATTCAATAACGATTAGAATCAGTTTAAACTCATTTTTGGAACATAAAAATACTCAAAAATGTGCACATAGACGTCCGTTCATACCCATTTTTAAACCATGGAAATACTCAAATATGAGCACATGACGTTTTATTCTTGAGTGTGTCTATGTTTTCAGAAATGAGTAGATACATGTTTCAAACTTGAGTAATTTTGATACGGAGTCATTTTGACTATGCGACATACTCAGATTTGAGTATTTTTTGCTCAGTTTTGAAAATGTCGTTTTTAAAGTGCATTCATAAACTTTTTCAACTATGTGTTAAAAATAACATAAACCTTTATTATGTAATTTCGAGTAATATAAATGCTTATTCTATGAATATGGAAAAATACTTAATTTCGTAAATATATATTTAATTACTTTATTGAAATCATGTTGAAAATGTAGAAAAATGCATTTTAATTGCATACACAAATATAACGTATTTTGGATAAAACTATGAACTAATTCATTAAAATTACAGTAGTTGGAAATTATATTACATTAATATATATTCACAACACTCTTTTTGCATCATGGAACTTGTTTGTCCTTGAATGTAATAAAAATATAAAACGTAGATTTTTTACAAACATATTCTCGAGAATTACTTAAAAAATAATTGGTTGTTTCTTTAATTGTAGACTTTTAATAGAAAACAATTGTCACTTTTACGTAAAAATTTTTTCGTAGGCCGTATAATTGCATTAGCGTGTGTAGGATGCAATAGTTGGATCATATCATCAGCATCATAAGTTCATTTAAGTGTGAAAAGTTTGATTTAATAAATTATACACTCCATATGAATTATTTTATCTGCGCAAAGAGTATTCAAATGAAATAAATTGTGAATAATTTTCGCAAATATTTCAGAATGTAAATTAAGTAAATATTTCATTTTCTTTGCTTAAATGATTCTTTTGTATACATTAAATATTTAATCACATCTCCCAGAAAACAACTTGTAATATTATCTTATCATATAAATTATCATATATTAATTTATTCTCCTTGCTTTTATTCAAATTTGTAAAATTCATCTTTCATTTATTCTGATTCTTAAATTTTGTTCTAGAAAAAAACAAAATTTGACAACATCCATTTTAACAGCATCTATACTTAACACATATTTAATATTTATAAGTTTCCCTAATATAGTTCAAAATTACATTTATTTATCAGTTGCATCATATGACCACGAAATAATTTTAATCTTAATCTACTTCCTATTTCATGCGACAACAGTAATACAGATTATCTATTGATTAGAGTTCCCACCTAATTTCAGAAAATATATTTTATTTCAATTCATTTATAACATAAACATTTTCGGGTAAAAATTTAACATTATCAATTAATGTTTGTCAAGTATTCTTTAGATAAAACATATTATGTTCAGCCATAAATCTTTTGAAAAATAATTTCATTTTCACAAATATTTATAACGAATACCTTCTGCCAAATAAATCGCAATAATTATTTATTTGATGATTTTACATTTCGGTTCTTACCCCCATAATACGAAAATAACTAACTTGTTTCTAGATTTTTTTTGGCTAAACATGTCCCAGTGCTAAATTTGCCAAGATGGTTGTTAATAAACATATTTCCGATTATCTACTACTCTTGTTCAAAGAAACTAGACAAGTATTGTAACCTTGGCGATCTATAATGTAATTTGTGAAAAGTTAAATATATGATTAATTCTCTCACTCGTTGTATGTTATCCATCTAGACAAGATGTAGTTTTTATCACTC
The DNA here is from genome assembly GCA_963931845.1 of Maratus michaelseni. NCBI lineage: Eukaryota > Metazoa > Arthropoda > Arachnida > Araneae > Salticidae > Maratus > Maratus michaelseni. The sequence continues at coordinate 305,442,629 of OZ007593.1, forward strand.
CTACTCGGTACATATGTATTGTTGTCTAGTTCCTGGCGCCCGTCCGGTGATGAATTAATTTGCCTATGTACCCTGATCAATATGCTTTTCCTAAATAAAGAATTTATGGCTTGCACAGCTGTCTTCTTACCTGGTTAATTGTTATCACGTTCTCCATATATTTTATATTTCTTCGCAATGTACTACTAACGGTCCCGGAAATCAACAGTATATAACCTTATATTATCCATATTACAAATATATATATATATATATATATATATATATATATATATATGTATTAACATCGTTTATTATCTCTTACGATAGGCGATCATATATAAAAGTTGTGCCATGAACACTAACATATCAATTTATCAATATTTATCAACTTCTAATATTGATAAAAGCTATTTCTTATATTTCGCTCAGAGATATATTCATACATAAATACATTTTCCATGTTCTTAAGTTAATATCTTCCGTCAAAATATCAAATACAGCTCTGAAATTTCTATGTCCAAGAAACATGCCCCCCAAGATATTGGTTATAGTAGAATTTTGTAAAACTGACATTGTGACACGCAATACACAAATGTAAATGACAACTTGATCATTGAAATTTATAAAAAAATGCTTTATAATATCACATGACGTGCCTTCAGTTATGTAGAAGTCTAAAGTAATAAAATAAAACTGGTGATGTTACATAACTTTATGTAATGTATATTTTTCATAGGAAGCATGTTGATAAAATTTCATATAAATAGTAAGTGCATGCTATGTTTTATGTTATTCTACAAGCATATTTATTTGTATAGAAATATACATTACAATTTTACTTGACTTTATACATATACAGTAAATCGAGACTTATTGAAATATATAAAAGTAAGAAATAATTTATTTATATGACGATCAATTAGACGGTAGAATTAAATCGCATTGTTTTTAACATCGTTTATTTTCTCTTACCATAAGAGATCATACATAAAATATGTGACACGAACATATTAACTTGTGTGATTGCATTCTGAAACCTGCAGTGACGATTATTTGTCAGGCTATAAATAATCTAAATTTATAGGTACTAACACAAAAAAGGAAATTTGTCAAGATTAACAACAATTCTTAAAACGTAATATCTTGTAATGCACATACACTTTGTATAAAAAATACCACGATTGTCATAGTTAAAATATGAAATTGCGTTATAAATTAACGCAGATTAGAAAACATTAGCATCGTGGAAAGAACAACATTTGATCCCCCCACCCGTCGGGCGCAATTTGAGTATACGCACACAAAAATAAATATTTTTTTTTAAATTAAAAAATAAAGAATATACTTAATAAGGATTAACAATAAATCTGAAACGTGTATATTCACATTATTTGCTCAAAAAGTCCTTTTACTTTCGTTATATATTTACAATAATCGTTTATAGGGAAAAATAACAAGATTCTATGTATGAAACATATTATACAGATTGCGAAAGTAACGCCACCGAGTTCCAACCTGCTCTCCGTTCAGTGCCATATCACTGATGAGATCCATTGGTATTAAAAGTAAAATACGATACTTGAAATATACGTATACTTGAATTAAACGTATACTTGAATTATACGTTTAACCGATATACGCTTATACGTATATGAATACGTTTAAACGTATAGGTTAAGATATACGTATTTCTTAAATACGTATTATACGTATATACGTATATCGGTTAAACGTATAACTGAAATACGTATCGCATCGGGAGCACTAATATTAACTGTCAGTACTTATTAACTTGTATTATTGATAAAAGCTGTTTCTTAAATTTCCACTCAAAAATACATTCATACTGGGGAGTGTTGCAAAAGAGATTTAAAATGGCAGCTGGGCTATTTGAGGGGATTAGAATGACGTAATTAGGTATCAAATTTCTGTAAAATGGCGCTAAACCAATAAAACCTTTAAGTTGGCGTTTAATTTTTGGGACAGGAAATGAAGTCATTCGCAAAATGTTACTTTGAATAGGACTAATTGTATGATTTTCTATATGAAATTCTAAATAGTTAGTAGAGGTCTGATGAAAATTACATTTATTGGGAGCAAGAGTCAAGTTATGCTTTGAAAAGACCTGTAAAATTTTCTCGAGTTTTTGAAGAGTTTCGTCGAATGTGTTTGCATCAAAAATAAAATCATCTTGATAAGCGAAGATATCTTTGCTATTTATTCATTAATAGTCATGTCCATTAATACTTGAAACACTGAGGCTGAATTTTTTAATCCAAATACCAAGCTTTTTTATTTAAAGCAGCCAAATCGAGATGTAAATGTTAGTTTATCTTGTAAATCTTGGGGTACGTCAATTTGGGGATACGCCTGTTGTAGATCTAAACTAGTGAAATATTTATAAGATGACAACCTGGCAATGATATTTTGCATTTTGGGAAGGGGGTAGGTAGATCCCTGAATAAATGAGTAAAGCATTTTGAAGTCTAATGCCAAACGAAATTTCTGCTTGCCTGACCCATCAGGCTTTTTTTTTTATACATACAATTGGGCAAGCCCATTCAGAGGAATTCCTCTCTATTATTCCTGATTCCACAAGTTGTTCAATTTGCTCTTTTGCTTCGGCCTGAAGCGCTTGTGGAATACTAAAAGAAATTTTATTGGAAAATCATTGATAAATTTTATACGAGGTATATCCACAAAATAAGTTCCGTTTGGTTATATAAAAAAAAACGTGTACAGATACAAAAAAAATATATTTATTGTACAAAAATCTACAACTGTAAAACTACTTTTCTACATAGCTACCGAAATTTTGTAGGCACTTGTCGTAGCGTGCTACAAGGTTTTGTATGCCTTCTTCATAGAAGGTTGTCGCTTGTGTTTTCAACCATGTGGTTACATGTTCCTTCAGCTCGTCATCAGCAAGGGCACTAATTGTAAACTTACGGTTTTGCTTAACCTTCTCTTAAATTGAGTGAACCAGTTCATCAGTAACCAAAGACGGACGTCCACTTCGTTCTTCATCGTGCACTTGATCACGTCCTTCATTAAATCGTCTGACCCATCTTTAAACCATTGAATCATTCATAGCATTTTGTCCGCAAACCTCGCAGATTTGCCGATAAATTTCACTTGGTTTAACTTCCTTTGCATAAAGAAGCACTACAAATAACACGTCGGCATCAGCGATCTGAAAATGGCGTACATTTCTTCTCCTTCAGTCATAGTAACTGCCGCGCGTGCTCAGAACTGTGATCGCAGCGCTGCTGCGGTTAGAAATAGAAAAGGAACTTACTTTGTGGATATACCTCGTATTTGGCACAATGCGGTCAGTGTGACCAAGTTTTTTTTACTGATTTTGAAAATGTAGGGTAATGTTTTAATAAAAGTTCGGAAATTTCTTTCTTTTCATTATCTCTTAAATGGTCTAGTTTAAAATCATTAATAGAAAGTTCATTTCTCTCTCCGTAAGCACTTCATCAGATGCAGTAATAAAATTACACTGATTATAAATATCATTACTCTTAGAAATATTTTATTCTTTTTCCATTTCATTTTGATCAATAATTTCATCAGGAACACTCAGATGAACCAATCCCATACTCTTATTCAGATGAATAACATGATCAGACAGATTTTCAACATAAACATGCATATTTTTAAGATACGAAATATTTTGAGTATGAAAATCAAGTTTTAAGAGAGAATCATTGCATAACACATTAACAGACGAAATGTCACTACAAAATAAAATCTCATTGTGCTTTGGTGAGATGGGAATTTTAATCTTTACAAATTTTTGTTCGTAAGGATCTAAGTTTACTTTAGGTGCAAGATATGCACAGATGTGATCATGTGATTAATCTACTTTAACATTACTCACAATATCATTCCAATTAATTTCATTATTAATTATATCACTTGCAGAAATTTGATCAACACAAACTGCACTTATTGGATTTTTCATACAGTTATTTTGTAAATGTATCACAACACCATTTATTGCGGCTGTATTATCACTGGAATTAATGACTATATTATTTTGCATGATAAAATCATATCCCAAAATCCCGACAAATTCTGAAGAATTTGCAATATCAACTATATAAAAAGTATGCCGAAAGAATACTTTACCAATTTTGATAGATACAGAGATACAGGAAGAAAATTTGGCGGCAGAATTAACAGTTGAAATAGTTACTGACGAAGTCGAATGTTTATAAGAAATATATTTTTTTATTTCATTAAAAAAAATTACACGATAAAAGTGAAATGGAACTTACGGTTTCCAGTAATAAAAATGGCTCAAATTTATCAAATTTACTGGAAACAATAGGTAAAAAAGAGCACTTATCATATACATTGTAAATGACTGCTTTTCATCAGTCTGAGTTGAGTGACAGCTACAAATCTGAATTTCATTAGAAGTTTGTGAATAAGTTGATTTTACTAGTCTGTCATTGTACAAAATAAGCATAATTGCTAATGATTGATGTGAATTTTGAGACGACAGCTAATCAGCTGTACTGTGTCTCAATGGTGGTTTGATGATTCAGAATGGTTAGAATCATAATTATCTTAAGTCATATTTATGTATGACGTAGAATAATTTTGATTATATGTCTACTTTCTTTTACACAAATTCTTATATTTAAAACACTGAAGAACAACATGACATATTTTAGAAGAAATCTGACAGATTGAAGTTAGATAAAAAATAAAGGGAAAATTTAAATTGAGCCGCCTAGTCTACCAAAACAGCAGTGCTATTACTTAAATTAACGTTTTTATTTAAATAAAATCAGACAACCGAAATAAAAATGAATATCAAAGGAGAAGTATAAAATTTAATTGATTTTAACACTTCAGCAAACTGTAAGAGAAAAAAAAAAGAAAAATAGAAAAGAAATGATATTTTAAAGTAGTATATTAATTATGTCGTATTATTAGGTTTTATTTATTAGAAATTTAGAAATTAGCACTCAATAAAGAAATTAAAAATAAAATGTGTTTTTTAAAATAGAGTTTAAATGGGGAAATATTAAATTTGAAGCATTTTAAAATGAAAAAAGAAATAAAATACGTGATTGCATTACAAGTGGAGTAAGTCAAAAATTTCGAAAATCGAGATAACCATATTTTCACTGAATGTATATTAATTTCAATTAAGTGTGACAGTGAAGTAAGTCATAGCTCAGTTTTGCAGTCACTAGACCGCAGAACTAGTTGCACCACTCAATGCAACGGCGCGCGACAACTTTCGCAAAATCCTTCATTTCTTAAATCACTAAATTGTGACTTACTCCACTGTCATTCTAACCCTCTCATTTCTGTCAATGAACTTCCACTTCAGATGATATATACCCATTAGAGCACGACATTTTGCTTATTTTTTTTCTATTATCTATAATTATTACGAGTAAAAAATGATTATAAATTAAATGAAGTATCCCTTACAATTTTTGAGTATACAGGGTGTCCCAAAATCACTGTTCTACGCTTTTTTTTCGCTTAAATATTGTACGTAGACATATATTATAAATTACAAGGTTACGAAACAAGGTACATAATTTTATGAAATCGATTAAAATTTTCAGATGATTAAATTTGAAGAAATACAAAATTTAGACTTTTATACAGAAACCCGTACAAAAAATTTCCCAATGAGTAATATGTGCCCATACACTAATAAGGTCATGTACAAAACTTCAGAATTTTATCATAAAAAGTCACTGAGATATATTTAAACAAGTTTGGTGAGGGGTTAATCGTAAATTAAACTGTAAATCTTTACATCTAGAGTGCATATGACGCAACGCAAAAATGCATCATCAGCAAATAAAATATGGCTTTAGTCTTGTGGAAGATAAAGTGGAATCTTTGTATGAATATGTTTGAAAGAACAGATTTGACTATCTTTGAATGAATAGATAAAGTGTATTATCTTTGAATGAATAGGTTTGACTATATTTGAATGAATAGGTTTCAATGAATAGATTTGACTATCTTTGAATGAATAGGTTTGAATGAATAGATTTCACTATCTTTGAATGAATAGGTTTGAATGAATAGATTTCACTATCTTTCAATGAATAGATTTAACTATCTCTGAATGAATAGATAAAATGGAATCTTTAGTTTTATTTACAAATTTGCAAAATTTTGTTTCCTGAAAAATATCTTAAAATTTTACATGAGGAATTACAGAATAAAACTTGGAAATGACACAGCCATCGAAAATTAAAACATCTTAGAAATTTAAACATAATGTAAACATTTTAAACAAACTTTTTAATATCTGCATTGTTATTTCTACACAATTTAGATACTATTTTACTAATAAATAGAATACTTATTATTTATTTATGCAATCATTCTTTTCTTTCATAATACTTGTACGACTCCTGAAACGCCTTCATTCGAGATGATTTTTTACGTTTGTGATCTCATATCCAGGCATCGAAAACTGGTTTAAATCATCATTTATGTAATTTGATATCTCTGTGCCTTTTTATGATAAAATGATGAAATTTTGTACATAACTTTATTAGTGTATGGGGAATTTTTCACTCATTGGAAAATTTTTTGTACGGGGCCGTATTTAAATTTTTTTATTTCTTCAAATTTAATCCCATGAAAATGTTTATCGATCTCACAAAATTATGTACCATTTTTCATGTAACTTTGTAATTTGTAATATATGTCTATGATCAATGTTTATGGAATAAAAGCCGATGTCAATGTTTTTGGGACACCCTGTATATTTATGAGAAAGGAAGTGCATAATCCAAATCATTGTATAGAGGCATCCTTAGTCATGTATCAAATATATTAATAAAAGCTCATTTTCTCCGACAATCGTTCTACAGAAATGTAAATTGGTGATTGTACTTTGAAACTTTTATTTGTTTCTTAAAATCGTTTACATTAACGATCGATTATGTAATAACTAATGCATCCATATATCACAAAGAATGTAAATTCGGCTAACATCTCGAACCATTAGTCCGACTCTTAAGTATAAAAGAAGCAATTATTGCTAAATTTTTAAATGTTAAGATGAATACAATGAAAGTTTCAATGATATCTAATGATTTAATATTAAATATAAAATATTTAAGAAATTCTTTTAATCATAAGTTTAAAGTAACATGAATTTAAAATACTTTAATTGTATATTAAAATTATCTATACAATTAAAATGCAGTTCCATACACTAAATCTTAAAAGCACTGTCTCTACTAAATAAATTTTCTCCTCTATTTCTAAGAACTTCATAATAATGAAGCTAGTCAGTATGATAAATGACGAAGTATATGTATCATAATAGGTTCAAAGCAAAATGTTGGAAAGCTGCATTTTGTTGATAACTGTTTTCGTATTGCAAGTCGGAAAAACGTGGCATAATTATGTATGGTTCAAGTATGTCACTGTCTCGTTAAGGTATCAGTTTCAAAACAGCTTGTCATAAAAGCTTCCATAGCAATAGAAAATAAATGAATAACCCAGTAGGATTTTTGTTTATTTTAAACGGGAAACGTAAGAATGTACTGGTACTCGGTAAATACTTGTGAAAATGCTCAAAAATCAAATAAAATTTATATATACATATTTGCATTTAAATATTTATTTCTACAATTACCTCCTTAAAATATTGAATAATATTTTATTAAAAAAAAAACGTGATACTCTTTTATTGCAAAAATGTTAATAAAATACCATTTCTCATATTTATTTAAGAAATAAGCTTTTATTTGTGCTTTCTATAATTTAAATTTAAGAATATATACATTTGTCAATTAAATAAATGGAGCGATCTCGCAATGAAATTTGCAGCTAACATGAATAAATATATTTGTTTGCATTTTCTCATAAATATTTATTTAAAAAATATATTTAACGTTCACATATATGATTTTGATAACTTAAAAATACTGAAGGATCTAACCCGGGGTTACTGTTTCATTAAACATACTGCTCAGTGTATATAAAAAACTTAAATACCATTTTTTAAATGGAGAGCTCTAATAGATTTTTTACATTTAATGTATTTTTTAGATAGCTGACTAACAACACCAAAAGGCCTTTTTATATGAAAAATTTCAATTATGTATTCAAACACCATTTTGAAATTTGTTAAATACGATGCTATCATATTAGCCGCATGCGAGAGTTTAATAGCTTAATAAATCGCTAAAGAAATTGCTTCTAGCAACCTTTATGATTCTAATCCTTTAAGTGTTTAAGCACTTAGTTCGAAGAAATATTTGTTAAAATTATTTTTTATTTATATTATATTACTTATATTATATTATTTATTTATAGATAAAGTGTTAATTTTGTTATGGAATATTAGCAGGAAATAAACGCTGAAATAGTTATATTGTTTTAAGTACATGTGATGCAGTCACATATTTTTTTTTTCTTTTTTCTTTTTAAAATGTTTCAAATTTAATATTTCTCCATTTAAACTGTATTTAAAAAAAAATACTTTATTGAGTGCGTCTTTCTAAATTTCTAATAAATAAAACCTAATAATAAGACATAATTAATATACTACTTCTAAATAATATAATTTATTTTCTATTTTTCTTTTATTTCTGTTACAGTTTGCTAAAGCGTTAAAAACAATTAAATTTTATACTTCTCCTTTGATATTCATTTTTATTTCGGTTGTCTGTTTTTATTTAAATAAAAACGTTAATTTAAGTAATAACACAGTTGTGCTGGCAGACTAGGCGGCTCCAAGAGGGTTGTCGTATTGGCATGTTCGTTTCGCCAAAGGCGATGTTTTTTTACTTTCTGGGCACTCAATTAAAATTTTCCTTTTATTTTTTTTATCTAATCTTTCACCCGTACGTTTCGTTGAGAATCTATTTTTTTTTTCAATGTTTGTGTGGCGATATTGTTTAAATAAAAAATCTGTCAGTTATGTAAGTGTGGTGGTAGCAAGAGGCCATGTGCTCTTGTTAATCTGGATTGAAAGAAGAATAATGATGTCTGTTTTTAATATATTTTGGGTGCTAATGCTTTGCCTCTTGACTCATCAGCGTCTTTGTTACTTCGACATTGACTTGCAAATAAAGAATCAGTCATGCGCGAATCGAAATTATTTAATCTTTTGAAAGTCAAATTTTCTTCCAGTAAAAAAATGTTTTTGAACCTGAGATTTTATTCTTCACTATACGGAAATGGCTCATTGTGATGGTCGAGCGCCATCACAGTGCAAACGGATTAATCTTCCGTAATTAAGCTGCACGCGATTGATAATTTTTTTTTTTTTTTAGAAAATTATTCTGAAAATCTTTCATAAAACTATAAAATCAGAAAATTGAAATAAAGTTTTCAAACGAGATACAGTACACGAGGTATTCACATGCAACTAGTCGGATGTGCCAATCCCAAAACTTTCTTCTATCTCATACAGGTTTCGCATACACTAAAAATAATCAGCAGTAATTTATATCAAGGTCTAACTGAATATAAAATTTCATTAAATTCCGTGCATTAGTTCTTGTGATATGACTATTGCTAAAAACGTGTACATCCTGTAAAATGCAGCATAGCAGCGCCAAATGTTGGGATGTTCAGACCAAAACCTAATCAGCAACAACTTATGTCAATGTCTAACTGAATCTGAAGTTTGATGAAAATCCGTGCATAAGTTCTTGAGATATAGTTATCGTGATAATAATGTCAAAAGTACCATAGCAGCGCTACCTGTTAGGTTATTTACACCAAAACGTAAACAGCTCCTATTTATGTCAAGGTCTAACAGAATCTGAAGTTTGGTGGAATTCCGTGCTTTCGTTCTTGAGATATAGCTATCGTAAAAATCATGAAAAAAGTGGTATAGCAGCGCCACCTGTTGGGATATCTACATCAAAACGTAATCAGCGTCTATTTATATCATGGTCTAACTGAATCTGAAGTTTGATGAAAATCAGTGCATAGTCCTTGAGCTAGACCTATTGCGGAAATCGCGAAAAATGCACCACAGCAGCGCCCCCTGTCGGACGATTTTCACCCAAAACTAATCAGCACCAATTTATATCAGGGAATAACTGAATGTAAAGTTTTATTAAATTTCGTGCATTAGTTCTTGAGACAGAGCGTCCACAAAATTTTTGTCACATACAGACAGACAGACAGACAGAGTCACAGAGTCACAGACAGACATTTTCTAAAAACAGTCAAATCGTGTTCAGGACCTTCTAAAACATATAAATCTCTCGAAAACCGGAAGTCGAAAATTTTCATGAATCCAATACTTTCTTCTTGTAAAGATAGAAGAAAGTAAAAATGAATACTATGTGATGTTTAGAAATAATCAAATTTGTGATATACGAGAAATAGATCGCTTATTTTATTGCCACCGTCTATAAAAAGTTAGCAATACTCCCGCATAACATTTTGCTTTCTGATATATACACTGCTCAAAACAATTAAAGGATATTGCAGTTTTAGGTGGATTTTGTATCTGGGAAACTTTTTAGCTGATTGATACATGGTCGACAGACATAGTAGGTTATATGAGAATAAATTACACATGTTTGGCAGAAAAAAATGCATTTTATTGCGCATTTGTGTACAAAAGGAAAAAAACACAATTTGTGCATATCAGAAAAAAAGAATAAGAAAAGGTGTTTTCTTCAAAGAAAAATCATTTTCAGTAGGGGGTATGGTTTCCACGGGCGGCCAGCAACGTTGAACACCTTTGAGGCATGGACTCAATGAGGCTATTAATGACGAGTTGGGGTATTCTGCCCCACTCTTCCAGAAGAGCTTTTTCCAGTTCTTGGAGAGTTTGTGGGGGTTGTTGGCGGCCAGAAACTCGTCTTCCTAGAGCGTCCCAAACGTGCTGGATTGGATTCATGTCTGGAGAACACGCTGGCCACTCCATTCGAACGATTCCTTCCTCGAAAAGGAAATCCTCCACCAGGTTTGCACGATGTGGCCTGCAGTTATCGTCCATTAAAATGAAGTTATCTCCGATTGCTGCAGCGTAAGGGACTACAATAGGTCTGAGGATATCATCCCTATATCGGCGACCAGTCAGAGCTCCATCTCGAATGATGTAGAGGTCAGTGCGCCCGTCAATGGAGATGCCACCATACACCAACACTCCTCCACCGCCAAATCTGACACTTTCGTGCACGAACGCAGGATTATTCCTACTGCCACGGTCCCTCCAGATGAAAATACGCCTATTATCCGGATGCACAGAAAAACGGGACTCGTCAGAAAACAGAATATTGCTCCATTCATTTCTCCTCCAGTTGACATGCTCGGTTGCCCAGTCCCTGCGGTCGCGACGATGCCTTGATGTTAATCTAACACATACCATAGGTCGGCGAGCATACAGACCTACAGCATGGAGCCGGTTTCGGACAGTCTGAGTTGAAATCGTGGTGCCTGTAGCCGAGCGAAGGTGTTGTTGGAGAAGAGTAGCGTTCATGTTTCGGTGTCTCCGAGCTGTTAACGCTAAATATCGATCTTCATTGGGCGTTGTTGCCCGTCTACGACCTTGCCCTTGTCTTCGGCCTGCACATCCACTCTCCAAAAAACGGTTCCAAATCCTGGGAATGACACTTTGTGACACTCCAATGGCTTGCGCTACTTCGGCTTGAGTTTGGCCCCCTTCTAACCTACCAACAATTCTCCAAGCTTCTGAATCTGTCAAATGACTTCGCTGAGACATCGTACTCATCGAAACAAAGCAATCACTGAATGCCGATCATCCTTGTCTTCATTCTCTTTTATCCAGTTGAAAGTCAAATTTCATTCGCTGCCACTGAAGCTTTTTTGACGTCGAACTCAAAATTTGCATACTCCACAGTTTGAAAACCAGAAAAATTTGCATTTGTGATTCTCTTCTTCTATTTTCGGCAAAAAAAATTTCGTTTATACCTTTATTTTATATAAAACTTCAAATATCCTTTAATTGTTTTGAGCAGTGTATTATAGAAAACTTTATTCTTTTTTCATTTTTTTAAAGCCTAGAAAACATTCTACATTCAAATTTTTGCTCTTTTACTTTGCTGTTGTTTTTCATAAACGATTAAGTAAATCTGCTATTTCATGTAGAAATAAAAATAGAACAGTTTAAAAAAAAAATAAATTGCTTTAAATTTTATCGCTGCAAATATCCCTTCTTTGAGAAAACTTAAATTACCTGCAATTTTCATATGTAAATTATTAATAAATATTGAAATTTAGAGTTTGAAAAATTTTACACAAATATGTATAAGATGATTCATTTAAATATTATTTCCTTCATATTCTTTATGAGTCCTTTTTATATTCTTCTATCTTTACAAGAAGAAAGTATTGGATTCATGAAAATTTTCGACTTCCGGTTTTCGACGGAATTATACGTTTTAGAAGGTCCTGAATACGATTTGACTATTTTTAGAAAATGTCTGTCTCTGGCTGTGTCTGTGATTCTGTCTGTCTGTATGTCTGTCTGTATGTGACAAAAATTTTGTGGGCGCTCTATCTCAAGAACTAATGCTCGGAATTTAATAAAACTTTATAGTCAGTTAGACCCTGATATAAATTGGTTCTGATTAGTTTATGGTAAAAATCGACCGGCAGGTGTCGCTGCTATGAAGCATTTTTCGAGATTTCGTCATTAGCTGTATCTCAAGAACTAATGCTCGGAATTTAATAAAACTTTATATTCAGTTACTCTCTGATATAAATTGGAGCTGATTAGTTTTTGATAAATATCGCCCCGGCAGGTGGCGCTGCTATGAAGCATTTTGCAGGATTTACACGATTTTAGCGATAGTCATATCTCAAGAAATAATGCACGGAATTTAATAAAACTTGAGTTTCAGTTAGACATTGATATAAATTGGTTATGGTTCTTTTTAGTGTATGCGAAACCTGTGTCAGATAGCAGAAAATTTTGGGATTGACACATCCGACTAATTTAAAAATGCATTTAAATTTCCTGTAAATAAAGTAAATTTGAAAAACTGAGCTTTCATTTCCATGGTGCATTTTAAAAACTGATAATATTCTGAACACACTGGTCATAATATTGCACCATCTATATTTTGAAATATTATAAATTTAATTTATTGAAAAACAAATTCAAGGATATTTACAAAACACTGAAACATTTACCGAAATATTTGTAGATATTTGAAGTAATGGAATGTGTTATTTATCAGTGCAGAATGTTGTTGCTTGACTGTGGATTTATAAGGTAATTTGTGAATAAATCAGAAAATTTTATGCTGTCTGTTGGTACTTTATGCAGATACTAATACATTAGTGCTACTAATGTAAATGATTGAGCTTAAATATAAACTATTCAACTGACTTTAAAAATCCATTTTTTTCTCTTAATTCGGTCTGCGGTGTCTTATTGATGTCTATGTATTAAATAGCCAATAAAATATTTATTACATCACTGATTGTCAAAAAATTACATATTGAAATTATATATTGAAATATTTGGATAAAATTAATGCATTAAAAATAAATTCATACATATTTATAAAATATTTAAACATTTGATTGAAGATTATGTACAACACTTGAAATAGTAAATGATTTTTAAGAATGCTGCAGTATGTTATTACTTGATGTTTTTCTGATGGAAGTCATAGTTAAGGATAAGCCAGTAAATTGTATGCAGTTTATTTTTTTACATTCTGCTTTTATTTTATTAGTAGTGCTCTATATGTTATTTTTTTCTTTCTTTTGCTATTAATTAGTAGCGTTAATGAACCTTCTCTTCTGATATATTCGTTCACTATGCTGTAGGTTTAACTGCAATATTAGTTGTATTTAAATTAGTGTAATTCTACAAAAACAATGCAGTTTTAAAACATTAAGCAATGATTAATAGTCTCAAAGATTATATTCATGTACGTAATTAAGTTTTTTTATATCATGTTTGAAATATCATGTTTTTTTAGCATTTAAAAAAACTTAGAGAGAAAACAACTTTAAATGTTTGTCCTTTTGCTTGTCAGTCAGAGATTTAACATCACATTCAAATTTTTACGTTGAGGTTTCATCGAATAGTGTCCGCTAATTTAATATATATATATATTTCTTTAAAATAATATTTTAAGGATTAAACGTTCCGTACACATAGAGATAAATTGCATAATTAAAAAAATAAAAATAGAAAAAAATCTGCCAAGTGCGAATACGTTTAAAAGATTTAAGAGTAACAAATAATAAGCTGTGGTATGAATGTCGTAATTTTTTCATTTTCATTGAAATTACCTGCTACACAAAGGGTCCATGATTCATCAGTATAATCATATGTTTTCTATTTCTCAGTTATAACACTTATAATTTTTGCAAAAAAAGGTTATTATATATCGATTGTAGTTTCCTCCAATATAGAATTTCTTAGTGTATAAATTTTGCCATAAATCTCCAACATCTTTTAAAGGCTGATCTAATGAAATCTGACTTTAATGTTATTTTTTCCAGTGCATAGGATAATATATATATATATATATATATATATATATGTGTGTGTGTGTAACTTATTCAAATACAAATGCTTAAACAAATGCTTTTCATAACTTTTATTTTTGGAATTGTTAAACGTACATCTTAAAATACTGCTGCTTGCAAAGAGGGATGTCAAACTCACAAATTACTGAATAAAATTTAGTAAAATCTTCTGCTGAAGTAAAATTCTCGTGAAATTTATACATGCATTAAAAAAATAAAAATATTTCAAGAAAGTTTAATCACTAAAATTTACTTTGTAATTATTTTTTTCAGGAAATATTATGATATTTCATTTTACACAGTTTCGAATATCCACTTAGTCTAATTAAAAGCGCATCTTTTAAATTTCGAGATTAACGAAATGAATTTTTCTAGAATGCAAAGGAATGTTTTTTCATCTCATTAATTTGTTTGAGTGCACAGAGCTGCAGACATGAAAACTAATAAAATTCAGGGAAATGTAGTTTAATATACTTTTTTTCTAAAGTAATGTACGATTAAAAATAAATAATGTTTCTAATGATTAATAAGATAAATTAAGATGAAATATTAAACCAAAATTGAAAAATTTATATATAAGTACATGTCTCATTATTATTTAATTTAAATAATATTTAATAATTTTTTTAAGAGACACGCAAAATAAGCATAATTTTACCTATATGGCCGGAAGTGATGTATGAATCAGAAACTATTTGCTTCTACAACTATAATTTTTTCAATATTTGTGTCATCCAAGAACTTTGAACAAAATTCATAGGTACTAAAATCTAAAATAATGTTCTAGAAGACAAAGTATATTTGTACATATCACTTTGCAGATACATAGAACAAACTCTAGAAATAATATAATAATTGTTGTTATATAGGACATACATATATATGTATAAAAATATATTTTTTAAATCTTTAGAAAGTTTGATTTTTTATTTACTTTTATTTTATATTTGTTGCTTTAAACCATATCATACTTTTGATCTTGAAACACATGCTTTTTTTTCCACAAAATAACTTATTCTCTTTCGCAGGGCAGAATTATAAACTAGATACGGATTGTAACAGATATTTTTTAAAAATTATATTCTTTAATAATACACTTATGGTCGCCAGACATGGAGAAACCAAAACACAACAGCAACATATTTTATCATCAAATAGTCCTAGAGAGATTTGAGACGCTCCACTCGAGTATATATATATTGTCTATTACATTTGCCTGTATAGGGTGCAAAATGTTATTATCATCTACCTTTAATTTCTCAACTGTTGGATGTAGACATATAGTTCCAAATACAAAAGCGTTTTAAAATGAGATAAATATTCATGTTGTGGCGTTAATTAAAGTAAACAATCAATTTTATAAAAAATACGAAATCTAACTTTTTATACGGTTCCCCGGTCCATATAGTTATATTTAGTAAATGTTTGCACTTATCATAACAAATACAACACAAAAAGTTTGACTTCTGTACGACAAAAATTCCGAGTTTCCGTGTTATTTCAAGATAAATCATGTAAATGCTATAGTTATAGCTCGGATGAATGAAATTAGCACTGCAGTTTGCAGCCTTGTCCAACAAATAAGAGTGAAATATGCCATTCCAGGATATCGTTGGGGTAGCTCAGTAGGGATAGCGTTGGTTCGGCAAACCAACGTACCCAGGTTCGAGTAATGGTTAAGGCATACTTTATCTCTACTGGAAAAAATCTCAACTATGATACTCCAAACATCGGATATAATTTACCTAGTTGAATATACTTTCCTCTATTCATTATGATCTAATGAATAGAGGAAACTATTACATGGTATACAGGAGTTTCCGTGCTACTCCAATATTCATCATGTAAATGCTATATTTATAGCTCAGATAAATGGAATTAGCGCTGCAGTTCACAGCCTTGTCCAAAACATATGAGCGAAATATGCCAGTCCAGCATATCGTCGGGATAGCTCAATAGGGAGAGCGTTGGTACGGCAAACCAAAGTACCCAGTTTCGAGTCCTGGTCCCGCCATATTTTCGCTCTGTTGGAAAAAATCTTAACTATGGTACTCCAACCATTGGATATAATTTACATAGTTGAATATACTTTCCTCTATTCATTATGACCTAATTACATGGTTTACAGGAGTTTCCGTGCTATTTCAAGATTCATCATGTAAATGCTACAGTTATAGCTCGGATGAATGAAAATTAGAGCTATAGTTCGCTATTGAATACAACCCACAAATAAGAGTCCGTCCAACAAATAAGAGTGAATTATGGCAACCAGGATATCGTCGGGATAGCTCAGTAGGGAGAGTGTTGGTTCGGCAAACCAAAGTACCTAGGTTCGAGTCCTGGTCAAGGCATATTTTCGCTCTGTTGGAAAAAATCTCAACTATGATACTCCAACCATTGGATATAATTTCCATTAGCATTTTGCAAGGAATAATTGGAAAATTATTGCACCATTTATTATCAAGTACATAAATTTACATTATACTTAGTACTTTTAATGTTTTTAATTTATCTGTTTTTATATGAATTCACTATGTTAGAATGGAAATAGTACTAAATATTTTCATAAAAAGATTGAGTTTTATTTTATTATATTTATTATTATTTATTTTTTAATAACAGTATGTGAACATATTTGGCTTTAATCTAGAAAATATTCATAGTTTGCTTATTTAAAACAACATTAGTTCATTTCAACAATTATTCTGTTTAATATATATTTTATACTTTAATGTAAAAATTTAAAAAAAAATTATTTTTAATCAACCCAAAATTTTTATTTGTAAATTTATCTGATGCATTCATTGATTTTCCACTATACTCAATTTTATTTTTATATCTTTCAAAAAGAACGGAATGTTAAATAAATTAAATTTATAAATGAATTACATCAAGTACTTTTTCAATATTTTAATAAAGCGCGGCACTTAATATCATTGATTAATGATTCAAAACTTTTATTTACAAAAGAACCTTAATTTAGAAATGAAAACTCCATTACAACCGAGAACGAAATCTTAATGCATCAATACTAAGATAATTGAAAATCGGATATCTGGTGAGATAAAAAGCCATCCTTTCTATATCAGATTCTTAATTTAGAATTTTACTTAAAAGTTTCTTTTTAGTGGGAAAATCAGAAAAAAGTAAATTTAATTGAAATCTAAAATTCCATTAACTTGTGGTAAATTATTCTAGGTGTAGCCTTAAAAGTTTTAATCACATTTTTGACTGCTAAAAGGAAAATGCTCCCATTCCATGATAATGATTTATGTTTTTTCTATTTTAGTTACACTTGTTAAGAGTTTTTTAATCTTATAAGTTTATTATTTTATAAGGAGGTCTTATCTTGTGATTCAGTTGTGGTTATTTATAAACTAGAATAAATAATAGAGTGTTCTACGATTTACACATTTCATAATTGAATTTAAACAAAATCGTATTTCGTCATTAAAATTTTAAAATTAAATTTTTCAAGAGTAATATTATTTTCTCTTTTTATGTGGAATACCGAAATGCTTCTGGGGAGACATGATTTTGCCTCTCCAAACCATTCAGATCAATATGGGGAAATATGTCACCCTACAATATAGGCTGCCAAGTGGCGTTTTCCTGGTAGCCAAAATACCCATTAATGACTGCCATTCATCCGTAAATGAAACCAGAATTCATGTGCGATCAATTCCCGATGCTATTAATTGGTCTATTTGAGATAGTAGCAAAAGCAAGCCAACCGTGAAATAGTTTAATCGTACAGGCTGTCCTAAAAATAAAACAATGGTACAATACGCTTCTATTGTTATTATATAGGTGGAGTGGGAGAGAGCATCTTAGACATAGTCCAACATTAATTTTTTTACAGATACTTGTTGTTTTGCTGCACAGCTTTTTAGCTGGTATCTTCTTTGTCAGTTTTCTGGATTTTTTGCAATAACATGTTTTGTTTTTAAGTAACATGTTAGAAAATCGTCAGTAACCTGTTACAATTTTCTGCTAGAGAAGAAACAGACAGTCAGCAGATAAACATAAGTTGGACAGAAGAAAACAGAATACAGACAGCAGAAAGACAGACTGCATACTGTCAACGTGTAGTCGACAAAGTGTAGACAGGCAAGAAATAGCAGACAGATACATAGCAGATGGCCATGTAGGCAGCATACAGACGGACAGCATACAGACAACCCGCATAGTGTAGACAGACAGCAGGCCGACAGAGAGCAGATAGCAGACAGACAGAAAACAGACAGCATACAGCAGATAGCGGACAGACAGCCTACAGAGTGCAGACAGACATATCAGACAGACATACAGCAAGTTTCCGATGGTTAACCGACAGACATCAGACAGTCAGAAAGCAGACAGAAAATAGGGTGATAGACAAACAGAAGAGAGTCAAACATAATGTTAGGTCCCTGCGTTAGTTGTAGAGCAACGATGTTTGCAATGTAACAGAGAAACAAAGGACTATTTCCATTATTAACTGATGAAGGTTAGATAGTAGTAAATTCTACCATCGTCGTAGTTTCAGGACAGTCCAAAATGCAAGGAAAATTTATCTCCTAGACTATATTTTTGACAATTTTTTTTTACTGGTATAAAAGTATCGAAAAATGCCTCAATAATTTTATAAGTGTCTGGTTTTATTAGAGCTTAAAACTTTAAAAAACCGTATTTAAAAAAAAATAAAAAATTCTACAAAAATCGCACTTAAAAAAAATAAAATAAAAATATTCAACGATAATTTCAACATGCGATAAAGACATATATATCGTTAAATGACTCTGGAATAATAAATCGTCTTTAAATTGACTTAAAATATTCAAAAGAATTTATATAGAGTCCGCTTATGTGTGCTGTCCTATTTTTAGGACGATGAGAAAATATGATTTAATTTTTGCCCAAAATTACTCACAAATTAATAACTGAAATCAATTAACAAATGCATTTTTTCTTGTCTTATCAAAAGAAAACTCAGTTATTTTTCAATCAAATCTATGCGCGATATTCCACTTTTGAAATCAATGTATTTTTTAGAATTATATATTTCATATCAAAGATAATAAATTAAACGTTATTAACTGACTGTTATGTGATTCCTGCTTTCATTACGTTTGCGTGCAAAATTTAGCAGTGCAGTTTAAGATGTCCATTCTTGCTGAAAGGCGATATTATTTATTATACCATTTTATTTACGTATTATTTTATTTCTTATCTTTCTATATATTTTTTTCCATAAACACATAATTTTGTAATTTTTACAGAGTTACAACACCAATTATCTTATGGTTTTGTGTGTAACTGCTTACAATGAAATATCAGGTGTTTACGAATATCATTGGAATTCTTTTTTATAGTTAAAAACAAATCTATATACTTAGCTTAAAAAATATTTTTTTTTACTTTAGAACACTTGATTGAAGTAATATAAGTAAAACGAAACAACTACTTGGGTTGAATAGCAATAATTTAAAAATCGAATTATGTTTCTAACTACTATTTATAATATTCTTAGATTATTTTTAAAAATCGAAATACACGTAGCATTTTTAATGAAATTATATTTTTAAATAA
This sequence comes from Maratus michaelseni, assembly GCA_963931845.1. Classification (NCBI taxonomy): domain Eukaryota; kingdom Metazoa; phylum Arthropoda; class Arachnida; order Araneae; family Salticidae; genus Maratus; species Maratus michaelseni. The sequence continues at coordinate 305,462,675 of OZ007593.1, forward strand.
ATTGAATTCTTCTAGGAAAACTTTCATCATGGATGGAATTATAATTTGCTTATATAAACGTTTATTTGTGATGTAAATATATATTGTTATAAATTAGTTTTAAGGGTGCTTTAATAATTTAAAGAACTACAGAATGTATATGACTAAATATTAAAGTCCATTGGTGTTAAATTTTGAAATGCATAATTAACATATTAAGCAACTAGGTGCAATTGCTTCCATTTTCGGAACATTGTTTAAGATTTTGCTATAAAGTGAGTTTTTTATATATTGTTAAAAGGTTCATGTTATTTGCATTTTGAATATATGAGATGACTTCTGTAATTTTTTAAAAGGTTTCATTTGAATTTTATTTTTTAAAACGTGTTAAACAAGAAAGAAAAATCACGCACCAAGCAAATTATGAAACGCTTTCCAACGCAAACAGAATACTTTAACAAACCAACGCTGTTTAATAAGTTAAATAAGGTATCTAAGTACACATTTCAGAAAAACACAAAACACATTTGATAATCAGATTTCAGCAATTACCGACCACAGCTGAAAAAGTACTCCAATTCTTTTCTGCATTCCTCTATATGATTAATAAACTATTTGTATATACTCTATAGTATGCTAATATTTAGTTTACTAATGAAACACATAACACAGTTGCATCTTCAGCAGTTTCTACCAATAGACGGAAAGACACTTGAATTATTTTGTACAGCCCTGTACATTACCTTAAGCTTTTTACACATGCCACATATTAAGTTGTAGTTTAATTCAGGCAAATACACGATGAAATCACACTACCAGAAATTATCATACATAGGAAGCCATGTATCCAGTTCTTGGCGACTCCCTGTATATGATTTTATTTATATTCTACAAACCTCTCTTGGTATACTAAATATATTTCACATTTAAAATGCATAGCTCGATTAAAATATCATTTTAATCAATTTGCGCTGATGCACCGTAATACTTACGAATATTTTCGTTTAGCCCTTTATATGATCTGTAGCATTTATACATACCTCATAACATTAAAAAATTTAGTTAAACGCATACCTTACTAAAATACCACTTACCATTATGGCTTATAAACAATATTTCAGACACAGTACTGCACACGAAATATTTTGTGTGTTCCTCTAAATGAACGATAAATGCTATGCACATAACAAATATCTTTTAGTAAACCTCAATAATTTATATCAATTTCATAATATTTGAAATGGCGTAACATAATTAAAATATGCTGCAAACAGTTTTTCTCCCGTAGACTATTACGTAAAAAAATATCTTTGTGTGGAACTGTATATGAAAGAAAAAAATCTTTACACTTCATATTCTACAGAAAGCATGTCTTAGTGCATTACAGAAATTGATATAAATTTCATTTATGTTTGTAATAGTGTAACATGATTAAAATGCGCCGCAAACGATTTTCCACATTAAACCATAATGTAATGGAATTATTTTCAGTTTCCCTGTAAATTAATTATAAGTTCTAGACGTACCATGTTCGATAGTAAGAATCTTGTAGTGTATTTCTGTGATGTATACCAATTTCAATATGATTGGAATAGTGCCACTTCATTAAAATTCACTGCAAGGGATTTTCCCCCGTATACCATAATGTAACGGCATTATTTTGAGTGTCCCTGTAAAAAGAGCATAAGTGCTAGATGAACCATGTTCGATAGTAAGTATCTTTTAGTGTATTTTAATGATGTATATCAATTTCAATATATTTAAAACAGTGTCACATTATTATAATGCACTGCAAAGGATTTATCTCCTTAGACCATAATTTAACGGCATTCTGTTGAGTGCCCCTGTAAAAAAAGTATAAGTGCTACACACTTCATTTTCAATAACGAACATGTTATAGTAAACCTCAATAGCATATATCAATTGCATGACTATCTGGATATATTTTCGTGAGTTAGAGCACGGACAGACAGACAGACAGACGGCAGACATATGGCAGACAGACAAACCGAATTCATAAACAATTTTCAACTATTTTGGAAAGAGTTAAAAAGGCGAAACATAGCATTTTGGCCGCATTCGAAAGAAATATTTAAGAAAAAAATCGTTTGCCGTCTGATCTCAGTATTGTAACAGATTAGGAAGATGTAACAGAAAATAATTTATGCGACGATTTATCCCATGGGTGAAGTAGCAGTAGAGTAGTATTCCGTAACTCCATAAATTCTAAATCAACAAACAATCAAGAAATATCTAATTTAGTGTTTAAAAAAAGACAAAGTGTAAAACATAGGCTTGATATTTTAGACGAAGGTTCAGATGAATCTTTAAATTGAAATATAGAAAATTCTAAACATAATTCAAGAAGGGAAAAATAGTTAAAAGAAAACAATTTCAGAAAATTAAAAAAATGCAATAAAATACTGGGGATAAAAAATGTTCAATCATTTTCATAAAAATAGCAGGACATTTATTATGTAATGATGAAAAATAATGAGGTGGGTAATGAAACTGCTTATGACATCAATAAATTTATTTTTTTATTTTTATTATAAATGTAGACGTGGGACTAATTTATATGAATTACTTGTAAAATATCAGTTTTCGAATGATATTATCCCTTTTATAGCTAAAAAAATGAGAAATAACTATCATAAATGCATTGAGGTATACATAAAGAAATTGAAAAAATAATTACCCACGTTAAGTCGCATAACTCTCTTTTTGGGAACATGCTGTTTCTCATAATTATTCGATTTTTTTTTTTCAGAAGTACTTAAAAGACTCCCTATTCGCAAAAGAAAAAACAACTGTTCTAAAAAAAACAAATATGTTAACATATATAGCTGCGTCTAATGTATTAATATAATGCCGCTATAAATTTATATGTGTGTGTGATTAATGATCTGAAATCATTTGAAAAAAATAGAATTAATGTTCATTTGTATTTCTTGTTCATTTTTTCCCCTTGTACATTTCAAAACCAAACACTTTCGCCAAATAAAACAACTTTTTTTGTATTTTACTTTAGTACAGTTATGTAAATGAGCATAAATTAAAAATAATACTTAGTTATGTCTGAAATAAATATTAATTTTAAATTAACGTTATTCTTACATACACACAATTTTTGTCGGACGTAAAATTTATATTCAGAAACGAAACATGTTTATTTTAATTTATATATTCCTATTATTAAAAGCCATTCAAAACTAACCTTTATCATAGTTAAAAAGTATTCATTCAAAACTTTGAGTATAGACATTAAAGTATATTGTGAAAAAAATTTAATATATTTTTTAAAAATATAAGTATATACAAAAATGCACAAACAGAAAACTTTTAACGCATTTCAAAATTAAATTTCCAATAAAACTCCATCAACAGATTTATTTAGAGTCTACCTACAATTTATGTTCACAATAAAATGTATATTGATTTTGCATGGTTTCAAATGATTTTATAATTGTGGAAGTTATTTCATATCTATGAAAGTTTCACATTTTCTAAGGAATTACTCTAAACTCTTTTTAGAAACTATTATGGTAATCTTTTTTCAAAGAAGTTTTTTAATATCCTTAGCTGTGTAATTGCAACAAGATATATGTAATACACAATGTTTTTTTTTTATGTTTATCTGTATTTAACAGCAGGAAAACCCTTCTAGATGTTATTTACTTACTATCATAAACTATGTTCCACAAAAGAAAAACAAAATGCTGAATAATTCTTTTATTTTACAAAAAGCATGTGTAATATATAAACTTTGTGCATATTTTGGAAAATATATATGTTTTAAATATCGCTATTTTTGACGTTAACTATTATTTCATATAAATCGTAAGGCACTAAAAATATACAAAAATTTTATTGTCCTTAAAGATTATTTAAATTGCTAATCTTATAAAACGAACATAATTGTAATAGACATTATAAATTTTAGTATATATCATATTTCTACGATTTCTGGTGAACTAGAATAAAAATAGTTCATCAATCTTAAACATTACTCGAAACGTTATTTCTAAGAATAAAATTATTAGTTCAATAAAAAAAGATACTTTTTTCTATCTCTAAATCTCCTTGTGTAACTGGAAAAAAAAAAAAAAAAAGAGCACAAAAATAAAATAACGAAAGTACTTTTTGTAAATACCACTAACGTTTATGTTTTTGATTTTTACTGTTATTAGTTTTACTTTGGTACACATTTGCATTCTAGAAATGTTATTTTAATTGTTATTAATGTAATTTTTGTGAAAAGGTACATTTATACATACAACATCTCGTGCAACATTCATATGAAAAATCAACATTCATATTTTAAATTTATACTTGTAAGGAACCAGCATACATTTTCCTAGGATAGACATGGTTAACAAATGGCAGAAGAAATGTTGAAGTGATGCAGTGGTATCACACTGGTTTCAAAAGCAAAGGGCCGTTGTACAAACCAACGTCTGCGGCTATTTCCACATACTTATAACATATATTCAATAATACAATTCTTTGGAAAATTCTTTTTAATGAATAAGGATTCCATATTTTCAAAATAACTATACTAATAAATTTATTCAGATTTTATAATTTTAACAACCAGTACTGATTCAAGTGTATGTCTTTAAAAATTGCCTATTACAAAATTTTATACAAATGTGGCATGGGATCGCAAACAGTTGCAGACAGACACCTTGCTGCAGAAAATGTAAATGTAACAAATATATTTTCCCCCCTATATATATTTTATATTACAAAGGCGCACCATAGATAAGCAAGTATTAAAATATTTTTATTTTGCGAAACTTTTTTTTTTTTTTTGCCATGTCTTCACCTTGGCACTTTTTAAGAAAAACTGAAATGTATTACTTTATTGACATTTTCCCCTTTAGAGATGTTGCAATTGTCTTTTTTATTATACTGTTTACATATGAAAGTTGTTTTATCGTCTCCATTTTTTATTACTTGTTTGATGAACACTTTTATTGAATAGAGAAAATTTTATGAACCATAAACTCGGGATGTATATCGTTTTTATCACACTCTTCATTTTTAGATTTTTATCAATAGAGATTTTTATAAAGTTGTTGCTGTATATGTGTTACAAGGAACAAAACTGTGATTGAAGACTTCATTTTTTTTTAAAAATAGCTATCCTTTCTACAGTTATTAAAAACAATATTAGAGGAAAAATCAATGCGATACGCATGTATATGTTTAGCATAATAAGAAAAAGAATGCAAAAGATCAATCTATCATTCCTTGCTCAGACTATAGTTACAAATACATTATCTAAAATATATATAACTACGACTACAACTACTTGTTCTTAAATCCGTCAACTGCAGATTATTTTTCAAAAGTAGTCACTACTTCGCTACTTTTAGATTTTGTTAAAGGCGTCGATCTGAATTTAAAATTCAAGACAAGGTTAATTAATACATATACTCCTGGCTATATCACGTTTGCCAATATAAATTCAGAAAAAAGTCATATAATCAAGGGCAAAAAAATATATAAAATGATATCATGAATGAAAATGTTTTTAGTTTCTCGTTAAAATGTTATTTTATACGCATATTAAGAGTTTTGTTAGAGATACAAATAATGCAGTCAAGAATTATGCAGAATTACATACAAAATATAATTAACCTCATATTTATTATATTTATTGTTGTTTCATCACAGTAAAATACCCGCTTTACACCTACCAGAGCAGTTCAATATTAATTTCCTCTGGCAATTTATATTTCGTTTCTTTAAGAAATTGATACATTTATTCCTCAGATAGTGTTTGTAATATGATATTGCTTGAAATAAAATGCCAGATATTGTTTGAAAATAAAGCACTAGATATTATCTAGTGCATTAAAGATCAACATAATTGATTGTCAGCATTTGAGCTGGAAATTAAATGCAACAAAATCACTCAAATATAAAACTAGTCGTTGGGGGCCACCGTAATACTTACCCATCATGGATATGCATAATGTAAAATATTAAGATTAAAATGTGTAAACTACTTATAAAATGCATTGCAATTCAAATCAAATCGTGGCTTGATGACGTCATAAACTTTAAAGGCTCGATTACTGAATTGCTTGAAAGAGGTTTTTCCTTATAACTCCAAAAATAATAATCCTATTAACTAGCGGTTTATTGCATCTGATTAAGCGTCAAATTTTCAATTAAAATATATCTTTAAAGTGAAATTTGGATGAAATACAGGGTCATGAAAAATCGAAGAGTGTGGAAAATAGGATTCCAATTATCTCGGCAACTCATTATCCGATCGATTTCATGCTTTATGTAAAATTTGTTTTTTTATTGTCTTTTATATTCATTTCGTAAAATAAACAATTTCGAAAATTTTTATATAACTTTTATCAGAACGAATATTTCGAGAGTCCGAAAAAAATATTTCCGGTTAATCGAGGTTATTGAAATGAAATAGGCTTATTCCCATTATTACATACTAAGTACATACCAAATTGCAAGTCTCTATCTCAATTTTTTGAGGGATAGAGCGTTTACAGACACACAGACACACAGACGGACGGCATTTTTTTTTTTTTTCTAAAAATATGTTTTTCGGAATCTCCAGTGTCTGAAACGTGTCAATCCGTCAAAAAAAATTTCGATTTTCAAAACGATTACAAGACTTACCCTATACTACGTATGATGGGTAAGTAATTATTCAAAATATGATTCAGACGCCTATTTTAACTCAAGATTATAATTAGTAAATTATTTACCATTATAGAGGAGCTGGGTGATGAATGGAACAAGGGATGGTTGGGACGTTCTCAATATTTCAGGCAATAACATTTTTTTATAGTTGCTTCCTAACCTCATAGATTTCACTACTATAGTGTGCTTCAGAATCAAAAGCAAAGATCACATGGCTGTTATCTGTTTCCTTCAAAGTTGCATTTCCTGAAAACTCTCCTTAAAAGTATTTTTTTTTAACATTTGAAGTTGCTTAATTATCTTATGCTATATAAACAATTAAGATATGTTGTAGTTGTTTATAGGCTCAATATCGGTAATTAAAATGAATGAATATTAACTATTGTGGCAAAATAATTTATGAGTCCAAATGGCTGACAATTGAATATATGCATCATGGGGATGATTGGGACATTTCAAATGGGGATGAATGGGACTCTCTCATTCATCCCTAGAGAATGTTGAAAAATATATTTATTAACTAACTAATATTATATAGGTCGATAAATTAATAATTTATGGTAATTATTCTTTTAACATCTCCTCCTTATTGTAGACACCGCCTTCAGCCATTGAATGTTTCTGTTTATGGGCCTTTTAACGCTTAACTGAAATCAGTTCAAGATGATTGGCTGATAAATAATTCTGGATAGCATATCACAATTTATAATCTCTCAACTTTTGTCAAGGAGGCATTTTTGTCAGCTTTTAATACTAGCAACATAAACATAACCAGTGGTTATAGGAAAACTGCAATTTTCCCTTTTAACAGCTATACTATACATCCATTGAAAGTGATTTTATGTCAGCTTATGAAACTGATAGACCACATTTAGATGAAACAACAACTGAAAGTTCTAAAAATATAATTCATTAAAATATGTTCACAGTTAAAATATATAACATAAATCACAGTTTTTTCATACATAATTAACTATGTTTTAACTTTTTAGATTACGAACACTAATATATAACGGCAAGATAAGATTATATATTACAAATATAATTACATATAAGTTTATACTTATACATTTTAATTTGGTAACATTGAATACAGGGAGGAAAATACTTGTGCCCCATACATCCCTATTAGTGCCCCATTCATCCCTGCTGTGGGGATGATTGCGACAGAGAGTAACCTTTTTATTAAATTTCATAAAATATTTCTGTATTATAATAATCTTGAATAAATATTGTGCATAAGATGTAGTCAAACACCTAATGTATAGAATGTGATACATAATATTGATAATAACTTAAATAAAATATTTAAAATAAATATTTTTGTGAAAATGTCCCATTCATCCCCCATTTCCCCTACATCAATTAGAAGTGAATTTTTGGAATTTAGAATGGTGAACTGCTACAATTCAACGTCAATTGATTTTAATTATGAGATAATTTTTCTATGGAATAAAATTAGTTTTTTTTTAATAAAACTTACCAAAAAAATATTTTATGCTATTTTTTATATACAGTGTTTTTGTATTTATTGTGCACTTCGATTCCAGTTTCAAAAGATACGATTTAAAAAATATATAATATATCCAATATTTCCAATTATACCGGGCACATCTTCTTATCGTTTACCGATGGCTAATTATTAAACCATTAGTTTTAGCTAATAGTTACAACTGAAAAAAAATTTCAAATGTCCTCTTTATTGAAAAATATGATATGAAAAAGCATATGAAAAAGCATTTAGGTTTAATGTTTTTAAGTTAGCAAATAATATATATATATATATATATATATGTGTGTGTGTGTGTGTGTTCCCTGTGTTCAAAAAGATATATTTAGAAAACCTTTATCTATGCCATAAAAAGTAAAACAGCAAAAAATCCAATATTCTAGTACCAAACTCGCTAAGTTATAATTCTTTTAATTTTAGGAATTTTAGACATTTTCTGGCGCATCAAACGATGTAACGCGCTTCAGCGCAAGGAATGCTAAAATTTTATAAATTTCATTATTTCATAACTTGCAAAATTTTGGCCTTATCGAATTTGCACTGCTTTAATTGTTAAAGAATGAATAATTGATATTTGAATTTTATTAATTCTCAGAGTTATATTGCACAAAAAACTAAATAACATGCTTTTAACCTAAAAGAAAATGTAAATTCACAAAATTTACATTTTACCCTATAATCTTTTGTTCTAAAAGAGTTCTTTCTTTTTTTCACTATTTAGAGCATGAAGGAAGTTTTTCTAAATGTAACTTATAAGACCCACGAAACGTATAAAAATTTAAATTTTGTCAATTTAACAATATATACATTTTGAGGTAATAGAATTTTATATAATAAATATTATCATGTTAAAATGTTTTCAATTCCATATATACTTCTTATGGTTTAAAAATTATATTTTAACCAACAATAAAAAGACGCAAAATAATAAGCCTCTTAAATAATTTGCGTTATCAAATATTTTTTATTCATTGAAACAAATGCATCTTTTTTTTTTTTTTCATTTTATTATTTCTATTATTAAGCTGTTAATAACCGCAGTCATTTATTTCTATTCATTAGAATTATACTAAATCTAAACTTTTTTTTGCCTTTTGTTGTCTTTAAAGATCCCCAAATTGTTAAAATTCCGTTTATTTAATTTCAATTTCTGTTTTTCTTGTTTCAAGATATCAATTGTAAATTGTAAAAGTCACATTAAGTATTTTTAAAGAATACATTTTTTAAAAGTGGGACAAAAAAAATCTTTAAATTAAGTAATCTTAAAAAAGTAACAATTTATTTTGCCTCAATGAATCTTTTTAGATGCAATATCGTATTTGAACTTTTTACTGAATTTATGCTGTTGTTATATGTTCATATTACTTTCTAATTGCAGTACGTAAGAATATTGAGATGTTACTGCTACTGCACAAGCTAGTTTTTGGATGACTCATTAACGGCAGATGCAAGAGAATTTCTTGAACTATCGAACAAGTTGCATTGCTCTGCTTCTTCGAATACACGTTCTGCAATTAAAGAAAATTTAATACAGAAATATCATGATTATTATTTGGATATTGGGTTCGTTGAGACCACTGATAATAAACCTCAGTGCGAAATTTGTTGCAAAGCCTTGTCGAACATTTCTATGTTTCTAGCAAAAATGCGTCGTCATTTTGCGGGGATCCATCCGGAATACAAGGCGAAACCAACTGGGGTTTTCATGTGGAAGTATAAAAAACTCAGGAAAGTCCAAAAATGTATAACGTAACATTCAAAAACTGTCAACGGAAAGGCTTTGCTACCATCTTATTTAGTCAGTAATTGGTTCGCTCAATCGCTCAACTGCATCGCCCATACTGTTGCTGAAAAATGTATCATGCCTTGTGTAAAATACATTATTGAATGCATGTTTCACGAAAAGGCTGCAAAAGTGATAGACACAATTCATTTGTCAAATGACACAATCGCGCTACGAATCGGCGACTTAGCAGAGAATGGGAAAACTAGTATATAATCCAGGTAGTATAATCTATCGTATAAAATCCACTAAATGTTCGCCTGAAATGAATGAATCAACAGATGTTACTGGTTTGGCAATTTTAATTGTATTTGTGCGCTATTCATATTTGGAATTTCTTCAAGAGAATTTACTTCTTTGCAAGCAATTACCGTCTACTGCAAATATTACTGAAATATTAAAATTATTAGATGAATTTTCAGTTGATAATAGCGATAAATGTGTTCATGTGTGCAAAGATTGAATCAAAGGTATGACTGGTAAAATGTCTGGTGCAATCGCAAAAAATAAATAAATAAATAAATAAATAAATAAATAAATAAATAAATAAATAAATAAAAATAAACAAAATGTAAAAAAAAATGCCAAGTGGTGCAGAAGTATAGCAAGTGCGTATTTCATCGACATGCTCTTACAGTAAAGAAAATGTGACCTTTTATAAACAAAGTGCTGGATAAAACTGTTAAAATACAAAATACAAAATTATAAAATCACGACCTAAGGATACCAGGTTGTTCATAATTATGTGACGACATGGGGCGTCGGCATACATTTTTATTTCTTCACACAGAAATAAGGGGGCTATTCCGTGGTAATTATTTAATGAGTCAGAGTCTTTATGAGTGACAATGATTTCGCTTTGGAAGAGAAGTAGTGTGATGATTGTGCGCTAATGAAATCGGCGTATTCGGCAGATATTTTTAAAAAAAGTTAATGATTTATGTCTCTTATTTAAAGGAAAAGCAGTAACTGTTTTTGATGCTACTGATAAAGTGGGAGGATTTAAAAAGAAATTGAAGTATTGGGTAGATTCATTCAAAAACGGAAGCCTGGATTGTTTTCTACTAACAAAAGAGTTTGTAGAAGAACTGGGATCAGTCATTCCTAGGGATATTTAAACGAGGTTTTTCATCTCTTGCGTTTGACTGATATTTTGAACACTTATTTTCTAAAAGGATGGCATGAAAACATAAGAGAAAACGTTTGGGTTGTAACACCATAACCTATATCCAAGAAAATCGTCCTCTCTGACCTCACAGGAATATGAATTATTGCTTGATTTGACATCAGGAACAGAGATAAGATCAAAGTTTGAAACTGAGAAATCAATCTCAGATTTTTGATGTGCGCTAAAAGATGAATATTTTCGCTTTAAAATCCTAACAGATGAAGCGCAAGTTATTCTCCTGCCCTACGCAACCACTTGTTTATATGAAACAGGATTATCCCCATACACCGCTGCTAAAATAAAATACAGATCACGTCTCACTGCAGAGCAAAATATTCTGTTGCAACTATCAAAAATTCGATCAGATATAATCTCATTGTGCAAATCCAAACGACCTCCTACTTCTCATTAATTTCTGTTTCACAGAACCAAGTAAAAAAGTTTATGAAAAGGAAAGTGATGTACTAGTTCAATGCCTAAATATAGCGCATTTTCTTGTATTTTCGATACATTTTATTAGGAATTTGTAGAGCAATTTTCCTTCTTGTTGGCGTTTTTTATGCTTTTTTGATATATATACTATTTATATATCGGAATTATAATCAATAAGGTAATTTAATATGTTAAAATTTATTTGGAGTATATTTAAACTTTTTTCTGAGAATACTTTAAGAATACTTTTACTTATTTCTATATGAATATTCTTTTATTTATTTTTTTCTTGTATAACTCCATTTTTCTCATTAACTAAAATATTTGAAAGCGCTAACATGTTCTTCATGTCTTTAAATATCAACTATTATTGCAAGAGTATTTTTTTTCATAAATTTAAAACTATTTTCAAAAATCTGTTACTCCATCATTTTAACGATCATACATTAAACTAATTACTAAATAATATAGAAAATGCTAAAGAATTTCTTACCTCTTGAAGTAAATTGAAAAAAATTGCCATTGGATGCAGCGATTAGAATAAATACAGCTAGCATTAATTTTGTGACAAGGCCAGTATAGCGATAAACAATCTGCTTTATACTTTTAGAGTCTAGGAATTGAAGAGGAAATCAGGCCTTTTTTTTTTAATATGTGTCGAAAATAATAACTGTCATAAAAAATCTCATTAATCTTTAAACGTAATATTGCTGTGCACTTTATGTTTGAATTTTTTTAAAACTTTAAATGAGATTTTAGGCTATTAATTTGTACATATGAAACTTTAAAAGATAAATAATATTAAAAATTAAGAAGTAATAAAAAAGAACAAAATAATAAAAATACTTTTATGTAACCAGTTGTAAAGTTTCTGATTTTTAAATGTACATATGACATTTTATGCTGTTATTTCGTACATGTGATACTTGGAAAGTGATATCAAAGTTGAAAACTTAATAAAAAGAACAAAATAATAAAAAAGTAATTTTCTGTTACCATTAGTGAATTTTCGTATACTGAGTATTTTACGAAAGCAGGAAGTATTATTTATATCAAATTGTATTTTAATTAAGTTATTGTTAAGAGACAATAGCATGAAATAGTGATTTTGTGTTTTTAGTGGATATATCTGAAATAATTAACAGGAACATTAGAGATCGTCATAATTATTCTATAAAAAAATTAATTATATCAGTATCCTATATTATGAACCACAATAAATAATTTTATTTAATATTTGACACTATAAGAATTTAAAAAATTATATCGTATGTAAAACATTATAACTGTCATTTTTTACTTAAAATACTGTCTGTTTTATTTTTTAACCTATTGAATATTTACATAACATTTGAAACACGTTAAATTGCATACATAATAAATTAATTAATCCATAAACCCTTCCACTTTAATTAAGAAAATTTATCGTTTAGTTATAATTAATTACTATTTAGGAAAAAATACTATATAAACTGAATAGTGAACTTTTGACAAAGTATCGACGAAATTAAATAAAAACAAATAACTACATCAATAATATTTTAATAATTATTACCCGCGGCCACTACCAGAACAGGCGACCCATTCCTGTCCGGTAACATACGAGGGTCGATCCAAAAATAAGGTTCCCATCAATTTTACAAATATACAACATTGTTTATTCTGATAGAAATTGACATCATTGGAACGAAGAAAGTTTGCTCTATTTCTCTACATAATTGCCATCTTTTTCTACGCATTTTTGCAGACGGAGCTTTAATTTCTGTATCCCATTTTCGTAGAACACCGCCGCCAACCCGTTGAGGATGAGTTTCACCTCTTCTTTGACGTCATCGTCGCTCCGGAAGCGTTGGCCACCCAAGTGTCCCTTTAACTTGGGGAACAAGTGATAATCACTAGGTGCGAGGTCTGGACTGCAAGGTGGGTGGGGTATGACAGTCCACCCAAATTGTATCAAAAGTTCCTGGGTTTGACGGGAGACGTGAGAACGGGCGTTGTCGTGTAGCATTGTTACACCGGTTGTCAGTCGTCAACTGACGATAAATATCCACAGGTGGAGTCCCTCTGGCGTGCAAAAAACGAATTCCAGAACGAATATCACACTTGTCGGAATTAACAATGGGAAACTCCATCTCGGACGGCTGCTAAGCCAAGAATAAGCGGCGCAGCGGGGAATCGCGAGTGCGGGAACAGCCGCGTACAGCGCTGTTACGTATTTCGCCTCGCACCTTCCCGTGCGGCTGGAGCTCTTTGGGAACCTTATTTCTGGATCGACCCTTGTAGCAGAACCGAACATGGAAGATATCACCGGGAAAATGTAAAAGATAAATTCAATAAATTTAATACATCGACCAGCGGATCCGGGTGAGCCGGGGGCGTACATACATCGGAGGATCTCACTTATAGATCGATCATAAATTTCAGTATAAATGTACATGCTTAACTTAACTACCTAGCTGCCAGTACTTTAGAATAATCAAAATCGCCTTATTTAATTAAAGAATGTTCAATTAATTATATTAGCTTTCAGTTAAAAAAATTGAAAATTTCAGTTAAAAAGTTGCACCCCGACTTTGTAGTTTTGACGGTTATGGGTTAATCTAATGTTTTAATGCTTGGTTTAATGCCTCGCTATTGTAGTAGTAATGTAAAAATTAAGCAAAATATGTTACGTCCGAAATAAAAATTTAAATTATAAATATTACTTAAAAAGTAATCAAATTACATGAAAATGTATGTATTTTTCTGTGTGGAAGCCACATGAATAGGTTTGATACATTTCACACTTTAAATAGATCAATTATATTTTTAAATAATTTTAATATCATATTTCTGTGATAGAAGCAATAATTTTTATCATCTACACAGTGCATTTTACGTTTCCCGTAATAGTGCTTATATTCACAATTATAAGCCTTTTTTTTTTTTTTTTTTTTTTTTTTTTTTTTTTTTTTTTTTTACTTCACATTATTTTAGTATGAAGCACAGAAAACATTCCTGCAGGTAAATTCTTAATGTTAGTCTTTTTAGATTTCAATATTTAAAATACATTATAAACTATTTCTTGCAGATGACGAGCATATTTTGCAATTTACAGCATATTTGATAACAAATTATGAAAAAAAAAAAATGCTATACCTCCTTATCTCTGTACAACAGCGACTATAAACAAAGTAACACTTTACTCAAATGTACTATACTTTCATCTCGTCCAGAATATTAATTTATTTTTCTGAAATGCAAAGCAATATTTATGATGCAATTTATTCTTGTAATTTTTCATTAACGTTATCTATTGAATTAGTTATTGGATCGGAGTATTTGCGAAAATATAAATTTTGATGACCTTTTTTTATACGCTTTCTTGTTTTATTGACCATAGCATGATATATTAATAAAAATGTTAATATTATATAATTTCCTCTTTTATAAAACTGATACTTCACATTTTTTTACTTAAAATAAAGGATTTTTATTTTAATTTTGCATTAACTATTTTATATTTAACTCGATAAAAATTATTATCGAATGAAATGATGAAGTTACTTTGTATGTACTTCACGTGAAATTCCATTCATTCGAAATAGAATTGCTGGCGAATTTATCATCTTTATTTTAACAAACAATGAAAGGGAAATGCAAATAGTACAATGCTTTGTTTAATTATGTACTTCAATTGTGCATTCCATCACGTGCTTTTCAAATTAAATATTAGTCTTAGAAAGAATGTTTGCATTTGAAGAAGTGCTTTGCTTTTTTATGCTTTGTTAAATATGACTGCATGTTTAGGAAGCAGTAACTAAAAAAGAGTTCAGGATAGAATGGAAGATCCAATATTTTAAAGTAATGCATGCAGAAAATATGTATTTTTCCTATCATATGCGTTAAATGTATATAAATATATATCTAAATTAGCGATAAAATGAAGCAGTTTGACAAATAAATGTAAAATCAATATCATAAAAAAATTTCAAATTTTGTCATAAGTGAAATGTAAACTAATTCACATAGTCGTTAAAATAAATATTTAAATACTCAAATTGGGGACAATAAAACAAATCACGATTTTTTTAATAAGGCAAGCATAGAATATTTTGCGCGTAAGTAAAGTATAAAAACATTCTTATTCAAATAATAACCATTTTTTTCTGTGCGATTTACGAAGGAAAATTTATTTTAGAGCATAGTCTTTTTTGTCGACTCTTTTGAAATCTAATAATAAAGAATTTCTTAACCAACTGACTTACCTAAAACATTTCTCTTTGAATAGCTTATCAAATTAGGGTTATTGCTATTTTATATCTTACATAATATTTTAACGATCATAAATTAAAATATAAAATATCAAAAAATGATTTAAGAACACATTTTACTTCTTCAAATATTTTTCAGAATTCATCCCCCGGCTCCAACAAACACAAAAATGCAAAGAGCATTAAGTTTACTTACGAAAACAAATTTTCATATAAAGTAATTTGCATCACCCCCGACCCTTTTTATGAACTTAAAAAAAAAAAAAAAAAGACATTAGATTTTTTTTAAAGCTAAATGGGAATTAATGCATTTATGCAAAGGAGAAAAATCTTATTCCCCTTTAAGCAAAATATTGTTGTTCATATTTGCTTAATACTACATTTTGTTTAATTGTAAAATATATTTTATAGAGTGTTTATGCTATTAGTTTTTTATATATATTTCAAAGGGGATATAAACAAATTGGATATTATATGACAAATGGGACAAATGAGGTGCGTTCTTACTATAACTAGTTTTATAAAATTCAGATTTTGATTATCTTTATTTAAGAGAAATGGATTATACCGACTGGTTATTATTATATGATTAATTTTCGTAATAAAATAAGAAATTATATATTAATAACTAATAACTAATAATATTATTAATAACATTTATGCTTCATGTCCGTTTGTTTGCCAGTTGCAACACGTTCGCTAATTCAGAGATTTTAAAATAATATGTTATTACGGAGATCACGCTGATCCAATGAGAATGTTGGTTCAGGATTTGTACTGAATCGGATTGCGCCTTTTCCACAGTTTTCGGCGAATTGAGCATGTTTTTCTCTTATTACGTATGCCACGCTTACAGGCGCGATTTTTTATTTATTTATTTATTTATTTATTTATTGTACACCAGACAGCAAAATTTAGCATGAACTTGCTTCAGCAATGATTTACCTTCTTGGTTTAATATGTTACGACTCACGATGAAAGACTTTCTTGTTTTAGGTTTCTTTAATGAAGTGAGATTTTAACCTAATTTCAAGTGAAATTATCTCAGAAGCTCTACACATTTGAATGTAACTCATCTATCAAACCTACAATTTTTGAACGATCTTTCTAAAAATCTAACTATTATGAATTTTAAAGAATTATTTTGAGAAAAAATAGCCGCTTAGCATACGAAAAGCGAAGTGGTCAGCTTGTTTTTGTTTTTCTAAGTGACATGACTTGTGCATTTATTATATAGATTACGTATGATTGGATTTAATAGAAAGAAGAAAATTTTGTTAATATCTTTTTAAGTTTGAAATTGATTTTCATAAAATTTGAATTGACTTGACAAAATTCAGCAATATATATTAAATTTCAAGCCACTCGGTTGGGTAGTTTTTGCGCTGTTATATGAGAACGGACTGAGAGACAGAAGAACGGACGGAAGGACCAGACGACAACAATACGTGCTACGTATTTATATAATTTTGAATGCACCTAAAAATTACTAAATTCACAAAAATTAAGATAATTTATATGACACATTTTATATACTATCGTAATCATAGGAAAAAGGCACTTTATATTTTATTTAAAACTAATTGTATAAGTTTATGAACAGAAATTGTAATTTTGTTCTCTTTAAATAATTATTTTGAATTTAGTAATATAACGATAGAATCATAATATTAATTATTCTGTAAAATATATTATTAAATTTCCTATATTATAAAAAAATAACAACTAAATAAAAAATATAGACATGCATAAAAACAATGTAATGTATAAAACATTGCAAATGGTCAATGCAATTAATATATCTTGCAATGCCATGCAAATCGAAGCCATAAAGTTCTGAAATCTCTTTGCATGAGAGCAAGACTAGAATTTTCAATTGAACTATAAACTCTAAAGCTAAAACTAAAATGTTAAATAAAAAAATATTTTCTGCATATATATATATATATATATATATATATATATATATATATATATATATATATATATATATATATATGTAATAATAAAAAAAATATTTCGCCATTTTTCCTTAATTAATTCTTTCCAAATTCTTACAATTCTAATTTTTCCCTCTCTTTTTAAAATATCTCTTAAATCTAATTTATATTTTATTCCATAGCTTAATCAAAATATTATTTTAATTATCATTCTAAAAATCTTAATCTGTTAAAATCTACACTTATTTGTAAAAAACTTATTCTATTAAATGCAACACTGCTTCTAAAAAGCACCTGCGTAATTTCTTCTTATTTTGAGACATTGAATTTTTATTCTTTTGGAACATTTTGTAATACCATTTTTTATTTCTATTTAATATTATCATTCGGCATTCCATCCTCCCTCGCGTTTTTCCCGCTCAAGGCTTTTTACCTTTTTAAAATACCGCGTCTAAAGAAAGAGTTTTGTCAATACGTCGGTACACACCCTCTTGGCCTCATTTTTTCAACCATTAGCGAGCAGGCCCCGCCTTTTCTACCCCCTTGTTTCCCCCCGAACATTGCTGTCATCGAGCTTGCATTTTCGCGCTTCTGTAACCTTGAGCAAAATCTTGTAATATTTGTACGGTTGCACTGGCTTCGGAGAGAGATTTTTACACGAATTATTATTGTCAACTAGAAGCAGCCGCTGGGATTGTCCAAGTTGGTTCGTCGGTAGTTGTTCTTCAATAGCTCTAATGTGTTCCAATTTTTAATGAAGTGAAATTACGTGGAGTTATTCTCCATATCTGTTGCCGAATAAAAGACATTACTCGTCAATCATGTCTTCCTTAATGCTTTAGGAGGAATTCTTCTGAAATTCATTGCCTCTACTCAGCTCTATCACGATTGAACTTACACTACATTTTTCATATGTGGCTTGTACTCAGATACGTGTCTTCACTGTTTTAAAGTAAATCTAAATAATACCATCTACAAATGTCATGAAGTGATTTTTGTTGACTTCGGCTGTGCCAACATCTATCTTCTCATCCGGTAAATTTCATGGGGTTCGGGGACTGAGATGTCGTCCTCAGTGAATGATAGAACGAACGTTTCATATATATATATATATATATATATTGTAAATATACACTAATATTATAAAGGACGTTTGTTTGTTTGTATGTAGTAAACTCTGAAACTATCGAAACGATTTAAAAATAATGGCAAAATGATGGTGACCATTTCTGTTTCAACATACGCTGTATTGTATATCAGTACAACAAATACAAAGGGGGTGCAGGAACGAAAGGCTTTCTTAAATTTCAATTTATGTGATATTGTTGTGGCTAGAAAATTGAAATTTGGTGTGGTGGTTTCTTCTAACTGGTAAATACTTGCTTTGAATCGTTTATTAAAAAATCGAAATTTACAAGGGTGAAATGAGTGGAAAACGTTTAAAAAACATTTTAAATTACCACTTATTTGGAATATTAGGGCTAGAAATTAAAAATTTGGTGTAGCTGTTACTTAAAATAAGTAAATGCTCGCCCAGAACAGTTTCCAAAAGAATCGAAATTTTAAATGGTACAGGAACAGAAGACGTTCTAAAATTAAAATTTATGTGATACAGTTGGCATAGAAGCCTGGAATTGGGCATGGTGGATATCTTTAAGATGCAAAGGCTCGCTAAAAACGGTTTATAAAATAATCGAAATTTAAAAGGGTAAAATGAGCGGAAAAAATTATAAAAACGTTATAAATTACGATTTAGTTTGAAATGTTAAAGATAAAAACTTGAAATTTGTCATGGTCGCTAACTAAGCAATCGCCTGTATTTTTCCGTTTCTCAAATCAACTTAAATTGGCTGTGGACAAAAATATGTTGACGATAATTGTATTTTAATAAATATGTAAACTAAAGAGATATGAAGTGTATTTTAGAAACAAACAGGGGATGAAAATTTAAATTACTAATATTATTACGAACATTTTTATGAAAATGCCGGAAAGCCCTCAGACACTCATAGGGCAAGAGACGTAAATGGGCGCCCAGAACAGTTTTTTCTGAAAATTCAAAATTTAAAAAGGTGCAGTAGCAAATAATTTCTAATATTGTTATTTATGTCATACATTTGGTATAGAAGCTAGGAATTTGGTGTGATGGTTACTTTTAAGATGTATATTAGGGTGGATCGAAAAATCGAAATGTGGATAATCGAATCGGCGCGGGGCACAAAAGTTGCCTTTTGTGTATATTAGTTTACATCTGTTCTTTTTATTGAAATCTATACATATCTTCCGGTGCCCCAAGTGCCCCAAAAATAGTTAAAAAATGAATTTTTCATGAAAATTTATATATTTTATTATTTTTATTATTTTTAAAAATTACTTTTGGCGCGGGGTGCAAAAGTTATATTTATGCATGTTAGTTTACATGTTTTTTTTAAATTGAAATCCATTCATATTTTCCGGTGCCCCAAGCGCCCCAAAAATAGTTAAAAATTGAAAGTTTTGTGAAAATTTATAATTTTTTTTATTTCTTATTTATTTCTTTAATTACTTTTAACGCGGTTTGCGAAAGTGTCTTTTAAGCCTACTAGCACACATGCAAAACATTTTTAGCTTCAATAAATGTCTTCCGTGTGTCCCAAGACACTTAAATACTTGCCGAAAATCGATTTTTATGCAAATCTTTAACTTAAAATTATAAGTAAAAATAAGAGTTAAATAATCTTTTGTATAGCGTAATTATTAGATCCAGGGGATGACAAATCGTTTATTGTTTATATTAAATGTATAATTTTTAATACTATACTGTTATATACGAAGTTTTGAACAGAGCAGTTGCTTTAATTTGCCAGTGCTGCTTTACAAGATATTGGAATTGTACACAATAAAGGGACTTCGAATTTAGTAGATCGCAACAAAATTCGTCGATAGTGTACAAAGGCTCTATATTTAGTTGCAGAGACGAGCAATTTAGCTGTGTCTCTGTCTATTTTAACCGTATTATTTTCCGATGGGAAAAAGACAATACAAAAATGCTAGTGATGAAGAGCACAATGTGCTACACAAAGAACACAAAGAAGGAACATTAGTCTCTTGTAAAGGAACCTGACTCACTGCATATTGGACACGTTACATTTGTAACAGAAGAAGCTAAAGGTCTTTACGACATTTACTACATTCTTTAGATGTGCAACAACTGGTACTAAAGCCTTTTTGTGGGCCAATTGGTGCAGCAATCAAAACCTGCGAGGAGCTACCTGTAGCTTCCTTTTCTTCAATAACTGTGGATAATATGCTAGATAACATAGGTAGAATGGTTCTCAGTAATGATTAGCAATATTTATATGATATTTGCGTAGAAATATCACTTGGACCGGGCATTTAAAAACCCTGTTCCAGTTGTTTACTCAAGATGGCTAACGACTGCAGGTAGAAAGTTAAGGTTGTAGGTGGCCACAGAAAATCCATCTGAGAATCTCATTATTCTTAGAAAATATCTTATGAAAGTATGGACCTATATGACTCCATATCAAAACAAAGCCCTCCATAATAGAAGGACAGCGGTATATTTAGAAACTTATCACATTTTACCCCAATCTAAGAAAGTTTGTAGACGCTGTTGTTCAACTACATAGCTTCTTTTGTCATCCTGAATTTTTTTTATTATCTATGCTCTGAGATAACACAGAGCCTATCAGGTATTAGTAATACGAAAACTATTGTGTGCTAGAAATGAAAATAGAGGATTACCAGAAGTAAGAATTTTTCAAGTACCAAAAATACACTTTAAAGCAAAGTATTATTGTGAACTTACTAACTGGCAATGAGTTGGACGTTTCGAACCACCTTTTTTGATGAATGTGCCTTACGAAGAAATTGAGGCCATGGTAAATGTAGGAAAAACGAAGGAATGGTCAAAATATCAATGCCATACACAAGATGATAAAAGATGCATTCACCTAGTGCCTGAGGCATCAGAAAGTGTATCTGCACAAGAAAAGAGACTCGGTTTCACATTGAATTGAATAAAATCAAGACACCATATCAAACATTTTAATCCCGAAAAGGATTACAAACTTTAGAAATATGTAAATCTCCAAATTAAAAGAAGTAAACAATTTGCTACGTAAGGTCAATTTTTATAATTTTTATGATTTAGTGCTTTGATTTTTAAATTTATACTTCATGTATTATTATAAAATTATTATTATTTATAAGTTTATCTTTATTAATTAAACAATTTGCCAAATTTGTAAGACATTTTCTTAAAAATGTCATTATTTAACTATACTTGGGGCACCGGCAGATATGAATGGATTTCGATATATATATATATATATATGCATATGTAAACTACAGAATTATGTAATACACCCAATTCACAACTTTCTCACACGACGCCAAATAGAGTTAATATATATATATATATATATATATATATATATATATATATATATATATATATATATATATATATATATATATTTTTTTTTCATAAAACCTTCAATTTTTAACTATTTTTGGGACGCTTGGGGCACCTGAAGATATGAATGGATTTTGATTTAAAAAAACATGCAAACTAATATAAATAAAAGACAACTTTCCCACCCCGCACCAAAAGTAATTTAAAACAAATACAAATATATATATATATAAGTTTTCATAAAAATTTCAATTTTTAACTATTTCTGGGGCGCTTGGGGCACCGGAAGTTATGAATGGATTTCAATAAAAAAAAGCGTGTAAACTAATATACATAAAAGGCAACTTTTGCACCCCGCGCCAAAAGTAATTTCGAAAAAAAAAATCGTATACTTTTCGATCCACCCTAATGTATATGCTCGCTACGAACTGTTTCTAAGAAAATCAAAATTTAAAAGTGTGAAATGAGCGGCAAACTTTCAGAAAACTTTCTAAATTATGATTTAGTTTTATTTGTTCGGGTTGGAAACGTGAAAATTAGTATAGTGGTTATTTTTGAGATGCAGACGCATTGTATAAATCGTTGATTTAAAATTCGAAATTTAAAGATGTGAAATGAACGTAAACAATTCTAAATTACGGTTTATTTAGAAGCCTTAGGGATAGAAACTTAATTTGACATGCCTGTTATTTTTAAGGCGCAAATACTCGCAAAGAACAGTGTTTACAAAATTCTAAATTTACAAGTAAGTGTGCAGAAGGAAAAAACGTTTTTTAATTGTGATTTTGTTTTATACTGCTGGGCTAAAACTGCTTTTAAAACTTGAAATTTGGTATTGTATTTATTTTTAAGATTTAAGTGCTCGCTAACAACGGTTTGTAGAGAAACAAAATCGAAATTTAAAAGGGATAAATGAGAGCGAAATGTTCAAAATACACTCTAAATTTTCTTATTTATCTGAAATTGTTACGGATAGAAACTGGAAATTTGATAAGGTATTACTTTAGAAACGTAAATACACCCACCAATTAAAAAAATAATAATAAATTTTAAAATGTGCAGGAAAAAAGACACGTTATATAAGTGCGTTTTCTGTGATATAGTTGTTATAGAAGCTTGGAATTTGGCATGGTGGATAAAGAGGTGTAAATGTTTTTTATATGTATGCTAACGGTTTCTACAAAATTTGAAATTTCAAATGAAAAATTAAATAAGCAGAAAACTTTTAAAATACACATTCTAAATTATCATTTACTTGACTTATTTTTATTTTTTCTCATTAATTTAAGTTTCATGTTCGCCTAATGCAGTATAAGAATGAAGTTTACTTAAAATGTGGATTAATTAATAATTTTTGAAATATCCGTAGCATTATTTTTTGTATAATAAAAATAGTCACACAAATGCCACTTGGTATATTTCAACAAATAAGCACGAGCAAAGCCCTTAGTTTTGCTAGTTATAAATAATTTAATTCTAATTTCCATTAACCTTTACTATTTAGATCGGTAAACGCTCTGTTACGTGAAATGATAAATTTAAATACCTGGTACTTCACGTGGATCTTCTAATTCTTACGAAAATAAAAGTTGTGATACATTGATATTGTTATGTTTAATGATTAATGAAACAGTAACATGCATTGTTTATCCCTTTGTATCAACTGAGTAACATATGTGTTGAACTGGTGAAATACAACATTAGTCCAAGAAATGCCATTTTCATGAAAAGTCCAGCAAATTATAAATATCCAAAATTCAGTTTTATTAGCAAAAAAAAAAGAATTAGTTAGTATTAAGGCAAAGAATATTGAATTAAAATCTGATTGAAAATATCTTTAGTCAAGTTATTTGAACTATTCAAAGAGTTTAAACAAAGTATTGTATAAGCAAAACCAACTTACAGAATTAGTTTACGTTATTTTATTTTTATTAACTTCAGTGTGTGTCCTATGCTATCACGGTAAATATTATAAATACTAGATAGTACCCGTCAATATTCGACGGTAAATCACAATCAGTTCGAAAAATATCGTTGTTAATTATTTAATATATATATATATATATATTTCCGAAATTTTAGAAATATCGAGAAAAAAAGTATATATACTCTTAAAACTGGGAAAATCTTATTTTTGAAGGTGAAATCGATTTTTAAAAATACGAACTTTTATTATTCCAAATACATCGGCCACCGCAGATCACTTCGCGCTTCTCGAAAACGATATTTTTTCTACGCTAAAAGAAAATAAACGTCCGTATTTCAGCACAATATTTTTAGTGCATCTTAGCAAACCAGATTTATATCACCTCCAAAAATTTCGAAACGTTCAGATGAGTAGAGGTAATAAAAAAAAAAAAAAAAAAAAATCTGAGAAATTTTCAATGTAAATGGTGAATTTGAACAATTTTGGGGTCGGTTAATTAATCGGCTCACGTTTTCACTGCAAAATAGGCATAATTCAACACGAAATTTTAAAGATAGCTCGAATACAGTTATATTTATAACCGATTATATTTCGGAGAGTTCGGTAGAAAATAAGTATTTTTCTCTGTTATATTAAACAAGTTCGAAATTGTACGTCAATTGTGACAAATAACCTAATTTACTAGTTCGTAATATAACTAGTTTTACAATGTACAAAAAAAATCGTTTTTATTTCAGAGGAAAAATAATATCATCTGTTATGAACGAAATGAACATGCCTTTTTTATTTCTTATTAAGTATGCCACGTTTACAGATGCGATTTTTTTTCGACACTAGACAGCGCTTCAAAATTTATCACGGTGATCGTATTGTGCGAATGATCACCTCCATGGATTAATATTTCTATGACTCACGATGAACGAATTTCTTGTGTTTATTTACTTTAATGAATTGAGATATTCAGCTGTTAACCTAATTTCCACTAAAGTTATGTCAGAATGTATACATATGTGAATGGAACTCAACTCACAAGCAAACAGTTTTTTTGGACGATCTCTCTAAAAAACGTAACTTTTATGCAATTTTATTCGAAAAAATAATTTTGAATAAAAATGGCCTCTTGGTATATGAAAAAAAACAGTGGTTACCCTGTATTTGTTTTCCTCAGTCACATGACTTGCGCTTTTATTATATAAATTATGTATGATAGGTTTTAATAGAATCATGAAAACTTTTATTAATATCTTTTTAATTTTTTGATTTGATTTTCATAAAATTTTAAATGACTCGACAAAATTCAGCAACAATTATATATATTCAATTCCAAACCATTCGGGTGGGTAGTTTGTGCGTTGTTATATGCGGACGGACCAGACGACGGCTATAGGTGCGACGTACTTATATCATTACGAACGCAATTAAAAACCCAACGCGAAATTAAAAAATAAAAATAAAAATAAAGCGAGAAGAAAACATAATTATTTTACAACTAGATAACAATAGTTTTTCACGAAATTTGTACTTGAGCTGTAAATATTTTATATTTTTAACCGATGCAACTTTCAAAAAATTCAAACAGGGACATTTTTTTTTTAAACATGAAAAGACCGTACGTGAAAAAAAAACAAGAAAATGTATTTCTATGAGATCTTTTTACAATTAAATATCAATATTTTTCCGAGAATTGTTCGTTTAAAAATATAAATTAATGCAATTTTGTTTAAAGATAAAAATCACAAAAACACGAGGCTTCTTTAAGGTTATTATTATTGTTCGGGCAACAACACTGGGAGGGTTATCTATTAATGTATATAAAATTCATTATGTTTGATATAATATAATACAATTAAAATACACACACTTTTCAACTATGTTGGAAAATATTTAAAAAAAAATTTAGGTCTACTTTGAAATAATTTAAAGTATTATACAAGTTGATATATCGGAAACGAATTTCTAAACTGTAAAAAAGAAATCCTCAGGTGATTCTAGGCAAAATGAAAATGTTTTATATTCTTAAAGCGTAAGCGAAAAATTTTCTTTAAAGAAACATATCTATATAATGTATTTTTATCATCTGTCATTTTTTAAATCTCTGAATGAGGTAACACTAGAAGACGTATTTGGAATTTTATATTTCCATTCCATGTGTAAAATGAAAAGTTATATACTTTAAAACATTTTTTGAAACAGACAATCTTTTTTAGTAGTTATATTCTTGCGTTTAGAATGCTTCTTTATTTAAAATAACTTTTGCATGCTTTTAATTTGAAAAAACACAAACAGAAAATATAGTATAATATTTATATTGTGTTTATTACTCGATATCTTATGCTATATTTTTATGTTGTATCATAAGTATTAATAGTTTTATATATATTTATATATTTAATGTATAAAATATCAATATGAGATTCAATAGATCCCACTGTTACTTAACAGGTGACATTTAAAAGAAACGAATAGATGTTAAAAATATGTTTAAAATGTTTAAAAACCATCCAAGTTTTTTCGGCCGGCTACCGCGACCATCCTCGGAGCGAGTATACTTTCTGACTCTCGCTCCATGAGAATGGTCGCTGTAGGCGGCTGAAAATACTTGGACGGTTTTTAAACATATTTTAACATCTATTTTTGTCTTTTAAATGTCACCTGTTAAGTAACAGAGGAATCTATCGAATCTCATAAATCGAATCTGGCGAAATTTTATTTTCGCCCTATGTGCTTTGATGTTTAGCGTAGTTTATTTTGTACTAGTATTGAATGTTGTAATATTAAACTAAAAACCGTTTCTATGTCAAATTTCGATATGTTAAGTTTAATAACAAGTTATATAGCGCTCAATAAAGTATTTCCATTACTTGTTTTTTCATATTTTAATTTTTTAGTTATAAGCAAAGTTCTGATGAAACCAAAAGCAACCTCGTACAAATGTACAGATTCAATTTGATTTTAAAATTTAGCATTCATTAAAATTAATTGTTATTTGAACACATTCATCTTGCATATCATCAATCTTACTGCAAGAATTAGTAATTAATGAACTTATGTTTATGAAAACGAAAATAAAATAAAATTACTTATTGTTTTATTTTAAACAATAACAATTACACTTTCATAAACAAAATTAATGCTAAATTTAATCTATATAGAAATGTCAAGTCTATTTTTTATATGTACTAAGAGACTCTGTCACCTACGAACTATGCACGCCAACCCCTTTTCTGCCACCGAAAACTCTAAAAACACATTAATTTGATCAATTATAAAACAATTACGGAATATTGAATTATAATTAAACGACTTGTGGCGATCTGCTGTAATCGGTTTTCCATTCATTTTACTTTGACTGAGGGATTTTAAGGCGGATTAACTGCTGTTGAAACAACTAACTATTCTTTTCGTTATTTATAAAATGAGATTAATTAAAAATTTTAAAATCAATTCGTGTAAAATAGCTTAGTAAGCAATGTCAATGCTTCGGGGAATTTCATAACGATGCTATAAGAAAATTGAGTGCATCTCCATTATTCCATGAACCACTTTCCATAATATATATATATATTTATATATATATATATATACAGGGCTGTTATAATTAAAGTTCGCCTATTCAGAAGGCTTTAGAGCCGGTTCTATGGCTCCAAACGAAACAAAATTTCACTAGTACGTAGTTGAAGAGATTCGCTCTGCGAAAATCGAAAAAAAAATTAGTTACATTTTTCGTCAGTAGGTGGCACTGCGCCAATATTTAAGTCGATGTTTCCAGATTCATTATATCAATTTCAGTCAATCCAGACGAAGCACACAAATTTAAAAGTTTCAACAAACTTCGGCGAACTGCAAATTGTTATAATTAAAGTTCACCTAATCAGACAGCTCTAGAGACTGACCTATGACTCCAAACAATACAGAAAAATGAATATAATTTCATGTGATGTAATCTGCATCAACAAAAATAAAACATGTCGCTCGGCAGCGAGGAAATAACGAAGGATAACATTACGCATGCTCAATGAATCCAATTCCATTCCCAGAATTGTGCTTTCTACAGCATTACGTAAACTGTCCTGTGAGATTGAGCGAATATTAAATCTAATACTGTCTTTCAGAACAGAGATTGTCTGACATCTGTCTTTTGTTAGTATATCGTATCGTAATTGTAATCGTAGCATTACATCTTAAATTTTATTGGATGATACTTTTGTGTAAGCTTTCTCACACGTCCGGGAACATGACTGGCAGAATCCCAGACGAATTTATAAATATAAGTGATGTTCAATTTTCAGTTTAGTTACTATGCTTTTGTCATTGTGTAATGTTCTTTCGTAACTCAATATATATATTCGATCCAAGGCCTCGCCTGTTTATTTGCTTTGTTATTTCATCAGCAGAGCTTGGTTTAATTCGCAGACAGAGTGACGTAGTCCCTTTTCATATTTATTGCTGTGGTTTTGAGAGAGAAAATTTATTTTTCTTTTGTTTCTGTTTTTTTTACCCAGCGATGAAAAGTGTAAAAGAATTATACGGAGTTGCTCTTTTTGACGGCGACGGTAGGAATTTTTCTGTTTGGAAAAGGCGTGTTAAAGCCATATTGGCGTCGAAAGATTTGGATAAGTTTTTAGACAATGAAGCGACAACTGAAACTGCCGAAGTTGTAAAATCGAAAAAGGCTTATGCTTTATTATTATCGCTTTTAAGCGATGGGGTTCTTGCGTCATTGCAAGAAGAAAATACTGCGCATAAGATATGAAATAAATTAGGACGAACATATGATACCAAGCGTGCAGTTAATCAAATTTTAATTAGAAAGAGGTTAGCAACTATTAAAAAGGATCGTGTTGTGTCGATGAGAAGTCACATTGATGAAATAAATAAATTAATTTCGGAACT
Source organism: Maratus michaelseni (assembly GCA_963931845.1). NCBI lineage: Eukaryota > Metazoa > Arthropoda > Arachnida > Araneae > Salticidae > Maratus > Maratus michaelseni. Next base: position 305,491,661 of record OZ007593.1, read on the forward strand.
TAAAATTTCCGGTGCTGAAGTAAGTGAAACCGATACTATTGTTTATATTCTAATGTCGTTGCCTCAAGAATTTGAAAATGTTAAAACTGCGTTAGAAAATCAACCGAATACTGTTTTGACTTTAGATTTTGTCACACAACAGCTGTTAGATGCTGAAGCATTTCTGCTCGACTCAAAGAAAGAAAAAGTGCAGTCCAAAACTGCTCATGATAATACCGCGTTTGTATCAACTCGCAAAGAATATGTGTGCAAAAACTGTAATTCAAAGGGGCACATAGCTAAATATTGTAGAAAGAAACTTACTTATTTCAAATGTGGACTTCCTGGCTCTTTTAAACGAAACTGTAAAGCTGTTAAAAATTCAAATGAGGAAAAATTTGCTTCTTCAGCGGTATCTTTTGTTGCGGGGAACGTTAAAAAGAATGAATTTATAGTAGATTCTGGAGCGACTTCCCATATGTGCTCTAATGAGAAATATTTCACGTCTTTACAACCATCTTCAGGAACTATTAAGTGTGCGTCGAAAACAACGAATCTTGAAATTAAAGGTGTTGGAAATATTATTGGAAAATTATCAAACGGAATGGAAATAACACTAAATAATGTTCTTTACGTACCAGATTTTAGTGGACAGTTGATTTCCGTTAGAAAAATCAAAAATGCAAATTATGCAGTTATTTTCAAGAATGAAAAGGTGTTCATAGAAAATAATAATAATAAACAAAATAAATAAACACATTAACTTATATTCGAGACCATGGTCACACTAATATACACTATGTACAACTACCTCACTATGCCATATGAACTAGGTACTATGGCCATAGTATGGAGCCAGCCTGTCGTAATGAATGACTCTAGGCTTCGAATTTGGTGACTTTCGGATCCGAATTACGACATCGTTCAGTCTGTTTAGGACTGTATAAGGACCGTTTCCGTGCGATTGCAGTTTGGGAGAAAGTCCTTTGCGTCGAGTCGGATTATAAAACCAAACCTTGTCACCTTCTTTAAATTGATGTCCCGTGACTTTCGTGTCGTACCTTGTCTTCATCTTCTCCGTCTGTATATTGATCCGCCGTCGAGCCAAGTTGTGGACGTCTTCAAATCGTGCCTGGAGATTCTGAACGTATCCCTCTGGCGATGAAGGCGCATCTGGAGAGCGACCAAAAAGCAGATCACAAGGTAGACGCAGATCACGACCGAAAAGCATCTGAGACGGAGAATAGCCGGTTGTTTCATGGACGGCGCTGCGATAGGCGAGAAGAAACAAGGGAAGTTTTTGGTCCCAGTATTGTTGGTTTCTTGAGACTAGCAGTGAGAGGTTGTTGAGGATGGTACGATTAAACCTCTCAACTATGCCATCCGACTGTGGATGTAAAGGAGTCGTCCTATTTTTATCCGTTCCAAGAAGTTGACAGAGACCCTCAATCACAGCAGAGATGAATTATCTCCCATGGTCAGAATGCATTTGAAGGGGGACTCCATACCTTGATATCCACTGGTGTACCAAGGCATCCGCCACCGTAGAAGCTTCTTGATCAGGGATGGCATAAACTTCAGGCCATTTCGTGAAATAGTCCATGACAACAAGGAGGTATTTGTTGCCATCAGTACTTCTCGGCAGAGGAACTAGAATGTCGAGGGCAATGCGTTCGAAAGGGGCTCCTACATTGTAGAGATGTAGTCTTCCTCGGCTACGTTTCTTTGGTCCTTTCCGAGCTGCACATGCATCGCAAGATTTGCACCATTGTTCGACGTCAGCTCTCGCTTTTCCCCAGAAGAAGCGCTCTCGGACTCTGTGTAAAGTTTTCATGACTCCAAAATGGCCACCAGTGGGACTACAATGTAATTCCTTGAGGACCTCAGGGATTCGGGATCGAGGAAGTACCAACTGCCATACGAGATGTCTTCTCATCTTCCGATTCGAATTTTTGGAACAGGACACCATTCTTGACGTGGAGGGAGTTCCAAAGAGCCCGATATCGCTTCGTCGTAGGACTGTAAGTCGAGATGTCTTTCCAACTGGGCTTCGTCCTAGAAGATTCTAATAACTGCAAAATGGGTTTGATGTCAGAGTCTGCCATTTGATCTTCTCGAATCTTCTCATCACTCCAGGGATCTGGTGGCGTTGATAGTGAAGTCTTCGTCTGGTGTATGACATGTTCGGGATTATACTTGTTCTCCACTCTTCAACAAAGCGACAACTTTCGGGACACGGTCTTCTTGATAGGGCATTTCCATGCGATGCATCCATACGATTCCTAGCATTTCCATGCGATGAGCCTTTACGATGCCTGATGTCAAAGTTGTATTCCTGGAGTCGTTGTATCCATCTGGCTACTTGACCCTCTGGGTTCTTAAAATTCATCAGCCATGTTAGGGATGCGTGATCAGTACGAAGGAGGAATTTCCTGCCATAGAGATAGTGATGGAAGTGTTCTACGGCTTTCACTATAGCTAATAACTCCTTACGAGTGACGCAATAATTCCTCTCTTGTTTCGATAGACATTTGCTCCAGTATGCTACGACTCGTTCTTGGCCATCTATTTCTTGGGAAAGTACAGAGCCTACACTTTCATGGCTGGCATCCGTGTCCACAATGAATTGTTTTTCGGCGTGTGGATAGGTAAGGACTGGACAGGATGTGAGAGCTTCTTTCAGTCGCTGGAAGGAATTCTCGCATTCTTGTGTCCATAGAAACTTCTGCTTGCTTTCAGTGAGCCTATGCAATGGTTTTGCGATGTTGGAGAACCCCTGGACAAAATTTCTGTAATAAGTGCATAGTCCCAGAAAGCTTCGCAACTGATGGACATTTTCCGGACGCTTCCAGTTCCCTACTGAGGACACTTTTTCAGGATCTGTTTGAACACCTTCAGCTGAGATGATGTGTCCTAAATAGTTTACTTCCCGTTGGAAGAACTTGCATTTTAAAGGGTTCAGCTTTAAATTCGCCGCTCTTAGCTTCGTTAACACTTTCGAATATTCCCTAGATGTTCTTCAAACGTGCGGCCACCAATGATGACATCATCTAGGTAGATGAGACAAGCGTCAAAAGTCAGGCCTTTTAACACTGTCTCCATGAGGCGCTCGAACGTTGCTGGAGCATTGCAGAGCCCGAACGGCATAACTTTAAATTGCCAAAGTCCTTGTCCAGTAGTAAATGCCGTCTTCTCTTTGTCATCAGGATGGATCTCTACTTGACAATATCCAATCTTCAAATCCAGTGTGGAAAACCATTTATGTTCTGAAAGAGGATCTAGCGTGTCGTCTGTTCTTGGTAGAGGATAGCTGTCCTTCTTCGTGATATCGTTAAGCTCACGATAATCCACACAAAATCTTGTGGAACCATCTTTCTTTCGGACCAACATGATGGGAGACGCCCACGGACTTGATGACGGTTCGATGATGTCACTATCCTGCATCGCTTGTAAGAGCTTAGAAACCTCTTCCTGTTTAGCGAACGGCAAGCGTCTGGGATGCTGTTTAATCGGTGGATGGTCAGCAGTATCAATTCTATGCCGTGTCAGTGAAGTGCACCTATATCACTCTCGTTTTGTGAAAACACATCCTTAAATTCCTGGAACAGTCTTTCTCGGGCGTGTCTCTGTTCAGGGGATAAATTTTCATTTCGTCCAATTACAGGTGTTAAACTTGTAGGCGGCTCCGACAACGTCAAGCTCGGGTCTTTGCAAACACAGGTGACTGGAGCACAGGTTGCAAGCACTTCACCTTTCTGGATAATTCTAGACTTTTCACTCACGTTCGCTATCCTCACGGGTATCACATCTCTCGACAGATCTACCAGCACTGATGCTATTAGCAGTCCTTTTGGGCTCTTCTCAGGATATCCAACCAAGCCACACTGAAAACTTCTTTCGTTCTCAGTTAATCCAGGTATCATCATTTCGGTCCGAGGAGGGATAATAACATCTGCCTTGGCTGTGATCCGTTGAATAGACCCGGACTCATTTCCAAGTTTGAAAATAGTGACATCATCTTGAGGAGAGCGTAACTCATTATTCTTAAAATCCAGTGAAAATCCATGCTCTTTTAAAAAGTCCAGTCCGAGTATGAAAGGGTCTGAAATATCAGCCACATAGACTGTATGATGGTAAGCGTCGTTCCCAAACTTTACTTTCAATTTCCTTCTTCCATGTATGTCGATCTTATCCTCGGTCACGGTTTGAAGGATAACACGGGGCGGGGTCCAGAGGAGTTTTTCTTTTAGCCGCAGAGCTAGATCTTTCCGAACGATGGTCACATTGGGTCCTGTATCGATGATCATATTACAGGGCAAATTATTCACACGCCCGACTATAAAAACTCCGTTCTCGCCGCAACTTCTTGCAGAAATTTGATACACTTGATAATGGGGCTTCTCAAAATCTGGCAACCTCCGCCCCGCGAGATGGCCATTAATTAGTTTTCCTGCTCCGCCGTTCGTGGGGAGCTATAACTTCTGTGCTAGGTCGTTTTAGGCAGTTTCTTTGAATATGGCCTTCTCCACCGCATTTCCAGCACTTGACCTTTCTGCCAGGTTTGTTGTCCATCAAGGAGTTTATCTGTCTCATCATGTCCTTCATCTGCTGCTGTAAACGCTCCACAGCTCTATCCGACGTGTCAGGCATGTTGGCTACTCGCACAAAGTGCCGGTCTTTCCTTGTAGCTTGCTGGGCTGCCTCGAATTTCAGGGCATAAACTAAAGCCAGTTTTAAGTCACGGAGATCTGCAATCCGGAGTTGTTTCTGGATCTCAGAGTCACGCACACCATCGGTAAAATGTTGCAGAGCTAAACTTTCTCTAATTTCAGTCGGACAGCAGGATAAACAAGATGTGAAAGTCTCTCTACATCCGTAGCAAGTTCTTGCAGGGATTCAGTGGATTTCTGCTCTCGAGATTTGAGCTGGAGTCTGCTATATTCTTTCATGCATTTTTCGCCAAAGCGCAATTCTAAGGCACTGACGAGCGTTTCAAAATCCAGCGGTTCATTTGCAGGCAAAGTCTGTAGATCGTCGGCAGCATCAGCTCGTAGAGAAGCAGCAAGCTGACAAGCGTTTGTCTGGGAATCGCATCCATTGACGTCCGCTACGATCCCAAATTGTGTCTTGAAAACTGGCCATGAGGATTTTCCGTCATAGGTTGAGAGTTTAATAGAGGCCCGAGGAAGCATATCTTGATACTTGATATTTTCGGCATAGTTTCCGGCAGTTATCTTTTGTTTCTCGTCTTTTTCCAACTCTTTTTTTACCCTCTCTATGCTTTCTTCAATGGTCTTGGCGATCTTTTGAACTTTTTTCTCTACTTTTTCTTCTACTTTTTCTTCTACTTTTTCTTCTATTTCTTGAAATTTTTCTTCAAATTTGTTTTCCACGCAGTCAATTCTTTCATTTAACCCTCTAAGCGTGTGGAACGTAATATTCCGTTCACTAAGGTCCAGGTTTCACTGCAATATATGCAATGTTTAAGAATATAATTCCAAAGATTTAATGAATTTTCAAAACATTGAAGAATGATTAATACTCTCAAGGGTTACATTCATATTTGTAATTAAGTTTTATTTATAATGCTGAAAGAATCATATTTTTTTAGCATTTAAAACAAAATACAGAGAAAACAACATTACAATTTTACCCTTTTTCAAAACGCTCAGAGGGTTAAAGATGTTATTTTATCCTCTATTAAGTCTTTCAACTCACCAAGGTTGGTTGACATATCCTTCTTCATTTCCGCCTGATTCGCAGTCATTTTCTCATCCATCGCTTACATATCCTTTTTTATTCCTTCCGAAATTTTCTTCATTTCAGCCTGGTTCGCAGTCATTTTCTCATCTATCGCTGATATATCCTTCTTCATTTCTTCTTTCAACTCTCCAAGGTTGGCAGTCATTTTCTCATCCATCGCTCCTAATGTCTCCAATAATTTCTTCAGTTGCTCCTTTATTGCTCTGGTAATCGGCATTCAACCCCGCTTCTGACACCAAAATGTTGTGCGTTCGGGGTTCGAAAGGATTGATGCCAATATATAAGAACAATCAACACGCTTTATTTACTCCAAACAGTTAGATAAGTACACCAATATCTTCTCAAAGACACAAATATTCAGTAATCTTCAAATATAATAACAGCACAGCAAAATTTCACACAGAACAACATAGCGTATTGTTCAATACGAAATCGCTTATAGACAACATAGCCTCAAAGCAAAAGCCACTCGGGTGTTTTCAATCAAAGCCGATAGTGAACTCAACTGAACTCATAGAGGTCCCAGCTGGCCCTTATATAGGTTTTAGAGATCATTCTAGAATTTTCGAGAGCTTCGGATGTCCAGAATTTACCAGAAATTACTTCAACTTTCGATAGAGAACCCAAGCGAGAAAGGATCCCAATGTATAGGTATAAGGGGGGATTGCACAAAAAGTCGCCAAATCTGTCGCCAACTGGGCGATATTTGGCGACAAAAATAAGTCGCCAAAACCATCGCCAACTTGGCGATAAACCCATTCCTTGGCGATTTTACCATAGAACTCCATTATAAAAACGATGCTGTAAGGTTGTTTTTCTTGCAAAGCACCCAAGACCTTTTGCATTGAGTTACATATTTTTCGACAGGAAAAACATTAAATAATGCTTCAATTTCACAATAAAAAAATGGAATATGTACAAAATTCATAAAAATATATTTCATTCTGAGCGCTAAGTTCTTTTTATTTAATAAATAAGTGATAAATAGTTGATTTTTATATTTCGGCGTTGTTAAATTGGATGAACGGCTGCGACAAAGTAGGCTATTATTTTTATCCAAACAAAACCTGCAGCGTGATTTTGATAAACTATTAGCGATTTTATGTTTTTCACCCATACAATTAAGGCAAAGATTAAACTCTTTCGCTGTAGAATATCTCTCATATTCGTTCAATTTTAAGAACATATTACATTTAAAAATAGAATGGTTTGTCGCATGGCAAAGAACACACATATTTCTTGTTTCCGAATTACTTTTTACGAGTAAATTCTTTGCTTTTTGATTTCTTTCAAATGATGGTTGTTTATGTTTCAAATTTAGGTTACCTTGCAAATTTTCTAATACTAAACAGCGTTTCTGTAGAAAAGCAATAAATTCGTGCCAATCGGGTGATTCCGTTGTGGTTAATGACAGCTCAAATTGCATTTTTGTTTCCTTTTCTAGTTTTTTAAGAATAATGTTTATTAACATAATTTCTGAAAATTTATTAAGTTCTAACCTTTTTGTAGAGCTCGAATATGTTTTTGTCATCCATCAACTATCGCTCTTAAACTTTTTGCAGCATTATGCGATGACTTTTCTATAGATAATATTTCATTTGTATGACTGTTAACAATAAATCTTTTATTTTTAAATCGATCTTTCAATGTTTTAAAAAGCAATTAATAAGAGTCAGTAATTGTAACCACATCTAATGCGCTATGGCTATGGGTTGATTTTAAATAATACCGTTTCTGTGTGCTACTTAATTTAGTATTTGAATCAATTAAAGTTATAAATTGGTTTTTAAAGATGTACCAATTTTGATAATTGCCTGAAAACTTTGGTAACGGAATATCCGGTAATTTTAAATTCACAGTTAAATTACCTAATTTTGTCTTATTATCATTAGATACGTTTTCATTACTATTAGAGAGGAACAATTTTCTTAGTCTTACCTCTAAAAATTCCGCCTGTTCTTCCAATTCCGTAAATACTGCTATATGGTCTTTGTGCTCCGAATCTTCTTCTATGTTCTCAAAATATTTGACTTTTAAGTCATCTAAAATTGATGTTATATTTTGCAGATTATCAAATTTAACTTGATATTCCCATATGTCTTTTTTGCTTCATCATCAAAAATTTTTTTTATTCCAGTTAGTTGTCCTTGTAGGCACTTCTCTGCCTATTGAGTGTTGTTAATTTATTTTTATCAGCCATATTGTAACTGATTTTTCTAAACTAAATGATATTTAATATTCCAATGTGACTAATTATTCCAATGTTCAAAAAGTACCAGTTGTATTCTCCGGCTCGATGTAACCAAAAAATGTTGACGCTGAGCTAAAGTTATTGACTGAGTGGACTGTATTGAGAAAATATGTAATGCACTGATGCGAATAAAGCGAAGAGTCTCTAAATAACTAAAATGTTTATATGCATATATACATTACCTTAGGTTTAAATCCAAAGTGCTGGCTCCATAGTCAGTTTCGAGCAATATCATAATGAATGAGTGGACAATCCCACTTGAAGAACATAATATCTATTTTATTCTTACTATGATTAATAAATGACATAACTATATTATCCTTACTATGATAAAGAAATGACTTCTTATTACTATACTAAATGATCCCAGGGTCATTTTAGCTAATAAAATAGTTTCATTATACGGTTTATTCCATGTTGAATTATTCGTGCGAATATCAAAACAATGCGGGATAGACTAACTGTTGTCATGCGACAAAAACAAAATTATGAAAGAATGCGCTGAAATCCTCTGCAAGGCCAATTAACCCGTAACACGATGTTTTAATAAATTTTATGATACATCGATACTTAAAACAACGTGCTATTGTAGCCAGAGTATAGATTGGATGAATTACAAATAGTGTTATGACAGTAGGATATTTAACAGTGGTATAACATGCGAAATTTTAATAAAGATAAGCATAACCGTTCAAAAGTATTGTATAAATATATTTCCATTTCTTTATTTTAATAAACAAAATTGTAATATTTGTAAATAAGCAAACAATTCTTGCAATATGAAAATTTTTTTTCTCTTTTAATGTCATGCGAAATGCACTAAAAAACGTACACATAATTAATAACAAAAATCAAGCATATATTACAAATAATAAATAAAATCACTAAAGTAAATTACCTTCGTAAGAGTAAAAACGCCCATTTTTCTATAACTGAAAAATGATAATTTAATTAAAATAAAGCTGAATCAGTCTTTAACGTTTAAATAAAAATTTATTTAAAAATGCAAAATGTTTTTCTTTAAAAAATGAAAACACAATTTTGGGAATCATTTTTTTCTAAAGTCAAAAAGACATTTTTGATTTTTTCTTTTAAGAATGCCAAAATGTCTTATTACACATATCAGAAAAAAATACTCAATATTCCGTGAGAATGTTTTTTTCTCCAAAATTCAGAGCATTGAAGGACTAAAGAGGTAAAATAACGTTTTTTTTTCCTTTGATTAACAAGAAATATTTCTAAAAGAATATATATATATATATATATATAAATTTCAAAACATGCTGATCCTTAGGCTTAAAAAAAGGAAACTGTAATCAACCTATACACTGCAAAAAAATATTTATTTACATTGCAGTTTTTAATAAGAAGGAAAAGTTCAGAAGCATAAACCTGGTAAATCACATATTTTAATTTAAAAGAAAAAAATCTTACGAGATTGAAATTAAAAAAATCTTTTTTAATACTATTTGTACTTGTAAAATTTAATTTTTAAGTCCATTTTAATATTAAAAAATTCTAACTATGATATTTTTGACTATATATATGTGTATTACTATCTTGCGCAAAAATGTAATGTATATGTCAGATGATATATGAAGATAATAGAACGTTTTTTCCAACCAAAAATGAAGTATAGTATATTATGTTATAATTACTATATTTTTACCTATGGTTAAATAAATGATATTTTAAAGTACGGAGGAAAGCATCAAATTCTGTCCTTTTGCTTTTTTTATATGTTTTATCATAGCAAATAAGAACGATATATAAAGTTGGAAGAAAATGTTTACTTATTAAAGCTTTCATTAGAGCATTATATATTTATTTTAAACATTTATGACATGATTTATTTCAATTTTATTTGCGCTATTGCAAACGACAAAATAATTTTGTACACCCAATTTAAATAAAATGGGTAAATATCATGAAATAAAAATATTTTAAAGACGTGTTTCGGTTATTAAATGTGTGTACAAATGTCAAAGTTAACGTGCTTCACAAAAGTGTGTTTCGTCAAATTTCAACTAGTTTATTTAAGTATTGTGCTCAAAATTATAAATTAAGAATATGATCCAATTTATCATTTATCTTCTATAATGTTTGAAGCTATATTAGGTAATTTATATTATAATAATAGGATATTTAGATGAGTTGTTTTATAGAAATCTGTTTAATAAATCGGTAGCTCTTTTTGTTAGGTGGACTCTTTTAGTTCAATGTCCTTCCGGCATGTACCGAGAGGAAAAGGTAGCTTTCATAGTCCATGTTTTTAAAAATTCAACCCATTTTACTCAAACACCCGAAGCTAAATTGCTTGGAACCGTATTATAGAGAACATTCAACGCCAGTTTTCGTTAATACTTAATTTAATCGCGAATTTCAAGATGAGAGTTACAGCATAACAAAATGTCAGCCTCCCTAGAATTTCAAACTGCCATATATCTTAGCCATTTTTTAAGATAAAGCCAAAACAAAAAAAAAAAATGTTCCGGAATCCTTGTATCACGATCTAACACTTAACGGAAACAACTTTTTCAATTTATAATATTTTATACATATTTTTGTATAATAATAATAAAAAATAAATAAATAACTTACCGCCATTTTGAAACAAGGTGGCGCATTAAGCTGGCCAAGGAACACGATCGAGATCTTGGTATGTTCTGTGCACATGATCAGTCACATTCATATCATTTCATAAATACAAGAGTTGCAGCATAACAAATATCAGATTGTTTCAAAATGTCAGCCACCCTATAACTTTAAACTGCAATATCTCAGCCATTTTTTAAGATATAGCCTAAACAAAAATTGTTCCAGAATCCTTGTATTACATTCTACTTAACGGAAACACACATTTACAATTAATAATTTTGTGGACATATTTTTGAATGTTTATAAATGTAAAATTTTTTAACTGGCCACCATTTTGAAACAAGGTGGCGGATGAAGCTGGCCAACGAACTCGGTCGAGTCCTATATACATACTCAGTCACATCGAAATCGGATTAATATGTGGGATTAATATTTCTTTTAATTATTCTTTAATAAAGAATAATGAATTTTCACAGAATGAAATTATAGGCATTTTAAATCTATAAACACTGATACAGATTCATATCGATTTGATATTAATGAATGAAAAATATTTTATGGAAATTAAAAAAAAATTGCAAATTTTAAATCCGTGGCCACTATTGGATTTTTTTCTTATATAAATTTCTGGTAATTGTAGTACTTTATAAAAATCAATTCAACGCAGGCAACTCTAATAAAATTCTACGACAGATGAGTGTACTTTGAAAGACCAAAACTTGCACTGAATGGTTCAATGTGAAAAAAAAAAAACATTTATTATTTCACTTAAACTGACAAATGAAAATTTTAAAATTTGCACATCTTATTTAGAAATATAATTGAGAAACGATAAGTCCACAATTACGTACACAGATATTTTATTAAATTAAGTCAACTTCAGCCACATATAGAAATATTCTACGATATTTTTGTGTCCATTTGGAATTAAAGTGGTCTAAGAAATAAAAAATCTAACACGCTCAAATGATTTTTAACAGAAAGCATTCTACCGGATGAACAGATGCTTTTGTAATTATAATAATAAGGTTAATAATATAAACGGAAGACATACTAGAATATATTTTTTTTTACTAATGGAGATAGTAATAATAAAAAAGTATTATTTTTGAACAATGTTCAACTAAACTTAATCAATCGTCAAATACAAAATATGGCAAATCATTTATTATTCCTTATGCAGTTTTGTTTCTGAAACCGACAAAAGAATTTTATGTTTTAATAAAATTTAACAAAATAGTAACTTCTCTTTAGTACATCAAGAACATGAGTCCTTTAGTTGCGAAGTTCATAATGACACATTTTTAAACGAATTTATTAACTGCAAAGATACTTAAAATAAGTATTATTTTCAAATGAAACATCCATACACACTCTCAGAAATAAAACACTAAATTTGGAGGATTCGGCAATCCTTAAGCTTCATCTCGATATTTTTGACAATCATTTCGTCACAGAGTCACGTGTTTTTTAACAAAACGCGAAATCTCAAATATCTATCGAAACTGTTTCCTCACTGCCAAAAATAAAACTCTCACTTTTGACGATACAGCAATTCTTGAGCTATATTTCATCATTTTTGACAATCATTTCGTCTCAAAATTAAGTGATTTTGAATGAAATGGAAAATCTCAAATATTTCACGAAACTGTTTCCCTATTCACGGCCAGATTATTTTGTTGTTACAAAAACGTTCAAAAAATTTTCAGGAGCTCTTTTTTATTTAAGAAATATATTCATATAACAATCAAATTTAAAATATGCATAACTGATCCCTTTCCCTTCTATAAACAGTAACGTATTTAAATCTTAACCCCCATCATCGTTATAATTTCTGATCAACAAATTAACTAAGCCATATTCTAATCATTCATTGAACAAAGAAAATTTCTCTAACAAATTTTATTAATCAAGCCATATTCTAATTATTTTTTAACAAAAAAAAACCATAATAATTTATTATTAAAACATTTCTTATTAATTAAAACATGCAGAAATTATAACAGCACCGATAAAAATACAATCTACTTTCTAAAAATATAAAAACACCTCAACATCCGGTAGATACATTTAAAATGAAATTCACGCAATGTTCCGCTAGCGCAGTGGTCTCTCACACCGAAGATCTCGCGTTCAAATCCCCTTGAAGACTTGAGTAAAGCGTCCTATCCCCCCTGTCAATTCACACCACCGTTCTTTTTTTACACTTTCGAACAAACAATTTGACGAAATTAGTTTCCTCACTGAGGATACAAATTTACTCGATTTGACGAAATATTCGCCCGGAGCATTTCCCAGGAAACAGTTTTGTCAAAAACAAAGAAAATTTCGTGGAATTTGAGTATACATTTCTGACAGTGCATTTCAATATAATCTGAAGAAATCAAAAATACACTTAAATATTCAGATTCAGTAATGCTCAATGCAGTTTATTATCGCTATTATAATCACGTTCTTTAAAGTTCCCAAGATATAATAAACAAATAAATACATCTATATATTGATTAAAGTGCTAATCCAGTGCAACTGCTTACTTAAAATTTGCATAAATATCAATTTAAAAACGTGTATTTTAAGTTTCTTTAATCATTTTAAATTAATTATAGAAAAGTAATTTTGTAACATATCTAGCAATTAAAACAGTCCTCGAGAAAATTAAACATCTTACCAAAACACGATATTAACTATGAAATAATTGAGATAAGATGGAATTAATTCTTTGTAAATCTTTAACTTTAATGTAGGAACAATTACTTTTCTAATATCTGAGACTATTATAAAGTCATTTAAAATGAGTGCCTTTTAATAATTTTGAAGGCACAGTAAAATTATGCTGTATTTCGAAATATTATAAAATAATCCTTTTCATTCTTCTAATATTAGTATCATCAGCTGAAAATACTATTTAATGTAATTTACGTAAAACTCTCGTAAATATAATACATTAAAGTGACCGCTGAAATTTAAATTTAAAAGCATCAAAGTAATGAATTTTCAAACATGCGTAAGACTTATGTTTCAGAAATTTTTCCTTAAAAAGATATCTAGAATAACAGAATAAATTTAATCTATACTAATATTATAAAGAAGTAACGTTTGTTGCTTTGAGGTTTCATTTGATTTGTTTGTAAGGTAATCTCTAGAACTACCGAACCGATTTCAAAAGTAATGTCGGAAAATTCATGGTGATAATCGCTGCTACAACATAGGCTATATTTTATGTCGATGCCGCTATCCACAGGAGGGAGCAGGAGCGAAACACGTTCCAAATTTGCGATTTTTGTGATACTGAATCAGCTAGAAACTTGAAAATTCGCATGGTTATTACTTATAAGATGTAAATTCTCTCAAAAAACACATTCTAAAGAAAATTCGAAATTGAAAAGTGTGAAATGAAGGAAAAGCGTCCTAAAAACGTTCTAAATTACGATTTCTATAGAATTGTTAAGGATAGACATTTGAAAATTTACACGGTTGCTACTTTTACGACGCAAATACGCACACCACAATTTAAAAAATGGAAATTTAAACGGGCGCAGAAGAAAAAAGTTCTAAATAACGATTTTTGGGATTCTGAAAGAAGTAGAAATTTGACATTTTGCATGATGGTATCTTTTAAGATGAAAATGCTCCCGGAGAAGAGTTACTAAACAAATTCGAAATATAAAAAACAGAAATAAGCGTAAAGGCGTTCTAAAATCTCTCTAAATTAATATTTCTATGGAATTGTTCAGGATAGAAATTCAAACTTTGACATAAATGCTACATTTAAGAAGCAAATGTACACATAATACTTTTTTTTAGTATGAAATTTTTTTAAAAGGTGCAAGAGAAAAAAAGTGCTTTCGACCTGTACCGAGAGGAAAAGGTACCTTTCATAATCCAAGTTTTTAAAAATTCAACTCATTTTACTCAAACACTCGAAGCTAAAATGACTGAAATCCGATTATAGAAGATTCAGTCCCGGTTTTCGTTAATACTGAATTTGAATGCGAATTTTAGGATGAGAGTTACAGCATAACAAAAATTGCTTCAAAATGTCAGACATCCTAGAATTTCAAACTGCCATTACTCAGCCATGTTCTAAGATAAAGCCAAAACAAAAAATGTTACGGAATCCTTGTATCACGATCTAACACTTAACAAAAACAACATTTTTAATTTTTAATTTTTTTGTACATCTTTTTGAATTTTTAAAAATTATTATTTTTTTAACTAGCTGCCATTTTGAAACAAGATGGCGGATGGAGCTGGACAAAGAACTCGGTCGAGACCTTGGTATGTTCTGTACACATGATCGGTCACATTCATATCGGTTCATAAATATGAGAGTTACAGCATAACAAATATCAGATTGCTTCAAAATCTCAGCCATCCTTGAATTTCAAACTGCCATATCTCATCCATTTTTTAAGATATAGGCAAAGCAAGAAAAATTTTCAGAATCCTTGTATCACGTTCTAATACTTAACGGAAACATTTTTTTTCTATTTATAATTTTTTAGGGTTTCGTTCATCTCACGAAACCCTATTACTCCAGCTCCTTTGTCTGTGCGTCACAGACCCGGTTCTCAGAAACTATGTAACTTATAGTCAGGACATTTTGTGTACTTATAGCTAAATAAATATAATGAAAATCAAAATCATAAAATTTTAAAAAATCGCAATATTTTAATATATAGAGATAAAAAACCAAAACTCTAACAGCGTTTTCCTATTATATTTAAACATTTTTTGTTATAGCAATTGCCAACAATTAAAAATCCACAATAAAATTATTTCTACAATTATTAATTTTCTATTGAAAGATTTCCTCGTGAAAAATCAAAATGAAATAAAAAGTTTCACTGATTGAAAAAAAATATATATTAATGTGACGTTATATTGGTAATAAAACGGAAAATTTCTAAAATTTCTCAATAATACAAGCAGTATGAGTATGTGTAAATACAGAAAGCAGGTTAAAATGACGTCATTAGAGAATTAAAAAGAAAATTAATATAACGTGATATTGGAAGTTTAACGGACTTTTTCAAAAGTTTGAGAATAATACAAAGAGAGTATCAATATGAGTAACAGAGAAAGCAAGTAGTTATGACGTCATATGAGTTTCGGTTCAGATATTCGAAAAAACGATAAAAATAGACCGGTAAATGTTTACTTTATAAAAAGCAGGATATTTTTTTAATGAAATATATTTGGATTTATTAAAGAATGGACAATGTGTTTTGAATGGGATATTAAACGAAACCCTTTGTGCGATCTTCGATCACACTTACATCTTCGAACACACTTACCCACTTGTTTATACATGTTTTTGAATTTTTTAAAATTTAAATAATGTTCTAAATAATGATTTAGTTGGATTTATTCGGGTTAGAATCTTGCAATTTTGTATAGTGGTTACTTTTACCATACAGATGAATAGTATAAACAGTTAATTAAATATTCTAAATTTAAAGGTATGAAATGAACTGAAGACATTCTTAATTGCGGTTTATTGAAAAGTTATGGATAGAAAATTAAAATTTTGCTTGCTAGTTATATTTAAAATGTAAATGCTCGCACAGGACAGTTTAAAAAAACGAAATTTAAAAGTGTGCAAAAGGAGAAAACATTCTAAAATTAGGATTTCTCTGATTCTGCTAAGCTAGAAATATGAAATTTTGCATGGTGGTTATTTTTATGATGTTAGTGTAGACTAAAAACAATTTCTAAAAAAAATCAATGGTTCAATTTTAAAATGGTTGAAAATGGATAGAAACTTGAAATTTTTTATGGCTCTTACTTCAGATACATAAATGCATTCATAGAACAGTTTTTAAAAATTTAGAATTTTTAAAGTGTGCAGGAACAAAATATGTTCAAAAATTGCGATTTCTGTGATATAGTTGTTATAGAAGTTTGGATAGCTGGAAGCTTGGAATTTGTCATGGCGATTACGTTTAAGATGTGAATTCTCGCTATGAACGGTTTCTAAAAATTACAAAATTTCAAATGAAAAATGAAATTAGTGGAAAACCTTCAAAATACATTCTGAATTACTATTTATTTGGAATTAATTAAAGTCTCATGTTCGCCTAATGCAGTATATGGATGAAGTTTACTAAAATTGTGCCTTAATTAATAATATTTGAATTATCTGTACCAGTAAAATTTCCTCTAACCAAAATAGGCACACAAATACTCCTTGACATAATTCAACAATTACGCGAGACGAGCTGCGGGTTTTGCTAGTGTTATAATAAAGTACTTTTCTTAATATTTCGTACAATGACAATTATTTTATATACCATACAATATATTTATTGTCTGTGAAAATTAAATGTTGTGTGTTCAATATTTAAATGGTATAAACAATGATTCATTATGAAATTTTCAATTTCAAACACATAAATAACCAAATATTTCTGTTTATACAATTAAAGTATATTTTATATCGAAACCCTTATTGTAAACTGTATTTAAAACGGTTGATTCTGCTGATTTTATATAGAATATCAAGAGTTATGAGCAAGTATTTTTAGCGTTAAATGAATGTATGCCGATCGGCCGTTCCAGAAACTAATCTAGATTATTTTACTATGGATTTATAAGGCCAACTTTGTTCATATATTTCCCCTGTCATACATTATCTATTCTCATTTGAGAAAATGGTTATATAAAGAGAGTTTAGAATACTCTGACAGAAACTAATTTATCAGAAGTTGTGTTATTTTGGCCATCATATTGATGCGAACAATCTTCTGTACATAGTATATAAGGTTCTTATAATATAGATAAATGTGATACGCTCAAGTAAATATATTATATCTTCATTTCTTCATAAATTATTTAACGGTAACTTAGTTAGGAAATAGTAAACGGTACTAAGTATATTTGAGTAAAAAATACGATTTATTAAAGGAAATTTAACAAATCAGTTCTTTTATTTTCGCATCTATATTTCGTTCTTTATTCTAATGTTAATTCAATGCAACAATATTATTAGTGATAACTCTTTTAATCAGCTTGAATTTTTTTTTCTTTATTGAGTCAATTTCGTTAAAAATTATAAACGATTCATTAGCTTATAAATATTTAGCAAAGAAATTTTATGTATTTTTTTAATTTGTTATGACATATAAATGTAGAACGATTACGATTTGGCCCAATGAACTATTCTGTGCAACAAAGATAATCTAAGATTTTTTTATATATATATATAAACAAAACATTCAATAATATTGTTTGGCACGTTTACAAGACTAATATGTAAAGTTTTTGATACGCTAATCTGTAGTGAACGTTTCTTAATTACAAGATTGTTTTTCGCTTCAAGTACGTCTTCTGTCAACTATAAATCAGAAATTTCTATAGCCGGGCAAATGCTTCCCATTTTTTAGATGACAGAATAGATATTAATAATTATTTCAAAACTTTGCACTGTTGAATATGGACTAATATTCTACTTATTCTTGGTATGACTAAAAATGCAATTATTAAATTTTAATGTTTGTATAAAACTTTAATAAAAAAGTGATTAGGATCTTATACCTATACTATAGATTTAAAGTTTCTATTATTACTCTGACAAACTCTTATTTTGACAAGTTCTGAGAAGTAATATTTGTTTAAACCATTTTTATATTTTTCAATTTAATTCAAATTATATTATTATAATGTAAGATTTTGTACTTAAAATGTACACTTAAATTATTTTACAGACATTCTTATTATTATTGATATGGCATACATTACTTATGTTATAACATAAGTAATTTAGTAAGTTAACATTAACATTTTAGTTCGTAGGCTGTCAAATGATGTATGTGAAAAATAAATATATAAATGCAAGACATTCGATCAGAAAAAAAAAAAAAAAAAAAAAAAAAAAAAAAAAACAGAAATGGAACTTGCAAAATTATAATGGCGGATTTTGCTAAACAAAATTAAATATGATCTAAAATCATGAATTTCTTTTTCGTTCAATATTTCCGAATCCAATCATTCACTTTTGGTTTCACTATTTATTACCAAACTCCCTAATTATTACAACTCTCAGAATAAGTCAAAAGGTTACTGTCTATATGTTCTTCATATAGTACATTTTTATAATATGAGTGTAGTAAGCAATATTGTAAGCAATTTATCTTCTTATATTTTGAAAAGTATTTTGGAAATATGTACTATGTAATATACACTGGTGTCTAGAAATGAAGGGGCAGTGACCAATTTCAGACGTTTCGTCGAATATCGTACTGAAACTCGTGAGGAAATGCCCTTGAACTTTGAGGATGTAAATAACATATTTGATTTCATGTTTTTCAGTGAAGATTTTGTCGCGAGGACAATTAGGGTGTTAGTAATAATAATTTTAATAATAAAACAATATTTTTGATCACCCAAGTAACAGAAAATGGTAACACGTGGATAAGTGTGATCGAAGATCGCACAAAGGGTTTCGTTTAATATTCCTTTCAAAACACTTTATCCTTTGTTTAATAAATCTAAATAAATTTCATTTAGCAACAAGAAAAAAAAAAGTCATGTTTTTTATAAAGAAAAAATTTACCTGTCTATTTTTCTCGTTTTTTCGTATGTCTGAACCGGCCCGATAGCGGGTGAAGCTAGCTGTTATACTCTGTCATAATAATATCTGTCATGTGGACTAAATGCGATATTAAAAAAAAAATAGTTTATACAAAATATATATTTAAACCTATTGCGTAATCCTCTGTAATCCAGGTCCTACTGAAAAATTGCGTATTTTAGAAAGTGAGACTTTTTTGTGACAGTTCTTTAAAAGTTTCTACATTGATTTTAAACTATATTGTTGCTAGCAAACGCCCATGTTTGGACCTAACCTTGCCCACAGATTACGGAAGATTAGTTATTTTATATTTTACTAGCTGTTACCCGTGACGTCGTTTACGTAACATTAAAAGAAAAAGAAATGCAATTATTAAGGAAAACGTTTCACCCCCGATAATTAAAAACATATGTAATTCTCTTTATAAAAAACTCTGTTTTTTCAAATATCTGAACAGGCCCGATAGCGGGCGAAGCCCGCTATTATACTCTGTCATAATAACATCTATCATCTGGACTAAATGCGATATTAAAAAAAAAATCAAAATTGAACATGTTGTACACCTTCAAAATGCTAAAATATGCGAATATTTCCATAATCGGGTTTTTATCATGATTCAATACGTTCCTCAAACTCCTATATTTACTATTATCTATTACTCATATTGATACTCGCTTTGTATTATTCTCAAACATTTGAAAAATCTGTTAAACTTCCAATATGACTACAGAATAATTTTCTTTTTAATTCTCTAATGACGTGATATTAATCTGCTTTATGTACATACACACACTCATATTCCTTGCATTATTGAGAAATGTTTGAAAACTTCCGCTTTATTACCAATATGACGTCATACTAATCGTTTGCAATTGGTGAAACTTTCTATTTCATTTTCATTTTTCACGTGGAAATCTTTCAATAGAAACTTAATTATTCCAGAAAGAATTTTATTGTGGATTTTTAATTGTTGGCAACTGCTATAACGAAAAATGTTTAAATTTAATAGGAAAAGTCTGTTAGAATTTTAGTTTTGTATCTCTCTATATTAAAATAATACGATTTTTTTATATTTTAATATTTTGAGCTTCATAGTAGGTATTTAGCTATAAGTACACACATTTTCATGCCTGTAAGTTATATAGTTAGTTTCTGAGAATGGCTCTGTGACGGAATGACAACGGAGCGAGAGTAATAGGCTTTCGTGAGATGAACGAAACCCTAAAAATGTTCTGTGTCTGTAGCAAATGAATCTGTAGGTCCTGTTCAACATTTGTATGAATTTGTGTAAGCATAGCACGTATATTCGGGAAGATGTTAATGTTTCTTTAAAAACTTTAAAAGTTGTTTTTTTTAATAGCATGCAAAGTTTTCAGCCAAATTTAACACCGCTTTCCAAAAACTTGACAAAATTTCGCAGAAATAGTATACTGTGATTAAGTTGAGAAGTAAGTCCCATAGGATTATATGGGACTTATTTCTCAATTTCACAATTATTTCTGTAATTTTTTGAGGTTTCACGATATTTCACTGGTATTTTTAAATGAGTTGCCCTATAGTATTGACTATCACATCATGACAAAAAATCTTTGCTGTAGTTAGGTCATGCACAGTTAAAATTTATTTAAAAAAATACCTATATCTTATCAAATATTCAATATATTAATATTTTAATCACAGTATACTATTTCTACGATTTTTTGTCAAGATTTTGGAAAGAGGTGTTAAACTCGGCTAAAAACTCTGCATGATAAAAAAAAAAAAAAAAAAAAAAAAAAAAAAATGAATTTTTTACAGAAACGTTAACATATTCACGAATATACGTGCTATGCTTACACAAATGCACACAAATGTTGAACAAAGCCTACATAGTCATTTGCTACAGTGACTGTTTTTACCATTTTCTGTTACTTGAGTGATCGAAAATATTATTTTATTATTAAAATTATTATCCCCCCCCCTTTAACTGTCCTCGCTACAAAATCTTCACTGAAAAACATGAAGTCAAACATTTTTTTTTACATCCTCAATGGCATTCCAGGCATATTTCCTCACGATTTTCAGTAAGATATTCGGTGAAACGTCTGAAATTCGTCACTGCCCTTAATTTCTGGACACCAGTATATAATGATTTTTCCATTTAAAAATTCATTTTAAGGAGTGTTACAACGTGTAAAATCCATTTCTTTTAAAATTCAACATTGCGGCGAGAGTTACCCGTGAAGAAAGTTTGATAAAAGTATAACATATAGATTTTTTTAAAGTGCGTTTTGGGAGTTTGCTTCGAGACTATTTCTAGTAATTTGGCAATTTGTTGATCATAACAATTTTTTGGAGCATTATAAATAATATTTAATAAGAGTATTGATATTCCTTTAATCATTTCCAATCATTGTCCACTTCCATACGAGCAAGAAATTCCAAAGCAAAATCCTCTCTTGCTGGCAGGTCAGAAGCAAACAACTCCTGCACATGGCAAATTTTGTACGGATAGCATTGCAGGATGTTTCGTAGAATGTTATGCACCGTTATCACAGGCCTGTACAATGTTCGGGCAATTCTCCGTGCACTGCATGGTTGCACACCACCGCTCGACTCCTCCTGAACTGTTGCGGCCACTTCATCAACTACCGCAGAATCACATATTTTCCTTCCTCTACCAGACTGCACATCAAACGAACCTGTATATTCGAATTTATTCATCATTTTATCCAGACCCATGACAGTCATCAGTCCAACGCCTTTTTTCATACCCTTGAGGGTCCTGAACTTCTGCAGAGCTACTGGTGCGGAATCACCGTTCTGGTTGCTTTACAAGCAGAGCGCGGTCCTTCATTGAGACACTCATGGCGAACGTCTGAGACGCGAAATGAGGAAACGCCGTTTACCCAACTCTTTTTTAACACCTGAAATGGCCGTGCGCATGCCAGGTATTTTAATTTACATCTTCTGACGCTTACAGCGCCATCTCTCACTAAAATTTGGAACTTTTTTTGTTGGTTCATGTTCTTTCTCCCTTCTTCAATAATACGCCGTTCAATTTTGACGTCCTTCTAATCAGTGATTCTTTTTTTTTGAGCGTTTTGAAAATTAAACTTTAATTATAATCACCCTGTAGATAAAAATATTTTATTAAACTTAGCTTACTGCACTCATATTATAAAATTGTACAATATCAGGAATATAGATGGTAAGTTAGAGATTTAAACTCAGATTTGTATGTTTTGTTATAATTAGATAAGTCATTGGTGTCACAAGTGAGTCATTGGATCTGGTAATATTGAAAGCAAAAAGAAAAATCATGATTTTATATCATAATTAATTATGTTTAACAAAATACGAAAATATAATTTTTCAAGTTCTAGTTCCCTTTGTTTGTATTCGAATGTAATGCACTTATCTATCACATACATTTTCTGATAGGCGGCAAACTAAAATGTAAAATAGCATAAGACAATTAGGCCATTTAAAAAAATAATTGGAATGTCGGAAAAATTATATAGATTCACATTTTAAGAATAAAATCTTCTATTTAAACTTTTAGAAAAATTAGTAGAAGAATGATTTTTCACAGAATATGTTACAGTTATCTTGCTTATAGATCTCACGGTGTCGCACATTCTTTTTCGGTAATAAATTTTTATTTAATGAAATTCGTGACGTAATATGCCGTAAAAGTCTGAGAAGGTACTTTGCTTTCTAGTATATATAGGACGTTTAGTAAAAACCTTCACATAATGTCAACACCAGTATGCCATGCAGAATTATTGTGCTATATCTTGAAGTGTAAATGAGCTAGAGCTAATATACATTTAAAATTTTTCCTGTTATTATTTTTTGAATATATATATATTTTTTTTGGCTAAAAAGTAAACAAAAAAAAAAGATTTTTTTATTAATATGAATGTTTTACAAATAAAATTTCTTTTTTTAAAAATTCCTTAAAAAGTCTTAAAATGCACAGAGCATTAAATAACTTTTATTTTTTAAGTTTAAAAAAATCTGAACATAAATATATATATCCAATGGTTGGAGTATCATAGTTGAGATTTTTTCCAAAAGAGCAAAGATATGCCGGGACCAGGACTCGAACCTGGTCCCGGACTGGTCCCAACCTGGTTTACCGTACCAACGCTCTCCCTACTGAGCTATCCCGACGATATCCGGGTTGGCCTATTTCACTCTTATTTGTTGTACAAGGCTGCGAACTGCAGCGCTAATTTCATTCATCCAAGCTATAACTATAGCATTTTACATGATGAATATGAAATAACACGGAAACTCCTGTATACCATGTAATTAGGTCATAATGAACAGAAGAAATTATATTCATCTATGTAAATTATATCCAATGGTTGGAGTATCATAGTTGAGATTTTTGCTTTTCAACAGAGCGAAAATATGCATGGACCAGAACTCGTTCGAATATCCAGATTCGAGTCCTGGCCCCGGCATATTTTCGCTCTGTTGGAAAAAATCTATCTATCTATCTATATACAGCAGAAATACAACATTTTCATAAACATAAATTTAAAAATACTACAATTGAAATTATATAAATAATAAAAACTAAATCAGAACGTTTGTTTATGGAGTCTTCATATATGAAATATTATAACACTATTTATCCTTACGGACTTAATAGTGAATTATTTAACAGACCAGTTAAAGTTTTTTTCAACAAATAATACTACAGATTATTCTCCTATTTATCCTACTCTAAATCATAATTTAAATCATAAAACAACACGTAACAAGCGAGGAAAGTGTACTGCTACAGTTGTTATTTCCAAAAAAATTATTGTTAAACAAATCAATACTCTTCTTCAAAACTATATTAATTACAACTGGTTTTTAATACGAAAATACATTTTTGCTATTAAAAAGAAACTGATAGTACAATATTTAAATGTATTTCTTAGTAAATCTTACTCAAATCATTTCTCTGATATTTTTTATGATCTAACTATGACAAGAGCTTACCTTTTTAACATTAATTTAAATAAAAAACAAAAAATTCAAAATTCTAATACTCAAATGATTATAACTTTTTCAAATCAAATCTTTAATAAAATTAATATTAATATAATCGGAAGAAAGATTTTTAACTATAATACATTTTCAAAAAATACATCTGATGCTAGTACTTTTTAGTGTAAATGCAATGACCCCACTCTAAAAACATTCATTAATAATGATCATGGACATATAATCACTGGTAATCTTAATATTGTGAATGATTATAAACTACAAAAACTAATGGGTTATGGCACTAAATATAGACTTCCTTCTAAATTTAATGTAAATTCTATTATAAAACAGTTTACATATGATATAGACATTTTTATTTATAAAATTTCAATTTCATATAGTAAACCTATTGAATATTTTAATCAATGGAAAATACTGGTTATTGAAAAATTAAGTTCGTCTTTAAAACATGATATGTCGCATATGGTTAAAATTAACACAAAACATTTGTTCCAGCAAATTACTAAATTACAAAAAAACTATGTAATAACATATATTTACAAATCTCCTAATAATTATGCAATCATATGTAAAGCTTATTATCACCAACTACTTACATCCTGTATTTCTACTAACAATTCTTTTAAAAAAAACTAATGAAAATGTAATTGTAAACAATCGTAAAATTCACAATTATTATAAAATATTAAATATTACTTCTACTAACTTTAATTATCCTTATTTAGTTCTTATACCCAAATTTCATAAAAATCCAATTAAATTTAGGACTGTAACTATAGGATGCAATACATATAATAATATAGCCAATAAGCATCTATTAAAAATTCTCAATCAAATTTATACACTTACAACATCCACTGATAATACACATTGTATAAAAAATAGCTATCAACTCGTCAATATTTTGAAAAATCTTAAATCTCTTAACAATATAATGACATATGATTTCAAAGATCTATTTAATAATATAGATTTATTAGATCTGCATAATATTATAAATGCATTATTTTATAAGTATCATCATTCACTTAATTTACCAATTCATATAGATACAGCTTATTTTAAAACTTTAACAAATTTCATTATATATCATAATTATATAATGCATGATAACACGTTATATTTACAGAAAGTCGGTATACCACAAGGGGGATGTACATCTAGTATACTTTCTGACTTATACTTGTATCATTATGAACATACTTTTATTAATAGTAATATACATTTATATCGTTATATTGATGACATAATTTTAATTGCCACTGATCACACTAATATTTCTATATTTCCAGTTGATTATCCTACTAATTTAGAATTAACGGAAAACCTCCTTTCTAACAATACTATTAACTTTTTAGATCTTAAAATTACACTTAAAGAAAACAAAACAATAATTGATCTATTTGATAAACGTAAAGAATTTAAATTTAAAGTTAATTCATTTACTAATTTTAAATCATGTCTTCATAATTCTGTATATCGTAATATACTCCTTAATCATATTTATAGAATAAAAAGTTTATGTTCCTCTCAACTAATTAACAACAATATTAAAAAACTTATCTATGATGCATTACAACATGGTTAAAAAAAAATCATATATTCCTTAATATATAGTTAGTTCTTATTTGATCTTTACAACCAAATTAACACATGCGTTTAAAAAATGTATAAAAAAATCATATAATCTTATAAAAAAATTATAATAGGACGGTTGGGTGGGTAGACGCTGGATTGAGGAGGTGTGTGGCGGAGTTGTATGGAAAAATATGCATGGTTAATTTATATTATTGATATTAAAAAAATGGGGGCATTTTGATTTACACAATTGTTTGATAATACACATTTTATAATGGACTGCGATGTGATATTTTTATATGTATATTAATTCGGTTAGATTTACATATTCATTATTTAATTACTTTAAATGAATTTATATTCATTAATATTAAGAATGTTTCTGATCTAATGATTTGGATTAATACCTATGGTAGACAATATCATATTTACTTCTTATAATGTTTACTTTTCTAAAGTGTTAATATAATATGTTTTAATTTTATTAAACGTTCCACCCTTACCACTTATATTAAGTGTTTATATTTTATTTAACTTTGTATGAAGGAACATTATTTGTGACTAATTCATGTCAATATTTAATCAATATTCATTTGGAATTCTTTGTATCTTAATTCAAACATTTAGTATTTTATTTTAATTTAATTTATTTGATGTTGTATTTTTGATACAGTTATTTAATCGTTTTTGTCATTTAATGGTACATATATTTTTATGTTGCTTTAATTATTAATTTTTCCATCTTACTACTTATTTATAACATAGAATTATTCATTAATACATCCATTACATTAATGTAATTCAATATTCTATTTATTAATTAATTTCATTTATTTATTATTTAACTAAAGGCTATCATTAAGATAGTAATTTGGTTTAATTATTAAACAGTAATTTCCATCCATTACTTTCTATTCAGATTATATTAACTTTTACCAATAGATGGGCAGCACTATTTTATGTTGCTTCAATTATTAATTTTTCCATCTTACTACTTATTTATAACATAGAATTATTCATTAATACATCCATTAGTTTAATGAAATTCGATATTCTATTTATTAATTAATTTCATTTATTTATTATATAACTAATTGATATCATTTAAGATAGTTAATAAGGCTTCAACTTTGTGTATTCATATTTCGTTAACAGCAAGGAGATATCTATTTAATTATATCTATTTATTATACATTATTTACAATTGCGGCCAAGCGCACCGCTACTTCGTACATACTGGCTTCACTGCCTTACATCTAGTCTCCGTAACTCTCCTGCAAGAGATATCAAATCCTGGACTTGCAGCGCCATCTCTGATTACAGATTAATACTAATCATTGAGATATGACACCCCTCCCCTCGTAGTTCAAACGAACCACTGGTTTAATCTGTCTGTTGCTTCTTCGAACAGGTTGATTGTCCTTTTTATCAGTCTTTATAGGTGCACTCTTCTGTAAGTCCACATCATTCTTTGTAACGGAATTGTCCTTTACATTATTATCCATAGTATTATCACAATTACTATTCACAACTGTACCTGTTACAATATCATCTGAAGAATGAGATTGGTTAGATTTTTCAGCATTCTCGGCATTATTTTGCTCTTTATTATTTACATAATATCCAGAAAACTTATTTCTCTTAACTCTATCATAACTATCGAAATCAGTGTTTTGTTTATCAAACTGACCCGTTTTACTTTCCTCTGACGTTTCATCACTTATTTCTCTGTTGTGTCTCAACTGATTAACATGACGTTTACACATTATTCCGTCATCTCTATTTACTAAAACCCATCTGCTCCCCAATAATTTTATAATTTTTCCTTTAATCCATTTCTCCCCTTTTCCAAAGTCTTTAACAAAAACTGATTCATGAAGATTGTATTTATGTAAGGGTTGCTGTATTTTAGGTTTGGATGGTAATACCAAGTGTAGAGCTGTTCGAACTGACCTTCCAAACATTAATTCTGCGGGAGTCTTACCAGTGACAGAATGTGAGGTAGAATGATTTTCCAATAAAAATCGTGCAATTGACAAATTTATGTCCCCCTTATCTAGCTTTTTAAGACAACTTTTAACAGTTTGAACATACATTTCTGCCTGTCCATTCGACGATGGATGATATGGCGGAATAGGTGTATGGATAATTCCATTTGATTTAAGAAAATCTTGAAATTCATCACTTGTAAACGCACGTCCATTATCACTGACTAATTCAACGGGCAAACCAAATGTAGCAAAAATTCTACGTAGTACTCTAATAGTTGATTTACTATCAGCACTGGGTACCACCTGTACCTCTAACCATTTAGTATAAGAATCGACCACTATTAAAAATATTTTACCCTCAAAAGGACCGGCAAAATCTATGTGAATTCTTTCCCAAGCAAATTCCGATTCCCATTTTAAAGGTTTCATTTTAGGATTATCCCGAGCAAACATTTGGCATCTACTACAAGAATTAACCATTTGTTCTATTTCTTTGTCCATATTAGGCCACCAGATCACACCTCGAGCTTTAGTTTTCATGCTAGATATACCCTGATGAACGGAATGTAATAATTTTAACATTTTTTCGCGACCTTCATCTGGTATAATTACTCTATGTCCCCATAATAAACAATTTTCTAAACACGAAATTTCCTCACGTTTACTAAAATATAGTTTATATTCCTCGGATTTAATCGTTTTTGGCCATCCATATAACGCCCACTCTAAAATGTGTTTTGTTACTGGATTTTCAGTTGTCCACTTTGAAATTTTGTTCCACGTTTTAGAAGTAACAGGCCACTCATTACTATTAGAAACGAACATTATTTCCGATGGATTATTTACTACATTTACAGTTTCTGGAAGGGGTAATCTACCTAATGCATCCGCATTTTTATTATTTTTACCTTCGCGATACTCAATTGTATAGTCATACCCTACTAACATTAACGACCATCTCAGCATTCTGGGTGATAATGTATCAGGTACTTTTTTACAGGATCAAACAATCGAATTAAAAGTTTGTGATCAGTTATAATTTTAAACTGTTTACCTGTTAATATTGATGAAATTTCGTTACACCAAAAATTACAGATAAAGCTTCTTTATCAATCATGGCATAATTTCTTTCAGTCTTATTCATCGTTCTAGATGCAAAAGCTATTGGTTTTCTTTACCCTCAACAATGTGGCTTAACACACAACCAATTCCATATTCTGATGCATCAGAGTTAACAACATCTTTGTTTATATCATACAATTCTAAAACAGGCGATTTACATAAAAGTTGTTTAACTTTCTAAAATGCTTTTTCATGCTTCTCTGACCATGTCCACTTTACATTATTATCTAATAATCTATGCAAAGGTTCTAACACATCTGAAATATTAGGTAGGAAGTTTCTATAATAAGAAATTAATCCCAAAAATGAACGTAATTGAGAAACATTAGTAGGAAAAGGAGCATTCAAAATAGCATCAACTTTTTCTGGAATAGGCTTAATGCCTTTCTGCGAAATTTTATGTCCTAAATAGCTAACTTGCGAAACCATAAATTTAAATTTTTCCTTATTTAATCTTATACCATGCTCAGAAAAGCATTTCATAATACATTCAACTCTTTCAGAATATTCGGATTTAGATCTAGCACTTATGATTACATCATCTAAAAATACACCAACATAGTCAAATTTCTTTAATATATTTTCAATTTTTCTTTGAAAATACCTGGTACACATTTTACACCAAAAGCCAGTCTTAAAACATTAAATAAACCTTTATGAGTATTAATAGTTAAAATTTTACTACTTTCATCATTAACAGGTTGTTGTAAATAGGCATCTTTTAAATCAAACACAGTAAAGAATTTTCCACCTGCTAATTTAGCAAACAATTCTTCCATTCTTGGAAGAGGATAATTATCATTTTCAGTATTAGAATTTACTGTTGCTCTATAATCACCACAAATTCGAACAGTACCATTTGGTTTTCGAACAATTACTATAGGACTAGCCCATTCAGAATAATCAACAGGTTTTAAAATACCCTCATTTGTTAAGCGTTCCAATTCCAAATCAGTTGCTGTTCTCAAAGAAAAAGGAACAGGGCGAGATTTTAGGAAAACTGGTTTTGCATCATTTTTCAAATTTATTGAAACGGGAGGACCTTTGATCGTACCGATCCCGTCAGCAAAAACATTAGGAATTTTTTTTATTAAATCATCTTTCGAAATACTTTTGATCATGTTTACATTCGGCCAAAATAATTTTGATGCTTTTAACCAAGTTTTACCAATTAAACTCGGACCTACCTCTTTAATAACTAGCATTTTTAAATTAGGTATACAATTATCATCAATCAAAACATTTACATTTAATTCACCTAATACAGTTAAAGAATCTTTAGTATACGTTTGCAGCTTAATATTAGATTTAATCAAAGGAGGCTTACCTGAAAATAATTTATCGGCAATATTTTTACTTACGATCGTATGAGCTGCTCCGGAATCAATTTCAAAATTAACTTTAATCCCATTAATTGTAACACATTTTTCCCACAAAACATTATTGCACTCATCCCTGATAACATTGAGGGAATATTCTTGAACAGTTTTAATTTTACTGTTCTTTTTCAGTTTTTGATTCACTGTAGAGAAGTTCCGGTTCCTGAAACAAATTTTTAAATGTCCTATTTTGTGGCAAACATGACATTCTGCTGATTTAAATGGACACTCAACAGGTTTGTGATTTCTAGCACAACGATAACATGGTTTATCTTTATAACTGTTCCGGTTTCCAGGTGCATACATCCCTTCTTTCGGCTTCGACGAATACTGGTATACTTTCGTTTTCTCCATTCGGGCCTCTTGAACTTTATTTACAGTTGTTCCTTCATTAATCTGTAGTAATTTTACTCCAGCTTCGGCAGTTTCGAATGATTTCCCAATTTCTACAGCTGTTTGGAACGTTAAGTTTTTCGTATCCAACAATTTTTGCTGTATATTTTCTCGTCTTGAATTCCAAACACTAGCTGGTCCCGTATGTGATTACTTAACGTCCTTTCAAAGTTGCAGTATTCTGATAACCGTCGTAAATATCTCACAAAGTTGGCTATGCTTTCCCCTTGCTTCCGTAATCTTTTTTGAAACTTGAACCGTTCAGCAATTTCACTTGGACAAGGTGAAAAATGTTCTTTCGCCCTCTTTAAGAGATCATCATAACTTATCTCTTTCAGCGAAGTCGGTACAATGATATCCCTCAATATCGAAAAAGTTGTAGTTCCAACAGAGCTTAATAATATATTTTTCTTCTTATCCGCATCTTGAATATCATTAGCAGCGAAATAAAAGTCAATTTTTTCAACATAAATTGACCAGGGCACGGTCGAATAATATTCTTCCAGACGTCCCAGAGAGATAATTTCTGTTTCTGCCATTTTCTTTTCTTTTCTTCTTTTTTTTTTATTTCGAAAAAAAAATGCAACATTTATTTAAAATCTTGGGTTTATCCGCATCGTCGCCATTAATAAGGCTTCAACTTTGTGTATTCATATTTCGTTAACAGCAAGGATATATCTATTTAATTATATATATTTATTATACATTATTTACAATTGCGGCCAAGCGCACCGCTACTTCGTACATACTGGCTTCACTGCCTTACATCTCTTCTCCGTAACTCTCCTGCAAGATATATTCAACTCTGGACTAGCAGCGCCATCTCTGTTTATAGATGGATACTAATCATCGAGATATGACACCAACTAATTGGTATCATTTAAGATAGTAATTTGGTTTAATTATTAAACATTAATTTCCATCCAATACTTTCGATTCAGATTATATTCACTTTTACCAATAGATGGCAGCACTAATGTTCCTGTTTGCTTTACAATCCATATTAATCTAACATTACTTCTGGCATCATTGTATAGCATTTTATATTTCTAAAACTGGTAACATGTAATGATTTTTTTTTGAAATTCATTCCCTAGTCATGGTTGAGTTTCATGCTGGTTCTTGAGGTGCACAGGTATCTTTTTTAATGTTTATAGATTTTATACTTACTGACTCTATTTAATGTTTTCTCTGTATATTATAAGTATGGCTTCTTTCTTTTTTAATATTGTATTTTATTTTTTATTTTATCACTGGTCTGCTTCATTGTTTATGAGATGTAGTCCCAAAATCATATTTTTTAGCAATGTATGGCTAATATGATGATGAAACATCTCATTTCATTTTATTTGTGGTATTTAGGCATTTGGGACTTGATAATTCTGTCTAAATTCCAGAAATTTCATTTCATTTCATTCATTTAATTCCATTTATTCAATTTTTATTTAATTTCTTATTCTTTTAATATGTTTTTGTTTCCATATTCAGTGTGTTGGGGAATCTTTTATTGTCAACTAATTATTACATACGTAATAATTATCTCATTGTTTAAGTTGGTGTTATGATAATGATTCATTTAGGGTTATATATATATATATATATATATATATATATATATACATAGAAATTGATAATTCCAAATAAATCGAGAAATTTACATCCATTGTACTTTTCTCCTGTTCCCAGGTTTATGTAATATTGAACAGAGTGAACGGATCTGTAGATTGTCATGGGTATACGATCAAGTTTCATTAAAGTGTCATCATAAATATTAATATATTCTTATGTAATGAGGAGAACGAAATATTGATTATGTTGTATACATTTGATGATTAATGAGTCAATACTATTGAGCTTCTATTGCAGTGTTTCATGTCTTAGGTTACTTTAAATGTTGCAGATCTTAATATAAATCGTATAATATGTAATATATATCCCATCGTCCTTTTATGATATAATTTCAATGAAATAGATCTAAATATATCATAGAAATGTCATACCGAATGTTCATTGAGGTAAGAAATGTATATAATATATATTTTTCACATTTAAATTATTTACGCCTACATTAAAATATTTTCAGGGTTTCGTTCATCTCACGAAACACTTATACTCCCTCTCGGTTGTCTGTCCGTCACAGAGCCGTTCTCAGAAACTATATAACTTACAAGCATGAAATTTTGTGTACTTATAGCTAAATACCTACTATGAAGCTCAAAATATTAATATGTGAAAAAATAGTGTTATTTTCATATAGAGAGATAAAAAACAAAAATTCTAACAGCCTTTTCCTATTAAATGTAAACATTTTTCGTTATAGCAGTTGCCAGCCTTTAAAAATTCACAATAAAATTCTTTATACAATAATTAAGTTTCTTTTGAAATATTTCCACGTAAAAACTGAAAATGAAATAAAAAGTTTCACCAATTGAAAAAAAAGATTAATAGGATGTCATATTGGTAATAAAACGGACATTTTCAAAGATTTCTAAATAATACATGGAGTATGAGTATGTGTAAATACAGAAAGCAGCTTAATATGATGTCATTAGATAAATATAGAGGAAATTCATTTGACGTCATATTGAAAGTTTAGGGGACTTTTTCGAATATTTGAGAATAATACAAAGATAGCATCGATATGAATAATAGAGAAAGCGAGTAGATATGACGTCAGCAAGTGATTATAACGTCATATGAGTTTAAGGATAGTATTGAATCATGATAAAAATACGATTATGGAAATATTGGCATATTTTAACATTTTGAAGGTCTCTATACAACATGTTTAGTTTTGAAATTGATTTTTTTTAAATCTTTCTAAGGTGTTCGTGTCTTTTTTGACTCATATCAATTTTAGTTCTTCTAGATCTATTATACTTTTTGAAAAAATATATATATTTTGCGACTTTGTTTCCATAGTCATAGTAAATATTCAGTTATGTGTAATTTTTTATTTCATATGTTAGTTTTTTTACAGTAAAAAATGTAACACATAAGTCGTTCGGGCCATTTTTGACCCGTGTTGAATTTTCAGTGCATATGATATATGATTACCGTAATTTTCAATATATTAATCAATTAATATTGCTCTGACAACACATTCGTGCTCTTGTTCCTTTCAGTAAATGTTTTTTCCCATATTGGTTACAAATATACACAATAGGTGGCGCTACAAGTTCTGTGATTCCCTCACGATTCATCCATTTACTGTTACTGAGTGCGTAAACGGACGTTGTTTTTTTCACAGTTGATTTATTTTTAACATTTTTGTTATAAACTTTCCAAAGTTTGCATACTATATGCCTAAGCCGTGGTCTTACTAATGAAGAAATCGGGGAATTGATGTAAGCATCGTCGGACGAATGAGTCATTGTTTTAGAAATCGATGTTCACGTTACTGAAAACGAACTTTCATTCGATGTGGAAGAAGATGAGGAGTCTCAGCAGCCGGCAAGATTGACCTCGACTCTATTTCACAAAGACAGAAAATTGAGTATAAATCTGAACCACAAGCCGCTTATGGTAGGTGTAAGTCTGAAAATGTTGTGAAAATGACTCTAGGGCCAAAGAAATATGCAGCATTTAGAATTGAAGGCGAATACTCTGCATTCATGTTATTAGTTACTATGCAAGCGATATAAACATTTGGGTACCTTTTGTCACACGCAACCAATTATACCTCGTATATACAGATTTATCTTAGAAAGCAGCCTGGTTCTACACCGGAACGAAACAAATGTCTCAGGGTTTTCATTGATCTAGATGTAACATGTGAAAACTTTTTCACATCGTATGATCTTGTAGAGATTCTTCTGAAAAACAACTGACAATGATTGGAACAATCAGAAAAAAAAAAAAACAACAATTTCTCGGCAGTTGCTTGCATAATAGGCCGGAGGTACACATCGACATTTGTATTCGCAAAGGATACGACTATTCTATCATATATTCCGTAGAGAGGGAAGTGTGTAGTCATGTAGAGCATTCTTTACCATGATAGATAAATATGAGTGATGGACACAAAAATAAACTCAAATCATTCTGGATTACAACAGCACTAAAGGAAGAGTAGACACATTATATAAATTGGCCTTCCACTATTCCTGTTGGAGAAAGCCAAACAGATGGCCTATTGTTGTTTTTTATAATGTCCTAGATATTTCTGTGTATAACGCATTTGTATTATTCCTAAAGATCAATCCAGCCAGGGACATGACTTCATTTCACAAAAGGAGAATCATCATTGAAAAAGTTCACATGACTTTGTTTTTTCCAAAATTTTGAAGGGAAAAACATCTGCAAAGAGCAAGGGCTGCGAATATACGAAACTCAGGATAAGCTGAACCGCGACCTGAAACATTCGAAAGTGTAACAAATACTGGCAAAAGGGGAAAACTTGTAACAGACTGATAACAGAAGTTTTGGAAATTGCTGCAAATATGGTAAAGTTACTTGTAAAACACATTTCATTCAAGCGTGTAATGATTGCACATAACTGAATATTTTCTATAAGTTTTAGTTCTATCAAACGAACGTAAAAATATAAATATGTAATAAATACTTAAAAAATATGTCTTACATTGCATTGCTTGAAATTTTACAGTAATTTTTGGGGTTGAATGATGGAATTATAGCATTTTTATTCCACAAATTCAGTAAATTCATATTTTTTATGGTTATGAAAATTTGCCTTTAAGGCAATATTAAATGATAAACAAATGCAAAAAAGGGAAAGAAGCAATAACTGAATCAATAAATTAATGACTATTATCAAATAAAACGTGAATGTCACTCCATAACATTGAATGTCACACCATGGGTCATTCTTGACCCGAACATCTTAGGTGTATGCTACACTACAACAACCTAAGAAGGTTAATATCGCATTTAGTCCACATGATAGATATTATTATGACAGAGTATAACAGTCGGATTCGCCCGTCATCGGGCCGGTTCAGATTTTCGGAAAAACGAGAAAAAATGACCGATAAATTTTTACTTTATAAAAAAACATGACTTTTTTTTTTTTTTTTTTAACATTGGGAAAATGGTGTTGCTTTCGATCGAGAATAGACCAAATGATGTTCGCATTTTACTTTTTTAAGCGTTTTTAACGAAATTCTGTAACTTTAGAAGAATTTTTCTTTGAATAGGCAATAGAAATGCATAAAATCGTTACAAAAATGTTAAAGTTACAAAAAGGATACATGCAAATTATCAGATATGAAAAATAGAGCAGAAATTTGATACTTTCATGTTATAGCAGCTCCCAAGAATGAAATATTTTTGTTTCTGTTTTCATTAATATATTGTAAATTCGGTACTTTCGTGTTATAGCAGCCCACCAAGGATAAATCGACAAGCGACCAAGATTTATCGCCAAATTATAAAGCATGTATGACATTATAATAATATATGATATATATATAACATTTCTTGACATATGTTTCCAAGTTATAGACATATATGATGCATATATGATGTATATGTATGACATGTGTATATGATGTATATTCGACATATAAGATGTAAATAATATGTGTATAATGACGTGTAGGGTACATATTTTAGTATTTGGAATATATATATATATGCGTATATAAGATACATATATAAGCTTTGCGATGATCTTTGCGAAATCCTAACTGCATCCTTGGCATAATCATAATTGTGGGGGCCGCTATAACACGAAAGTAGGGTATTTTTTTTTTTTTTTTTTTTAAGCTTTCGGAACATTTTCTCAATTTTTTTTTTTTTATAATTAAATTTATTTGGATTTATTAAAGAAAAGATAAAGTGTTTTGAAAGGAATATTAAACAAAACCCTTTGTGCGATCTTCGATCACACTTACCCACTTGTTTTTATTTTATTCCCTAGCCTATATTTCAATTGCTTCTATTCCTAGTAACTCAGCTTTTTCGTGTACAAATCCATTCTCTTTTAGAATATTCTATTTTAGCTGTAAGCATATTTTTTAAAGTTAAACATCTTATTAGGTACATCACCAAGGACGTTCAAAGTGGCGCGATCTGGGGATTTTCGTGCAAAAGGGGAGTTGTAATGCAGCATTTTTCTCCATACGTTTGAATCGATATACGTTGATGCACCAGCTCAGAGTCCATTTTTTCTGGTTTTCTTTGTTATTTGAAAATGTGCAACATCTAAAGCTGTTATATTAAGTTAGGACGGAGAGAATGTTGAGTTGTTTTGAGAGTTCTTTCATCTAATCTGGGGACTGTGCGACAGTTGCATTGAGGATTCTTTGTTAATTTGCATGTATAAATTCCGTTATGAAGCAGAAAATGGACACTTGAGATAAATACCATCCGAAAAATTCGATATTCTGCTTAGATAAAACAGATTAATGCACCGTAAAATCTATTAGGAAACGTTTCCGAAAATAAAAGACAGAAAAAGAAACCTTCGTTTCAGGAAAATTTTAATAAAGATCTTTACATCTAAGAAATATATTGATTTCAAATACTTCTAAAGGTAAAGAAACTCTCTTTAGAATCAGGCGTAACTTGAAAGAGGTTATAATGTCATTATATATTTGTCTCTCTATATATAGCTATACATAAATGTGATAGTCGTATACAGTGGCAGATATTTTAAAAAACATTAATTAAAAAGTATATATATATATGTATATATATACTTCTCGATATGGATTTTGAAGATCGGTTTATACGTTTTCAAGGGACTAGGAAAAAACATATAAATGAAAGAAAACGTATAAACAAAATTTACAAACTTTCGAACATTTTCGTAATAACCAACAATAAAAAGTCAGAGGTAAATTAAAATATTATATGAAAATGAAATACAAGATGTATGTAATACTAATTTTTAAATTTCAGATTTATTGTACAAATAGTACTACTACTCATATCCATTCACCATATATAAAATATTTTGTTATTTTAGGTTGTAGGGTTTTTTTGGAATGCCCAGAAAAAAGTTCATTGTGCACAGTCAATAGTGCTATCTTAACCTTATTATTTAAATCAATGCTAATGAGGTATTTTAGCATGGTGTTAAAACCGCCAAAGCTTGTTGAAAACTTGGCAGAGGCTTTTTCACTGCAATTGTCATTTTCTTAACTGCTCGTGTCTCCTCATTTGCGATCATTTCATTGATTCTTAGAAGAGAACATGTTGCAAGTTCCGAATCACATTGCACAAATTCTTCAAATGCAGAAACATCAATTGAATTTGACCAGTTTTCTGGTGGAACAAAGTGATCAGGTTCGGCGTTTTCTACAGTATTGACATCCACTGGAGTTAAGAATTCGGAAGGAAAAAGCAGTTTTTTATCTTTTTCGGTAAAACATTTTCCCAAGCCATCATTATGAAAATCATAGCTTGCATGATGTCAAGGTTCATATTTTCAAAGTATCCGTGGTACAAAATTGCGATAGCTGTTTTCACCAAAATATTTCGATAATGTTGTTTTAAGGAATTTATGACTCCTAAATCCAGTGGCTGGAATTTCCTGGTACAATTTGCAGGGAAGAACGTGACAGTTAGGTTTTTTTTTTAGAAAATTTGTATCAGGTGGATGAGTTGGACACTGATCAATGAGTAAAAGGATTAGCCATTTCTGTTTTTGCATTTTATCATCTAACACTTTTAACCAATTGGTAAAAAAAGACGAGGACATCGAGGACTTTTTATTGGCCAGGTATTTTGTTGGTTATGTTTTCACATTTTTGAAAAAGCCGATATTACTTAATTTGTCAATAATCAAAGGAGGTAATTTTTCAGATCCATCTGCATTGGTACACAATAAAACTGTCAATTGCACTTTACTCTTTTTTCCACCATGACACGCATACGATTTAATTGCAAGAGTTTTAAATGGCAGAAGGTTATAAAACAGTTTTGTTTTATCTGCAATGAAACAACAGACTTTTTGATCTGCAGTCTTTTTGTTCAAATACTTTTACAAGATCTGACCATTTGTTTTGAATCCAATCGTGCCCTGTTTTGCAATCAACATCTACATACTCTCCTCTTGCCTATTATGCCGTGTCTTAATTTAAACTTGTAAATCAATTTTGAGGGAAATAATGCATCACATTCTAAATTCAGATCCCTCGAAAAAATATTCTGCTTTCTCCATAAGCAAATGATCATTGATGGGAATTTTTACACTACGACGCCGATTAAACAACTGAAAAAAGCAATATTTCTACATCGGCGAATTTTCCGCTTTGGACACGAAGTTTGTTTGAAGCACTATTCCCACTTTGAAGATGACTTTCTTCGATGATCTTACGCTTATAAATTAGCTCGTTTAAAGTTGAAACTGGTAAACTAAATTGTTTGGCAAGATCCACACTTTTTCTATGTTTGTTTTAATCTAGTTTTTTTTAATTCACATTTGTTTCATTCAACTACAGAGATTTTCTATTGCACGAAATCATCTTGAACCACTGAACGAAAGAATCCAAATACTGAAGCTAATTTATAAAGAACATGTTCTCTGCTGCGCCTGGGGAGATAAAAAAACATGCCTTATCTATAGAAAGTGGGATGTTCAATTCACTTTTCTCAGGTGTACGGCTTTTGTTCTAATGAGCAGGTTTTGGGACTGGTTCATGTGCCTTTTCTAAGGTTCACGAAAGGTCTTTTAAAGGTTCACGTGCATTTTCTAAGACGGGAAATCGGGAGGTGGGAATCAGTGGTGGAAATATTTGTCTTCTTGACTTGTAGAAAAAAACACATCAATATATCGCTTAATCCAATAATAAATAATTGAACAACTTTTCTCCGATTTATATCCCTGGTAAGTGAATTTAAAAGTTCAATAATAAAACCAAGTAACAAAAGGTGAAGAATTGATTGATTGGTACAATGGAATGACATCCAACTCTGCGAGTTCCCAGAAATATTGAACCTGGAATAGTAAAATGACTATGTAAATAAAAATAATTAAATGTATTTTATAAAACATACTTTCATTAGAATAAAAATTTCAACTTATATTATAAATCACAAATATGTACGTCACTCAATGCTGAATTCATAATGAAGCGAGTAACAATGTGGTGAAAATGGATTGCAACAAAGGAGCTATTTTTTCAATTACACAATCGTAACGTTAGGGGAAATGCGAGATTTGGGCCGACGTTGACCCCCCCTCCCCCTTACTTATTATTATTTTTTAAAATAATGTCCAACTCATGTATTGCTCTAAGGAATACATATATATTTCAAATTTGAAAGCGCTACATCAACAGGAAGTGGATGAAAAATGAGTATCAAGATTTCACTGTCACATACATACAGAAATGTAAGTTAAAAGAAAGTATGTAATAATAGTAATTGAGTTTAAAATTGAATGCACAAGTTTAGATTTTTTTTGCCACATTAACTTTATTCTGTTGAGATAATTTTTGTTTATTTAAAATACTAATAAACATTAATATAATCAACCATTTTAATAAATATGTTTAAAATATTCCTATATGGCTATTTACTGAAAAAAAAAAATTATAAAATTATTAAAATTTATTTTGGAAATGTTGTTCAAATTACATAATTTACACACAAAAAATAAGAATATTTTTAAAGATATGTAGTGTATTATAAATTAAAAGGAAAACGCACACATCCTGATTAACATGACCTATTTTCAAATCAATTATACGAATGATTAAAAAAAATCATATGAATGAGAATTATGTATTTAACCATTACTCAATAACTAAAATCTTCAACTGTACTAATCAAAATTTTTCAAAATCATTTTCGGTAAACGAAAGTTTAAGAATAACAATCAGATATCCGTAATATTTTCCAAGTTTGAAAATTTTCGATGTAGCGCAAATTGAATGAGAATCAACAGCAATCTATTATTATGCAGCTGAGCAAATATTATTAAGCGATGCTGCATGTATGGATAAATTTGTCCATTAAAATGTGCAACTCGTTTTAATTTAATAATATAAGTGTAAATTTTCTTACTTTAATTAAATTCATCAAACACATTTAGCTTTCGATGATAATGATTCCTAATACAATGATCAATCTTCTAAATTTTGTTAACAGATCGAAAATGTTAACGTCTTTGAACATTTTAATCTAGTGCTCCAGGCGATTCATAATCAGATAAAATGTTTCCAGAATTGAGTGTATAAAATTTCAAAATAATTACGAAAAATATTAGATTTTGAACATTAACTTGAGTAATTCTCGAATTAATATATGATTCATTGAACCAAGTTGAAATAATCATGTGTTATATAATTATTTATTTTATATAAATGGTTAATGGCAAAGTTCGCTAACTTTAAGAAATATAAAAAAAATCTGAATCGTTTACTTAAAAAATATCTAACGAATAACTATCAACTATCCATAAAATTTTGAAATTTGCGAAATTCTATGATGTTTAAACTCAAAAAGAATGAACAGCAATCTCCAGCTGAGCAAATCCTCCTAAGTTATACTTAACGGGAATTAGTTTGGTAACATGAAATTCTATGATGTGTAAACTGAAGATGAATTAACAGCAATTTCTACGTGAGATAATCTTACTAAATTATATTTATCGGGAATTGGTTTGGATAACATTATCCTTCCTATGTGTCACTCGTTTTCAATTCATTACTGTCGGGTTAAAAGATCTTATTTAATTAAATTCAGCAAACACTTTTAGTCGGAATGATGATGATCTCTAACAAAATGACCAATCACTTTAAAATACTTAGTGTAATGAAAATGCCATTTCATGCCTGCGCAGATGGCGCTGTTGCAGTCAAAAGTGCCATCTACTTGATCGCGGTTGACCACTACCCAATGGTGTATCGGTGCCTTGCACGTTCGCGTTCACCTGCTGTGTCGTCTTTCGCCCATAGCCGTTCAACGCTTCGTCCGTATGTAAATCCCTGATTTTTTCATGGAGGGCTTTTTGAAGCTTATAAAGCGGTAAGACAAATGTCTCAATGTACTTGGTACTTATGTGGAAAAATAAAGTTACGATTTATCTTTAATGTCTCGTTACACTTTTTGTCTTTTATACACACCTCAGTCCACAGTCTCCAGGGGAAACTTATTTTCCGACTGCCCCTCGTATATAGAAATTCCTACACTGTTAAAAATTTGCAGCACACTGTCCAGTCATTTGACAGTTTCTATAGAAAATGGTTACCTAGCCTTAATTTAACTCTTTTTTGAACATAATATGGGGAATAATATGGTCAGAATAGAGTTAAATTACAGTTATGTAACCGTTTAAAAAAAAACGGTCAAATGACTGGACAGTTTGCTGCAAATTTTTAACAGTGTATGACTCTTACCTTTTTGGTATTGCAAAAATTATAAATATTTATCATTTCATGACAAAATTTATGTTCCATTGTTGATTAATTACAGAAATTTCAGTTACTTTCAAATCTCTTATTTAATCGGGGAAATACATATTTTCAAAAACAGTTTTTTTTACCAGCAATTTTGAAACAAACATTCTCACATAAATAGACTAAAAAGAGATAACAAAAAAAAATATTTCTTAGATCCTTCCATTAAGAAAAAAAAAAGCATTTGCTACATATGGCAGAAAATGTGCCATGCTTAATATTTCGCAAGATGCTAAAAAATACGTACAATTCTTGAAAATAAAATCCAATAAAGTTATAATATAAATTTTATTTTTGCATTTTGTATAAGTATTCAATCTTTTGCAGCAATTATCACTATTTGACTTCTATTTGGTTACGAATAAAATTAAAAATACAATTGTCTACGATATTGCATTGTTTCAGTGTGTGTGAGAGGGTGGAAAATATATCATTAGTTAATTAAACTAATATCTGCGTAAACATTATTTTTTATATGAATTACAAATGTTAATGATTTCTTTGTGAATAGTGTTAAATATTCATGTAAAATTGACCGATTCCATTGACAAATGATGCTTAATCTTATAAAAGAAACTGCGACAGACATTTTTGTTCTTATTATTGACAACCCGCATAGCATGCACAGTCACAGTGACGTCATTGTGATGTCACTGTGACTCACGTACGTCACGTCACATCTGTGACCAAAATGCCACCACTTCGTAACGTCACACTGTGACCAAAATGTGAACGTCTTGGAGATCTAAAGAAAACTTAAAATAAACTTTAGAACATCTTATGTCATCAAGAAAATTACTTTTTGACAATTTAAAAAAAATTTGTGACGTTGCAATGACGTCACTGCAAGTCACATAAGTCACGTAAAACCTATGACCAAAATGGCAACACTCTTAAACTTCACGGTGTGATCGGAGAGTGAATTTGGAAAAAAAACTCATAAAATATAGAATTGAATTAATGTCATGTACCTAAATCATTAATAAAAACATTGTCACACACTATTTAAATATATTGAGTATTTCCAAAATAAAATAACAAATAAATATCTGTCTACATATATGAGGTAGATAATGTTTTACAATTTTCATTACCATTTTCATGAAATTTAACAAAATATACTATATAATACACAGGTAAAAATCCTTAAATAGAAATTTAGTAACGTAGGAAAGTTTTGGCGGAAAGTAATTCAGAAATAGATCTCCCATTCTAATAAAACTCTTAGCGATTCAGAGATTTGTTAGCATTTTAAATACAAACATTTATTTTTTTTTCCTACCACCGCATAGAACTCATTTGCTAATTTCGTGATACTAAAAATATTTTAAAAATCTCCAATCTCTTATTATTTTGAGGGGCCACTCAACCCAATCATCAGCTTTCTGTTTCGAATAGGGTATAAATTAATCATTAGAACAATATTTTAAGAAATGCTTAAAAAAGGGCCCTAAAGGCCCAATAAAAATATAAGCGTGGTGACCCGGGGAGAGTAATCCAACGCTAAACTTTAAAGTCGCTTAGTAAGAGGGTGACAGAATTATGGGGTTGAAAAATGCATAGCACACAAAAAGTTCAAGGGGCCTCGAGTCGGACCCCAGGGTCCTAACTGGAATGTAGAAATGTAGGAATAACTAAATGGAGAAAAGACACCTAAAACGAAAAAAAACGGATTTAAAGGAGCAAGTTATTAAAAATTTAGGAAACAAAAACTTCAACGGTGTCCCTATACCGAGTCCCACGGGGGCCCGTGTCTTATGTGGAACATAGTAATGGGAGAAAAGCCTAATGGAGAGAAGGCACCAAAAACCAAGATCTGAGAAAAATGGGGCAAATTATTAATAACTTAGGGCACAAGCATTTTAAAGTGCCCAGGGGGCCCGGGACTTGTCCGAGAAATTTTTTTGTCCTTCATATAGTAGCTGGAAGTCCAAAAAAGTTA
Organism: Maratus michaelseni; assembly: GCA_963931845.1. NCBI lineage: Eukaryota > Metazoa > Arthropoda > Arachnida > Araneae > Salticidae > Maratus > Maratus michaelseni. Next base: position 305,535,590 of record OZ007593.1, read on the forward strand.
TTATAAAAAAAAAATAGTGGATTGGTCGATTTTTAAGGGAGCTATATTAGAGGTCCCAAAAATGGCCAAATGATAGTTTTGAGTAAGGCCTTAAGAAGAAAACATCTTAAAAGATCCTAGTACGTAGCGCTTTAGATCTTCAAGCAGTCGAAAATAAGCATAGGGTATAAATTAATCATTAGAATAAAATTTGAAAGAAATGCTAAAATTGGCCCTACTGCCACAGTAAAAATATGAAGGTATTGGCCCGGGGAAAGGAGTCGAAGACTCAACTTAAAAGTTACGCATTGAGAGGGTGAAAAATGCATGGCGTACAAAAGGTTCAAGTGAACACCGCATCGGGCCAGGGTCCTAACTGAAATGTAGAAGTGGGCGGGGAATTTAATGGAGAAAGGTCTCCGAAAAGAAGGGAGATCAGATGAAATGGGGAAAGTTATTAACAATTTAGATGCAAAAACCTTAAAAGGACCCTAGGGGCACCGGTTCTTAAAATATTAAAAATCTGAGCATCAGGTCTGTAAGACCTGCTTTGGACTATCCACACCCATATTTTCAGATTTCTACGTGCGGTAGATTTCGCTTGTTATCGCGCACACGTACACAGAACTCAGACAGACAAACACTTTCCTTTTATTAATATAGATGAAATAAATGAAAAAAACTTATAAAACCAAAATACTACTTAATGAAATTGCATTCATGCAGCAATCAGTTCAATCGCAATCACAAAAAGTATTTTATGTTTACATCTCTCAATACTTTTTTTACTTACTAATTCTTGTAAATATAAGGGGGGGGGGGTTGTACCCTGTGTACACATATGTCAACTAATAATTTTTTTAAAAAAATTTCTAGCATTTGTATTCGTTATTTTTTCATGATCTGTGTGATTTTACCCTAAATCCTTCGCCATTTTTTCGGTTATCTAAAGCAATATTTATTCTATCTCTAATTTAAATAAGAAATGAGTTGTTCTAATTCATTAAACTGTCATGTTCACAATAAAGAAATTCCCCAAAAAATCACTTATAAAAAAAATCCTCCGAAATCGCCTTTAAAATGTTAGTTATAATGCTGTATATCTAAAAAACAAATTATCATTAAATAATTTTACTAAATTATCTTTATTTTTATCAAAATAGCCTTCAAAGGCATTTTCGCTGCGACGAATTGATGTCGCGACGAATTGATACCACGACGAATTGACGTCGCGACGAATTGAGCCCGCAACGAATTGAGCCCGCAACGAATTGAGCCCGCGACGAATTGTGCGCGATGAATTATCCCGCGATGAATTGTGCGAGATGAATTGACGCGACACCATATAAACTATTAAGCATTTGAAATGTCTTTACTTAAATAAATTGATTTTTTTCTATTCTTCTGGAAACACCTGCTAGATGTTACTTTGTGGTAAATAACACTGCTTGCGCATATTTAGTGCAGACGATTATTTTTATTCCAAGTTCGGTGGATTAGAGTGCGTTGTGTTCTTTTAAGTTTGTGGAATTATATTGTGGAATTTATACCGTGTAAGTAAATTAACGTTTTAAAGTGAGTCATCCATTTTAACTTCTCCCTGTGTCTAGCTGGGTCCGTTCATAAGGTCTGCGTGATATTTGATATCTCAGATCTATGAACACACCTATGCTGGAACACTTTGAAAATTAAAGAAGTGGATTTTAGTCTCATTTTTCAATGAAAAGGGAGCAGTCAAGGACCGTTAAAACTTATCCCCTAGAACTGGTGGTTTTACTTATAGATTAGCAGGTAACTTTTAATGTCTTCGCAGTTTTGTTAATAGTGCATGTTTAGTAATGGTACATTTCATAGTGCATTATTTAAAATTTAAAATGTTTAAATCTTTTTTTAAAAAAATCACTTATATTAAATTTTGTCTTTAATGTTTTAAATCGTTTTAAATAGAGTTTGGAAAAAAGCTTAAAGTATTCACTAACAATGGGTATTCTAAATGTAAAGTGTTATTTATAATGAGGAATTTATTTATATTTTGCATTTCTTAGTTCAATTTTCATAGTTATTCGGTATAATTAAAAACATTGTAATTTTTAAAACTATTAATATTTGATTTACAATTTGAAATTTTCTTTGCTAATAGCGGTTTCGAGAAATAATTTTCTGGTACATTTGAAATAATTGTAACAATTTAACGCGTTACAAATTTATTTCTCAAGATATGTCAAAATTAGATGCACAAAAATAATGAATATTGATGAAACAATAAAATAGCTATTCAGTTAAGGTAATTTTTCCAGTTGTGTTATCGAATTTTTTTATAGTAAAAATTGATATTTAAGTTCTGCATTTAGTATTCTATCAAAAACTATAAATGAAATAATTTGTAAAGAATATATATATATATATATTTCGTTTATGATCTTAAGTTTTAAATTTAATTTGCTTCAAAAAATGTTTTACTGCTTGATACAATGTTTACTATTTAATAATATCGCACAATAGGTAGATCTATTATTTAAATGTACTCCTAATATAAATTTTTCACAATGCTTATTTTAAAATCTATACTTATATTTTGTTTAAAGTTGTTCTCAAATCCAAAATAACTAATTTCTGAATTGATTTTTATTCGGAAACACATGAAATTGGCAGGTGTTTTTATTCAGAGTATATGTAATAGAATTGCGTTTTCCATTTTTTGATAATGGCAGAAGATGTTTCAGGAAACACTCTTAAAGTCGGTGTTTTGAACCGAATGTCCTACGCGCAGCGTCAGAAACGGGAAAAACGTGAACGGAATTGATCTTAAGTATTACATTTATCTAAAAATGGACAATGCTATTCATTCCAAATCGCTTTAATAATCAGGCATGCAAGTGCCATGCGTTTAAAAAAAATTTCATAAATGTATCAAAGTTTCGTGATACTGAGCGAGGGGAAATATGGCAAAGTATACACATTTAAAGACTTCCATACTTAACAGCAAAGTAGCATAGTTTTAATTATTGTCAATATTTTTGTTGGTTACATAAAACAAATGGAAGTAGAAGTTAATTTAAAAAAGTTGTTATTTGCACAATAGAATTTCATATTATTGAAATATTTACTTTTATTATAATTTTTAATGGATTCATTTATTATTTTTATATTAGTATGTGTTTTTTTAATTTATAATTTTCTTTCTTAACGGCTACATTAGCCGGTTTCCCAATCAGATGCAAATTTTTAATTTGAATACGAGTTGCATCAATAAAAATTATTGCCGATCCAATCCTTATCGTCGATCTTATCCGGATTTGGTAACATCTTGTTATCTGAATCTATGCAAAATCATTTATCACGTTCGGTCGGGTTGTGGGCCTAAAGATTTTGTTGTTGTTGGGTTAGGGTAAGAATACGGGTTGAATCAAAATATAAATTCAGTCAACCATCATTCATGTTCAAGAAGTATGTAACCGGATTCGTGCATGACGCTAGATCCGAGCCGACATCAGAAATTGTGCCGTAACACAATTTCTGATAAAATCTGATTACTCGGTCGTATGCAAGATTCTATTACGAACAAGACTTACAGTAAAAACATTATACCCGACTCGGGTCAGATCGGGTTCACGAAAATCAGGTCACCCGATAACTAATCCAAATCTATTCTGTAGCCAAACAAATTCAAAAAGATCGATCAGAACTTTCTGGATTGGATTCGAGTAAAATCTCGTAACCCGACCCCGTCACAAACGTCACAAACTTGTAGCATAAAAAATGTTGATCCGAACAATCCGGATAGGATTCGGGTAAAATCTGGTCACCCTAACCGATGCAGATTCGTCACATTTTTCACATTGAAGTCGCACGGTGACTTCACAAAATAGTCACATTGTGAGGTCACAGAAAGCCTTGAAAACGGCCATAACGACTTCACATTTAGGTCACAGTGACTTCACAACGACGTCACTTGACGTCACGACGACTGTCACAAAGTCACAGTGTGACTTCACAGTGACGTTGCCGTGACGTCATCATGTCTTACGGGAAGATTATAGTTTATTTAAATTAATTTAGAATACATTATACGAAAACGTTTGTCTCTTATAAAAACATATTCCTATAAAACAGATAAGAAAACGCAGATGACGCTTTGAAATGCATCGATAACGCCAAAAATTAATCAAACTTCTAAAATTTTAATAATAAATGTAACACACTATTTTATTTCTGTCTCCCTAGCAATTTTATGTTCCATTGTTTTTCTCCGAATAACAAAGTAATAAAATGGAAATATGTAACTCTTCTGAATAAAAAGAGCACAAGGACGATATAAATTTTGCAAATCCAGCATTAAAATATTTCACTTGAATGGCATTTAATTCAATTTTCAAAATTGTATTGGCTGTACAACTTTTTAAAATTATTTATTTCTTGTATCTGTTAAACCCCATGACATGTTTGTCTGGTTTGAATAGTGTATCTTCAATATTTTTTATGTAAAAACACGAAATTTTGTCTGTTGATTAAACAAATTGTGCTTTATAATATACTACCATTAAACATTTACAAGTAATTTACAGAATATTTATATTATTGAAATCAATATAATTCCCTTTTTTAATACGTCATGCTTGGCCCTCAGTCCATCGTGTATATATACTAAGAATTCTGCATATATATATATATATATATATATATATATATATATATATATGCAGAATTAATAACATTATTACATTATTAGAATTAATAACATTACTCGTCTTCGCAGAATACGTATTTTTTAAAAATGAATATATATATATATATATATATATATATATATTCATTTAAAAAAAATACGTATTCTGCGAAGACGAGTAATGTGTTTCTTAAAAGATCTATACTTAAATAAAAATTATATCATAATCCGTGTAAAAAAAAAAAAAACACAAGAAAAATGCAAAATTTTACACTTTTTAATGAATAAAATTAATTTTAACCAAATTGCTTATCAGTGTAAATACATAAATAGATAATTTTAAACACACACATGTACGTAAGATCTATACCAAATTTCATAACAATCAATACCTACGTTCTTAAGATAACATGTACGCAATGGCTGCAACCTTAGTGTTTCAAAAACCTGTGTCGAAATTAAAAAGTATACAAAAGCACAAAATCTTGTTGTTGCGTTTTGCGGTAACTTTTTTTTTTTTTTTTTTTTTTGTTAAATCTTTATCTAAATATAGATCCGAAGATGTCACCGATAGTGTGAACGAAACATATGTAATCTACATTAAAAAGGTATTTTAAATATTCCGTGTTATGTTTTTTATCACTTTAAGCATTATTACACATCCATTTAAAGTTAACAAGTCATTGTATTATATTATTTAGGACAGTTGAAAATAAACAACGAGAAATTTTGGTTAAAACGTTTTATTCTGCGACTCTGAGAATTGTTATTCGAGTATCATATATAATATGAGAATAATGATATGGACAGAGTCGTGATATCGACTAATGATTATCATTCTAATATTTATCTTCATATTGCCTTTTTTATTCAATATTAATGCTGAAAAGTATTTCACAAAACTTTCTTAATTATCATTGATTTGCCGAAAAGACTTCAAAATATTAAAAAGGTGAGCAGAGCTAGTACATAAAGGACGAAAAAATTGTTTCGCTGCAGCTTTGTGAAATACAGCAAAAGGAAGCAATGCACCGTTTCCCTATGTGATATATTTTTCGATAAAATATGCCTACCGTAATTTTCTTGTAAAACAAAGTATACACTATATACACTAAGAAACATACTATAATTTAGACCACCATGATTTTGAATAACATCCATTAATTAATAATTGATAAAATTCAGGGTAAAATTAAGAATCAAGGAATAATTTGAAATATGTGAATAATAATATTAAAAAATATATATAGCGAATAGAATATGCTCTCATGAATCCGAAAGTAAATCAGATCGCGAATCTGCAATGACATAAAATTATACATTCGAATGACAGAAATACAAAGAAAGAAATACGACAGATAAATGTAAAATTTTAAATATTATTTATTGGATAACATATTACTCTTTCACTGCAATGTGTTATTAATATATTTATTTATTTTTTAATGTTTACTTTCAAATACTTGAATATAACATGTTTTAATTCAATAATGTTTTAATTTTGTATAACATTATTTGCAAGTACATTTAGTATTTTCTTTATGAACACATACTTATCTCTGTTATCAAAATATACTTTTGGACATAACACTGAATTAATTGCATCACAGCACAAAATATTAAAATAGGCAAATATACCGATAGTACTTATGAATAAAATATTTTATTTTTTTAATTATATATTATATGCAAATACATTCCAATAAAGGGAAAAATAATATTATTTTATACTTAGCTATAATTAAAAAATACAAGAATCGAGTTATTACTCATCCATAAGAAAAGGTCTCAACGAGGGACTTCCTTGGATGATGTGTGATGTATATAACTTTGGACAGTTTTTGGAAATTCATTCACATGCATATATAATTAGTACAACTCTATATCACACAGTCTTTTTTGAATAATTGACGTATAGCATTGTCTAAGTTCGTACCTGGTGAGACAACCATAATGTTTGAGATTAAGTTGAGGAATCAACTTTATTTAATGCAATATATCCATCTCCATTTTATTCGGGGTTGGCATTTTCACTAAGTATTGAGGCTAGACTGGGAACACAATTCGGTTTATATTCCCATGTGAATGTAATTTTGTATATCCAAAGAAAATCTTTCCAATATGATAATTATAAAATTTATTTTTTAGAATGGAGATGGTGCTTCATTTTCATTAGGAGAGTTTGAAGAATTTGACACTTCTTATGAAAGTTTCAGACGGAATCGAAGTATTCGAATTTGTTAATGAATTGTTTAGAAGCTTTAGTAAAATTTTCATCTACTAAGAGAGAACATTTAGAGAACTTGAATATATATATATATATATATATATATATATATATATTTTTTTTTTTTTACGAATTTTTATTTTAAAAGATCTCGAAGAATTGACATCTCACAAAGAAAATTTTAGGAGAACTGTAAAAGTTGACATCTCGGCAGAAGCTTCTTAAAAGAATTCGAAGACTTGACAACTCGAAAAATTTATTTGTATCTCGAGGAATTGACATTTCTTAATAAAATCTTTTTGAGAACTCCCAAATTGGCATTTCGTAAGCATACGAGATTTTACGCCCAAATTTTTTGGTTGCATCACATAATTACCTAAACTGGAGGCAATGAATTCACTTAAGTGCTTGCTGTAAATTAATGCATTGACCCTAAAACGTGTATTCACCATAACGTCAAAAGAGCAGCCACTGCTTATTTACAATCCACTTATTACATCAGGGTAAATCCGTGAGGCTATTTTTAATGGCTAATTAAAATAGCACATTTTTTAAAAGTATATTGATTTATTTTATAATGACTCCACATAAAAATTAATAAAATATTTGAAATCTATGAAACAAAAGAAATTCAATCACACCTATATTTTTATAATTATTTTTTAAATTATTTTTAAAATTACACTTGCTATTATTAAATTTTTATTAATATAATAATTTTATTAGAAATAAATTTTATATCATAGCAGATTTCACTATGCAGATTCTTGCAACAATCATTATTTTAGAAATTAATTATGCAAAATTAAAATTAATCGACAGCACAGCATCTTTCATTTCATGATTTTTTATAAATTCCGTATAAACTCAAATGATTATTTTAATTAATTAAATTATTAAGAAAATATATTCTTATTTGCATATTAAAACATTATCTCAAAACTTTTCCTTCGTTATAAGTACATATTTTCTTTTCTGTTTAATCCCATCTAAAATATTGAAACTTTATATCATTAAAATCTGAAATAATATTGGATAAGTTTCCATAAAAAATATAATAAATAAAGCAAATATTCATATATATTTAATCATAGTACATGCATAACATATTCAAGCGCTGTTCTCCCTCGTACAGTATTATCCGTTGTAATACAGTATTAGAGAAGAAAAACCAGGTAGATGACATACATTAAAATTTTCTTTTAAACGAAAACACATAAAGGCAGATACAGTTCCTAATTCCAGTTTCATTCCTGCTTTGAATGAAATAAACTCAATTTCAGTGAATATTACAGAATACTATATGGAATTAAAGTGTAACAGAATAATTCCATTCCTTTTGTTTTACCTTTTGTAAAATTTTTGAAAAAAATAATGAGTCTGGGCAATGATGGCTGATTCATTCGGAAGTACAAGATTTCTTGTTGGAGAAAACTGCCCGGTGAACCTCCCACGAATTTGATGACATAAGCGCCCTTAGTTGACATAAGTGCCAATCCTGTCAGCCACTCATCCTTCAAGTAATTTCTTAGATAAATGTTCATTCATTTAAAAGAAGAAAATTGGTATTTGATTTTGGTCACAGAAACTGGTAATGTAACAAGCACACGGAACAAATACTTGATGTAAAAAGTCCTTTCGGCCTGTACCGGGAGGAAAAGGTAGCTTTCCTATATCTTCGTTTTAAAATTTTAGCTAATGTTACACGAAAACAGCAAGTTAAAATGCAAAGAAACGTTTACAAAAGATTCGTTAATACTGAATTTTAATAAGAATTTCGCCAAATTATTGAGCAATAGCCAAATTGGCTTTATTTATAAAGACTTATTTTGGTCACCAAATTTGGCGATATTTCTCCAAATGTCACAAATTTTGCCAATTTTGTCGCCAACGTCGCCAATTTTGGCACTAACGGATATGAATATATAGTTTTATGCGTATGATTGGGAAAATTATTACAACAATGAAAGAAAATACTTTGCGAGTAATCGCGTTAATGTGCTGTTTTGTTTCAAAATGTCAGCCACCCTAGAATTTCAAACTGCTCTATCTCAGCCATTTTTTAAAGATAGAGATAAACCACAAAATGCTCTGGAATCCTTGTATCAAGGCCTAACACGTAATTAAAAAATAAATTTGAATTTTTAACTTTTTAGTATATTTATTTCAGTTTTAAATTTTTAAATGGCCGCCATCTTGAAACAAAATGGCGGACCAAGCTGGCCAACGAACTTGGTCGAGACATTGGTGACCTTAATACACACAACTAGTTTCATCAAAATCGATTTGTAAATACGAGCGTTATCGTATGACATAGGTCAGATATATATATATATTATATATATATATATATATATATATATATATATATATAAATCAACATTTGAACGGAGGGTGGTTTTGGGGTCTGGGCGTCATGATCTGTGAAAATATATCGAAATTTTCCGGAACTGCTTTCCTCCGAACGGCTGCAATAGGTAGCTTTATCCTTTTTTGTATTGAAAGCTACCTAAAAAATGGTTACAATAAAACTGACATATATTTTCCGGCTGTTTCTATTAACTTTGGTCATTTTTTATACCAAAATAAATATACTTCTACAACAGTTGTTCTCGAATCCCTATATCCGTTCGTCATAAAATATTTTTTAATTTGTGGGACAATTTTATTTTTGATTCATTAGCTCTTCTTTTATAATTTATAAAAGGCGTAAAATATAAACTTTATAAACAGTAAAATAAGTTTTATTAGACTGTTGACATGTTTCGAATACATCGGAGAGAATATCAAAACAAATAAGAATATTCTACAATTGCAAGGGCTTTGAAGTTACTATTTGAAACACCATAACTTCAAAGCTTGTGCAGTTGTAGAATATTCTTACTTGTTTTGATAATGGCTCCGATGCAGTTGAAACATGTCAATAGTCTAAAAAATTTTATTTTACTGTTTGTTTATTTTTATTTTACGACTTTTAGCCATTAAAAGGAGTATGTTATTACAAGGTGTTAAAATATGTTATACTTTCATTAGAACTTGTTTGGAAATAAAACATCAAAACCTTCTAAGATGCATATAGTTCCAAGGTTAAGCTGTGATATCATGTGAAAGGGTGAAAGCCATATGTCACTGTATAATGAACTCTTTATTATTCAGAAAATATAGTAAATGTGTAACTAAATCAACATTGTAAAACATTAAACAGAAATATATTAACTCTTGTGTATAAAACCAGCCCGCATCTTTCACAAAACAAACAAAGCTTCACCGGTCGCTGTCGTAAGCAAGTGAGTATAGGTTTTCGTTTAGAGTTGACAGTCTAGTTTGGAACTTGGGGAAATTCCACCAAACTCTCGCCAGCAGTAGAATGCTCTTTTTCTCCTTTGAAAGAAATGGATTATGTTTCATTTTCGGCTGTGAATGAAGAGAAAATAGCTTCGCCACACAACTTCCCCGCCTGTATTACAAAATCCCAGGGAGACGAAAACGAACATTCCTTCTCGGCCTGTTTATGTAAGTCGCACCAAGTTCTTCACGTGCTGTATTCCGTAGACATAGAAAAATCTGAGGGAGAGCCTCGAACCATTCCACTTTATAGCACATTAAGACATGCTTTAATTGTCGATGAATTTGTCCATAAAACCATCGGTCTGGGGTCTATAAGAAGCACTCTTAGCTAGACCAGTGCCTAACAATTTTGTCGGACTTTCAAAAAGTATGGACTCAAATTGTTTCCCCTATCGCATGTTATATTCGGAAGTATACCAAAACGGGAATCCCATGCCTGAGCAAAAGTCTGAGAAACAGTTTCAGCAGATAAATTCACAATAGGTACAGCCTCTGGCCACCGAGTAAACCTATCAATCATGGTTAGACAACATCTCAATCTATGTAAAGGGCAAAGAGCTAATGTATTATATGTATATATACGCAAATCAACTCATCTGGAAATAGAAATAGCAGCAAAGGAGACTTAGTATGTATATGTACCTTAGTCTTCGACAAGGTATACAGGCCCAACAGCACGCAGCAACATCTTTATTTAGCCCTAGTGAAATGTATTTGGAACAGATCAGCTGTGTAGAAGTCCGTATTCTTTGTTATAACAATCTATGTATCTTTGTCTGGGGGACAAAAAATCTATACACAACACCAAAATTTTCAGAATACAATAATGTCTTGGCATCCAAGATTTGTACTATAGCTAACTTTTCACTAAACGCAGCCTTTCCGTCCAAACTAGCTAAAAAGTATGCAACTTTTTCCACAACTCAAAATCTGCAAGTGACGAAAAGTGAATCTCACAAATTCTTGACAATCTATCGGCAACAAAATTTCTCTTGCCCGGCAAATAACGTATATCCGTAGTAAACTGGGTTATAAAGTGTAAATGCCGAAGTCTTCTAGGGGAACGTTTCTCATGTTTCTGCTGAAATGCAAAAATTAGGGGTTTATGATCCACATACAACGTAAATACCCGAGCCTCAAATATATGTCTAAAATATTGGATCGCAGAATATGGCGCTAACAATCACTTGTCATATGTTGAATATTTGCACTGTGCAGGGTACAAGTTACGAGAGAAATATCCAAGTGGTTTTGAACCATCGCGGGAAACTGCCTGAAACACCCCATACATAGCAAAATCGCTGCAATCAGTTATAACTGCGAATTTCGCATCCTGAGAAGGGTGATAATGCAAAGTCGCATCAGCTATAGATTACATGCTCGAAAATACTTCCGGCATGCACATCCCACTGAATTTCTCTTTAATCCCTTTATTTGACCCATTTAAGAAACATTTAGTGGTTTTAATATAGTTTCAATATGCTATACAAAATGATGATAGTAATTCAAAATCCACAAAGATCTCCTCAGATTAGTAACAGTTTTTGACTTTGGAAACTGAACAATCGCTGTTATATTCTAATCTTTCATTTCATGACTTTTTATAATTTTCATATAAACTAGGAAGTAAACTTGGTCTTTATGTGGTTCTTTATGGTGGAACATAACCCTTGCTATATACAGTGTGGCCCAGAAAATCTATAATTTCTTTACGGAATTCACATTCACTTTCATTAATTATAACCCCATAATATCTAAATCGATTAAAAATCTCCTTCAAATGCTGAATGTGCTCAGCAAGAGTTTCACTCGCTATAAGAAGTCATCGAGATAAGGAAATGTAGTCCAAACCTTGCAGTAACTCATTTATGAAGCGTTGAAAGGTTTGCGCCGCAGAGTATAATCCAAATTTTAGAAATGGAAATTCAAACAAACCAAAAGGAGTTATAATAGCAGTTTTAGGGATATCGGGAGGATAAACTGGAATTTGGTGATGAGCCCGGAATAAACAAACATTAGAAAATATTTTATTTCCTTTTAACATATGGTAACAAAAACGAAAAATCATGCGTCAAGCATAGATTATGTAACACTTTCCAACGCTTCCAAAATAATTTTACAAATCATTACCGTTTAATGAGATGAAAGATAACATCTAAGTAAACAATTTGGAAAACGCATAACATATTTAAAAACGTAATTTCAGGAATTTCCAACATATACAATATTCGGAAAAATATCCGAATACTTTTATTCAGCCCTGTATAGGATCTATAGATTCGTATATTTACTACATAGGATGCTAAATTTTAGTTTAGTTAGGAAACGCGTAGCACAGTTTAAAATTCACCTTCTGGAATTTCTGTCCATAAACGGAAATGTGTTCAGCAACTTCTGTGCTTCCCTGTATAGGATCTACAGAATTTATACACACCAAATGATAGACAAAAAGTGAGTTAAATTTAGAATCGCGTTCAGCAACTTAAAACGCACTTCCACGAATTATTGTTAACAGACAGTAGAGAATACTTTTGTGTGTCCCTGAAAATAAACGATGACTGCTATACACACAATATTCAATAGACAGCCTCTTGTAATGCCCCTTAGTGATATATATAAATTTCAATGCGTTTAAAATAGCGAAACATTATTTAAATAAACCGCAGGCGATTTTTCTTCATAGACGTAATAAAACGGAATTCTTTTGACTGTCCCTGTAAAGTAACTATAAGTGCTATGCACATCCTATTCCATATTAAGCTTCTTGTAATGCACCTTAGTGATATATATCAATTACATTGTGTTTGAAATTAGGTAACATCATTAAAATAAACCGCAACTGATTTTTTCCCATAGACCCTAATGTAACGGAATTATTTTGCGTGCCCCTGTAAAAAAAACTATAAGTGCTACACACTTCAGTTGAAATAGGGAACATGCTATAGATGACGACAATAACATATAAAAATTGCAGGGCAATCCGAGCATATTTACGGGAGTTAGAGCAAGGACAGGCGGCAGACGGCCATACGGCAGACAAATCGAAGTCATAAACACTTTTCAACTAGGTTGGAAATTGTTAAAAACTTGAATTAGAGGAATAGGGTATTTGTCTTGCACAGTAATTCGATTAAGTGCTTTGTAATCCACTGTCAGTCTCCAATCTGATACGCATTTAGGGACCAAATGCAATGGACTGGCTCAAATACTTTTAGATGGCCTACAGATACCTTTTCTAGCATGTAGTCGGGTTCCGGCTTAGCTATACGGTTCTCTGCTGGATTTAACCGACGAGCTCCAGCTGTCACAGGGGGGCCAAGAGTAGGGATAAAATAAACTGTATCATGTTTTACAGTTTGTTTGTCTGTATTATTCAACTGTGTAATCTCTTTATATTTTTTAGCAGTTCCATATATGCTGTGTCTCCAATGATAGTCTGAAGCACTGGGGCAACACACAGACTTGCACGACCTCGAGCAGAAAAGGTTTTCACAAGGTCTAATAAACAATGCTTTTTGAAGTCAACCACTAAACGCCAAAATGTTGCATAAAATGAGCGCCAATATTCGGTTTAGTTACCTCAAGCTATGATAAATGACTATTGGAATTTACGCTTCAATCACAAATCCAATGTCAATAGTTTTGTACTGTAAGTGCAAATTTTAGTATCATTAGGGTCATACAACGTAAAATCCCTTTTACTAGTAATTTTAAATAAAAATGACTTCGGAAAACATGAAACATTGCTGCCAATATCTATCAAATAGCTGGATTGCGTACAATTATCAGTAACATAAAGCCTGCGTCTCAAGCCCATACGTGCAGTAGTCGTGACTAATCCTACGAACAATGGTCGTTTTTTGCTTGGTAAGTGCACGGACGTATACACTTTCGAGATTTTCCCTTAAATCGAATATGACACCAACACAGTAATCATCTCTGCCGGTTCCGCCGGTATACTGTCCTAGGTGAGATAGGATAAGAACCAGCTCTAATCAGCTTAAAAAATTCTTCAACTGGCAATTGTAGATGTTCCAACTGTTTATTTTGCTTACTAAACTGCGTTTGTTCAATCCCTCTCGATTCCAGAGAGTTAACACCAATCTGCGTACATTCACAAATCTTATCCGCCATCACCGTTTCTTCATTTAGACCATCAAAGCTGACATACAAAATTGTAAGTACATATACCGGTAACCTGCGAAGCTATAATATTTCTCAAACAATCATCAGCAGCATGGCGCTCACTTAACTCCCTCATATCACGCAATAACATTGAGGGGTACCTAGCACCCAGTTCTATATCCTCAAGTAATCTTTTAACCTTCCAATTCAGAGAAACTTCAAACTTATTACCACACTTTAAAAGCAATATCGGCCAAGCAAAATTTACAAACAATATCGGAAGCAAAAGACAAAGTTTTAGCACCCAGTTACGCCACAAAATGATCAAATTTAGTTGTTCCCCCCAGATTCCTGACAATCTGGAACTAGCTTCGAGGTGTTCAAAATATCACTTCGAATTACTAGGCCAAAAATTGGGAACTTTTACCGACACTCTATCACATCATTTAGATTTAATCCCCCCTTTCAATAATTTCACTAGCACTCCCGTATGATATCAGTGAAGAAACAGAAATCTCAAAATCCCGAAATAACTATGCATTTAATCAAGATTGCAAGAAGTTAAAAACATTATAAAAGAGCTATATCAAATTCTAAACCAACCAACCATTGGAAACTGAAACAAGTTTAAAACATCTCATACCCACTAAGGATAAATGCAAGACGTTTAATCAAAACGGAAATCTCATACCTGAATCGTGAAAGACATCCTGATGACTTTAACTCTTTCGCGAAAACATATTTCTTTTTAAATAACAATATCAAGCGTGTTACAAAGGGTCACCACTTTATCGGTGCAAGCTGAAGCTCTGATAGTATATGAAAAAGGGAAAGCCATATGCCGCTGTATAACGGACTCTTTATTAAACAGAAAATATAGTAAATGAGTAACTAAATCAGCATAGTAAAGCATTCAACAAAAACATATTAAATATTGTGTAAAAAGCCGGCCTCAGCTTTCACAAAAGAAACGACGCTTCAAAGGTTGCCGTCCATACAAGTGAGCAAAGGTTTTTCGATTTGAGTTCACAGTCTAACTCTATACTTCGCGAAACCCCAACAAACTCTCGCCAACAGTAGAATGATGTTTTTCTCCGTTGGAAGAAATGGATTATGTTTCAGCTTCGGCTGTCAATGAAGGCAAATTATTTTCAACACAGATGCTTCTGTTCCTCCCGAAACGATCAACGGGCTCAGAAATTAAAGTTTCCAAGCAAGACTGAAACATTGATATCCTGAGATATTCTTCAAGATTTTCTTGAGATGTATTATTATTATTCTTCGTCTTGACTTGCTTAACGAATGTCTGTTGCCCAATAAAGTTGTATCAAAGCTTTCTTTGGAAAACCAAAATGGAAAATGAAAATATTTTAAAAGAGGTGTAAAAGAAACGTTCACAAAATCTGAGCGTATTTGGCCAATCTGATTATGCATAAAAGTGCAAACTGAATTGTGTACGAAAACTGCATAAGCTGTATTATGCACAAACAGTGGAAATAATTGCCGGTGCTGCCATCTATGTTGTTTTAAAGAAGTATCTCCCTATTTCTTTTTTCATTTTTATTTCCTTCTTACTACGAGAAAATAACCTCTTGTTTATCTTTCCAAGTTAGGATCGAACTCACGACCTGCCGTTTGGAAGTGCTGCTTTATACCAGCTTTGAATATAATTTTAAATGCGTGTAATAGATAGTAATGTTGATTGGGCTGTGTGTTGATATTTGTATAGAGAACATGGCAATATATATGGGCTATTATAAATCCTCCTAGTTTAGTTAATTTTTTACAAGGGTTATACTATTGTTAATCAATAATTAGAATACGGCTTGATTAATGTAATTTATTAGAGAAACTTTCTTTGCTTAATCTTGTTTTCCTGTGCTTAATCTTGTTAGAATATGGTATTATTATTTGTGGTTGAGAAAGTTAGAAATTTTTTATTGGATTTTGGGGAGATTTTATAATTTTGAGATGGTGGTTATGATATACAGGAGCGGTTATATTTTTATACATATTTTCTATTCGAGTTTCATGAATATATTTCCAAAACAAAAAAGTGGTCCTTGGATTTTGAATTTAACGATTAAATTGTCTTTTTGAGTGATTTTGTAAACACAGTAAATTTATTATTTTCGAGAGCATTTTCCGCTGGGGGGATTTTGATTCTAAACCCCCCCATCGAAATTTATGTTTTAGGTAGCTTTCAATATAAAATGCCACCTATTGCAGCCATTCGGAGGGAAGCAATTCCAAAAAGTTTTGGTATATTTTCAACGATCATAACCCCAGACCCCCAAACCATCCTCCGTTCAAATGTTGATTTATATATATCCGTATATATATATATATATATATATATATCACATATGTCATGCTGTAACTCTCTTATTTAAGAACAGATTTAGATGTAACTGAGCATGTGTATAGGACATACTAAGGTTTCGACAGAGTTCGTTGGCCAGCTTCATCCGCCATCTTGTTTCAGAATGGTGGCCAGTGAATTTTTTTAAATTATTTAAATTCAAAAACATGTGCACAAAATTTATAAATTGAAAAATTGTTTCTGTTAAGTGTTAGAACGTGATACAAGGATTCTGGAACATTTTTTGTTTTTGCTATAGCTCAAAAAATGGCTGACATATGGCAGTTTCAAATTCTTAGGTGGCTGAGATTTTGAAACAATCTGATATTTGTTATGCTGTAACTCTCGTATTTATGAACCGATATGAATGTGACTGATCACGTGTACAGAGCATACCAAGGTCTCGTCCGAGTTCGTTGACCAGCTTCATAAACCATCTTTCAATTGGCGGCCAGTGAAATTATATTATTTTTTTAAAAATTCAAAAACATGTACAAAAATTTTATAAAATGAAAAAATTGTTTCTGTTAAGAGTTAGAACGTGGTACAAGGATTCTGGAAAATGTTTTGTTTTTGCTATATCTTAATGGCAGAGATATGGCAGTTTGAAATTCTAGGTTGGCTGACATTTCGAAACAATCTGACTTTTGTTATGCTGTAACTCTTATGAAGAAATGCGCATTCAAATTCAGTATTAACGAAAACCGAGGTTGAATCTTCTATAATATGGTTCCAAGCAATTTAGCTTAGGGTGTTTGAGTAAAATGAGTTGAATTTTAAAAACATGGACTATGGACTATGAAAGCTACCTTTTCCTCCCGGTACAGGACAGAAGATTTTTTTTTTTAATGTTTATGTGTTAAAAATCTATATTTATCTCAAACGGGTAGTTCAAGGTAGTGATGCATTCAGACGGAGGTATCTCTATCCACCATTCGCACTCCCGGATTTTGAAATATAATAAACCTTTTTTTCTTTCTCCATTATTTTGAAAGACATAGTGTATTTTTCTTTTCCAGTAACTTAGAGCAAATAAAGAAACAATTGAGTAATTAGAAAAAATAAAGAAACAGGAACTAAAATTTATCACTTAAATTGTCGATTCCTTCCCTGTAAATCTCCCATGGAAGTTAACTTTTTGTTCTGTTTTCCTTTTTCTGTTTATGTTTATGTGTTTAAAAGCAATTTTAAGCGGATGGTTCACGGAAGTGTTGAATTCAGGAGAGCGGGGATATACTCGCCGGATTTTGAAATTTAATTATCATACTTATATTTTTCTACTTTTTAAAAATACATAGTAAAATTTATTTTGTTCAATCTTAAAAACTCTAACAGAAAGAGGAACTAAGAATTTTCCGTTAGGTGGAGGAGCCATCCTTTGATCCAGGATGAAAGTTAATATTTAGTTCCGCTTTTATTTTTGTGTTTATGTGTTTAAAAATAAAACAACAGGAATTGTGAAACATTTTTTGACACCCCTGACCTCCTGGGGAGTAGATATTTTGTTTATGGAATATTGTATTGTAAGAAAAATACAACTCTAATGCACATTGAAAACAAAATATATAAATTTTGAATTGGCACCATGCCTAAAAGTATTGCAAACTTGGAATATACAAATTTTCTAAAAAAATAATTTTTGCAAAATTAGATTATATAAATGTTATTTGTGCATAAGAAATGCACAATTTCTGCAGACATAGAATGTCCACTTATTTTATGCAAACTAATGTGAACAGTTTTCGAAAACATAGATTATGCATTTTTCGTATTCATAAAAGATGGAGATAATTTGCTCAAAAAATGTATACTTTTAAAGTATCCATCTACATTATTTTTTATGCACAAATTGTGTATGATCCATATTTGAAGTGCAAACTATTTCTATCTGTGAAAGGTTCTCCATTGTTGAGCAGCTCAGCAATTTTTTTTAAGAACGAGTCTTCTTTTCGTTTATTACTGATTTATGTATATATTGTAGAGTTGACATAATAAGCATTTTTACTCTAAAATCATTTTCTTATTGCAAATCTTATTCAGACTTTTGTAGGATTTTTGAAAATGGCAGTGTAATGTTGAATAATACAAATATGAATTCACAAGTAACCGATCGAACAAAAAATATACTTTTTTTTTCAAGTCTAGCCAATTTATGAAGCAGTTGATGATATAGATCAATATGAAATTATAAAATGAACAAAGATAACAATTGCCGATGTTTCATTCATGTAAAGTTGTCTTTTCACTTAAGTGCCTCGATTGGTTCCATTCATGTAGAAGACGTTTTATTCTTAACAGTAATATCTGGCATAACAAAATCGCTACGGACCGGAAATACATTTCGTTTCAGACAGATTTAGGTCTTATGAGGTAAACGTATCTTTCCGTAATTTGGACCAAGAATTTTTTCCAGTTTGAAAGAATTTATTTTTTAAAGGTTTTAGTGTAAAACAGAAAACGAAACTTGCTTCATACTGTAAAAAATTACTAAGGATGCTTGCGTTTTCCTATAAAACAGTGAAATCTGCCAAGAAAGCGGGACTGGGTAAAATTTCCATGTTCGACGGTTTTTTGCCTTTCCAAATATAATTTTATGGTTATTTTCGTAGAACATTATTTTTCCCATTTGAGACAAGATTCCGCTATAGACAGGTTTTCTTTTTTACAGGTTTTGGTGTAAAACAGAAAATGAAACTTGTTTCATACCCTAACAAAATTACTGAGGGTGCTTGCGTTTTCCTATAAAACAGTGAAAGCTGCCAAGAAAGAAGCATTGGGTAAAATTTCCATATTCGACGTTTTTTTGCCTTTCTAAATATAAATGCATGGTGTTATTTTCGTAGAACATTATCTTTTTTTCCCATTTGAGACACGATTCCGCTATATACAGGTTTTATTTTAACAGTCTTAAGTGCAATACATATAATACTGTTCGCATGAATACTATGAGTTAGATAAGTTTTAGAGGATGCCCAAGAAAGTGTAATCTGTCTGTAATGGAATACTGCCTTAAAAGTAAATACATCATACTTAAACAAAAGAAAAATCTTAAAACTATACCTGCAAAAACAAAATCATGTCCTAAACAAGAATTTTAAGAGATGTCTTGCGATTCCTCCTCAGACGTTTTCACTATTTTTGTATTCATTGAACCTGTTCCTCAGCCGCGGATGGAAGTGCAGACTTTACCAACCCCTTCCCTAATCCTTGGCTACGTCACTGGGGTTCATAACTAAACTCACTTGAAGTAGCATTAAGGCATGTTATAACATAAAAAAAAAATATCTCCACTTTATTGCGATTTTTTAGCGCATTTATACAGTAATAATGATGGTTTTTTTTGCAATTGGAATCAAATGGATCATATCTTGAAGTTTAAAAAAAAAAAAATTATTTAGAAATTGGTTAACAAATGTTCCTCTGGCAGCCTTTGATACAGGGGTGTGCAAAAGAAGAAGCGTATCTCAGTACAAGATGAATCGAGGGATCTGCTTATATCTAACAAAAAACCAAAAAAGAAAAAAAAAAACCTTAAAATTTACGATATTTTATAGTTTTTCTCGGATGAGTTTATCACTTTTCCAATCCTGAACTAAATGGCGGCCGTTCAAATTTAAAGTTGTGGATTTTAGACAAAATTTTTCGGATTTAAATCGCGTAAAAAAATATTTACAATTCTAATATTGAAAAACACTTCCGTGAGGGACTACAAAATAGTACATACTGAAATCATGAAAATATCAACCATATCGGTCGTCCCAATTTCTAGTTCTACCTGGTACCAATTTGTAAAACAGAGTTTCGAGAAAAACAGGTTTTAAATTTTACAACGTTTTTAAACAAACATAGATAACAGTGATAATTTTCAACTTACATAAAATCATCCATGCCAGGACTATATAATGAACCCTCCTGGACTTCTTCTTTCTCAGTTATTTTGGTTCTGGATGCATAATATGCTAAAAATGATCATATTCACTGCCACACCAAAAGGTGGATAACTTTTGAATCAATACGAATTTCGAAAAAAACTGCTTCACCACAAAGTTTTTGAGGGTTTAAAGAGTGAAAATATATAAAAAAAAGCAATTTTTTTTCAAAGTTATAAGACGTTTTAATGCAATGTATGCTGCTCGACGTATAACTGAGATTGTAATGCATGTTTTAGTAATTATATTGAAAGTTTTAATTAACAACTAAAAGTTAGATTTTCATTAAATATTGTTTTTTTTTATTCGTATCTTGTGAGTTTCTTTTTGTGTGTAGCATTTCGAACGATTCCATCGTCACACATCTTTTTATTATAATAAATACCTCATGAATGAAAATAATTGCAAATTTTACATTGCCTGTAACTAAAAAAGTACTTTCATAAAGATGTAAAACAGCTTTAAAAAACTTGCAAAACATTTGTATACATGTATTTCTATACTTTCTTTTAACTTACATATCTGTATGTATGTTGCATTCAAATCTTGTGACTCATTTTTCATTTACTTCCTGTTAACGTAGAACTTTGAAAGGAATATATATGTATTCCTGATGGCAATGCATGAATTGGAAATTATTTTTAAAAAATTCGATCCCAAAGGGGGGCCAACGTCGGCCCAAAACTTACATTTTCCACATAAAACTAATGTTACGATTGTTTAATTGAAAAAATATCTTCATTGATGCAACATTCATCCATTTTCACCACATTGTTTTCCGCATCATTATGACGACAGCATTGAGCGACGTACACATTTGTGCTATATAATATAAGTTCACTTTTTTGTGAATTTTAATGAAAGTCTGTTTATTTTATTTTATTTTTTACATTTAATTATTTATGTTCATTACAATGTTGTATTTCATATTTTTATCATTAAATAAAATTATGAATAAACGAAATTTTCTTATAATACGAAATTATATTTTTATCATTAAATAAAATTATGAATAAACGAAATTTTCTTATAATACGAAATTATATTTTTATCATTAAATAAAATTATGAATAAACGAAATTTTCTTATAATACGAAATTATATGTTTATCTTAAATTTCATGTCATGCACTAATTAAGCATTCTATATAGCAGTAATATAAATTAATAAGTTTAATATATATATATATATATATATATATATAATAAAAGTCCATTTTGTCAAAAAAATTATAAAAGGATTTTTTAAACTAAAAATAAATAAATAAATAAATAAATAAAATAATGTGGAATTTAAGTATTTTTTTTAAACGTAAAAAACAAAAAATAAAAATATTAGAAAATATATGTAATTTTGCATTTCAATAGAGTATTTTTTTTTTTCTTGAAGACACTCATTTTTTTAATTTTAAAGAATGCCGAACAGCAAAATTACATCTTTCAAAGCATTATTTAATATTTTACTTTTTTTTTTCCTCCAAAATTCTAGGCATCGCAGAAACAACAAAATAAAATGAAATGTTCTCTTTTTATAATTAGCAAGAATTAAAAAAAAAAAGAATTGAGAAATCTTTCTGCGCGTTTTTTTTATGAAAAAAAGTATATTTCAAAAAGGGCTGAGTCATATGTTTGAAAAAAGCCAACTGTAATTAACTTATCTGCAGAAAAAAATAAACTTCAAATGTGCTACAAAATCGTATTAAAATATTTTTCTATATTGCATTTTTTATTAAGAAAAAAAATAAAATTTATAAAAAATAATTTATGTTTAGAAGTTTAATCCATGTTCAACTTGCCTTTTTCACGAGAAAAAACTAACATTTCTTAGGATTTTGAATGGAAATAAAAAACATTTAAATAAAAAATAGATTGAAAATAAAAGTTATTCGGATGTATTCGTGTTTCATAATTTAATTTTCAAATGCATTTAATATCAAACTTTTGTATTTGAAATATACGTTTGGTTTTTATAGTTAAAAATATTTACCTTTTTTATAATTTCATAGCATATGAAGTCGTTTTCAATTAAAACAGAAGCATTGTATGTTATATTATAACTGTCACATTTTTTTAATATATATGTTAGGGCTAGTTTACGTTAGAATGAATTATAATTAAATTTCACCTGTTTCCACGTGTTTTATCTAAGTAAATAATAACACGATATAAAATACAAAGAAAATTTTCAATTAATTGAGCTTTGTTATATGTATTTAGTTCAAATTTGCTAAATTTTTAACTCGGATTTTATTTAAATTGCATTATATAGCTGAGAAACAAAAATTAAACATCTCTGGAAATTTTGTACAGCGCAATAGTACGTAAATATGTAATAATTAATACAATTTTATTGTACTTAAGAAGTTTGAATTAAAATAACTACAATAAATAAATCAAAATATTATAATAACTAAGCATTTACGATTGTTGTAATTGTGAGTAAAACGTTGCCTTAATATGCTTTTAAATATGTTTGTTCGCTATGATCGAGTGTATTTATTTAATTATATTATGAATTCCCCTATTTTTAAAAAAAAATGTATATATATACAGGATTTTTGTTCTATAACTTGAAGCATTTTTGCTTGACAACACTGCAGAATAACGCGATGTCAAATGCATATTTAGTGTAAATATCAGATATAAATGTGTAAAAATTTTATGCAAAATCTAATATTTGCTTAAATATATTCAAAATGCTTGCCACCTAAAATCTCAAATACCTAAATATTCTACACTGTAAAAAATTACCAATGTTTCTTATTTTATGAAAATATGCTATAACCACGAACGAAAATAAAATATAATCTTCTGAGTTATCCGAAATTTCAACTAGCATGTTACATTGTCTTTTGAATCCCCAGAAACGAATACATTTTCAAAATTTAAAGAATAATTTATAAAAACAAATTATTTTTAGCTGCCCGACTTTTTCAGAAACGTTTCCGAAGGTTTTTTATAGTGTATTAATTAGTGTCCTCAGGCTGGAATACCTGTTTTTCGAATGTTATCCATTCTCAAGTACACGTTTTCAGCCGCATAAGTTAATTTATACATGAAAGAGTAAAGAAATAATCTTAATTTTAATGTTATTGTTAACGCTGTTAATTTTGCATGTTTGTCTGTTAAACATTTTTTTTAGCATGAAAATGTTTACTTCAGATTTGATAACATTCGAAAAACGGGTATTCCAGGCTGAGGACACTAATTAATACACTATAAAATCCCTTCGGAAACGTTTCTGAAAAATTCGGGCAGCTAAAAATAATTTGTTTTTATAAATTATTCTTTAAATTTTGAAAATGTATTCGTTTCTGGGGATTCAAAAGACAATGTAACATGCTATTTGAAATTTTGGATAGCTCTGAAGATTATATTATATTTTCGTTCGTAGTTATAGCATAGTTTCATAAAATAAGAAACATTGATCATTTTTTACAGTGTAGGAAAAGTTGGTATTTTTACACTGAATAAAATAAACAATCTTAATTTATAAAAATATAACATATTCAAGAAAGAAAACATACAACAACATCTTCCCTTTAGGGCTATGTTCTGTAAGACGTTCTCTGTCTTAAGAAACATCAGAAACCAATATATTTTCGTTATTTAAAGAAGCCTTTATAAAAGCAAAGTCTTTTTTGCTTCCAGCGATTTCCGGAAAAGTTTCCGAGTAGTTTTTATGGAGCATTAATAAGTTTCCAGAAACCAGAATATCGGTTTTTAGAATGATATCGATACTTAACTTTTGCACTTTCAGTTGCTTAATTCAATGTATACGTATTAATAACAAAATAATATTAAATTTAATGATGATTTTAATGCTGTTAATTTAACATATTTGATTGTAAATTACCACCATTGAACATTAATTAAGAAGTCTCCTTGATAGCACAGAAAAACTAAATTTTAGGTAGAAAAATCTGATTATTATACTATAAAAACTACTCGGAGGCGTTTCTGTATATCACTGGTAGCAAAATAAACTGTGTTTATTATAAATGCTTCTTTAAATCTAGAAACAACTACTGGTTTCTGCGGTTCCCAAAGATAAAGAATTGATTTTGGAATCGTAGGTTAATCGGAGGAAGTTATTGTATATTTCCGTACGTAGTTATATTAAATTTTCTTAGATTCAGAATCATCTGTTAATTTTACAATATATACAGGGTGTTCGAAAAGCCTAGAAACGGTCTAATAACTCGAGAAATATACATCGGATTGAAAAACGGGATATATGTGATGAATTTTTTTGAAAAATCTATTTAGGGATATGAACGTTTACCTCCCAACTCTGCCCCCCACCCGAGACTAAAGGGGAGCAACTTTGAAATCTTAGATGATAACTCACTTTTTTATTGCAGATTCGGTTTCTAAGAGAAAAATACGTTGCTTTTATATTTAACATTTTCTTTGGGAAATCGTGTATAGCACTGCAATCGAGAAAAATGTAGTGAGAATGGATTCCATTGAAAAGTCGGCAAACGGTTGAATAACTCGAAAAATATACATTGGATTGAAAATTGGAAAAATACATGTTCAATATTTAAAAAAAAACAATTTAGGGATATGGAAGTTGCCATTTTTCTAACCAATTACCCCAATTTTTTTAAACTAGTAAAAGTAATCCGGTTTCAATTTTGTAGCAAAATATTGTGCATTTTCTTCTTTTTTCAATAAAATTTATTTGGAATTCGTGCAGCGGTTTTTATAATTTCCCAATTTTTTATTGTAAATTTCAGAGTTTATTTCGTTTTTTGAGCTATTTTTTGTTGGAACCGGGCAACGTCTGTCTGGTCAGCTACTAATTGGTATAAAAAAATAATAATAAAATTAGTATTATCAGTATAATCTAAAGAAATAAAAATTACACTTAAATAATTATATTAATTAACACTCAGCATGGTACAATATTACTCATGAAATTTTATTTTCTTTATGTATCCTCAGGGAAAAAAAAATAAATCAACATGAGCTTACTGCTGTGTTGCACTTTTTTTTTTTAGAGATAAATATGAACATAGAATTTTACTTAATATATTTCATTTACAATATTTTTTAAATATATAAACAAGAACGAAAAATCATGAATCAAGCACAGATTATGTAACGCTTTCCAACACATCCAAAATAATTTTACAAATCTTTACTGTTTAATATGATGAAAGATAACATCTAAGCAAACAGTTTAAAAAACGAATAACATATTTAAAAATCCAATTTCAGGAATTACCAAATTACCAACAATATTTCGAAAAAAATCCGATCTCTTTCGTGCATCCCTGTATATGATCTATAGATTTGTATCTATACTACATAATATGCTAAATTTTAGTTCAGTTAGGAAACGCGTAGCACAGTTTAAAAGCCCCTTTCTGGAATTTCAGTCAATAAACGGAAATTTAATCAAGAACTTTTGCGCTGCCCTGATCTATAGAATTTATACACACCAAGTAATAAACAAGAAATCAGTTCAATTTAAAAATGCGTTAAGCAACCAAAACCCTTTACAGCAATTATTGTTAACATAAATTACCGATGCTTTTGTGTTACCATGTAAACCCTGTGTTACCCTGACTGATGAATGCTATTTACACAATATTCTATAATGAGTCTCCTGTAATGCTCTTTTGTGATATATATGAATTTCAATATGTGTTAAATAGTGAAACATTATTAAAATAAACCGCAAAAGATTTTGCTCCATAGACCATAATGTAACGGAATTATTTTGGGTGTCCCTGTAAAGGAACTGTAAGTGTTATGCACAACATTTTCTATAATAACTCTCTTGTAGTTCACCTCAGTGATATATATCATTTTCAATATGTTTGAAATTGCGTAACATCGTTAAAATAATCCGCAAACTATTTTACCTCATCGACCGTAATGTAACGGAATTCTTTGAGTGCCCCTGTAAAAAACAATAAGTGCTACACACTTCATTTTCAAAATTGAACATGCATAGTAAACTTGAATAACATAGATCAATTGCATGACAATCCGAATATATTTACGCGAGTTAGAGCACGGACAGTGAGACAGCAAACCGCATTCATAAACACCTTTCAACTATGTTGGAAAGTTTAAAAAAGGGTGATTTGATTCTGTAACATACACTGCAATTAAATTACTACTACGGAAAAATAAAATATCGTTCCAAAATGGAGTGTTAACTGCAAAATAATTATGATTTTATGCCTTTAATTTTAAAGTAGCATTTAATTTTAAAGTTTGCAAAATGCCTTCCTGATCTCTGATATTGATTTAAAGTTATTTAAAATTAGTATACTTTAACTTTTAAATGGAAGCTGTGATAGCAGTCGTCACACCTTACATTTTGTTTTACAAAACACTTTCCAAAATTAATACTCTTGAATTTAAAGATAAATTATGCTGTAAATAAAGTTTTGACGTTATTTTTCCACCTAATAGCTGTTCCTTATCATTTTCATTCAATAATATCACCTTAGAATTCTATTTAGGATAATCGAGGTATAATGTACGCATTTTTAATTTATTGAACGACTTCTATAATTAAATTTTAAATTCTTAAATAAACACATTTCAAAAGAAGTTTCTGAGAAGAACATTTATTTTTTGAATAGGGCTTAAATGGTGTTGGGTCTTGTATGTATCTGCGCATAGTGTACATTTAACATTAAATTAAAATAAAATAAAATTTTTAAATACTTCCCATTACTGTTCGTCTTGGTATTTTATATAACTATAAATATTATTTGTATTGTCCCTTGAAAAGTAAATCGTTAATTTATTAATATGCTAGTTTCTTTAATAACAATTTATTGTGAAAAGTTTTAACTTAAACAATAAATATATCCAAGTTGCTTTGTCTAAAATGTTAAAGTATAATTTATAATAACAGCATATTGTAAACTGTATTAAATAAAATGGTGACGGTTTTGATTGCATATATATAAAATGAAGATTTACTTTATTAAGTGTATGGTAACAGATTTTATATCGATTGATAGTTCTCAAAAACATGTCAGTAGTTTATTCCAGATTCCTAAGGTCGATATAGTGCATATATTTCCCGTAGGATACATTATCATTTTTCGTTTGAGAAAATTGATAAAAATTGATAGTTTGAAAGACTGTGACAGTGAATGACTTTATCAGAAGTCATATTATTTTTGGTATTGTAATGATGAAAAGCCGATTTTTTTATCATAGAAGTCGACAGTTTCTTGCTAAACACAAAAAAACATCAACTCAATAAACAAAAACCTGAAATGAATTTCAGGGAATTGTTACATTACACATACTCCTTCAAGTTTATGTTTTGAGGACTGCACAAAATATGGTTTTGACACTTCTGTATCTCGAGTTCTATTTATCATAGAAAATATTATTTGTTTCTATGGAATAGTGTGTTCTAATTGATGAGGTAATCAAAAGTAAAACGAAAAACGACGAATAGGTTTTCAGTAAACGGAATTTTAAAAGTATACATTTTAACATTTTTAAAGTTTCTGCTTCATGTTCAGCCCAAATATTTTGATGATGATTCAGAGATACTTAACTATTTTTTACGAGTTTTTATGCACTGCATTTGTTTTCGTATGAGGCGTTTAGAAGTTATTTTGTAGTTTCAAGCAAAAATATTACTAGGTTCTTCAATAATTTTAGTTCAATGTATCTGATTTTTATACTTAATAGTGAGCATAAAAATTACTAAATGGCGTAATTTATGTGTAAAATGGTCCTATACCTTGATGTTGACACCTATGATGATGTTATTGTAGATGATGTACCCTTGATGTTTTTTGTCATCATGCATATGATGATGAGGTTTATAATGATGTTGTTTTATGTTAATGCAGTCAAATAAATTAAGCTCTGTATAGTAAAAATGCATCATAGAATTTACGGTTCGTTTAATACGTAACTTAACAGATGTCGAATACATTACAGCCTATGGGCATTAACTGAGTGAAATGAGTTTTAATAACTGTATGCTATTTCAATTTGCTATTTCAAACGCCATTTTAACTACTTCTGTCATCTACTAACTCACAAACTGTAGATCCAACATATGATATCGTCGTTCTTTTGATAGTGTCCTTGTAGAGAAATCGAATGTGGTGCCCAGTTGTGTCGCACATGTTATCTACTTATTTATTATAAAATAAAATATGCAATAAAATTAGAATACTTGTATACTAGTGAATTCATTAATTCCATTCCTGTTTGAATTGTAAGAATTACTGACCGTTTGGCTGCCTTGATTATTTCTATACTCTATTTTTATATTAGTCTTCGTAATTCTCTCGCGTTATAGTAATCACACATAATTGTGTAAAAGTAATAGATATCAAATACACAGACGATTTCAGTATTTGATATTTAATGTTTTATTCTTTAAAATATAGAAATTATTTTGTTTTCAGAGTGATAGGATTAGTATTAGAATTCCATCCGTTATATGTAGCTAGATAATTCAAAATTTCATTATAGACAAATTTTAAGTAGTGTCGCATCCACGTCACGTAATGTCACCTAGATTGTGACATTATAATGTGACAATTATATTATGTCACAATATAAAGTGACAATAACGTACAAGGTATTTAACATCGTTTACTTTTACTCCCTCACATTACCGTTATATCGAAAT
Source organism: Maratus michaelseni (assembly GCA_963931845.1). NCBI lineage: Eukaryota > Metazoa > Arthropoda > Arachnida > Araneae > Salticidae > Maratus > Maratus michaelseni. Next base: position 305,564,866 of record OZ007593.1, read on the forward strand.
ATATAATCTAATTTATAAATGTAATTTTCCATGGCATTGTATCATAGTTTAATGTCTTTCTATCACATTTGTGACGGCAAAGTAGAATTTCTTATAATATAACTGTCATGATACGAAAACAATATAAGAAAGACATTTTAAAACTCATACGACGTTAGTTTTATTTATTTATTTATTTATTTATTTATTATTTTATTTATTTGTAAATCTTCCTAATGTCTCTAATATTTTTTTTATTATTATTCACAATGCGATTCGACACCGAGTTAGCATTTCGGTCACGTATTTGATGTGATATTTGAGACTTGCACTGAAGTGTCTGGAGCTTCAGTGCTACCGTATTTTGTATACTGTATTTGAACATTAACATTCAAAAGTAATTTGGAATTTCAAATAACGGAAATCCTGGTCTTACAATTATATTTTATACTAAATCATCTTCATACTGTTGAGGTAACAAACGTTATTTTAAGAGTTCTATACTGAAATTCACTCTATTTTTGCAATAAATATATTTTTGTGTCTAGCAAAATACGTATATGCTTATTGAGAAAATTTATATAAAAAAAAAACATTATTAAGATCCTTAAAGATTACTTGGAAAACTATCCTCAAATTTTTGTTCTCATACAAAAACTATCTCCATTATTTTTAAATATTAAAACAAGAACTTACCCTTCAAAAACAATTTGAATAAATCTCTGATTAATTTTTTATTAATTAAACCAATTCTTTGTTACAGAATTTTGTAATTTATTGTTAATTGTTAAATTTATAAACGACAAAGATTTTAAAACTTTTCGAATTCTTTAAAAAAAAAGTACAATAAATAACATTCTCACATCAGTAATATTTCCAAACTCAAAACATTTCATATTGTGTAAAATGAATTAGAATCAATAGCAATTTATCATTATTCTGTTACACCAAACTTACTAAGCGATATTTAATGGGACTTGGTTAGGTAAATTCATCCTTCAAAGATGGTTTTCCTTTTAATTAATTAATAGCAGTTTAAAATATCTTATTTTGTTTATATTTAGCAAACACATTAAACATGAAAGATAGTGACTGATTGCTAATATAATGATCAATATTTTAAAAATTGTTAGATGAATGGAAATGTTATTTCTTGAAATATTTGCAACGAAAGCTTCAAGTGATTTTTTACAGTTAAATGTTTCATGAAATACTTCAATATCCTTTCAAAATTAATAGATAATTTATTAAATTTTATAATTGCATAGAGTAATTATCGGATTAATTTATCATTAAAAAATATCATTATCATATTTTACACAAAATGTGAGAATGTGTTAGTTAATTTTGCCATTTATATTCAATGAATGACCGCTTCATCAATGGTATCAAATTTAAAAGTTTCTAAATCGCTTATTTTTTTAAAAAATGTATAAGGTATATTGTACACATATCTATTTTATTTCCAAAATTCGAGAAATTCCATGTAGTGTAAATTAAATCAGAATCAACAACAATCTATTTTTATCGAGCTGAGGAATTATTGCTAAGTGACATTTAATGGGAATTAATTAGAGTAACGTTGTTCCTCAAATGTATAACTCGTTTTTGATACGTTAATGTAAGATCAAAATATCATATTTTATTCAAATTAGAAAACACATTTAGCTTCAATGACAATGATATCTAATATAATGATCACCATTTTAAAAAATTGTTGGCAGAATAGAAATGAGATTTTGTGAACTATTTGCATTTTTGAAATACTTGCGCCTAATGCTAAATATGTCTTTTTTTTTTTTTTTTTTTCATGAAATGAGTGATTATTGTTTCAAAATCAGTTCAAAAGTGTGAATAGTTATAAACATCAATTCTAAAATAGTTGCATCAAAAACCCATTACAATAGTAAAAAAATAACAAAAGGTGAAAATAATAATATAGCAATGTAATTATGTTTAAAACATTTCCTAACTACGTTAAATATATCTCAATTAAGGCAGATTGCGCAAAATTACTCAATTTAAAGAGTGTGCAAGAAATTTGTAATATTATACATTACAAAAATGAAAAAAATATGTATTAAGTTCTACAACACATTCTAATTTTGTATGTTGTATAAGTTTATCAACACATTATTCAACTAGAAAAATGTAATTATTTTAGTTTAAGTATAAACTGAAGTTAAAATTGTCTTTGGGCATCGCATTTTTTTTTTTTTTTTTAAGGAAGCTGGTATTACATTAATTAATAATACAAATAAACGTGTAATTATTAATTATAATTGTACACAGTACACAGCAGTAATTATAAATGTGAAGAAATGCGAAAAATATTCTTAAAATGAATTATTAAATCTCAGAAAATAGTGATTTGAATCATTTTTTGTTCATGATTTTATAAAATTCTGTTAAGTGGAAATATTTTTGAAGGGCGTTATCAATATTTATTTGTATACACGTCGCGTCGTTTAGTTTTGAACACGTCGTTTAGTTTTGAAATTGACTGTTTCATATGCCAGTAAATTACAAGAAGATGCCTTATTAATAATTGATGTCAAATTCTATTTGAGAAATCGATATGGAAATTAAACGTGCAATAAAATAATGGTGTTGCGCTTGAACTTTTAAAAGTTAGGTAAATTATAATATGTAGATGACTTTGCATGGAGAAAAAAATCATTTATAAAGAAATAATTTTATACGAAATAAAACGATATTTTTAATTAGACTTGAAGCTGCAACACCGTTCGATGTTCTTTTTACGTATTGTACAATTAAACACATTGAGCTCACACGTTAAATAACATTCTACGCCCGTAATGTTAAAAATTCATTTAAAATTTATAAATTATACATAATATTTAAGAAAAAGGAAAACCTGCAACATAAATTTATGTTTCTTATCGTGTTCGAATTGTTTATTATATAACATATTATTATTATTATTTAAAATTCAGTTAAAATTAAATATAGAAAATATTTATAAGTTTTTATCTAATTAAAATATTCTCTAAAAAAAGATAATCTATCACAGATAATTCCTAGAATGTAACAGGTATATCCACAGAGGAATCAAACTGAGATAATGTCAATAATAAAGTATAAACTAAAATCATTCTCTATTTTCCATGTGAAGTTATATTCATTTTTTCATTCATCACAGAAATGTTAAGTGAAAATCAATAGTTCAAGTGAATAACAAGAGTGCAGGTACGATATTGATTTTTTAAAACCAGCATTCGCATATTTAATTATCTTTAAACACTTGACTTGACTTTAATAAAATTTTCAAAATTTTATTCTAGTTTTACAGTTTTTTCGTAAAAGAATTTTTACCGCAACAATTTTCTATCCAAAGTGAAACAAAAATTATTTTCTAACATAATCTGATATTTCTATTTTAGTTCTCACATTTTTAGAAAGCTTTGTTGTGATTTTTTTCAAATTCAAATTTAGGAGGGTTTGTGTTTTTCTTAACAGATACTTTTACTCATATGTATATATATTTAAATATATATATATATATATATATATATATATATATATATATATATATATATATATATATATATATATATATATATATATATATATATATGTATATGTATATATATATATATATATATATATATATATATATATATATATATATATATATATATATATATATATATATATATGTATGTATATATATATGTATATATATATGTATATATATATATATATATATGTATATATATATATATATATATGTATATATATATATATATATATATATATATATATATATATATATATATATATATATATATATATATATATATATATAATAAACACCAATGGAAATTCACTTGCAGAACCATTATCACAAAAGCCAACCAAAAACTTTAAACCACATAAATTCAATACTAGAAAAACAAAACTAAACAAACTACATTTACACAGAACCAGAAAACGCAACTAACTACTTAAACTCAAAACAAAAGAACACAACAAATTGCAGCAAAAATTAAAAAGGCCAATAAACAACAAAGAAAAGCTAAAACAACCTGTGTCAGGTGGCATGGCTTGAGACATGCACTGCTGGGTTAAACTAGTTTTACGCATGCAACACTCCCCCATACCTGACAAGTACAGACTGAAAATGAATGAAACAGACATAACAAAAGGAAGCAAACTAAAGCCAGACTACACCAACAAATTCTCGATTTACACCACAGTAAACAACCCACTACACCGACAAACTATAACTAGACTACATCATATATATATATATATATATATATATATATATGAAGTATATTCATCATTTTGTCACGTAAAAGTAAAATGAATAATTCTGCATGTTATTTTTAACAATTATTTTAAAGTAATATATTTTCTCTAGAAATATGAAATAAACAGAGACAGAAGAAGAAAATAGTTTGCTTTATTTTGAACTATAGATATGTTTTGCCTTTATTAAAAACACTTCTTGTAAAAAATATTATTTTCTTTTGGAGAGATGTATATTATTAGAGATATTTCAAAACAAGCATGCAAGTACTGACAACAACTTTTTACCTTTTGAAAATATTTATATACAGAAGAGGGATAGAACATTGATTAATTACACTGGTTTACACGGTTTATATACTTTCGCCGAAATGTATATTTTTTCATAGATTCTAGTGCACTGAGTACGGAAAAATTATTGTAAAAAATCTCTCGCGTCTAGTTTAAAAAGTATTTAATAAATACTTAAAATAAATAATAACATGAAATATAAAAAGAAAACATTAGAAATGATTGATTTTACTCTTCTTTTTATAATTTTCTTGTTCTGTTTTTCTGAAAATAGACCAGCAGTAGTCCCTTAACATACTTTCGTACCAAAAAACTTTGTGTCTGTCTTCAAAAATTTTAAGGTCTTGGTGAAAACGCTCGCCCTGCTCGTCACTCATGGCGACCAAGTTTTCAGGGGAAAAATCCATGTGTGAATGGAGAAAATGCATCTTCAGAGACATGTTCACACCCATTCCATGATATTTTTTTAGTAAAACAGCAATATTTTTATCATAATTTGCATCTTATGATTTCCTAAGAATCCGTGGACGACCGTTTTAAAGGAATCCCAAGCATGTTTTTCATTAGTAGATAAAATTTTTTCAAAGTCCTTATCTCGCATCAGTTTACGTATCTGTGGACCGATAAAAATTATTCCCTCTATTAATTTTGCGCCTGAAATACTTGGAAAATTTTATGTACATACTTAAAAGTAGCACTGTTTTTATCCATGCCTTTGACGAAAATTTTTATTAGGCGCAATTTAATGTGTAATGGTGGCAAAATTATATTTTGCGTCTCCACTAATGATGTAAAATTTTAGATTAATTTTTTTTGGACTAAATTGATTTCGGACAGCCCCATATTTTTTTATGTGATGGTGTTCTTTAGCTCGACTATCCCACAGGTACAAAAAACATGAATATTTGGAATACACGCGCTGTAAGTCCAGAAACATACTAACTACTTTTAAATCTCCACATATTTTAGAGTTGTGCTGTTCATATTGCATCATTTTCATTAAAAGATACATTGTTTGATATGTCTCTTTACTGTTTATGGCATGGGGTGGTGAAGATGGAATTGGTGAAGATGGAGAAATTATTATTAATATTATATTAAATATTAATAATAATTTATTTAATATAATATTAATTTAATATATTATTATTTAATACATTATTTAATTAAGTATATTAAATATTACCGTTATGAAAAAATACGGCTTTCAACCTATATTTAGATGAAAAAATAAATAGACGCCATTTATTTGGATCATAATTTTGATTCATCGCATTAAAAAGTCCGGGAATATCATGGAAAAAAAAATCATCCTTTTTGGTGAAATAACCGATGAAAATGTGACTTCGATTTTGGTAATAAGTTACTTTGGTATTTGGTGTCAATAAGTTCCACTGTTGTAGACGAGAAGTAAAAATCTCTGCCTTAGATCTAGAGAGTTGCAAGTCAGGCACAAGGTCGTTCAACTCATTTTGGTTGGCAATTCGCACTTGAAATCTTGCGTTTTATCATCTTCGATTACGAACTCGTCATAATTTTCATCCTCCATAAACAGATCGTCACTATCTTGGCAATTCGCAGGCCGATTTTCGATGCCGATTTTTAAATCTGGACCAAAAAAAGGAAATTCGCGTGAGTGAGTTTTGAAAAGGATTTTTTTTCGGAGGGTTAAAATTAATTTTTTTCAAAACGGATACCAGATTTTAAAAAACAAAGGGATATAGATTAGGCACGGTATTTTTAGTTTCTCGTATCTTGTTTATAAACGCCAATTCGGATTTTTAAAGATAGGAGAAATAGTTAAAAAAGCGAAATTGACTTACGGTTAAAATCGTTTTCGAAAGGATTAACGTGATTTTTTTTTAAACTAAAGGTTTCTGCCTAAACCCGACAGAACGTAGATGTCTTTAGGTGTGTTAGCTCTTTGTTTGGTTATTTTAGAAAGCCGATAACAGATTTTATATATAGCAGAAAATCGGAATTCGCAAAAGAGAGTTCTGCGCACGAATTTTTTTTTTGAAGGGTTAATATTCGTATTTTTCAAAAACAAATACAGATGTCGAAAAAGGAATAAATATAGATATTGTCTGTTATTTTTAGTTTTTCGTGCCTGTCTCTAAATCGCCGATGGGAAATTTAAAAAATTGCCAAAATCGCAAAAATCGCAAAACGGCATACAGAAAATATACTTTTTCGAAGGGTTAATTTATTTTTTTTAAACCAAAGGTGGCTTTGAAAAGGACAAAAACAGTTCTTTAATATGGTGACCTTCGTCTTTCCGTATCTTTTGTACTTCGGTAGATGCAAGGCTCTTAAAACGGGAGAAAATAAAAAACACGAATTTGATGATTTTTGATTATTTTTTTTTGAAAGGGTTAAATGTAAATTTTTTTTCAAACCGACCAGATCGTTCTTGACGTAATAGTATAGTCTTTTAGAATATGTAGACGGTTTTTCCGTATTTTTAGCCGTTTGTCCATGGCGAATTTAGAAATACTTTAAACAAAAACAGAATGTCTTTGCTTTCTTTCTTCTGTTCCGGAAGATACGGAAATTGGTTTCTGCGCATGCGCCAGCTCGCTTCAGAATAATGACTTTTTTATTTGTGATCTTTGATCAGTTTTTAATTGATAACTACTTTAATTTTCAAAATTTTAAAATTCTGAGGCTCAGGTATACCAGTAGAGTGTTTGGACTACCCAAATCTAAATTTACAGACTTCTAGGTGCGCTAAATTTTCCTAGCCATCGCCAACAGACACACACACACACACACAAAGACACACAGAGCGAAACTTTCTTTTATTAGTATAGATATTGCAAGAGGCAATGCTAAGTAATTGTCAAGAAAGTTTTAACATTTTGATGATATTTCAATTAAAAAATGTGTTTTTATAATGCATAAGATATTTTAAAATTTTCTTTCAGATTTTTAGGATTTTAAGACTGAAACTTAAATATAAGTGATAAGACGAGGGTGCGATTTTGATAGAGTGTTTCAGTCACTGTTGCGAGGTGATATTCGTGAGTTTCATTGATGTAGATGCAACGTGATATTGCTATTATGTTTGCTAACTAAAATGTATACATTAACAGTTAATATTCCATTTGAAACACAAATTAGATAAATATATGTAGGTTATATTTATACAAATTACTGGTGGGAATTTTTTAAGCCCAGGCAATAAATGTAATTTAGATAAATAAGAAATGGATATTTTACATGACTGTTAATATTTATTTTCCCAAAACTTCAATTTTTTTTTTATTTATTACAATATTGTTTCACTTATTTACATGTTTTTTTTTTGTTTGAAATATATATAAATTAGATATAAAAAATGCCCAAAACTTTTGTTTTGATTACTGTGTACAAAATGTCTTAAGCGTATAAAAAAAAATAATAAAAGAAATTAGTTCTCTTCACACAATAAACTAGAAGCAAATTACCCATTAAATTACCCATCACATCATTAACCTGACTAAATCTATCATAGCTTTGTAATTGATTAAAACAAATTTCACAAAATACGATTTTAAGTACAACGTATTTTATCTGTAACAATTGATCACGGCAATTAAAATTGAAGTAAAAATTTGTTATTAAAAAAAAACAAATACTGAAACTTTAATTATAAAAGAGTATAATAAATTGCAAACAGACATTTGTTGATTTGCGAAAATCTCTATGTAATGAAACCGATTCAGAATTTCGAGCAATCTATCACCATCGAACTGAGCAAATGTTATTGCGCGATATTAAATGAAAACTGATTTGAATAAATTTATTCCTTAACTATCAAATGCACATATAATTTATTATTAACTTGTCAAAATATCCAATTTTAATTAATGTCGGTATACGCCTTTGAGCTTGAATATTAATTATCTCTAATAATAATAATCAGTATTTGATTATATATTTTTTGTGATGGAATATATATTTTTTTTTTGAAGAAACATTTTCGCTGAACTCATCGAGTACTTTTTAATAATAAAATACTTCATTAAATTTATGAATTTTGTCAATTTCAATACAGGATGAAATGGATTTGTTTTATGATGTTAAATAATACCACAATCCAATGTACAGAATATATTGTATTTTTAACTTTTTTAATGAAAGCACGAATTGGTGCGTTTCACGTTTATCTATTTATTTTGGATATTTATATTTCCATCCGTGGATGTTACTGTGTACATGTCTTGTCAAACGCAAGATATCTGAGATATCGTTTTCTACTAGCATACATTTATGAATTTGAGTTGCGGGTTTGTAGCTTGGTGTCGGTGTTATTCAATTATTTCAAAAACTGCATACCAAGTATTCAAATTATTTCTGAGATTATTAAAGAATTCAATCTCATGGGAGGAGCATCACATATAAAACTATGAGCGACTCTAACAACTATGCTCAACTATGGAAAAAAATTACATATCCCCCACCCCCTACACACACACAAGAAAAGACCGGTCGCAAATCATAGTTTAAAATGATTCTGTTACCAACATATTGTTATTAAAAACTATTATTAAATATTCTGCACAGATGATGGTTTCCTAGCCCTCTACATGTAAATTGTACAAACTTTATTTTAGTTATTTATTTTATTTTATTTTATTTATTATTATTTATTTATTTATTTGCAAATGATAATAATACAAAACTAACAACAGAAATCTCCATAAATCACATACTCAGAATATTTTGAAAAAAAAAAAAAAAACCTAATGAAAGTAACGACGTACGTAATAAAGTATCAATCAAATTTAAGTACAGAATCCAAGTCGAAAAGATGCAAAAAATTAAAATACTTTCGAAATTAAAATACTTTCGAGTATTTGGCGCTAAAAGACGCAATTTGGCGAGCGACACTTCTACCTCTCCAAATGCAAGAGATTTTAATATATTTAAAAATTGATTGTGAAATGAGTGTTTAAATGAGCAGTGCTTAATGAATTTAAACTTAAACGATGAAACCGTTTTCTAGTTTTTCAATAAGCTTATATATTATATTATTAATTTATTATATTAATATTAATTATATTTATAATTAATTATATTAATATAGTATATAAGTTCCGTGTTGCTGCAGTTATTTAATTTTACATGGTTTCACCGGCTGGATAAGTTTTAAATGTATGTATGTATTTTAAAATTAACAGCCTGAATAAGAATGTTTTCTTTATAAATTTCGACATTAAATAAGTCGTTGTTTCCATAGCAACAATATTGTTCTTTTTTCTTCTATACCAACAAGCCAAATTGATAATTGCTCAGAATCTGATCTTAATTTTGAGACAATTTTATTCAATCTGAATTTTAATCTCAAAACGTATAATAGGATGGTTAAATTTCATTGTATATATATATATATATATATATATATTACGAAACTGTTGTTATAAAAGTGTATTTATTTCAGTTAAAGCTATTTAAATTAGTTCAATACATCAATAGTAGAAAAAAGTTTTCTTTAAAGTATATTTATCTTAAAAGCTTTTTTTTTTTTTGGACACGTGATTGTGTTGCCAACTGACGATAAATAGCAAAAAACATTAAATTTCCAATATTTTTTTACCGACGCTATAGCAAGGTACCGCAACAAAAAAAATTTTTTTCACATACTAGCAAAACCCGCGGCTTTGCTCGCGTAATTCTTGAAAAATGCCAAGTGGTATTCGTTGGCCTATTTTCATTACAGGAAATTTTACTTCCGCAGATAATTCAGAAATTACTAATTAAGCCACACTAATGTCGAAAAAAAAATTCGAAATATTAGAAGAACGTTTTTCACTTTTTCACCCTCACCCCCCCCCCCGCGCTCTTTCTGGTAGTGTCACTTATACAAAATATAGATGTTACAGCAGGGACTGTCACCATCAATTTTCCACCATCACTTTTGAAAATGGTTCTGTAGATCCAGAGATTCCACAGAAATTGTAATTTAGAATGTTTTTAAAACGCTTTTCGCTCATCTCAGTTTTAAATTTCGAATTTTCTTAGAGAACATTTACATCTTATAATTAACTACCATGTCCAATTGTGATTGTTACTATTTTCTAAAAGAAAGTTCGTACACTTTTTAAGATGTGAACGGCCCACAAATTCTTATTAGAGTACAGCATTTATTAATAGACATAATTATTATTGGTTGGTCTCAGTATTGTTTTTATACAATGACTTGAGGTAGATTTAGTAGTGGATATCCTTTTATTTATCATCAATGTGCAAAAATCTGAGTTTTTGAAACATGTTCATTTTCAGTCGTTTGTAATGAAATGCGCCCACTGAAATATTTAAAAGAAAATAACGAGATTAAAAATTTAAATATAAAATTAAAAGACCTAGCAAATTTCAATATTTTGCAGAAAAACAAATAAAAAAATTGCATTACGAAAACAAATTTAAACTATAAGTACAAATTATTTGAATTTTCTATTAGGCATGTTCTAAACTTTTAGCTTGAGTTAGATGTCACTAATCATTTTTTAAATATTTTTGTTTAAATATTACTTTTTAGTGAAGTGGTAATTTTGTCATTTTATTATTTCTGTTTGTGTTTGATTGTTCTATAAATTGGGGAAATTACTGAAAGAAAATGTGGTTGAAATGTTGTCCTCAAATAGAATTTTTTAGCATAATGTTCACTAGACATTAAGCATCTTAAACTTTTTTAATTATAATAACTTTCTATTTGTTTTTCCTCCGTTTTGTACGTGTAATATAAACTTTCTATTTTAAAATATAAAAAATACGTTTTATAAATAAAAAATCCAAATTGATTTTTTTTAAGTTACGATATCTTAACACAAATTAAACGGAAATTTAAATTAGCAAATTTTGAAAATTTTTATTTTATAATTATTGAATATCTGAATACGAATTCATATGTCTATTGAATATTTCATTCAGCACAAACTTTTCAATTGGTAATATTAATTAAATAAATAACTGAATGATTATAACTGCTTGCTCTTATGCATTCCTTTTTAAGTTTTGCCTCGTTTATATGAAAAAGAGCATGATTTGTATGGTGTATCAGTAATTAGGAAAGAAAAAGCAATCCATTATTTGTCAAAGTTACATAATCCCAACATGTTTTTATTATTTTTATTTTTTTATTTTTTTATGACCTTTAAAAATACAACAGATTCAATTAATACAACAATTTTCATCATACATAAACTTAATATAGAAATGCTTCTAAAATATTTTTTTTTAAATAACGTATGAATTGGCAATACTTTAATTATTATATGCTACGCCCGCTACGCTGGTCAATTTCTCTTAACGCACCTTTAATCAAGTGAAATATTGACTTTGAATTTGATCTCTTATTTTAAAACACTATGGATGGATCTTTACTTGGAATGTCCTTCTGCATTTCTGAAAACGGTACGAACGCTATTGCGTTATTACATTTTTAATATGTCAGACAAAATTTGGGCTGTTAAGGACAAATTAGGCCAATTCTGTGTAGAATTTATTATGGAATAGGTCAGCATAAAAAATGAATAATTGTGTTAAATTGGTGTCTATGGGGTTTACATTATGGTGTCTTTGGGCAAAAATAATTTCCTTTGGATTCAAATTGGATTTAAATGAAGTTACAATTTACAATACTTCAAATATAATGAAATTGATATGTCTCACTGAGGTGGACAAAACAAAAATATGCTACTCGTCGAGAATTAAGTAAAAATCATGTACTCGCGACATCATTGTAAAATTTGGTAATTTTTAAAATTCAATATTTGAAAAACGGCATAATCATTCGATTTGAAATTTACATCAAGAAAAATACAATTTTTTACCTTTCTAACGCAGTTTGTCTAACAATTTTCTGACAAATACTTTTCGAGCTATTTATTTTTGTCAGTAACTTCAAATGTTTCATTTTCCGAGATTAATCTGTGGCAAGGATTAGCGAAAATCCCAGTCGTCAGCAACACATAGCTTTTTATTAAAGAGGATATTAAAATGAAACTAATGCTGAAACAATCTGTGTGATATTTTAAAGTTAGGACATATTATTCCATTAAAAAAATAATGACATCGTAAGTCAATTTTTGTTTAATAGCACACATTGAAAAATGAAAAATATTTATTTTTACTTACTATCTGTTTCTTGTTCTTTAGGTTTATGTGTTCTGGATAATAAAATTTCATTTGTTACAAGAATTCAGAAAGTTAAGAAACTTAACTTTTCGTGTGATTTTGGAATTAATTAGAATAATAATAATGTTTAATGATTATTTTCTTAATATTATATACATTTATTTCTTGAAAATCATTTATGAGACACATTCTATTATTTGAAAGCAATTCTTGTAAATCCAGAGATATGCATATGTGTTACGGCGTTGAACACAAAACAAATTCACAAACTACATTTAGAATAATACATTCCATATGAAAATTTTCTTACTTAAATAAATAAAAAAATGTTTTATAGCATGAATCTCTACAAGAGATTCTCTACATATCTCTACAAGAGATTCTCTACATATCTCTACATAAAAGAAAATCATAATCATAATCATAATCATATCATAATAATATTATAAATCCGATTGTGTGCAAATGTTAGGCTGAAGCCAGTGTCAAAATGGAGCATTTAATGATCCTGTATCTTTGCATATAGGTTTATTATAACTCTCAAATGAACATAGGCTGGTTTTTGTTTATTTTATCATAATAATATTATAAATGCAATTGCGTGCAAATGTTAGGCTAAAGCCAGTGTCAAAATGGAGCATTTAATGATCCTGTATCTTTGCATATAGGTTGATTATAACCCTCAAATGAACATAGGCTGGTTTTTGTTTATTTTAGTCAAATATTTTTCTTAATAATTCAAAATTTCGTTATTTTTATTGAGAATAAATGGACATTTTTTCGTATAATATTTTAAAATGGTTAAATTTACTTTACCGTTGCTAATACATCATCGTTGCCAAAACTAGATCAAAATCCGTAATAATAATTTTTACTCAACAATTTAGTTTTAATTGAAAAATTTTCATGAAAAATTAAAATGAAATTAAAAATATTAAAGAATTAAAAAGAAGATTAAATAATATTATTAGAAATAAAACGTACTTTTTTAAGTTTTTGATAATAATACAAGGTTTCAATATGCTTAACTATAGGAAACAGGTGAATATGACGTCCTACATTGAAAATAAAGCGGATATGCTTTGATGTGAAATAAATCTTGGGTTTTTTCTTTTGTATGGTAACAATACTTGGCATTTTATCGTCTGCGCACGGCTAATATAACTATACCGTATTTTTTATTTAAATTTTAAAAAAGTAAAAAGAAGTTTGAAAAGAAAAAGGTAAGCAAATGTCAATAATATGCTCCACAAAATTATCCATGTCGAAAATGATATCATGGATAGTGAGAAATAGTATTTTTCATTCTTAAAACTAAAAGAAATAACTCGATTACCTAAAAAAATGGCGAATGTTAATTAAAAGAAATAACTCGATTACCTAAAACAATGACGAATGTTAATAGTTCCATTTTTGTTGATAAAACCTAAAGATTAAATATTATTTCGTTAAAGTAATATAATTTTCCCTATGCCAGTATTAAAATGAATTGCCTGAAAAAAAAATTAACATGAACTATGTTAATAAAAAGGCATTTATCTGGGGAAAAAGAGACGTCATATTTGTAAGAAAACGGGAATTTTCCAATATATTTTAAAATGAGTGTGAATCAATTCCTTACATTAATAATACAATTATCAGTAAATATGGAAAGTAGATGAGTTTCACGCCATTTTTATAACGAAAAATTTAAATGTTTTTTATCTATACTGATTATTAAGCTTGAGTATCCGATATATACAAATGACAGTTTACTGCTAAAAATCACATCATAATTTTAAGAAAAAGAAAATGAACACGAATCTATTATGTTAAAATCTGATCGTGTGTTTGTATTTCGCAACTACTCCTACACTATCGAACGCAACGCGATTTACTTAATACCGGTTATCATTGATCAGAGGATGTCACACAAACTCAACTTAATTAAAAAAATTAAATTAATTGCCAATATATATATATATATATATATATATTATTTTTTGTAAATTTTAAAAAGTTTCTCTAAAAACGGAAGTGAATTACTCCATATTTCTGTATAAAAAAGAAGAAATAAAACATATCAGTATATTTTTTACACCATTTTCTCATTAAAACTGAAAAACAGAATTTATTTTTACTTTGAATAGATGGTGAAAACAAAATTTTGATTTCAGTAAATTATCCGAAAAATAAGAACATATTTTCACATATTCAAACTTCATGAATCCATTTATTCTGGAGAATAAAAATTGCCTGTCAACATACTGTCATTTAGAAAACAAGATTTCTTTCAGCTATACATTAAACCAACGAGGCAGAATTGAATTTAAAGAAAAAGCATATACTATTTCCAATTAATGTTTTTTTGAAGGATGGCTGTTAAAACGTTTAACAGAGGCGTTAAGAGCAAAATTGTTTATCAGGTAAAATTGACATTTGTTTTTACCCAATTCGTCTATTTCCACGATTTTATTTGGCCCTCCTTTTTGCATTGGTTGCACTTTCAGTTTCACGATTATTTGGCACAAAATTTCACTTTTTTAAGACTGAGTTATATCAAGGTCCCTATAACAAAAAAAACCGTATTGTCACCTATGAAATGTGATAAATATTTAATTAGTTATTAACGCTTTTAATTATCGGGAATGAAATATTTTTGTTAATTAATGTATTTATTCTTCTTTTAATGTTGCGTGAACCAAGTCACGGGTAACAACTAGTAATATTATAAATCCGATTGTGTGCAAATGTTAGGCTGAAGCAGCGTTAAAATGGAGAATTTAATCATCATGTATCTTTGCATATAGGTTGATTATAACCCGTAAATGAACATAGCCTGGTTTTTGTTTATTTTATTCAAATATTTTTCTTCATAATTCAAAATTTCATTATGTTCATAGAGAATAAATGGACATTTTTTTGTATAATATTTTAAAATGGTTAAATTTACTTTACCGTTGCTAATACTTCATCGTTGCCAAAACTAAACCAAAACCTGGAATATTAACTTTTATTCAACAATTTATTTTCAAATGAAAAATTTCCACGTGAAAAATGAAAATGAACTTAATCATTTAAGAAACAGAATATGAAATGACGTCATATTAGAAATAAAACTTGAGTTTTCAAATATTTGATTATAATAGAAGGTGCATAAATACGAGTAAGTATGGAAAGCAAGCGAATATGATGTCATATATCGAAAATAAAACAGATTTGCTTTGATGTTGAAATAAAATGATAATGGGTTATAAAATTATTTGTGATTAATTTCTCTCTTTTTGTTCTTTTGCTATTTCACATGAAATGAATTATTTTAAATGAATGTGTTGTAAATTAAAGTTCAGTGTTTTAAATGAAATAAGTGAAAGATTTATATTTTAATACGAATTCAATACGAATGATGGTGATAGGAATAATACTTGGTGATTTATCGAGTGCACACGGCTAACATAAAGATACCATATTTTTAATTTAAATTATAAAAAGTAAAAAATAAATAAATAAATAAAAGTAAGAAAAAAGAAAAACCTTTGAAAAGATATTGGAAGGCAATTGTCAATAATATGCACCGCAAAATTATTCGTATAGTAAATCAGAAAATCTTATTGAAAATAACTTTATTTTTTAAAAGAAAATTGCATTTTTTTCATAAAAGCTAAAGATTTAATATGATTGCGTCGAAGTAATAGCATTTTCCCGCAATCAAAACATATTTGTAAATAGTCGTTTCGAACCGGAATTTAATTTTACATTTCTTTTAGCTTTAAAATAGTAAAAACTTTGTTGTCAATTTTAAATATAGCTTTTTTTAAAGTTCTGTTTCATAATAGATTTCTGTAAAGTCTTGTAGGTTGAGAAAAATGGCATAGATTTTAAAGCAATGTTTAAGTAAAATTACAATATTTTTAAAAACTTAAAAAGCAACAATGTTATCGAAACGAAAATCAATTTTACCGACAAATTCGTGTGATGCAAAAGCAAAGAAGAAATCAAAAAGTAATGAAACTTTTCTTCCAGCCGAATTATGTAAACTTGAACAAGCCGATCATGTCAATTCATAATATTATAAACGTGAACGCGCGTTGTATATAGTAGAAAAGGTTTTCACATATAGGTAGAAAATTTCCGAGAATAGGGAGGTTAGGGACCTGTAATCGGGTCCATAGCCAATTTGCTTTTTTTATCAAGTGAAATTTGACGCAAAATTAAATACATTGTTGTAACCAGATTTCTTCCAATATATTCGTATAATATTTTAAAATGGTTAAATTTACTTTACCGTTGCTAATAATTCATGGTTGCCAAAAATAAATCAAAACCTGTAATAATAATTTTTACTCAACAATTTATTTTCAAATGAAAAATTTCCACGTGAAAAATGAAAATGAAATTAATTATTTAAGAAACAGAATAAGAAATGACGTCAGAAATCAAACTTGAGTTTTCAAATATTTGATAATAATACAATGTGCATAAATACGAGTAAGTGTGGAAAACAAGTGAATATGATGTCATATATCGAAAATAAAACAGATTTGCTTTGATGTCGAAATAAAATAATCTTGGGTTATCAAATTATTTGTGATTAATTTCTTTATTTTTGTTCTTTTTCTATTTCACATGAAATGAATTAAAATAATGGATTAAAATAAAGATGTTCTATTTAAAGAATAAATTAAAAAAGCTATCGCCATTTTTAGAATAACTACATTCGAATAAATATTATTAAGTGGATTAGGAATAATTGGCTTTACATATGGATAGTAAAAGGCTATTTTAAGAATGAGAATTATTTTAATAAGCTGGGTTATATACCGAATATTATTGAATGGACAAATTTTATAGAATAATTGCGAAAAAAAATTAAATTTTGTAATATTATCCTCCCTCCCTAAAGATTTTGGATGAAGTTAATAGTTAAGTAACTATAAATTCAGACAATATAAATTTAATACTTTAGAAATTTGAATTTTGACTAGTATAAATTTAGAGACTGCCAGCAAGGAGATGGGGAATTTCTGAAGAACTGGAAGACAAAAACAAAAACAAAAATAAAATAATAGTAATCAATTAAAATTAATAGATAAATAAAAATAAAGCTACGAGCATTTCCCCTGTAAAATAATACAAGAAATGGTTACAATCTCACTTACCATTTGTAAGTGCACAAGAAAAATACAATAACAATAAATAATAAATATTAATAAACAGGAAAAACAGGATAATAATAGTAACAGAATTTTGCTTTTACCAAGTTCACAAGCTTTAGAATAAGTAGTCACTAGCAAATTGTTAAAACAAAGTTTTTTTTTTTTTTTTTTTTTTTTTTTTTTTTTTTTTTTTTTTTTTAAATTCGACTTAATTCAAATTTGAGTTCATTAGATCCAACTGTTTTATTTCAGTCTCTTTCTTGGATCGTGATAAGTCCTCATTTTGTTTTTAAAAAAAAATGGTTACTGCAGTCCCTTTCTTAAAAATACAGTTTTTATGTAAAGGCTGAAAATAAAGACATTACTCCATCAAAATTTTAAAACTGTAGTCATTCTTACCAATACTTTATAATGACTTTATAATGCTAGCACTTTGATGATGCTTGTGAAAAAGAAAAGAAGGATGATGATTGGCAGTTTAAAAATATTTCTCAAAATTTAAAGGGAGAAGCTCTTAAGATTTACATTAATGATTGCCTTAATTGCACTAAATACGAACAGATAGCTGATATCTTAACTGAGAATTTTATTAGGGTAAATATCCCGAAATTTTCTGAATTTTCTGCTTTGAAATTGGATAGTTTAAATAACTTAGAAACTTATTTTAGAAAGAAAATTGAAATTGGTAGGAAATTGCATTTATGTGAAACCATATTACTACAAGGATTAACCGATGGTTTAAAACCAGAATATCAAAATTATCTAATTGTTAACCCTCCTGAGAGTACAACAGAATGGTATAGAATTGTTAAGCAATTTGTGGAAGTTTCCACCCCTGCTGTTACAAGTCCATCATTACCAAGTAAACCTAATGCAACTAATTTTGACATTTCTCGATATAGTGTGCAGCCTAATAGACCAAATTTTCAACAAATTAATACTCCTAGGCATTGGATTCAGTCAAATCGGCCCAATAATCAATTTAATTCTCCTCGAAACTGGGTTCCTCGACCAAACTATAATTTTCAAAGACCTAGAAATTTTCAAAACAGAGTACAAAACAATTATTTTCAGAACCAGTACCCATCTAGGCCATGTAGAATTTGTGTAAACAAGGGTGTAATGAATGCTTTTCACTGGGAAAAAGAGTGTATTTTTAATAACAACTCAACACCCTCTGATACTCTTCCAATTGGTACTCCTAATATTTGACAATTAATTGTGTATGGATATACGAATAATTATAATTTACCATGTGTCGTCGATACCGGTTCAACTATCGCAATTTTACCATTAAAGTTTGTTAAAAAATTGAATGCTAAAATTGAAATTATTCCTCCAGTTACTATTGGTCAGGCAAAGGGATTTTTACAAATTAATCAAAAGTGTAGTATTCTTCTTAAAGTGGGTAAAATCCAAAAATATGTTAACTTTTTAGTATGTGATACAGATTTAGATTACTGCATCTTGGGGTTAAAAGAATGTTCAAAATTTAATTTAAATATAAATTGTAAGAATTGTACAGTAAAACAGGGAAGGAAGATTATAAATAGGAGTATATCCATACATGATGAGAGATCACTTCATTTTAATACTGTAACTGTAAAAAAACTACAACAAGGTAAGGATAACTTGATAACTTCTGATTGTGACAATTTGAATTTATTTAATGATGGTAACTTGATAACAACTTATAATGAAGATACTATTTCATGTAAAGATGAGTTATTAACAAATGGTGATAGTAATGAGAGTTTAAATGGATATAATGATGACAAAGTATCACCATATACTAATGAAAATTTTGTGAATACTCAGGACTTTTTTGCAGCTAATTACAATGATTGTAACGTGCAGCCTGATTACAGAAGTTCAATGACTCCTCAAAATTTTCGCGATATTAATGATTATAATTCAGATTTAATTGGGGAAATAAATTTAATTGAAAATGGGGATTTAAGGGAAATAGTTCAAAATTATAGGGATATTTTTGCAAAACATAAATATGATGTGGGTAAGATAAATATTGAACCACAACGCGTTTTACTAAAATCTGACCTACCTATATCTTTGAGGCCCTACAGAACTTCCCCCTTAGAGGAAAAAGAAATAAAAAATCAAATTCAATCTTTGTTAGCGGTTGGTCTCATAAAAGAAAGCAATAGTCCTTATTCTGCCCCCGTCACCTTGGCTATGAAAAGAGAGGAAGGTAAAAAGACCCGACTATGTATAGATTATAGGAAATTAAATGCAATAGTTAAAAACGATGCAGAACCTTTACCTCTTATCGATGAAATTTTAGATAAATTGAGTAGTGCCCAGTATTTTTCCACTTTGGACTTAGCCTCTGGCTACTGGCACATACCAATACATACAGCCGATACAGAAAAATTAGCTTTTGCCACCAATTTTGGCCTCTTCGAATGGCTGGTGCTCCCCTTTGGTATAAAGACAGGCCCCCCGATATTTAATAGAACCATTAGAAGAATCCTCAATAAGTATAAAATTGATTTTGCTTGCCATTATTTCGACGATATCATAATTTTCTCCTCCTCTCTAGAAGAACATTTAAATCACTTAGCAAAAATCTTTGAAATCTGTAAATTAGAAAACCTTAAACTTAAACTTTCTAAATGTAAACTAAATCAAAATAAAATTAATTTCTTAGGCTATGAGATCACCAATGGGACTTTAACTCCAGCTAATACCAATATTGAGACAATTAAAAAATTGAAACCTCCCTCTAATGTTAAAGAACTACAACGATTTTTAGGTTCCATTAATGTTTATCACAAATTCATAGATAAATATGCTGAGATTAGATACCCCCTCTATAAATTACTTAGGAAAAACACAATATGGGAATGGAACTCAGAATGTCAAAACTCTTTTGAGAAATTAAAAAATACTCTAATTGCAAAACCAATTCTAAAAATTTATGACCCAAAATTACCCCTCCACATGTTTGTAGATGCCTCTCAGGTAGCAGTAGGTGCAGTTCTAAAACAACCAGGGAAAGATAATTTTTTGCATCCTATTGCTTACCATTCTAGAATTTTGAAGAGTTATGAACAAAATTACTTTATAACTGAATTGGAATGCCTTGCTATCATAGATACTCTTGATAAGTTTTATCACTATTTTCATGGTACTAAATTCACAATCCATACCAACCATGCATCTCTGGTATGGTTAAAGAATGTTAAAAATCTAAGAGGTAGACTTTTTCGATGGTCTTTAAAACTTAGCATGTTCGATTATGAGATCAAGTATAAAAAAGGTTCTACAAATGTCGAAGCGGACATGTTGTCACGAAATCCTGTTGCTTATCTTAATCAACATGTAAGTTTATTATTGGACAAAAAAGAAATTATAGCGATGCAAGATAAAGATAATGTTTGTGACAGAAAATACAAAAAAGAGAATGGGATTATAATTATTCAGAGAAAAGGATTAAAAAAAATAGTAGTACCAATGTCACTCAGGAGAAAATTATTACATATTGCTCATGATAATTTTGGACACTTAGGAATACAAAAAATGCTTAACTTAATATCTCCAAACTATTATTGGCCCAACATGACAATAGATATTACACAATTTGTTAAACATTGTGATACATGCCAGAGAAATAAAAAACCAAAACAAAAAAGATTTGGCTTGTTACAAGCTATGCCAGCCACAGATCAACCTTTTGAATGTCTTTCTATTGATACTGTGGGTGGATTTAATTATTACAATTCAACAAAAAAATTCTTACACATAATAATAGATCATGCAACTAGGTTTGTTTGGGATTTTCCATCCAAAAGTGTTACTACCGAAACATATACTAACTGTTTAAAACAGATTTTCAATATTCAAGCACCTAAAACAATACTTAGCGATAGACATAAATCTTTTAGGTCTCCAAGATTCAAAAAATTCCTCAGAAAATATCATGTTCAACAACGTTTTACATCATCACATCACCCCCAAACCAATGGGAAGGTAGAACGAGTGAACCAAACTATAGTTACTAGACTTAAATGTAAAGTTAATTCCATTTCTTCTAAAATACCTTGGACTAGATTATTAGACCAAGTCATCCAAGAATACAATAACACACCACATTCCATAACCAAATTCCCACCTGCCTATTTATTTTATGGTCAATTACCTTATGAATCTCCTTTAAAACAAAATTATTACCCTCCTGTTAATAAAGCACTCAAAATTGCAAAAGCGCGAACTTGTGAATTCCACCTTAAAAGTAAAAGATTCTATGATAGAAAATTTGTTGAATCTTCACTAGAAATACAAGATTATGTAATTTGTGAAGAATTTAAATATCCTAACACTCGAAAATTAGAACCTACTTTCTCTGGGCCATACAAAATAATAAATAAAATTTAGGAGATTTTTATGTATTTTATTGAATAAATGTTCTGGTTAATGCTTAATTTGGATTCACAAATTCTTATAATTCTTAAAAATTCAATAGGAAAGGTTTGAATTCAGTTATGTTTCTGTCAGAAGGGTGTATATATGGTCTTAATTTGGAGACATGGAACAATTCGCAACCATATTTTTCACCAAATAATTTCAGACTATTTCATGAGCAACCCAAACAACAATCAAAACCAACACAGACATCACAATCACCATCACAAAATCAAACTAAAGTAAAAACAATAGAGTAAATTCTAATTATTTAAATATCTCTTATTACAATAATTTTCAACATTATCAGGTATGTTCTTGGTGCGCAACGAGAATATTACTTGTTTTTGAGAGTTTTTGAGGTTGAGTAGACACCTTATGCAGGCATAAGATGTGTATTTTGATTTTAGGAATTGTCAAATTGATGTTGAAAAATAAAATTAAATGTTTTAATTCTATATCAAAATAAACTATTTTTACTTATTTACTTTTTCTTAAACCAATTGTTTCAAAAATTTAATATTATGTTATTTACTTCAATAGATAATCAAATAGTAACCGTTTATAAGTATTTCTATAATTATATAAATGATTGGATAGTGATGATGTGATTTTACAGTGATTGTTTTGGTGTGACAATAGAAAATTAAGTATCTAAACTAATTGCCTTTGTATTCCATTTCTCAGCTAAAATTAACATCTTTTATTTGTTATTTATTGTCTTTATTTATTCTAAGTTTGCCAAAAAAACAACTATCTGCATTTAGGATATGAATACTTATAACTTAACAGTATAATTTTGTAAAAGGGTATCAGAGGAAAAAATTATTGTAAGGAACTAATGGTTGAGAGTTCAATTTCTAAATATTTAGATTTAAATTTATTTGGATTTTGAAATTATTATATATATATTTTTTTTGTATACTTTCGACTGGCAAAAATACTTTCTTATATAATTAAAAAAATAAGAAATTTATTTATTTGCTATGTAATTATTTTATCCTCAACCAATATTTTTCCTAACAATAAATAAACAAACTGTGATATTTTCTTAAATTATACTGATGTTATTATATTATTATTTCTACTATTGAATTATATTATGAATTACTACATATGTTGAGAAGTATTAGTTATATTGAAAGTTATTATTGTTATGTTTATGAATTGAATTTTATTATAGCATTTATTTATATTATTGAAGAGTTATATTATTTATTAGTGAAAAAATGTTTGACAAATATTAGTTAAAGATGGTGAGATCCCAACAGAAATATAACAAATCCCACAGGAATATAACAAAGATAACATATTCCAAGTACAATAAACGACCAAGAGATAATTTGACTTGTTTATTATGTGAGAAAATTAATGTGATACTTAAGAGAAGATGTTGTGACAAGTGCTAGCATTATAAAGTCATTATAAAGTATTGGTAAGAATGACTACTGTTTTAAAATTTTGATGGAGTAATGTCTTTATTTTCAGCCTTTACATAAAAACTGTATTTTTAAGAAAGGGACTGCAGTAACCATTTTTTTTAAAAACAAAATGAGGACTTATCACGATCCAACAAAGAGACTGAAATAAAACAGTTGGATCTAATGAACTCAAATTTGAATTAAGTCGAATTTTTTTTTTTTTTAAACTTTGTTTTAACAATTTGCTAGTGACTACTTATTCTAAAGCTTGTGAACTTGGTAAAAGCAAAATTCTGTTACTATTATTATCCTGTTTTTCTTGTTTATTAATATTTATTATTTATTGTTATTGTATTTTTCTTGTGCACTTACAAATGGTAAGTGAGATTGTAACCATTTCTTGTATTATTTTACAGGGGAAATGCTCGTAGCTTTATTTTTATTTATCTATTAATTTTAATTGATTACTATTATTTTATTTTTGTTTTTGTTTTTGTCTTCCAGTTCTTCAGAAATTCCCCATCTCCTTGCTGGCAGTCTCTAAATTTATACTAGTCAAAATTCAAATTTCTAAAGTATTAAATTTAATTGTCTGAATTTATAGTTACTTAACTATTAACTTCATCCAAAATCTTTAGGGAGGGGGGATAATATTACAAAATTTAAATTTTTTTCCGCAATTATTCTATAAAATTTGTCCATTCAATAATATTCGGTATATAACCCAGCTTATTAAAATAATTCTCATTCTTAAAATAGCCTTTTACTATCCATATGTAAAGCCAATTATTCCTAATCCACTTAATAATATTTATTCGAATGTAGTTATTCTAAAAATGGCGATAGCTTTTTTAATTTATTCTTTAAATAGAACATCTTTATTTTAATCCATTATTAAAATTCATTAGTATTATTCCCGTGTCGTCAAATTGCTATAACTTCTTTATTTAAATGCTAAAATATCGTATCTCTTAAAATATTCCGCTCAAAAAACCTTATTTCATAAAGTTATCCTATTATTAAATATCAAATGTCTATTAAAATATTTCCGAAAAACTTTAATTCTTTCTTTTTTTTTTTCCCTTTTATAAAGATTCATTTTCTTTTCTTCTTCTTATTTTTATTACGTATTAAATTCGAAGTTTAGCTACAGCCTCAAAAACAGATAAGCTCATTTGTTGATATGACAGGCATCTGGTACGAGATTATGGAATATTCTGGAAGGGCGTAGAAAGTTTTTGCATTTTACAACAAAATAAATCCACCGGAAATATTGATAAAGTTCCAAAAGAGACCTTTTGATTCGATAGAAGTGGGTCACGTGACGTATTCTGTATTATTACGCAAGCTAGTTTAAAAACACGATCATCCTGATTCGGAGAGGATTTTTTCGACGCTGGTGTTTGCTAAAAGAATCGGGACGGATTCTAGAAAATAATGGAACGTTGTATTTTTTTTCGTTTAGCGTTGGCTAAATGAGCATTTTCCCTGAAGAGATGTCTCAAAACTGGAAATAAAAGGTTCTTCGACAAAAATATGGACTGACATTTCTTGTTGTTGATGATACCACACTGCCGCCTGATGCGAGCTAAAAGGGAAACCAATCACATCGCTAACCCTATTTATCACGAGCACGACTGCCTTTTTCCCGGATTTGAACTTGGAAACACGACATATATATATATATATATATTATGTGATAATGCATTAATTCTCACAGAAGTGGATTAACTCCCTTAGGAAATGCATACACATTCATCTGTTTTACATATATATATTTTAATATATAGAACAGACATGTTTAATCATATCCTACATAATTAATTTTTAAGTTGCATGTTTTATAATTTACTAAAGAGCCATAATCTTGTTATATATTTTATCATAAATACTCTTGTGCAATTTCTCTTGCGCATTTATTTCTCTTGCTTCTTTTATTATTTCAAAAGAAAATCTTAATTATTATGTAGTTTTTGTTTAAATTAAGTAGCGATTCATTATAACAAAGCATTCTAAACAATTCCTTAAGAAAAATAATTGTATTCATTGAAAACGGAAGAACAAAACCAAATGTCGCTGCAAATTGAATGAATAAAGAAAAAAAATCAAACTTCGAACTTCTAGAAATTTAATAATAAAAGATAAACCGAAATATTTTTTGTATTTTCCACTTGATTTTAGATTGAATATTTTTTCTACAAACAGCGAAATCGCAGAGGAGAAAATCAGTAGCTTTTCTGGATGAAAACATTTCAAAGACGGTATTGATTGGATAAACCCAGAACTCGGATATTTAATTATCATGAAACACTTGACTAGACTTTAATAAAATTTTCAAAAATGTTCTTCTTCTTTATAGTTTCTTCGTAAGAGAATATATGCTTGAACAATTCACTTACGAAAACAAAATAAAAATTATCGTCTTATCTAATCTCTTATTTCTATTTTGGTTAAAGATTTGTCTTTTTTAGAATCCCTTTTATACTTTGTATTTAATTTTACGAGACTTTGTGTTTACTGTGAAACATAATAAAAAATATCTTTCTCCAAAGATTCTGTTTCTTCGAAGGCTTTATTTTTGTTTCAAGCGTCTTCCTAATATATTCTTCCATGTGTTGTCAAATGCAAAATGCAAGATAGAGTTCGGAATAAAAAATAATAAGGGCGCATATTTTTACGAAACTGTTTTTATTGCATAGCCTATTTTGATTGTGTGTACAGAGTAAATTCCATTTAAAATAAAGAAAATAAATTCTACTTGTTTATTTCAAAACTCTAAAGTTCCAAATATTTTCTTTAGAATCATTCACGAAACTACTTTGATTATTTAAATAAGAATATTTTTTAATTTTAAAGAACTTCATTAATTTTAGACTTTTACAAAATAATAATAAACCAACCACGAGGCAACACGATATGTTGCTTTGTATGACATCTTCCTATTTCTAGACGGAAAAATGGATCTAATTTCGTTGTGCATTTATATATGATCTATGACTTTAATTTCATTAAATACTAAATTTTAAGAAACATATATAATGTAGTTAAAAACTAAGTTGCGTGATGTAATTATAGTAAATTATTGCAGTTATTTCTATAAAAATTTTAGTTGTTTTATTTTACAAAAGTTTTCGTTATTTTAAGATTTGACTTTTAATTTATGAGCTTGCGGAATGAAACTCGCGTGTTTTTGAATAACGTATTAAATAATATATCAGTATTTTCAATTTAAAATATGCTTTATAAAAAACATTTTGTAATTTTATCCCAATCTGTAGTTAATGCTTTCGTAAAATGTTTTACGGCCAACTTTAAACATATAATCAATTGAAAATATATGTTTTTCCTTTAAATTCGTTTCTTGCGGATAGGGAACTATAGCTGTTCGGATAAATGAAAATAACTTAAGCTTTCGTTTTTGTTTGCATGTAAAACTGAAAAAAATCTATATTGCAATGATTTCATATCAATTTCAAGACAGACTATTTATCTATCTGTACAGCAAACAGATGCATGAAGCTTTATAATATACAAATATGCTTTTATTTCATCAAGTTTTCTTAAAAAATGAAATTTACCATATTTTTTGTACACCATCTGATCAATTTAAAAAGTAATTTTTCTTCACATTTTTAATTAGAAAATGGCGTTAATAAAATATACTTTCATTTTTCTTTTATTTATCAACGACAATGAAGTAATTTAGATGCCAACATTACAGACGTTTCACAAAATGTACAAAATACAAATAATATCTTGGAAACAGTCGTGTTATTATTTTATCATAGTCTGGCATGATCCAAAATTAGTACTTGCATTTTTAAAAATAAATTTTTATAAATATTTGCAAAAACACTTGACATAAAATGTGACTTATTTGTAAGACACTGGAATAAGTAAAATATCTTACTTTAAATAATGATGAAATGAAGCGTTGCGACACAAATGAAAACAATTTTTATCCAAATAAATTTCTTTATTGTTCTTTTAAAATAGAGAAAGAAAAGAATTTGGCCATCTTGCAAATAAAAAATTCACGAACATCATGATTCAGTAGCCATTCTTTAAACTTTATCAAATTCTGTAGACTTCATATTTTGCAGAACATTTTAATAAAAAAGAATAAAAGAAAAAGACACAGGCATCATTAAAAAAATAATAAAACAACAATTCCATTTCAGAAATCCAGTCAGAACATAATTGCCTGAAAATTTACTGCTAAAGTATATGTGTCATAGAATTGGCATCTACTGGGAAGCCAAAAAAATGAAAATGAATGTTTGGTTTAATTGATTAAATTTAAGAGGCAATGGCAAATAAATAAGCGAATAGTATTTTATAAACGAAACCAGAACCACACCGTTGATAAAAGGACGTGCGGAATGGACAAAATTCAAAGCCAGCGCCGATGGTACAAACAGAGCATGCACGGCCTAGCCCACACAGCAGAAACGCCGTAATAAAAAAACAGAATGCAGGACGAATTTTGAAGTGCGCGCCCATTTGAGTGGGGAAATGGTGCGACGGAGCTATCCATCGGTAATTTACGCGGCAAGAAGAGGTATCTAGAATGGCAATAAAAAACAGGATAATCGTAAAAATGTCGTACAAAGTACCGGCGAAAAATCGGCAAAAGTTCGAAAAACCCTGGCATGCGTAAAGGCTGAAAATGGACGTCGATAAAATAAATAAACGACAAAAATAAACAGTGTGACAATTTATTTCACAGAAACTAATTCACAAAGTAAAATTCTGAAAGTTATTATGACATCATTTGATCCACGATAACAAGTGGTGTTATTTCCATCGCCCTAAGTCACACTTTCTAGGAGGGTGTGTTGTGAATTCAAACATACAGTCATATTTTAATATAATACATACTGTAAAAATTTTATCTGTTTTTCACAGTATTACAGTACTTTGGACATTATTTTGATAAAAGTGATTAATTATCTGGGTAATAAGATTCCGCTTACTCAGTAAAAAATACTGCATATCTCACTTCTTAAATAAACACCTATTTTTGTACAGAACGTCAAATAACAAGAAAATAATTTTGCGAAATTTTGGAAGACTAACTTTGTAAAACGTGATGCAAAATGATTAGAGGTAAAGATGTACTGTAATTCTGTTACTGACAGTTTAAGTAGTTCCATCTACATTTTGATGTCTAGTTTACTAGTTCAATGTTGTTGAGCCGGAAATTGTGGTCATTTATTGAACTTCTCTGGATGGACTAAAATTTTTGCAGGAACTATATTTTGTTTTTTGCACATTCTTTTAAAATATCATTATTTTTGTCATTATTTTACTCCATACACGATACTTAAAATTAGTGGAAGATATGTGAATTTTTTTTACATTAATTTCACTATAATTAATTACATTATATTTTCTAAATAAACCTTTCGCTGAATATGATGAAAATAAAATGCAGTACACTACCGCATAGCATTTTTTACGAGTGTTTCGTATAACTTATTTATCCCGTAAATTTCTAACAAAACTGGTAAACATACTTACTTTTTTATTTCTTATTTATGATGCAGAAGGTATATGTAAATCATCATAAAAATTCTTATACTTTTCGGTCCGTATATTGAGCATTTTTTTTTAGTTGGAAGATGAGTAATTTTCATTATGATAAGAAATTATGATATGTCTGATTACTACTTAATGTAATTTGATAAGAAATTAAGATATTGTTCATTACTACATAATTTGTCCATGAATAATAAACATCGAAAAAGTTAAATTATGTTATTGGGAAAAATATCTTTTATCAAAAATATTATTAAGTGAAAAAATACGCTGTATAAAAAGACAAATGATTCTTAATTTATGGAAAAAACACATAATCACGAATGAAAATGTACATTAACCACATTTGAGTTACCCACGATTCATAAAAACGTATTGTAAATTTTGGAAACTCAAAAACCAATACAATATACAGTTTTAGAAGAATTTAGAAAAACGTAGTTTTTTATGCTGCCGCGTTTCATTGGAAACATTTCTGAGTAGCGTTATAGTGTGTTATTCAGTTTTCTGAAACCGGAATATTGGTTTTTACGATGCTACTAATTCTCAATTGAACATTATCAGCTGCGTTATCGAATTTAGAAATGCAAGAGTAACAAAATAGGATTAATTTTAATGTTAATATTAATGCTCTTAATTTATCATATTAGTCTGTAAAAATGTATGTTGGACATGAAAATGTTTTCTTGAGAATTTATAGTATTGAAAAAACTTGTTTAACTTGACGAAACTTGGCAAAACTCATTTCTACGTTATAAAAACTATTTGGAAACGTTTCTAAAATCAATGGCAACAAGAGAAACTTTTATTAAATAAATGTTTCTATAAATGTCGAAAATTGAGGTTTTTTGGATTCAGAGGTTTCTGAAAATAACACACGCTTTTTGGAATTATTGGTTATTTGGAAGTGTTTATTGTATTTTTCATACCTAGTGATATTATATTTGTTGCAAATGTTCAATAAAATTACATGTAATAAAATACTTAGGAAAACATAAATCCTCTTAAGAGATTTATATAAACTTTTTAAAATCTTACTTTTTTTATAATATTTGTTCTGAAAAAACATATTTCCTTATTATTATTTTTTTAAAACAGCCCTTTTCGAATGAAAGCCAGAACTTTGCTAATTTAAAAAAATACAGAAATCACCACAAAAATGCATTTTGTAAATAAAATATTGTAATTTTAGTTCATATTATGTTGTAAATGTCCTCATAAGATAGCCAGTTAGAAGACACCTTACTGTTAAATATGCATTGAAAAACTGCGCATTCTCAATTGAATGTAGTTAATTCATTTCCAACAATTCAGGAGAAACCAATAGTGACGGCAAAAGTATTTTCCATATTGAAAGAATTTCGTACATTTTTGGATGGTATGTACTTTCCACTATAAAATTTTTTAACATATTCGCATCTGGAATGATGCACCAAATTACCTAATTGCATTGGAATGCGTCCACTTATGTGTAGAGGCTTAACTTTTTAAATCACAAGCTTTAAAAAAAAAAAGAATGACATTAGAATCCGAACAAAATAGCCAATTTTCTTGCTTTTTCATCCCTACCCCCTTTTTTACTAGGTAAGTATTGGAAATGAAAGTACTGTCTTCTCCCTTTATTCAAACTTTGACAGGTGTTACACCCCTCTGTTTATCATTGCTCTAGTTACTGAAAAATAAATTCTTGTTTTTCTTTCTGTACTGTCCAGAAATGCCAACACATTTCCCCCTCAATCACTGAGAGATACCACCCTCTTAACAACCCGCCCCCGAACCATTTATGGGGAAGGGAAATCTTTTCGGCTATCCAGGGCCATTGTGGGTTTCAGAGCATTGGGATGTTTTCGGCTATTTCACGATTCAAAAGGTTAAACCTATTGCTAAACCGTACGTAATATATCAATCTGCTAACTGTCGTATTTTAACAAAGATGATTTCGCGCAATAGAAAGTATATTGTAGCAGTATTCTAACAGTATCCACATTCATTTTAAACAGTATTGCTTATAGCATAGTTCGTGCTTAATGCTAACTCAGTTGAAAATCGGATAACAAAAAAATATTTTATTATCTGTTTGCTTTTTTCACTTAAACTTATTTAGAAATCTGTCATAGTAGGGAACGTAACGATGAATGAGTTATTTTAACGCATTTTATTTTTTTAATACACTATGAAATACTGTTGATAGGTAGAGAAAAAGCGAATTAAATAAATGGCAAAACGCTAAAATTTAAAACGTTTTATATTTTTCGAACAGATGCATAAAATTTAATAAAAAAATATGTAATATAGACGTTCTCACATATGTTATGTAAAACTGTTAAATTAATCGAAGTAATTAAATACCTTAATATGGAACTTTCAGCCTCCGTAATTTAACATTTAATTCAATTATCGCAATACGTCATTTTCCTTTCGATGAATGTTAAAATTTAAAAATCGTCCGACTTCCCATTGCATTAAGACTCGGATCGCATTAAAACTTAAAAGAAAAATACCTATATTTTTTGAACGAATGAACCAAATTTCATGAAAAACTATACAATCTCATCAACATATCTACCAAATATAGGATACTAATTGGATAAATTTTACAACATTTATCGCGGAATTACAAACAAACCAACATACGAAAAACTTTTCGGCTCTTCACAGTCTCAACACAGTCTCTTCACAGTCTACCAAGTCTCAACTAGCATATAGGCAACCAATACACATTCATAGCCAAGCTTACAAGATGGAAATTGTAAGTCAAACATGACAAATGATGTACGTTTGTATCTCGATGACTAGTTTTATAAATATCCAGCATTTGGCGCAATTACTGTTGCACTCTATGCAGAAATATATGAATATAAAATTTATTTTATGTGTTGGTTTCAATATTATAGATATTAATTTTAATTTATGAATTTAAGTTTCAATACACTTTTAAAAACAATAAATTACAATTGTGTTACCTTAAAATTATACTATGCGCAAATATTCAATACAAGACAAAATAATAATAATAAAAAAAATCATCGTTTTTATTTCACCGAAAATATGAATGATATTGTCTGTTATTATGATATGATTAATTTCTGTAATAAAATAAATGTATAGTTTAAGTTGGCAACATTTTATCTTTTATTGACATTTACTAAAAATTTTAATGGAGAACTTAAGCCTAGCTTTGAAATTTTCAGAACATGAAATCTATATTTAGACTTTTTTTTTTTTTTCATTTAATATCTATTTCACAGGAAATATATATCCAATAAACTGTCAGTAGATTATGTAATTTTTATAATTAAACAATTTCAATATACAAATTCGGTTTTTAAATTTAGTTATACGGAAATAATATGACTTCATCTTGAATATAAAGTAATCACTATAGCAACCTAGAATCATTACCTATCATGGGATCAAATTAATTACGAACAATATGATTTAATAAAATGACGAAAACTTTTATTAATATCTTTTTAAGTTTTGATTCGATTTAAATAAAATTTGAAATGACTCGACAAAATACTGTTACGATTATATATATTAAATTTCAAACCATTGGATTGGGTAGTTTTTTCGCTGTTATATGCGGACAGATGGACAAATGGAAAGAAGAGACGACGACTATAGGAGCTACGTATTTATATAATTACGAACGCACCTAAAAATGGTTCGCTATACTATTAAATTTTGAAAAGAAAATTAAATTTTGTCTCAGGTTTTTCTGATAATTGCAGTCCTAAAAAAAATTATTCTTGAATACCGTTTGTATTGAAACAGTATTTATTTTTATTTTTATAAAAAAATGTTTCTTTTATAAAATATATTCTGAAAATAGTATGTGTAAGACTTTATTCTGAAATTTATGTAAATATAAGCATGTTTGTTACAAGGTATGTGTAATAAACTTTATAAAAAACAAACTAAACTTTTTTGTTTAAAATAAACAAATAGTAGATAAAAATATGCATACTTAAGAAAAAATAACTATCTTGAATGAATTAAAAATTATGACCGTGTATGGGGCAGACTTTTGTTTTTATTGAACAACGCAGGAAGGAAACATTTATTATATTTCGACGACGGCACACAGATTTAAATAAGTTGTCACTCCCTGATGTCTCTACATCTTATAATTATAAAA
Source organism: Maratus michaelseni (assembly GCA_963931845.1). Classification (NCBI taxonomy): domain Eukaryota; kingdom Metazoa; phylum Arthropoda; class Arachnida; order Araneae; family Salticidae; genus Maratus; species Maratus michaelseni. The sequence goes on from OZ007593.1 coordinate 305,598,192, forward strand.
TAAGAAATACATACATACATACATATATATATTACAAAATTTAAAATTCCACACATTATTAAATTTATTGTATAAAAATATTCATTTTATTAATATTCCTTTTACAACCCTAGTTTATTAAATTATTCTTTTTCTTAAAAATATTCTATTACTGTCCATATTTAAAACATTTTTTATCCTAATCTACTTCATTTCACTTTTTAATCCGAAAAAGTAAGATGTAAAAATGACATTTCATAAGAATATTTCTTCTTAAAAAAATCTGTTTTCTCAAATTCTTTATTAAATTATTTTTTTTTCCTTTTATTCCCGCATTTAAACCTCTTTATTTCTTTTAATCTGTGTAAATTTACCATTATCCCTTTCCTAATAGTAAAAAAAAAATAATAATAATTCTTTTAAATTGTTTTCAATACACAAAAACCGAAACATATTCTTTCAGTTTTCCGCGTATTTTAATTCCCATAATGTTCTAAAAAATTATTTTCCAGCCAAAAGCATAGGAAAGATTTATTTCTTCAATATTGACTCATCAATAAAAATGAGTGCGAGCGAAAGTTGAACTTGCATTGGGTAAAACAGGTCACTAGTTATGAAATTTTTCTTACGCCGCTTCACTTAAAACGAACTGACACCGAGTGAGAAGGAGCGATTTTGTCGTTGAAGTGATTGTTACAATAAAATGTTGCTGGCGTTCTAGTATATTTTATCATAGACTAGCATGCTACGCCTGCTGCGCTGGGCCATTTTTCTAAATGTACCTTAAATCAAACGAATTGCCTTTGTATTTTAAAGGAATATGGATCTTCACCTACAGATGCTACTCTAGTCAAAATTTTCAAACGAACGTTGAATCAAACGAATTATATCAATGGATTTGAACATGTATTTTAAAGCAATAGGGACGTTCATAGGGTTTTTCCAGTTCCAATGCCGTTTACCCAACGCTTTTCTAACAACTGAAATGACCATGCGCACGCCAGGTATTTTATTTCACATCTTCTGACGCTTACAGCGCCATCTGTCACTGAACTATTTTTTGGTTCATGTTCTTTCCCCCTTCTTCAATAATACGCCGTTCAATTTTGACGTCCTTCTAATCAGTGGTTCGTTTTCTTAGAGCGTTTTGAAAATTAAAGTTTAATTATAATCACCCTGTATATGCAAAGATATACTTTTCGGATTCTTCTTGAACTTTAGAATTATAAAGAATATATTTGATCTCATATTTATCAATGGCGATTTTATCAAGAGGATAAATAGGGGGCCAAGAAAAAATGGAAGAAAAAATATTATTTGGGATCACCCTGTAAAGTAAAATGTACGGAGAGATCTATTGCTGCAGTACACGAATATGTCAGTATTGTGCAATATGTGCATTAGTTTGTGTAAGAATAGCACTTATATACATAGAGTACAGCGATTTTGTTTTAAAGGTAAAAAAATTCTTGCCTGTTTTTTGTTATATATCATGCTGGGTTTTCAACCAAATTTAACGCCAATTTCAGAAAATTTGATAAAATGTAGTATAAACAACATTATGCAATTGAAATATAAATATATTAAACATTTAATAAGAAATGAGTAGTTTTATGAAATGTTTTTCTTATCTGCGCATGCACGAACGATATTTTTTTTTTCATCATTTAATAGTCAACTCTGTGGAGCAACTTATTAAAAATTTCAGTTAAATATCGTGATAATTCAGAAAGATATCGCCGATATAGTGAGCTGCTTTTTAGTTCATCATTTTTAATTTTTATACTATTTTAAATTTTTTATTGATACTTTAGTTCTTCTTGTAAAACAACCAAAATGAGCCTGTTAAAAAAAAAAAAAAAAAAAAATCAATGGAGATTTTCTCTATTTTACAGCAAACTTGGGGAAGGTAAAAACGCAAAGCATATCGTGTGAGGAAAACTAATTTAAGTATTTATTTTAAATTTAAAAATGAAAGAGACATGACATAACACCTTGGGTGAAAATCGTACATTCGTTTTTACACTGCTTATTCGATTTTTGGTGCTGTTCTCCTGCAAAAGTACATTATTAAATTGCAATAACAATATTTAATTCTTAAATATTGCTATAAAATGAAAATTAATGCTATTTTAATTGAAAAATTTGTCGCATAATCATAAAGAAAGAAATATGTTTTTAAGTGAAAAATCATGCATTGCATTATCAAAAATAATATTTACATGGATTTCAGTAATCATCTTAACTACAATGAAATGACATGGATTTCTTAAACATATATATTCTATTTTATAAGAATATATCTATTTTTTTTTAAGTAACTAAGTCAACTAGCTGCAGCCATGGTTAAATTTTTTGCGACCGGAGTTCGATTACGCTCATTATGGTAGTTTTCCACGGAGAACTAAAGTATCAATTAAAAATGAAAATAGTATAAACATTAAAAATGACAATTTGTGGAAAATCCCTTATCATTCAGCGACTTTTAGAATTCAACTAAAAATGAGCTCACTCCATTGCCGATAATTTCTGAATTTTCACGATATTTGACTAGATTTTTTATATGTGTTGATCTTTATAGCAGACTATTAATTTATGAAAAAGAATTTTTTTTTATCGTTCAAGCATGCGCAGATAAAAAATATTTCATACAACTACTCATATTTTATCAAATGTTTAATATAATTATATTTCAATTGCACTATATTGTTTCTATTAAATTTTGTCAAAATTTATAAAAGTGGCGTTAAATTTGACCGAAAACCCTGCATGATAGAAACATAAAAAAAAGGAAGAATTTTTTTTTTTTTACTTTTTAAAACAATCACTATATCTCCATGCATATACGTGCTATTCTCACACAAATAAAAACACATATTGTACAATATCTGCATATTCGTGTGTTCTAGCGACAGACCATTTCATGCATTTTATTTTACAGGGTAATCCAAAATATTATTATTTTTCTTTGATTTTTTATTGTCCCACTAATTGTCTTCGTCATAAAATCGTCATTGATAAACATGGGGTCAAACATATTCTTCATAATCCTGAAGGTCCAGAAGAATCCGACAAGTATGTTTTTAAATATTCGACAAAATGTCAAAAAGGTAACGAAAGGCCATATAGTGTACAGATATAAGTACACTTTTATTATAATTGCATCGGCATTATTGGTTAATGCATAATTTTAGAGAAGATAATATATTTTTTTACACAATAACTATAGTATATGTAAAATTGTATTTTCTAATCATACTTTATCTAAGATAAAATGCCAATGTGTTTTGTTTGTAGATAATATATAGATATACTATATATATCTATCTATATATATATATATATATATATTATGTGAGAATACATTAATTCTCACAGAAGTGGATTAACTGCATTAGGAAATGCATACACATTCATCTGTTTTACATACTTTAATATATACTTTAATATATAGAACAAACATGTTTAATCATACCCTACATAATTAATACACAATTTTACATAATTTACATAATTTTAATTTGCATGTTTTATAATTTACTAAAGACCCATAATCTTGTTATATATTTTATAATAAATACTCTTGTGCAATTTCTTTTGCGCATTTATTTCTCTTGCTTCTTTTATTATTTCAAAAGAACATCTAAATTATTATGTAGTTTTTGTTTAAATTAAGTAGCGAGTCATTATAACAAAACATTCTAAACAATCCCTTAAGAAAAAATAATTGTATTCCTTGAAAACGGATGAACAAAACCAAATGTCGCTGCAAATTGAATGAATATAGAAAAAAATCAAACTTCGAACTTCTAGGAATTTAATAATAAAAGATAAACCGAAATACTTTTTGTATTTTCCACTTGATTTTAGATTGAATATTTTTTCGACAAACAGTGAAATCGCAGAGGAAAATCAGTAGCTTTTCTGGATGAAAACATTGCAAAGACAGTATTGATTCTATAAACCCAGAACTCGGATATTTAATTATCTTGAAACACTTGACTAGACTTTAATAAAATTCTCAAAAATGTTCTTCTTCTTTATAGTTTCTTCGTAAGAGAATATATGCTTGAACAATTCACTTACGAAAACAAAATAAAAATTCTCGTCTTGTATAATCTCTTATTTCTATTTTGGTTAAAGTTTTGTCTTTTTTAGAATCACTTTTATACTTTGTATTTAATTTTACGAGACTTTGTGTTTACTGTGAAACATAATAAAAAATCTCTTTCTCCAAAATATTCTGTTTCTTCGAAGATTTTATTTTTATTTCAAGCGTCTTCCTAATATATTCTTCCATCTGTTGTCAAATGCAAAATGCAATATAGAGTTCCTAATAAAAAATAATAAGCGCACATATTTTTACGAATCTGTTTTTATTGCATAGCCTATTTAATTTGTGTGTATAGAGTAAATTCCATTTAAAATAAAGAAAATAAATTCTACATGTTTATTTCAACAATCTTTTCAAAAACGTAAAGTTCAAAATATTTTATTTAGAATCATTCACGAAACTACTTTGAATATTTAAATAATAATATTTTATATTTTAAAGAACTTCATTAATTTTAGTCGTTTACAAAATAATAATAAACAAACTTTGAGGCAACACGATGTGTTGCATTGTATGAGCAGAGCACATGTATTCCTATTTCTCGAGGGAAAAATAGATCTACTTTTGTTGCGTATTTATATATGATCTATGACTTTAATTTCATTAAGTACTAAATTTTAAGAAACATTTCTAATGTAGTTAAAAACTAAATTCCGAATATTACGTGATTTTTGATGCAATTATAGTAAAATGTTGCAGTTATATCTATCAAATTTTTAGTTGCTATGTTTTACAAAAGTTTTTGTTCTTTTAAGTTTTGACTTTTAATTTAAGAGCTTGTGGAATGAAAATCATGTGTTTTTGAGCAGCTTATTAAATAATAGTTCAATATTTTCAATTTAAAAAATGCTTTATAAAAAACATTTTGTCATTTTATCCCAAAATAATATTCTGTATTTATTTCTTTTGTGAAAGGTTTTACCGCCAACTTTAAACATATCATCAATTGAAAATGTATGCTTTTTCTTTACATGCATTTCTTGCGGGTTAGCTGTCCGGATAATTTCAAATAACATAAACTTTCATTTTTAGTTGCATGTAAAACTGAACAAAATCTCTATTGCAATGATTTCATATCAATTTCAAGACAGACTATTTTTCGTTCTGTACAAAAAACGGATTCATGAAGCTTTATAATATACAAATACGTATTTGATTCATCATGTTTTCTTAAAAAATGAAATTTAGCATATTTTTTTGCACACCATCTAATCAATTTAAAAAGTAATTTTTCTTTACATTTTTAATTAGAAAATGACGTTAATAAAAATATATTACTTTAATTTTCCTTTTATTTATCAACAACAACATAAGTAATTTAGTTTTCAACATTACAGAAATTTCACAAAATGTACAAAATACAAATAATATATTGGAATCTGTCATGTCATTATTTTATCATAGTCTGGCATAATCCAAAATTAGTTGAATTTTTAAAAATAAATGTTTATAAATATTTTTAAAAACCGTTGACATAAAACGTGACTTCTTTATAAGTCGCTGGAATAAGTAAAAGATCTTACTTTAAATAATGATGCAATGAAGAGGTGCGAAAACAAATAAAGCCCTATTTTTAGCCCAATAAAGTTCTTTATTGATCTTGTAAAATGTAGAAGGAAAATAATTTTGCCATCTTGCAAATAAAAAGTCACGAACATCATGTTTCAGTTGCCATTCTGTAAACATTATCAAATTCTGAAGATTTCATATTTTGAAGAACACTTTATTAAAACAGAATAAAATAAAACGGCACAGACATCAGTAAAAAAAAAAAAAAAAAAAAAAAAAAAAAAAAAACATTGCCGAAATCCCATTAAAACGTAACTGCCTGAAAATATAACTCCTAAAGTATATAAAGGGTGTTTCACAAAGGACCCCTAACTTTAAAAATCAATAATCCGGAAACGGTGATAAATAGAAACATGAAACCAATGGTATGTTTATTAAAAAAATCGTAAGAATCTTATACGTAAATCTCAAAATTTAGTTAAAATAGCACCGATAGATGGCGCTGAAAGCGTTAAGACTCCATCTAAAGAGAGTTCAGAAGCATAGAAAAACTAGTCTTCGAAGATATCGTCATTGAAATCTGGCCGCTATTAGCGTATAGTGAAAATAATTCCGAAAGTGGTGGATACCCTGGAGGAACGTGTGTTTATTGTGTTGGAGTACCACCGATTAAATCAGAGTCCTACTGTCACAAGAAGAAGTTTTCAAAGTTTTCAGAAGATTTCAAGTCGCAAAAGGCCCAGATGGAAAAACAATTCGTGAGCTTTAAAAAAAAAATCAACAGACTGGCAACGCGGCCGATGCGAATTATTTTCACTATACGAATAGCGGTCAGATTTCAATGGCGGAATCTTCGACGGCTAGTCTTTCTATGCTTCTGAACTCTCTATAGAAGGATTCTTAACGCTCTCAGTGCCATCTATCGGTGCTATTTTTAACTAAATTTTGAGATTTGCGTATAAGATTCTTACGATTGTTTTAATAAACATACCACTGTTTTCATGTTCCTATCTATCACCGTTTTCGGGTTATTGATTTTTAAAGTTAGGAGTCGTTTGTGAAACACCCTGTAGATATATCTTAGAATAGGCATCTAATGATGAAAAAAAATTAAAATGAATGTTTGGTTTTATTTATTAAATTAAAAAGGCAACGACAAATAAATAAGCGAATAGTGTTTCATAAACGAAACCAGAACTTTTCCATTTCACTACAACAAACGCCACACCGTAAATAAAAGTACGTGATAGAAGGACGAAATTCAAAGCCAGTGCCGATGGTACAGAGCATGCACGACCAGGCCCACACAGCTGAAACGCCGTAATGAAAAAAAGAATGCCGGAAGAATTTGGAAGCGCGCACATTTGAGCATAGAAAATGGTGCGACGGAGCTATCTATCGCTAATGTACGCGGCAAGGAGAGGTAGCTAGAACGGCAATGAAAAACAGGATTATCGTAAAAAATATCGTACAAAGTACCGGCAAAATATCGGAAAATGTTCGGAAAACTCTCGCATACGTAAAGGCTGAAATTTGATGTCGATAAAATAAATAAACGGCAAAAATAAACAATGTGACAGTTTATTTCACAGAAACTAATTTACAAATTAAAATTCTGAAAGTTATTCTGACATCACTTGATCCGCGATAACAAGTGGTGTTATTTCCATCGCCCTATGTTCCATTTTCTAGTAGGGGGAGTTGTGAATTAAAACATACTGACATATTTTAGTATAATGCATACTGTAAAAAATGTTATCTAATTTTCACAGTGTTACAGTATTTTAGACATTATTTTTATAGAATTGATTAATTATCTGGGGTACAAGAATCCACTTATTTAGTCAAAAATACAGCATATCTCACTTCCTAAATGAGCCCCTATTTTCGTACAGAATGTCAAACACAAAAAAAGCCCTCATAATTTTGCGAATTTTTGGAAGACTATCTTTGTAAAACGTGATGGCAAAATAATTAGAGGTAAAGGCGTACTATAGTTCTGTTACTGACAGTTTAAATAGTTCCATCTACATTTTGATGTCTAGTTTACTAGTTCAATGTTGTTGAGACGGATTTTGTGGTCATTTATTGAACTTCTCTGGATAGACTAAAATTTTTGCAGAAAGTATATTTTGTGTTTTGAACATTCTTCTAAAATATCATTATTTTTGTCATTATTTTACTCCATACACGATAATTAAAATTAGTGGAAGATTTTTGAGATTTTTTTACATTAATTTCACTATAATTAATTACCTCATATTTTCAAAATAAACCTTTTCCGGAACAGGATGGAAATAAAATGCAGTACACTACCGCATAGCATTTTTGACGTGTATTTCGTATAACTTATTTATCCCGTAAATTTCTAACAAAACCGATAAGCATACTTACGTTTTTATTCCTTATTTATGATGCAGAAGTAGGTAATAATAAACTTTTTAAAAAACAAGCTGAACTTTTTTGTTTACTATAAACAAATAATAGATAAAACTATTCATACTTAATAAAAAATAACTATTATGAATGAATTAAAAATTATGGCCGTGTATCGAACAGAATTTTGTTTTTATTGAACAACGTATGAAGGAAATATTTATTATATTTTGACGACGGCGCACAGATTTAAATGAGATATTCCTCCTATATATATATATAACTATACCTCCTAACTATATATATATATATATAGTTACATACAGGGTGGTCATAACAAAACTTTGCCGATATATGGAGCTCTAGTTGCCGGCCCGTTCAACCGATGGAGGTGAGATTTCAGATATAGTTATTAAGAGGTATGAGCTCGGGATTCTGTGAAAAGCAACGAAGTGATGCTCACGGTTACGGTTATAGGTACAGAAACTCGAAATTTTCCAATGACAACGCCCATTTTTTCGTTGCAAAATTCTCAGTGCATGCGAAAACCCTAAAGAACGTTGGAACCGTACGTGTATCGCAAGAAATGGAATGCAAGAATTGCAAGAATAGGAGTAAGGTCGGGGGATCGCGGAGGCCACAGAAATGGAAAATGGCGAGAGATGACACGGTCGCCAAAATGCTCTTCCAAGACCCTGCGAACAGACTTCGCTATATGTGGAGATGCGCCATTTTGCATCCAAACGAAGTCATTAAGTGCATTTTGCTACAGCAATTCTGGTATGACGTAATTTTGCAACATTGCAGTACAGCGGGAGCCTGTTACAGAGTAAGTTACAAATCCCGTTGGTGATGCTTCCTCAAAGAAGAACGGCCTGAGAATAATTGTGCCTAAAGTGCCGCACTACACAGTAACTTTGACGTCGTATAAAGGTTCTGGTGCCGCAGCGTGCGGATTCATGTCTGCCCAGTGCACACAATTTTTGGTGTTGACGTTGACAGTTAAGGTGAAATGTGCCTCGTCTCTCCATAATATGCGAAGAGGCCAGTCGTTATCTCCATCATATCGGATAAGAAATTCATGAGCAGAGTCTATACGTTGTTCATGGCCCCCCACTTCCAACATTTGGACGTGCTGGTACCGGTAAGAAAACATGCGGATTCCAGAGCGCAGTAACTTTAGGACCGTTGATTTCGGTATATCCAATACACGAGATGCACCTCTTGCAGTTTGCAAGTCTCCTGTAGTCAGTATGTGATGCACTTCCATAACAGTATCCTCAGGAACAGTTGGTCGTGCGGATTGCGGTCTATCATAGGTGCAGCCAGTTTCTTCGAATATCTTTACTAAATAACGAAGAGCTTGCGGGCTACATGGGCCATGTATTTGCCGATGGTTTTGATGGTAAACACGCACGGTTTTTGCAGCATTCATCACATTTTGATAATAGAGTTTTACCAATTCACCACGAAGTTTCGCTGGAAGAGTCATTTCGTCGGCAGGTGCGAGTTACCGACTGAAGAACTAACATTCCCACCCCACTTTTTATCCGTTTTCTACGCTGACTATCTGGCGAACGGCGTTCTGTGATTAGTGTTTTGCCTCTGTCCTATGCAAATTTCCTTCGTGCGCCTTGGTCGTGTGTTTTTGGCCGTTCGCAGAGCTGTTTTTGTGCGTGCATAACGCGTCCATTTATTACGATATACGTACCGTTCCAACGTTCTTTAGGGTTTTCGCATACACTGAGCATTTTGCGATGAAAAAAAAGGGCGTTGCCATTCAAAAATTTCGATTTTTTTGTAGCTATAACCGTAACCGTGAGCGCCAATTTTTTGCCGTTCACAGAATATTGAGCTCATACCTGTGAATAAATGTATCTGAAATCTCATCTCGGTCGGTTGAACGGACCGGCCGCTAGAGCCGGCAAAGTTTTTTTTATGACCACCCTGTATATATATTAAAATGAATGGGTGAAATTTAAAATTCCACACCTCATTAAATTTATTGTACAAAAATATTCATTTCATTAATATTCCATTTACAAACCTAATTTAATAAAATATTCCTTTTCTTAAAAATATTCTATTACTGCCCATATTTAAAACATTTTTTATCCTAATCTACTTAATTTCACTTTTTATTCCTAACAAATAAGATTTAAAAATCGTATTTCATAAGAATATTTCTTCTTAAAAAACCTGTTCTTTATTATATTAAAAGTTTTCTATTTATTTCCGCATTTAAATCTCTTTATTTCTTTTAAACTGTGTAAATTTACCATTAAACCTTTCCTAATAGTAAAAAAAAATCATTCTTTTAAATTGTTTTCAATACACAAAAACCGAAACTTATTTTTTCAGTTTTCCGCGTATTTTAATTCCGATAACATTCTGGAAAATTCTTTTCACGCCATAAGCATAGGATAAATTTATTTCTTCAATATTTATTAATCGATAAAAATGAGTGCGAGCGAAAGTTGAACATGCATTGGGTAAAACAGGTCACGTGTTATGAAATTCTTCTTGCGCCGCTTCACTTAAAACGAACTGAGAGAGAGAGAGGGAGCGATTTTGCTGCCGAACTGATTGTTAAAATAAAATGTTGCTGGTTTTCTAGTATATTTTAACATAGATAATTGCTAAGAGTGAGCAATCCCCTGAAATTTAAAGCTGCGTGAGTTTAAATGAATGATTTCGAGTGCAATAGTGTTCTTGTTTCCTTCATTCTACATATTACTTGGCTTACTACTGCTTAATGTTCATACTACGACTGAATTAATTTGATGATGTTTGTGATCTTTTTTCTTCAACTGTTGTATGGAGCTGAAAAAATATCAGAATGCAACATATATATATATATGATATTAAACTTATTACAACTAATTATATTTGCATAAGACGATTTTAATTTCCAATTATTAATTTAACTACTCAGATTAATTTATCTAAGAACACACTTTGAATATATTATTATGAATAGAGAAACAGAGGAATAGTACGTTATATTAAAATAGTATTAATGATACTTCAAACAATTTGAAGTTTATATTTAGCATTAATCTGTGCAAGCACTTTGAAGAAGGCTGGCATTTATCATGGATTTCCATTTACATCTGTGATTTAGATAACGTACTTACTAAAATGACTTCCCAGATGAAATGTTATAAATAATTTAAGATTTTCTGATTACAATAGTTTAGAAACCACTCGAATATTTTCCATCGAGAAAATTAGATTTGTGCTGTGATTTGTACAAAATAAGAAGTATTTAAATTTTTTTATTGATAGTTAAAAAAAAATGGTGAACTGCATTTAATAGTTTTATTTTTTGAACGCATATTAAAAAAAAGTCATATTTTTGCTAATATTATATAGTTCATTAAAAATAGAATAAAATACAATAAATGGAATTATTCTTGATATAGAAAATTTGAAGTTAAAATAATGCTTAGAAAGAAACGTTGTTTAATAAGAAGTTATACTTTAATTTGATCTTTTTTCAATCCACTTTATTTATTTTATAACATATAATTGGCTTTTTTGTGAAATTATACATATCATTCATGATATTGCATATGAAGCATTTCATATCGTTTTAAACCCCAGACAGTACGGCTGAGATTTTAAAGGAACCGTGTAAACAGAGAAAGATGAATGAATATTAGGTTCATTCCTTTATTGAAGCATTGGAGCTTTTAACATTTTCGAACATAGTTGAAATATGTTTATGAATTCTGTTTGTCTGTCTGTCTGTCTGCCTGTCCGTGCTCTAACTCACGTAAATATATTCGGATTGGCATGCAATACATAAATGTTATTGAATTTACTGTGTCATGTTCGGTATTGAAAATGATGTGTGCAGTGCTTATAGTTTTCTTTCAGGGATATTCAAAAGAATTCCGTTACATTGCGGTCTATGGGTAAATATTATTTGAGGTTTATTTTAATGATGTTATAGAATTTCAAATGCGTCGAATTTGATATATATCGCTGAGGTGCACTACAAGAGGATTTTTATGGAATATGGTGTGCATAGCCTTTATAGTTCTTTTACAGGGACACTCGACAGAATTTCGTTACATTATGGTCTATGTAGAAAAATCGTTTGCGGTGCATTTTAATAATGTTTCGCTGTTTGAAACATATTGAAATTTATGTATATCACTAATGTGCATTAGAAGAGGCTTACTTTAGATTATTTTGTGAATAGTATTCAACGTTAATTTACAAGGAAATACAAAAGTAATCGCTACTGTCTATTAACAATAATTGCTGGAAATGAGTTTTCAGTTACTGAACGCGTTTTTAAATTTAAATGGTTTTTTGTCTATTACTTGGTGTGTATAAATTCTTTAAATCATATACAGGACAGCGCAAAAGCTCTCAAGTACATTTCCGTTTATTGACTGAAATTCCAGAAGGTTAATTTTAAACTGTACTACGCGTTTCCTAACTGAACTAACATTTAGCATTATTAGTAGAATATATATAGAGATATAGATCATATACATGGCTGTACGAAAAAAATTAGGATATTTTGTGAATAGTTTTGATAATTCCTGAAATTTTGTTTTTAAATATGTTATTTTTTTTCCAGATAGATTAGTCTTGGAGATGGAAGAACCAATAGCACTTAAATTATTAAATCAAAATCTTGTGTTGAACGGTTTCTTGTCATGCAAAATTTCACCTTATGCTCCACTAATAAAGTGCGGACGGACAAGACCACGACTATATGTGCTACGCATTTATATAATTACGAACGCACCTAAAAATTACTTGTGCGCATGAAATAGAGAATAGGTTATCAGAAAATGTGTGTGGCAAATTTACTTCTTTTGATAAAGCCATTTTTTTCCGAGTGTGCATAAAATGGAAATACCCAATAGTATTTCTAAATATATATAGCAATAATTACTACATGATTTATTTTCATAAAAACACTCGGACTGTTATTGAAATTGACCTACTGTAATTGAGTTTATTGATTGTTAGCAATTTAAATAAGAATAACTGGGTATAAAAAATTGTCATTGCAGACTATTTTATTCCTGAAGCCTTTTAATCAATTCCATTGGATTCGGAGCACATGGATTATTTATGATGTAAAATAAAAAAGAAGTCTTGTGGAATACATTTATGACTTTTTTAAATGCCTTATTTCTTTTGATTAAACAACTTCATACATTTTCCCATTACGTTCATACACAACTTTGAAAAATTGATTTCCAAATAACTGATTACTGCTCAGACATCGTATTACAAACACAGGTCCGTATCTTCTTTTTATTGCAGCTTTTATTGCTGACATCCCTTTAGCAGTTAAAAAAATATGATTAAATAATATCATACTACGTATTCGAAAATTAATGGAATATTTAAATTTAAAACATAAAAATAAAGTTCGTAATCTTTTCAGCAAAACATAAAACTTACTTGTAAATTGGAAAAATTATCTCCACTTCTAATGGATTGCAATTTCTTATTCTGGCTTTTAAGTGTTGATCTCCGCTTCACTTTTCGTTGCAAGTCACGTAGGATTGTAAATACTGATAATAGACAAATAACTGTTTAGATTACTAAAAAGGTATTTTTACCCTTTGTAGTAAATGTCGTTACATATATTGTGTATTATGCATTGTTGTAACATAAAATGTGTAAATGTATCTGTACCTTTCTTCTAAATGTCGATTTATTCCTCTGTGATTGGTTGATGAAAATACATTAGTAAAAATATTCGTTCATTTCCGAAAGATGATAAAATAATATGTTATAGAAAGCAGTAAATACTATTTGAGAAAATTGCGCATTCTACTATTTATTTCCTACTAAAGTACTTTAAAATCAAAAATAGAGTATTGAATTTTCCGCAGTTCCTACTTGTGCAAAATATTTATTGTTTTGCACAATCTCTGTCATTTATCTGATGCTATTAAAACATGTTTTTTTTAAAGTCACTGTAAAATGGAAACGGATAAATAAAAAGTATAATGCAATGTAATGTTCTGCTTCTGTTTGTTCTAATATGTGTTATTTATTTTTTGACAAATACTGCAATGAAAGTAACATCAGTCATTTGCATGGTTCCGAGGTTTACATAATAAATCTCGTTATTTTACAAAAATCAATTAGTTTCCTATATATATATATATATATATATATATATATATATATATATATATATATATATATATATATATATATGTGTGTGTGTGTAGGATTTTAGTTGAAACACTTCACGTAAATGATCATCAAATGAACTGACACTGAACTGACACTCTATTATTATCCATGACTTTGACGCGCGAGTTGTAAATAATTTGAATCGCGAGATTTGGCTAAGAGCCAGTGTTCTAATTTTTATTATGAAGCGAGACATAAAAGGAATATGGCCGGAGAAAGGTATTATTAGGCCTCGCCGGATTGCTGTAAGCTAAATTGTTGTTATATAGTTTCTGCTAAAAGTGTATTAGTTGAAATTAAAGTTAGTATTCTGTTCTTCATCGATTATTTCTCATATTGGTTCAGTAAAGTGACTGTTTATATATCATATACTTACATATATATATATATATATATATATATAATGAATATTTAAAAAAATATATATTTTTCTATAACTATTTAAAATAATAGAAAATATTTTCCCCATAGATAGTTTTTAAGACATTCTACAAGGCTCTAAACCTGGTATGCTTTGGTAAGAATGGAATTTTTGAAACAAACATCTTCTATTTTAAATCCTAAAACATAAATATTGTCCGAAAATAACGTAATTACATTACACAAATTGATACTTTAACGGTTATAACCAGATTCGGAGCGCTAACAGTATTTTTTAGATGTCGTGGATGAGGCGACAATAGGGAAAAACATTATGGCCTTTAAGGTATCCGAATACCTTCGGAGGGCCTTTTTTAAAATTATTTTAAAATATGAATTTTTTTTTGCATTGTATATCATAATGTGATTAAAAAAGTAAAATAAAACAGAAAAAGTTATACATTTCAAATTATTTTTTTATATTTTGGGGAAAAAATAAGCAAAAAACAGCGAAAAAGATCACTTCCGCAAAACATCATAACTCAACTTTAAATCAAGATATTTTTATTTTGTAAGCATTATTATAATTATTAAACCTTTTTCTGGGGAATGAACTACTCTGATATTTGTGAGTCAAATATTTAAAACTATATAGAAAGTTAATCAGTGATGAAGCAAAAACTACTAAAAATTTATTGCGAATTGGAAACTTTATCATTAATTTAAAAAAACTAATACACTTACTGTTACGAGTGTAGTTCATTCCCTTTATTGCACTTTGCAAAGCATGCAAAAAAAAAATTGAAAGAGATTCATCCATAATTCTTTCCTTTATGATGTTTTGCGTAAACATAAAATGTTAAAACATTGATTTTCAGAAAACGCAAAAACAAAATTTAATTCAAAATCTTACCTTTATTTTGAAAAGCAAACCTTAATATGTTACTCAATTTATACACTATATTATCTATTCTGTTTAAAACAATTGCTGTTTTTCTTTTTCAAATTCTTTTAAAATTTTCTCTGCTTCTTTACTTTTGGGTTTACATAGCATTGAAAAACGTGCTGACTTCCGGTGAGCAGATCGATACTTCCGGTTTCAAAATATGGATACTTAGTAATTTTAAAAAGGAAATAACTTGACTTCTAAATAAGATATAAACAAAATTCAAACAGTTTTGGAAAGATAAAGAGTCCGGCTATTATATTATACCAAAATCTAAAAATCGATATTTTGGCCGAAAATCGGCTTTTAAAGGTGTTCGGATACCTTAAATAACGTATCCTTAGATATTGAAATGTTCAACAGCATTCGTAATCGGACCCTATATCTGAAAGGTTGAAAATGTATTTTAAACTATGAGGAATCGGACCCTATATCTCTAAGACAGGAAATGTATTTTAAACTGTGAGGTCAATGAAATCGTAGTTTGAATGAGGTAAGAAAATGCTTTACTCTAAAAAGCATCGAAATCGAATAATTTTCAAAATGTAATTTTTGTAGTTTTCATTTAATCTACATTTAAAAAATAATTTCCTGATTTAGATGAAAACTTAATTAAACTAATATTATTTTATTTTAAATAGACTTATTCTTTAAAAAAAGTAATTGTAAAACACATTTCGAAATATTCTATTTCGTTTAATGAAGGTAAATATTTGTCTGCAGTAGAAGGTTATTTGCACTTCAACTTGAAAATGGTTTCCAGGAGAGGCTTTTCATATAGTCCCTTTCATTTTTATATCGTAACATACTTTTAGAATGTTTTAATCTTTCTTATTACATGTTATTTTCCCCTCCGAATTGGATGCACTTTAGCTTTTTTTATTTAAAAGAGAAAAAAAAAAAAAAAAAAACCTTGATAAATAGATTTTGTTTTATTTGTTTTTTATTTACCAAATTTTCGATTGCACTGTTTGGCTCACACTATTATTCGAAAATAGTGATAACCGCTACTAATAAATTTAATTTAATGTTATAGAATGTGACTATTAAGTTAATTATAATGTTTGGAATCACTTGCGTTGAAATCGGAAAGATAGTTGCTGAGTTATGGAAACGGGGAATAGTTAGAGAAAAATTCTTTAAAGAAGGGACCGGGAGGAAGGGGATGTTCAAGTGTCTTTTAGAAAATGACGAATTAGGGCAATCACTATGCATCTTTAAAAAAAATCCCTGACGGCTCGGCCTACAGGCACAGGTAGATTTCGAAGACGCAGACCGTGGGACGCCTGTTTGTTGGGAATTGCGGAAGAAATGAACTTTTTGCCATGATGCGGCATTTGAAACCTCCTACTTCGAAACCTAACTTGTTTGCAGGCAGAGCCGGCAGAGATTTTTTTTTTGCTATAAGGGTTAGTCCTATAAAAAACTTGTCAATATAAAAGTTTTAGATAATATTAAGAGGATTTATAATAAATTTAAGCGGATTTGAAATCTTTGGAATTGACGAAGTTATGAATTTTTTTCTTCTAACCCCCCCCCTCCCCCCCTTAAGGCAATTTTTAATTATATCAAAAATCTGTCATACATAAAATTTCGGCCCTTCTCCTAGAAGTAATAATAACTTCAAACGGATTCGATACGTATCATAATTAAGAAATTATGGGAGTTTTTCTGTTTTCACAAAAAGCCCCCCCCATCCCCCCCCCCCTTGGTTCGATTTTTCCCATTAACGAACTTGACCGAGATTTTATGCCCCTTGATTTTATGTATCAGTTTCGAAAAGATGCGGGAGTTGGAACCGCCTACTTCGAAAAATAACTTGTTTGCAGGAGGAGCCGGCAGGGATTTTTTTTGTTTTTAATTTTTTTTGCTATAACGGTTGGTCCTATAAAAAACATATCAATATAAAAGTTTTAGATAATCTTAAGAGGATTAATAATAAATTTACGCGGATTTGATATCTTGTGAATTGACGAAGCTATGATTTTTTTCTTCTAAAACCCCCCTTTTTTCCTTCCCTTGGGGCCATTTTTAATTATATCAAAAATCTGTCATACATAAATTTTTGGCCATTTTCCTAGAAGTAATAATAACTTTAAACGGATTCGATACGTACAATAATTAAGAAATTATGGGTTTTTTTCTGTTTTCACTACCCCCCCCCCCCCATCCCCCGCCCTTGGTTCGATTTTGCCTATTAACGAACTTGACCGAGATTTTATGCCCCTTGATTTTATGTATGAGTTTGGAAAAGATTTATGCAGAATTTTTCCAGGTATCTTGTCCATAAAAAAGTGACATAGACAGATAGATAGATAGATAGATAAAGTTTTGAACTGGGGGTGTTTTTGGGTTCTGGGAGTCATGATCGGCGTAGATCTGCAAAAATTTTTCAAAATTTCCAACTTAGGTGAGAATGAAATAGGTAGTATTTCTTAAGAAATCTACCTAAAATACGTTCGTTTGGTTAAGCTAGATACTTAATTACAAATTTGGCTTAAACTATTATTGGGAAATAGTGGTTGACTCAGAAATTTACTTTAATGTTATAGAGGTTTATTATTAAGTTAAATATGATATTTGGATGATGATATTGACTGCTGCTCCTACTTTCCACTGCTCCTACTGGTCCACTGTTCCTACCTTCCACTGCTCCTACTGGTCCACTGCTCCTACCTTCCTTTGGCACCTTATCCGCACTTTTCTTCTACCTCAAATGCATAAAATATAATTAATCATATAATCATTAGTATCATTAATGTTTAACGTTTGCGTAAAACGGTTAGTTTCCATGTTACATCGGCGTGTAGTGTCGTAATTCCCGTTTTTTTACCGTTTTTTGTTTTTAACACCCATTTTTGCGGCACTCGCACAGCTAAACTATTGGTCACAGAAAATAACTTTCAAAGCATAAAATATAGGGAATTTTATTCTCTTTAATTCATATACTGACGACTTTCACGCAAAATGCATAGTTTTGGAGTTATTTTCAAAAAAACTGAGAAAAGTCCATTTTTTTAAAGGTTTTTATGTAAAAAAAGTGTTTCCCGTAACAAATTCTGTTGGAAAACCTCAAATTCGTGTTCAATGACCCAAGAAACATAAAGGAACCAAATTTTAAAACTACACCAAAACTGTCCTTTATTTTCTACCAAATAACTAGATTACTATGGTCTTTTCCGATTGTCATTGTGGATTATTTTCCCGAAGATACTTTCGCTTATACTTCATATGGATCCATCTATAGTTAGAGAAAAATCCTTGAAGGAGGTTCCGGGGGTGAGGGAATGTTCAAGTGTCCTTCAGCAATTGACTAATTAGGATGAAGACTATGCATCTTTAAAAATTCTTTAGTGTGGTTAAGTTAAAAACCTAATTACAAATTTGGCTTAAACTAGTATTCGGAAATAGTATTAACGGCTATTCAGAAATTTACTTTAATGTTATAAATGTTGATTATTATGTTAAATATGATGTTTCGAATCGGCTTCGTTTAAATCGGAAAGATAGTTGCAGATTTATGGAAACGGTGCATTGTTAGAGAAAAAAACTTAGAAGGAGGGGGTGGGGTGAGAGGGGATGTTCCAGTGTCACCTCTATAATGACTAATTAACAAATGAGAAATTAGGAGTATTTCTATGCATTATGGTATCCCAGGAGAGTCCAAAAAAAAGTTTGAAAATGCGAAAACTCACCTTTTAAAAATGTAATTTATGTCATACTATAATATTACGAAAGAAATTCAAGTAATTTCACAAAGGTTAAAGAACCCCCAAGCCAATAGTAGGAAATTTAGTAGGTTTTTTAGGGATTATTATTATTATTTATTATTATTTATTATAATTAAGTAGGAAATTTAGGGAAATTTGAATTTCTAATTAATATGCAGGATTGCAGAATTGTACCACACTTCCTTTACAATTTTTTTATCCTAAAATTTGATTAAGAACACTTTAGCATGTTTAACAATGATCTCATTTCATGTTATATTTTTATTACATTTTCTAATAAAAATTTATAATTAAACAAATCTATCCGAGTACCATATTTCATTTTTCTGATCATTAATCTGCTAATGCTTTTCAATATTTATTAATCTGCTGGATTTTATTAAAGGTCCTCTCCTTTTAAGCAAAAAAAAAAAAAAAACCCTCTCGCTAATGTTAATTCTATGGGGCATTATTTTTCTAATATCTTGTTTGTATTTAAATATTTTTAAACGATTTTATTTGCAGTAGATAGCTGAAACCAATCTCTATTTCCACCTTTGATTATTTTTACGATTGTCATTCTGGATTTTTTTACGAAGATTACTTTCACTTTTGAAATTGGTTCCGTTCATCGGGAACACCAACGTCTTCGCCAAGACACTGCTGAACAATTAAAAACACAGTTTCAAGCATCAAAGTCAGTTATTTATAGGGACTGAAACTGTTAGCCGATTTGTCATTAAAAAGCACTGGAAAGATTGATCGTTTAGCAGTACTGGTTTCTTCTTCGCAAGAGAAAAGTGCTAAACTTTTTGGAGTTCCTAAGTTATTGTCATGAACTGGCAAAGCAGCAGCTGATGCTGTTTTCAAGCTTCTAAATATGAATCTCAAGTAATTCGCATGTCTTTTGATACAACCCATACAAATAGTGGAAGATTCAATGGAGCCTGTACTCTTCTTGAGCAAAACATTGGCAGAAACCGTTTGTGGACAGCATGTTGGGGTCACATTTTTGAGGTTCTACTTTCTTATGAATTCAGTGTGTGCTTTGGCCAATTTACTGGGCCTGAAATCCTTTTATTTAAGAGATTCTAGGCAAACCGGTATAAGCTCAACCAATTGCTACAATAGGTTAAATTGCTACAAAACTAATTACGGATGATTACAAAGAACGTTTAAATCTTGCATCATTAATGATTGGATTAGACAATCAATTTACCATTCGGAAACCAGGTGCTCTTCACCGAGCTCTCTGGATGGCAAAAGCCATTTATTTCGTAAAAATTGAGTTATTGTTTAATGTGAATGAAACCACAATGATATTAACTTCTCGATAGTTTCAAGGTATACAACAATTTAATCTATTTGTTGTGTATGTATATTTGCAGTCTTGGTTTACTTGCTGATTTATGTTGATACTCCTCCTAATGACGTTTTAATGATTCAAAGGTTGAAATAACATGATGACAAACAATTAAACAATATAGGATTAAAAATTATGTTATGTCATTCATGGTATTTGAGTGGAGAACTTGCAACAGTTACCTTGTTTTCATATCTCGTTTCTGACGAGTAAAAATTAAAGCTAGTTTTGAACATGAAAAAAGAAAGGATTTCTAAATTCATATTAATACTTGGAAATTTTTCCAGAGAAAATTTCTCACGCGTTGCATTCATAATATTCAAATTTTATTTGCTTAATAGGCGTATAGCCAACATAGTGAAAAAGTACCCAAGCCGGGACTCGAACCCGGGTCATCAGATTAGCGCACTGATGTTCTACCAACTGAACCACTTGGGAACGATACCCAGCTCGGAACTTTTTCCACCATAACATGTTGGCAAGGTTGTGCTGCGTTTTTAGCCTTGCCAACGTGTTATGGTGGAAAAAGTTCCGAGCTGGGTATCGTTCCCAATTGGTTCAGTTGGTAGAACATCAGTGCGCTAATCTGATGACCCGGGTTCGAGTCCCGGCTTGGGTACTTTTTCACTATGTTGGCTATACGCCTATTAAGCAAATAAAATTTGAAAGGATTTCTAGTTCACATATATTAGAAATACTTTCTCTCAAATTAGATGATTTGTGTATTTCTAATAGTTTCTTTGAAACGATTAAATTGAAACTAGTTTCTTCAGTGTGCCAGATAAAGATTGGCCCGAAACGCTATCCTACAAAAAAACTGCAATATTTACTAAAAACTTGCTTTACGTAAATGATGTTGCTGAACAAGCTGTTACATTCATACGGGACTTTAATTGTTCGACAAAGAACGAAGAACAAAAACAGTTTTATTAAAAGTCGTAGAGATGCATACAAAGAGCTTTATAAAGTGAAATCACCAAAATATTTTTAAATTGTTGTTGGTAAAAATGTGTAAGAAAAAGTGGAAATAAATATGTGATTGTTTGAAAACATTCTTCTTAAGGTAAATCATTAGTTTTATTTACAGATTGTAAGATATTTGTTTGCCTAAGTTCACTAAGTTCAAGAATTATTTTTCTTGATTTCAGTAATATTTTATGTCTCTTCCTAAACAGAGCAAAAACATAATTTATACAATATCTGTTAGAAACAATATATAAGATGCTTTCATACATGAAAAAAAAATGTCATTTGAACATTAATAGTTTTTAATGTAGCTAGTAAAAAAATGCCGCATTTCACATTATTTTGGCCATTTTATGTAAATTCAATGACCTTGGGGGCCTCTAAATATTTTTTTAAATTCTGAAACAATACATGTTGTTTTATATTAGAAGGAGGAGCCGGGGGGGGGGGTGGCGGATGTTCAGGTACCCTTCAGGAAATAACTAATTAGGAAGACCACTATACATCTTTAAAAATTGATTCATTTGGTTAAGCTAGGAACTTAATTTAAAATTTGGCTTAGACTATTATTCCGAACACTATTAGTTGAGATTTGAAATAGAGGTTTTCTCCATATAAAACAGCAATTAACGCTAAGTTTGAAGCTAAAAATGTTAAAATTGTTAAATGTAATTAATTCTGTTGAAATCAGAGCAGTAGATTTGGATTTATTAATAAGGGTTGTCAATAAAGAAAAAAATCCGCCACCAGGTGATGCACGATCACGTAAAATTAATCCTCGAAAATGTTTCAAACAGGATTAGACATTCAATTTACCATATTGAAACCAGATGCTCTTCACCAAGCACTCTTGATAGCAAAAGCCATTTATTCCTTAAAAATGGAGATATTGTTTAATGGGAATGAAACCACAATGATATTCACTGCTCGAGAGTTCTGTGTAATTTGCCGTGTGCAGGTAGCGATTCATTAGCATAGCTGTACGCCGATAACTGCACTACATATTAACACTATTTCGTTATAAGTCCTTATCTATGCATTGATACTCTGGTTTATTTAGTTTCTTCTTGGAAGATTATATTCAACCAACCAACCGAAGAAAAAAGAAAACTTTTGATGAGAGTTCTTTATAGAATTTTATTAATATTTCAGTAAATATTTAAAATATTAAAATTCTGAGTTTCAAGTGCACCAGGTCAGGCCTTGGACTATCCACACCTAAATTTACAGACTTCTATGTGGGCTAGATTTTTCTAGACATCGCAGACAAACAAACAAACACACAGAGCGAAACTCTCTTTTATTAGTATAGATTTCATTAAAATCGCAATATTCATCAGTTATATATGAAGAAGAGTAATTTTAGAATCAAATATGTGAAATTTGTTATGAAATTATTTCTTATAGCGCATGGATTCCTATTAAATTTTTTATATTTTTATCTTTACAGTTCTTAATGTATCATATTTCTTTAATTCGAATGTTTTAAAGAATGTATCCATTGATTCCACGATCTCAACCAAACGTCATAATTGTGATAATGAAATAAGCACAGACACCACTGGTGGCAATTAACTGCAAGATTGTTTGTCAAGCTGATAGAAATGATGCACACGGAGCAGTTATGCGAATGTATGGCAATGGATCCAGAGAACAAGTGACCACTTGCGTGATATAGCACAATAACACACGTTTAAATTTATTATGTAGCGAATAGGCAAAATAAAGGGCCGACGATTCAATGGAAGCTTGGATACACCCACACCAATCGAATCGACTAGGTTATTCACCTGAGTAAGCCTTCTTAAAAAATTAAGTCTTCGTGATCAGAATGAACAATTTTCTTTTTGAAAGCGTTAATTTTTCCATGGATTTTGCAGATGTGAGAAGACTAAGAAAATCTTATATCATATGAACGGTTCTCATACAGGTGATACAAAAGATGTCGCAGAGAAGAAAAAAAAAAACATTGCATTAATAAGGAGTGGTCCGATATAATCAAACTCTGCACAGCCATGATGCTCACCGGAAAAAGTGAGAGAATATGAAGCAACCGGCTAGATTCAGAATTGTTGATCAACTCACAAAACTGGTTCTTCGAAGCAAAACTGGAAACAAGACTTATAACCGTGATGTGAGAAGGGTTGTGTCATCTAATTGCCCTAATTTTACCGACTGCCGCGTGAACTCTTAACATATGATATATGGACAATGAACTAGTAAAATAATCTATCGGGCAACTTTTGTCTACTAAAAAAATACCCAGCAGAAGTGGTTCTGTGAGATCGTAAGAAGTTAATGTGGTTCGAGGTGGACTGTTAATGTGGTTCGAGAATCAATACTTACTGCCACGACCTTTCCAAGCGTCGGTTGATGAAACCATTTTACTTATTTTCTATTTTCCGATGGTTATATTTATATTTGTTATTACTGTGTTAAAACAATTTGACATAGACATTCAGCTCCTGTGCATAGTTCTAGGAAGCATTTGAATCTATTTTGATCGACGTATAACGTGTGATTATTTTTCAAATCTGTAAACTAATTACCTTCGTCATAATTGCCTTAATAGAGTTAAGTACGATGTTATGTAAACGCTTTTGGATCACTTTTAAAAGAAATGTAAAAGAGATGAATTTTACACACTGTCTTAAGTCTGTGTAACTATATATATACTTAATAATAATAAAAATAATAAACAATATAAATTGAGTCATATTGTTATCATTAAAATATCTATAAAATAAATTTTAGTAAGATTAAAAACAATCAAAATATTGAAAAGTATGGTAGCATGACTATCTATACTATTAAAAACCTTTCGCGTATCTATGTAATCTCAAAAACTCGAAAACCACAGGGCGCAGGGCTAGGAAATTTTGCACACGGGTAGCTGGTAGGGCGGTCATGACGGTTTGAACGATCGGGGCAAAAAATTCGAAATTTTTAAATAGATTTTTGATAGATTAAATATTAATTAAAATCCATCTACAAAGAGATCTCATCAAAAATTCAAAAATACGCTTTTCTATTTTCGGTTGGTTGGTTGTATAAAATCTCCGCAGGAGTCATTAAATAAATCAAGGCAGGAATCATTGCAATTCCCAGTCGAGTGTTTAAAATCGATGGATCAGAGATTGTAAGAGATGTAGACAATCAACTTAATTATTGACCGTTGCCAAATGCTAAAAACTTAATTTTAAAAGATTTTATCGACTTAATGAATGATAATTAGCTGGGTTTAAGGTTTTTTTTTACATGACATATATCAGTATGATAGAGATTATTAACCTTTTAAACGCCAATGTTCCCGAACGGGAACATCAAATTTAAAATTCATTAAAAAAAAAGTTTCACTTCTATGGACTTACAAAAATTATTATTTATTAACAAAAGTACATTTATTTTTTTAGACTAAAAAATATTTATGTTATATAATTATTTAACCTTAAAAAAAATTCGTAAAAAAGTCATTTTTTGTCAATTTTTACTAGGATTGTTAAAAAAATTCACATAAAATTTTTAAAAGATGCAAAATTCATGAAATTTCAGAGTTATGATAAATAAGGTCCATTTTAAAGAATAAACATGCTAAATAACAGTTTTCAATAAAAATGCGTTTGCTATAAGATATCAAATTCTATTGTTCCCGTTCGGGAACATTGGCGTAATTCACTATACAGAATTCGATCATTTGCCCTGTTGATCTATTTTCCTAATTTGTAATATTGAGAGTCTCAGAATTATACTGAATCTCTTTTGCTGTGTTTAAAAGCAGGTCAGTGGCTTTTCGAATTCCACTTACACCCTTTTCACCCCTCCCCCCTTCTCTTGCTTTCTGCCCTCACTAGTGCGGGGGTGAGAGTTTTGTCCAAACAATTGTTTTGCTCAGGACTGAGGATGTTTATGACTTTTTCTAAGTATCCTGCGAAGCTTGCTATTTGTTAACAATAATTTTTACTTTCTTAGAGTATGTAAGAGTTTTGAGATAGATCACGTGGTTCAGCACCCGCCCAGTTCTTTTATTTATTTATTTTTCCCTTTTCTCTTTCTGAATTTTTTGCATCGTTCATTTTGTAAGTAATAGAGGGTGAAGCTAGAACGATATTTTTACTTTGCTTCTTTGATAGATATGGCTAATCGTGAAAGATTTTTAACAGTACCGGAAGCTATTGAATATTTTAACCCTTTATCAGATTCAGATGCTTCGGTTGATTCTGTTATAGATATTTGCCAATTGCCTCCTGATGAAAGTGGTGCTATAACAGATGAAGAAGATGTAAATGAAAATGAATTTCAAAAAAATATGCCTGCAGATGTATGCGGACAATTAGAAGTTTTTACACATAGATCAGTTGATGTATCAGATGATGAAACGATTGTTTCTGTACCTTCTACATCAAAAACTGAATCAAGTTTGAAGAGAAAGAGACTATCAAAGAAAGAAGATATGAAGCCGAACTGGAATAAAAATGCATCTTTCAAAAAATCTTTAGAAACCATAAGTAATATGAAGCTTTGCGAATCGTTTCCCGAATTAGCAAATTTATCGCCAGCTGAAATTTTCAACAAATTTTTGCCGATGGAATATTTAGCCCATTTATCAGAAATGACAAAACTTTATGCAATGCAAAAAGGGGAAAATATTGATGTAGACGAAAAAGATATTGGGCAATTTTTGGGGTTACTCTTATTTAGTGGCTACCATACTGTTCCTGGTGAGAATTTATATTGAAGCACTTATGAAGATTTGTCCGTTCCAATAGTTGCTTCAGTTATGTCTAGAGCCCGATTTAGGAAAATAAAGAAATATTTTCATATTATAGATTCAAATGATTTGAAAGCAGGAGATAAATTGGGCAAAATTTCTCCCTTTTATCAAGAACTTGAAAATTTTTTTCGGCAGTTTGGAATCTTTCACAGAAAACTAAGCATTGATGAATCTATGGTTCCATACTATGGTCATCATTCAGCAAAAATGTTCATAAAAGGTAAGCCTATAAGATTTGGTTTCAAAATTTGGATGCTTTGTTCGCATAATGGTTACCCATATGCAATGAAAATTTACGGTGGAAAAAGTCCGGAAAGGAGTAATATTCCCCTTGGATCAAGAGTTGTATGGGAACTTCTATCGTGTATTGAAAATCCGAAAAAACACGAAATATACTTTGTTAATTTTTTCACGTCTTATAAACTTTTGGCGGATTTATCGGACAAAGATTTTAATGCAACTGGTACAATTCGGGATACTAGAACAGGACAATGTCCTTTGCAATCATTAAAAAAATGTCCAAATGCGAGAGGGGAAAGTACGATTTTCAGTGCGATGGAAAAGTTTATATGTGCCGATGGAACGATAGTTCAGTTGTTACAATAGCGTCAAATTACGATACTCATGAACCTATGGGTAAAGCAAAACGATTTTGCCGTAAAGAAAGAAAAAAGGTAGATGTTTCACAGCCACATCTTATAAAGTGCTATAACGAAGGTATGGGTGGAGTTGATTTGTTAGACAGACTTCTTGGAAGTTAACGTCCTATGTTCCGCAGCAAAAAGTGGTACTGGAACTTATTTAGCAATGCCCTAAACATGGCTGTTGTTGCGGGATGGATTGTACATACTGAATTACACCACAACTCAACATCAGAACTGTCACACCTGAATTTTCGAAGAGAGGTGACTTTGAGTTTACTTCGAATGAAACCCAAGATTCATTGTATTCCAGGTCCACGTGCCCATCCAGTAGAGTCTGCACGGCAGTCAGATACGCACTATTTGGTATCATCATCTCAAGGACGCTGTGTAGTTTGCCAGAAAAATACAAGGAAAATGTGCTTTGAATGCCAAAAGCAACTGCATGAACACTGTTTTCCCTCTTATCACGGACAGTGATGCAAACTATAAAATAATAATAAAAATAATTTTGTAAGATAATTTGTATTTTATATAATTATTATTTATAGTTTTATGTAGTTAATATTTGTAATACATATAATTATTTTATCATTAACTTTCAAGTAGTTATTTGTGCTTTTCTACAGTTGGTTTAAACATTTTTACTAATTCTATTTATATCTATGCACATATATATTATTTAATTCTTTCTTTGTGTTTGATTGTTTTTATAAAGTATAATATTCAACACACGAATTTCACTTAAAAAATTGTTAATGTTATTAAATCTGTCAAATATTATTCATACTTATAAAATTCTAGCATAAGAACCATAAAATTTAATCTATTGAAAAATATAATAAAAACTTAATGAATCACGCCAATGTTCCCAAACGGGAACATACCCGAAATCGTACATAAAATTTTTTTGGGGGGAAAATAGATGCATTTAAATCTTATTTTCACAAAGAATTAATATTTTTTATACTTGGAACACAGAGCGGCGTTTAAAAGGTTAATACAGAAAACTTTATTTAACAGATTATTTGTTAAATTTGCGGGGATGGGGAGGGGTGGGGGTCAACGACTTTTTATTAAATATCACATATATTTTACTTTACCGCGCGCCACCTGGCGGCGGCTTTTTCATTAATTGACCCTCCTTATTAATAAATCCAAATCTGCTGCTCTAATTTCAACTGAACTAATTGCATTTAACAAATTTAATATTTTTTTTACTCACCCGTAACGTTTTATCGCTGTTTTATATAGATGATACCGCTATTTTAGAATAACAATTTTCCTAAAAATTAAATTTATGTTCCTAATAAAAGTACAGAGCCCGTATTCAGTTGATGCATACCAACAGTCAAAGTTAGTGATCTGTTTTTGAGCACTTAACCACGCGCCCCCTCGCGGCCCCTCCCTCAAAGTTTTTTCTCTAACTGCGCTTTATTTCCAGAACTCAGGTAATTATGTTCCGAACTTCTCCAAACCAGTTCCATTTTGCTAAATTATCATAAAAATCAGCATTCATAGCTTCAGGGTGTACTTCTAGAAAACAGTTACCAGTATTTCCGAATAATAGTCTAAGCCAAATTTCAAATTAAATTCCTAGCATAACCAAATGAATCAATCTTTAAAGATGCATATAGTGGCTCTTTTAATTTATCATTTGCTGAAAGGCACTTGAACAACCGCTCCTCCCGGCCCCTTCCTCAAGGCTTTTTGTCTAATTGTATCCTGTTTCCATATCTCAGCAACTAATTTTCCGTTTCAGTGCAACTGATTCCAAACACCATATTTAACTTAATAATCAACGTCTATATCATTAAAATAAATTTGTGAGTAGCGGGTACCACTATTTCCGAATAACAGTCTAAGACAAATTTCTAATTAAGTTCCTAGCTTAACCAAACGAACGAATTTTTAAAGATGCCTAGTCGTCCTCCTAATTAGTAATTTACTGAAGTGAATTTAAACATTCGTTGCTCTCCGGCACCTCCTACAATGATTTTTTTTTCTCTAACCATGCCCGTTTTCATAACTCAGCAACTATCTTTCCAATTTCGACGCAACTGATTACAAACATTATAATTAACTTCATAATCACCCTCTATAACATTAAAGTAAATTTATGAGTAGTAGTTGCCACTATTTCCGAATAATAGTTTAAGCCAAATTTGTAATTAAGTTCATAGCTTAACCAGACGAACAAATTTTTAAAGATGCATAGTGGTCCTCCTAATTAGTCATTTTCTGAAGGACACTTGAACATCCCCTCCTCCCGGTACCCCCCTTTACTGCAATGTGAGATAGACATATTACGGACGCCACGCTGCAATACTAACAAGCTGTAGCGGGTATAACGATAATTCTTTTACCTCGCATGCAAATAATTGGAGATTATTTAATTGCGCTTCATTATTTCATTTTTTTTTAATAAGGAAAAACATTTTATCAAAAATGGCAACAACATTTTAATTCTATTTATTCCCTTATTCCAAAGATATCGTTTTATCGTCTGCTGCCATAGCAACATAAATTAAGTTTCATTAAAACAAATGCACAGTAGTATTTTTTTTTCTTAATCGTATAGTTATTGAACAACTCAACACTTTAACAGGGGAATTAAATTCATTTTATTCACATTTTTGAATTAAATTCATGAACTCCCGTGCGTAGAACGGGTTAAACAGCTAGTGCATATTAAATTCGCTGATAATATCTTATTAATGAATAAAAATAGAATTGTATACTACTATTTGCTCTCTCTTTCTTTTACTTTTATGTCGTGAATTCGCATGAGCAAGTTAAGAATGTGGTTAATTAAACTTACTATTTAAGCGTAAGTCATTTATTTATTTTTCCTGAGAGGAATTGTTTATTAATCTTTATCAAATAACTTATTTAAATCTTTAGAAGTGACATTATCACGAGACATTCCCTTATTCTTATCTCATTGCAGTCGCCAGATAATCCGACACATGGTATTAAGACTTCGAACGGGGTATTACTGTATTTATTCACTGTAACGACAACGCACTGCTAGGGGATAAGTGCTCTTTAGATACTTTCCACAATAAATCAATTCTGGGTATCTTGGGTCTATTTTCTGCCCAATCTACACATTTTGGTTAAATGAATTGAATAAGTGATATAGTTACATGACTAGGTGACAAGCAATTTGTCCTACATTAGTGACCGTTGTTCGCTGTAAATTTACTCAAATTTCTAACCATGAAACACTTGTCCTGCACTGCTCATGGTTAGCGTAAACCCATGAAATAGACCCAAACACGGAAGATTATACTGATTGCATGGGAAGTGGATTATTATTTGTAAATCATAATTATTCGTCAATATTTTCCAAGGTTACTATCACACGATTGCAACTGTTCTAATGATAAGGAAACATATTTTTCCTGAAAGAAATATCGCCAATTTCACCGACTACAATTAACCATGTAAATCCATGTTTTGCCTCCAAAAACCATTACAAATATTTCATCACTTAATAACAACTTAAAAAGCATGTACTCAGTCCATTGTAAAAATACAAACATCGTATAATATTTTTCTCTCTGTACTCTGTAAACTTGCGCCTGAGGAAAGAAAACAGAATGGAGATAGATACACAGATGAAACAGGAAATTGTTTACTGGATAAACAGTCTTTGGAAGAGGTTAAATGCTAGAACAATCAAAAACTAGTCATTGGGGGCCACTGTAATCCTTACCCATCATGGATATGCATAATATAAAATATGAAAATAAAACATGTGTGAACTATTTATGAAATGCATTGCAATTCGAATAAAATCGTGGCTTGATGACGTCCTAAACTTTAAATGCTCTATTACTGAATTGCGTAAAAGAAATATCCTTAGAGTTCTAAGAATGATAATCATATTAACTAACGGTTTACTGCGTCGGAAAAAGTGTCTCATTTCCAATTAAAATATATCTTTGAATATTGTAATGAAATACAGTGTCATGAGAAATCGAAGAATGTGGTAAACACGATTACAAATATCTCGGCAACTGATTATCCAATCGACTTCATTCTTTATACACAATTTATGTTTTTTTGTTGTCTTTTATATCCACTCCATAAACTAAACCATTTCGAAATATTCATATGCATTTTTTCAGAACGGATATATCGAGAGTCTGAAAAAAATAGTTCCAGATAATCGAGTTTGCTGAAATTCAGTAGGCTTCTCCATTATTACATACTAAGTACACACCAAATTTAAAGTATCTATCTCAATATGTTCGTGATATAGAGCGTTTACAGACACACAGACAGACGGATGGCAAACGTTTTAATCCCTCACTTTTTTTTTCGATTTTTAAAACGATTACAAGACTTGCCGTATTCTACGTATGATGGGTAAGTAATATATTGTAACCTTTGATTTTTAACCTTGGATAATGCGGTGTATGTATCATAATCAAATGATTGAAAATGAAACATAAAGGATGAAGCATAAAGAATGTTTTTTTTTATGAACAAAATGATTCAAGTTTCTAAAGGGTGAACAAAAAATGAGCCACATGTTAAAGTTTTGTCAATGTTTAAGTAGGATTATCAACAAATTAATGTATTACTTACTTTTAGCGATATATTTGGCAAACAAATGTTAGAAAGCTAGGCAATATGAAATGTTTTTAGAATACTGTTGAATGATATATAGACAGGCAATAATTGAAGACTTATATATTTTAAAAGATGGTAGCTAAAGTGCCCGTATGTTTGTGAAGGTATATGGCATCATTGAAATACATATCTAACAATTATTCAAATAAATGATAATACTTTTGCGTGACCTGTAAATCTAACTTCTACGTAAAAACATTTTCAGTAAAGAACATATCGCGGTATAGCTCAAGCGATATTCAAAATAAGTATACGGATTTCGTTCAATTTAAAACCGCACAATTTTATTAAAATTCATCTGAAATCTACACAGCCTGTGAATGCTAACGTTTCAAAATTTATTGTGGGACCCAGTAACATAACAGTCAGAGGAAAAATAGTTACGTGAAAATGCTGCAAAGTGAATTTTGAACTACTCTTTTTTACAGAACATATTTGATATCTAAATTAATGGTAAATTGTTTTCTAATTGAACTCGGTATCGAGCATGTAATAACCCAAAATGAGGTGCTCAGGTTAAAATTTAACATATATTTTAATACAAGAAAACTAAAAATATATACATTTCAAATATTAATTATGCAATTTCCACCAGGCTGCATATCAGCGTAAACAAACCTTATCATTAATATTTTTTAATCAAAATATAAATTTGACCGTAAGGGAATATTTTTCTGCAGATTTATTTAAAAATATACAAAAACTAGTCGCTGGGGGCCACCGTAATACTTACCCATCATGGATATGCATAATGTAAAATATTAAAATAAAAATGTGTAAACTACTTATAAAATGCATTGCAATTCAAATAAAATCGTGGCTTGATGACGTCACAAACTTTAAAAGCTCGATTACTGAATTGCTTGAAAGAGGTTTTTCCTTATAACTCTAAAAATAGTAATCCTATTAACTAGCGGTTTATTGCATCTGATTTAGCGTCAAATTTCCAATTAAAATATATCTTTGAAGTGAAGTTTGGATGAAATACAGGGTCATGAAAAATCGAAGAGTGTGGAAATTCGATTCCAAATATCTCGGCAACTCATTATCCGATCGACTTCATGCTTTATGCAAAATTTATGTTTTTTTATTGTCTTTTATGTTTATTTCTTAAAATAAACAATTTCGAAAATTTTTATATACCTTTTATCAGAACGAATATTTCGAGAGTCCGAAAAAATTTGTTCCGGTTAATCGAGGTTATTGAAATGAAATAGGCTTCTTTCCATTATTACATACTAAGTACATACCAAATTGAAAGTCTCTATCTCATTTTTTTTGACAGAGATAGAGCATTTACAGACACACAGACATCCAGACACACAGACGGACGGCAATTTTTTTTTCTAAAAATATGTTTTTCGGAATCTCCAGTGTCTGAAACGTGTAAATCCGTCAAATTTTTTTTTCGATTTTCAAAACGTTTACAAGACTTACCCTATACTACGTATGATGGGTAAGTAATATAGAAACAATTTTAAGCTACCTTCCGTTGGTGTTTCTGTTAAACAAAAACAAAATTGTGTTGAATCGGTTCTACGTATTTATAGCTTGAATACGGTTTCATACTGTAAAACATAAAGAAATATCATTTAAATTTCTTTACTGTATATTCAGCGTAAACAAACCTTATCATATATATTTTTTTATTAAAATATAAATTTGACCGTAACAGAATATTATTCTATAGATTTATTTAAAAATTACAAAAATATAGAAACAATTTTAAGCTACCTTCCGTCGGTGGTTCTTATAAACGAAAATAAAATTGTGTTGAATCTGTTCTGCCTATTTATAGCTTGAATCATTTACATTTCTTTACTGTATACTTCGTTTTAATTATGTTTCAATTTTCATAATTTTAAGTTTTTTTATTTATTTTTAATAAAATAATATGTGTAAATGAACTTAATATATTGGTATGTTTGGTTATCTTGTTCATAGTATAAGCAATCTATTATTAACCAATCTGTTATTTTTTGAAAATATTTAATAATTATACATTATTTCTAAGAAATGAAATTCTCCATTATGCTTCAAAAACGTTATAAATATGTATATGTAAAATCGTTTCCTTCTCAACCAAACAAATAATTCTTACCGAATATTTTCATGTTTAAAAAGTAACGAGTCTGGCATGATAAAAAAATGTATATTAAAAAAAAAATATGATTTCTATATGCCTAATATGAATGCCTCCTTTTTGTGTGTACTTCCTGTGCTTTTTTTAGACTCTTCGTAAGCAAATAAGCAATCTTAGACACGTGAGAACTTATCTGGATTCTAAAGAACATTAGTAAATTCTTTCTGTTTAATGTAAAGTGATCAACCGTCTTTACATTGGATTACAGATAGGCAGGTATAAAATTGGCACAAGTTAAATTGGCTTCAGGTAGTTTGTATCATTGTGCGAAGACATGTTCTCCAGCTGCGAACAAAATTATTTTCTTCTTCAAATTGCCAGTTTTTGCACCTCTGTTTTTTAGCCACTTCGCATTTTGCGCAGCTTCTAAGTATGGTTGCATGCGAAGGTTTTAAATTTGTTATTTTTTTATAATATTTCATTATTTGACAATTTGCATTGTCTAAATTATTCGGGAAATATGTGGCGTTACGTATTGTATTAACATATTATATGGTGTATTAACTTATTATATTGAAATGGAATGTAGTTGGCAGTATATTGATAAAATAATATAATGTCTTGTAAAGGTTTTCACTGTCTGACGCAACATGTTGTTACTCTTTTAGATTATGATTGTTTTCTTAATATTGCTTTTATATTCACATTTTTAAGATTACAATCTGAAGAAAAGGTTTCTATTTTTTTACTTTAAATAAAATTATGGAAAGCTACAAGTGCTGGGAACTTTTATTCAGATGGTAATACATTCACTACATTTATCTCTGTTCTGGTCAGAATTTAAATTGCTTATCCTCGCTTCTAATTACGGCCTCATATTTTGACATTACAATTCCCACAGCTTTTGAATTAAAATGATTGTTACGTTTTAAGTAGTTTGTAACACAATGTAGTTGTAAAACAAAATAAATAAAACTTAAAAGGTTATATTTACTTGTTCCCTTTTATTGCTTATAAAACATAAAAACATAATAAAATAACATATATTATGATATGAAAGCAAATTTTATTTAAAATATACTTGGATATCACGTCAAATAAAACCCAGTAGCATAATTTCAAAAACTTAAAAAACGAATGTTTTCTTTGCGAATTTGTACAAAGTTTTCTGAACACTAATGTAAAATATGTCACACTGAATTTTATTTTGAGTATGTGCTTTTGATATTTCTCATAAAAAAGAAACATGTTCTGAAATCAGATATTTTAGAAAGAGAATTTCCGTTTTATATGTCATGTGTTATTATATGCTGTTTATGTCTTTTCTGAAAAGCAGTATTGACATTGTTAGAATAAAATTATATCTGATGTAATATATATCATTTTAATAATACATATATTTATGCTTTCAACTTATTTATTCCTATATATATATATTGGTAATATAAAACTTGTATTATTATTTATTCAACTGCCGAGTAAATGTGTTGCACAATATAGACACAATATACACAATATATGCACAATATATAAACCTAGCTACAATAATTATGACTCATTGTGCATTAATTTGAAGAAATAAATTCAGAAATATACACAAAATCTAATTACAAATAAGTACTCCCATAATACGTTATTGTATATATTTAGCATTCTGTTATATTGTTGATATATTTGGATATATATATGTTGATATATTTTGGTTGTCTGTTATATTTGGATTATTATTGGGATCTTATTTTTTTACGGACAGCTAGAAAGTATTTTTATTAATACTCCATAAAAACCGTTAAAACATCACTTGAGGGTGTTACAGACATTTAAACATGGCAGAATACTAAAGAATTAGTGTGTGTGCAAAGATGTGATTTTTTAAAAATAAAAATACGATTAAATTTCAAGCACAATATATATATAGAGAGAGAAATTATAAGTTATGCATTTGTCTATCGTCCAGGTACATCGTATGTCCAATTGTCTGTCGAAATATTTTTTGATTTGAAGAAAAGTACAATAGTTGTTACCTGTGACTTAGTTTGTCCTTACTATGTACTTACGTGTTGAAAAAAAGACAGATCTTGTGTTATATTTACATTTAAAATAATAGTCTATTCCATTAACTGATTGAAATTATTGTTATGAATTTAATCATTTCATGTTTCTATGAACTAAATATTAGTAATGTGACGTGCAATTAATCTATAAGATGAATGACATCTGTGCTGAATTGCACTGCTACACTACATATGCAGACTCTTTGAGAAAAAATGTATGCAGTATAACTACGAATGAACTGACGAACAATAAATGTGTAGAGAAATTACATGTTACGCATTTGTATATTGTCCAGGTATATCAATAGTTTGTGGAAAGTTTATCTTAATATTAAAAGAGCAAGGTATTTCTTATATTACTACTATTTCAGACTGTTATGCAGTTAAAAGAATATACATTAAACCATTTTGGTGACATACACGCATATCGCATTCTCTGATTGGCAGTTATTGTCTAATGTACGATAATCCACATTACATAAACTAAGACTACTGGTTTAGACAGTTCACGGTCGGGCAAATATGCATTAGCATTATAACATTGACAGGCATTTGGCGTTTAGTTTAGTATAAACTCCTCATGACCAATAAAATTTTATTGCTTGGTTTTCATTACACTTTTGTATAAAGGCACTCAAACAAATCTACAAACTTAAGGTGTCTTAGAAATATTCTTTAAAAACAAACATTTCGCAATTTTTTTTTATTTTATATACAGATTAATTAAAATATTTAAGCTATATTATAGCCCTTTACTGTAAAGTACAAAGTAATACATTTAGTGAAGGATAATTGATGAATGTTAGGATAGTGAAGGCTAGTGATTTTGGTTGGGATTTAAAATAGGAAATAATGGTTTTACTGATTTATTTATTTTTAACAAAAACATAATTAATAGTAACAAGTTAAATGTGTAGATTTATTTGGATTTTATATATGTGAAATATATCATATTGAAAACCTAGCAACATTTGCAAAATTTGACAAGCTCGTTAATTATACATTTTATTCATTGTAATTCAAGAGTTGCTATTGAATTCTCTCGTGTCATTTAATAGGAATGAAATATTTAATTTTGAAATAAACAGCTGTCAGATAAATGGATATAATGAGTGAGTGTTTGCCAAAGCTGTAATTTGAAGCAATTTCGTAGTATTTCAATTTCAATCAAATAAAGGCACTAAAATGTCATTTGAGATACGATGTTTCGGAATTTAATGGCTAATCACAGGAGTTAATGTTAAATTTATATTCTCTTAATGAACAAATATGAGTCTAAATTCGTTCATGTATATGTTGATCTGTATTAATGCAACTGTATTACGGAGTTAAGCGATTAAAATTGCTTAGAATAACGTTTGAAGAGATGTATTTAATTAATTATATATAAATTCATGTTTATTTTCCTCACACGCGATTATTGTGATTACACAATTTAATGCAAATGTTTCAAAAATATTTAAATAAATTATTTTATTAACTACATATTTAACAACAATTTAAGTCAGTAATAGAAAAATAAATATGTAACTACTTTTTAAAAACTAGAAATACTGAAATCGAAATCATACATCTATTCCTATAAAGCATTTTATTTAATTAATCATAAACAAATTCAATGAAAAAATTATATTCAAATCGATAAAGCGGACACAAACTTTGTAATTTACGATTAGAAAACAGATTAGCGCTCCATTACTTTTAATATTATTAATGCTATTATTATTATCATTATTATTATTATTATTATTATTATTATTTTAATGTTGTTGATGTTGATATAATTAATACACTGGCCTCCAAAAGTTAAGTTACAGCCAGCCTTTTGTGTCTAATTTGAAAACAAATGAACTTAAAAACATAAATTTTAGAAAAATTTTTCTTTAAAACTCTATGACCGGCTAGGGATTTCTCAGTATTGTCATAAGAATGCTTGATGAACCCAGAAAATATATTTCTTTTAATCGCGGTTCGATGTTATATTATATTTCATATCCTTTCATTCAACATACTTTCCAATACACAATTATTTATAAATATTTTTGTTTATAGCCATTTTAATATACATTAATGATACCGATTTTCCATACTGTCAATTAACTTGTCGGACACGGGAATGAGAAGCACCGTCCGTACATGAAGCACCTATTATTTCAGCTCGTTTATGACCACACTACCAAACACATTACGATGTTTAGCCGCATCAGCGTGTGATAACCCCATTTTTGTATCCGATTACCAGTCATCTTAAGGAATAAGGTACACGACATCTCGCAGATATGAACAATTGAAGATCCACAAGCATAAACAAATCATGGCGATATTCAAAATTTCCTCCAACGACCATATAATTGTCCAATTCTCTAAAAAAGCAATGGGTATAAATGCTTCATCAGGTATTAATGAAGTTACTTATGATGATTACTCATATAAAACCGTATTTTTCGCCGTTACTTTCCTTCTTTTAAAAGTGATTGTGAAAAAAAAAAAGAAAAAAAAGTTGTACCTTAATTTTTGGAGACCTGTGCATGTTACAGAAGTAGAGAGGGATTTTCGATATAAAAATAAATAAATAAATCATCATTTTGCATAATGCTTGATACATTCCAGAAAACAAAAGATTGTGAAATCCTTGGCAATTGCATCTTCCATGTTATAAATGTTTTCTAAGTTTATTTCCATTAGATTATTTTACCCTTTCACGAGAAAAAATATTTTTGAGACATCACATTAACCTAATTTTTTAATTTAATCTCAAAATTCATTTTAATTCTATTTTAAGGAGAAACAGACCATTGCTCATTATAATTTTTAGTTTTATGATTAATTTCAATTTTTGAATTGTACTTTGCAAAGCAACATTTTGTATTTTTTGCATAACGCTATCCACTGGTAAAGCCGGTTTTGCGGAAAAAAAGTAATAGATAGTTTAGATTAACATTTAAATTAATAAAATTACATTATTGCAAAGTAATGTATATAATTATTATAAAAAAGAAATGTTTATTTGTTTGTAGGCAGCAATCTCTGGAACTACCGAATCAATTTTAAAAGTAATGGTGGTCCATTTATGGTTACAGGTCCCTAGTCCAACACAGTCTACCATGCTAGAACCTTGAAGTTTAGCATGGTAGTTACTTATAAGCTTTAAAGGCTCGCTAAGAACAGTTTCTAAAAATTCGACAT
Source organism: Maratus michaelseni (assembly GCA_963931845.1). NCBI lineage: Eukaryota > Metazoa > Arthropoda > Arachnida > Araneae > Salticidae > Maratus > Maratus michaelseni. The sequence continues at coordinate 305,637,077 of OZ007593.1, forward strand.
TTAAAAGGGTGAAAAGAGTAAAAAAAAATCTAAAAACGTTCTGAGTTACGTTTTTTATGCAATTGTACGTAAAGCTGTCGCATACGCACCGGAGTATCTTTTTGGTTCCAAAAAGGGGATTATTTTTGCCTGCGCAACAAGGCAATTTTGGCGAGATTTTCCTTCTTATGGCAACCCGGAAGAGCGAATTGCGTGTGTTTTATATTAAATATTGTGTGTTTTATAATAAATTAATCATTGTGTGTGTTTTATAATAAATTAATCTTTATGTGTGTTTTATAGTAAAACAAACTGTTTCATAAAAAAAAAAAAAAAAAAAAAAAAGTTTACTTCCATTTGAGTGTTTTACCCTTTAGTGAGAAAAAATATTTTTGCGACATCACATTAATCTAAATTTTTCATTTAACCTCATATATCATTTTAATTCTATTTTAAGGAGAAACAGACAATTGATCACTATAATTTTTAGTTTTATGATTAATTTCAATTCTTGAATTGTACTTTGTAAAGCAATTGTATTTTTTGCATAACGCTATCCACTGGTAAACCCGATTTTGCGGAAAAAAACTAATAGATAGTTTAGATTAACATTTGGATTAATAAAATTAAATTATTGCAAAGTAATGTATATAATTATTATAAAGAAGAAATGTTTGTTTGTTTGTTGGGAGCAATCTCTGGAACTATCAAATCAATTTTAAAAGTAATGGTGGTCCATTGATGGTGACAGGTCCCTAGTCCAACATAGTCCACCATGCTAGAAACTTGAAATTTAGCATGCTACTTACTTAAAGGCTGCAAAGACTCGCTAAGAACGGTTTCTAAAAATTCGAAATTTAAAAGGGTGAAAAGAGTAAGAAAATTCTAAAAACGCTCAAAATTACGTTTTTTATGGAATTGTACGTAAAGCTGTCGCAGACGCGCCGGAGTATCTTTTAGGTTCCAAAATGGCAATTTTTTGCATGCGAAACACGACAATTTTAGCGAGATTTTCCTTCTTATGGCTACCCGGAAGAGCGAATTGCATGTTTTTTATATTAAATATTGTGTACTTGATAATAAATTAATCATTGCGTGTGTTTTATAATAAATTACTCTTTATGTGTGTTTTATAGTAAAATAAACTGTTTCATAAAAACATAATAATAAAACTAACGTGCTGTTAACATGAAAACTAAGCGTAACAAGCACCCGAAAACGATTTTTTTTAATTGCGCAAAACAAAAATAGGGCCAACCCCGTTGTGTCTGCGATAGCTGTTCCGAATTGTTAAGGATAGGAACTTGAAATTTGACATGGCTGCTAGTATTAAGACGCAAAAGCACACACAGAAAAATTGTTGAAAAACAATTAAAATTCAAAAGGGTTCAGGACCAAAAAAAAATCTGAATTGCGAATTTTGTGATACTGAAAGGACTGGAAACGTGAAATTTCGTTAGGTGGTTACTTTCAACCTACAAGTGCTCGCTAAGAAGGGTTCAAAAATTCGAAAATGAAAACGGTGAAATGAGCGGAAAATGTTCTAAAAACGTTTTAAATTAGTATTTCTATGCAATTGTTAAGGATAAAAACTTGAAATTGGACATGGCTTCTACTTTTAATACGCAAATGTTCGCCCAGAACATGTTTTTAAAAATTCGAAATTGAAAAGTATACATGAGCAAAAAACTATATAAAAATGCGGATTATGTGATACCGTTAGCATAGAAATTTGGAATTTAGCATGGTGGTTACTTTTAAGATATACAGTCCCTGGCCAAATTATTAGACGCAGTTGTTTTTATTATAATTTGTTAAATATCTGGAAAGATACATGAGGAATTATCTTGAAACTTTAGGAGTGTAAACAACATGATAAACTTCATATATTTCCGAGAAGATTTTTTCTTGAAACCCCATAAGGGGCCGTCAACAAATTGAAGAAAAACGAATATCTTTTGGATAACCCTGTAAAAACTAATATCACAAAAGCGTTGAAACGGTATCACACGCTTAGGAGGCTTATTGTAATAATTTGGGTTCATTATTATGAAGATAGTATGTATACTCGAAGAGAAATTCAGGTTTTTATAAAAACAGTCCCAAATTTTACGAAGTTTTTTGCTTATAATTTGCAGAGTTTTTAGTATAAAAACAACTTATTTTCAGAAATTATGACAAACAAAATTATACACAATTCCCTGTAATCAGAATTAAAAAATAATAATAATTGCATGAAAAATGAGCAGGTTTACTAAATATTTTTTCACTGCGCATGCGTGAATTCAATCAAAATATACTGTGCATAATATATTAGCTAAATATATAGACAAACTTTTATGAAAGTCTCAAAAACATAGCTTGAAAATTCTGATAGTGATCGTCGATAGAATAAGCTCGAAATTCGCTGTTTCCAAAAGGAAGCAAAAAGATGAGGGGTTGTATCAAATATAGAATGAGAGACGCTTCATTCTTATTATGTCAACTTTTAAAAGCTAGTATATTTGGATAAAACCCCTCATCTTTTTGCTTCCTTTTGGAAATTGTGTATAATTTTGTTTGTCATATTTTCTGAGAATAACTTGTTTTTATATTAAAAACTCTGCAAATTATAAGCAAAAAACTTAGTAAAATTTGGGACTGTTTTTATAAAAACCTGAATTTCTCTTCGAGTATACATGTTATCTTCATAAAAATGAACCCAAATTATTACAATAAGCCTCCTAAGCGTGTGATACCGTTTCAACGCTTTTGTGATATTGGTTTTTACAGGGTTATCAAAAACGTATTCGTTTTTCTTCAATTTGTTGACGGCCCCTTATGGGGTTTCAAGAAAAAAATCTTCTCGGAAATATATGACGTTGATCATGTAGTTTACGCTCCTAAAGTTTCAAGATAATTCGTCATGTATCTTTCCAGATATTTAACAAATTATAATGAAAACAACTGCGTCTAATAATTTGGCCAGGGACTGTATAAATGTTCGCGAAGATCAGTTAAAACTGTTTGAAATTTAAAAGAGTGAAATGAGCGGAAACCGTTCTACAAAATTTATAAGTTACTATTTAGTTGGGTTTATTTGGGTAGAAACTTGAAATTTGGTGCAATGGTTACTTTTAAGATGCAGATGCACAGTATAAACCGCTGATCAAAATTTCGAAATTTAAATGTGTTAAACGAATGGAAATTTTTCTGAATTACGGTTTATCCAGAATTGTTTGGAATAGACATTTAAAATTTGACGCATCTGTTATTTTTAAAACGTAAATTTTCTCACAAAGCAGATTTTACAAAATTTGAATTTTAAAAGGATGCAGAAGCAAAAAAACGTTCTAAAATAGTCAAGTTTTTGCTACTGCTGATGGGCTAGAAACTTGAATTTTGTATAGTGGTTATTTTTAAGATTTCACGCTCGCTAAGAATGGCTTCTAGAAAAATTCGAAATTTGAAAAGACAAAATTAGCGGAAAACAACGTTCTAAAGCATTCTAAACTATGATCTATCTGAAATTGTTAGGGATAGAAACTTCAAATTTTACATGGTTGTTACGTTAGAGACATAAATTCATCCACAGATCAGTTTTTAAAAAAATATAAACGTGTAGGAAGAAAACACGCTATAAAATTCGATTTATGATATATACTTGTTTTAGAAGCCTGGATAACTGGAATCTTGGAATTTGGCATTGTGGTTACTTTTATGATTTAAATGCTTACAACTAATAAGAATAGTTAAAAGAAAAGAAAAAAAAAAAAAAAAAAAAAAAACTCGAAATTTCAAATGAAAAATGACATTATCGTAAAACCTTCAAAATACATTCTAAATTACCATTTATTTGAAATTAATTTTAGATCTTCTCATTCATTTAAGTCTGGTTTTTGCCTAATTCAGTATAAGAATGAAGTTTACTCACAATGAGTATTAATTAGTATTATTTTATTTATCCGTAGTAGTATAATTTCCTAAAATAAAAATAGGCACACGAATACCACTTGCCATATTTCAACAATTACGCGATCAAAGCCGTGGGTGTTGCTAGTAACTATAAAGTAATATAGTTAGATTATTAAAATAAAATAGATATTTTTAAACAATAATGTTTTTATCTCTCATTTACAATAAAGAGACCATCAGATTTTAATTTTAAATGCAAAAGTTAATACAAATATAGAAAAAAACATTGTGTCTCTTCAATTTCTCCTATACAAATACGTAGAATATTTTAAAAGTACAAATTTTGTACTTGGGTATATTAGTACTAAGGAAAATAGACTTTTTACTCGAAATACATTCTTTAGATGAAAATCAAAAAATGTACTTTTAGAAATAGAATATTCCGGATCTTATGATACTTGCGTTTCCTTTCTAACATAAAATGTTTTTTGAATATTTCATGAAAATATTTGACTGAGACATATTTAGTTCATTATCTATCAAATATATATGTGTTGCTTTTAGGTAGATTTCGTAAGAAATACTACCTATTTCATTCTCACCTAAGTTGGAAATTTTGAAAATTTTTTGCAGATCTACGCCGATCATGACTCCCAGAACCCAAAACCACCCCCAGTTCAAAAGTTTATATATATATATATATATATATATATGTCACTTTTTTATGAACACGATAACTGGAAAAATTCTGCATAAATCTCTTCCAAACTGATACATAAAATCAAGGGGCATAAAATCTCGGTCAAGTTCGTTAATTGGCAAAATTGAACCAAGGGGGGGGGGGGGAAATGGGGGGCTTTTTGTGAAAACAGAAAAAAACCCATAATTTCTTAATTAATATACATATCGAATCCGTTTAAAGTTATTATTAGTTCTAGGAAAAGGGCCGAAAATTTATGTATGACAGATTTTTGATATAATTAAAAATGGTCCCAAGGGGGTGGAAAAAGGGGGGGTTTAGAAGAAAAAAATCATAGCTTCGTCAATTCACAAGATATCAAATCCGCGTAAATTTATTATTAATCCTCTTAATATTATCTAAAACTTTTATATTGACAAGTTTTTTATAGGACCAACCGTTATAGCAAAAAAAAATTAAAAACAAAAGAATCCCTGCCGGCTCCGCCTGCAAACAAGTTACTTTTTGAAGTAGGCGGTTCCAACTCCCGCATCTTTTCGACACTGATACATAAAATCAAGGGGCATAAAATCTCGGTCAAGTTCGTTAATGGGCAAAATCGAACAAGGGGGGGGGGATTTTTGTGAAAACAGAAAAAAAGCATGATTTCTTAATTATGATACGTATCGAATCCGTTTGAAGTTATTATTACTTCTAGGAGAAGGGCCGAAAATTTATGTATGACAGATTTTTGATATAATTAAAAATTGCCTTAAGGGAGGGGGGAGAGACGTTTTCGAAGAAAAAAATTCGTAACTTCGTCAATTCCCAAGATTTCAAATCCGCTTAAATTTATTATAAATCCTCTTAATATTATCTAAAACTTTTATACTGACAAGTTTTTTTTATAGGACCAACTCTTATAGCAAAAAAATAAAAAAAATAAAAAATAAAAATAAAAAAAATCCCTGCTGGCTCCGCCTGCAAACAAGTTAGGTTTCGAAGTAGGTGGTTCCAAGTGCCGCATCATCGCAAAAAGGTAATTTCTTCCGCAATTCCCGACAGACAGGCGCCCCACGGTCTGCGTCTTCGAAATCTACCTGTGCCTGTAGGCCGAGCCGACAGGGATTTTTTTTAATCTATGTGTTTTATCTTTATTAATGGGAGGAATAATTTGAACAGAATTTTTTTCTTTTGAACTTATAAATTTATTAATTTAGATGAAATGCATTTAATTAATCACATTTGATTTTTTAAAAGTTATTTTAAAACATCATCGTGCCTTAGAGAAATAAATGTCACTGGGATTCCTATGTTGTTCTAACTTGCAACTAGGGAACGTGTGAAATGAGTTACCTCTGTGTACACTTCTAGAAATGGAAAAATTCTTCCAATGTTTTTAATCTACCACAAAAAAAATGTGAAAAACAATTTTCATTCTACATTGACATTTTGATTTGGAGTTGCTACCAATTGTTTGAACTTGTTTCAAAGATCTCAGGAATAACAGAATAACAGAACCAAATGTGTTCTGTTAATTAGAATTTTTTTTTTTTTTAAAATAAAGCACTAAAATATGTTAACCAATTTTTTTTTATTATACGTTAAGTGATATCTAATTTCTACTTAGATTGGCAGAAAAAATGTATTTTCTGCTAATCGATAGCCTTTTTGTAGCGAAAACATCATACTAAGATCTGAATCTTTCTCACCACTGTGTAACATACTTGTAATTTATACTTTAACAAAATTTTACCTTAATTGTAAGATCTATTTCGTTTCTCTTGCTTTATTTTCTTATTATCACTACATTGTGTAAATATCTTACATGTGAATGTAATTGTATGTTCTTAGTTTAAAATCAATACAAAGATTAAAATGCTTTATATACGTGACTCATAATAACTAATAAACATTTTTTTTTATAATATGAAACGCATTAACGCAATCAGCAGTTTTCGCTTTGACTGTACTTGTATATTTTATTATTAATTATTCGTAATTGTTTAAAAAAACAATAGGTTAAAGAAGTATGTTACCTAAAAAATGAATATATTTTTTACATTATGTATATGATTTTATTATATATATGTATTTTTACATTATATATGTGGGAATTATTAGAAGCAACAGCAACAATAATATGAACTCAATGAATTATTACTTTTCAGGAGCAGTGATAAAAGCGATGATCACGCAAGACCAAGAAAAGCTCGCCAGCACGAGCAGTGGTTCCATAGATTTGAGCCATAGCAGTTGATGGATTTTTGACGCAATGCTCAGGGACGCTTGCAAATGTTTATATTAAAATACGGAAGTTGGTACATTCATAAATATTAATCCTGTTTGATATTTGTATTTGAATCTTCAGTTGTATATGCTGTTATTTTATTAAACCTTTTTGTTTATATTATATTTGAAGAATCTTCTGTTGTATTGAAACTACATATTGGTTATCATAATCCCACAACAATTTTTTGGGTCTCGTTGCCGGGATAGGAACAAAAAGCTGTTTTTCTGACGTACTATTTGAATATAAAGCTGTTTGGTACCGGGATAATATGAATATGAAACTGTTTTTTAAAGTACTATATGAATAAAGGTTCCGTAATCAGATCTACGATACTATAATATTTTATTCAGTCGAAGTTTAGTGTAGTTGAATTATGTCAGCTCTTAATAGAGCAAGAAAAGCAGACTTATTAACATTATGTGACGAACTAGGTGTAGTTGTACCACAGAGTGCAAGAGTTATTGATGTAATTAAAGTGATTACCGAATCAGAAGGTTATGAAGAAAATTTCAATAAAGTTAGACTCGAAGTTATTGCCGCTGAGAGACTAGAAGCAGAAAAGGAAGAAAAAAGATTAGAAGCAGAAAGGGAAGAAAGAAGACTAGAAGCAGAAAAGGAAGAAAGAAGATTAGAAGCAGAAAGGGAAGAAAGGAGACTAGAAGCAGAAAAGGAAGAAGGAAGACTAGAAGCAGATAGAAAATTAGAGGAAAAGAAAATTGAAATGGAATACGAATTAAGAAAAATGGAGCTACAATGCAATTTGAAAAGTGTGAGCGACGATCCTGCAATAGCTGGTTCAAGTAAGCAACCAGATTTGCTTAAATTAATTCCTCACTTTGATGGAAAAAGTGATATTAGTCTATATTTAGCATTATTTGAAAGACAAATTACTCGAATAAATATAATAAAAGAAAATTGGCTCACACATTTGTTAACCCTCTGAGCGTTTTGAAAAAGGGTAAAATTGTAATGTTGTTTTCTCTGAATTTTGTGTTAAATGCTAAAAAAAACATGATTTTTTCAGCATTATAAATAAAACTTAATTGCAAATATGAATGTAACCCTTGAGAGTATTAATCATTCTTCAAAGTTTTGAAAATTCATTAAATCTGTAGAATTATGCTATCTTAAACATTGCATATATTGCAGTGAAAACTGGAGCTTAGTGAACGGAATATTACGTTCCACACGCTTAAAGGGTTAAGTTTAATTCCGTTAGAAATCGCCAATATTATAACTAGAGAGCCAGAAACTTTGGCGAACAATTACGATTATGTAAAATATTTACTTCTCAAACGCTTCAAAATGAAACCAGAAGAATTTCGGCAGAAATTAATGTCACATAAAAAAGAATCTTCCGCCCCTTGGCGCGATTTAGCATTTGAATTAAGAAATTATTTGGAAGAATGGATTAACGGTCTTAAAGTATCTGATTATGAATCCTTAAAAGAATTAATCGTAGTAGATCAAATTAAGCGGAGGTTACCTATAGAAATGAAAGAGCATTTTATTGATGATCTTCCAAAAATTAAAAATCTAGATGTATTAGTAAATAAACTGGATGATTATGATGCGGCGAGACGTAATGTCAAAACCATGAATAGATTTCCACACCACTTTGAAGATAGGAAATTAAAATGCGGGAAAATAGTAATTTAAAACCATGGATACCAGCTCAAGGTGATGATAATTTAAAAAAGAAACACTTTATAGATAATACAGCAAATGCGAATGAACCTTCGTATTTAAACAAAAGGAATAAGGCACAAATTAGGTGTTTTAAGTGTAACGGCCTTGGCCACGTAGCTTCGCAATGTAGTAGCGGAAATAGCACTCAAATGAATAATTCCAGCCAATATTATAGGAGCCAAAATTGGCGATAATCAAATTAGAAAGATGTGAATTGCGCAGTAATCAAAAGCAAAAATAGCGCCAATCAGATCGAATGATAGATATCGATATTAACGGGGAACAGGCACACGTCCTAATCGACACAGGAAGTGACGTGAATTTAGTGAGTTATGAATATTATACAAAGATCGGATCGCCAAGATTATTTTCAGATAATATCTCTTTGTCCGGTATAGATGGAGTTGTCTACCCCAAAGGATATTTCTCATATGAATTTAGTATTGATGGTTTTCTAATAACAGCAAATTTATACGTTTTGAAATCTCTTGCATATGATATTTTAATAGGATATGATGTAATTAGCAAATTAAAGTTGGCGATAGACGAGAGAGGATTCAAAATCGTTGGCAAACGTGACGATATTCAAGTAGGTTACATTGAAGTTCTGAAGAATTCTGTTATAAAATTGAATCATGCTGCCAAAATTTATGATGAAATGAAAGCGTTAGCGATAGATAATTCACGTGATGAAAATATTTTAGTTGGAAACGATAATAATACAGTAGATAATTTTTTGATTAATCTAGCGAGTATCATAGATGATGACGAAATTGAATTGAATCACGTGGGAAATTTGAAAATAAGAAAAGAAATAAAAAAATTGGTAAAGGAATACAAACCAAATAAGTCAAAAGGCATAGGAATACGGATGAACATAATGTTATCTGAGGAAATACCTGTTTGTGAACGTCCACGGAGATTTCCTTGGAAAGAACAAGAAGTAATAGAAAATCAAGTTCAACAGTGGTTAAGCGAAGGAATAATAAGACGCAGTTTTTCTGATTACGCTGCACCAGTGGTTTTAGTCAAGAAGAAAGATAACTCATATAGATTATGCATAGACTATCGTAAGTTGAATACGAAGATAATCAAAGATCGTTTCCCATTACCCTTAATTGGAGCTGTTTTAGATAAATTAGAAAAATCAAAAGTGTTCACGCCTCTTGATTTAAAGAATTGTTACTTTCATGTCGAAATTGAGGAGAAAAGTAGGAAATACACCGCATTCGTGACCCACGAAGGAGAATACGAGTTCTTGAAATGCCCCTTTGGTTTATGTACATCAGGAAACTGGTTCCAAAGATATATAAACACTGTGTTCAGAGATTTGTTACGTGACGGCATTGTAGTTGTTTATATGGACGACTTTATCATTCCATCACAGACTGAAGAAGAAGGTTTAGATAAATTGAAACGAGTGCTTGAAGTTGCGACAGAATATGGGCTAGCGCTTGATTTCAAAAAATGCAAATTTTTAAAGAAAAGAATAGAGTTCCTCGGTTATGTGATTGAAGATGGGACAATACAGCCATCTGAATCGAAGACATCAGCCGTCCGAAATTTCCCACAACCAAGAAAGGTAAAGCAAGTGCAATCATATTTATGATTAACAGGTTATTTTCGTAAATTCATTCCAAACTACGCTCGAATAGCCAAACCATTGATAAATTGATCCATTACGCAAAAATGTCGCATTTAAGTTTGGTACAGAACAAATACAGGCATTTGAAAAATTAAAAGAAATATTATCGCAAAAACCAGTATGGCATTTATTCAAACAAGGATCAGCACTAGAATTACACACCGATGCCAGTAGCCATGGTTTCGGAGCAGTACTTCTACAAAAAGCGGATGATGGGAAATTTCATCCTATACAATATATCAGTAAAAAAACAACTCCACAACAAGAAAAATATTGCAGTTATGAATTAGAGGTACTAGCAATAATTGAAGCTCTAAAGAAATTCAGAAATTACTTACTAGGTACGAAATTCAAAATAGTAACTGATTGTGAAGCATTTCAAAAAACCCTAAACAAAAGAGAATTGCCTCCAAAAGTCGCAAGATGGGCTTTATTCATTGAAGAATTTGATTATGAAATTACGCATAGAGCGGGAAATAAAATTAAACACGTAGATACTTTGAGCCGTAATACTGTTTTAGTTATTACAAGATCACAAAGTGAGATGGCAACTAGAATAGCTATAGCGCAGGAGAGCGATGAGCTGTTAAAAGCAATAAAATCTTTAGTCGAGAAGGGTGAGGAAAACGAATATCTTATCAAGAATAATGTATTGTACAAGTTCGAAAATGGAAGAGATTTACTCGTAGTGCCTGAAGAGATGCAAAGAGAGATTATTCGTAAGACACACTATGAAGGGCATTTCGCTATAACCAAAACAGAAGAATTGGTAAAAAAAGAGTTCTTCGTCCCTAATCTTAGAAAACAAGTTGAAACAGTAGTATTTAATTGTATCGAGTGTATTCTACATAGCAAGAAAAGAGGCAAATCCGAAGGTTTCCTGAAACCCATACCTAAGGAGAATATACCATTAAGCACTTATCATATTGATCATATTGGGCCATTGCCATCAACAAATAAGAAATATCAGCATATCTTCACAGTTGTAGATGCCTTTACTAAGTTTGCATGGTTCTAACCAGTGAAATCCACAACAGCGCAGGAAGTCATTGAAAAGTTATCCTTACAACAAACAGTGTTCGGGAATCCCAGCAGAATAATAACAGACCGGGGACCAGCATTCAAATCAGATGAATTTGCAGAATACTGTAAGGAAGAAGGGATACAACACCTCAAAATAACGGCGGGAATGTCCAGGGGGAACGGACAGATCGAAAGAACTCATAGCATCTTGATTCCTGTGCTAGCGAAACTAGCAGGTAGTGAGAGCACGAAATGGTATAAGTACAGGGTGATTTTTTTTTTAAGTTGTGAAAGTAAAACCCTATAACGAAAGAACCACTGATCCAAATGACCGGAAATTTCCCCAGTATGCTCCCAAAGCAATGGGCATTTTTAGGCATGGTTAAAAATAACTTAAAATCTCACCGACAGATGGCGCTGTATATGCAGTAATGTCGGGAGAGGAGCTTGTGCAAGACACACGCACAGTGGATACTCTTCACTCTGTTGTGGAACATGCGGTTTCACGTTTCCAACTCGTAGCTGAAAACATTGGACAGCACACTGAAAATCGTATGGGTTAGTTGCGCAGTTCTGTACGAATGTTTTACTCCATATTTTTATTTCGTTCTGTTTCTGCAGTTGTTTGCAGTTCCTTTTCCCAATTACTGCATTCTGTATGAGTATCCACTGTGCGTGTGTCTTGCACAAGCTCCTCTCCCGACTTTACTGCATATACAGCGCCATCTGTCGGTGAGATTTTAAGGTTTTTTTTAACCATGCCAAAAAAAATACCATTGCTTTGGGAGCATACTGGTGAAATTTCCGGTCATTTGGATCAGTGGTTCTTTCGTTATAGGGTTTTACTTTCACAACTTTAAAAAAAATCACCCTGTATGTATCAGAGGTGCAGAGAATCATCAATAGTACTGTCATAAGAAGTACAAAATACAGTCCATTTGAATTGATGATTGGTGTAAAAATGAAAAATAAAAATGACATAATAATTAAAGAAATACTAGAAGAGGAACAGTTAAACCACGTGATGACAGAACGCGAAAACGTAAGAGAAGAAGCGAGAAAAAACATTTTGAAAATACAAGAAGAAAATAGAAAGCAATTTAACAAGAAGAGGAAGGAACCTAATAAATATAAGTTAAATGATCTCGTGGCAATCCAAAGAACGCAGTATGGCACAGGACTTAAATTAAAGGAAAAATTCCATGGACCGTATAAGATCACTAAAGTAAAGCCATGCGACCGTTATGATGTAGAGAAAATTGGGGACCATGATGGTCCCAAGAAGACATCAACTGCTGCAGAATATATGAAGCCGTGGAGTAACACGTCTGCATAAAGTGGGATGTTTTCGTTTTATGCTTATCTGTTTGTTTGTTTGAATTTGTGTCTAAATTTTTATGAGAAGTATTGAACTGTCGAGGTCGCCATAACGTCAGGATGACCGAAAATGTGGGAATTATTGGAAGTACCAGCAACAATAATATGAACTCAATGAATTATTACTTTTCACGAAAAGTGATAAAAGCGATGATCACGCAAGACCAAGAAAAGCTCGCCAGCACGAGCATTGGTTCCATAGATTTGAGCCATAGCAGTTGATGGATTTTTGACGCAATGCTCAGGGAAGCTCGGAAATGTTTATATTAAGATACGGAAGTTGGTACGTTCATAAATATTAATCCGGTTTGATATTTGTATTTGAATCTTCAGTTGTATATGCTGTTATTTTATTAAACCTTTTTGTTTATATTATATTTGAAGAATCTTCTGTTGTATTGAAACTACATATTGGTTATCACAATCTCACATATATGTGTAACAGATCAAAGTACAATTCAATGAATTATTATATCAAAACAATGTTTGCATTTATATAATTTTGTATGCTCCAATTTTATAAGGTTTTTAAAAGTGCAGTTTTAAACACAAGCTTTTAAAAGTATAAAGCCGTTATTGTAGAAACATGTGTTTATCTAGCATGGAATACTCATTTGTGCAGAGGGCAGTTGCATTACTTATAAATGAAAATGTAATACGGATACATAAAAAAAAGTGCAACGACATATGATGTTTATTTAATTTTTTGGGAGGAATATGTATTATTCATTTAGTTGAGATTAAACTTCGTAAGTAATAAACGAAGAAAACTGTTATTTTACGTTGAATAAAAAATTTTTTATATCCCTTGTACAGAAAAAATGCGATAACAAGAAAAAGAAGTTAGTTTCGTGCATACCGCTCTGAAGCGGGTATACAGTAAGTTTGCGGCAAATTATTCGTGAACAAATAAAAAAAATATATATTTTATAGTTGTTCCGTGGAATTATCCCATGCACTTGTGTTCCAATTTTAAGCAGAAACAGAAAAATTGAAAGTTTGGAAGACAGGAATTTATTGATCCCCATGAATCAAGAGGAAAAGCATGTGTAAAATTTGATGATTTTCATGATATTTTATATCACAATTTTAAAGACTACACTTTACTTAGTCAAGAATATCATATAATCCAATCTGATATTTCTCCCGAATTTGTCAATTACATCACTGTATTGCTGGGAGTTTTCGGAGTTTTTAGAATATTTGACTTGTCTTTTTTATATGTGTTAGTCTATAGAATTGACTATCAACTCATAAAAAAATCTTTGGTATAATTCACCCATGCTCAGTTATAAATTTTTTCATACAAATGCCCATATCTCATCAAATATACAATATATTAATTTTTTAATTGGAGTACACTGTTTCTACTGTACCTGAAGTCAAACATGATGCTTTAAATCCTTGAATTTCAAGAAAATTTTTTCAACAATTTCGATATATTGTAGATATTGGAAAAAACCGTGTAAAAAGCGAAAGCGTCCGGTCATTGCCCCTTAATTTTTGAACAGCAGTGTAATATCGACATTTCTTTGTCTGAGATTATAGAAAAAAATATTTTATCTTTTATAAAACAAATCTACTCGTATCGTCTTTGTATTATGCGAAATGATCGAATGTAGATGTTACATATTTTATAAGAACTTGTAATTAATAATACGTAAAATGTCTAGTAAAATTTATTATTTCTTCAAAATCTCTGAATTTTATTAAGAATAACATAATGTTTCCAAAAAACTTGTTTTATGAAACAAATTCTAGATTTTTCTAAATATTGTTCTTTATTTTAGAAAAAAATATTAAATAACATATTTGGTAGTTGTATTTCATTTCCAGATATACGGTTAAAACAGTGGCAGGTTAAGGACAACTGAATTCAGCATCAGATAGGTAATAATTTTTTAGAACCTATCCAGGATCTGGTCAGGTCAGATTAAGTTTTTTTTTATGCTATTTGGGTATAGATTAAAGTCCGAAGAACGAAAGAAATTTAAATGAAAAGAGTAATTTTTTTCACAAAAATTACAATTTCGTTAAAAATGACTAAAAAACGTGAAAATCAACATGATGATTACTTTAAAGATGTGATTGCACAATAAGAACGTCTAAACAAAATCTAAATTTAAAAGTTTGAAAGTGTAGCAAAACGTTTCATAAATATATAGATTCTGAAAGTATCGCGTCCAGAAAGTTAAAATTTGAGATATAGTTTACTATTAGAACGTGAAGCTACCGAATAAATGTAAAAAAAAAAAAAAAAAAAAAAAAAAAAAAAAAAAAAATTAAAAACATATGAAACGATAAAACATTTAAAGATCACATTTTCAGAACGATTTGCCTGAGAATATTAAGCCTACATACTTCGAACTGTGTATATAGAAATAACCTCTATTGTGTTGATCTCCAAAAAACAATCCTTTCCTGTATATTTAAAAAAAATATTTAATGAAAATAGAAGATAAATATAGTTATTGTTAAACCAGTGTCAGGTGCAATCTCACCAATATTCACAAAAACTATTTTTTTGAGAAATGTGATAAAATGCAATTACCAGTAAGCGTTATAAGTAATTAATACGATAGTAAAAAAAAAACAAAAAACATTTAGCTTTTTGTTGCACAAAAATATATGCTAAATATACAAAAGTGAAATTTCAACACATTATTTTACGATATTTATATTTTTTGTTGTGAATTGGTTCTGTGTGGTAGTAGTCCCGAGTCTCCCATCGTGTACTATGGTGGTTATATGTCGGCAGCTGTGGGGGTGTAGGAGACATTGTGGTTGAAAGTGGTCGCCCTAGGGCATTTTCATATGCATGTGTGTGTCCTTTTATTTCACTTTGCAGCGGCAACTTCTCTCTGCAGACCACTGACTTTTGAGTGTGTTAGTAGACTCGAATCTCCCATCGTGCACTATGGTGGTTGCATGTTGGTAGCTGCGGGGAGATTGGGAGATATGGGGTGGAAAGTAGTAGACTTAGGGTATTTCGACCAAATTGTTCTCAAACTGTTTGGATTCTTTTTCAACGGGAAATGATTCATTCAACTTAACATGAATTAATTAAGATATAGATAACTAAGTAAGATGATTCCGCGCCCAATAACGGTGGAAATCAATACTAAATGATATTGCAGCGCCTGTGTAGCACGCCTGATATACAATGACGTATGTAGCGATGACAAAGTGTCGGAGTTTCGCTCGGAAAGAGGTTTGTTTAGAACAGAATGCCCGCCAAAAATTACTATTTTCATCGAAACCGCAAATGAAAGCTACTGGTGTCCGTGCAACGCCGCTGTACGGATCAACTAAGAGTACATAAAAAAAAAAGGTTTTTATTTGTAGGAAGTAATCACAAAAACTACCAATTTATTTATTCATTTTTACTCTGATATATATGATGGGCAAAAATCCAAAATGTACTATATTCTAAGATCTTTTTTTTTTTTTTTTTTTTTTTTTTTTGTGTGTCTTTAAATGTATTGGAATGAACATTTTTTCATAATTTAAGTCATTTATAAATAATTTTATTGCTTGTGGTTTTTTTATGTTTATTCAAGATTGATGTTTCATCTTAAATTAATTAATAATATTTCAATTTTGCATATAGATATAAATTCCACCTTTTGTTGGTGGATACACAAATACGACTTGGTACATTTTAAAAACCGTGCGTGAAAATATTTCTAATATTAAATGGATACGTTAATGTATAATTGATACACTATTCAAATATACTTTAATTTTCAAAATAGCAATATAAAAGTAAAAAATCCATTGCAATATCAGCTTTTTAAATGGATAGTACATAACGCAAACTAAATTGAATTAGAGACTTTATTGAATTAAATAAAACAGTTGAGAAACAATAGCACAAAAAGCAAACGTAGCTTTTGTTTTTCAAATCTACCTGACATCAAACGTGTGACATTTCTTTAAAAATAAGAAATCTGACTGATATAAGGTTATAATATATTTTTCGTTGTGTTTGAAATATGAAAACAAACACAGGATAAGCTTCAAAAATTGAAAAATATGGTCATCTGTATCTTAGCATCTAAAAGAAATCACAAATTGTTTGAAATATACTTTGTAAATAGATACTAACAGAAAATGATCAGGAATGGGAATAAAATATTTTAGAAAAGGAATCTCATATCATTTTCTAAGAAAAGGTACTTTGAGGTTTGACTCAAAATATTTTATGTAAAAAAAATATTTTAGAGAATGTGTAAAAAATCATTTTTGTAAGAAAAATAATCTGTTAAACTATTTTTTCCAACGGCTAGTGTTCTTTTTACTCTAATTTTTAAAGATGGTTTGTTTCAATGATGGTTTGACTGTAACTGCAACCAACTATATTTTTCGTAGGTCGATAATCCCTGCTCTGAGTACATAAAAATTATCCAAATAACAATACCATGACGACGCACAATTTTCGATGAAAATGCAAAACAATAACAACGTTATGACAAAGTCCCTACCTATTTTTTAATGTATTACTATTACACTGACAGAATTTAAAGTACGTATCCCAATATTCACGAATAGTATACATTATAAAGCTGAAGGTGTGTCAAGCTGCAGTCCTATTAAAGTGGTCCGAACGACGACTGTTCTTTTGTATTAGGCAGACGCCTACCATTCTTCTGTGTTAAAATTAATTCTATTAAACGTTAAAAGACTGTCATTTTTAATATTTTTACAGAATCCAGCTTCTTATGGTAGTGTTAAACCTACAGGAAGACCGATATTTGTTTCGAAACGATCCAAACGTTTGATTGTCCGCACTGTCGCAAACAAAATAATGACAGTAAAGGTAGTTGAAAGCCAGATAAATACACCATGGACTATAAATAGAGCAATAGAAAGTTCGGGAATTCTTAAATATGTAAAATAACGTCTGTGTCAACGTTTAACATCTTGCCATAAACAAGTCCTCATTTACTTTGCAGAGAAACATCTGAAGCATCAAAACGTCAAATTGGTCTAAAATTATTTTCAGGTTTGAAAAAAGTTTAATGTCGATGAACCGAATGGTAATCATCCATATTGGAATCATCCTTCAAAAGAAAAATTATGTATAATCTAGACGACAACTATGTGGTGGCTCCCTAATGGATTGGGCTTTTTATCTACATGAGGTAAGATCAGAACATATTTTATAGAAGGATGACAAACTATTCATTCCTATGCAGAAGGTCGTCCGCACTTTATGTAAACGATTTCAACAATTAATTTTTGAACATATATGATATATATTTTGCAACAATTTTACTCTACCGTATAGCCCTGACTCTTGACTATAACTCTAGATCAAAATTTCCATACTAGCCTATTTTTCTCTTAGTACAATCATATCAATTTTTTCCCACACCTCTTAGAAAACTTTCCAAAGTCTTCCAAAATGTTGTGTTATATCGTTCGCTTTAACAAACACATAGGTGCTGATACATAAAAATTTATCGTAACACTGATTGAAACATAGCTTTATTTAACCCATTAGTCGCCGCTATATATATTAAGAAATTTTTTAATGAAACAGTTGTTTTTTATTTATGAATAGAAAGTCTTTAAGGTATTTCTGAAGAAAAAAATTTAAAAAATTCGAATATTTAGAAAAAATAGCATGTTCCCAAAATGAGAGCAATGGCGCCTAATGGGGGTAAATTTTTTCACAAATTTTACTTATGCCTCCGTGCATTTATGTTTGTTATTTCTCAGTTTTTTCGCTATAAAAGGGATAATATCATTCTGAAACTGATATTTTACGATTAATTCATATAAATTAGTCCAACATCTACATTTATAATAAAAATAAAAAATAAAATTTCCGATTCCATAAGCATTTTCACTATCCACCTCTTTATTTTTCTTCAATACATATTTTTTGTCCTACTATTTTACATGAAAATGATTGAACATTTTTTATGCAGCATTATATTACATTTTTTTCGTTTTCTGAAATTGGTTTTTTAACAATATATTTTTTTGTTTTTGCATTTTGTTTAGTTTTTTCCATATTCCAATTTGAAGTTCGCCTGAACTTTCATCTAAAATATCAAGCCTGTGTTTAATACTTTGTCTTTTTTAAACACTAAATTAGATATTTCTTGATTGTCTCTTGATTTAGAATTTACAGAAAGTTCTATTCCACCAAATATAACATGGGATAAATCATCACATAAATTATTTTCCATTACATATGTAATAGAAAATAATTTATGCGACATACATATGAGGAAGATATCTTCCTCATATGTTACAATACTGCAATCGGGTGGCAAACAAACGATTTCCGGAACATCCGAAAAATCATCCAAATCTAAAAACTTGTTCAATCATCTTCCATGTAAAATAATCAGAAAAAAATTATGAAATGATGAAAAATAGAGAGATGGATAGTGAAAATGCTTATGGAACTGGTAATTTCATTTTGTTTTTTATTATAAATGTAAAAGTTGGACTAATTTATATGAAATCTTCTAAAAGTATTAGTTTCAGAATGATATTATACCTTCTATAGCTAATAAGTTGAAAAATAAATACCACAGATGCACGGAGGCATATGTACAAGTTTCCAAAAACCTTACCCCCATTAGGCGCCATTGCTCCCATTTTGGGAACATCTTATTCTTTCGGTAATTATGATTGATCTATTATACATATTAATTCCGGATTGACATTGTTTAACATAATACACTGTTATGAACATATTTTAACTAAAAAATTTAATTTTTATTATAAAGTTTTTTTTTTCGAATACTGCCAAAAAGCTATTTTTCGCCTTTTTTAACACGTTTTAAAAAATAGAAATTTCTAATGAAACTTAACAAAAAAATTTCAGATGTCATCTAATATATTCAAAATGCAAATAACATGAACCTTTTAACAATTTATAAAATACGCACTTCAGAAAAAAATCTTAAAGCAATGTTCCCAAAATGGGAGCAATGGCGCCTAATTGTATAAGTGAGTGTATCAAAAAAAGTTGAATTTTTATTAATTAAAAAATGGTTTTGTAAATGTTAAGAAATGTTTTCAAAAAGGTTCATAATTGCTGCTGGATGTTGTTATAAAATTAAATAAAACGTAAAAAATGTAATAAAGCAATTAGAAGGAAAATCAGTAAAGATTTATTATAGGTAAAATATTTTAGAACCCATTTTTGAAGAAGAAATTCAAGCTTTATATGAAAAAGATATCAGAGCTTTATATGAAAAAGACGTCAGAGCTTCATATGAACAAACTCTTCCCACCTACTTTTCTGTAACTGAACTAATGCATATTTAGCAAAGAAAGAACCATAAACGGAAATAAATCGTGTCCCAATTAAAGAAATACACGTAAATCAGATGACACATCCCCATCCCCCTCCTCAATGGACTTTTTCTGCGTTTGGCTTGTTTAAATGAATTCACGAACGTTCAAAAGACTTTGGTATGTTTTCGAAGAGGTGCGGGAGAAAATTAATATTATTGTACTAAGATAAAAATCGACTATGATGGAAATTTTGATCCAAAGTTATAATCAAGAGTCAGGACTATACAATAGAGTAAAATTGTTGCAAAGAAAATGGCATTTATGTTAAAAAATTAATTGTGAAATTCGTTTTCATAAAGTGCGAACGACCTTCTGTATCCACATGTTAGAACGCGTTTTGTTGAACCAAGGTAAAAATATTGTCGACATTAACAGTTTTTTTAAGAAATCAATGCCACATTCAATACCACGAAAAACACAAGTATATGATTTCAAGATAATAAGATTCCCACACTTGATCGACCGGCTAATAGTCCAAATTTGAATCCCATGGAGAACGTTTGAGGTATTATAGTGCGCAATATCTATCGACAAAAAATTCATATATTGAAGCATAACTCGAAAGCAGAATTAAAATGTGTCATTAGTGAGTCGTTTCGTTGTTTGATATATTGACAATTTCGAAATCTTTTAAAAGTCTCAGTGACAAGCCCGTATTAATACGTTCACTAAGCTCTAGGTTTCACTGCAATACAAGCATTTTTTTTAAATTTAATATAATTCTACAAATATAATTCAGTTTTAATACATTGAGTAATGATTGATACCTTGAAGATTGACACTCTCATATATAATTAAGTTTTTTATATAAATTTGGGAAAAAACTTTTTTTTAGCATTTAAAATAAAATATAGAGAAAACAACATTACAATTTTGCCCTTTTGCTGGACAGTCAGAGGGTTAAACTTTATGCTACAACGCTGTACTACAATTATTTAACACAAAGGAAGCACAATTGATATTTATTATTTTTATACTTTTGAAAAATCTTATCCATTCTTTTCATTTTCCTCCTGTTGCATATCCAGTGAAAATGTAATAATATTTTAATAATAACAATTATTTTACAGTGATGTCTTTATGTTTATATTGTCCAGATGTTTAAAGTCAATTTACATGGTTTACATGTGGAGTAATATAATTATATATCATCTGAAATATATAGTTTTCCTACCGTCATAATATTTTGCACCCTAGTGGAAAACACCACTTTATTTCAATCATCGTGTTGAGTAATGTAATTTATTATAAACGATTTGTGTAATAAGACAATTTATTAAAAAAAAATGTATTCGAATTGTTTCAGTATCTTTCGAGTATTTTTCATTGCAAACACTGAATAAAACAACGAGATTCTTTTGTTTGAAAATAAGTTTCTAGAAGCTTTCTAAATAATAATATGCTAGAAAAATTGGAGAACATACATGTTTAAAAATATTTCTTTCTGGAGTTTTTGAAGCTAACATTTAAAGGGCAAACACATCTGTAAATATTGGATATTGTTATTCAGATTTTCTTTATTGAAAATTATTATCTTTGGAAGGAAAATAATCGCCAGAAATAAATATATCGGAATTCTTTATAAAAGTAAAAGTACTTTTTTAACTATTGGACGAAAGTAAATACACATTTGTTTTTCGTTTTATCATAGAAATTACTTTATGAAATGAATATTTACTTTGTCTGAATTTTGTCAGTAAATGAATATTTCATTCACTTTTTATGAACAGTATTAATTAGCAAAACCAATACAGATTTCTTTGTTTCTCCTTATATATTTATTAACATTTTTATCTCAGTTTAAGCAGCACTATAAAAAACAAAATACACTTATAAGTTATATATTTCAACATAATGATAATTTTTCGAACTCGTAATACATTTTGATATGATGTAATTAATGTCTTTTTCAAATATTTTGTAAAGTGTTTTGTAGACGGACCAAGGGGATCGTTTATTTTTATCGCTTGAATCCATAGAAAAGAAAATCTTTGAAAGTAACCACTAAAGTCTATGTTCTTTTGTATATATCGTCTATTTCGTTTTTTATACCTTTATTTCTGGTGACTAATTTAGTAACTATTGTATTTTTTTCTATTGAAATATTGTAATATTTTCATCCAGCATTTATATTTAATTAATTAATTATTAATTAGAATATTATTGCCATAAAATTATTGTTTACATATTTTTTCACAACTAAAAAAATGACTACACACGTTCTTGTTATCATCATGTAATCTATTACTTATTATGTATATCAGTTTTGTTGTATGAAAACATACCGGACTGGTATTTTATGTATGCATTTGTTTAAACATGAATGAGTTAGAAGAGGTGAAAATTAGAGGAAATTAAATTCACCTGGCACACTATAACTTATATTTTGACAAAGCAGCATTTCACTGAAATGTATCTTTTTCAATAAGTCGCATTAATTCAACGGAAAAGTAATTTTACGTATATTTTTAAAATGCAAAATTATATTTAAATTATGAAAAAATGGAAATATTTATATTTAATTTTTTATGATTTTTTAATAATTCATTGTTTATTTTTTTCGCTTGAATCCATAGAAATGAAAATCTTTAAAAGTGACTTCTAACATGTATGTTCTTTTTTATATATTTCCTATTAAGTGTTTTATGCATTTATTTCAAGATACTAATTTTTATGACTATTGTAATTTTTTCCATTTAAAAGTTGTTTTATTTTGTTTATGGAAATTTCCTAACGCAATTTCTTTAAAAGCTATATCAAGATTTAGGACCAAAAGATAAAC
This sequence comes from Maratus michaelseni, assembly GCA_963931845.1. NCBI lineage: Eukaryota > Metazoa > Arthropoda > Arachnida > Araneae > Salticidae > Maratus > Maratus michaelseni. The sequence goes on from OZ007593.1 coordinate 305,659,761, forward strand.
TTATATGTATGTCCCTACTTATTTAATCGAAGGAACCAAAATAAAATGCAATCTTTGAGTGTTACCGTTTCAAAAGAGAAAATTTCTACATTTTTTTTTAATGTGAATACAACTTCGAAAACATAACACATGTATAATACTTGAATGAAGATGTTATTATTATTGTGTTAGAGCCAGTTTCACTTTTAAACGATGTTTGCGGCACAGAATTCATGCAGTAACACAATTTATTCCATGTGCTTTTCCATCCATTTTTCTACGACAACGGGTGCTTGCATAAATGGATAGCTTAAAATTACAATGTTAAATATGTTTCTATCATTTTTTCACGAAAAAAAGAGGATAGTTTTATTTCTCCATTGGTTAATTGTCTAAAATGCTCGCAAGAATGCGTTTTACAATTACACATTATGTAGACAATATGTGTAGTTAAGAACACATTATGTAGTTCTATCCGAAAATGACTTTTTCTCATTCTAGCCAATTGTTTCTTTAAAAATTTGTCATTTTAAGGGAATGGAATATGCATTCTTTGAAAAAGAACATACCGCCCTACTGATAAGAGGAATAAGTAATACCAGTGCCAATCACAATATTATGAAGGTAAAATTTACATTTTAGAAATTCCCAAAGATTTTAGAGGATTCAACTTTAAACGATTCCTAATTCAACTTTACGTGTTTCATAAGAATAATAATCTTTTAATTTTCTGTATAATTATTTTACGTACCAACAAATGTCATGTTAAAAATATTTACTTACAATCTATGTTAGGTACATAATTAAATTAATAATAACCGAAATCGATACACATATCTAAGTAATTATCGAAATAATCCATTTGAAATTTTGTATTAAAATAACAGCTACTTTCTAATTTTGGTAGTGGATGTAAAAATAAAATTAGAAATCAAAACAGAGGCAATAATACGACAATATTCAGCAAAACGGTGTTACTGCTGAAGTATTGCAGGAAATAAAATTTTCCATGTAAAATATTTAATAAAATTGTTAAAAAACTCGACTTTAAACTACTACTCCGCTTGTCAAAACATTTTATTCGATACAACAGAAAATCAAGAAATTCGTCAATAACAATATTCAAATGTTAGTGGGAAGATATTAACACATAAAATGAATAACAGTGTTTCCAAATAATCGGTTGAGGAATAATTAATGAGCGTTTTTTCTTCAAATTTTTTTTAAATAAAATAATCCCAAAAATTATTTTTAAAAATAGTTCAAAATGTTTTTACGAACCCAGTGATAGTAATCTCCGGGTTTTGATTCAAATAATTCATTCAACCATCCTCTCAGTTCTATGCAATCACTGAACGATACACCATGCAGAACATCCGAAAACAAAAACAAGTGGGTAAGTGTGATCAAAGATCGCACAAAGGGTTTCGTTTAATATTCCTTTCAAAACACACTTTATCCTTTCTTTAATAAATCCAAATAATAATAAAAAAAAATAAATAATAATAAAAAAAAACCTCATGTGTTTTATAAAGTAAAAATTAGCGCTATTACACTCTGTCATGTGGACTAAATGCGATATTAAAAAAAAATCTATTTCAAAATTAAACATGTTCTATAGAGACTCTCAAAATGTTAGACGTCAGATTAATTGTCTTTTTAATTATCTTATGACGTCATATTAAGCTGTTTTCTGTGTTTGCACATACTCATACTCCTTGCATTATTGAGAAATGTTTGAAAATTTCATCTTTCAATAGAAAATTAATTACTGTAGAAAGAATTTCATTGTAGATTTTTAATTGTTGGCAACTGCTATAATGAAAAATGTTTAAATTTAATAAGAAAAGGCTGTTAGACTTCTGGTTTTTGTATCTCTATATATTAAAACAATACGATTTTTTAAAATTTTATGATTTTGAGCTTCATAGTAGGTATTCAGCTTTAACTACACAAAATGTCATGACTATAAGTTATATAGTTTCTGAGAACTTGCTCTGTGACGGACAGACAATGAAGCAGGAGTAATAGGGTTTCGTGAGGTGAACGAAACCCTAAAAATAGAAGGAAATCTGACGGCACCAAGTGTGGACAGTATGATCATAAGAATGCAAAATGCGAATTATGCCGAAAGCGCTCATTTTTTGTCCACTTCACTTTATATTTTAATGATATAAAATTCTTCAAAAAACAATAATAATAAAAATAAAAATACACTCACCTGTAAAGCAAATATTGCTATTTCACATAATATAAAACATTCTGCCAATAAGTATAATTTCTTCATTCATTTTTAAATTTGAAAAAAATAAAAAGCTCGTGAGTTATCCAGCAGCCCAATACATAACCCAAAAAGTCAGATAAAAGAGACATTTCTTTATTAACAAAGAAAGTAAATTATTATTAAAAGTCGATATGCATAGCATTTTAACAGCATTTTAATTTTAACATTGACCATAGTTTTTGAAGAAAATATTAGCATTTGATAGGCATCCTAATCGTATATCTATCACGATTTTTGGTAGAGTTAGAAAGAGGTGGATTTGTTATGCTTTTATTTTTTATAGGATTTCATAAATTAATTCAATTCAATTGTATGCTTTACCTCTTGTTCTAATTTTGTTTTTAAATTTATTGCTACAACGATATCTATTTTGAATCTAAAAGATTTTAAAGTGTAAGGAAATTAAGTTATGAAAGTCTAAAGAAATGAATTATGAAAGAGTTTTGTAATCCTATCAAATTATCCTTAAAAAATCGTTACACCCAAAAACAATTCTATCAAAATACCCGTTATAAAGTTGTTCGCACTAATGTTCGTATTTTTCGATTTTCTACTCTACTGTGTTATTTAAATATTCTCAAGTTACGAATAATTATAATTTGAGTATAGAAACATATTGTGCCTTGCCATGATACCCAAAAAGCTAAATACGTATAAAATATATGCAAGGACTACATAAATGATGCCAATCAATTTTTAATAAGACAATTCTAAAAGTAATTTTACTACAGCCATGGAAAAAATTATAAGGACACGTTGAAAAATAAGTAATATGTATTAAAATAATAATCAACTGAAAGCTAAATCAAACATAATTTACTACTCTTAATTAGGAAACATTAGGAACCTATTAATACGAAATTAAATTCCAATAAAATTTAAAAATCACATATTAATAGAAATGTATGTTTGAAACATGGAAAAAAAATATAAGGACATAATGAAATATGCCTGTAAATAAATTAATATTCTACAAAATCACCTTTTGTTTTCAATGAGCCTTATTAATCGTGAAGTCATTGACTCAGAAAGTCCAGTTAAAGTTTGTTTAGAAATGTTTTTCTACGCTAAAAAAATCGAATTTGAGGGATGATGTCAAATCCTATGTACTTGCATATTGTGTGCCATGCTTATATACTTATCTATCTAAAATGCCCTACATATTTTCTGTGGGGTTTAAATTAGTGCTTCTTGGCGGTCAATCCAAAAGTTTGACAGAAATGGCCTCAAACCATGATCACGTTCATTGTAACTTGCTTTGTCTTGTTGAAACAAATAATCATCACCTGTGATAAGGAGTGCTTCAGGCAATACTTTTTCAGCTAGCATATCCACATATGATTCTGAATTTCTGCGACCTCGATAGACATGATTGGTGTTGTTCCATTGGCTGCAAAACCTGTCCACACAAACACAGAACCTCCTCCGAATTGGCGTTTGGAAACAAAAAGGTTTTTCCTTTCACAATCATATCAATAATGGCGAAAACAATCTGAACCGTCCAAATTTTTTTTGTCCGAAAATACCACATCTTTCCAGCGAGATCCAAAAGAAACGGCCCCACCAGTGGGTGAGAGGTTATGCTCTCGAAGCTGGTAGACGGGAGGTGCTGGGTTCGATCCCAATCGCGCCCGTCGGCCTAATCGTTCGGAGTTTTCGTGGTTTTCTTCGAGCCATGGATTTATCCATGCGTAAATACGGATTAGGTTCCCTTAGAAAGACCCCCACGAAGGGCACTCCCCCCGGGCCTATATCCCTAGTGTAGATAATTGGCCGTCAATAATCAACCCACCCCAACCCAAAAGAAACGTGTTTCTTAGTAAATTCGAATCTAACTATGTAGTTTTGTAAGTGGTGGACGTGGGCGTAGTTTAGCATACCTAACATTGGGATTCTTTTGCAGAACATTACAATGCTCGACTAGTACGTAATAGATTCATTTCTGTTTTAATTTGAGTAGAACTCTGTTTTTTAAAGCAAGCTCGATGTACAATTGCATGTTTCTGGCACATAGTCAGGCCTACCTGTCTGTTTCTTCTTCCCATAATCTTTTAGATTCTTCAAATAATTATAAATTACTGATTTAGATCTGTTTGTTTACCATCCAATTTCCCGTCCTCTCATTCCATATTTTTTGAAATCAATGATTTTTCCCTTTTCAAATTCAGATAGTTGTGTGCTCTTTGGCATGATGAAGAACTAGATAAACTGAACAATATTACTGCGCAACAGTTTTAGGCCACTTTAAACAATCCTATGATATTACCAAATGTGCAAAAAATTTTTTGCGATTTCAAAAGAAATGCATGTCCTTATAATTTTTTTCAAGTTGCAAGATATTAAAACCATTTTAAATTCATGCCTTTTAATGATTTTTCAAATTTTCAACTTACAGTTTGCTCGCAAATGTTCCGTTTAAAGCATTTTTATCATACAAATATTTGCATAAATTTCTAGCCAAGCGGCTCCTACATTTGGCGACTTTTCGATTTTCCTTATACTTTTTTCCACGGCTGTATTAATTTAATCAATATTTTAGCCAGTGACACACACACATTGTATATTCTTTAATACATATTTATTCAGAAGCAAAACAAAGCAAAGTTCTATAATGCATAAATCATGACAGCCATTCAGGATCTGTAATATTTAATAAATTAATGGATTTTCTGAGATGTTATTGTATTATCAAATGATCCACGCAGATTTAAGATACAGGTTCAACCAAATACTCTCTCATTAAATATCACTTAGGAAAATTTGTTCAATACGAGAAATTATTCTTAACTAAATAGTTCACACAACTTCTAAAACCTTTTATGTATAATTTTCATGGATTTAATTTATTGATCTCATATTGCTTTTATTTACAAAATATATTTTTAATAACGTATTTTCTTAGCATTTAAACGAATTATGTATTGATTCATTGTACATTAAGTTATTTATATATCTCATACATTTTGATTTTGTGAGAGTCACATAAATGCATTTAAATATTGATATGCTTTGTAAATTCATAACCTGTATAATATATATGCGAGAAAAATTAGACAATAACTCAACGCAACGGGATATAAAGACAGACAAGCAAAGATAGATTCTTAGACAATGATGATAGATGAGAGCATTATTAGAACAATATTCATTGGAGTAGTCTAGATTTTTATGCAAAGATTAGGTAGCTTGCTTTTACTGTTTAATGAGAAAAATGCAAAAGTACTATGTTATTTTATTATTGAAAAATCATCATATGATCATTTTAAGTTGCGTTAAACCTTCTTCAATTAGTTTTTGTTGTTTATTTCTTCATGTATTGTATGTATTACTAAATGTTTGTTATCGTCTTCAAACCAAGTGATATCAATTGAAATATTATTGTTAAAATATGATACTATTTACTAATGTCACAAAAAATTTGGAGTTTTGGCAGGTATCAGAATAAAACTTAATTTACGCCGAAATATAAAATAAAGTAAGTTGAATTGAGTTTCTCGATCATTGAATTTGATTGTAAGAAGATATATTCCGAAATCGGATCTTCAATTGTTGCAAATGTAAGTAACGAATTTTGATATTTTTATTTGATTGCTAAGTAAGCAAAATATATATTTTCATCTTCGATTACACACAGAAAAGTTGATTTATTAAATTTATGTGTTTATTTAGGACTGAATATTCAAAAGAACTCCCAAAATATTGATTTAATCAAATTAGTAACTTTGTACAAATATTATGTTGTATATTTCATTAAAGTTTGTCTTAAAGTTGATTTTTCTGAGAAAAATGAAAAAAAAAATATAAAAACAAGTAGAAGAAAGATGCCTAGAAACTGACTGAAAGAAAAAAAGGGAGCAGAGATGGAAGATAGAAAACTAGAAGCAGAAAGAGAAAAAGAATAAAGAAAAGTAGAGAAAGTATGATGTAATATAGCTTGATCTTCAAAGTAAACTGTAAACATCAAAAGACGATTTCCCGGCATCTAATTCAGGTAATCATCAATACCTATTAAGCGTAATGACACATTTCGTTGGTATGGGTGATATTTGCGTTTCTTTCTCCTTATTTGAGAGACAAAACTGTATACCTAATGATGTGAAAGGCAAATTTAGACAAAAGGTTATGTATTTGTTGTGTTTACTCCTGCAAGAGATTGCAAATACTATAGTCAGAACGAGAAGCTAATAATTACTAATACATAAAATGCTTAATCCATAAACGCTTTAAAATGATGCCAGAGGTATTCAGACAGAAGCTCGTATGGTATAAGAAGTAATTTTTAGCTTTTTATATGGATTTTGCATTTTAGTTAAGAAATTACTTTGAATAAGGGATTAAATATATTAAAATATACAAATTTTGAAAAAGAACTTATGACAACTGATAAGCTTAAACACAAATTTTCTTTGGAAATGTGGGATCATTTTGTAGACGATCTCCCTAAAATTAAAAATATTGATGAATTAGAAAACAAATTAGAGGATTATGAAGCTGCAAGACGCAATGTTAAAATAACAAATAAAAGTTTATACAGTTCTGAAAACGTATCACATGATCTAAAGAGAAGAAACAAATAACATATTGAATTTTTCATGTGTAGTCGTCATGGCCACGTAGCATTTAAATGTAAGAATAAAAAAAAAATAATAGTCAGACGGATGATCTCGTTTCATACTCAGGTCAAAACTATATAAACTACATTCGTTTCCCATTCTCGTTCTTGTAATAATGGTCTAAAGATTTAAAAAAAAAAAAAAAAAAAAACAACAACAAATCTCAATGATCCTCGTACTTTTGGCGTAATATTAATTGTTGGCAGCATGAACAGTTATTACATCCTGTTAATTTTTTTGCCTATTATAAAAAAAATGAAAGTGTACTTAACATAAGAGGTTAGTGACGACATGTCATGAGGAATTGAACATTATTCACACATAAGATGCACCATGTAAAATAAGATTCTAATAATATTTTAAGTAAACTGACCTTTAATTTGTTTTTATTTTTTTTTCTCTTTTTCTTTACATGTGCAGTATGATATCGCAATTCTTTGAGATGAAAGACTGAATGTCGAAGTCAACAGATTGTCAGGATGGCCGAATAATCTCACAAAAAAGAGTAAAACAGTGACTAAATGGACTATAAAACACACGAACAATGATAGATTCGTGTGTCATGGAGGTAGATGATGCTATTATGAGAATGGTCTTCGTTGGAGTAGTCCAGGATTTTATGAAAGACTTATATAGCTTGCTGTTTTTGTTTAATGAGAGAAAGAAGAAATATTTATATGTTGTTTTGTGATTGGAAAATCTGTATATGGCCACTTACGTTGCGTTAATCCACTATCTCTGTATCTGGTGTTTATTTCTTTATGGCTTATTAAATGTTTATTATTCTCTTCCAAATAAGTGTAATTAATTGAAGTATTGCGGTTAAGTTATTGCACTAATTACTAATCTCATACACATGTATATATAGAAAGATGATTAAAATCATATTATGATCCGATAATGTATTTTAACATGTGTAATTTTTATGAAAAATTTAAATCATCTTTATGTATTCCTTATATGTACCCTTACATATTATCAATACTACTGTTATGATACGACATTTTTATTCTAAAGCATTATGAAGAAATAAATTATTAATGTATTTCCATTAATAAAAATGTAATTTACGGATTATGTTTTAAAAACAAAATATAGATAGTTAATAAAATTTTTCACTTAAAATATCAAATTCCTACATTAAATTTACGAAAAATTAAATTGTCTAAACCTATTCCTTACATGTATCGTTACATATTACCAATAGTAATCTAATGAAACAACTATTTATATTCTTGGAATTGAACCTATATAACCTTTCAAATGCGATAATGCATTATTAGCAAATATATTTGTAATGTTTTTAATGCATTTCGTTCATTAAAAATGTAATTAGCGGAACATTTTTTGATAAAAAAATATGTATAGTTTGTTATGTACTACCGTCCTCGAATTTGAATACGTCCTCAAAGTTTGAGGAAGTTTGATCACACTATGTATGCACATATGTAAACATGTAATAACACAATAGCTTGGTTATCTAAAAAACACAAGAAAAACTCTCCCTTTTTGCCCATCAATGTCCACATCAGAAAATTAATCTTTGAGGTTTGAGACCCTTCAACTTTATTTTTATTTCAGTCTCTTATAATACATTTTTTTGGACAAATATTCAAATGTTTTTATCAAAGATAATGATGAAATTTTAGTTGAAAAATTATATCGGAAAAATGAAATTAAAGAGGTAAAATTTAATTTTCTTTTCAGTACATTTTAAAATCTTATTTCTCTTACACTATTTAACTTATTGAAACTTTTCTTGCCATTTTTTTTGCAAGTATATTATATAACTCAATCAAATTTTCAAAAAGTTAATTAATTAGTCAAAATAAATGAAATAGAATGTCGTGAAATAAGTAAAATTTGCAGTAAAAATTACTACATTATTTAAAATTTTTATAAAAAAAAAATTAGCTATTTAAAATTTAAAAAATTATATTACCAACTTTATGAAATGCATCTTAAAGATCGTCCAAAAAATTAGTAAGTACATTTAAAGGATTGTTTGAAGTGTTAGTATTTTGATTAAACTTTGAGTAAATACTGACGTCATATAGACGGTGGCAACGCATGACCAAAAATGTCACTTTTTCTGTAATTTTCAGAACTTCTAATCATCACTTAAATTATTATTATTTTTAATATGAATAAAAGAGTTATTTTAAACGCAATTTAAAATTAATCCTATTGTACTGTTTTTTATGGCTTTTAAAAACATTTTCGAGCATGAATATATTTTGAAATATATCTGTGTTGCGTATAGCCGAATTATGCAAAACAAGCCGGTTTGCACTTTAAAAAAAATTAAATAGTTTCGAGTTTGTTCCTGTCTAATATTCTAGAAGGAAATGAAAACTTCGTGAATAAATAAATTGATTTACATAAATAAAACAAAACTTTAGCTGACGTGTAATTAAACTACCTTCCTAAACCACTAAAATTATCAGAAGCAAAAAGGCTGCTGTAAGTAGCGAAACATTTGAGCATTTCTTCTGTTATTAACTTCGGGCATGCGAATAATACAAACGTATCGCTTTTAATACATTTCAGAATTTTATTTGAATACATAATTCATATTTTTCACATAAAAACGCTTTTTGCTGTTGTTAATCTGCAATCTCTCTCTCTCTCTCTAAAAGAGTATTAAATGTAAAATATATATTAGATTTTTTAGGAAAATAAGGGTTTTTAATTATATTATGTAACCCGCGAAGCCCGGGTATGAACCAGTAGTATTTATAATTATCCGATGTTTACGGAACTTGAACAGAATGCATTGGTGGAGTTTAACAGCATTTTAAGCAAACAATGGGACAGTTGGTATTTTCGTAAAATGAAGGGTGGATAGTTTTATTAAGTGAGATGAACAGAAATTATTAAACCATCTGTTGTTAGTTATAAATTTTCAAATAAAATACACATTTTTTATGGAAAACCAGAATTTCAGAAAGGAAAAAAAAAAAGAAATAAGTAACACTTCGAGAGCTTAGAATAAATTATTTCTTCAAAGTGAACAAATAATTTTTCGGATGAGAAAATTTTATTATTATTGGAAATTTATTAACAAGTTGTTTCATTAAAACTTTTGAATTTTTGCAAGATATTTGTGCGAAACTGTGTAACATGCTTACGTTACATGATCGTACTTATTTTAAATTTTTACAGGATAATGGTTTAATATTAGAGATGTAAGTGAGAAATGTTTTACATAAAATGTCTCTTTTGGTACGTTGAGTTTGTTATTATAATATATAATATATATGTAAAAAAATGTATTTTAATATACATATTCTGGCAGTTTAACAGGCTAAAAAATATACCAAATATATAATTTTAGAATATTTAGATTGAAGATTGCCTTCATAAAATATAGTTTGTTACAAAAATATAATTTATTTATTTATTTATTTATTTTTCTGAAAATACATTATTTTTTAAGTGAATAATTCATTTGAATTCATTCATTCATTCATTCAAAAAAAAAAAAAAAAAAGACAGATGTTTTTCTATTAAAATATTATTTTTTAAGTATTATTTTCTTATGTTTATGTAATATTATTATAAAAATTAATAAGGAACAAAATTAATCTTACGTCCACTCTATGTTGTGGAGGTTCGAATACAAAATATGATTTAAATATTCATAAATTAGACAATTGTGTCTCCTTTCAAAATACGTGCATTCGTTTTTGTTTAGGTTGTCTGGGACACACACACGCATATATATATATATACATATATATATATATATATATATATATATATATATATATATTAAATGAGCTATACATTTATTTTTTATAACCCGTTCACTTTGTATCTAATGCTTTTAATAAAATTTACTTATAAATTAAGTAATTTAAAATCAATTAAATAATTTCTAAATGAAATTTAACAAAATTAAAACAATTTTAAAGCAGGGCGTTTTAATTTTTCTCTTAAATCACTGCAATCAAAACATTCATGCCATCAATTTTCTAATTAAGAGATTTTTTTTTTTTTAATTTCAATAACTTTTTTTCATTTTTTTTATCCTGTAATTTAGTTTCATATACTTTTTTAGTGCTATATATTGTTATATGATTATGTGCAACCTATTCAATTAAAATTTTCAAATAAATTAAATAGTTTTTTAGAAGAAGAAGAACATTTTAGAAGTAATAAAAATAAAACTCTGCAACATAAAATTAAAGGAATAGTGGAATGATTTAAGAATTACTTTCTTTATCTGAATGGGAATTTTTTAAATAATAAAAATTGTTTAAACACATTGAAAATGATTTATAATTTTTCTTTCAAAAACATTTATTTTTATATAAAAGAAAAATTGAATAAGATAAAAATAATCTTAGTTTGTCATGTTATATTATTTTTTTACGCTAATTAATTTTGCAGCTAGTGACATGTAGATGACGTTTACGTTCAAGGAAATTAAAATGTTAGTAAGGGACAAATAAAATAAACAAGTTAAATATTTTCTTGAAAAGCATGCTGATGTGTATATTATTAATTACAAAAAAAAATAACATAACCCTAAAAATGTTTCAAAACTAGAAAAAAAGAGGTACTAAAAGAAAAGAAAAAAAAAACATATTACATGTAAATTTCTTTTTTTAAAAAAGAGAGTATAATCCTTAGCTCAACATTTTATTTTATTAAATGATTTCTGAGAAATATAGTTCTTTTGTTAAGGGTGATTGGAAGCCACAAAATAAAATTTGAAAAGTTAATTTCCGCATGGTAAACTATTTACATATATTTATTTATAAAAATGTAATTTTCTAAGTATTTTTCTTTTAAAATCAATATAGGGAGTGTACTTTTTCTGCAACAGATGCTAAAGATTCTCTTCAATGATTTTGCTCCATCGTTTTAAAGTAAAAAATGTGATATAAATTTGAAAAAAAAAAATACGTATGAAGTTTTTCTTCAATTTACCAGTGAATATATTAGATATATACTTGTTTATTATTAATACTTATTATGGCTTATTATAACGCGCTTTGGATTTGCTGAAACATGATTTTCTTAAATCAGATTAAAGAGTTATAGAAGAGATGAATTAAAAATTATATTAATATTATATTAAGACTTACAGTTTAAGATAACAATGTGAAGGAATGAAAAGAAGTATGTCACTGCTTCTTTTCAATGTGCAATGACCATGAATCTATAAATGCTGTCGTGAATAAATAAATAATGCATTAAACTCTAATCACGTTACTTAAACAAATAAAATATTTCTAAACCTTCAATATTTCATTCTCTTATAATAATTCATTTTGAAATATTTAGAGTCTATGCCCAACAATTTACAATATAATGATACAGTCAGAAAAACACATTTAATTACATACAATGATTTTTTTTTCGTCCCTATTATATTTATATTGTTTAATACGTTTTTCATAGTTTCTAAATGAATTTTCACTTCAATGATTTTGCTCATTCATTTTAAAGCAAAAAGACGCGGTATAAATTAAAAAAAGTTTTTCTTTATTTTACCAGTGAAAAAATTAGATATATACTAGCTTATTAATAATAGTTATTTTGGTGTTTATTATAATGCGCACTGATTTGATGAAATATTGTTTTCTTAAATCCGATTAAAGAATTACAGAACAGATGAATTAAAAACTATATTAAGATTACATTTAGGTTTACTGTTTAATGTAATCTCGTGAAGAAATAAATAATGAATTAAACCCTCATCACGTTCCTTAAACAAAAATATATAATTCTAAAATGTCAAGGTTTCATTCTCCTGAAATAATTTATTTCTAACTGTTTAGTGTCCCTTGCCTCACAGTTTATAATATAATGATACAGTCTTAAAAACATATTTAATTACATACAATGAAATTTTTGTTCGTACCTATTATACACTATATTTCCAATGATGATTGGTCACTTGCGATTTTAGACGTTTTGTTAAATATCTGGAAACATACATGAGGAATTATCCTGAAACTTCAGGAGTGTAAACAACATGATAAACGTCATATATTTCCGCGGATATTTTTTCCCGAAACCCCATAAGGGTTCGTCAACAAATTGAAGAAAAACGAATATCTTTTGGATAACCCTGTAAAAACTAATATTGAAAAAAGCATTCAAAGTGTAGATTATGATTAAGTGGCTTATTTTAATACTTTGGGTTCATTTTTATGAAGATAGCATGTATACTCGAAGTGAAATTCACATTTTTATAAAAAAAAGTCCCAAATTTTACCAAGTTTTTTTGCTTATAATTTGCAGAGTTTTTAATATAAAAACAAGTTATTTTCAGAAAACATGACAAACACAATTGTACACAATACCTTGTAATCAGAATTAAAAAATAATAAAAATTGTATGAAAAATGAGCAAGTTTACTAAATATTGTTTTACTGCGCATCTGCGAATTCAATCAAAATATACTGTGCATAATATATTAGCTAAATGTATAGACCAACTTTTATGAAAGTCTCAAAAACATAGCTTGAAAATTCTGATAGTAATCGTCGATAGAATAAGCTCGAATTTTGCTGTTCCCAAAAGGAAGCAAAAAGATGAGGGGTTGTATCCAAATATACTAGCTTATGAAAGATGACATAATAAGAATGAAGTGTCTCTCATTCTATATTTGATAAAACCATTCAAATTTGTTGACGGCCCCTTATGGGGTTTCGGGAAAAAATCTTCGCGGAAATATATGACGTCGATCATGTCGTTTACACTCCGGAAGTTTCAGGATAATTCCTCATGTATCTTTCCAGATATTTAACAAAACGTCTGAAATCGCAAGTGACCGGTCATCATTGGAAATATAGTGTATATATATACCGGGTGTCCCAAAAATGACTGATGGATTTTAAAATTCTTGCAGGAGGGTTATGTATGATGTCGGGAGTTTTTTTACTGTGATTCTTGATTTTAGTTCGAATTTCAAACAATAGATGGCGCTGACAACGGTTGGCGCTCATTCGAGGTCAAAACTGAAGTCACTCAGCATTGATGCGAAGAAAGGAGATTAAGACTGTGGAGTGGGTCTCATTCGCCAGTACAATCTTGCTCTTAGCTCCGATTCTGAACTCATTCCATATGATTTCAATGGAATGCGTTGTTGCCATAGAAACAACGAATTCTTCGATAGTAGAATACAGCGTTCAGATCAGGGCATGAATTTAACAAGCAGTATTCGAGTTGCAGGCGATTTTACATTTATAAAGTTTTATTTTCCCGGTTTAATTACTTTTTATAGCCTGATTTAAAGAATATTTTATTCATCTTATTTTAAAACTACTAGGTGAAATAAACCATTTTCAATAAATAGTGTACACTCTTTTTAAAGTACTCACTAGCAGATTGCGTAGCAAAATAACGAATGAAGGTGTGACGGATTCGATTTCTGTGCAGCTCTCACATAACTGCTTTGCCGTCATTTCGCGAAACTAAATTTTCCTATTGGTTAGATAAAATTCCCGTAAATACCCATAAATGTAAAATCGCCTGCAAACTCGAATACTGCTTGTTAAATTCATGCCCTGATCTGAACGCTGTATTCCACTATCGAAGAATTTGTTGTTTCCATGGCAACAACGCATTCCATTGAAATCATATCGACTAAATTCAGAATCGGGGCCTAAGAGCAGGATTGTTCTGACGAATGAGACCCACTCCATAGCCTTAATCTCCTTTCTTCACATCAATGGTGAGTGACGTCAGATTCGGCCTCGAATGAGTGCCAACTATTGTCAGCGCCATCTATTGTTTGAAATTCGAACTAAAATCAAGAATCACAGTAAAAAAACTCCCGACATCATACATAACCCTCCTGCAAGAATTTTTTTAATGTCTGTCACCGTTTGCTAGTTATTGAATTTTAAAATCCATCAGTCATTTTGGGACACCCGGTATATATATATATATATATTGTTTTATACGTTTTTCATATTTTCTAAACTTATGCTATTTTAAATTCAAACAAATATTTACTTAATAAATAAAACCAAAAAATCACCATTAGGAACCAAGCACATTTTATTTTTGGCATTGTGAGGCATGGTTGAGGCTGTGCATTTTTATTAAAAATAAAATGCATCTTTATTTAAATAATCGGGCATTTTGAAAATGTAAAGTACAAACTATTAAAATTTCAATCTACTTATTTCATTAACAATACAGAATAATGTTCTTATTTCACATTTATTTTTAAAGAAAACTGCATATCATGTCAATTACTATGACTGCATGGATTTTAAGTATGGCGAAAACAATTATTAAAGTTCATTAGCGTTTAAAATTTTAATCCTGAAAATTAAAAATAATCACTTCTTTCCGTAAAACTTTTTTATGCCGTGTCTGCTATTTTTGTGCGAAGTCATCATCTAATGTACTTTTAACCTCTTAACAATTTCGTCTTTTTTTTTGGACGCAATAACCTAAAACTAGGAACTACACACCATTTTTTCCATACTAAAATATTTGCCTTATATAATTGAAATACGTTTTTCCATTATTAAAGCGAAGATTATAGTTAAAAAATATTGGTAACTGAAAGTTTTTAGTAAAGATTCAAGCAAACTCTTCTTGACCGAGCGATGTTCGGGAAAAAGTGTTAAGTTCATCTGTACTTTGGAAACATGATTGGCTAATATGTTTTTTATCGTTAACATTTAAAATATTTCTTGTCTATATTATATTATAATATAATAGAAAACTCTTTAAAAATTATATTAATACAGCGATTAAAAAGACAGAGAAATTTAAATTACAATAATAACAATCTTCTAAATTACTCTTAAACACATCGCTCCTGAATTACGTATAAAAATATGTTTTAAGTAGGTATAATAAAAATGCTATTTTTGATGTTGAATAAAATAAAATTATTTAAACCATTTAAAAAGCTCTGATATTAATAAGTACTATTCAAAATAAAGTATATTCGAAAATCAATTTTAAACATTTATAAAATAACGTAATTCTTTACTTCAGCTCCTCTCACCCTGTAAGTAAGTGAAAAATGATCTATTTCTACTGTTTTGTATACGAAAGAGCATTGTAGATGATAACTTATAATTCCTCCCTAAAAAAAGGAAGACAAAAATGTAATATAACAAATTACAAAAACATTGGGAAATTCTCCGAAAGCTTAAAAAAAAAAAAAAAAAAAAAAAAAAAACTTTAACTCTTGTTCAGATTGATGTCTGAGATAAAGGCATTTTGAGGAAATTAAAGTTGAAGACCACGTTTTTTGCCTTATAAGACGATTTCGCATCCGTCGTCAATTTTTGAATTCGGCTTTCTTTCACATCTGAAAGTTTACATTTATCCTTTTTGTAACTGTAACATTTTTGTAACGATTTTATGCATTTCCATTACCCATTCAAAGAAATATCATTCTAAAATTACAGAATTTCGTTAAAAACTATTAAAAAAATTCTTCTAAAGTTACAGAATTTCGTTAAAAACACTTAAAAAATAAAGTGACAACGCCAAAAGGTCCATTCTCGACCGAAAATAACAACCATTTTCCCAATAATTAAAAAGAAAAAGAAATAAATAAATAAATAAAAATAAAATAAAAAAGAAACTGGCTAGAGACTTGTATTCTTAATTCTGTCATTGCTTAATGTCATTCGCTAAGAAAACTAAATACATTGAGCTTAGTAAGCAGTGTTATTGATTGAGAAGGATCAAACTAAAATAAAATTGCGATATCTACCGAACTGAAAAAAAAGAAAAAAAAAGACAATCATGCAATGCAATTGGAGTGCTGCAATAGACAAATCAATTAAAATTACAAACATGTATTATACATTCACATTTTTCACAATGTTTTTGTTAATTCTTATTATTCATGAAATATTTTTGGGGGCGACACTGTGCTTCATCCTCTTACGTTTTCTCACGTTCCTCAATGCATACAATAGGTTGCAATATACATGAGCAATAACAAAGTCATTCATATTGCTTGTACTTTGCAATTTTTATGAATATAACATAGATAGTAAGTAATTGGAAATAATTGAATACATTTGACAAATCAACAAAGTTAACAAATATTGCAATTCCAACTATGAATTTTCATCTGCCTTATAAATGAGGGAAGATAAAACTATGATAATTCCTCCACATATTTTTCCAGAGCACTGACGAGAGGAAAAATAATATGAATTCCACAAAATGTTGCTTTTTGTATAATAGTAAAGAATGCAAGTGCTTGAATGTCCGAAAGAAGACATGTACCCCTTTGCTTCCCTTGAATGTCGTTCTGATCCTAATGACTACCACATGCGCAAAATAACACACGCTATTCTTTGTACAAAATGAAACACCCCACTTTTATTAAAACGATAATAATTCAAGACAAAAGATACACCAAGAGAAAGATATCAAGACAAAATATATAATTTCTGAGAAATCGGTGCAGTTTTTAAACATGTGTTTTGGAGCTTTCCAGTTTTAACTTATCAGCTGCTTTAAATAATAAGTTCTTAAATAGTAAAATGCAAGTTCAAAATTACATGAAAGTCAGAAATTTAAGATGAAAAGGATAATGCACGTTTTCTTTAGCACGTGTAACGGGGGAAATATAAAATTTTCTTGACAGTACCGAAAACAAATTTAAGAAATCAATCCAAATGGTACAGTGTTTAGTGAAATTATATTCCGTATGGATTAAATATAAAACCTATAATATATAGATAGTAGATGTTTATTTCCGTGTTTGCCGCGCATACGGTGCGTGTCTTATTTTATATACATATTTGAACTCAAATTACATTTGAGTCGATCAGGTAGTACTGCATTTTTTTTCAAAGGAATGTTGAGAATAAATTAAATGCATTAAATATTACAGATTCTGGTGTATATTATTTTATGGTTAAAAATATGGCAGTCAGGTACGGCATTTTTGAGTCTAATTGGGCCTTCGGCTTTGTCTTTATACCAAATCATTCATATGACACCATAAAAAAAAAAAATCACATGCTTTAGTATCTGTTAAAAAAGGCGCCTAGTGTAATGAACCGGGTAACAATACGTGTGTTGATAGGTGATAACTCTGTTTCAGAACTTATTGTTTATGGTTTCAAAGAAAATAATCGATTGAATATCAGTTTGGAAAACATTTTAAAAAAGGGGGAAGTGACGTTAAACAATTTACATTTTTGCTCTGTCTGATTACTCTCATTCGTAACGACATCTAGTGAGGCTCTAAGATATTATTTCAGTTCAAAGTTTTTGATTGATTAAAATCACTCTTTATTTTAGATAAACTTACTTTATAATCAATATAAAAAATAAAATACTTTATAATCATTTGTATTACAAAATTAATTTGTGCAGCTTGATAACTATCTACAACTCTGTTGGCATATTAGAAATTAACAAACGAAACTAACACAATTTTTAATTTGTAATAATTGTTAGAGTTATTGAAGTTTTATTTAGGCTATTGAATATTTTATTACAATTTAATTATAAAATTAATGTTTGTAACCGTAAAAATTTTAAAAACAAAATTTTTAAATATATTTATGCTATCTAATTTTACTAAATGCATTTAAGTTTCAATTTTCTTTAATATAAATTCTGAACTTATATTTTGCGATGGTCAGTATATGAAACTTGATTGAAATGCTTTAATCACATATATTCATTGAATTTTTACTAAACAGTATTTCACATTTTACATACAATAATTAAAATAATAAAATAAATATAAATAATATTATAAAAATAATGTATAAGAAATAATAAATTCAAATTTAAAAATATATATTTGAGATTTGTGGCTAGCGTACATGCCTATTTTAAATTAATTCTTAATAATATTACTCATTAGTAATGAAAAGTTACTACTAGCTTTATGATGTTTATAAAGAAATTTCATTAAAATTCCTGTAATATTTCTACTTATCATCTTAATTCACTTTATTTTTAAAAGTTGAAAATCGTATACACTTGGGATTGTTTTCTAGTAATACCATGTGCTTTGAAAATACTCCAGAGCTGCTTCTTTGATTAAATATTCGTTGTAATTAATGAGAACTAATCTCCATAATTATACAGTTAAGCCTCTTTTCCAGAAAAGCAATTAATACTCCTATCTGCGTAATTTAAAGCCAATTTATATACCATAAATTATTTTTTTCTGCATTTATGAAGTTTGTGCTTTAAGCATATGTGGATGCCTTAATTTTTATATTTAATAATTGATTGAAACTTCTCTTATTTTATAAATTTAAAATTTATAAATAATAAAAGCAGCAGTAATTATATTACAACTGTTAATAATGTGATATTACAATGTGACATATGTGTCATCTAACTGAGGTTGTTTTTCTTTTAAATATACGAATATAATGCATTTTTAAAATGAAATTTTAAAACTTACATTTATTTTGAAACTCCAGAAATTGATTAATTAACAACGTAGATTAATTTATTTATTCTTAATGACCAACAAAAATTTCAGTTACCTTAAATACATAAAATGTGTCGAAATTTTGGTAAATTTCCTTTAGCTCCAAATGTCGCTGTTTTAATAAGATGTATTTTTCAGAGAGAAAAAGGATCTTAAAAAAATTGGGTGATTTATTATAGTAATGTTTGTCGTTGATATATGTATATGTATAAATCTGTTTTTTGCACACATTTTTTTTTCATCATTTCGATGTGAATATGCTAAAATTTCTAGAAAAGTTGATGATAACACATTGGAACAAAAATACAATTTTTTTATGCAGCATTACATGTTTTTGGCGATTTTAATATATACAAAAGTTTATAATAATGGAATATAAAGTAGTTAGTTAGAATTGTTCTTGTTCTTGCAAAATGTTGAAGATTAAAAGCTAATATGAGCGTTAAGGTGCATATATTACACAGGGATGAACAGGTATGACCCCCTTTTGAATTCAGCTTATACTTTTGGTGATAGTGCCAATCCACTAGCAGCTCGCGTTACAAATAACTTTTCAATGTATAAACTACAATTTTACAAATTCACATTGAAACATAAATATCTATGATTTGTTTAAGAATTAAACATAAACAGGTTTATAGTCAATTTAGGTTACTGTTGAATTATTATTGAACACTACTTCATTAAACCATTTGTGAAATTTATAGTGAATTGACGATTATTTAATTATGCCAGCAATATATAACCACAGAAAACAGAATACTATAAAGACAATATCAAATTACGATACTATACACTTACATAACATGTTACAATACAATGATAACAAACAAAAAATAGAATACATCTTTTTTACAAATTAAACTACTTAGTATTTTGTAATAGTTCATACAGTCATTTTCCTAAAACCTTGGGTGATTATCAAAATGAGCAGGCTGAACGGTTTCACCACGATATCAGAATAATGGAGCAAAAGTAGCAAGAATGTCCGGATAGTCACATGATGGCTGACTACTGTTGGAACTCACAAAGGGATTGTCATGAAGGGAAACATTTTAGAAAATAATATTGGAAAAGGTTTTAATAGTACACTGATAAAAATATATCCGTAAATTCACGGTAAAACTACTGGAAGTAAAGTTGTCGGACTTTTTCTGTTCCCTTTAGTAGATTTTCCGTTTTGGGGGATAAAAGAAGGTTAAACTCCGTTTGAAGAAGCGGTAACTTACTGGTAGGAAGTCGTTATATCACTTAAATTCAGTTTAAAACTATGATTTAAAATATTAAACCAAACACTTACTTCTGATCTTAAGAATATTCATGCAGTAAACGAACGGGGAACAAACAACAAACTTGTCTTTACGAGTTTGTGCAGGTTACAGTCAAAGAATACTGCCTGTGATCCTGATAACAAAAAGCAATACAGTTGCAAGCAGCACGATACAAATCTTACAAAAGAGCGAGGATTTTTTCGTGGAGTTATTTCATTACTGTTCAACATTATGTCAGTTTTTTAATCATCGAAAATAAATATGCAACATTTAACGGAGTATCTCCGTTGTCAATTTCCGTCTAAGTCCATTCCGTTGGTTTCAGGAAATATGATGAAATTTTTTTATTTTTCAACGAAAAATGCCCTTTTGTCTTAAAAACGGACTTTTTCTGTGAAATTCAGGAAAGAAATATCCGTGAATATCAGATTATTTTTAACAGTGTAATATTAAAGCTATAATTCGTTTTTGAAAAACCTATCTCACTGAAAATACAATGTTACAAAATACGTAAAAAAAAATCATTCTTTACAAATTTAATATTATTTATTGTACCTATGCCATTATCAGATTGGTGGCTTTATTTCAAAAACGAGACCCAATCTAGACAAGTTTCTATGACTTTCGCATTCAGCAGAAAAAAATCAGTCGAAATCCGTTTTCCAATCCAATGCCGCAAATTCATTGTTCCTTCGTTTAAACGATTTCCGTTATATTTGTTGTAAAATAACATTGAATTGTTGGCATTAATAAGAAAAACGTCCGTCTTTTGCTTTAATTTATGTGTAGCATCAACTTTCCATACCGAAAATAAAGCTGCCGTAAACTTCAATTGGAAGAAAGAACTCTCATTAAAACACTTTCAGTGGATAAGTAATTATGTTGCTAATAAGTTAAAATGACTGAATGTCACAAGTAGCAAAAATCCAGTTTATTCCCAGGTTTATTTCTAATAGACCCGGTTTATTCCCAGGTTTATTTCCAAAAGACCCAGTTTATTCCCAAAAAACCCGGTTTATTCCCAAAAAACCTGGTTTATTCCCAGTTTTAAACCGGGTTTTTTCTAGCCTTTGCAACTCTACAAGTATTTAAGAACAAATTTATTTAAAACCAAATATTTTTTTTATATACACGTAAAATTTTATTTTAAAAAGTCTGAGTTCATTTGGCTATTTTGAATGAAAATTACGTTGTATATGTAATATAAAACCGAACTTCAAAGGATTAAGCAACTTATGTTTCAGCTTACAGAATGAAAATAAAGAATGTCTGAAAACTCATTAAACATTTTTATATGAAAAGCGTCTAACTTGCTTTTTCATGTTGTTCAGAGCTGATGTAAAAGATTACTACAGGGATTAAGTTTAGAATAGTATAAAAGTAAAATAGTCTACTGATATTCAATGATAACTATCCTCGTGTTTAGAAACTAGCTCTTATAATTTAAAACCCTCTAAGCGTTTTGCCCGTATTTTTCCGTTTCCTAAAAACAACTTAAATCGGCACTAGATGAAAATATTTTTAACAAAATTGTATTTTAAGATATATGTAAAATAAAGAGATATGAAACATAATTTTAGAAACAAACGGGGAAAGAAAATTGAAATTATTTTAAGTTTTACAAATATTTTTATGAAAATGCAGGAAAGCCCTCAAGACGCTCAGAGGGTTAAAACGCTTAAGATTTTCCACCAGTGTTATTTTAACAGCAGATGTCACTCAGGAAACATTATACAAGAATTTTTAAGAAACACCAACCATTATGGAAATATAAACCATTTGAATAAAATTATTCTTGCTGTGGCAACCATCTTTGGCTGGTGCCTCCAAGGAAGAAAAATCGAAAATCAATCTTCATTAATTTTAAGTGCAATTATTGAAGAATATTTAATTTCTGATCAAATTACAAAAATTTGAGACCATAGAACTTTGGGACTTATTAACATTAAACAAGATTATGATCCTTTTGAATATTAAATATTGAAAAGGTTTGAATTCAACATTAAATATGAAATCAAAATATATAAAGTAAAATTGCAATGGAAACTGGAAAGGAGAGTTTGGATGATAACAGAAAAATCGCAGAAACTCGACTAGTTAAACTGAATGGAAGATTTATTAGAAATCCTCAAATATTTTTTTGAATATAAGGAAGTGTTGAAAAATCATTAAAACAGGGAATGTGAGAATTAGTGCCTAATTCGGAAAATAAAAATCATGTTGAATTTTATTTAGACCACATAGAAGTACTAAGAACAGACCGCGAAACTAATAAATTACGGATTGTTTTCAAATCATCCTCTCATGATTTAACTCCCTTTCTCTCAATAATTGTTTTCACCCAGGTCTCAATTCGTGCCCAGAAATTTTTGAAGTTTTGTTATGATTCCGATTTTATCCAGTTGCTTTCACAATCGATATGAAACAGGCACTTTGAAAGATATTAGTGCATGAAGAAGATAGAGATGTCTGCCGCTATGTGTTTTTGGAAGACCCTTTTGATGAATCTAACCTCACTCATATATATATAATTATTAGAGTTTTATTTTAAATTAACTGTAATCAATTCCTGTTAGCTTCTACAATAAAACATCTCTTAAAGAAATATGTTAAAATGTATCCGAAACTGTAGAGTTTTTGAATGAGAATATTTTTGTAGATGATGTCATTGGAGGTCGATTCTCTGTCGAGCAAGCCTTATCCACTACTATAGAGTCTACCGACATTTTCATAGAAGCAAGTATGCAATTACATAAGTGGCATACTAATTCTAAATCCCTAAAATAATTATGGAAAATAATAATGTAATTTACAGTGATAATTTGGAAACGTTTGAAATAGAAAATTTCCCTATCAAAGTTTTAGGTATAGCATGGAATAGTCAAGATGATTTTTTTTTTGACATTCATAAATTAGAAGCAGTTGCTTCTAAAAGAATTTATACAGAGATACATATTTTGAAAGTTTTGGGTCAAGTATTTGGTGAAATTCTATTACTAGGACCCTTCACATTAAGAATAAAATGTTTGAGGCAAAAAATCTGGTCCTTAGGAATATACTGGGACGATGTTATACCAAAATTTCTAATTTCACTTTAGAGAGACTGGTGTAATGCAATTCCTCAACTATCCGAATATTTTGTTCCTCGACGTTATTTTTTTTTAATTAGAAGTTTAGGTTAGAAGTTTGTCAGTTTAAAATTGCACTTATTTTCTGATGCAAGTACAACATACTTTGGCACATTTGCTTATTTATGTGTATCTACCTCTGAAAAAGATATTTGAACAGTCTTCGTAGCTTCTAAAAACAGAGTAGCTCCTTTAAAAACCCTTACTCTATCGAGGCATGATTTGATGCCTGCATTATGTTCTGCTAGATTAGGCTGCAGCATTCTGAAGGCGCTACATATGGAAATGCCATACATTATTGAACTGATTCTAAAATAACATATTTTGGATTAAAGGATCACCTGAAAAATTGAAATCTCTTGTGAGAAATCGTGTTGTTGAAACTTGTAAGCTGAATTATCATTCAGATTGGCAACATTGTCCTAGAACAGACAATCACGCAGACCTCGTCTCAAGAGGAGTAAAAGTCTCCAAGCTCATCAATGACCCAACTCGTTTGATGGAGCCAAAGTGGCTTGGAGACCACTGACCAGGCCCCTACCTACCGGGATTCGACCCAGTTTGACGTGTTTGAGTGCCTGGTCATTGGGGCGAAATTCGCCTGATCGCCCTATTGGGGCGGTCCACAAAGACAACTACCCAGGTCGGCCAACCAATTGAGTCAGTATTTTTCTGTGTTGTTCACTCCTAAATTTAAATGTTCTGAGATCTGACGCCGCACACCACGTACTCGTCGTGACAGTTGGAATGGGGCTGGACAATTTAGTGCCGAAACGTTGGTTCTGAACTTAGCTTGAAAAAGGGGGAGAATTTTTAGGGAAACTAATTAAAGCAATTAATTAGATAATTGAAACCACTGAAATTAAAATATATTTTTCGCCAATAGCTAAGTCGTACCATCGGGGAAAAATTTTGGGCCGAGTTGCAAGACAGACGAAAACGCTGCGGGGGCTGACGGACTGCACCTTTCTACAGTACCCCACCTGGTAAAAATTGGCTCCGTGGGCTGTCCTATTGGAGCTGGTCCGGTAGCTTGTGCGGACAATGTCCATTTGCACCTAATAAAGAGGCGAACAGTCAAAAATAAAATTTATAAAAAAACTGCTGCCAAAAAAAGACCCTTGTGCTACCAGTTGGGGCCAGTCATTGGCCCGTCCCAACCCGTGGAAACCAAATCACAGCTCCACTATCCAAATATAGAGTGAATGAGGATCCACCGTTTTCAATCTGCGGCATAGATTTAATTTAGACGATACTATACACTTACATAACATGTTACAATACAATGATAACAAACAAAAAATAGAATACATCTTTTTTACAAATTAAACTACTTAGTATTTTGTAATAGTTCATACAGTCATTTTCCTAAAACCTTGGGTGATTATCAAAATGAGCAGGCTGAACGGTTTCACCACGATATCAGAATAATGGAGCAAAAGTAGCAAGAATGTCCGGATAGTCACATGATGGCTGACTACTGTTGGAACTCACAAAGGGATTGTCATGAAGGGAAACATTTTAGAAAATAATATTGGAAAAGGTTTTAATAGTACACTGATAAAAATATATCCGTAAATTCACGGTAAAACTACTGGAAGTAAAGTTGTCGGACTTTTTCTGTTCCCTTTAGTAGATTTTCCGTTTTGGGGGATAAAAGAAGGTTAAACTCCGTTTGAAGAAGCGGTAACTTACTGGTAGGAAGTCGTTATATCACTTAAATTCAGTTTAAAACTATGATTTAAAATATTAAACCAAACACTTACTTCTGATCTTAAGAATATTCATGCAGTAAACGAACGGGGAACAAACAACAAACTTGTCTTTACGAGTTTGTGCAGGTTACAGTCAAAGAATACTGCCTGTGATCCTGATAACAAAAAGCAATACAGTTGCAAGCAGCACGATACAAATCTTACAAAAGAGCGAGGATTTTTTCGTGGAGTTATTTCATTACTGTTCAACATTATGTCAGTTTTTTAATCATCGAAAATAAATATGCAACATTTAACGGAGTATCTCCGTTGTCAATTTCCGTCTAAGTCCATTCCGTTGGTTTCAGGAAATATGATGAAATTTTTTTATTTTTCAACGAAAAATGCCCTTTTGTCTTAAAAACGGACTTTTTCTGTGAAATTCAGGAAAGAAATATCCGTGAATATCAGATTATTTTTAACAGTGTAATATTAAAGCTATAATTCGTTTTTGAAAAACCTATCTCACTGAAAATACAATGTTACAAAATACGTAAAAAAAAATCATTCTTTACAAATTTAATATTATTTATTGTACCTATGCCATTATCAGATTGGTGGCTTTATTTCAAAAACGAGACCCAATCTAGACAAGTTTCTATGACTTTCGCATTCAGCAGAAAAAAATCAGTCGAAATCCGTTTTCCAATCCAATGCCGCAAATTCATTGTTCCTTCGTTTAAACGATTTCCGTTATATTTGTTGTAAAATAACATTGAATTGTTGGCATTAATAAGAAAAACGTCCGTCTTTTGCTTTAATTTATGTGTAGCATCAACTTTCCATACCGAAAATAAAGCTGCCGTAAACTTCAATTGGAAGAAAGAACTCTCATTAAAACACTTTCAGTGGATAAGTAATTATGTTGCTAATAAGTTAAAATGACTGAATGTCACAAGTAGCAAAAATCCAGTTTATTCCCAGGTTTATTTCTAATAGACCCGGTTTATTCCCAGGTTTATTTCCAAAAGACCCAGTTTATTCCCAAAAAACCCGGTTTATTCCCAAAAAACCTGGTTTATTCCCAGTTTTAAACCGGGTTTTTTCTAGCCTTTGCAACTCTACAAGTATTTAAGAACAAATTTATTTAAAACCAAATATTTTTTTTATATACACGTAAAATTTTATTTTAAAAAGTCTGAGTTCATTTGGCTATTTTGAATGAAAATTACGTTGTATATGTAATATAAAACCGAACTTCAAAGGATTAAGCAACTTATGTTTCAGCTTACAGAATGAAAATAAAGAATGTCTGAAAACTCATTAAACATTTTTATATGAAAAGCGTCTAACTTGCTTTTTCATGTTGTTCAGAGCTGATGTAAAAGATTACTACAGGGATTAAGTTTAGAATAGTATAAAAGTAAAATAGTCTACTGATATTCAATGATAACTATCCTCGTGTTTAGAAACTAGCTCTTATAATTTAAAACCCTCTAAGCGTTTTGCCCGTATTTTTCCGTTTCCTAAAAACAACTTAAATCGGCACTAGATGAAAATATTTTTAACAAAATTGTATTTTAAGATATATGTAAAATAAAGAGATATGAAACATAATTTTAGAAACAAACGGGGAAAGAAAATTGAAATTATTTTAAGTTTTACAAATATTTTTATGAAAATGCAGGAAAGCCCTCAAGACGCTCAGAGGGTTAAAACGCTTAAGATTTTCCACCAGTGTTATTTTAACAGCAGATGTCACTCAGGAAACATTATACAAGAATTTTTAAGAAACACCAACCATTATGGAAATATAAACCATTTGAATAAAATTATTCTTGCTGTGGCAACCATCTTTGGCTGGTGCCTCCAAGGAAGAAAAATCGAAAATCAATCTTCATTAATTTTAAGTGCAATTATTGAAGAATATTTAATTTCTGATCAAATTACAAAAATTTGAGACCATAGAACTTTGGGACTTATTAACATTAAACAAGATTATGATCCTTTTGAATATTAAATATTGAAAAGGTTTGAATTCAACATTAAATATGAAATCAAAATATATAAAGTAAAATTGCAATGGAAACTGGAAAGGAGAGTTTGGATGATAACAGAAAAATCGCAGAAACTCGACTAGTTAAACTGAATGGAAGATTTATTAGAAATCCTCAAATATTTTTTTGAATATAAGGAAGTGTTGAAAAATCATTAAAACAGGGAATGTGAGAATTAGTGCCTAATTCGGAAAATAAAAATCATGTTGAATTTTATTTAGACCACATAGAAGTACTAAGAACAGACCGCGAAACTAATAAATTACGGATTGTTTTCAAATCATCCTCTCATGATTTAACTCCCTTTCTCTCAATAATTGTTTTCACCCAGGTCTCAATTCGTGCCCAGAAATTTTTGAAGTTTTGTTATGATTCCGATTTTATCCAGTTGCTTTCACAATCGATATGAAACAGGCACTTTGAAAGATATTAGTGCATGAAGAAGATAGAGATGTCTGCCGCTATGTGTTTTTGGAAGACCCTTTTGATGAATCTAACCTCACTCATATATATATAATTATTAGAGTTTTATTTTAAATTAACTGTAATCAATTCCTGTTAGCTTCTACAATAAAACATCTCTTAAAGAAATATGTTAAAATGTATCCGAAACTGTAGAGTTTTTGAATGAGAATATTTTTGTAGATGATGTCATTGGAGGTCGATTCTCTGTCGAGCAAGCCTTATCCACTACTATAGAGTCTACCGACATTTTCATAGAAGCAAGTATGCAATTACATAAGTGGCATACTAATTCTAAATCCCTAAAATAATTATGGAAAATAATAATGTAATTTACAGTGATAATTTGGAAACGTTTGAAATAGAAAATTTCCCTATCAAAGTTTTAGGTATAGCATGGAATAGTCAAGATGATTTTTTTTTTGACATTCATAAATTAGAAGCAGTTGCTTCTAAAAGAATTTATACAGAGATACATATTTTGAAAGTTTTGGGTCAAGTATTTGGTGAAATTCTATTACTAGGACCCTTCACATTAAGAATAAAATGTTTGAGGCAAAAAATCTGGTCCTTAGGAATATACTGGGACGATGTTATACCAAAATTTCTAATTTCACTTTAGAGAGACTGGTGTAATGCAATTCCTCAACTATCCGAATATTTTGTTCCTCGACGTTATTTTTTTTTAATTAGAAGTTTAGGTTAGAAGTTTGTCAGTTTAAAATTGCACTTATTTTCTGATGCAAGTACAACATACTTTGGCACATTTGCTTATTTATGTGTATCTACCTCTGAAAAAGATATTTGAACAGTCTTCGTAGCTTCTAAAAACAGAGTAGCTCCTTTAAAAACCCTTACTCTATCGAGGCATGATTTGATGCCTGCATTATGTTCTGCTAGATTAGGCTGCAGCATTCTGAAGGCGCTACATATGGAAATGCCATACATTATTGAACTGATTCTAAAATAACATATTTTGGATTAAAGGATCACCTGAAAAATTGAAATCTCTTGTGAGAAATCGTGTTGTTGAAACTTGTAAGCTGAATTATCATTCAGATTGGCAACATTGTCCTAGAACAGACAATCACGCAGACCTCGTCTCAAGAGGAGTAAAAGTCTCCAAGCTCATCAATGACCCAACTCGTTTGATGGAGCCAAAGTGGCTTGGAGACCACTGACCAGGCCCCTACCTACCGGGATTCGACCCAGTTTGACGTGTTTGAGTGCCTGGTCATTGGGGCGAAATTCGCCTGATCGCCCTATTGGGGCGGTCCACAAAGACAACTACCCAGGTCGGCCAACCAATTGAGTCAGTATTTTTCTGTGTTGTTCACTCCTAAATTTAAATGTTCTGAGATCTGACGCCGCACACCACGTACTCGTCGTGACAGTTGGAATGGGGCTGGACAATTTAGTGCCGAAACGTTGGTTCTGAACTTAGCTTGAAAAAGGGGGAGAATTTTTAGGGAAACTAATTAAAGCAATTAATTAGATAATTGAAACCACTGAAATTAAAATATATTTTTCGCCAATAGCTAAGTCGTACCATCGGGGAAAAATTTTGGGCCGAGTTGCAAGACAGACGAAAACGCTGCGGGGGCTGACGGACTGCACCTTTCTACAGTACCCCACCTGGTAAAAATTGGCTCCGTGGGCTGTCCTATTGGAGCTGGTCCGGTAGCTTGTGCGGACAATGTCCATTTGCACCTAATAAAGAGGCGAACAGTCAAAAATAAAATTTATAAAAAAACTGCTGCCAAAAAAAGACCCTTGTGCTACCAGTTGGGGCCAGTCATTGGCCCGTCCCAACCCGTGGAAACCAAATCACAGCTCCACTATCCAAATATAGAGTGAATGAGGATCCACCGTTTTCAATCTGCGGCATAGATTTTGCGGAGCCTATTTACGTGAAATATCTCGGATGAATTCAAAAATCTTATATTATCTTATTCACCTGCAGAGTTGCTAGAGCTTTACATCCAGAACGTATTTCATATATGAGAACAGATTGTTTCCTACTTGCTTTTAGACGATTCTTAGCTCGAAGAGGAAATTGTAAAATCATCTATTTCGATAACTTCAAGAAAGTAAACAAGAGATTGAAAATTTATGTGTCATCATTTGCAGCAATTTGTTTTTGAAATTTCTTGATAAAGAAAGAATCGTTTGGAAACAATCATTGAAAGAGCTGCATGGAGGGAAAGCTTTTACAAAAGACTTGTAAAATCAGTAAAAATCGGCGAAATATTATTGGAAAAGCTCTTTTGAGCTATGAATGAATGTATGTCGACATTATTGTTTGAAGTTGAAGCTATCCTCAACTTGCGTCCCTTGACATGTGTTCATAACGACAACGAAGAACCACAACCTCGTACTCCAATGTATTTTTTTAAATTTTGGTAAAGAACTTTCACTTCCTATTAATATTTTCAATGTGATTGAAGATGGTTTGAGGGGATCTGCCCTTCTCAAAAGACAAAGATACCAAACATTACTATTAAAACAGCTATGGTCGAATTGGAAATAAACAATATTTGCTAGATTTGAAAACTTTCCATTCTTTAAAAAATCCCATTTCACATCCGTCACTGAAAATGGATGATGTTGTTTTAATCGAAGATGACGTAAATAATAAGTTTTCTGAAAACTTGACAAGATCCAGAGAGCTCTTCCAGGTATAGATAACAATATTCGCTCATTTGAAATAAACAGCCAATGAATGAACAGCCAATGAAGTGCTAAAAAGATGTATTCAGCACTTATATGCTTTAGAAATTTTAGACTGATGAACATTTATAGACTTCTTACTTTTAAAAAAAATCTCCTTTTGAACTCTCAAAGCCTTTTTCTTTTTTTTAAATTCTACTTTCTTAAAATATAGTATTATTTGAGTTTTTTAGTATAAGTAAGCATATTAACTGATTGAAAGGAAAAAGTCATTTTATTGTGTTAATTTGCAGGTAATATTTTTTTTATTATATTGTTTGAATTTTATGCTTTTATGTTTAGAATTAATTGATAGTTTGTATTTGTACTTGGTATTTTGTATTCGAATTCTGAAATTGCATTGGATTACTGAACCACTGATATGAAAATTGTATTTTTCATGATATAATTTTGATTGATGAACTCTGTAAGAGTTCAGGTGGGGAGTGTGTCGGAAAAAGTAGTACAGTTAGATTTGCGCTATGAGCTATGTACTAAAAATTTCACTTCAACTCCCAGAACACCCTTCTCTTTTTTAAACAGAACGCAACTGAAAGTTGTTTAAGAATAGAATGATTTTGCTGTGATTTAGAGATATGACGTTTTATCGTCTTTATTAAATATGAAATTCGAGTATTGAGTCTCATGATATTATTATTACAAAATATTGTATTTATGTAGCATAGTAATTGTAAATATTTTTGCTTTTATTAAAATGCTTATTCAAAAGAATGTTTAATTCCAAGAATCATTGACTTTCGATTTCAACCATCATGATGCTTATTTATTTATTCTTCAGATTATGTTTAATTAAGATTTTTTTTAATTCATGATTCAACTACTTAAAGTGTGATATAATATTATAAAGTTTACGGCTTGTTATCTTTTTTTTTTGTTTACACCTTTTCATTTCCTATATCTTTGACAACTTTTGGTGTCACTGATGTGTTTCTTCCAGACTTTTTATATGTATCGTTTTCATATATATATATATATATATATATATATATATATATATATATATATATATATACTCTCTTAGTTTTAGTAGGTTTCTTGATTGGTGACTCTGATTCCGAAATCTCACTAGCAAAAGAGTCAATGGACCTATCTGCAGTGCCTACCTCCTTGGAATAAGTGCAGATGCAGCTGCAAAAAAGCGTACAGCCCTTGAAATTCATTACTTACAGCTAAATTTATGATCGTATATCTGCTCCACTTTCAGCAACTCAAATTGGTCCAGATACTCGACACAGATACACGACAAATACTCGATAAAACCGATTCTCGAAAAACTAAAAACAAAACGAAAGCTAACAGAACCACGTGTAAACTATGCGCAGTAAAAACATGAATTTAGATATGCATATGAAAACATAACAACTTACCTTTGTTTCAATGTTTGTGACTCTGATTCCGAAATCTCACTAGCAAAAGAGTCAATGGACTTATCTGCAGTGCCTACCTCCTTGGAATAAGTGCAGATGCAGCTGCAAAAAAGCGTACAGTCCAAAGCGTACAGTCCTTGAAAATCATTACTTACAGTTAAAATTTATGATCGTATATCTGCTCCACTTTCAGCAACTCAAATTGGTCCAGATACTCGACAAATACTCGATAAAAGCGATTCTCGAAAAACTAAAAACAAAACGAAAGCTAACAGAACCCCGTGTAAACTATGCGAAGTAAAAACATGAATTTAGATATGCATATGAAAACATAACAACTTACCTTTGTTTTAAGGTTATCTCTTACGTTTAGAAAGAATAAGTTAGATCAAAACAGCCAATTTTAGGATCATGAAAATTGTCGGAAAACAGCTCGTGGAAGGCGGCTGCTCCTTCTAATCATAAATGATCTCATTCTGATAAGTAGGATTTCAGCGGTAGATGGCGTCTATTTCTGTCATTAATGGCAGAATAGCCACGGTCCATTTAAAGCAGCGTTCCAACAATGGCTACTATCTTCTATTTTCTATAAGAAATACTTCTAACTGCATATCAAATATGCAAATAAATTGCATAGTTTTTAATGTAATTTTACATAATTAAAGATTTCTATAGACTATTCGATCCATATAACATATTTTATCTAAATCATTTTGAAAGTCCGTGTAAATGAATTATATGTGCTGTACGCTAAAATGTTGTATCAAAGCACATTAATAAATATTATTTTCGTGAAAGTCAAATTTTATTCATTCACGGACATTAGAGCACGGAAGAAGGGTCAGACAAATATGTGAACAAACTGATGAATAGAAGTCAAAAATTCTTATCAACAATGTTAGAGACAGTATTTGAAAAAAATCGTCTTAATAGAAGCAGTTATTACAAGTTAAACATTACAAGTCTAAAGTTTATAAACTGTTTTATTTATGTTTCTAGCTTTCTTTAAATCAATGGTGACATGAACACATACCTTCAAATCGCAATATCATATTCAAACTCTGAAAGGTCATGAAAATCTATATAAATACGTCAAATCAATATAAATAAAAAATGCTCTCGTGATAATACATCAACATTCCTCTCCATAGTTGATAAGCTATTTAACTCACAATTTAATTTAAATTTCTTTTGTGGGAGAAAAATGCTGGCTAAATTCAATTAAAATGCCATCCAAATTCCTATTAAAATCTTGTAATGAATTTAAGATAAAGAAAATCGAGTTTTACCTTTTGTTGGCTCTTTATTTAAAAGGTATCTCATGCGGGCAAAGCTCTTACATTTATATTTCTAATTTACTAAGATTTAGAAGATGATGTTTAAGGAATGAAATTATAATTTTTTAT
This sequence comes from Maratus michaelseni, assembly GCA_963931845.1. NCBI lineage: Eukaryota > Metazoa > Arthropoda > Arachnida > Araneae > Salticidae > Maratus > Maratus michaelseni. Next base: position 305,693,167 of record OZ007593.1, read on the forward strand.
CTAGTTTAGTGATTAAATTGATTTCTAATGGAAATAGTTAATCGAATTATAAAGAACGTGAGTATAAGATATTCAATAATGTTACATAATGATAGTTATTTTTTAAAGTGTGTAAATGTATAGGATATGTGTTTTTAAATGATTTTTAATGAGGATATATTCATATAATTTACCTAATATAAATGATAATGGTTGTGCGAATAAATTAGAATAATAAAAGTTTGTTTTAAATTAGAGATCTTTTCAAAAAGTTTATTTTCGTCACAAATCTATACTATTTTAAAAGGACTCGGTAACCCTTTAATGCATTTTTAATTGAGTATTTTGTACCTTTTTTATGTATTATTAAATAGCTGTATTAAGGAAATATATTTAACCGAGACAAAAATGCATTTTTTTATGGTTTGAAAGTTTTATTTATTTATGTACTTTAAATTAAGAAATTTATTAAGCGACTCTTCTCATACAATTTTAAACTTTTTGAAACAATTAATTTTCATAATTTCTGATACGTGTGCTCTATAACTGAGAGTTCTAAATTTCAAATAAGCTAATTAGTTTAAGAAAAATAAATAAAATGTCATGAGATATATAAAAATAGGATGAAAAAAATCTCTTTAAATTACTACATATCCGATTATTAATTTTATTAAATGTACAGTGAGCATTGTCCATTAAAACAACTGAAAATATGTTAATATGGTTTAAAGTTTTATTTTTCTGATATACTTTTTAAAAGATGAAAAAAATGGAACTTAAACATTGTATCTCTGAATCATTTAAAGTTAAATTTATACAGTTAAATGCATTTTTTTAAATATTTGTAGTTAACGGATACTTACGAATTGTCATTAAAATACACGATGGAGGGTGAAAACCATTTTTTTGAAAAAATTATAAATATGTATACTCGTCTGTTTTCTCGAAATGTAGGGTACCGAGACAACCTAAGTAATTTACAAATTTTGAAGGTATACTCATCTATATCGTAGATCCTGCATGTTTTCTTTTTAAATACAATTTGAAGTTTTTCGCCTTTCTACCTTAATTACTATCTTGAACGATTCAAAAATTCATTAAAACATTAAAAGGAAGCATTCGTTACTTCTAATGTCAAAAATATTTACTATTTTTCCAATAGTATCTACTACTTCAAAGGAAAAATCGAATCACGTTCCTTCTTTTCTATGTATAGTCACTATTGTTGTGGTTTCTTACAATCACTGCCATATTTTTATTTAAAATTTAAGAAATATTTTATTAATCTTTATTCATTTAAATTTAAAAATTTACATACTAAAATTATTTTCATTTCTTCCTTTTTAAAACTTCCCCTGTAACTTTTTCTTTGCTTCGCCAGATTTCAAAACAATCGTTATCATTTTAAAATAAAGCTAAATGTTACGCAACAAAGAAAAATTGGCTATTCAAGAATGATCTTCATGTGAAATGCAGCTTTTGAATAGTATCATTAGCTACTTTAAATAAGTTTTCACCACATCTATGAATTTAAGAAGCACATGCAAAATCCAAAACCAAAATATACAAATATGATAGCATTAATTTAAGCAATGTTAAATGTTTAATGTGAAGTTTTAATATTAAACCATAAAGTGAAATACAGCGCGTTACGCAATCAATCAGCACATGCGATGTTACTTCTCTCGAAAATCGACATTATTCACGCTGCAACTGACAGGTACGTGTATTTTCTCAAGTACATTGAATGGGTACATATATTTTCTTTTACTCTAGAACTTTCAGGACTCATTAAAACAAGGTAAATTGTACAGCGTCAAATTCAAATTCATTTTTTACTATAACTATCTTCTCCAGATGGGAGGCAGTCTAAATAGGATGTTTAATGGAAAAGATTCCGAGGAAAAAAATACATATGCAACTTTGTTTAGTAAAAACAAATTCTTATAGCAATGTTTATATGAAAGTGAGCTTTAAATTAAAAACATTAAACATAAATTAATTACTAACGGTTATATCAATTTCAGATGCGTTCGTAATTATATAAATTCTTAGCACGTATAGTCGTTTTCGGGTCCATCTGTCCGTCTGTCCGCATATAACACCGCAAAAACTACAGTACCGAATGGTTTGAAATTTATTTATTTTAAATATTTTGCAGATTTTGTCGAGTCATTTTAAATTTTATGAAAATCGAATCAAAACTTAAAAAGATTTTAATAAATGATTTCTTCATTCTAATAAATCATATCATACGTAATCTATATGTTAAAGTCATGTTACTGAGGAAAACAAATACGGGCTAACCACTTTCTTTTAATATGCCAAGCGGCCATTTTTATTAAAAATTATTTTTTCGAATAAAATTTCATAAAAGATCTTTCAAAAAATTGTTTGCGTGAGAGATGAGCTACATTAAAAAAAATGTATAGATTCTGAGATAACTTCAGTGGAAATTTGGTTACCAGCCGAATATTTCAATTCATTAAGGTATATAAACACAAGAGATTCGTTTATAATGAGTCATAGAAATATTAAACCTTGGAGATAATCATTTGCAAAGCTAGATCACCATGGTGAGTTTTGCAGCGCTGTCTGGTGTCGGAAAACATATTCGCATCTGTAAACGTGACATATGTAATAAGAAAAAAAGAAGGGGCTCTTTTCGCTCATAACAGACGATGTAATTCATTTCATTGAAATAATATCGATAATTTTTGTACATTGTAAGAATAGTTATATACGAACGTACCTCATATGTCACGTTTAACGTACAATTTACAACTTGTTAATACATATTATAAATATATTTTTTTAATAATGGATGTCACTCTTAAAAATATATACACGCACATAACGAAACCTACTTTTATCAGTATAGTTATAGTTATTTATATTTAAATCTTGAAATATTATCAATATGAAATTTAAATTAACATTTTTAATGTAAGTCTAAAATTTAAAAAAAAAACGCATTTTAAATACAGCGAGATTATTCATTAAATCGAAATAAATCCTTAAAAATCTATATGAAACGAAGTTTATTTATTCCAAAATTAATTGAAATAATGATTGATAAATGACAAACCTTTCCGTTTATTATTTTTAAAAGAAAAGTATTATTTTTTTTACAGAAATTATGCGGCATGAGATGCGAAGAGTGAATAAACATTTTCGAATTTAATACTGCTATAAATATTTATAACATGCTGTTTACTTTACAATGATAAATAAAATTTTTCATCAAACATAACCTGCATTTAAAATCAGCATACCGAAAAACTACTTTATAAACATAACACTGCGATTCGAAAATAATGTATGCTTAGTAATTTATTGGATATTTAGTGATACATTAAGCGTTTTCAAACAACTTTATTTTAATTTTAAAATCTGCATATTCTTTGCAAGGATTTAGACATTTCAAATACATATATTTTGTATTCATTGTTGTATATATTACTTGTTATATGTTTGATAAATTTCGTTGAAATAGGAATTTGTATATTTTTCACGTTTAAAATTTTTATTTATTGAAAATTATAAGTTAAATTAAAAAAAATGAATAATTTATATTGTTAATAATTTATAAAGTATATTACCTGTTATCAAATAAGTTTAAATTTTCCAAAATACGAGAACCTAATCCTATTCATTGTCTGAGTGAACACGAAGACTCATACACAGCGCAGTATTACTTTGCCCCATATATAGCTACGATGGATATTAAAACCTTTCGTCAAGCATAACTCAAAAAAATATTTAACGGATTTTGTTAAAATTTTTACAGCAGGTACCTACAAAGGTGACAACGACGCCTCTTTATTACCAAGAATAAATGTCAAACCGTTTGGAAATTACATTTCACCAGCGGAGATTTTCGTAAATAATAGGATTTTAAAAGTTCATGAAGTAAAACGGAGCAAAAAAAAATATGCACGCACAGTGAAATACAATATAAGTACAATGATCAAATCAGTACAATAAAGCATAATTCCATTTAATAAAAATGGAAAATTAATCAGGATTTTTTTCTGTTTGAAAGAAAAAAAAACCGCAACAACTTAGTATTAGAGATTTGGCGCAAATCTCACCATTAGCTTAGCCTTTTTATTTCGCGTGTGTAAATCAGAAATATTTCTTTGATGTTTAAATAAAAGGTTTTGATTTGTGGCATTATTTCTTTTTTTCTTTTTCCTTTTTAGTATTTTAAATGGAATTAGTGGAAAGCATGTATTTTAAATTAAATGAGTAAAATACATGTATTTTTAAAGTATGTATTTCAAGTGAAATGAGTGAAAGGTTTATAGTTAAATGAAATTAATGAAATATTAAGATGTTATGAAAACAATATTTGGCGATTTATCAACTGCGCCAAGTTAACATGAAAGTACCAATACATATGTGAAATGAAAACAAGGCACAGATGTCTCATACACACCACGTTGGCGCGATTTTTACCCTCGCCAATATGGCAAAACCTTTATTTTTGAATATGAGTTACAAATTAGCGTGCAATAATAGCAAGTGAATATTTATTTCAATATAAAAATAAAATATTGTAATAAATGAAATAGCGAGACGGTTAAAGAGTAGGGTAGCAAGACAGACGGATAGTGAGATAGGTATACAGACGAGTAGAGAGATAGTAGACAGATGGGTACGGAGAGGAACACGGTATAGAGACACGGCTAGACATACAGGTAGTTAGACGGGTAGGCAGACGGTTAGAGAAACAGATAGGCGGGTAGTTAGACCAGTAAAAAAATATACAGACATGTAGAGAGATGTGTAGAAAGAGAGTCAATCGGGTACAGAGATGGGTAGAAGAACGGATAGGGAAACAAACAGATTGTAGAGAGAGACAGACAGGCAGGCAGAAGAAAAGTCTGGGGTTTGAAGTACTAAAGGCGCAGGGGGCAGAGCTTCCTAGAAAATAATCAAGAAGTATCTTTGAAATATTTTTTTTTTCAATTTCGCCGATATGGAGATTTAATGTAAAATTTATCTTTACAGAAGTCATCGAAAGATTTTTTATGTACTTTAGTAGGGATTTAGACTACAATTTGGTAATCAGGTTTGTAGCAAAGCATGTTATCAATGTGGTTTGAAATGTACGAGTTTCTATAAATAGTTATTCAAATAAAAAAGGAGGAATATTTTTAAATTCAAATGTAAATATTTGCTACAAAGAAAATGTTGCATCAATAAAATTAAATGTGCGTTAAATTGCGCTTGCTAAAATACGCTCTTTGCTGCAAATCCGATTACAAGACTTTAAAAAGATTTGATCCGGCCCTTTTTTTTTTTTTTAAGTTTTGAGCAATACCCGCTTAAGAAAATGAGATTCTTTGCCAAATGTTATAAAATATAGATATGTGAAAACATAACAGTATATATGGATTTATGTATGATATTTTGTAATTCTATCATTTAATTTGCACTTTTTCATATATTGTATCTTCTTTATATCGTAATTGCTAACCCCATGTTCTCAGCAATATCACTCAGACTAATCCATTTGAGGGAAGTCCTAGTATAAACAATAATTCATTACATTGTTTCTTTTATGTTTTTGCCTATTACCAAAAAATACCTCTTAACATTACACTTTTAATACGCACAAGATAGTTATACTTTGATGGTAAGCAAATGTTTTATCAAGTAATTTAATTTATTATGTTAAACTAACCCAAAATAAAGTTTACAAGTATGCAGAATTTTCAAATATTTAAAAAGATCGTAAATGGGTTTCTTATAATACCTGAGAATGCGTAAATATAATTTTAGATTTATCCTTCTTTCAAATTATTTTTTCTTAGTAATACGTTTTCAGGAAAACTACTAAATTTCCATATCGAGATTGTTCAACATTCAACTATAGATGGTTTCCTTTTTTAGGGTTTCGTTCATCTCACGAAACTATATTACTCCCGCTCCGTTGTCTTTCCGTCACAGAGCCATTCTCAGAACCTATATAACTTACAGGGTTGAAACTTTGTGTATATATAACTGAATACTTGTTATGAAGCTCAAAATATTAAAATATGAAAAAATCGTATTATTTTAATAAATACAGATAAAAAACTAAAATTCTAACAGCCTTTTCCTATCCTTTTCGTGTCATACATTAAAATGTGTGTCTCGAACATCTCTCTGCACTCGACATCAAAAATCGCAGATGAACTTCGTTATTTGACAATTGCGTATCCTTTCGCAACAGTTGAAATAAAATTCGAGATTTAGGATTTATACTATCTTGTTCAGCTTTATTTGCTGTGTCATATTTAAAGAGTAAAATATAAGACCATTTTTATGTTAAAAACTATTTACCTCTTTTAATAATTATATATAAGGCCTCAAAATTTATATAGAACATTAGCTAAGAAGTTATAATATGAGATTTAAAAAATATATTATTTATTGTAGTTTACTTTGTAGAGTTCTCATTTAGTTTATTTTAATGACTGGTGAGTTTAAATTTACTTATTTATGTCTCGTTGTTTAACGTTTTAGTTAAATATCATTCAATGTGCATATGCTGGAGACATAGAAGTAAAAATGGATACAAAAATATGTGTCTGTCCATTTGGCTAGGGAAATCTACCGCACCCAGAAATCTGAAAATTTAGGTGAGGGAAGTTCAAGATCTGCCCTGATGCACCTGAGATTTAGAATTTTAATATTTTAATAATTATCCAAAATATAATTATAAACTCATGAATAGCTCATCTCTTTATTCCCGTGCCCACTTTCAGCACTCTCAAGAACAAGATTTACGTATCGGAAGGAAATGGAAGAACCAAGCGAAAAGTTTTTTTTTTTTTTTTTGAGTTATTCCGTAGTTTTAAATCGACTTAAAATCAAACAAACCACTCGGTACAGGTAAAAGTAGAAGACATATTCAGAAAGATCGTACTATTATGACTCAAATACCGTAATTAATTCGAAAATATATCGTTGTTGAACCATTAAAAATAATAATAACAAGAACGAAAAATCATGCGTCAAGCATAGACTATATAACACTTTCCAATGCTTCCAAAATAATTTTACAAATCATTACCGTTTAACAAGCTGAAAGGTAACATCTAAGTAAACAATTTGGAAAACGCATAACATATTTAAAAACGCAATTTCAGGAATTTCCAACATATATTTACAACATATACAATATTCGGAAAAATATCCGAATAATTTTATTCAGCCCTGTATATGATCTATAGATTTGTATGTATACCGCATAGGATGCTAAATTTTAGTTTAGTTAGGAAACGTGTAGCACAGTTTAAAATTCTCCTTCTGGAGTTTCTGTCAATAAACGGAAATGTGTTCGCGAAAATTTGTGCTGCCATGTACATGATCTACAGAATTTATACACATCAAGTAATAGACAAAAAGTGAGTTAAATTTAAAATCGCGTTCAGAAACTTAAAACGCATTTCCAGGAATTAGTGTTAACATACAGTAGATAATTCTTTTGTGTGCCCCTGTAAATGCCCGATGACTGCTATACACACAATATTCTGTAGTAAGCCTCTTGTAATGCACCTTAGTGATATATATAAATTTCAATGCGTTTAAAATAGTGAAACATTATGTAATTAAACCGCAAACGATTTTTATCCATAGACGTAATGTAACGGAATTCTTTTGACTGTCCATGTAAAGTAACTATAGGTGCTATGCACACCCTATTCCATATTAAGCTTTTTGTAATGGACCTTCGTGATATATATCAATTACAATGTGTATGAAATTGTGTAACATCATTAAAATAAACTGCAAATGATTTTCCCCATAGACCGTACTGTAAAGGAATTCTTTTGAGTGTTCCTGTAAAAAAACTATAAGTGCTACACACTTCAGTTGAAATAGTGAACATGCTATAGATAACGACAATAACATATAAAAATTGCAAGGTAATACGAGCATATTTAAGGGAGTTAGAGCACGGACAGACGGCCAGACAGCCAGAAAAACCGATGTCATAAACACTTTTCAACTAGGTTGGAAAGTGTTAAATAGGGTCGTTTTCCAAAAGGACGTTTTCTCCCTTATGGCAACGCTCCGCCAGGGCACAATTTTAGAAGTAGTGATAAACCAAATATGTGCATTTAAAGCTGAAACTTTATTTTAGATGATGGTACAATCTGTTTTAAAAATTACGAATTTCAACAATTCCTGAAACACCGGCGAACGAAGTTACTTCGCCTCTCTCGGCGACGATCTTTTTTCTACACTAAAAGTAACTAAACATCCGTATTTGGATACTACCTTTTTAAATCGTCTCGGTAGACTAGATTCACATCACCTACAAAATTTTCGAAACATTCGGGCGTGTAGAAATATTTAAAAAATAAGTAAAATCTTAGAAACATAAAAAAAGCAAAAAACCATCGGCGTCGGTTTATAACCGATTATAATTTCAGAGAGTTCAGAAGATGAGAACTATAAGCGTTAAAGAACCAACGCGAAAACAAACAAACAAAGAAAAAATTGAGAAGGAAACATATATATTTTTTACAACTATATAATAATATTTTTTCACGAAATTTTTGCACAGGCTGTAGAAGAGTTATATCTATAACCATTAAAATTTTCAAAGGTTTTGGACAACAAAACTATTTTTTTTTTAACTATGAAACTATCCTACGTGAATAAGAAAAAAAAAACAATTTCTTAGTAGCATTTTTATCACTTATTGTCAGTACTGTTTCGCGATTTTGTTATTAAAAGTATAAATTCATACAAATTCGGGTTAAAGATATAAAATAATACGAATTTGGGGTTTATTTGATTACCGGAAGTCAATATTACTTGCTGTAAAATAGCTGCTTATACACATATTCCTTCCACACCAATTCTGTTTTTTAGTAATTTGTATTTCAGCCAAGAATTAAAACAGAAAAAAAAAATCTATATTAAAATGCATTACTGAAATGCTAATTTATGTACGTGCACTATAAATATTAGTTAATGATTTTTTATTTAATGTCTATTGTTGTACAACACAAAACCAATACTATGTTTCAAACAAATATTTTTAAATGACAACAGGCAAATTGCCAGACATATTACTTGTACAGTACTTTAAAAAATTTTATTACTATGTATTTTGAAATTTCTGAAAACGAAGATGAGATCCTGATCCCTGACCAAGAGTGAGAAATTATCAGGTCTTTCTCTCACAAGTAAAGGTACTATAGTCTGTGGCGGCGAGTTTCAGTTTTTATAGCTCATTCGATTTGTCTCGTTCAGCTTAGTAATTTTATACCTCGCATATCGGCTATTGAGTTTTTACAATGTCAGGGGGTCGGGTCAAATTTTAAAATTCCGTTCACTGAAAAACAGATGTCTTCATAGAAATAAGTGCGATTTAAGTTTAGTAATTGTTTTTACAGTGCCATACATTGCCAATAACTACTATAAGGATATATGATTGCAGTTGTTATAAGAAATTGTAATTGGAGATAAAATATTCGAATGATATTTGGCAGGATATTTTCGAAAGTTATGATGCATATATTGAATGAGTCATCGATTCAGCTGAAGAAGCCTTTGCTCGTTGTGCGCACTCTGAGAAATATTTTTGCTTTACTCATTTTATCGGAATGAACAATGTGTCAAAAATTGACTATCATCAATGCATGCCAGTGTAAGAACCATAAATAAATTCAAATCTTTCTTATTTCTTTGATGGCAACTGGTTTTCGATGAACGAAATTTTACACTTTGACCCGGGCCCTTGTCATTATCAAAACTCAATAGCCGGTATGCTACGTAACAAATTACTTAGTTCGATGAGACAAATCGAATAAGCTATAAAAATCGAAATTCGTCGCTAACTTCTCAGGTCGATCATACAATAATGGAAAAAGGGGGAATGTTTCCCAGACGTTATGGGAGAACAGATTCTTTGATGCGGCACACAAAGATATGAGCAAATAAAGGCAATGATGCTTCATTTTTTTATTCGCGTCTTATAAGTAAATATTAAGTGATATATGAAGGACGTGGTATATAAGCAAAAAGTGATCTATGAAATGTAAACCACTGAGGGTATTACTTTTATTTTTTATTATTATTAATATTCGTAGACCATCAGTTGATTAGATGTAATGTTGTATCGTTTTAAATTTTTCGAGAATAAATAGTTATATCACATACTCGGAAGACAAATGTTTCTTAATCTAGGAAAATATAATATAACCAGGAACGTAAATTTGCAATAACCCCTTCCGAGTTACCCAGGACCCCCTATAAGTACCTATATCTTTAGTAACCATTACATTTTCAAGATTTAATGAAGCATTTGTAAAATTAAAGTTTTATTTGCTGTCAATTATTTTGGTTAGTTAAAGTTAGAGTGATTTGGATAGTGTATTAATTTGTTATCTCAACAGGGAACATCCGTTATTCGGATACTATCAATTCAATAGTAAATATTTTCATGTTCAACAAACATGTTTTACAGACAAGCATGATGAACTAACAGCATTAACATTAACATTAATATTCACATTAAAATAAGTATTCATCTGTTACTCTTGCATGTATAAATTCAGCTACGCTGCTGAAAATGTTTAATTCGAATTTGATAGAATTCTAAAAACCGATATTGCTTTTTGACAAAACCAATTACTACACTATAAAAGATACTTGGAAACGTTTCCGAAAATCCATGGAAACAATCCAAACCTTGTCTTTATATAAGGGTCGTCCAAATGAAAGTGGCATTGTTGTAATAACTCCGCCATTTAAAGAGAAAGATCAATGCGCATGCCCCTATAGAGGGAGCAGTGTGCTAGCAATGTATGCGATATCGTCTGATCCTGCCAGATGCGTGTGTGCTAGCATGGGAGCACGTTAAAAGGCATCGTTCGCATCATACATGCCTCCAAATGGTGTCAACGCGTGGTAGTGCATATTTTAACAGCGGAAAATGTGAGTGCTAGTGAAATCTATCGAATCGCTAGCGAATATTGAATGCAAAATGTGTATGGCACGGAGTGTATGTCACGCAGATTGGTATTCCGATGGTGTAGGGATTTTCGTAGTGTTAGAAGCAGTACATCCCTCTCGAACATCCCCTTAGAGCCCATACCTCTCGCCCTGTGACTACCACTTCGGTCCACTCAAGAAAGCTCTGAAGGGACGGCGATTTGCCGACGTTAATGAGTTCCAAGCTGCCGTTGAAAATTGATTCCACAACCTACCACGGAGCTTCTTCACCCAGGGTATCCATCGTCTCGTTGACCGCAGGGACACTTTTTTCAAGCTACGAGTTAACTTTGTTTGGCCTATCTGTTACGTCTGTATTACTTCTTTCTTTTGTATACTAATTTATATTAATACCATTAAACCATTTCTCCAACCGACCACAGTGCCATTTTCATTTGGATGACCCATATACATTATTCTTTAAATATCGAAAATAAATTGGATTATGAGGTTTCTAAAGATAAATCATACTTTTTGTAATGATGGATGATTCGGTTGCGGCTATTTTATATTTTCGGATGTGGTTACATTATATTTTCCTATATTAATAAACATTTGTCTTATTTTATAGCGTGTCATCGATAATGTAATTGCTTTAGAAAGCAATTAACTGCTTCACCTGGCTGTAGAGACATAAGATCGCAAATACTGAGATGCTGAAATATCATATTTTTGCCATTTTCTACCACATGAGTACGTCTGATAGATACACACTATCTCAGCCAAGCATATTAAATATATTACGTTTATAAATCATATATTCTAATATGAGCAAATCTTGTGGGTGGTTATATATATATATATATATATATATGCAAAAATTATCTTAAAAACGGCTCTAACGATTTTGACGAAATTTCGTATCCTACCGCTTTGGGGCACCAGAAAACCATTGGGGTAGGTCACGTGTTCGAGAAAATTCGATTAGTGGGTCATCAAGGGTCATCAATGGTCAGGGTCTAGCTAATTGTATCTAAAAAACGGTTCAAACGATTTTGACGAAATTTTGTATCCGACCATTTTCGGGCATGAGAAGTCAATTGGACTGGGTCACATGTTCGAGAACTTTCGATTAGTGGGTCATTTTTGGGTCAAGGCGGGTCAAATTAATTTTATCTAAAAAACGGCTCTAACGATTTTGATTAAATTTTGTGTCCTACGAGTTTCGAGCACGATAAAAGCATTGGGCTAGGTCGCATGTCCGAGAAAATTCGATTAGTGGGTCATTTCTGGGTCATTGTGGGTCAAGATCTAAAAAGCGGCTCAATTTACACTAAATTTTGCATCCAATGGTTTCCGGGCACGAGAAGACTGTTAAGCTAGGTCACATGTTCGAGAAAATTCAATTAGTGGGTCATTTTGGGTCATTTTGGGTCATGGTCAAGCTAATTGTATCTAAAAAATGGTCCAAACGATTTTGACGAAATTTTGTATCCGACTGTTTTCGGGCACGAGAAGACTATTGGGCTGGGTCACATGTTCGAGAACTTTCGATTAGGGGGTCATTTTGGGGTCAAAGCGGGTGAAATTAATTTTATCTAAAAACGGCTCTAACGATTTTGATTAAATTTTGTATTTTACGAGTTTCGGGCAAGCGAAAATCCTTAGACTAGGTCACATGTTCGAGAAATTCGATTAGTGGGTCATTTCTGGGTCATTGTGGGTCAATATCTAAAAAGCGGCTCAATTTACACTAAATTTTACATCCTATGGTTTTCCGGCACGAGAAGACTGTTGAGCTAAGTCACATGTTCGAGAAAATTCAATTAGTGGGTCATTTTGGTCATGGGTCATGATATTTGAACTCAAATTTAATTTTGACCGAGCATAGCTCGGTCTTCCCTGCTCGTATCGTCTAAAGCTCTCATGCTCAGACAGACTTTTAATATGTTTTTACCAAATGCTGTTGATGATAACTCTCGATACCTGGATGGCTCATCGAAGATCCTGAAAAGTTATAGGGATGGAAATTAACGGAAAAAAAGCCGCGTATTTTGCATTGATTTGAGAAAAATTATGCTTAATTTAAGGGGACAATGGACGTTCAAAACCATTTTTTTCATTTTTGCTTAATTGTACTGAAATTTTGAATACATAGTAATTCATACATTTTATACGTAAATTAAGCAATTTTATTAAAAAATGTGTATAATTAATTAATTTATTAATTAAAATATATTAATTAATCACTCTAATTAAAAATGTTCATGCGCATTAAATTTGGCTCCTGGAACATGGTGTTTTGTTAAATGGTCTCTTTATATTATTGCAACAACAGTTGGTATGCGTTTTAAAATTGTACCAATATATTGAGAAAAATTAATAAAAAACTTCCAATATTTATTTTTTTTCACGGAAAAAAGTTATATAACTACGAAATTTTCCTTTTATGTACAGTAATGCATGCATATTAATACCAAGTTTTAAAATATAGCACATTGCTAAAAATAATACTTAATATTATGAAAATGGGATAAAATATAAGACGCCTGGAACATTTTCAATAGTTTAACTCGGCGAAAATTCCCATTTATATGCGACTTTGCACGCGATTTAAAGTTTTATTTTTTAGTGTAACCCAAATACTGTGTTCAAAAAATGCTCGTAACTTTGATAGGAATCTTTGCAATTGCATGCGGTTTTTTAAAAATGTTGCAGTTAATATCGAAGTATATTAATAAACCACAATAAGAAAAACGATTTTTTAGTAAATTTTAACCCAACTGAAGGTCCACAGTCCCCTTAAAAATTAAATTATGCGTGTATACTTAATTTAAATACATTGAACGACAAGATTCGGAATAGTTATAAATATTTTGCATCTCTAAGATTTCGTAATTATTTTTTAACATATTTGTTCAATGATTCATAAATATAAGGTTATTACTCAAATTCTTTGAAAAAACTACATTTTAAAAGAAATACTTCGTATTCTACTGTTTTCATACTTGTGTCCTAAAAAACATTATTAATTAAGTTATTCGGTTATCAATATGAATAACGAAATAATAAAACAAATAAATAAAATTACAAAACCTCAGTGCAAATACTTTCGATATAAAATACATTTCACCCTTTTTTTTAAATTCTAAATTAACAAATAAAGTATAAAAAATATATTATTTTTAATTCATAATAATACAGTTTATTTATTTTTTATTTACATCAAGAATTTAGATATATTTATTCTGTCATATAATATTTCCAATAAAAACAAATATTATGTCACCATCTAGAATTTAATCAATAGCTACAGTTCAAAATCAATATTTTATCTTAAGAAAATTAATAAAGCTGAATTTTTGACCATAACTTTTTCCAATATATTTTATTTTTATGATATTTCTTTAGCAAATTTCTAGAATAAATATTTATTTTTTCAAACTTTTTCTGTTTCATTTAGTGTTTCCAATTAAATACATTGCTTAGAATAAGACTACTAGGACTTCCCTCAAAGGGATTAGTCTGAGTGATATTGCTGAGAACATAAAGTTAACAATTACGATATAAAGAAGATATCAACAAGAATCTAAGTGAATATACAGCATATGATAGACAAGAGATAGATAAAGATACAACATATGAAAAATAGCAAATTAAATGATATAATTACAAAATATCATATATAAATTCATATACTGTTATGTTTTCATATGCATTTTTTTATAACATTTGGCAAATAATCTCATTTTCTTAAGCGGGAATTGCTCAAAACTTAAAAAAAAAACCGCCGGATCTTTTAAAACGATATTTTTAAAGTCACATAATCAGATTTGCAGCCAATAGCGTATTTTAGCAAGCGTAGTTTAACGCAAATTTAATTTAATTTTTGCAACGTTTTCTTTGTGACAAATATCTAAATAAAATATTAAAAAATAAAATATTAAATATTGAAATATTAAATCAAATATTTAATATTTGAATTAAAAAAATGTCCTTTGTTTATTTGTATAACTATTTATAGAAACTCGTATACTTCAAACCACATTGATAACATGCTTTGCTACAAACGTGTCTACCAGTCTAACTACTCGTATGTCTTAGCTGTGTCTCTCTCCGAACTCATCTGTCTACTGTCTCTCTACTCATCTGTATACCCGTCTCAGTATCCGTCTGTCTTTCTACCCGACTCTTTAATCGTGTCTCTACCTGTCTCGCTTCCCGTTACACTACTCGTCTATCAACACGTCTGTCTGTCTATATACCCCTCTCTCTACCCGTCTGTCAAGTCGCCTCTGTACTCGTCTCTGTCGCTCTATCCACCACGCTACCCGTCTCCCTACCCATCTCACTACCCCTCTGTCAACCCTTTTTTGCACCTGCCTCGCTACCCGTCTGTCTATTCGTTTCGCTACCCGTTAGCTTATCTCTGTCGCTATCCGTCTCTCTACCCGTCTGTCTACCCGTTTGTTTACACATCTATCTATCTCTCGCCAACTCTTCCCAATATTTAAACAATTTAGTAGACTACTAGGACTTCCCTCAAAGGGATTAGTCTGAGTGATATTGCTGAGAACATAAAGTTAACAATTACGATATAAAGAAGATATCAACAAGAATCTAAGTGAATATACAGCATATGATAGACAAGAGATAGATAAATATACAACATATGAAAAATAGCAAATTAAATGATATAATTACAAAATATCATATATAAATTCATATACTGTTATGTTTTCATATGCATTTTTTTATAACATTTGGCAAATAATCTCATTTTCTTAAGCGGGAATTGCTCAAAACTTAAAAAAAAAAACCGCCGGATCTTTTAAAACGATATTTTTAAAGTCACATAATCAGATTTGCAGCCAATAGCGTATTTTAGCAAGCGTAGTTTAACGCAAATTTAATTTAATTTTTGCAACGTTTTCTTTGTGACAAATATCTAAATAAAATATTAAAAAATAAAATATTAAATATTGAAATATTAAATCAAATATTTAATATTTGAATTAAAAAAATGTCCTTTGTTTATTTGTATAACTATTTATAGAAACTCGTATACTTCAAACCACATTGATAACATGCTTTGCTACAAACGTGTCTACCAGTCTAACTACTCGTATGTTTTAGCTGTGTCTCTCTCCGAACTCATCTGTCTACTGTCTCTCTACTCATCTGTATACCCGTCTCAGTATCCGTCTGTCTTTCTACCCGACTCTTTAATCGTGTCTCTACCTGTCTCGCTTCCCGTTACACTACTCGTCTATCAACACGTCTGTCTGTCTATATACCCCTCTCTCTACCCGTCTGTCAAGTCGCCTCTGTACTCGTCTCTGTCGCTCTATCCACCACGCTACCCGTCTCCCTACCCATCTCACTACCCCTCTGTCAACCCTTTTTTGCACCTGCCTCGCTACCCGTCTGTCTATTCGTTTCGCTACCCGTTTATCGTAAGCCGTTTATCTGTTATTAAATGCAAACAGGAGTAACTTATCTAAAGAGTGTAATCAGATGCAATTTTTTAAAATACATACATAAACCAGCATAATAATTCACCAGTTTTATTTTCATAGTAGTTTATGTCATTTGACAGTAAATCTCAACTTCTTCAACCCGAACTGCGTCAAGCTTTTTAAAAAAGTCCCAAGGTCCGTATAACTGGGAAGGGGAATTGTCCTCAGGGTTATTAGATACATGTTATTAAGTTAAGTGAAAGTTTCGTAATCGGGTTCGCAGCCAATTTCTTATGTCAGAAAGGGTGGCTTCACGCCATTTTAAATTCATTTCTGTAACTTTCTTTTTCTTTTTTTGGTGGGTGGTTGGGGGGGGGGAGGGTTCCAAATATATACACTTAAATTCAAACTTTTGCCCCCATGTTAATATTAGTGTTGTTTGTATTATCAATTAATACTTTGTTGATCGAGTTTCATTCGAAACAAATGTAAAAGACTTCTACAGTTTTTTTTTCTAGGAGAAAGTTCCGTAATCGGGCCCTAAGCTAATCGGGGAATTTAATATCATTATTCTTTCTAACTCTAATAGAGTTAAAACAATATTGTTGCTAGCATTACTCTTGTTTGTGACCAACCCCTTCTGTGTATCTGAATAGGGAAAAGTTCCGTATCATGTACTGGTTGGTGCCAAAGGCAGTTGTAAAATCTTACAAATTTTTCTAGAGAGCGGAAAAACATGTTTTTTAAAATATTTACAAATATACGTTTATTAAACCATGTTTTTGAGCCATTTTAAAAAATTAAGTAACGTGCTAAAATAAAATTTTATTGCCATTTTCGATATTTTAATAAGAAATGAAAATACATAACAAACAAATTTAACAAAACTAAGCCGTTTTTGGGTACTTCTCTATTATCCCGTCGACCACTTTTCATAACAAAAAACTATCGCCAAATTGTAAGATTAAACTCAAAAAATGCAGTCCCATTTACTTGATGTCAGAAGCATTATACGTTTTTGTTAAATCATCAAGTGGTTTTTAATCCGATATTTGCGTGTATTTTTCATTATGTTTTACTGATTTATTAGTTATTTCATTCATTAAAGTAACAATTGTGTCCTTAAATTCTTATATTTTATTTATTTTGATATTTCAATGGCAACGTTCTCCCGTTTATTTAGCGTTACAGTTTGGCGATAGTTTTTTGTTATGAAAAGTGGTCGACGGGATAATAGACAAGTACCCATTTTTTGTGATAAATAATTGTTATTGCCAGGGGGGCAAATTGTAAACAATTAATAAGCGAACTAAAATAATTACCGGAAAAAACTTGTGGGAATCTCAAGAAAGAAATATCTCATATAAATAGCATTTAAAATCTTAAAATGGAGAAGTGGTCCGTATAAAAATGCAAAACATTATACACCTGATATAAGAATTTTTTAATTTTTTTATATTTCCGAAAGCACAGATAAAAGGGTAAAAATCCCGGCACAGATGCCATATACTCACCACGTTTTTTCCCCCGCCCCTTTGGCGAAAACTGTTTGTTGTGTTTGTTTACTTTTATTTTTTATTTTAATTCTATAGATTATTTTTATATGTATATCAATATTAATTTAGGCACAGATGTCATATACGCACCAGATTGGCGCGATTTTTCCCCCGCCAATTTGGCGAAAATCTTGTTTTTGAATATTAGTTACAAATACCATACAATAATAGCATGTAATTTTTTATTTCAATATAAAAATAAAATAACGTAATAAATGAAATAGCTCCTATTATTCAAAAATGGGAAATAAAAATAAATAAATGATAGTTTGATATAAATAAATATTGATATATATAATAAAAACAATTTATAGAATTAAAATAAAAAATAAAAGTTAATAAACAACAATTGAAACAAAATAACCGGGTTACCATGTGAGGCATAAAATTGCCATTTTGTTGCAATCGCGCCAATGTGGTGCGTATATGACATCCGCGCCTTTATTTATATCAAACTATTATTTATTTATTTTTATTTCCTTTTTTAAAATAATAGAAGCTGTTTCATTTATTACGTTATTTTATTTTTATATTGAAATAAAAAATCACGTGTACTATTTGTCACACTATTTGTAACTAATATTCAAAAACAAAGTTTTCCCCAAGCTGGTGGAGGGAAAAATCGCGCCAACGTGGTGCGTATATGACATCTGTGCCTTGTTTCATTTCACATAGAGGTACTGCTCTATTATCCCGTCGACCACTTTTCATAACAAAAAACTATCGCCAAACTGTTAGATTAAACGCCAAAAATGCAGTCCCATTTACTTGATATCAGAAGCATTATACGTGTTTGTTACGTCATCAAGTGGTTTTTAACGCGACATTTGCGTGTATTTTTCATTATGTTTTACTGATTTATTAGTTATTTCATTCATTAAAATAACAATTGTGTCCTTAAATTCTTATATTTTATTTATTTATGTATTTTGATATTTCAATGACAACGTTCTCCCGTTTATTTGGCGATAGTTTTTTGTTATGAAAAGTGGTCGACGGGATAATAGAGAAGTACCCACATATGTATTGGTACTTTTATATTAACTTGGCGCAGTTGATAAATCGCCAAATATTTTTCTCATAACATCTTCATATTGCATTCATTTTATTTAAATATAAATCTTTCACTGATTTCATTTGAAATACATACATTAAAAATACACGTCTTTCACTCATTTAATTTAAAATACACGCCTTTCACTAATTCCATTTAAAATACTAATAAGAAATAATGCCACAAATCGAAACCTTTTATTTAAACATCAAAGAATTGTTCCTAACATACACACGCGAAATAAAAAAGCTGCTAATGGTGTGATTTACGCCAAATCTCTAATACTAATACTACTCTTACTAATCTCTAATACTTTTCAAACAGAAAAAATTCCAGATTAACTTTCCATTTTTATTAGATTGAAATATATTTTATTGTGCTGAATATTAGTGCTTGCATATTTTTTTGCTCCATGTATTCCATGAACTTTTCAATTCCGATTGTCTACGAAAATCTCCCGCCGGTGAAAATGACGTACGCACAAAATTTAGTGACGTATGTACTTTAATTGTGCTTTTTTATCTATTTTTTTAATATAACTTCCAAACGGTTTGACACTTATTCTTGGTAATAAATAGACGACGTTGTCACCTTTATAGGTACCTGCTGTAAAAATTTGAACGAAATCCGTTAAATATTTTTTGAGTTATGCTTGACGAAAGGTTTTAATATCCATCGTAGCTATATATGGGGCAAAGTAATACTGCGCTGTGTATGAGTCTTCGTTGCACTCAGACAATTATAAGGAAACGCTACGATATACTGTTATTTTAAGGTGAATATTTAAATATTTATTTAACGCCTTATCAATAAAGTCCCCCCACCTCTTAAGCACTTTTAGAATAATACAAAAAAATAAAATATCGCATATACAATAATTTATTTGAATTTATACGCTAATTTTGAATTTGTGAAACGGAATCAAACAGTGATAAAAGAAATTGCATTGGAATTATGAAAAATACTGCAGATGTGATTTGACCGAACTTGGTGTGCTCAACACTGATAAAGACTTAAATATTATAGTGATTTTAATGAACCAGAATTCTGTAAAAGCAAGAGATAATTGCCATCCATAAATCATATCAAAGGATAATCTTCAAATATTTTGGAACATTGTGAATAAAACACTTTCCATAACGGTGACAGGATTTTTTAAAAATAAAAATTGCTTGTGTTTTAATGAATACATTTGCTTGGCAAAATCACTACATGAACAACATATTATTTTGTTAAAATAAATAAATAAATAAATAAATAATAAAATATTTAAGTTAAGAAAAATGTAAACAGCTATAGACGCAAAATTTATTTTTAAAAATTTAAATCCATTAGATATTAATAAATGTCGATATATGTGGCAATATTTCGTTAGGTATGGCCACGGTTAGGGAGAATTTTACTCCGATGGATATGTCTATGTAACTGTAAACGTATGAGAGTAAAAAATAATGATTACAAATTGGTTAATAATTACGAGTGCAATTGCATGACAAAATTCAAATTGTTTCAAAATGTTTGTGACCCTAGAATATCAAACTGCTATATATCAGCCGAGTTTTAACATAAAAGCGAAACAAAAATTGCTCCGGAATCTTTGTGCCAAAGACAAACACTTAAAGGGAAATAATTATTTTATTTCTAAATTTTTAATAATCTTTTAAATTTTTTTTTTAATTTAAAAACTATTTAAGTGACCACCATTTTCAAACAAGATGGTGGCTCAGTTACATTCAGATCGGTTCAGAAATACGAGAGCTACAGCCTAACAAATATCTGATTGTTTCAAAATGTCAGCCACCTTAGAATTTTAAACTGTTATACATCAGCCATTTTTTAAGGTAAAACAAAAAATGCTCCTGTATCCTTGTATCCCTATCTAACACGCCAATATATATATTTTTTTCCATTTGCAATTTTTTTGTCCATCTTTTAATTTTTTTTAATTTAAAAATATTTAAGTGTTCGTTATTTTGAAAAAAAAGATGGTGGATGAAGTTGGCCAACGAACTAGGTTCCGCCTACATTGCCATATATAGTGTTCATACAGGTTAAAAAATGCCATATACGTCATATATGACTATAACGTCATACATGTCAGATAAATTCGCGATATACATCGTCGCTTGCGATTAATCCTCGGAAGCTGCTATAACAAGGAATTACCAATTTTTATAAAATTAAAATTACTTAATAAATATTTTTATTAATATCTTTTTAAGTTTTGATTCGATTTTCTTAAAATTTGGACTTGACAAAATTCTGCAACGATCATATATATTAAATTTCAAACCATTCGGTTGGGTAGTTTTTGTGCTGTTATATGCGGACGGACGGATGGAATAGGCGACCTCTATAGTTGCTACGTATTTATATAATTACGAACGCGCCTAAAAAGGTACAGAATTTCAAGAAATCAATTAAAATTTTCAGGGAATTAAATTTGAAAAAATACAAAATTTTTAATCTGTCATCTTACAAAAAAATTCCCAATGAGTAAAATGTGACCAATGCACTCCACTATAACACTATAACAATATAAAAATACACTATAACACTATAACAATACTTCACTAAATCAATAGAATTACACCATATATACCCAATAACGTCATGTAAAAATTTAACCGTTTTATCATAAAATATCTAGATATTATTAAACAAATTTGCTCAGAGGTTAGTCATGAATTAAAATTTAAATGTTTACAGCTAAAATGGCAGAAGACTCGACACCGAAATGCATCAGCAGCAAATAAAATATGTCTCTTATTTTTATTTTTATTTACAAATTTACAAAACTATGCTTTCTGAAAATGATCAATTACGGAGTAAAACTTGGAAATGGTACAGTCAATGAACATTAAAAGAGCTTAAAAATAGTTGTATATGCAAATATCTGCGTCTGATCGGTGCTTCACACAATCGCAAATGACGCGTCATTACATGAGAAGTTGTTTATGCTTTGCCTTTGATCAATTGCATCTCTTATAAAATTGTAACGCGCGCAGCCGGACAGTCTAAGCGGATCTTAAGTATTTCACATTTCTGCTACATTTTGTGAGTATGAGTAGCCTGTACAGACAGTATGTCGCAATACAGCAATGAAGAACTTTTAGAAATGCTAATGCTACAGTTTATGCAAACGCACTGCTAACGAAACTGCACGGGAATTTTATTGTACATTTCCCAATTATCGACATCCTCTTGGGAGATTTATTTCCCTATTAGTGCAACGAATGCGTTAAAGATGAAGTGTTGTAGGTTGATGTAGGATGATTAGGTAGGCACAGACTCCACTCAACTGATGATCAAATTGATATTTGTTTTAATTTTGCAGTCATCCAGGTATTAGTTTTCGTACCGCTGCTTCAGAAATGAACTTACCACGTGTACCAGTGTGGGGAATGCTGAGACGGAATAAATCCCATCCGTTTAGCAATCAAGGTGTGCAAGGACAGGTGCCAACAGATTATCAACGTGGCGTTGTCTAGATTTGTGTAATTGGGCTTTTAATCAGAAGAATCAAACCTCTCTTTCTTGAAAAATATAATTGGGATTGACGAATTTAATTTTAAACAATATGGATGTATAAATCCTCAAAATGTACATTTCTGGTTTCACAAATTCATTCGTGGTACGCGATATACATCTTCAAAAGCAATTTTCTGTGACTATAAGGTGTGATATATTCAAAATTTGCTTGCTTGGACCCATACTGTATGATAGTACGTTGATGGGAGGCAGATACGTTACTGAGATTCTGAATGTGGATATTCCAAATTTTATGGATCTATTGCCCTAAAAGTGCTTCAGCATGTATGGTTTCAACATGAGGGATCTCATGCTCCCCAAACTACAGTTGTGACACCCTGCTTAAATAACAAGTTTCCAGACAAGTGGATTGTCGTCCACGGTCCAGTCGATTTTCCCCTTAGATCTCCAGGCTTAGAGCCTATGGCTTTTTACTTGTGAGGTCATTCACGTACAGCAATTTATTTGTTACCCCTCTTAAATAAATCAGAATTGCAGCAACACATTCAAGATGGTTGTCGTGACATCACCGAACAAGAACTTGATCGAGTGCACAGAAATGTTACCAGACGAAAGCAGCTCTGTATTTTCATGGATGGAAAAAATTTAACAAGCTTTGTAATCTTTACGTAAAGTTATTATTTCTACACAGTTTAGACAGTTTTGTACCAATCAGTACCAGCAATTATTATATCCTTATGCAATAAATGTTTTCGTTCGTAATTCATGTACGACTCCTTAAAACATCCGATGGGATTTTTTCCCTTTCGAATTCATATCTAGGCATCGAAAAGTTTTAGTCATCATTTACGTATATTCATATTTCTGAGACTTGTTAGGATAAAATGCTAAAATTTGTACATGAATTTATTAGTGTACGGGACACATTTTACTCATTAGATAATTTGCTTTTTACTAAAATTATATACAATATGCTCCCTAAAGTCCCTTGCCACAATATTAACATCGGAACTTCTATATTCATAAAAGTGGTGTATAGGTGTAAAAATTTAAGTTTTGTATTTCTTAAAGTTTAATCACCTGGAAATTTTAATCGAGTGCATAAAATTCTGTACTTTTTTTGCGTAACATTGTAATACTTAATATATGTCTATAATCAATTTTAAAGGAATAAAAGCCGAGGTCAATGTTTTTAGGACACCCTGTATTATATATATATATATATATATTTCTAAACTAAACTGGACTGCTTTCCTCCGGACTACTGCAATCCGTAGATTTTTACTGTTTGTATTGGAAGCTACTTAAAATAAAATATAGTTTACTCTAATACAGTATCTATAGGAAGGAAATAGGTTTGAAATAACTTCATCCTTACAGAAATATTTTTATATAATATTCCGAAAAAGAACTTTTATAAAATATTTCGGATAAAATCTCAAAAGAAGTTTCATACAGAAATGATATATATTCCACTTTTTGAAATGGCTTATTTCCATTTCTTATAAATTTTCAATATGTTTCTCTTTATGTAAGTATACTAGAAACAAATGCTGATTTTGTTTAGCTGCTATGATAAAGATGACCATATTTATCATCTGAAATGTTTTCCATATCATTGTTACATTTTATGCATACGCATAAATATACTCGATATTTTTATCTACAGAATTATTTATTTTTAAACATATGTCAAAGTTCTGATATTTGGCAGCAAAAACTCTGTGTTTCTGTTTTTTGCACGTAATAGTGGGGGAATTGTCTCTACTGATCGGAACGTATATATATATATATTTATTCCGCTTTATCAAAAACTGTATTCTTTAATAAGAGGTGACTGTTCAATTGATCCTAGTATGAGTAATAACAAGAACGAAAAATCATGCGCCAAGCATAGATTATGTAACACTTTCCAATGCTTCCAAAATAATTTTACAAATCAATACCGTTTTATAAGCTGAAAGATAACACCTAAGTAACCAATTTGGAAAACGCATAACATATTTAAAAACGCAATTTCAGGAATTTCCAACATATATCTACAACATATACAATATTCGGAAAAATATCCGAGTAATTTTATTCAGCCCTGTATATGATCTATAGATTTGTATGTATACTGTCGGCACAACCAGTAGGCACATCTGGTAATCATTAGTGGGTCGTGGGACCGTTGGGGATTTTATTTTCCCTGAAAGAAAGCTGGGTACCTGAATGAAGTAATTTTTTGTTTGTAAATAAGTTTTAAATGATATACTGCGATGAAAATCATCTTTTTCTGTCATGATTCTTTAAATGATTTCTTTCTGTGATTACGTTTTGCAGTAATTGAGTGTAAATCAAATAATAATAAATAGATCATTTTCGGTAACTAAATTTGCATGCAAATATAAACCTTATTTTAAAAATACAGCGCTGTGAATTATATATTTTCGGTGAAGTAAATATAATTAAATTCGAGTGATTGCGTTCAATAGCAATTGAGTGTAAATCAAATCATAATAAACTGAGGATGTTCTTATTCAGAAATTATGTAATCGAATGGCGTTTTCTATTTTTGGTAAAGAAAGAAATTTCTTTGAGAAAATACTGTCAAAGTTTGTGGTTTAAATAGAATTTCCGGACGCGGTAACGCGGGAAATGGGGAAAATGGTCGTCATGTAACAACAATCGTTTTCACTCGATAAGTAATTTATTTACGATTTCCAATCATTTCCATAGTCAAGTCTTCCAATTTTATTTTTTTTACTTTAGAAATGCGTTAGAAAATGAGTCAGAAAGTTTCATGCTGTTCCTCAAGGAATTTGAGAAGCACCTTAAGTTATTACTTTTTAGTTTGTGAATTCCCCACACCTTAGTTTTTAGGGTTCCGTGCAGTCGCCCGACCACTTTTACAGCCATATATAGATGTTAAAAAAAAAAAAAAAAAAAAAAAAAAAAAAAAAAAAAAAAAAAAAAAAAAGCGGCATTTTTCGGTTTAGAAATGTCAAATGACGAGGGTAAATAATTTGGAAGGGAAGGGGGGGGGGTAAAAGACGGTTTTAGTAGACATTTCACCATGAGTGAGATTTTTTCCTGCACCTCAACAATTGACATATTCTTAAAAAAACGATATATATATATCAAGTTATCACTAAGTATTTTATTTTGTGAATTTTCCACCCTTTGTTTTTCTTCCTTTCTGACCTCGCCCCCTCTAACACTAAACATGGATGTAAAAAAGTAATAGTAATAGAGAAAATGAGAGGAGATAACTGAAAAATCCCTTGGTGTGGTAAACTAAATGTTAAAAGGCAGGAGAAAGCCTTTTCAATAAAAATTTAAAAGAAAATAAGACTAAATATGTACATTTTTGCGCGTGTTGTGCTATTTTCCAATAACTCCACGTGATTTTTTCCCGTAAGGGGAGTGATGTAATAGCGCTCTGTTGAATTTCAATTATGTCTTTTTAATTTTAAAAGCGTACCTTTATGATTTTGCGCCTAAGTAATTTTTATTGTTGTTTTCCTCACCCCCAAAATAATAATACATAAAGCGGGCAACAACACTTTAAATCATATTGATATTAGTTGATATCGAAGTATTTTTTTACTCGAGAATTACTGAAGCGATTTTAAAATTGATGTAAAAAATTGTAGTAAAAAAAAAAGCATTCTCTACATTTTTTTGGTATTTGTTAAACTATGAATGGATCCTTTGCAAAAAATAAAAATAAAAAGTGCAATAGCTACGCGATTTCGCATATTTAATTTTTTTTATTTTACTTTATTACTTGACAACTTTACTAAAGAAATGAATTTTCCAAAAATTTTCTTATAATAAGAAATAAAATATTGAAATTGCTTCAGATGTTTTCGAGAAAAAGCATACGACAATAATAGTTGTTCTTTATAGGATTTGGAAATAACTGTTGCCTTCTTAAACTTAAAGTGCTTAGGACCTTCATTTGCCCGTACATTTAATTTTTTTTTAAATATTCATGTATTTGAAAAATATATAAGGAATTATTAATGTAACATTTATTATTTTCTGCATAAAAACAAATATTTCATTCGAATCAGACGATTGCTAAATAAATTTCTTGTAAATGGCTATAGAATTTCTTAAACAGGCAAAATACTTTGCATATGCAGGATATAAACATAATTATTCAGTTCGTGTTTGCGCATACAATTAAACGTTTCATAATATGTTTATACTATGCAAAACAATTATTTTTATTTGATTAATTTTAAATTAAGAAATGTTTCAAAATAAATTGTATTTCTATTTAAGTATTAATATGTATAATCATTTGATTTTTGCCTAGTTTAATAAATAAAGTTTCCTAAATAATTTTCAGACATCTAGTATATTAATGTCAATTAACTGAAAAAAAAGACACTTATTATTCTAAGAACAAAAAAATATCCGAAAAAGTGAGATAGAAAAAGCTTGAGGACGTATGAGTAAACACTGTTTACTTTCTTTACTGCGAAAACTTCCCCCTCGTTTCCCTAGCATAAATAATATCTTCCCTACATAATTTCCTTTCTCCGATACGCAGTCGGACCCCTGTTGAGCTTAACACTTTTGATTACTTCCTGCACGCCATGTTTGAGGGGTGGAAATTTTCGGGATGGCGGTAATCCCAATCCCGTATTTTTCAGCATTCATTTTCTTGGGATTACGGTAATCCCCCGTAAGCAAAAGGTTAATGTGTTCAAAGAATATAAAAGAAAATGAGTGTAAACAAAAGGATTCAAAATCTAAGGTTTCTCTTTCTAATAATAGTAATGATAATGTTTATTTGCAAAGTTTATGTATAAATATTTTTGTTAGAGGTAAAAGAAAGAAAATTCGAGCTCTTATAGATTCCGGCTCACAACATAGCTATGTGGCCGAATGGGTTATTCGAGAGATGAGAGTAGACCCGATTAAGGAAGAGAGAATTATTCATTGTTTATTTGGGGGGAAAGAAACGGAACCATTATCTCCTTCAGTTTTTTCTTTGCAAGTAGGTGATTTAGATAAAACTTTTAAACTTTGTCGTGAAGCCTTTTCGGAAGAAAAAATATGCGGTTTTGTACCCATTGTTAATGATCCTAAAATTCTGCAGAAATTAAAACAGAGAAAAATAAAAATTACTGATAGCATATGTAAGGAAAATGAAATTGATTTGTTATTAGGTGCAGATGTTATCGGGAAGTTATTAACGAGGGAATTTGTACAGTTGTCTTCGGGACTCACTGCTGTCAAAACTAGACATGGGTAGGCTCTCATGGGTAAACAAATAAATAACGAATATGTTACAGATAATGTGTTATCAAGTCTGTCTTTGCATTCGCGAGATATTTCAGTAAAATATTTGTGGGAGTTAGAGGCTTTAGGTATTTCAGATCCTACTGAAAATATTAAAAAAAATCGAATGGCCGATGAAAAGATTGATTTTGAAAACAAATTATCAATAATTCCGGATGGTAGGTATGAATTAGTGTTAGCTTGGAAACACGAAACTAATGAATTGCCAGATAACAAAATTATATCTTTGATGCGTCATGAGAAAATGATTACACGTGCTAAAGAAAGTGGGTTCCTAGGTAGTTATCAAAAGGTGTTTCAAGAATGGGAGGAATTAAACATTATTGAAAGTGTGCCAGAAAAAGAATTAGATAATAAATGTCATTATTTGCCACACAGACCAGTTATAAAGATGGATAGTGAAACTACAAAAGTAAGACCCGTATTTGATGCTTCTGCTAACGAAAAGGGAGAGCCATCCTTAAACCAGTGTTTATTTAAAGGTCCTAATTTAGTAGAATTCATACCAGACATCGTAGACAGGTTCAGAATGTTCCCTATTGGTTTGAGTGCCGATATCGAAAAAGCATTCCTTCAGCTGAGTATTGTTCCGAAAGATAGAGATTATTTGCGTTTCTTTTACCCATGCGATGAGGAAATACAAATTTATAGGCATTGTCGCGTAGTTTTCGGGGTATCCTGTTCTCCTTATTTACTGAATGCTTCCATCATTCATCTTTTAAACAATTCCTCACCTGATTTCAAGAAAGTGACTCATAAGTTAAAAAATTATTTTTATGTTGATAATTGTATAACTGGTGTAAATAATGTAAAAGAAGAAGAGAATTTTATTGAACAGGCTAAAATTATTATGTCCAAAGGCTGTTTTAACT
This sequence comes from Maratus michaelseni, assembly GCA_963931845.1. Lineage (NCBI taxonomy): Eukaryota > Metazoa > Arthropoda > Arachnida > Araneae > Salticidae > Maratus > Maratus michaelseni. The sequence goes on from OZ007593.1 coordinate 305,721,824, forward strand.
TACGTAGTTGGGAAAGCAATGTTGCTTGTAAATTTACATCTAAGCATTCCGGGGATACATCTTTATTAGGAATGTTATGGAACTTAGATAATGATACGCTAAAATGTAAGATTAATGCAAATATGTTAACATGTGATGTTAAAGTAACTAAGAGATTGATTCTATCTATTGTGCAATCGATATTTGATCCAGTTGGTATACTTGCCTCAACTACACTGCTACCAAAGTTAGTTTTGCAGCAAACATGGAAACAAAGTATTCATTGGGATGATATGTTGCCAAAGGACATTGTAAATAAATTTTGTTTATGGTTAAATGATGTGCATTTGTTAAAAGATGTGACAATACCACGTTATGTAGGCTCAAATGCAACATTCGACTTGCATGTTTTTGTCGATGCTTGTAAGAATGCTTATGCTGCATGTGTTTTTGCTCGAACTCGTAATTCATCGGGAATTATGTTGACTCTTTTAAGAGAGAAAATTCGTGTAGCACCTTTGAAAATTTTGAGCATCCCAAGATTGGAGTTAATGTCGTGTTGCATAGGAGTCAGGTTAGCCTTTTCCATCTGTAATGCAATTAATGCTTTTGATATGAAAATTACATTTTGGAGTGATTCTACAGTTGCATTGTGGTGGATAAAAAACCACGGAAATGGTCTAATTTTGTTGCTAATAACCGGGTTAAAGAAATCAGGCATCTGACACAATCTGAATCATGGAGACATGTCCCTGGTCACATGAATCCAGCGAATATACTATTTCGAGATTGTTCACCTAGTCGACTGCTAGATTCTGAGTGGTTTAATGGACCTTTATGGCTCAAGCAAAATCCAGAATCGTGGCCTGTTAATGAAATTTTTGGGGAACCTAATGAAGTTAATGATGAACATAAAAAAGTTAAGTTAATAAATATTAATGTGTCAGAGTTTTCTGATCCTTTTGATGTTGGAAGATTTTCGAATTATGATAAATTAATTCGGGTTTTCGGTTGGGTTTTACGTTTTATTAACAACTGTAGGAGCACTCCTAATTTGTGTAAAAATCTTTCTGTTCATGAAATTGTAAGTTCTGAGAAGTGTTTGATTAGATTTATTCAGAATTCTTATTTATCTGATTTAAAGACTGTTAACTGTCTAGATGTATTTACTGATAATGAAAACATCATTAGAGTGAAGACAAGAATTACTCAACGAAAAGACAGTTCTGATTTTTTAAGACCTATTTGGTTACCTGGTAAATGTATATTTACTGAATTATTAATTGAATCAGTGCATAGGAAAAATTGTCATGCAGGACTTTATATGATGCAGTCATTATTGAGTGAAAGGTTTTGGATAACTAAACAACGTAAGACTGTACGTAAAGTGTTGAATAAATGCGTGAAAAGTAAAAGGTATAAGTCAAAGCCAATGTCATGTGATTCCGTGCCTCTGCCAGGTGATCGCGTAGAAAATTGTTCTGTTTTCACGGTTGTAGGGACTTATTTGGCGGGACCTCTATTTCTAAAAGATGGTGGTAAGGTTTGGATTGCTTTGTTCACTTGTGCGGTGTACAGGGCTGTCCATATGGAACTTGTATCTTCCTTATCGGTGGAATATTTTATTTTAGCTCTAAGGCGGTTCATAGCTAGGAGAGGTAAGCCCGAAATAATTTATTCCGGCAATGGGGGTAATTTTAGAGGTGCTTTTAATGAGCTTTCAAAATTAGACTGGAAAGTGATACTTAAGGAGACGAATACAAAAAGGATATTCTGGAAATTTAACCCTCCTACTGCCTCTTGGTGGGGAGGCTGGTGGGAAAGATTAGTACGCGTCATAAAGGAGCTTCTTAGACGCACATTGGGAAAATTTGTGTTATCATACGAATAACTTGAAACTATAATTTGTGATTGTGAGTCAGTCGTTAATTCTCGACCTTTAACATATGTATCGGAAGATTCTCAAGATTTAATTCCCTTAACCCCTTCAATGTTTCTAAAAGAGGATTGTTGTTGTGACGTAACAGATATAGATGAAGTTGATTGACAACATTTGCAAAAAAGAATCAGGTACCGTGCAAAGCTTTTGAGGGATTTAAGAAGTCGTTTCAGAAAAGAATATTTAGGACAGTTAGTAATGAAGAAAACTCAAGGTAAAGTTTCCCGAGAACCTGAAATTGGAGAAGTTGTATTGATAGGGGATGATTTCAAAAAGAGACTATATTGGTTTTTGGCGAGAGTTATCGAAAAAATTCAAGGTCGTGATGGAAAGGTCCGAACAGTTAGACTTAAAACGGCTTCAGGAATTTTCATAAGACCTATTCAACGTATTTATCCGTTGGAGATTACTACTAAAGAGATTAATTCGCCTGGAGGTATGTTGAGATCAAATAAACCCTGTAAATGAGACCGAATGTGATGAACAGTCATCATGTCCTGAGAAGATCCTTGAGAAGAAATTTACTTCATCCGGTCGGCTAATTAAGATTCCTAAGCGACTTGATCTTTTTAATCAGGGAATTTATGTTTTTGAGTCGTTTGCCACTGACTCAAAAAGGGGGGAGGATGTTACATAAACCTTTTAATTTTAGCTCGCGTGATCCTTAGTTTTAACTTCGCTGAGAGTGGGATCGCGTGACATGGCTTTTCATTATTTTATTGTATCTGCTTGATGTAAAAACTCGTTGAATTGTTGATTTTATTTTATTATTGTAATTTATTTTTGTGATGTGGCAACTTTATGTTTTATCGTTTTAATTTTTATAGAAAAGGTAGATGTTCTAGAAGTTTCTCAGATGTAGTTGAAATAACGTTGTAATGTTATTGGAGATATGTTTTTTATTTGATTTGTTGTGTGGAAATAAATGTCTACCTTTGTAAAACGGGATAGCTTTAATTCTTCAAAACAGACGCAAACATCGGGTAGATGTTTTGGACCTGAGTATGAGTATTTTTAGCTGTTTTTTTAAAATAGAATTAAAGTTTAACTTTATTTCTTCTGCTACATATTTAAGGAAAAAGGTGATTTACAAAGTTGTAGAGCATTATCTATTTTGTACGAAAATATACCTTGTGGACATTCATGCGAAGAATAGAACGGTTAAAACGAGAAGTTGGTTTTTCGTGATCTCCTACACTGTGGCGTTAGAAAACGATCATAGGAAGGAAAAAACAACTAGTTATAACAATACAACATTATTTGGGATGTTCAATCTTCTCACTGTCAGCTGCAATGTGCATTTGGATCTTGTTATGAATTTAACGTTGCACACTTTGGAGCACAGAGGGTGACACATTGGCACAAGCGTCAGTAATGCGTCGTTTAAGGTCCTGCAATGTTTGTGTAGGGGTCGCATACACCAGCTGTTTCATAACTAGTTGTTTTTTCTTTCTAAGATCGTTTTGTAACATCACAGTGTAGGAAGTCACGAAAAAACAAACGTTTTAACCGTTCTATTATTCTCATTAATGTCCATTAGGTGTTTTTTCGTTCTAAATCGTTGATACTCTACAACTTTGTAAATCACTTTTTTTCCCAATCTCTTTCCGTTTTTGAGATAGGAATGCTAAGCCCGGAGGTTTCCACCAGGTGGAGCAGTAGGCGGTTTCATTCAGTAGCTCATGGCTACTTTACTATACCTAGACACCACTTTTATGAATATAGCAGCAACCGTTCCGAAGTTAAGAGGGTGGCAGGGGACTTTAGTGGGTATACTGTATACTACTGTTTGAAATTGAGAGATAAATATTTAAAGAAGTGTTACTTTTTCAAAAATAAAACAATACATACTTTATATATTTACATCATAATTATTACAGATATATTTTAGCTGGCGTTTCACTTAAGTTTAAAACTTGGCATAGCTCCCAAAAGTATATATTATGATTTATTATTGCAACATAGGTAATTATATTAGGCTGCTAAAATACTATAAAAGGAATTAAATTTAAATGGTTTTATTTAAAAATATTGATATGTGCAGCCATATTATGTTAATCGTACATCTAATTTCTATTTATTATACTTTACAATACAAGTGAATTAGATAAAATTATAGAGATTAGGAATTTGGAGAGTTTATAAATAATTAACTGTAATGTTTTAATATAATAGGCATGTATGTATTATGTTGGAGGTATGCCCGATGTTATGCGTACGTTTCCTTTGTTCATTACCAGTTTATAATTTAGCTGCTAACCATTATTTTAAGATATCCAAGGTTTTAGCTGCTGATCACCTTTGCAACGAATTCACTACAAAAATGTTTCATTTGGCGAGAAACAGAAATATTAATATTTCGAGTTGATTTTTTTCGCTTTCGTAGAGGCTGTCAATAATATTACTGAATGATTGGAATAATTTCAATAGAATTTACAATTTGCATTTTAAATTTCCAAAACTCATTTTTTATTCTTTTATTGTTTTGATTTAAACCACTAAAATTCTATCCCACACTCAGAAAAAGGAATTGATTAAAACTACAAAACATTTTTGTTCAGTACATTTTGGTTGTTTTAGTAAAATTGGAGTAAAATTGATCCATATTACTTCAATTAACAAAACATTTTTTCAAACGATACATTTTTTTTTTGTTGATTCAAACAAAATTTCCATTGACCTATATTTAAACAAAATTTTTGTTTAAATATGGGTCAATAAAAATTTTGTTTGAATCAACAAAAAAAATTTTTTTTTTGCAATTCCAAAAAACATTTTTGTATCGTCAGCAAAAATGTTTTGTTAATTGAAGTAAAATGGTTCAATTTTACTCCAATTTTGCTAAAGCAACAAAATGTACTCAAAAAATATGTTTTGTAGTTTTAATCAGTTTATTTTTCTGAGTGCAAAATCCTAGTTATCTCTGATTATTTTTCATAAGAGTATTTAGATATAAATCGAACAAAATTTATTTTTTCCTTTGCTTTTAATTTTTTTTTTTTTTTTTAATTTGACTAACCAACTGTTGAATTTGTATCAATAACGGCAAAAAAAAAAAAAAAAAAAAAAAAAAAAATGAGAATATATATTGAATACGAAAATTAGTTTAAAGAAAAATTTCGAATCAGTGCGTCATGACGAATCTGTTGCTAACATTATTTTCTTTTGTCTATAGCTTTTCTTTGCTGATTAGCTAAATTGCTTAAGATAGTCAAAATCCAGTGAGAACACTCGGTGTATCCCAGTTGCACTAAAAGTTGTGGGGAATTCACTGACCTTATTTTCGTTTCTGTCAGTATGGTTTTCACTCACTGCAATAATGTATAACTGTTAGAATAAGAATCTAATATATACAGAACATGAGCTAAAAACTAAACCAGATTTTCTTCTGAAAAATTGTGACACACCTTCTGTTCAAATATTTTCTCCAATAAATCCGGTAACATACCATGTCCACTATTTCATGGATTAGAATTTAAGGTACCTTTGTTTTTTTTGCCTTACTATGCTCGGCAAGAACTTCGTATATTTGTAATGACTGACAAATTCAGGAAACTGGCTGTTTTCGAAGACAAAGAATGTCTTTTTGTAACAATTATATTCGACTTCATGTAGTTTAGAAGTTGTTTCTTCGCAGAATACTATTATATGCCTGTAAGAATGGAATGAGCATTAGTTTGTTATTTGCCACATGAATGACATGGCAATAATTTTATAATATTTGTGAAATGAAAAAATTACTTTATATATAATAAAGTATATCAAACTATGAAACGAGCAATTCTTGTTTATATATATATATATATATATATATATACTTGTTCTCAGTTTCTCGAAAATGACGCTTACAATTTTGGTGTAACCGTTGCGATGGATGACATTTGGGTTATATATTCTTATCTTTAAATATGTAATATATTTTTAATCCGTAGTCAACTTTATTGTATATGTTCAATAAAGAATGATCATATTGTTTATTCGTATAATTGTTTGTAAATAAATTTATTTTTATGTTGATTGTTAGCCTAACACATAACGAATAAATGATGATCTTTTAATTTACATCCTTTCAGATGTATATCAGTGGCAGCCATGGAAATTTAGACACTTTCAGTAATGAAGGAATCACGTGAAAATTTGCTTAACTATCACACATCGACATGGGACGTCTAGAAATGCTATGGGAGGCTTATGGCGCCCCTGACTTCCTGATAGAATAGCTAGAAGATTGTGTAGGATGTTGAAGGAAGAGAGTTATCAGCCCCATAGGTAAGGGTTCCACAGTTCTAGTCACTGTGCTTACGGATTTAAGCAATAACACCGCAACTGCTATTGTTAGAGAAGATTGTCGGAACAAATTTCGAAAACTATCAGAAATAGTGCAGATATAACTGTGTGCCACCTACACGTTGGTAGCAAAATAAAAATAAATATGCGATGTGTTTGTTCGTAGTGATTTCCGAGATTTCTTATACCCAAGCAGCAGGACACGCGAGTGCAATGTTTTTTCCAGTTTAATGGAATGGTACATAACGTGAGATGTATTCTGTAATGTGTTGGTAGGTGTAGAAACACATCCGTGGAAAGCATTCCCCATGATTAGAAACAGTAGGGAATGCGGTGAAGGCGAGTTTGAACGACTTGTCAGAAAATGGCTTCCAGCATGGTTTTGATGAATGGAAAGCAAAAATTAGGATAACTACGTTGTATTGACTGGAGACTGCTTTGAATAAAACCATGAAAATTTTGAAGTTGATTGAAAGTGCGTCGTTATAAAAAATTATGCTTATTCTTTAATGAACAGCCTTCGATATAGAGAATGGGTAGATCGAATACTTAGTAAAATGCAAAATATTTGGTTACTAATTTGCTTTTAGCATTGGAACATACTACATAATCATACAAAATGACAATGTGCATTAAGTTTATTTTCATAAACATAGGAGTTTTATTATAAATATAAACTTACCATCAAAATGTTTTTAAAATATAAATTTGAAACAGATTAATTTCTAAATAAACGGGATGGGGGGGTTAAGTGGGTATGGAAGCAAAAAAAGTAGGTTTGATGAGCAACAGAATATTATTTAGAATACTTAATCAGCTTAATAAAATGTATATCTATGTGATAATGCATTCTGTCCCTTGGGGTTGAACTATCACTCTAAAGCGTAAGTTGAGTTCCCCAGGTGGTCATCCTTGTTCATCCCTATGATAATGCATTTGGTTAACGTCAAAGCGACAGAAATGCCTTCTGCGTTAGTGCTTCATGCGCACGAATGGGAGTGTAGGAGAGAAAATGCCGTTTGTTGTCATTTTTAGGTCAATTTTTGTATAAAAAAAGAGTGAAAAAAATCTCGTCAGAGTAAATAATTTGGTTGGCAGTCGCGACCTAGCAACCGCATTAGTTAAGCACTGATTATAGCGGCTGTGTTTCTTCTATTAAATTGAATAGAAGCAAACTAAAAGTTCTTAATAACACCATAAAATTAAGATACTAAAGCAAATTTATTAATTTTGTGATGTTAGTATTATTTTATATTTTGCATTTAATTTATCACACCAGTTTGTTTAATATTTTGATTTAAAGTGAATAAAATGCATCCTGGGATCTTGACAATACGCACCATTTAGCTATCCAGATGATATCCAGCTTGCCACAATTCACACTTACGTTGGTAAGTGTTTCAGACTCAATATAACTTTATATGAACTTTCTGTTCACCTTGTACTATTTAAGTTACATTTCACCGCATATATTGTTTTACTACATAATCCGTTATGTGTTAGGTCCCGCAAAGAATCAGATTAATATATTTGTGCTATATATGTGCTATATATATGTAATAGAAAACGCAAAGTGATTTTACATTGCACTTTTTAGATAAGTTGTACCTACTTTACTATATATTTCCCCATCTTTTCTCATCTGTTTGCACTTTTTAGATAAGATGTACCTACTTTACTATATATTTCCTCATCTTTTCTCATCTGTTTGCACTTTTTAAATAAGTTGAACTTTACTATATATTTCCCCATCTTTTCTCATCTGTATGGATCACTGTTGAAGTTATGTAAAATGTTTATTTCCGAAACGTCAGTTGAGGCTCACTGTGGAGACCCGAAAAGTTTTGGCTTCTGTCCGTCTGTCCGTCTGTCTGTCTGTCTGTTCCACGATAACTGCCGCAAAAATGATCCGATTACTTTGATTTTTGGCAGGTATGTTGGTGATGTACCCGGAATTAGCTGTATAGTTTTTTGTTACATTTGGTTCATTCGTTCGGAAAATATAGAACATTTCTTTTTAGGTCATAATGCTTTCCTATGGGAATTCAGACGATTTTGAAATTTTTCATTCGTTGAAAATAAAATGGCGCATTTGATTAATGTATTTAAACGGTAAGTTATGAAGGATAAAATTTATCAAGTCAGGTCTTAAATTATTTAAATTAATTTGAAATTTTGTTAATACATTCGTAAGATTTTTTAAATTAGGTGTATAATTTTTGGTGCAATTTTATACATCTGTTCTAATAATATAATATATTTTATTTTATCATTTTTTGCAAATTTCAAAATGCATTTATTTTTATTTTCCTCTTTAATTTAGCCGTAACCTAAAACTATATTTCAAAGAATATCAAAAGAATAACATTGAAATAACTTAGACTATTTTGCTACAATATTTTATTCGCAAAATAAATTTTTTTCGGGGATTTTAATATTTTATTGAAATAAATCAGAATTTATTTTGATACAAGTTACCTTTTAACTACTACAGAATGATAACGGAAACATTTTTACATGAGATATGCATTTTCTGGAAGAGATGTGGATTTTTCGTGGTTGAAAATAGGATATAATATCTCGTACAACGAGATGGTAATGGGTATCTAAAGAAATTGGCGTAGCAAAACGCATCCATACAGCCTGAAATAGCACAATTACTGGAAACTGAGATCATAAAAAGTTATCACAAAAAATACTTGATAGCGTCAAATCACGGTTGCTATTTAGTAAATTGGCAGTGGGCACGATTATGAATGATTGCTCAATACGTTTAAAAGTTTCCAAATAAGCCTATTTTGGGGAAATTTTAGTATGCTATTGCCATCGAGTTAGATTAGGATGCACTTAGGTAAAATAAATATTATAGAATGACCATCAAAACTGTTTTACGAAAAAAAAACTGTAATAACACTAGATTTCTGAAATAGATATAAGTGAAATATAGTAGATTCAGTTTACATTTCCATAAGTTGCTTTTGTACGCGAGATATTATTCAACTTATCTATCAGAGTCGAGTGTTTCGTGGTTGGCAGGTAAGTAAATATTGCTATTTAGATATTAGGATAACATGAAATTATTTTCGAAATTTTTGTTTATCCTAATAAAACCACTGTGTAGAGCGAAATCCAAGATATACTAGAATCATTCACACAAACAATAGGAAATCAAGAATATAAATTTAATAAGATTACGGGGGGTTCAGGGGGGCAGAGTCCCCTGAAGAAATGTATTTTTTTTTAATCTAAAAAATAGAATAAGAAGTTCATAAGAATGTCAGATCATTATTGCATAAACTGTGTTTAATTTAACGTTTCTAATTTCTGAAATCGTCGAATTATTGTATATGCGTATAAATATATATGTAGTAATTTTAAAAATTTAATTTGCGAATTGTAAGATGTTAAATATTATGAAAAGTGAGATTAAAAAACATTGACTTTCAGAGCTGACGTTGAGGCTCCTGATCTGTAGATTTACTAGTATGATACACTAATGGGTTGCTTTATGTGCCAAAAACTGAAATCAAATAATCTCAATTAGAAAGGATGTAAGTAAGATATTAGGAATACTATATTATATAAGATTATTCTTGACCATTTAAATCTGAATGAAACTTCACTGTAAATATTTCTTATATATATATAGGCAGACAAAAATATTATTATAACGAATAATAGGAATAGAACAAAAATATACCTCTTTCAAAAATATTGGATTTCAAAATATTTTATTTATGTGAATAGTCTAAAAATATATACGGAATTTTATACTCAAAGGAACTTCAAGGATACATAATTTATCGTTAAGCAAAGTTTACACAAATTCTCAAAAGAAGGAACTTTAAACTTTTCAATTTATGATTCTGGCTGTGTCTGTTATGATATCTTAAGTTATTTAACCGTCTTTTTTTTCATACGGCAACGAGTTTTATTTTTTTTTATCTCAGATATTTTACCAGTTTCAATTTCTATAAGTAACTATTCAGTTTTCTTTTTATCAAAGTCAAATAATAGTTGTAATAAAGTATAGATTTGCAATTTGTTATACTTCAAACTTTTGTCTATCTGAATAAAATGAAGAGATTATGTTATAGATAAAAAAAGCTTTCGATCAATACGCAAAATATAATATAATTCCGTATGCCTTTTGGAAAGCAAACTCTTATTTAACATACATGTACAATTTCGAAAAACAAAATGTATAATAAGCAAACGAATTTGACTGATCTATTATTCATATATTTTAAATAAATTTCATTCAATTTGTTGATTTTTCTGCATATACGTTTGAAATTATACAAAGTATTGAAAGGCATTTTTAAAGAATGATTTGTACATAAAAAAAACAAAAAAACATAGGAATGTTTCTGCGCCTAAAAGTATATGTAATTATTAATTTATAATTGGAAATGTATTAGTCACCCAAAAATCTAACCAAAGGCATTAGTCATCATGATTTGTTCCCAAATATTTGGGAATAAAATTAAAAAAATAAATAAAATCCATCGACAGATTATGAAAAAACAAAAGCATACAAATCAGCGATTATTGAACAAAATTAAAAAGATTACAGTGTATTTACAACTTAATGCAATAAAATGTTTGTTTATACTTTAAATACTAGCATGTTTCTTCTAGAATTACCTAATAAATCTTAAGTGACACAGAATAAAGAAATATACAGTGGTGGCCTTTAATTGCAATATTATGCATCATTCCGTAAAGTATTTCCACAACAATAACTCTTTTACCATCCAAATTACCTAAACTATAGTTACAGACATTTGATTGGTCCTCAGAACAGTGTTTGTGATTGGCTAGTATGCTTTTATTACAAAACACGTCCTTATTCAAAACGATTTGTGTTTGTTTGTTCTACTAAAATGAGCATAACTTGTTTTGTATTACAGATATTGTAATACTGTTTTTATTATTAAATTCTACATTAAATTCCCTCCAAGTTGATATATAAACGTTTATATTTAAGTGAAAATTAATATATTCTACAAGCACACAAAGTTGAAAAACATGAAACTTTCAAAAAATGTCCACAATTTTGGCCACCACTGTATATACTACATAAGTAAAAGTTTCTTTCAAATACATTATCGCTTGTTGAAAATTTTATTTTATTGTTCAGCATAGTTGAAAAGTGGTTATGAATTCGGTTTTGCTGTCTGTATATTTGTCCATCGGTCTGTCTTCAGTCTTCCCGTGCTCTAACTCGCGTAAGTATACTCGGATTTTAATGCAATTTATATAGGTTATTGAGGTTTAACTTGGGATATACAGAATTGAAAATGAAGTTAGTAGCAATTTTAGTTTGTTTACAGGGACACTCAAAATAATTCCCTTACATTACAGTCTATAGGGAAAAACTGTTTGCAATGTATTTTAATAATATAATACCATTTCTAACGTACCGCAATTGATATATGTAATTGAGGTGCACTATAAAATGCTTACTGTAGAATATGGTGTGCATAACATTTGTTATTTATTTACATGGACATACAAGGTATTCGGTAACAGAATTGTGAATGATCAATAATTAAGGTGCCCTCAGCCATAACAAGGCAAGTGAAAAATGGAGATTTCAGCTGAAATGCTTTTATATTTACTTACAGCATTTTAATTTAGAATATAACTTATTTCTATATATTCCTGTTAAGAAGTGTTTTCTAGCATCTTTTCTTTGCTTATGATCAGACAATTTATATTTCCTTATATGCTGAGTAATACATTATATAAAAATGAAAATTGAACACTTACCTTATTATTGCATATCAGATGGTGTTGAGTGAAAGAGAAATTACATTTGGAACATATAATGACCTTCTTTCTTTTTTACAACTTTTATAGAGTGCAACACAAAGGTTTAAGAAATATGAGCATGTTTTCTTAAAAAAGAGTCATAAAACCGCCCTCAGCCCTGTTATCAAAAATGGGAAACAGAGACATGCGAGAGTTGAAAAAGATTTTCAAGCCATGACAGTTCGAATAAGAAATAGAATCTAAGGAACAGCAAGGTAGGCCAACAAGTCTTCTATTTACATGGTTTTCCAGGAATCAAGGTAACACCACTTGCCTTGTTATTGGAGAGGACCCCTCAATTGCAGGAAGTGCCTTTTAACTGTGTTATGCGTTTTTTTAATTTATCTAATGTTTTTCATATTACTTGTTGTGCATAATTTCTATAGATCATATACAGAGCTGCACAAAGATCTCGAGTACAATTACTCAAGGGGAATTTTTATTTGTGCATCGTGTTTTCTAACTGAATTAGATTTTTGCATACTGTGTAGCATGCATACAGATATATAGATAATAAACAGGGATACACATATGAATTCGGGTATTTTGTTCGACTACTGGTAGTAATTTCTAAAATTGGGTTTTCAAAAGTGTTTTGCATTTTTAAAATTGTTTACAACAGGCGTTGACTGACGCAACAGTGGTAACATCCATGTGTAATCGCTCCGCAGAGATGGCATCATTCTTCCAAAACTTGGTGAGCTAGAGTCATAATCTATAAGTCATTATTTTAGTCTTTTTACGTTCTTTGTATTGGGATACAGTACCATTATGTTGGCCCAGAGGTTTTGGAGATATGAATCAAATACTACTTCTTTCCTTCGGTTCTTATATTTCCAATGTACCGGGCCTTCTCATGCAGCTTATCTTTAATTATTCTTAAATTAGTACTTCAGAGACTTAAAGCTCTCATTTAAATCATATCTTGTGCACTTATGTGATAAACTGAGTTTGTTATTAGCAATTTTAGTACACACTTTTTTCTTTCATTTTGTGCGATTTTGAAAACTTTTAAACGTTCTAACTTCTTTGCACCAATTTTGTACATATATCTCAAGCGTATTACATTTGCAAACAACAGCAGTGTTGTTCAAAACTTATCGTAGATCATTTTAGTATCATTAATTTTAAGATTTTGTTAGGTTTAACATGTATATGTTGTGAATTTGCAAATTTGTTTTTTGCTTTTCTTGTTTAATTCGTAGTGGAATTCTCTTAGGAAAAATCATTGTTTCGAATTCAATATTTACACACAATTTAAACATATTTTTCATCTAGTTAATAACTGCAAACAACAAAAATGTTATTTAAAATTTATCGTACAGTATTTTTGTACCATTTATTTTTAATTTCTGTCAATTTAAATATCTTATGTATGTATATAAGAAGTGTTTTTGTAAACCCTGTTATTTAATTAAATTGCATTTGACGAACTCGTAGGAAATTTACTATGTTGCTTTGCTGGCATTTGATTCTTATTGTTTTTGCTGTTAAATTTCTATCGTTTCATTTTTTTTGCTTGTTTAATCTAGATCCTAAGTTGTTGTTTTTTTTAGTTTTAATGGGGTCAATGGGTTTAATGGATTTACTTATGGATTTATTTATTTATTTATTTTTGGTTTCGGTTTTGGTTTTGAGATTCAGTGGGGTCAATAGGTTTATTTTTATTATTCTTTTTCATCACTAGGGGGCTCTGCCCCCTACGAGCTAAGCTCGCCAATCCCCGTTCTGAGACCGCATGATTTAAAAACACTCTGATTTGATCAACTCTAAAACGATTACGGTAGAATGCATTATAATTAAACGACCAGTGGCGATCTGCTATTACCGGGTTTCCATACATTCTCCTGTGACTGAGGAATTTTAAGGTCGAATCAACTGATATCGAAACAGCTAAAACAGCTGTTTTCCTGATTGATTAAATAAGATCAATTAAACATTTAAAAATCAGCATGTGTAAAATGGTTAAGTAAACAATGTCGCTGCATCGCAGAATTTTATAACGATGCTATAGAAAATTGGTTACTCTTCCATTATCCCTTCGACTACTTTCTATAAAAGAAAAGAACTGTCGACAAAATATATGATTTATCGTCAAACTTGCATGATCGTGGCGTTGCGTCACATTTAGTTGACATCAGATGCTTTACACGTATTAGCTATTTCATCGAGGGATTTTTAATTCAACGTTTATTTGTCTTTTTGATACTTCTCCCTTATCCCGTCGATCAATTTTCATAAAACTATCGACAAACTATAACGCCAAATAAACAAATAGAGCAATTTTGCCATTAGAATTTAAATAAATAAATAAATAAATAAATAAATAAATAAATAAATAAAATAAATTAATAAATAAACACATAAATAAAATACAAGAAATTCGGAAAAACCCAACACACCAAAGTGTCAACTATCAGGAATTTTAAACAATAAAATTTACAATATATTAAGGAAAAGAGAAAAAAAATAATCTTGAATATTTATCAAAATTATTTTTCTTAATTATCCCTATCGGCTAGTGAATAAATGTGGCACAGATATCATATACGCACCACGTTGGCGCATCCCCCCCCACCCCCACCCCCGCCAATTTGGCGAAAAAATATTTGTTGTTTATTTACTTTTATTTTTTATTTTAATTCTATAAATTATTTTGATTATATCTACCCTATATATATAAAATCCTAATGAAACGAATTTGTGAAACGATTTTATGAAACGAATTTATGAAACGATTTTATGAAACGGCTGATTAAACGACTGATTATGTTTCAGGGCTATTTTTAATAAAATATTAAACGCTTGATGGTGAAATTAATACCAATTGTCCATAAAAATCCGCGGATGTCAAAACTGGTAATAGAATTTTGAAATTGGAATTAGTTTTCGAGATATTAATTTTTTTCGAATTTTAATAACATTTCTGTAATGATGGCAACTAATTACTCAGTTTTTTTGTGACAAAAAAGGGAAAAAATTGAAAAGGATCCCGATAGGGATTATTGATTTTATTTATTCGTCATTTTCAAATTGAAATTGAATTTATTTTTTATTTCAATCGATAAACAAGATTGTGATTAAATTATGTTTTCCAGGAAAATTTGAAAAAAAAAATCACATTTCTATCGTCAGGATTCAATCGTCTGTCAGCATTTAATATAATTTATAAACTGAAAATATTTTGAATAAATTCGTCCAAATGATGTCATTTATGCAAACGCAAAAGAAAGGGGGGGGGAAAGAAATTAATAGTAATTATTATTTATTGCTATCATTTTGTTATTTTTTTTGTAAAATTTAATTAAAGGAATTTATAAAATCACTAATTTGGATATTTGAAACGGATATCTAAAATAATAATTGCCCAACTGAACGGAAGGAGAATAAAATATCCTGCTTGGTTTTTTCCGCCAAGCTTTTTAAAAAAGCGTCAAGACCCCTATAATAGAAAAGCACCAAAAGATCATTGGGTTTGTTTTCATAACTTTTGACAACAAATCTATGTATTTTAACGAATCTATCCCTTTTTGAAGCTCGAATTACGCCAAACCTAAAAGCAAAGGATCCTATACTGGAAAAGTACCCGATTTTCTTATGGACAATATTCAAGTGACATAACATGGTGTAAAATTATCGCGGATAGCAAATTTGCTTAAATATCTCATCAATTGATGCCGAATAAATGAAGGCATGCATGCACAAAATATTTAATTAATTTTGTATGATAAATAATTATTAGAAAATTCGTATATACATATTAATTAAAATAAATAATTTACATATTTAAAATAACATGAAAATATGCATGATGGTGCACTAAAATAGAGAGAAAATTATAACCTGTTACTGAAATGTCTATAACATAGTACTTTTCAATACCGTGGTTCTTAATGTTATTCACAAGCAGATGGAATTTTTCTCATCCTTAAACGCGAAGGAAGAATAGAATACAGATCGTTGTTATAAAAGTCCGAGAAGTAGCCACAATTTAAACCTAACCATTTTATACAAGTTGTTTTTCAAGTTGTAATTGATTTTACTTATTAGTTCCGAAAACAGTCGTCAGTTGTCGCAACAGCTGTGTATGAGGCCATGATAATCAAAAAATGCCCCATTAAAACGTTAAAAGCATGGCAACCCAATTACAGATTTACCAATATTTTTAAAATAAAGCACGCTGTCATGTTTTTAGAGGCCTCGAAGTCTGAACGGGGGTTGGTGAGCGTAGCTCGCAGGGGGTAGACCCCCTAGTATATCAATAAGTTATTTATATCAAGCTATCATTTATTTGTTTTTATTTCCTGTTTTAAAATAATAGAACCTATTTCATTTATTACGTTATTTTATTTTTATATTGAAATAAAAAATTGCATGCTATTTGTAACTAATATTGATAAACAAAGTTTTCGCCAAATTGGCGGGAAAAATATCGCGCCAACGTGGAGCGTATATGACATCTGTGCCATAAATGTTTGTGACGTTAGTTGAAACTTATCTATTGTATGTAACTGTTCATCGCAACATTTTTCAGTGCTTTTTCTTTTTTTAGTATCTTAACGCTACCGTTTAAGGATGCAATTGTTATTTTAATTAATGAAATAATTAATAAATCAGTAAAACATAATGAAAAATATAGGTAAAAGATGTGTCGAAATGAATTAATTTTTTATTTGTAACTTTTTCGAATTATTGTTATTTGAGCATTTTAAATATGACGCAAGTTTCACCTCCCTTTAATATTCACGCGCAAATATATTTTTTATTACAAAATTTTCTACATTTACTGCTTTTAACACTCGATCATTTAATTATTATTTTAAAGTTTCACTTCTATTTTTAATAGTCACGTTTAAATACATTTCTTAATTGAAAGGGAATATTATTATGCGCGCTATTTTACTCAAATAATGGATTTTATGAAATATGAAATAAATCTTCTACAAAATAATGAAAATTTTGAATAAAAAAATTAAATATAACCTCAAAAATTACTTAAATTAAAAAAATAATTGCAGTCTGCATACCGCAAGCTTGTCAGCTATATCCTTATAAATTATGGTTAGATTCCTGTGCATAGTTTTCGTTCCAATAAAACTTCTTTAAGAAAACTATTTTGACCAACTTTAATTATAAATATCTCTTAAAATAATTCTTCGATTTAAAAACTGTCTGCTTCAGCGTGTTTATCAAACATTTCTTTATAAAACTATAACTTCTTTTTATTTTTATATGCAATAGTTTTCGGGATATTAGTCCAGGAAGACGTCAAGGCACAAATCTTGATTGACAGTGGCTGCGGCGGCGGTGATTGCTTTTTTTTAATATAGAGAGAAACCGTGATGTATGGTCATACTTAACATTTGTACTTTGGTTTAGAGTAGTTTTGTTTTCTTTAAGAACTGCATTTAAATTGAATTGTATGTCTTGTTTCAGATACATATAGATTATCTTTATAATTGAGTTGACATTCACATCCAATGAAATTTAAACATTGAATTATTCAAGGTTTTTAGACAATTAAAATTAAGCTCTTCCCAGATTTGTCCTAGTTAGATTGTATTTTTATACTCAATAGCATTAGGGGTATTTTATTTGGCTATGTAACTTATATATTAATTATACCTATTAATTATCTTATAGCTCATAACGTAAGCCTTTTTTCCTTACTGTTTATCTTATTTCAAAGATTTAAGGCTGATATTTATAACAAAATCATAAAAAACACATTGTAACAAATCAATTCAATAATTACTATTAAAAAACCGTATCCAAAATAATTGCCTGAAATTCCGAGTCATGGTGATTTGAAATCCTAAAAATCAACTCTCCGGCACCGTACTCATTAAAAATAAATAAATAAATAAATAAATAAAATGGAGTTAAATAAATAAAATAAAATTCTTCACAACAAGTAATCTCATCGAGCTTAACATACTCCCGAGATCCATTTTTAACTATTTCAGTTAAACGGGAATTGCACCGGGGGCCAATTTTTTTTAGTATTATATCTATGGTTAGGTTTTTCTTCCCTCTTTTTCCTGTAGTGGTTTCCCACCCTCTCCTCTGGGTGCTTCGCTATTTACTACTTTTTTTCAACAACAACATTCAATAGCGAACTGCCCCACCAGTGGCTGAGAGGTTGTGCTCTCGAAGCTGGTAGACGGGAGGTGCTGGGTTCGATCCCAATCGCGCCCGTCGGCCTAATCGCTCGGAGTTTTCGTGGTTTTCTTTCGAGCCGTGGATCTTCTCCATGCGTAAATACGGATTAGGTTCCCTTAGAAAGACCCCCACGAAGGGCACTCCCCCCGGGCCTATATCCCTAGTGTCGATAATTGGCCGTCAATAATCAACCCAACCCAATAGCGAACTGCAGCGCTAGTTTTCATTCACCATGTAAAATGCTATATTTATAACTCGTATGAATGAAAATTAGAGCTGCAGTTCGCTATTGACTACAACCGACAAATAAGAGTCCATCCAACAAATAAGAGTGAATTATGGCAGCAAGGCTATCGTTGGGATAGCTCAGTAGAAACTCGTTGGCACGGCAAGCCAAAGTACCCAGGCTCGAGTCCAGGTCCTGGCATTTTTCGGTATGTTGGAATGAATCTCAACTATGATATTCCAACCATTGAATAATTTCAAATGTTTCAAGAAAATAAATATTTGATATTTAACCAAAGTAGCACAGATTATTGTACATTGTTACAATCGGTAGAAACCGTTGGGAATTGATACGGTTCAGAGGTATTGTAATTTGGACCATATCTAAGCATATTATGTTAATATATTTAAAAAATAAAATAAAAAACTTTTTTTTTTGTTTTTGTAATAGTTGTAATATAATTTATGCAATACATAAATAATGTGGATTTGGAAAAGACTATAAAAGAAAACAAGTTTGAAATTATGCGTCAAACGTGGCAAATGATGCGCGTTCGCGTTATAACAAGTTTTATAAATATTCAGATCTTGGTGCAATAGCTGTTGCACTGTTATGCAAAAATACACGAATACAAAATTTATTGTCATATTAAAGATTGCATTTTTCCTATTATAGATATTAATTTTATTTTATGAAAATAAGTTTCAAAGCACTTTTTCAAACAGTTAATTACAATTATGCTATATTAAAATTTTCAATACGCAAATATCCAATAAAATACAATGTACACCCAGAAAAAGGCATTGATTAAAACTACAAAACTTGTTTTGTTGAGTATATTTTGGTTGTTTCAAGCAAAATTTTTAGTTGAAGTAAAAAATTAGTTTTGTTGCATGGACAGAAAAATATTGTTACTCTTACAAATTTTTAACAGCATTTCATCAATTTTACTTGAATTAACAAAATCAGTTTTTAACACTTTCCAACCTAGTTGAAAAGTGTTTATGACTTCGATTTGTCTGCTGTCTGTCCGTGCTCTAACTCCCGTAAATATGCTCGGATTGCCCTGCAAAGTTTATATGTTATTGTCGTTATCTATAGCATGTTCCCTATTTCAACTGAAGTGTGTAGCACTTATAGTTTTCTCACAGGGACACTCAAAAGAATTCCGTTACATTACGGTCTATGGGGAAAAATGATTTGCGGTTTATTTAAATGGTGTTACACATTTTCGAACACATTGTAATTGATATATATCACTAAGGTGCATTACAAGAAGCTTAATATAGAATATGGTGTGCATAGCACTTATAGTTACTTTACAGGGACCGTCAAAATAATTCCGTTACATTACGTCTATGGAGAAAAACCGTTTGCGGTTTAATTAAATAATGTTTCACTATTTTAAACGCATTGAAATTTATATGTATCACTAAGGTGTATTACAAGAGGCTTACTACAGAATATCGTGTGTATAGCAATCATCATTCATTTACAGGGACACACAAAAGAATTCTCTACTGTCCGTTAACAATAATTCCTGAAAGTGCGTTTTAAGTTGCTGAACGCGATTTTAAATTTAACTCACTTTTTGTCTATTACTTGTTGTGTATACATTCTGTAGATCATATACAGGGCAGCACAAAAGTTCGCGAACGCATTTCCGTTTATTGACAGAAACTACAGAAGGAGAATTTTAAACTGTGCTACGTGTTTCCTAACTAAACTAAAATTTTGCATTCTAAGTTGTATATATACAAATCTATAAATCCTATACAGGGCTGAATAAAAGCATTCGGATATTTTTACGAATAATGTATATGTTGGAAATTCCTGAAATTACGTTTTTAAATATGTAATGCGTTTTCCAAATTGTTTACTTAGATGTTACCTTTCAGCTTATTTAACGGTAATGATTTGTAAAATTATTTTGGAAGCGTTGGCAAGTGTTACATAATCTATGCTTGACGCATGATTTTTCGTTTTCGTTTTAGTTTTACAATAATTTTATAATTTAAATTTGTAATTCCAGCAAAATTCTGTTGTTTTTGCAAAATGTAAATTGTTGTGTATTAGCCATAACTCTCTCACGTAACTTGGTTTATTTGACATAGATAGCTATATGATTAAAGTATTAACGTAATTTTTGTTAATAAAAAATTAATTGGGACAGACCAAGGTAGTTTTACCAATCCCCCTTCCCATTTATTACTTTCTTCTATCTTTAAAAGAAGAAAGAATTGTATTCATGAAAATTTTCGACTTCCTATTTTCGAAGGATTTTAGAAGGTCCTGAAAATGGTTTGACTGTTAGGAAATGACTGTCTATGACTCTGTCTGTCTGTATGTGAAAAATTTTTGTGGGCGATGTATTTCAAAAACTAATACACGGAATTTAATAATGTTTATATTCAGTTACTTCCTGATATAAATTGTTGCTGATTAGTTTTTGGCGTAAATCGCGCAACAGGTGGAGCTGCTATGTTGCATTTTTCGTGATTTCTGCAATAGCTCTATTTCAAGAACTAATGTACTGATTTACATCAAACTACAGATTGCCTTACACCTTCACACAAACAGAAGCTGATTATGGTAACACAGTTAATGTTTAATTAATTTTCTGCACTGAATTACGCCTGTATTCCTTGAATAATAACCTGTGAATTTGTATCCTACTTTTTACAGGCGTAATTCACTGCTGAAAATGAATTAAAAATTAACTATACATTGCCGTATGCTGGGCTTTGTATTGTCGTCTCATGTTTGCTGCAGAAATTTGCATACTCATGATGACATTTCCATCTTGTGCTGCAATTGCAGCCGGTTCGACATAAGAGTCAGAAATGCCGAGTTGGGGTATTGTTCCTTATAGCTCAGTGGTAGAGTCTCAGCGCGCTATTCTGAGGGCCCGGGTTCGATTCCCGTCTTGGGACATTGTTCAATCTGTCGGTTTACGCTTGGAAAAAAGTAGGACAAAAATTCACTTGCTATTATTCAAGGATTACAAGCGTAATTCGCTGCTGAAAATGAATTAAAGATTACATAAAAAATAGTTAAGTTATCGAAACAACAACAAAAAAATTAAAGTAAATATTATAATTGCTTCTTTAACAAAAGCCTTTTGTTGTTATACAAAAGAAAATTCTTAAAATTACACAAAACAACTGTTCTTTAAACAAAAGTTTTTGTTACCGGAACTAAAAAGAACTCTTAAAGTAACAGATCAATATATTTATTGTGAGAAAACTTTCAACAAAAGAATTTTGTAAATTCAAGTAAATTGAACCATTTTACTTGAATTAACAAAACTTTTTTTGCTGACGATACAACATTTATTGGAATTGCGAAAAAAAATGATTCAAACAAAGTTTTCATTAACCAATATTTAAACGGAAAGTTTTGTAGGGCCAACAAAATTTTTGTTGATTCCACAAAACTTTTCTCTGGGTGTAAGTAAAATCATCGTTATTATTTCAGTGAAATAAATTATATCGCCTGTTATTAAGATATGATTAATTTCAGTAATAAAATAAGTACATTTTAAGTTGGCAACATTTTACATTTTGTTGACATTTACTAAAAATTCCAATCAGAAAATTAAACCTGACTTTGAAAATTTTAGAACTTGAAATCCTTATTTAGATTATTTTTTCATTCAATATCTATTTCTCCTCAAATATCTATACAAAAACTTGTCGGTTGATAATATTACTGCTACAAATAACCACATTGAGTATACAAATTCGGTTGTTAAAAATATAACGCCATCACCATGGCAACTTAGAATCATTACCTATCAGGGGATATCATTGAATAAATTTCATATGATAGGATTTAATAGAATAAGGAAAACGTTTATTAATATCTTTTTATGTTTTGATTCGATATTCATAAATTTGAAATGACTCGAGAAAATTCTGCAGCAATTATTTATATTAAATTTCCAACCCCTCGGTTGGGTAGTTTTTGCGCTGTTATATGCGGACAGACGGACAGATGGACAGACGGAACGACCAGACGACGATTATATGTGTTACGTATTTATGTAATTACGAACTCACCAATTAAAGTTTAAGTACTTCATGTGATTTCAAAACAAAATTTAACTCTTCTGTATTGCTCCATAAAACTCATTTTCTCAGTTGCAAATATAATTGATAAAATACAGCATTATAAAACTGTTTCATTCATATATTTACAAAAGTAACTTTTCGTGTTTATGGATTATATTCCAAAATAAGGATAAATCAATATGTTACATAATAATGGTCAACATGGAAATATAGTTAAGGACGATACGTATTTTTTTAAATAATATGTTTTATCATTGTTTAAACAAATCGAAATATGCACTAGTTCCCATTAATGTACAAAGAAATAATCATTTCAAAAATGACATTTACATGTATAAATTTAGAATACAAGAATTTATCTTTCAGAATGTATGAACTTATAAAATTACATATTATAATATTTATCAGCAAATTTGATATTGATTATGATTTGTAACAGAAAATATTGTATTAAAGAATATTTTTACATGATTTAGGCAACAAGTAACATAAAGTGCAACATTTTTAAAACTTTGACAATGTTTTACGGAAATCTGTTCATTTGAAAATTATTTCACACCATAGAAATTACCATCTATCAGAGTTTTGCGGTTTGAGTGTGTAAGATTTGAGGATTATGATGTTATACGTGAATAACTACAAACTCGACGATACGTCAATTAATTTTAATATTATATTATCAGATACATTTATATTTTATTATTTCTAAAATATATATTCATTCATGTAAATTTTCATTACTGCCGTATATGCAATAAAATATCTATAAAAGATATTGAAATAGAAAACAAAATTTTTAAGGTCTGTGTTTACTCTATTGTCAGTTCAAAATTATTTCATACGTTATATATTTCTAGATCAGTTTTTTAATTCACTCTTTCTATGTCTTTCCTGTTATATTTCTGAGGGATATTTTCAAACAACATACATGGCCGTTCGGCTTCCGTATGTACGTGAAGCCGAAAAACATTCATATATATTTAAGACTACATCTACATTACATCTATATTTAAGAAATTTAATAAGAAGTCTCCTGTCGTATTATTTATTATTCCTAACTAAGATCAATATTTAAGTAAAGTCTGATTAATGATGATCAGCGTTTTTCTGATATGTTGATACTTTCGTAATTATTATCAGATAAACCAAATTCAGCAAAGAAAAAATGTAACGTCTGGTCTGTGACCGTTGAATGATAAGTAAAACAAGATTCCGAATAGACATTTATTTATATATAAATATATAAAAATTTAATCTTCATCTTTAAGAATCATCTGTAAATTAGGATTTTTTTAAGTAAAGACTACAAGATATTTCACTTTTTTCCCCTCATCATTTTTTATTGTGACTAAAAATATATGTTTATTGGAAAATTTCTAAAAAAATATTTTGTTATAGCATTTTTTTAATGTATAAATTTATGCCAGTGGACACATGCGAAGATTTTGCATTGCAGTCTAATATGTGTTAGCAATATCTAATATTTTTTAGATGCAGGTTTAAAATTCTAAAGAAAAATGTAATAATAAATATCTTCAAACAACATTAGTCAACCACGATACCATCTCATTTATGTAATCAAAGTTACTGTTAAAACTTATCGAAAATAGCAAAATTCAAGAGCGAGAATATTAACAAACGTATTTAGTAGCATTCAAAGATGAGCGCATCCGCTTTGGAAAAACATTCCACAAAGAAAAATAAATTGAATATATAAAATACAATTTAATCTAATAAACGCTTTCAGTGTGATGTCGGTAATGACATTTTGGTTGGAAACTGACACCAAACAAACTGTTTCTTTGTTCCATTTATTGTTAAGTATAAATCGTAAAAAAATGATACTACTAAATATAAGGTGTCAAAACACTTAGCTGTGAGATATAGTTATAAGATATAGCTATATTGTGCAAAGAAAATAGAAAATACACTATAGCAACCTTTTCTTTGGAGTCAGTTCCTAACAAAAACGTCATGACTGGCATCACGACTGAAAGCGTCTATGAAACAAAGCGTACCTTTTAGGATACACGTGAAATACCGCTGCTTCAATCAATCGATGGTGTCCTTTTCTCCTAAATATATAAAATATTTTTTTCTTTTTAATAATAAGTATAAAAGGAACCTCTGTGGTAACTTAAACAATATATTTTTTGTACTATTTCTTTTTTTATAATAATTACTGAATATGATATAATGCGGCATATTATTTTTGTGGCAAAATTGATTTGAGAAAACAATGCTGATTTAATTTTTAATTACTGCATTTTTTAAACAAAAAACACGTTTTAACGAAATGTGAGTTTACTATGCCAGAAGCCGGTTAAAAACCTTTCAAATAAAACATTATTCACTGTTTTGGTTTTTGTAAATGCATAGATAAAGGGATGTTGACAACAGAAATAATATATGTTATATGAAATAATATATATTTCTTGTACTTTTATTCTAAGAAGATGTCTTAAATTATATCAGTTCTTACTCCTACATTATATTAGCTATTTTATGTTTGTGAAATTTTTCTATGCAGACAAATCGTTATTAACGCCTATAGCTAACATCAATATTGGTAAAGAATGGTAATCACCGTCAGCATTTCTGTCATATGTTGACCCTACTAATTTATGTCAGACAATCCCCATAAATTAAGGAAAAATAGAACATGTCTGGCCATATCCTGGAGATAAAAGAGAAACAAATTGATACTCTTAAAAAAATAACTATGTGAGAAGTTCTCAGATAAAGGGTATTTCTTATTTTATTTTATTTTATATTTTTTATTATTATTATTTTTTTTTGGTAAAAAAATTAATTTTGTTTATCAAAGCATATGTATACAGAAAATGCTTCTAAAATTCCGTTTTACTATAATTAAATTTTTTTTCACCTTTTTAAATACAAAACTGTAATAAAAAATATTTTTATAAATGTTTCTCAAAGATATGATAGATTCATTATTATTAAACCAACCGGTAATTAAAATATATCCATATTAAAATAATAGTGAGTATGTATTATATCATTTGATTTATTTTGTGAGTAATATTTCCATGTGTCAGTCTGATTTAGTCTGATTTAGTCTGC
The DNA here is from genome assembly GCA_963931845.1 of Maratus michaelseni. NCBI lineage: Eukaryota > Metazoa > Arthropoda > Arachnida > Araneae > Salticidae > Maratus > Maratus michaelseni. The sequence continues at coordinate 305,747,391 of OZ007593.1, forward strand.
TTTCCAAAAAAAAAAAAAAAAAAATGAAAGATGTTCGCTATTAAAAAAAAAGAAAAAAATATATATATTTAGAGCAAAATATGGTTTATAATTAAAACAAACTAATTAATATTGAGATGTTAAGATAAATAATTATTTTTTCATAAATGCAAAATTGTATTTAAATGTGTAGTTGGAATGAAATAAGGTAAAATTTGATTATCAGGCAAACGACTTACCAGAATACACAGCTGCAATGGACATATATGTCTAATTAAAAAAAATCAAATAACTTTAATTTTTTTCGAGAAAAATATGTAATAATTATATTATAAAAATACCCGCAATGTTTTTATTACTTTTTTAGTACAAAAAGTTAAATGATACTAATCAAAGACGAAAGTAATAAATTTTATTTTATTCTAGCAAAATAAAATTTCATGATTTAAGTACACATTTAAATAATACGTGAAGCTTATTATTTAAAATCAGCTCTAAAGTATAATTTATTCCATTTTGAAAAGGAAAATGAGATGTTTAGTAGAATATATTTTGATCGATGTTATGAAAAACAATCTATCTATTAGTGCTATGGTAACTTTACCTCGAGCATTGTGAATTGAGGAATAAAATAGCCTCAGGAAATAAGGTGCACATATTTAAACCAATTAAATCCTACACAATTTCGAGTAACCTTTAAGCAAAACATCCATCTAGAAATTAAGAAAAATGCTTTATGTGGTGGGATTTTTATAATGATACAAATAATGTAAACGCTTGAGTGGAGTAAAACTTTGCTTTTGAGTCCAGATAGTCTGTATTCAGGATATTGGTGCATAATTCATGATAGCAAAATATTGTGTTTACTAAAATGTATGTTAATTTATTGAAATGTATCACTTCATACACGTTCACACTCGTAAAAGAAAGAAATATTGATTTTTTTATTCACCTATATATATATATATATATATTTAACTATGTATTTTAACAACAATTATATTTTTCATTTAGACGGCCATAGCATACATGAAAAAATATCACAGTACTTAGCAGTTAGAAAAATGAAATCAATGGGCCATTTCAAGATATTTATAAAAAACAAAGTTGAACATATTTCTATATATATGTTCACCAAAACAGACCAGAACTCAAATAGATATAAACAAATATAAAATGAAATCACTACATTTATTTTTATAAATTTTTAGCCAGATAGTCAATAGGATTTAAAATGAGGTAACGAAAATATACAGGGTGGGCCAAAAGTCCCGCATCATAGGAAAAACATGTATTGCTACAATATGTTCTGAATATGATTGCCTCCGTTGTCAAAACACAACTGGATGCGTTCGTTCATGTTCCGCAGAATGTTGGCAACTAAGATTGACGTTATGGCATGGCACTCAGTATCAATTCCTCACACAAATGGTTTTTATCCCTGATATTCTCACTGTAAACTTTCGATTTAAGGTAACCCTATACAGCAAACTCTACACGCTCTTCAGTAGTCAAAATTTCCCCTACAAAAAAAAAAATATATATATATATAAATAAAAAATTAAGCTTCTATGATGCGGGACTTTTGGCCTACCCTGTATATATTTTTAAATGTAGAATGTATCTAAAACAAAGTCCAAATATTTTTTCAAACTTTACGTATAGAATCTTGTAAACAAAAAATTGGGAAAGTTAGTAGTGGTCCGTTTGCTTAATTTATTAATTGACTATTTAATAATTTTAGACTGGGTTGAGAAAAAACAATAGTTTAATTATCTCAGTTATTCTGCCAAACATGAGAGTACAAATGATTATAAAATATTGAAAATCTCCAAGTTTACATTTTTGACAATTTCACAATGCGACTGTTCTTTATTGACCTGTAAATGCTTCCTTTATTAAATACGTTCTTCTCTTTTTGTTTATGAGCATGTTCACTTCTATCAAACCAGATTTTAATTCAGGAATAGATTCCGGAAGTGGCAGTCTCTAAACTTGATATTTAGCAACCACATGCACCAAAATCTATTGATGAAAACACTATTTGTCTTGGTAGCGATAGAATAACGATTCTCAAGCAAAGATTTCAGCACTAAAGTAAGAAGTGTATCAACAAACGTATGATACAATACTACTAATCTGTCTTTTAGCTGGTACTTTACAATTAATATTTCCGAAATTATTTACGATAGAAATTATTAGTTCACAAATTATACATGTACATGGAATTTACAATTAATATTGCGAAACTTCAAACTATTTTATATTTACACAGTATTTTACATATTTTGCAAAATAGATCATAAAATAATAGGTGAAGAAGCATTCCAAATCACATTGAGATTTTAAGTATACAGGGTATCTCATCAAGACCACCCACACTCTGAACATCCAGATTTCTAGCGCGGAGTTCATAAATAGTGCCCAAATAACTATACAACTATGACCAATAGTTTTCGAGAAAAATGTGAAAGTGTATGGCACCATATCCGGTGCAAGAAAAAAGGTTATTGAAAACATGAACATAGGTATTTTCACACGTTTACATAGGAAGATGTTCAAAATGCCCACAGTGCAGATTGAAGTATGCACGTGTGCTCCATGGAATGGCTGACTGTAAACGTTGCAGCAGCTTTGGTGTCCACAAAAGTACACGCAGCATGAACAAGGGCAAGTAAGTACTTTCTGTAGTAACGGAGTCTCGATAGACGAAATTCTTCAGTTGGCCCCATAGAAAAATGTCCAAAGGTGTCAGATCTGGCGATCATGGTGGCCATAAAACAAGACCGTCACGTCCGATCCAGCGTGCTGGGCATTCCACATCCAGCCAATCATGTACAGGAGAGCTTAAATTCGCCAGAGTGAAATCATTTTGGAACCATAGTCATTGTATTGCCGGTAAGCTATGTCATCTAGGATATCAGTTAGTACATAACAAAGAGATACCAAATATCAATGTCCCGTGAGACATTCATACAGCTGATGTGGTCAAATCATGCGACTGCCCAGTATGCCGGCCAACAAATTTACTGACCAGTGGGCATAATGTCTCTGCGGGTGGATTGTCTGAGGAATAAACTCTGACCACAAATGACTGTTGTGACTGTTGAAGACTCCTTCACGTGTGAAGCATGTGTTTCATCTGTCCACAAGGTACGTGCAATGAAACGTTATTGACTTCATGTTGTTGCAATATTCATTCAGAAAAGTCGCTTAAAGTCATCTGGATGTATACTTTTCATGGTTGTGTAGCGAAATGGGTTCAGCGTATCTGCCCGTAATAACCAGGGCAGACAATCTATTAGATTGTTGAATAGAAACCACTCATATCTAGAATTTAAAGATTGAATCCATGCTATGTCGTATTAACAAATAAAGCGTAGTCCTCCAATTGCTTACAAAAAGGATAACAAATGGAAATTAAATATATGTTTTTAATATCGATCATTCATGTGATTATTTAAAAGTATGAAACATGTTTTTTATGCTATCCAAAGACTGTTTAATCCATTTCATAGTACCCTTCTCCCCTTTTTTTGAAAAAAAAGACATTATTCCCTTTGCAAATTATGCCACTACATTTCCAGTCATCTTACCATTTGAATTAAAATATTTTCCATTGTAGATATTACACTTTTCTAGATTTCTTTCCGAGACATTAATTTTTATATAAATTTAAATCTTTATTTTTTTTCTTATGTTTTTAGTTAGATTTCATACTCATTTCCATTATGTATTTTTACTTTAAAAATGTTGAAATTCTCCAGATTTATAAACGCATCCTTAGTTACGAGAATGCCATTTTTCTTTTTAAATATCTCAAAGACAATGGTCAAGAAATAATCTCCTTAGCTATTAACTTATTTCACGAACAGAAATACATTTTGGCTTTTTAGAGGATTTTCTAAACATAAAATAAGAGTTTAATATTACAGAAAATGCTATCAAATTGTAATTGTTTGTTATTATTGTTATCCTTTTATTATTCATGCTATACCTCTGATATATATATCTCATAAAGCTTGTCCCTGATGTGAATTTCATAATCCAGGTCTTCCATATATTAAATTTTTCATTGAATAATGGAAGATGTATGTAGAATTGTTTTGAAATAAAGGTCATTGACCAGTCACGAATGACCTGCAATTTTACAAAATATTTCAGAAATCAAGAATAGTCATAGCTTATGATTTAAAACAACCAAAATTTCTTCTATGTTTTTGCAACAGTTATTAGTAAACTGGAGCTTTTTTTAATGATTTCTAAACTTTGTTTTTATTTTTACTGTCAGAAATTTAGATATAGAAATGTCCAATGTGTTCGAAAGTGAATGTGCATGTTTTACAAGAGTTAAAGGTATATATAAGAGTTCAAAAATAGTTATGGAAATAACTGTTGAAACAACAAAAACTATTTTATTAAACAGATTCTGCAATCAAAAGTCTCATCTGTTTCAAACATAAAAAAGGTAACCTCGAAGGCGAATGTAGAAATCAAAACTTTCATCTGTCTAATCTCGTACCATGTTGCAATCTACACTAGAAATTAATGAACTTCATAAGACGAAAAACTGAAAACTAAATTATTCTTCACTTACAAAAGAAATTTATTCATTATCATACACTGATGGAATAGCTGATTTTGTTTTATATTTTAAAATTGATTTCGTCAGTTGTGTGTTTAATGTAAATTTTACACATACAATTTGCACCAATGTTTAATTTTTTTATATAGGTTCAATAAAATTACATAGATAGAATTTAGTTGCACTGAATAAATAGCTGTGTTTTTATATTTTAACATTGATTTCGTTAGTAACATTGGGTAAATTTATATAAGCTTTACACATATCTTATAATATGCACCAATATTAAAAAAAAATAATATAGATTAAATAAAGGTAATTATGGAAAATTCTATACTGTTACACTTCAAAACAAACGTGAGTACTAATATGACTTTTAAAAGTTTCCAAACCATTCCTTTTAGTATAGTTTTTAAAAAAATGTTATACTTTGAAATTGCGTTAGTTATGCTTGGTTAAAACTGTTTTTAATCATTGTATATTAAATTGTAACCTTTAAAATGTTATACGTGTATATAAATTACGTGTATATCTAAAAAATTGATTTTCATAAAATATATTTTGATTAAATTTAAATAAGAAAATGAAATAAAATTACATTTGAAAAGTGATTGGAATGAGAAGTGAAGAATATTGATTCTAGAGACTAATAAACTTAGTGTGCGTACCAGTACTTTTGATTAGAATTTTTTGGCCTTATTTTATGGCAGAAAAATAGCTAAAATTCTTATATTAGACATTGGTGATTAGGAATTCTGCTACTTATATATTAAATAGTAGTTTTCTAATCTTAAATAGTAGAACGAGACTCCTTTGAAATTAAAAGGCTAGTGCGCACCTTGTGAATAATTAAGATAATAAGAAATGTAATTGTTTAAAGTATTTCATCGCGAACACATTTTATCTAATACATAATTCAAATCGTTGAGGGAGATGGAAATCAACGATAAAGATATGCGATATATCAAGTGCTTGTCATAAATAATGTAGATTAGAGACTTAGCATAATTTGAAGACGCATTTATAATAATGCATTCCCAAGTAACAGTGAATAATATCTATGTTCAGAACTTTACAGCATCTAGCATATTAATATAGAAACACTGCGTTCAGTAAACGATCATTTTCTGAGTAAAATGCTAATGATTGTAGTGAATAAACGTAAGCATATAAGAATGTATTGAATATATATTTTTGTATTATTTCACAAATGTTAAAAACTGGATATAGATGTATGAAATATTGGTGAATGATACCTGCTTGCAAATATTGCGTAAAAATACGAGTTATAAAATATCTTAAACTACTTATTTCAATAAATGTGGTACGTATCATATATTTTGATATGCATAACATATATTATATATATTTCAAAATATATTATAAATGTCGTAGGATGATTGCGAAATCCGGCTCTTTGCAAAGAGCCTAGGCTGTTTGCAAAGAGCCCGGTTAATTGGAGAATCATTTCTCTTTCTCCAATCAGGCTATTTTTTTTCAGGCTTATTACAAAGAGCCTAAAGAGCGTTAGGCTAATTGAAAAATAACCACATGTTTCGCAGTCAACCTGATTTTGACCAGCTTCTTTGTTCAAATATCTTGTTGTACCCGACCCAAATACGACAATTCATTTTTAAATAAACCCGGAACCCGGCACGAACCTGACAAAATAATACATCGCACCTAAAACCGATCCAATTAGGGCAAAATAATTACTGTCGACACTCAACACAACCGGAACACCTAAAAATCCCATTTGAAGTCAACCCGCACATAAAAAAAAATTCCATCAAACTTTAAACCGATCCGAACAAGGCAAAATAATTTCCTTCTACACTGAACTCGATCGAACCTGAAGAATTCCATTTGAAGTCTACCCGAACCCCCCCCCCCTCCCCCCCCAAAAAAAAAAAATCCCATCGAACAGAAAAAAAATCCAAACATAACAAAATAATTTACGTCGACAGGCAACCCGAACCAAAGTAAAAATTCCATTTTAAATGAACCCGAACCCCCAAAAAAATCCAGCTAACTGAAAACCGACCTGAAAACGACAAAACAATTTCCGCCGACACCTAATCCAAGTCGAACCTGAAAATTCCATTTTAAGTCAACTTGAACTGCAAAAAAGAAGTAACGGAATTTTATTTTGTCGTGTTCGGATCTGTTTGCGGGTCGATGAAATTTTTGTTGGGTTCGGGTTGACTTCAAATGAACTTATCAGGTTCGGGTTGTGTTGGGTGTCCACAGACATTATTTTGTCCTGTTCGGATCAGTTTTCGGTTCGATGTATTATTTTTATCAGTTATGATAACGGTCATTTAAATTTAAAAAATGTGAAAGCAAACTCCAAAAATAGACAAATTAAAAAAATGAATGGGCATTGCACACTGCAAACTAGTCACATAAATGCATATACATTATAGTTAAATTCGTATGCATAGCTATTTATCCGATAAAACTTATGTAACTGAACTATTTTGACGAATTTAAACATTAAATAGCATTTAAAATCAATTTTAGATTTAAAAATGTCTGCTTCCCTCCGTGTTTATCATACATTTCTGTATAACTGTAGTTCACATACACCATGCATATTATAAAACAGTGTCATTTGCTTTTTCATTATACACAATAATTAAGTAATTTGTACTTTTTTTAGTTTTAAACTCCAAAAAAAGTTTTTTTTTTCTTTTTATTCATTATTTTAAATATTCTGTTTTATATAAGCATATTTTGCTCTAAAAATTTTCGATTATGTAAAAAGGAAGAATTAAAAAACCCTATTTCCTAAATAATCGATCAATTATATCTTTTGAACCAATTTAACAATCAGTCTTGATTCTTAATTTTAAATATCATATATTTAAAAAAATGTTTTAAATTTTAGTGAATTATAAATATAAAAACTAAAACATGGTACGCATGATGTGAATTTGTGTTAAACAGATGACAATAAAAAAAATAATAACCGTTTTACTTTATCTTAAATTCATTATAAGATTGTAATTGAAATTCGAATAGCATTTTAATTGAATTTGCCTAGAATTTTTCTTCCAGAAAAGAATTTTTAATCAAATTCTGGTTTTAGAAGATTATCAAAAAAGAGTATGAATGTGAAATATTTCTGCATGTGTGCATTTCTTATTTAAATTAATGTCATGAGAATACTTGATTTTTACTTATTGTCTGCGTTTTAAATTTCCACTTTATAACTGGTTTTAATGTCATCACATTCTTTTATTTTTATATTAAGCAATTTTTGGCAGACAAAACTTTATGGAAATTTCCTCTTGTTTTTATTTGAATCTTTTAGTAGTTGTAATTATGATAATATAAATATATGACTTTACGACAAACAGCTCTCTGATATGATGCAGTAACAACGACAACAAAACAAACAAGAACGAAAAATCATGCGCCAAGCATAGATTATGTAGCACTTTCCAACGCTTCCAAAATAATTTTACAAAACATACTGTTTAATAAGCTAAAAGATAACATCTAAGTAAACAATTTGGAAAACGCATGACATATTTAAAAACATAATTACAGGAATTTCGAACAGATACAATATTCGGAAAAGTATCCGAGTACTTTTATTCAACCCTGTATACGATCTATAGATTTGTATATATACTATATAGGATGATAAATTTTAGTTTAGTTAGGAAACGCGTAGCACAGTTTAAAATTCTCCTTCTGGAGTTTCTGTCAATAAACGGAAATGTGTTCTCGAACTTTTGTGCTACCCTGTATATGAAATACAGAATTTATACACACCCAGTAATAGACAAAAAGTGAGTCCAATTGAAAATCGCGTTCAGCAACTTAAAACGCCAGGAATTATTGTTAACAGACAGTAGAGAATTCTTTTGTATGTCCCTGTAAATGAACGATGACTGCTATACACACACTATTCTGTAGTAAGCCTCTTGTAATGCACCTTAGTAATATATATAAATTTCAATGCGTTTAAAATAGTGAAACATTATTTAAATAAACCGCAGACGATTTTTCTCCATAGACGTAATGTAACGGAATTCTTTTGACTGTCCCTGTAAAGTAACTATAAGTGGTATGCACACCCTATTCCATATTAAGCTTCTTCTAATGCACCTTAGTGATATATATAAATTTCAATGCGTTTAAAATAGTGAAACATTATTTAAATAAACCGCAAATAATTTTTCCCGATAGACCGCAATGTAACTTAATTCTTTTGAGTGTCCCTGTAAAAAAACTACAAGTGCTACACACTTCCGTTGAAATAGGGAACATGCTATAGATAACGACAATAACATATAAAAATTGCAGAGCAATCCGAGCATATTTACGGGAGTTAGAGCACGGCCAGACGGCCATACGGCCAGACAAACCGAAGTCATAAGCACTTTTCAACTAGGTTGGAAAGTGCTAAAAAGGGATAAATTTTAATGGAATTTGGGGTTATTAAATTCATAAGTATTCTGCGTCTTTTACTCAGGAGTAACAAAGGTTCGTTCCCCTGTAAATATACCAGAGTATGTAGCAGAGTCAAAAAAGTAACTAACGCTGCTGCTGTCTCTGTCGTAATTAAAATCATTGTGATGGAGGCTCTTTCTCGTTTTATATTGAAAATACATTCCATATGGAAATATGAAAACTGGAAGTTTTATTGAGAAATGGATGATAAACACGCTGAAGTGCATATGTCGTAAATCGAAGAATTATTTTAAGCGCTATTTAATGTTGAAGTCCATCAAAAGAGTTCAGTTAAAAAAAAGTTTTATAGGATCAGAACTGTGCATAACAATTTATCCATCTTATGCATGTAGATAGTGGGCTAAGCTGTGGTGTGCTGTGTCCAATTTTATTTTAAATTTTCCCAAGTTTTTTTTTTTTTTTTTTTTTTTTTTTTTTTTTTTTTTAATTCAAAGTTGCACTATTACAACAGAGATTTATTTCACATTTAAAAAAATTTCATAATTTTACCTAATGTTGCCTTATAAAAAATATCAATAATAAGCGCAAAAATAGTGTGTTTCCAAATATATATCAATTGAAAAATATATTTACTTGTGAATATTGAAAGAACGATCAAACATTAAAATAATAAAATTATTACGCGAAAAAGCATTTAGAGATAAAATTACAACATACTAAAAAAACCGAAATAATAATATTTCCAAAAGCGTTTCAAGTAACAAAATTAAAAGTAAACATTAAAAGAGAAAGAAAATTTAATAATTATTTTATTAAGTACAAAAACATAAATTGGGTAACATTACGCCAGATTTAAGACAATAATACATTTAAAATGTCATATTCAAAAGGATTTTCTTATAGCGTCTAATGAAAAACTTTTCTTCTAGATGTTATTATGAAATTCCGGCAGTTAGCCGCATTTTTTTGCTTAAACATCCCTTTCAAACGGATTTTCAAATGTGTGATAGATCTGACTTAATAAACAAAAATAACCGTCAGCTTTCTGGACAGTGGTGGATGTAGTCTTTGGAGCCGAAAAAAAAAGAAAAAAAAACATATTACAGAAGATCGCGACTGGTTGTGATGATATCATTCAAGATTCCGTAATAATATAATTCTTCATTAAAACTGAGCAAATTGGCCTGTTTTTAGCGCCTCTGTCGTTTAGATGGTGGTGAGTGTTGCTCGTTTGAGCAGAGCTCCCTAGTATTTATTAAATGTTGTTGTCATTGAAAAAATATTATAATGAAAATAACGTGTGATATAACCGAGATATACATGCAAATAAATAAATTAAAATACTATTTTTTATATAAATAGTAAGTTTTGGTTCTTGACAAATGTCTGTCCATTGTCTGCCACTTCCGTAGTTTGTGCAAAATGCTGGATTTTCAAAGCTATTAATATTTGTTTCATATTATATTAGTTATTTTTTATTCAGTGATTTGTAAAAACTAGTCGTTGAGGGCCACTGTAATACTTACCCATCATGGATATGCATAATGTAAAATATTAAAATAAAAAAATGTGTAAACTACTTTCAAAATGCATTGCAATTCGAATAAAATCATGGCTTGATGACGTCATAAACTTTACAGCGAGGCTAACGAAAAAGACAGGCTACCGCGGTGCATTCCACTTATCTTTTTTTACAGACCGCTAGAGTGACGTGTTGCTCTTTTCGTACACCTTCATTGGTGCATTCGAGCATCACGTGACTCCCGCGGTCTGTAAAAAAAGATACGCGTAAAGCACCGCGGTAGCCTTTCTTTGTCGTTAGCCTCGCTTTACAGACTCGATTACTGAATTGCTTAAAAGAAACATCCTTATAACTCCAAAAACAATAATCCTATCAACTAACGGTTTATTACATCTGATTAAGCGTCTCATTTCCAATTAAAATGTATATTTAAATTGAAATTTGGATGAAATACAGGGTCATGGAAAATCGAAGAGTGTGGGAAATAGGATTACAAATATCTCGGCAACTAATTATCCGATCGATTTCATGCTTTATACAAAATTTATGTTTTTTATTGTCTTTTATATTCACTCCTTAAAATAAACAATTTCGAAAAATTTTATATATTTTTTATCAGTACGAATATTTCGAGAGTCCGAAAAAAATAGTTCCCAATATTCGAGATTACTGAAATTCAATAAGCTTCTTCCCATTATTACATACTAAGTACATACCAAATTCCAAGTCTCTATCTCAATTTTTTCTGGAGATAGAGCGTTTACAGACACACAGTCACACAGACACACAGATATACAGACACATAGATGGACGGCAAATTTTTTTTCTAAAAATATGTTATTCGGAATCTCTAATGTCTGAAACGCGCAAATCCGTTAAAAAAATTTTTCGATTTTCAAAACGATTACAACACGTACGTATGATGGGTAAGTAATAATCTCAGATTCAATTTCAAAATGTAAGCTCATCTTTTTTTTTTTTTTTTCTTTTTTTTTTTCTTTTTTTTTTTTTGGATAAATAATTATTTTCACAAGAAACTCAGTCATGTATGTTAACTAAAAATTAATTGTTTCTAAATACAGTGTGAGTATAAAAAATTACGTATATATGAGTTCTTTGCGACTATACAGTTGGCGGAAATGCGATGCTATATCGGATGTGGTTAGTTTATTAGCGAGAATGAGGTCAAGAACAACAATGAATATAAGAGATTTACGGCTGAAGAGACAGAGTTTAAAAACTTTTGCATCGCAAAACGATTTTCAAGTTTAAAACCATAAAAACCGTTAAAAAGTCATTTCAGCTGTAGATGAGGAGACATATAACAAACAATTATACGACCATTTCATGCTAAACGTGTGTTGCATATATAAAGTGCTGACATTGTCATCTACCTTTATTTCGGGATATTTAGTAAAGGTCACTAGAATACTACTCAATCATCTTTTGCCTATTAGGTATTTAACACTCAGTTGTGCGCAGCCGATCTATTCGGCACAGCTAATGTACGTTGATTTGCCACGTCTCCCCAAATACACGTGTTCTGCTGTCTTTCCCAGTAGCTTCACGTATCGTAGTGCTAATGAATGTAAAGGCGTCAGTGAGTAAAGTTCTTATTTTATGCCGTCATTAGGTCGCTGGATCTAATGAGAGTTATTGCGCCCGATATTGTTACATTTTTGTTAGTACGGATTTCGCTGTTATTTTTAAACTGTATCATTTTTTTAGGTTATACATTAAGGCAACGACAAATTAAATAAATAGAACATGATAAATTATTAACTTCAATGGTTGTGCAAATGATGTGCCAATGTGTGTAGTGATGAAAGATATGGGTGTAGGCTATTAGTATCCAACTCTCCGCACTCACATCTGAATGAACTGACACAATTAAATTTGTGCAGTATGAATTTAATATATACAATGAATTATTGAAAAGATTACTTTAAGTATTTATGATATATTAAGAAGAATCTGCTTTTCAAAATTTATGCTATTTATCGCCAACTGCATTAAGTCTGTAATTTGCTCATTATTTCTCATATTTATTTATGGCATTGCATTATTGTAGCAAGCAAACCTTTGTTATAACTTGTGTTGATAAATTTATAAAAATTGTTAACTAAATTTTGAACAAAAAATTATTTGAAAACATATTGCCTTTTTTTATTCTATTCTTTAAAGTAAAGAAAAAAATCGTGTGATATTTCAAAGCATGTATAAATATATATGCTATGAAAGCAGAAGCGTTGTAGTTTCTGTATTTGTTTTCCGCTTCAAGTTATGATGACATTTCTGTGCTTTTTAATTTAGATTTCTCAATTATTGTTAACATAGTAAACAAAGGAATATGTTCTAATGTATAATGATATTCCCATAAAAACTTTCTTAAAATGCTATTGAAAGAAAATAGGAAGTAGACATAATTCCCAAGTTTGAGACACTTATATTTTTGTGAAATACAATAATGAATATGTAAGTTTAATATTTAATTTTGCTGTAATCAGGTTTGTTTTAATTATCAAGTGTTACGTAAATATATTTAAACATAGAACTTTTGAATTATTACTGAAATTCACAAAGTTTGCATAAATTGATTAAGAAATTAAGCCACGTATTACTTGAACCTGATTTTTTTTGTTTCATTTTAAATTACCATTAATTTCCTTATTTTATGAAATGCATTAAACATTAAGTTGTCTAAAAATTATTTTTTTATGTATATGGCGTACTTAACTTTAGTTATGTTATTTTAATAACCATATTTTAGTTTGAATGTTGTGGCAAAAGTTTCTATTAGTAATTCAAGTTTTATAATATGATAAAAATAAGAAGAAGAAGAAAAATTCTTATTGAAAACGAGAAGAATTCTTATAACTAAATAAATTAGAATGTTATATTAATGTCATATTAAAATAAATGTTGCATTAAAAATTTCGGAAAAATGTTAGACAAATAAAATAATTAGAAAATTTTGCATTTATTTATGTTTATTTTATCTTTTAGGTATTTGTCCAATTTATGTGCTTTTTCTTTGACTGTTAAGTTATATCTTTTGAAACCTTTCCATCGTTAGTAAAATGTTATGTGGTTTCAACAACTCGTATAATTTTATATACTTATTGCAATTACACAAATCTGTTTTATATTTAAGCAATATTTCAGACTTGGTATCATGTAAAACTAAACATTTATAATATAACAAAAAATAAAGTCTAGTTAATATTGCAAAATTATCTAAAATATTTTCAGCAATTAATAAGATTTACAAAAAACTATCCTAGGAATCAGAATAAAATTTTACATGTGGCTATATCAATCTATTATCGATAGAATTAATTAATATTATTGCGATAGTCAAAAATTTTGCTTTCTTTTTGAAGAACTAATTAATTATTTATAAATAAGTTTTCTATTATTTAAATTTGATCGAATATTTAAATGTTTTTTCTCAAAGAATTTATAAATCATTAATTTATTCTACATAATAAAGTACAAGAAATTCTGATATCTGGAGGACTAAAGATTTGGCTGTTCTATGATATTATGAACCGGCTTTTTGTCTTCATTGAACCATGCGTGCGAAAGAACCTTTGCTAGATAAAATATCCAGGAAATGAAGCATGACATGACTCTCCAAATAAGTGGAACATAGGCTACGAAATATTCGACAGTGGATCATATACCCTACACATTTTAAGACTATTTGGAAGCTTGCAACTCATCCTTATAGAGTTTCACAATAGTGATCATAAATAGAAAACACCAGTGACTTTCATATTACACTTGATTTTCCTACCGTACATATTAATCGCCTATTCTGTGTGTGTGTGAATAAATAAAGACATATGCAGACACCAGTTGTCCTTCCGACGACGTTGCAAGTTTCTGTAACAAATCCCCAATTGTTCTGTATAGTATTTCAGGCAAATCTGTACCACTTTCAGCTCCTTGCATAAAATACATGATCTCCTTATAAATATTATAATGCAATTGTTTTCCTGTCTCAATATAACTTCAAATGATAATGTTTGCGAAACGTGCTCCTTTTCTTCAATAACACGAAATTGTTTCAATGTTACCACAATGATTGGGGCAAAACAGTTAGATTTCATTTGTCTTATATCAGTGTAGTTTTACATTTTAAATTTCTCAATAATTTATCCAACCTTGTGATCATATTTCGTGCTATACAGTAAACATGATCTGATGGAGATATGGTTGTTTTGTGTAAAATGTAACATTTATATATATTTATTTAAATATTGAAACACGCAATGAATGTAACAATTTATAAGAAATATTAAATCAATAAACTTTTTCTCATTTAAAGTATTGATTCTTTTTGTTCCTTATGTCTAAATAAATTAAAATGAATACTTCACTGTGAATCAAATTTTAATTATTTTAAAAGAAACATTAAAAAGTATTTACGCGTTTTTTTTTCTGAAATTAAACTACTTATTAAATAAAATCCTCATTTGTTCGTTCCATGGATAAAATTGAAACAATTATAAATATTTAATTAACTGTAATGCATATATAAAAGTGTCAAGCATCTTATTGTATACAAATTATGTCATTCAATTAACCTAATATTTTTAAAACGTAATTATATTTCCATTGTTTGATTATTCAAATCAATAATACCCTGGAGTGCATTTTTAAACAATTGTTATAATTATCTAATTAAATGTGTCATTTTCTGAAAAGATCTTTAGTTAAATAAAACAGCAATAATTAATTATGTGTAGTATTACTCCTTCCATTAAATTTTACGCATTATCTGTGTTATTTGAATTAGATTATTAAGGTATTATAGTTATAAGTAATTTTAATTTAAAAGATAATTTTGTAAAAGGTTAATTTTATTAATTCCATTTTTTTCAATTTATTAATTAAAATTTTAAACATAGCTAATATATTTAGTATTGCATTATTATTTACGGTTAATCAAAGTTACTTTATTTAAATAAGGTAATTTATCAAAGCGCAATAGAAATTAAAACGCGACCTAGTTTGACTTTTATTGTTTGAATGTTGATATGAAAGTGAAAAAGGATTTACGCGTTATGATATAGGGGAACTCTTGTTACAAAGCTATATTTTTGTAACGCATAAAAACTGAACTACTATCCACTTTTAAAACTGTTAAACTGATATACACGCATGCTTTTATACTATTTACTTCTTATTGGAAATATCTTACATATTTAAAAATATATATACAATTTTGCCTAATGGAATAATTTTCCGAAATCTTCAAAAATGACCCTATGTGCAAGAACACAAATGTAGTTGTTGTATCTATGGTCATATCTTGAAATTTTCAATTTAGAATCTAATTTAGACCTGCATGCATGAATATTTCATCGGTGCAAAAATTTTCTTCTTATACATTTTTCTCGTAAATCATGACAGGTACAATAACTTTGCACGTAAATAAAAATCATAATTTTTAAAATTATATCTTAAGACCAAAATATAAAGAACCAAAATATACTATTTAACACCAAAAGTGCATGATCGTGCCTTTGCGTCGCATTCAGTTGACATCAGATGCGTTACACGTATTAGTTATGCCATCGAGGGATTTTTAATACAACATTTATTTATCTTTTTAGTGCTTGCTCACTATCCCGTCGATTAATTTTCATTAAAAAAAAAAATCCTCAAACTGTAACGCCAAATAAACAAATAGAAGAATTTTGTTATTGGATCTCAAAAAGAAAAAGAAAAAATAAATAAAAATAAATAAAATAATAATAAAAAAATAAATAAATAAATAAATAAAATACAATAAATTCGGAAAAACCCCACTCACCAAATTGTCAACTATCAGTATATCAGTAAGTTTAAACAATAAAGTTTACAATAAATTAATGAAAAGATAAAAAAAAAAAATGGATATTTAATTACATCATTTTTCTTAATTATCCCTCTCGGTTGGGGGATTGATAGGGCTAATCTAAAGCTGACGCTGTGTTTCATTTGTTATGTAATATAAATTGTAGAAAATTTTACTACTGTATTTAAATTATTAAAACACTTAGCTCAATGGTATAACTAGTGTACTCCACAATAATACGGAGGGCTATCTATATATTATGATACACTGAATTCAGCGTTCCGTCCTTGAATAGAATTCCTATAGAATTTCTGAGAAAAAAGTTTGGCAAAACACAGAAGTATGAATTAGATATTTTGAAATTGGATTATATTTTTTAATTATGACGAAGTTGCTACAATTTTTGCTAATATGTACTTTTTATTGAAAAAACTTCAGATTTCATTTAAATTCATCTTAAATATTTAATTTGTTATTAATTAAAATTGAAATTTTAGTAAGCTAAAAAAATGTTAAATATTACACTTAAAAATATAAAAAAAAGATGTAGAAATAAGTCTATGCGATCAAAAGTATGTGGAAAAGTTTGAAAAAAATCATCACTATTGTTAATGTTGGTAAACGTCTGTCTGAGTGTGTGTGTGTGTGCGTCTGTCTGTCTGTAAACGGATAAAAATCGGGTTAGAGGCAACGCACGGAAGCGCTTTCTATATAAAAAAATTCAGAAAAATCCGGGCAATCCCGAGTTATAATTTTCGAACGAGACCGCCCGCAATTAAGGGAGTTATTAATTAAAAAAACTGTTTTAATTACTGCGAAAATGGCATTTTTTACCCAAACAAAGAGATCGTTCCAATTCTGACTAGAACGGTACTCTGCAGAGAGGCTAGCCGTCAGCGAGGCCAGCTACTTTTATTTCTGCTTTCCGTTCAGGCTCACCTTTTTATCTGTTCCAGCTGCGGTTAAAATTTATAGTGCCGACTTTTCGGCCCTTTTCGAAAAAATCGTAAAAATTGCCCGATCGACACGAAAATTGACAAACGGACGTAAAAAAAAAATTCCGATTCCATGAAGGTAAAATTCGTAAAATTCGACCAATTAGAAGAGAAGTTATCAATTAACAAACCGAAAAAAGATCATTTTAAATCTCAACATTCTAACGGTGACAAATGTCTGGCGAAGAAATAACTAAACAAAATACCTTTTTTTATGCTAGAAGATATCCAGGTCTATCATTTTTTTTTAAATATTGCACGTATAGATTTGAAAATTATCCATACATCCCTATATTTTCACAAGAATTCTAAATATCTAATTTTTGTATTTCTCCGTTAATTACAATATATTTTAATTATTATTTCATTAATTGGCTCTTTTCTTTATAACTTTCTTTTCAATAGCTGCAGAAAAACGACAACGTGACCTGATATCTTCCGACTAGGTAAAATATCAAAATGAAGTATTACTGTTCTTTTTTAGCAGGGTATAATTATTTTTTAAATAATGCTTTTACGGATTTGAAAATAACACATCTTCTTGCGTCATGTAATTTTTTTTTAAGCCACGATGATTAGTTGAAGATATTTTTAATTTTTAATTAATCCCATCTCCCCCGTAATTTCAATGCCAGGCATACAGACAATTCTACCCCCAGATTCAAATAATAAATTACCAACCTTGATAACCAAAGAATCTCAGCTAAGATGTCTAAGCTGCATTACGGGTAATTTAAGGTTTTCTTTTTAAGGTAAGTTTTTCTTTTAGAGTGCAAACCAGATATTATGATAGGGGAAAGCGGGCTTAGCCCGCTATCGGATCGGGACGATTGATGTAATTAAGAAATATTTGTACATTTGTAATATTTTTGAGGAAATGGCATTAGACAGGACCAATTCCATTTAACAAATTTAACATTTTTAGATTCGTTCCTAAACGTTTGATTGTTTATATGTATAGAAAAATTACCACTATTTTCGAATAGCCAATTCAGATTTTATTTCTTTTTTTTCAGTTCTAAGTTTTCTTACAGAACAAGTACTTTTGAACAAGTACTCCTGTAGTCTAAATCAGTCGTTTGAGGAAAAGCAGTGTCATCGCCCCTCCCTCCTCCCCCCCCCCCTTCAAGGTTTTTTTTTCTTAAATATGGTCCGTTTCTATAACTCAGAAACTATGTTATGGATTTCCACCAAACTAATTCCATACATTATAATTAAAGTAATAAGGACCCTCTATAACATTTTTAAATTTTCTGAGGTTATACCACTCTTTTCGAATAATAATATCAGATTTTATATTTTCATTTCATAATATCTCGAGTTCTACGAGCCCAATCGCAACGCGGTTTGGCTCATTCGACTAGATATCAATAGCGCTTACATACTTTAGTTCAAAATTTCACCACCAGAGGGCGCTTCCGGAAATCGGTTTCTATGGGCCCGATTACGACGGGGTTTGGCTCTTTCGACTGGATTTCGATAGCTTTACAGATTTCGGTCATTTTCGTATAGAGCAGATTGCGCCCCCTGGTGGTGGAAGGTGTAATGAAAGGATTTTTCAGCCAATTCGGGTTCTATGGGACACATCACGACCCGTTTGGCTCAATCGACTCGACATCGATAGAGGATACTAGAGCTTATTGATTTTAGTTCGTTTTTTCACCACCAGATGGTGTTTTCCTATCTCTGTTTCTATGGGAAGGATCACGACGGGGTATGGCTCAGTCGACTCGACATCAATAGAGCTTACCAATTTTAGTTCACTTTTTCACCACCAGGGGGCAATTTCCTATCTCCGGTTCTATGGGCATGAAGACGACGGGATATTGCTCATTCGACTCGACATAGAAAGACAACGATTTTAGTTATGATCGTATAAACGGATTGCGCCACCTGGTGGTGGAAGTTGGAAGTAATATATACTGCAGCGCGTGCGTAGCACGACTGCTATACAGTGCCGCAGGCAGATGGGAACCGAGCCGGAGGTTCGTTCAGTTACAGGTTTATACTATTCGATGTGCAATTTAAGGGATTATCCGCTGCATGTGTAGCACGACCGGTATACGGTGCCGAAGGCAGCGGGGACCGAAATCACCCACTCGTGGATAGCCACCCGTGAGGTATAGGAACAATAAGTCCACTAGGGGAAAAATAAACACTACCCGACAACGATAGCACCCATCCGTTCCAACCCCACCGCAGGAGGCGCCTGTTTATTAGATTTGAAATAATGAATCTAATTACATAACAATAACAAAATATAAAAGGTTATAAATAATGTAAAAAGTAACAATTTTTTGTAAATTGAAAGTTAAATATAAAATATTTTCGAAGTACTTATAGTACTTCGAAAATATTTTATATTTAACTTTCAATTTACAAAAAATTGTTACTTTTTACATTATTTATAACCTTTTATATTTTATTATTGTTATGTAATTATATTCATTGTTGGAGGTTCGTTCGGTTAGAGGTTTATACTATTCAATGTGCAAATTAAGGGATTATACGGTGCGTGCATAGCACGACCGGTATACAGTCCCGAAGGCAGCAGGGACCCGGGTCGGAGGTTCGGAGGTCAAATTATTTTCTATTTCTTTTTTGTAGTATGCCATAGTATTCATCGAGTAATCTATGCCCTTTTCTATAAATTTTCTTCTCATTTATTTGCTCATTACAATCAGTAATACGTATTTTAAATGAAGAATAATCACAAATATATTTTTTAAACAATAGTTTCCATTCTATATTTCTTTTATCACATACATTATCATCTTTAACCTTCCTACCCTGAATGGGTCTAATCGACCCATTTCTATTATTTATTTCATGATAGCTGCCTCGGGTTTTAATTAAATGCTCTTAAATTTTAAGTATTCCTCAAACAGATAAATATCTTCGGTTTATAATTTTTTCAGACTTCAGGAATTATTTTTTTTAGCCAAAATAAAAAAAGTCACATATTACCTGAATGGGTCTAATCGACCCATATCGCTATTCGCATATAAATGCATGGAAAAAAATTAGATAGGGTGTATTTTGAATAATGATCTGCAGATGGTGCTACCATCTCGATATACTCAAGTAATGTTCTTCTTGTTTTGGAGTGTTTCTCAATTTTTTATGCAATATGGCACGTAATAAGCGCGGCCTTAATGATGATGAAATCAGATAGCTTTGGCAAGAGCTCCCTAGTGATGGATCTGATAAAGGGAGTGATAATGATTTGATTGAAACAGATGTATCTGATCATTTATCCATCGAAGAGGTTGATGAGAAAACATATGTTTCTGATATAGAAGATGAAACGGTGAAGTCTCCATCCTCCTTTATTTGTCGCAACAAAACGGAATGGTGTAAATCCCCTGCACCTACATCAACAGAACGGTATGTTCTATTACATAATTTATATTTATTGTATTCGATATTAATTTATATATTTTGTTCATATTCAGGGGTTGCGCCAGCTGTGGGACCCGGACACCCCCCCCCCCCCACTTCCACCATCAGGGCAAAAAAATTATCTTTGAAGAAATTTATAGAGATTTGTTCGCTAGGAAATTTATATGCTAGGAAAAGAAATAAATGTGCTTTAGAGGAATCTTAGTCCCCCCCCTCCCCTATCATGCAGACTTTAGCACTACTTCTGTTCTTATATATATTACATTCATTTGTATTTTCTGACTTCTATTATTATTGTATTAACCCCTGGTCCTACGTTTTGCAGTTCAGAGGATAACTGAACACCCTGTGTCAGCAATGAAGATTTTATTTGCAGATGACATGTTCAAATTAATTCTAGAAGAAACTAACAGAGAAATGCAGAGAATATGATCAGAAAAGAATAAAAAATACACATGGTTTCTGCTGATGAACTTGAAGCTTACATTGGTAAAAAAATTAAACTTCTATTACAACAATTTGTAGATAAATTGAAAACAAAATGCAAATGATTCCGCGGTTTTAAATTTGACCATTTTTTCATTTTGCAGTTATTTTTATAATTTTTTACAGGATTGATAATTTTAGCTGGTGTATATAAGTCAGCAGGAGAATCTCTCAAAGAGTTATCGAGCGAAGAAAATGGCCGCGACATTTTTCGTGCAACTATGTCCTTGCAATGTTTTGAAATTATTAGACAGTTTCTTAGATTTCACAACAAAGAAAGTAGAGTAAATCGGTGTCGTTTAGATAAGTTAGCTACAGTAAGATAATTATTTGATATGTTTGTTACTCAGTTGCCAAAGACGTTCATTTCTTACGAAAATTTTATAATTGATGAACAGCTTATGACTTTCCTTGGTAAATTCCCATTTATGCAATATATACCGTCAAAACCAAGAGGGGGATATGGAATTAAAATTTGGTTGATGTCTGATGTCAATCTATCAATGCTGCTGTGAACTATACTGGAAAGCCTTCAGATGGTGAGCGAGAAAAATATCAAGGTGGAAATGTTGTGTAGCGCCTGGTAAATTCAATTGAGGGTACCTCTCGAAATATTATGGTTGATAATTTTTTCACGGATTATATTCTTGCTAAAGAATTATTGAAGAAAAAATTAACTATTATTGGTACTCTTAGGAAAAATAAGCCCTTTATTCCTTCTGAATTTCAGTCATCACGTGAGCGAGAAACATTTTCCTGATTATTTGGTTTTCAACCAGATATGACACTTTTTTCATATGTGCCGTAAAAAAAAAAGAAATCGGTAATCTTCCTTTCAACTATGCATCACGATGCCAAAGTTTGAGATGAGAAAGAAAATAAACCAGTTATAATTTTATACACTGGTGGAGTAGATACTACTGATAAATTAGCTGCTGCGTATACATGCAAAAGATTCACTAGGCGATGGCCAGTGTGTTTATTCTACAATTTAATTGACCTAGCTGCAATAAATGCATATGTTGTTTTTATGCATGTAAATCCTTCTTACAATCAAAACAAACTATAATAAAGGCGCCTTTTTCGAAAGGAACTTGGCAAACAGCTGACCGAACCTCACAGAAATATTAGGATGAAACAAAATATCCGAGTAACCATAAAGAAGAAATTGCCTCAGGCAGCAGGTGAAAAAAAAGAAAGTATTAGTTAAAATAAACGTGGAAGATGCAAAGAATGTGGTCCAAACAGAGATCGAAAAACGCAGACAAGATATACTTCGTGCTTATCTTTTCTTTACTAGGAGCATCTAAATGTGTATTGTAAATCTTGTTTATCATAAAAAATGTATCAAGAACAATGGGAATAAAACAAATTTGTAATATTTTTATTATTATTATTTTCCATGTTATAGCTTATACAAACAAGGCACTGGAAGGAAGAGGGGGATCGGGGCGGAGTAAAAAATGGGGGGGGGGGATTATAAAATTTGTTGTCTCTAATAGTGAATACGAAAATAATATATGAAATAAAGCTAGATAAAAATATTTGTGTTGAGCTAGAATAAGTATATACTAAACTGGGTCTAATCGACCCATTCAGGTAAAACGTAACTTTTTTTCAACAGGGTAGGAAGGTTAACAGTACACAATATTAATTTGTTTGCATCCTGAAATATTCGTGTTCATAATTATCAGAATAAAAGTATTCTATATCACAAGCGTAAACCTTAAATCAGTTATGATTAATTAGTAAACAATTCTCATACATTTATTTAATTGAGAAGACTATAGTATGCTTAAAAATAAATTATACGAACAACACTTACATAGAACCTTGTAATAAAAAAAAATTGTAATCATATTTATAAATAACGTTTAAAGACAATTAATCCCCTTCAGGTAAATTATAGTTATACTGAAAAATGAGATTTCGCTGATAAACAAATAACTGTTAATATTACTTTTAGGTTCAGAAAATACAAAATAAATGTTAGTCTGTAACATTAACATAATGCAATTTGCATTTATTGTAAAAACGTGAAAGTCGTCATTTTAAATATTATATGTAAAGCTGGATTTTTGTACTCACAGATATCATTTATTGCTCGTTTAAAGTTTTAAAGTAATGTGTATCAATTTATTTTCCAATAAAATGTATTTCTCTTCTCATAAAATAATACAACATTTTTATGATTTAAAATAAAGTACCAATTTATTTTATGGATGTCTTTATATCATTCATTTAAACTTGAGATTCCAATCAATGAAAGAAGAAATAAGCGCATATAATGCGTCTTAGATATTATATCTTCCACCGAGTATATGTCGTGTAATAATGTGCCATTTTTATGCAGCAAAATCTCATTCAATGTCTTTTAAGACAAGTTTGTATATTTGGAAGTCTTATTTTACTTGTGTTAACATAAATTTTGATATCGTTACTTTAAGCATAAAAAAGTTATGTAGTATTGTCAATGCTTAGCGTTATAAAATAAAAATTCTCATTTATTCATCTGCAATTTAAATAAAAATGTAATCTTTAAATACGAAAAAGACAAACATTTAAAAAATTCTTTTTAATGGGCAGCTGATGCAGTTTGATGCGAAATGCCTTCTGTTACCTTAAAAATCACAAAGTCAGTATGATATGAACAATGAATGAACAATTAATAATGTTAAAAAATAAGTTAGCTATAGAATGAATCAGCGATGGTTCATGGGTTTGGGCGGATATTAAATTTAGGAGAATTATGGCTATCAATCCGGAAGACCTTGTTGAAAATGTAAGCTTTTCTTTCGTATTTGCAAAAATCAAAAGACTTAGCTAAAGTTCGGGATAACGTAAGCAGCGTTAGATAAGCTTTCGTTCCCTGATGTGTATAGAAAAGAAGAAAGAAATACGATAGAAATTTCAGTTCAACGAGTAAATATAAAGAAGAGATCTTACGATCTGAAAAATCTCAAATTATGACCAAAACCAATAAATGTTTTCGTCCAGGTACAAAATATTTCAAAGGGTGATTTTTTCATAAACACACATTTAAATCTGCATCAAGGAGACGGATTATTTCCATTTTTTTGATATATTTACTTAAAATACAATAATTAGTAGTGATCAATGCGTTTTTTTTTTTTTTTTTTTTTTTTTTTTTTTTTTTTTTTTTACGAAAACATGTCAAATCAGTTGCAGAAGTGTTTAACCTTAAAACAAAAAATTAAGTACAAAAATGGCGAAATAATGTTTTATTTTGGGTAGAAGTTTTTATCTGAGCCAAATAAAATGACAGAATTTTTTATTTAATGAGATTAAAACCTTGAAATGAACAAGATATACTTTAATGAGTTTTGTATAGGTCTGGAAAAATAAGTGCACATCCACTGCTAACTCTCAAATCTCCGTATAAAAATGTGACTGTTTTTCATTGTTTAGTAAAAATGTCTACTAATTAGTTCTATACTTAAATTTTAATAAGGTGGTCGTCTACCTATGAACCTTGTATAAAACTTAAAACTTTCAATATTAATATTTAATTTTGACATTATATTTGGATTCTTTAGTAAATTACCAGAAAGCGCGTTATTCGGCCGAGCATTTTGGTGATCATACAGATTTACCATTTGAAACTGATAATGTTAAAATTATACATCTAACAGTTGCCAAATAGATTTCATTGGGCGAAATATTGTAATCATAACTCAAAAAGTACGAACTGAGTTGTAAATGGTTATTTGCATACTTGAAGATTTTAAAAATCAATTACTGATAAAAAAAATGCATCAGCTGCAATTAACATTATTAAAAAATTAAATTGAAATAATATAATAATTGTTTGAAATAAAAATTTATTGTTACATATGAAATTTTGACAGGTTTTGCACCGAAAACAGGTTACTATAAACTCTCACAATATCCAAATCCGAAATCGCATTTCGCCTAAAAGTTTTGGAGTTATGCTTTAAAAAGAAACTCGCATTTCATTCTGTTTTACAATGATTAAAAATAAAATAAATATTAAGAGTTTAAATATAGCATTTATTATTAGTCATCATTATTATTCGATTGATACCAGACACATTTTTATTCGATCATTTGCGTCGGAATTAGCAGGGGATGATCACTTTATTATACAGGAGTGTATGCCTAAGTCTCGCCCTTGATGATACAAGCAACATGACGCGCGTTTTAGGAGAAGGAACAGGTGTGAAAAATATTGAAACATAAAACTGTTTCAAACATGTTTATCTTCTTATGATCCGCGTTGTGTTACGTGTATCGCCTCGGTGTGAGGCCTGCCTAAATTATATCGTCTAATAATTATTTCCACTCTAGAATTTTAGTTTTTAAGATATAATTGTGGATTAGATATAAAACGTTCTATAAAGTTTACCTATACAAAAAACAGTAATAATTTTCATATGATGGGAAACTTTAATTTTTGTTTAGAAAACCACCAGCCATCCTCATTTTACATAGTTATTCGTCTGATATACATATATATACATATATATACATACATATATATATATATATATATATATATATATATATATATATATATATATATATATATATATATATATATATATATATATATATATATATATATATATACCTCATACCTAAGATTTCCACATAAAGGTCTGTATATGATTATGAATTGAGAATTTAACTGCTCTGTAACTATCTGCGACAAAATAAATACTCTCGAACTGCTTGGTTTGTGCTTTCGATTTGGATTGTCTTCCCGGTTACAGCATTTCCTATCGGCAAATTTTTCAACTAGTTTTTACTTGTTTAAACAACATTTTACATCATGAAAAGCACTTTATTCCTAGTCATAAAAATGTACGTCAATTTATTAAGTTTATATTGAATTTTTATACTGACCCGTTAATTTTGCGACAAATTTGCATATGCTGATGTCCTTTTATTTATAATCCGCTACATAAACCATTTAAAGTATACCAAGTGGTATAAAACATGATTGAGGAAAAAAAATTGGTTAATTTCGGTTCAAAAAATGTAGTTTAATTTGAACAAAATTTTAGAATACTGTGCCAAAATTGATAAGCGGGCGAAATACAAATATTTGGTGAAAATATTTGTACTTTTACGCAATGGATTTGTAATATTAGTAACCGTTTATTTAAATATATCTGTTTGATCGTAAACATATTTATATTTTTGCGATACCGTCATTTATTAACCGTGTCTTGTTTCTTTATTTTTAATTTTTATGTTTTCATAATTAATTTTTTTTTTTTTAGGAAAACGTTAAAAAGAAATTCAAATATTGTTAATAGTAAAATGGTGTTTTTAATATGTTAATTAAATATAATGTGGAACAGAACATTTCGAAAGTTGTTAACTTTGCCCAGTTGCTAATTTTGTTCAGTTGCTATTTTTGTGCAGAATGCTGTATTTTACAGAGATGTTAATTGCAATAAACGATTTTCACTCGTTAGACATACTCGTTAGATAACATTTTCGACTTTTCGATCTTTAAATCTTATTTTTTTGCTCGTAGAAAAACGTTTAATACACATACGTAGAAAGAAAAAAAAAATTACGTAATATAATATAATTGTATGGTTCTACATCTACATATCGATCACCAGAGAAAAATGACAAAACTCGAAAATGCTACATTTCAGTTGTAAAAGAAGATTTGAATTTTTTTAGTCTTCTGTAAAATGAAACTATACCACTTAGCTCTGAATTCAGATGTAAAATCATAAGTAGAAGAGTAAATTCCTCATGAAAAATTAAGACGTAAAATAGATAGTGAGGATTGAGTAAATGTAGA
Source organism: Maratus michaelseni (assembly GCA_963931845.1). Taxonomy (NCBI): domain Eukaryota; kingdom Metazoa; phylum Arthropoda; class Arachnida; order Araneae; family Salticidae; genus Maratus; species Maratus michaelseni. The sequence goes on from OZ007593.1 coordinate 305,774,439, forward strand.
GGCAAAGCGACGCATAGCAAAGATCTGGCGGACTTCTGAAACTGGGGCAAGATGTACCTAAATCGGACTTATCCGTAAAATAATATTCAAAATGATTTTTTGCAGGTGTGTCATTTTTGTAGCGGCTGTGCACGAAAATTACGTAATATAATATAATTGTATGGTTCTACATCTACATATCGATCACCCGAGGAAAGTGACAAAACTCGAAAATGCCAGATTTCAGTTGTAAAAGAAGATTTGAATTTTTTTAGTCTTCTGTAAAATGAAACTATACCACTTAGCTCTGAATTCAGATGTAAAATCATAAGTAGAAGAGTAAATTCCCCATGAAAAATTAAGACGTAAAATAGATAATGAGGATTGAATAAATGTAGAGGCAAAGCGACGCATAGCAAAGATCTGGCGGACTTCTGAAACTGGGGCAAGATGTACCTAAATCGGACTTATCCGTAAAATAATATTCAAAATGATTTTTTGCAGGTGTGTCATTTTTGTAGCGGCTGTGCACGAAAATTACGTAATATAATATAATTGTATGGTTCTACATCTACATATCGATCACCCGAGGAAAGTGACAAAACTTGAAAATGCTACATTTCAGTTGTAAAAGAAGATTTGATTTTTTTTTTACAGTCTTCTGTAAAATGAAACTATAGCACTTAGCTCTGAATTCAGATGTAAAATCATAAGTAGAAGAGTAAATTCACCATTAAGAATTAAGGCGTTAAAGAGATATTGAGTAAATGTATTCCCTTCTGTAGAGGCAAAGCGGCGCATAGCGAAGATCTGGCGGACTTCCGAAACTGGGGCAAGATGTACCTAAATCGGACTTATCCGTAAAATAATACTAGATGGAACCCTTCAAAATTTGACGGCAAACAACTTGATAGTACCATAAAAATAAAATTTATAGTTGCTTTAACTTGACAAATTTCATAGTGTTGAACATAATATGATTAAGCAGTCACAGACCTTTCCATCTATATATCACATGAGGGGTGTGTGCAAAATTAACAAAAGTACCCCTTGGGGGGCAAAGAGGGGGGATTGACATGGGAGATGCATAATATGATTAAGTGGTCACAGACCTTTCCAATGATATATAACATGAGGTTGTGTGCAAAATTTAGAAAGTACCACTTGGGGGGGCGGGCAAAAAGGGGAGAAGGTCACCGGAGATGCATAACATGATTAAGTGGTCACAGACCTTTCCAATGATATATAACATGAGGGTTGTGTGCAAAATTTAGAAAGTATCCCTTGGGGGGAGGGAAAGAGGGGAGATGGACATCGGAGATGCATAATATGATTAAGCAGTCACGGACCTTTCCAACAATATATGACATGAGGGGTGTCAACAAAATTTAGAGAGTATCCCTTGGGGGGGGGAAGCGGGGAGATGGACATCGGAGATGCATAATATGATTAAGTGGTCACAGACCTTTCCATTGATATATAACATGAGGGTTGTGTGCAAAATTTAGAAAGTACCCCTTGGGGGAGGGGGGGACAAAGTGGGGAGATGGACATGGGAGATGCATAATATGATTAAGCAGTCACGGACATTTCTAACAATATATGACATGAGAGGTGTCAACAAAATTTAGAAAGTATCCCTTGGGGGGGAGCAAAGTGGGGAGATGGACATCGGAGATGCATAATATGATTAAGTGTTCACAGACCTTTCCATTGATATATAACATGAGTGTTGTGTGCAAAATTTAGAAAGTACCCTTTGAGGGGGGGGGGGCAAATTGGGGAGATGGACATCTGAGATGCATAATATGATTAAGCAGTCACAGACCTTTCCAACAATATATGACATGAGGGGTATCAACAAAATTTAGAAAAGTGCCTCCCTTAGGGGGAGGGGAAGTGGCGGGATGGACCCCGGAGATGCATAACATGAATAAGCGGTCAAGGACTTTTCCAGCGATATACCACATAAGGGGTGTGTGTGAAATTTAGAAAAATGTCCCACTTGGTGGGAGTGGGGGGATGGACCCCAGAGATGCATAACATGAAAAAAAGGTCACAGGCGTTTCAACTTGCAACTTTTTTCTCGAAGGCATTTGACAATATTATTTTTTATTTTACCCAAGACAATTTAACGGTATTCTTATTTTTTTTGCGCAATTCGTCAAACGTTCATGGAAAAAATCATGAAATTCGCTAATCAGTAGTTAATAAATTATAAAATTCAACAATCGATAGCAGTAAAATTGGTCAATCTATAACGGAAAAATCACGAAAGTCATCAAATGGTCTTCCGTAAAAAAATTGTCCTGCACACTGATGTGATGATCAAAAGAGTTTTGAAGTATAGGACAAAATTACCACTTGCCAAACAGCGAGTAATACTGAAAATTTGGCAATGGACTTTATTGCCACCACTGGTCAAACATAATAGTCACACTCACCAATTGCGATAATTGAATGGAAAAAGATTTTCTTTTCTCTGATGTCGCTCGACAAATTTCGAAACCATTTGGCGAATTTCACGATTTTTTCCCTGAAATTAACGGATGTGATTATTTTTTCTCGAAGCCATTCGACGATATTCGAAAACTTTTCTCCCGAAACCAGTTGATGAATTTTGTGATTTTTCAACTGTCGATTAATGGATTTTGTGATTTTTCCGCTATCGATTGAAGAATTTTGGAATTTATCGACTATCGCTTAACGAATTTCACGATTTTTTCCATGAACGAACAAATTGCGCACTTTCTTTCCGCTAATTTTTGACACATTAAACTTTACAATTCAGCCAATGAGTTGAACTTGACTAACGCAGGCCTTTCGAATGATATATCATATGAGTGGTCTCAGCAAAATTTAGAAAAGTCTCCGCCCCGTGTGGGCAAAACATACTTCCCCCCGCCGCCATAATTTTTGATGCGGACTCATTTTTAAAATTCGTTCACACCCCTCCTCTCACCCCGCAAAAGGTTGTGAATTTTAAAAACTCCCCTCCCGAATTTTTTATACCAAAATCGTTTAGGTCCGTCATCTGCATGCAGAGTTTTGCGCTTACAGACGCCAGACACACCAACACACACACAGACAGACGTTTACCGACATTAATAGTATAGATGATACTCAGTGCCTACACATTTCACCCTTTATAATTCAGCCAATGAGTTGACAGTTGTTCATTTCCAGAAACGAAACAATAATTCTTTAGGATGAATTTTGTTTGTTTGATACACCGTGGCAGAATGTGTGCAATGCAGGCACGGGCGTCACAAACTTTTTAGGGCACCTGCAGACTAAAAACATATAATCAATCTTTGGGGGAAAAAAATCCTAGATTTCGTCAAATGATCACGGGAAAAACACTAATTTCATCAAAGGATCATGTAAAACGTAAATTTTGTTAAAAGGCCACAGAAAAACATGATTTATGCAAAAGGCTCACAAAAGATGAGCAAATTTTGTCAAAGAATCGCAAAACAGTAAATTTCACTAAAAAAACGCCCTTTTGTGGCAAATTTCGTCTAAAAATTGCGGAATAAAATGTATTTTATCAAAAAATCGCTGGAAAACGCAAATTTCGTTAAAGTATCGCGAGAAAAATGCGAATTTCTTCAAAGATCACTGAAAAAAGAACAATTTCATCGAAGGATTGATAAAAAATCATAAAACTCATCAAAAGGCGGCAGAGAAAATGCGATTATTATCAAAGGATTGCGAAAAACGAAAATTTCGTCTAAGGAGCACAGAAAAACGCAAGTTTCGTAAAAGAATCGCAGAAAATAACGCAAATTTCGCGAAAAAAATTGCAGAAAAAGCACAAATTTCGTCAAATTATCACTGAAAAAAACACGAATTACGTCAAGGATATCTGAAAAAAAAATCCAACTTGCAGAAATCTACACTTAGTCTGAAATCGACTCGAACCGTAAAGACAGTTAACCCAACTTGCAACAAAAATAACTATTGCCGAGAGGGCATTTACCCTCTCTCCCTGTGCTGAAACCTTTCAGAAAATTTTCTGAGAATTTCAGATTTTTTCTTTACTCAGAAATGCTGTAGTCATTTTGTCCCCCAATTTTGCCCTTTACAATTCAGCCAATGAGCGGAGGGGGCCAAAGGAGCGTTCCTTATCACAAACATCAGAAACAAAAGATGAGATACGTTCGTTCGATGTCGTTGTTGAAAGTTTATGGATTTCTATTATTGAAGTATTTTTTTCATTTTACCGTATTTATTTTCTTTTTGTGTTGTATGTATTTTGCTACTTTGAATTTTTTTAAACTAACCCTTTTTTTGGGGAGTGAGAGAGAGAGATTTAGTAATTTGGTGACACGAAGTTCCGCAAATTCTTAAAATCCACAAATCGTTTCCAATGTAAACAATGAAATTTACAATTCAGTTGCAAGTGCAAAATTTCCGTTTTTTTAAAATTTCATGCGATTCTGTACACATTTTAATATGTCATTCTGATCATTATACATATTTAGTTATGCATTATTAATTATTTACTTGACCTATACTTTTAATACTTTAAATATTTCAAACTTACAGCTGAATGTAATTATTAAACATTTGAAATACTGCATTCGAAAAATGAAATTTCAGCTTAGAAACGCGACAATTACTATTAGTTTAAAAAGATTTTAAATAGGAAAGTACTTATGATATAAAAAGAAGAAAAAAATACACCAGAATTTATCTCTATTACGAAAGCGGGAGAAATGATTTTCTGTGCTATACGAAAAGATATCCAAATAACTCAATCATGAACATAGAAACAGGTATCGGTTTCTATGTTCATGTGCACTCAATCCAAACTTGAAACTTTTAAAAAGGTCATTGAATGAATGAAATTCATCTTCGACTTTCACATACAGGGAGAAATCCAGAAAACTTGCTGTGTCGAAAATTATGTTTATATTATATATCTATATATATATAATAATAATTCAGGCACTTTTCCGTTATACGGACACCATTGTCGCCAAACATACATACATTTTGGCATAGTGTCCGTATAACAGAAAAGTACTAAAGTTCATGGTTTAAAATAACAATAAAATATCATGAAATTTATTGATTAGTTGTGGGGAAATATCGGGGAAATAATGTGTTTTTCGTGAATTTTTTGTTTTGAGTACAATGTGGTTAGAGAGCCAGGGAGAAATCCAGAAAACTTGCTGTGTCGCCAATTATGTTTATATTATATATATATATATATATATATAAATAATAATTCAGGCACTTTTCCGTTATACGGACAAAATTGTCGCCAAACATACATACATACATTTACATACATACATACATTTTGGCATAGTGTCCGTATAACAGAAAAGTACTAAAGTTCATGGTTTAAAATCACAATAAAATATCATGAAATTTATTGATTAGTTGTGGGAAAATATTGGGGAAATAATGTGTTTTTCGTGAAATTTTTTGTTTTGTTAACAATGTGGTCAGAGAGCTTTTGTAAGACAATTTATTTGTGATTAATTGTAAGCATTCATTATAATTTTCAGCGCATTATTAAATTGAAATTTTTGTTTAAAATATGTAAGCAAAACAGTGACCAGAAACCTGCAAAATTCTAAAATCTGCATAAACTCCGGTTTTAAGCTATGCAGATTTAAGGGTATATATATATATATAGATAGATAGATAGATGGATAGATAGATAGATGCATGCATGTAGTACTTTTAATTATTTGGTAAAAATACTGTGATCGTCACTGAGAAAACTTGAATTTAACCTAAAAGTAATTGTCGAGTGTTTAAGCTGAAATTTCATTTTACGAATACAGTATTTCAAATGTTTTAATAGTTACATTCAGCTGTAAGTTTGAAATATTAAAAGTAAAGGCCAAGTAAATAATTAATAATGCATAACTAAATATGTATAATGATGAGATTTTTTTTTCTTGAATTATTCAGTGAAACTCGCCTTATAAATGTACGCAAATAATTCACATAAAAATCTTAAAATAACAAAGTTTTCTTTCGTGTTTAGCTATGCTTAATAACCAAAAAAGCTTGATTAATACAAAAATTATTTGGTAAAAATACTGTGATCGTCGCTGAGAAAACCTGAATTTAATCATATCACACAGAATTACATATTAAAATGTGTACAGAAGGATATGAAAAGTTTAAAAAACTGAAATTTTACACTTGCATCTTAATAGTTTTTTACATCGGAAAGGATTTGCGGAATTTCGTGCCAATAAATCTCTCTCTCTCTCTCAAAAAAAGGGTTAGTTATAAAAAATTCAAAGTAGTAAAATACATACGACATAAAAAGAAAATAAATACGGTAAAATGAAAAAATACCTTAATAAAAGAAATCCATAAAGTTTCAACACCCACATGTAATTGTAATCCAAATACGCTTTTAGAGAGAGGGAAAAGCCTTCACCTCATTGGCTGAAACATACCGCAATCCAAATTGTCTCTGGACAGTAAAAGCCTCTAGCTGATTGGCTGAATGTTCGCGCACGCGTATAAAAGCGATTTTTGCATGGAAAACGAAAAAGCGGGTTAGCTTTAAGTATATGGATTCAAAATGATTTTTTTTGCAGATGTGTTATTTTTGTAGCGGCTGTGCAATAGGCCGGAAAATTAATAACATGTAATGTCATCATAAACTTTTAGAATTCGATATATTTTTAAAGTGTTGTAAAGTATTAATTTAGGTACTTGTTCTAAATATTTGCTGATATTTTTAACATCATATGTAAAGTTAAATAAGTTGGTGAAATAACCTAAAACTTATATATGTGTTCCCTAAAAAAATATTTAGACATTTATTTGAAATGGTTTTTGTAAAGTTTATTATTAAATACTTTCTCAAGAGTTTCAAAACATTTAGTTAACGAAATTTCAAAAATTCCTTGCATATCATTGAGTATAATTTAGTAGCAAATTACATGCAGATATTAATCGTTAAAACATCCCTCGTGTGATTTAATTTGTTGAAATGTTTTCGAATTGATGAATATCTTACATTTAATACGATCGTATGTGCTTATATTTGATCACAAAATGATTAGAATTTTAATCATTAAACGTATATTTATTGGTATAAATACAATTTCCTTTATGTATTAGATACTTTTGAGTTCTGAATATGTGTATAATTTACTGTTATAAATTGTGCATCAAATTATGCAGAGTTTCTAATCTGCATTATTCATTGTAAATGCTTGATGTATCACAGTTGCTTATAATATACTTCCATCTCCCACTGAGATTTATTTATGCATTTGGTAAAATATCTTCCCAAATGATATATTCTAAATTATGCGATATCTTATTACCAGAATTAATCAGCAGATATTTGAATCATTAGCATTTGTAAAAAGTAAATCTCTCAACATAATATATGTTAAAGAGGATACAGTATAAACCGATGCTAAAACTTTATACAAAACTTAAAATACGTACTAATATTATAAAAAAGTAATGTTTGTTTGTTTTATTTTTTGTTTTTCTTTGTTTGTTTGTTTATTTGTGGAGAGTATCTCTGAAACTATAGAACTGATTTCAAAAGTGATGGAGGCAAATTGACGGTGACAATCCCTGCCTCAATATAAGCTACAATTTATGTCGGCACCATTAACCCAGTGGGTTGTGGGAGTAAAAAACGTAGGCTATAATTTATGTACTTGATACCATACTTTATACCGTACTTTATAAAATATTTTATTTTATAATATAATGCTTTATAACATAGGCTATATTTTATGTCGGTGTTAAAATCCCAGGGTTGGGGGTGAGGGATCAAATACGTTCTAAAAAAATCGAAATTTTTAAAGGATGAAATGAACGAAAAGTGTTCTAAGAACATTTTAAATTCAAAGTTCTATGGAATCTCTGGAACTGCCGAAACTTTTTTCAAACGTAATGGTTTCAAATTTATTGGTGACGGTCCCTGCTTTAACATTATGTCGGGCCACAACAACAACGGGTTGCGAAAGCAAAAAACTTTTTTTTTTTATTTATGAAGGAGCTAGAAATTTTGAATGGCAATCACTTATACGTTATAAATGCTATTTATGAAGAGTTTCTAAAAAAACCAAAATTTAAAAGGGTGAAATGAGCGAAAGGCGTTCTAAAAACATTCTAAATTACAATTTATATGGAATCTCTGGAACTCTACCTAACCGATTTTAAACGTTCTGGTGGCAACAGTCCCTGCTCTAGGGTATAATTTATGTCGGTGTTAAAATACCAGGGGGTGAGGGTGCAGGAAAAAAACATTCAAAAATATAAATTTTTGTGATACTGAAAGGGCTAGAAATTTTAAATACGGAATGATGTTACTTATAAGATGTACATGCTATTTATGAACAGTTTATAAGAAATTCGAAATCTAAAATTGTGAAATGATCGAAAATCGTTCTAAAAACATTCAAAATTACAATTTTTGTGAAATCTCTGAAACTACCAAACCAATTTCGTACGTAATTGTGACAAATTTATTTTGACAGTCCCTGCTCTAACATAAGCTAAATTTTATGTCGCTGCTACTGCCAACAGGGGACTGCAAGAGCGAAAAACATACTAAAATTGCTATTTTTAAAATACTGAAGGGATTAAAAACTTCAAATTAGGCAAGGTAGTATTTATAAGATGTAAATTCTGTAAATTCTCTCTAAGAACATTTTCTAAAATATTCGAAATTTAAAAGAATGATATGAGTAAATTTTTTTTTCTAAAAACATCCGAAAATCTGATTTTAATGGAATTGTTAAGGACAGAAACTTGAAATGTGACATGAATTCGAATATGCCCTCTTAAGCCGCAAATGCACACAAAGAACAGTTTTTTTTTTTTTTTTTTTTTTTTTTTTTTACAAAATTGAGTTTAGAAAGATTAAGGAGAAAAAAGTTCTAAATTATTATGTTTGTGATGCTGAAAGGACTAGAATCTTGAAATTTGGCGAGACCGCCGTTAATTTGAAGATATAAATTTTTGCTAACAATGGTTTGTAAAGAAATTCGAAATTTGAAAAGGTGAAATGAGCGGAAACTAATCTAAAAACGTTCGAAATTATGATTTAATTGGATTTATGCGGGTTAGAAACTTGAAACTTAGTATAGGTGTAACTTTTAAGATGCAAACGCTTGGTATAAACAATTTATTAAAATTTCGAAATTTAAAGATATTAAAACGCCCAGAAAAGTTCTAAATTATTTTTTATTCAGAATTGTTATAATAGAAACTTAATATTTGGCATACCTGTTATTTTTTGGACGTAAATGCTCGCACCGATCAGTTTTTATAAAATTCGAAATTTAAAAAGGTGCAGAAGCGAAAAACGTTCAAAAATTGCGATTTCAGTAATTCTGCTTGTGTAGTAATTTGAAATTTGACATGATGAATATTTTTTAAGATTTCAGTTCTCGCTAAGAACTGTTTCTAAAAACAATTGAAATTTAAAAGTGTTATATGGACGGTAAATGTTCTAAAAACCTTCTAAACTATGTTTTATCTGAAATTGTAAGCGATAGAAACTTGAATTTTTACATGGCTGACAAGTAAGAGACATAAATTCATCCATAGAACAGTATTTAAAAATTTAGAAATTTTAATATGTGCAGGAACAAAAAAGTTTTGAAATTGCGATTTCTGTTATATAGTTGCTCTAGCAGTTTGCTTAACTAGAAGTTTGGAATTTTGCAAGGCGTTTACTTTTAAGATGAAAATACTAGTTTAAGTATCAGTTTCTAATAATTTCTAATTTTCATATGAAAAATGAAATGAGCGGAAAACCTTCAAAATATATGCTAAATTGTCATTTATTTGGAATTAATTTTAGCTCTTCTCATCCATTTACGTCTCATATTCGCCTAATGCAGTTTATGAATGAAGTTTACTCAAAGTAGTTTAATTTGTAATTTTAAAATTAACTGTAGCAGTATAAGTTTCTCTAATAAAAATAAACCCACGAATAACACTTGACATATTTCAAAAAATACGCAAGCAAAGCCGTGGGTGTTCTAGTATTTAATATTTTTAGTATTGTTAGCAGCATAATGAGAGTTTTGAATGCCTAAAAATGTACATGATTTGCATTATGCATTTCATAAAATGCCTTAAATTATAAATTACAAATGTTTCATTATCAGAAATTTATAGAAGATGTTTCAATCTACTGTGAAAGAGAAAAAAAATATTTCCACAATAATTTTCGTAAATGAATGTACATTTCAACATGAAACTTTAAACAAGTTTTAACGATCAAGCATGGTTAGTAATGCAGATAAAAAAAATAAGTTTTCAAGACCCAGAATTACAACAAATGTATATTTTTTATTTAAAATAGAGAAAATCGTTTACATTAATGTCTTTCGAATGATAATAAGTCTATAGTTTCTGAAAAATGCATTAAATTTGTAGCTTAACATTTATTTTATAACATCAGAAAGCGAAAATAACTTCGTCTTTTTGTTACTACACCGACATTGAATGTTTTGTTTATCCTCTCAGTTACTCCACGTCGTATGATGCTGTGCATAACATATATAAACAGAACATATAGATGTCGTAGAATACACATGATATATACTTGCAAACAAAATAAATTGATAAAGATGATTATGCAAAGTTTATATCGACAATTTCAGACAGGTAATTTTTTTTTTGCATTTAAATAGGATTATTTTTTGTCTTAACATGGTTTTACGTACAAATGCGACTTTGAACTGACATTTTTCTAGCATTTGGTGTAGATCAGTATTGGTTTGAATGTTGAAAATAAAATTTTGGACGCACCGAAGAAAATTTCAACTTCTCCCATTTAACCTCTCCCAAAAATTTTCCACTTACTTCGAATTATACAACTATATCTAATTGACTAGGGATTAGCTAAGTTATTTATTTTATGTCAGTCATCATGTTATTACATTGCCGGAAATCTTTCTGCTATAGGTAATTCCCAACGTGAACTGAAAAATACAAGATTAGAAGTGTTCCATTGTTTTTCTTTAGTACTAAATCTTACGTATTTTGATGTCATTGGCATTATTTGCGTATGTAATCTTCATCGCCTAGTGTCTTTGGAACATTGCTTTAAAATTCAGTAATTTTAAATTAGGTTTTTACACGTTAGATATGAATACGATCTACACTATATCGGAATCGGTTTCAATTCCGATAATAATTTTTTTAAATATTAAAGACATCTTTAGGGTGCAATTATTTCTATCTGACCAAGATCCTCGCTAAAGTAATATGTCTTGTGAGCCATTATGTTCAGAAATTGTTTAATAACTTTCTGAATAAAGCAATGCAAAATGCACACAGAATCACAGGAATCAAAGATTCCAAGTCGCGTATCGTATTCCTTGAAATTTCAAAACAACGTATTCTCACGCCATTGCCATTATTTGAGTAAGGTATTCTCCTCGTCGTATGTCTTTGAAGCACTGCTTTCGATTTCAGTAATTTTATTTAGATTTTATATGTTACAGAACAATACAATGTTATTCATAGAAAACGGTTTTTTATTTTACGAGTAGGCGAGTTTGAAGTGACCTAGTACTAACATCTACAGTACATCGGAGTGAGTTTAAATGTCGAAAATTAATTTTTGAGACATACCAAGGAAATTTGTACTTTCACTTAAGATTCAAGTCATGGCCATGTAATTGACCATGGTCTCGCTAAACTACGGATTGTTGTAAGACATTATATTAAAAAACTTCTCAAAATCTTTCGGAAAAAAGAATTGATCAACACAAATATAAGAAGCCTGTATATGCCCATTGTTCGGCGATTTTCTTGAATTCTGAAAATGACGAATTTGGTGAGATTTTTTGTGTAAGGAATCTTCACCTTCTCTGTCTTTGAAGCGCTGCTTATAAATTCAGTAATTTTAATTAGATTTTACACGATATATATAGAATAATGTTGTTAATTCCTGATGACTTTTTTAATTTTTGAGCATTGTACATATCAGTGTGTGCATGTGTAAAGAAACTTTTATAAAAAAAATAAAATTTTAAAGTTAATTTCCATTAATTAGATGCGTAATTTTAATATTGCAATTTTATAATTTATAATTTGTCCAAAATCTTCTAACATACTCTATCAAATACCTTCCCGATTTAACGCAGACGATAGGTGCAGTAAAATTTTAAAATTTGCATTCGTTATCTTAAGAATATTTAATAAGTGGAATTATTTAAATGTTACTAAAATATACGATACACATAAATAAAATAATGTGTTAAATGGGAATTGCTTTACTTATACTATTATAATTGAAGAAAATATCGGACTTTATTACTTTAACACTTGCTTTCCTGAATTTGGTCTTTCTTAACAAATGTTGAGAAAATGTGTACCTTAAGATTATTTCTACCTGTTTAAAATCTTGATTTATGACTATTTTATACGTAAGTGTTTTAAGAAAAACAATAATAAATATTTTGTTTAACACTAAATGCTTGACTTATATTTTTTTCCGTTTAAAAATTACAAATTGAGAAACCATAAATGAATATAACAGAAGGTGTCCATCCACAACACTAGATATAGTGTTGATAATTAAAAATTTATATTTGTAAAATAAAATACTTTTTTCAATTTAAAAAACAGGGATTAAATATAACTTTTTTTTTTTTTTTTTTTTTTTTTTCAATAAAGTGGAAACATTTAAAATATTTTTTTTCCTTTTTCAGTGAAACTGAATTTATAAACAAGAAGTTGTAAAATTATATACTTTTATCTTGTTTAAAAAGAGAATTAATAATTTAAAAGATATTCAAATTTACTATAAACTTTAAAAAAAAGTGGCCTGTTAAACGGAAAAGGATTTAGTGCTAACTGTTTTCCATATTATTTATATAGCAGGCTTCTTGCAATAAAATGATTTTTATTCACATTTGTTCCAGTAAAATATTTTACTGCAATTCCAATAACAAATTATTTTTCCGATGGAGTACATTTCTTTCGTATCACTAAATAGCATTACTTATGGCTTTTTTCTGATTTTTGAGTGACTATAATTTACCAGAAAATAAGTATGGATCAGCCTTAAATGCAAACTGTGAGCATTTATATTACTGAAAATAGATTCTATTTTGAATTTCTATTTTTAGAAGGATTAGGAAAAATAGCTCTAAAATAAGTTTATTAATATGGATGGTATCTTATAAGTTGGGTGAATTAAAGGTGGGCAGTGTCCCTAATGTAGCCCAACCCTGAAAAGTAGATTTAATTAAATTTTGAATCACAAAATGGTACTACTGCATTGTCAATCATGTATCTGAAGTGCATGTGGCTGAATTTAAGGATATTACCTTGATAGCTCAAAATTTTATTCAGTGATTTCACTTTTGTAGAGTAGTCGTTCTAATTTCCAGGTAAGAAGATATTTTAATTGAGAAGTATTTAAATTCTTAGAACTTTGAGTTATTATACGTCTTTTGAAAGCTTATTTCTCTCTATTTAACCACATTTACTTTAATTGTAAGAAATGCATTATATTAATACTTTGTGTCGTAAAAATGGCAACCATACGCATGTCCCGAAGGTGGCCACATTAGAAAACAAATGTGGAAATCAGTGTATTAAGTGTGATTTTCAAAATGACTACGTAAATATCTGATAAAACGCATTCCCATTTATTTTTAACAGAAGAGATAACTCTAAAAAAGTTAGTAACTCACAAAAGAAAATACCTGAACTACCGTACACAGAAAGTGCTTAAAGGTATTTCCGTGTCATAAGATAAGACGATTAAGAAAAAACTCAAGAGATAGCAAAAGAAAGAAAGAATCATCAGAGAATAATAGTAAGCAAAGTAGTTTAACGAGTGTTTTTTACATTTTAAAAGGGATTTTAATACATGGGCCACTTTCGGAAAACTATGCGCCAAAGGTCGCCCAAAAGCTACACATTTGAAATTGTATTAATAAAATAAATTAAAATTTATATACAAAGAAAAGCATACTTGATATGTAATAGAGACTTATCTCTACCACAATAAATTTTAAGCATAAAATTTCACACAAAAAAAATCAGCCACACACACCCAACAAGAAAATTATAAAAAAATCCACCTTACTGCATTTCTTATACTTAATATTAGAAATATATTACTAGAAGAAGATAATGAAATTTTAAAATGTACTATATCAACGAAAGGCGTGTACCTTTTATTTTTAAAATAAGTAAGACATAATTATTTTATTTTATAATATGCTAAAATATACATATCAGGAATATATTACGCAACTTCTAAAAATTCAGATCTCGATAATATTATTTGAAGCGAGATAGCGTCCAATGTGATGATACTAATTTCAAAAATCACGTTTTATGTATACCTAAAGGTGTACTTATTGACTTTTCAATAATTATCTACTTATCTTTGCATGTACTGAAAAATAAACGGACATATTTTAACATACATATTTAGAATTTAAATTGTTTAAATCAAGTTTTAATTCTATGCAATTCAAACATTCAAAATGAATTTTAAATTACAAAGTATTTATTTAATACATAAATAAACTAAGGAATTTAAAATAAACATTGCTATTCGTGTTCATTTTATGTTCACAGGTAACACAACATTGCAGAATAAAATATTATGAAATGGCATGTAATTGCAAGAAAAAAAAAAGTTTCACTGGCTCAATTGTTGTTTTGAATAATCCGTTGTAGGAAATGTATTTCTGTAAACTAAAATTTGGCAACAGTTACTTATTCTACTTAAAATTGAGTTGCACAGGAATTAAGCTTATGTATAAAAAATTAATCAGGATCTTTAAACAGACACTTAGAAAGAACACATATAGAAGGATAAATTACGTAGTATATATATATATATATATATATATATATATATATATATATATATATATATATATATATATATATATATATTAAATATAATTAAATGCCTAATAATATACTATAACGATTATGTATATGAAATTCTCGTGTTTCTCTTAAAAATGCATGTTAGTGCCTTTTTTTGTAAATATTATGTATTTTCGTAAACAACTAAATATTAGTTATTCCCGAATCCGTGATATTAGATGCAAACACTAACAACAATTATTATCTAAATATTCAGTCATAACAAATGTAAATGAACTTAATCTTTTAAATGGTAAAAAGGGCGGTTGATGATAAATTTATCGTATTAAAGTATTCTGTGTTGTATATATATATATGAAACAAATATTAATTTTGTCGCTGATAAGAAAAAAACTTGAGACTTCTCGATCGCGAAATCCTCATCAATTCTATATTTCTGTTTATTTACCATTATTCTAAATTATTTTCTCGTTCTATTATTTAAATTGTCAAAACCTCGCATAGCTAAAAATGCTTTAAACCAAAAACCTATTTTTAAAATGTATGATGCTAAATTACCGCTCCATATGTTTGTTTGTGCCTCACAGATGGCAGTAGGTGCGGTACTTAAACAACCAGATAAAGAGGGGTTTCTGCATACAACTGCTTATCATTCAAAGAATTTGAAGAGCCAAGAGCAAAATTACTTCATTTCAGAGTTAGAGTGTTTAGAAATTATTGACACTCTAGATAAATTCTATCATTATTTCCATGGAGTCAGATTTACCATTCATACTGACCGTGCATCCCTAGTTTGGTTAAAAAATGTTAAAAATCCTAGAGGAAGAATATTCAGGTGGTCTTTAAAATTAAGTATGTTTGAGTATGAGATAAAGTATGAAAAAGGGTCAACAAATGTCTAAGCCGACATGTTGTCCAGAAACCCTGTAACTTTGTTCAACCAGCATATTAGTTTATTGTTAGATAGAGATAAAATAATAGAGATGCAAAATAAAGTAAATGTAAATTATAGAAAATATCGATCAGAGAATGGAATAATTATACTTAAAAAAACATGGATTTCGATAAGTGGTAGTACCAATGGCTTTAAGAAAAAAATTATTACATAGTGCACATGAGAATTATGGACATTTGGGTATACAGAAAATGTTAAACTTAATTTCTCCAAACTATTATTGGGCTAATATGACAATAGACATAACCCAATATGTAGAACATTGTGACACTTGTCAAAAAAATAAAAAATAAAAAACAAAAAGATTTGGATTATTACAAGCTCTGGCAGCCACAGATCAACATTTTGAGTCCCTCTCTATTAATGCTGTGGGTGGATTTAATTATTATAGCTCACCAAATAAATTTTTGCACATAATAATAGATTATGCCACAAGATATGTCTGGGCTTTTCCATCTAAAAATGTTACATCAGTTACGTATATTAATTGCTTAAAACAAATTTTCAACAGTCAGGTTCCCCAAACAATACTCAGTGAACGGCGCAAGCCGTTCCGGTCACCTCAATTCAAAAATTTTCTCAAGACACATAACATTAAACAAAGATTTACCTCTTCACATCATCCACAAACGAATGGGAAGTTTGAAAGGGGTTAACCAGACAATAGTCACTAGATTAAAGCGTAAAGTAAATTCAGTCTCATCTAAACTACCATGGACTCGGTTATTAGATCAAGTCATTCAAGAATGCAATAATACTCCCCACTCCATAACTAAATTTCCACCAGCGTATCTATTTCATGGCAAATTACCTTATAACTGTCCTTTAAATCAAAATTATTATCCACCTGTTCAAAAAGCGATACAAATTGCAAAAACGCGTACTAATGAATTTCATTTCGAAAATAAAATTTTATATGATAGGAAATTTGTTCAGTGTCCTTTAAAAGTAAATGATTATGCAATTTATGAAGAATTTAAATATCCTAATACTAGGAAATTGGACCCAACTTTTTCGGGTCCATACAAAATCATAAACAAACTTTCAGAAGTTACTTAGAAATAGACAGATTTAATTATGAAACTAAAACCAATTCAGTAATTGTACATGCTTCTAAATTAAGACCATATTATTTTCCAGATGATTTTAAATTACTTCATGAAAATACACAAAAACCAACACAAACAACTTCACATACAGGGTCACTACACCAAACATTAGTAAACACAATATATTAAATTCTTTACAAAAGTTTTATTTACAATAACTAAATTTTAAAACCTAAATAAATAAAATAGATAAGTAAAATAAATAAGTAAGACCTAAATAAATAAGTCTAAAATAAATGTAAATTATTTTTAACAAGTATATTCTTGGGTCGACACAGGGATATTGCTTGTGTAATTCTTAAAACTTAACTTTAAATTGTAAACAGTAACGTCTCAACATTACTAGGTGTTTTCTACCCTGATCAAATAGTTTTGGTACTTATTTTATTGAGTCTATTAAATTTAAATTAAGTATTTTATATAATTACAGTTTTTAGTAAATATTATTTATATTATTTAATGTACTCGCATTAGCTATATTTATTTTGTGTAATACAGTAAAAGTCCTGAATTATTCTTGAATGATAATATTCTATAATTATTCTAAAATGTGATATTGTGATATTATAGTGAAGTAATTTAAAGAGATTAATTGAAAAATAGGAATTCAATAGTTTAAATATAATAACTTTATATTCCATTTCTCTGTTATCTATCTAACAATTTTTTTTCTTTTGCTTATTTACTTTAAAAAGTGTAAAAAGAAGCATATGATTCTACACTTGAAATTTTGGTAATTAGCTATACCCTATTACGTCATAAATTTATTAGTTAAAATATGAGTATCAGAAATGGATATTGTTGTCAAAATTATTGTTTGAGTGATTCCTATCTAAATATTTGGGCAACTAAATTATTTAGTATTGGAAATATAATATATTGTTGTTGTTGTTTATACACCGTTCGGTAGCAAAAAAAATATTTCCTTATCTTTTCCAAGTAAAGAAACAAACAGATTTTGCTATGTATTTTTTTTTTCCTCAACCAAGAATTTTATATGGAATGTAATATTTATTGTGTTATATTGTTAGAATAGCTATTGAATGTTGTTGATATTATTTATTTATTGAAAGAAATTTATTAATGTTATTATTTATTAAGAGAATATATTAGAAATATTGTTGAGAAATGTTATTATTAAGGGAAAATAGATCTCGATTTATACAAAAGTGTTGATGAATTTAAGAATACTACTATATTGGTACCATAAATAGTGTATATACCAAAAAAGTTACTGAATGTGTCAATAAGGGTTGTTATCATCCATGAGTGGAATAAAATAGCTCTGATCTCCAGTGTGAGCACGAAAAGAGTGGCACCGTAGATTAGAGTGGGGTCAATCTCAATCAAAATAAAACCAAAGAGGACTGTTATGTCAGATATAACTTATAAAAATAAAAATAGAACTGTTTATTGAGGACTGGAAAAAAATTAAGCTTCAGTTGAACTTCAGTTAAGCTTCAGTAAATTAAAATGCGAAAATTAAACTCTATTTATCAAGCTGAATTGGTTGCAATTAGAGAATCAGTAAATTGGTTTATGCAGTCAGAATATAATAAAATCTTACTAATGACAGACAGTCTTTCATCGTTGCATGCACTTAGCAGGATCTTTCCATCTAATCCTGTTACATTAGATATATTTAATCGTTTGCTTGAATATCCTGATAAAATTGTTACGCTCACTTGGATTAAAGCCCATGTGGGTCATGCTGGGAACGAGTGGGCGGATTCACTTGCAAAGGAGGAAACACAGATACAAGAGGCAGATATTTCTTTGGCTAAACCATATCCAAGATCCATTATGGATAATTATATACAGATACAATTACTAAAAGAATGGCAGCAAAATTGGAATATTTCTGAAAATGGCAGACACATATCGCTATTTGAATAAAGTAAACAGAGATTTCATCAGCAGCAATAAAATTATAACGTATTTTCTGTCAGGGCACGGAAGTTTCCCTGTGTTCCTTAAGAAGATAACATCGGATGGATGTGATTGTGGCGAGTTGGGATCCGCCACAATCTGACACACTATCTTTTTGGACGTTGTCCTTTAATTCCATATTTCTTCAATTTTGATAGAAACAAATCCCTTCGTGAAAATACGATAAGTGTTCTTTTAAAAAACGAAAACTATAGAAAATTATGTGATATATATAATGAACTGAACAAAATGTTTTCATTTATTAAGTATAAATTTTAGGACCTTGTTTCTTGAAGTTTATTACAATTGGTAGTTGTCTTGTCTTTTACGTATCCTGAACACTTTATTTTAGTAGTTGAGTAGAATTGTAGGTCATATTTTGTTTATTTATCAGATGTTCCATCATGAACTCTTATTTTATCTTTAATACTTGATTTGTTTATTATCGGAAAATTCATCATGAACTCTTATTTTATCCTGAACATTGACTTTAGTTGCTGATTTGAATTACAGGTGATATTTTGTTTATTTATCAGAAGATTCATCATGAACTCTTATTTTAAAATATCCAGTATATATGCATCATGAACAGTGTTTTTAAAAATGTTGATTCCTCCATTGGCAGTTTATATTATCTATTATCAGAACAACTATTTTAGAGGATACTTTGCTGTGGTGATGGAATATGGTATTGCTCTATTATTGTGTATTAAGAACCTATAATTGAGTTTTATCATTTTACTAATTTCTGGTAACTTCGAATATATATTAATAAAAATTTTGACTTCCTGGATACAGTTTTTGACTTGTGCCTTAAGTGTGTGTTGTGGTTTACAAAATTAACATTTTGGTATGTGAACTGGTACTGACTCTGCTACTCTGCATTACTTGTGTTGCTGTCTCAGTGTGCAGTTTTATAAAAGAAATTTATTGATGTAATTTTCTTTGATATTTAAGGGCCTGTATTATTGTATTGTTAAAATTTCATTAGTTTTAGTTAGTTTTATTATTGGCTAGTTAGACATATGTAACTTTAATGGTTTTTAAAGTTGCTCTTTTTTTATAGATTTATAGTTAGTATAGGTTAATGGACTTGTAGTTACATATACTCTGGTCCTTAAATCCTGTTAATTTATTGCTTTTTATGTTCTTTTTCAGCATTGGTGTATGCAGTATGTATATACAGTAGCTCTGTGAACTTGGTTCAATAATTGTTCGTTGTTTCCTAGCCCGTTCCGGGGGGAAGTTTTGCTACATGTGGGTAGGGGATTTCTGTAGAAGATTTTATCACCTCTGCCTCACGGTTGGTGCTCCTGCAGGTGATTTAGTTAATTTAATTCGCGAAGCCTCTCCTTGGCTCTAAGTCATTATTTATGAAGTTATCATGTGAACCAGTAAAAGCATAACCTCCGAGTTTTTCCGGATTTTAATAAACTGTGGAGTGGAATCGATTGCTTATTTATTTTCTCCAATAAGCACACCACTAATTTTGATGATCGCGTTACGACTGCAAAACTCCTAGGTGGAGACCTCTGGCCTTGAGTTTTGATTTACAGAAAATAAGGGGATTCAGTGAAATCGTCATATTTATATATATATTATATACAAATATATAAAAAGATCTGTTTTTTATTTATTATAAAAATTTTATTCGATTACGAAAAATATTATGTTTATAATCATCAATATATATTTATATTATCTATATATATATATAGAATGCTATGCGTGTTCTTTCGACAGTTCGTGAGAAAAAACTACTTTATCAAATTAGATTATTCTTATTTTAAATTAAATATATTTTGCCACAGATTTGTTATCGTGCAATTGTTTGTTCAATACTTTTATTAATTAGCAGAATTTAATTTTTTTTTAAATTTCTTCAAAGTGGTGCCAATCGGATTACTTCCATTGTTGCGAAGATAAAAGAGAAATAATGAAAATATTCATACCCGTGGTCTTATGGACGAATATTTTAATTTACAAATTAAATTTCGGTAAAAATATTTATGCACGTACACTTTATTTTTATAAGTGATTAAAATTCATATTTATTGTGACGTTATGGATATATTGCCAATTGGGCTTATTTTACTTTTGTGCATTAGACTTTATTGATGTCATTTTTTCATTACAATGCGAAATATATATTTATTTGTAAACATGGTGGTGAAGCAAAAAGGTAACGTATCAAAAGCCCGCGTGAAAGTTTGCGCCTGAGAAAATGTCGCTATTTTTAGCTTGAAATGCATTTTTACAATGATAAATCTAAACAGAAAGCTGTATATTAATGTGTAAACATGACGCAATTGTAACCAATTCTTCAATTCTTAATTATAAAAATTAGAATTGGAGCCTTTATTGACTGGTTCATATTGATTCCATAGCTTGATTACAATTATAGTAAAAGTGATTGGCTTAATTTAGTACAAGCTCTATTTGTTGATTTAGTATAAATATTTTTTTAATTGATTGTGAGAAATATAATATTTATACTTATCAATATATATTAAAATTATTAAACTGAAAATTGATATATAGTTATTTTGGCATAAAAGATGCATATTTAATTTTCATTATATAAAAACAGCAACCCAGTTTTCGTTCTAATATAGTATTTTTAATCGTTTAGACATATTTTACTAGGCAACATAAAATCATGTAGACATCAATAGCAATGGAATAAATATTGGTATTTACTTTCAAAATATAACAAAAAGTATTTTAAAACGTGTTTTTGAAAAGCGAAATAAATAATGGGATTTTTTTCCAATAATATAAATGGCCTTAGTTTAAATTTAATGAACATAAAGTTATTTTTCAGATATCTTCCTTATTCAGAAGAAAATATATTTCATAACCTAACCTATCCCAGTTATTAAATCAAAGAAAATGTTACATTTATAAAGAAATGATTTATTGGACATGAAATAAGAAATTTTAGTGGAAGGAATTTTATTGCCAAAACTTATTCTTGCATATAGTTAAAGAAGGGTATTATTTGAAATTCAGTTTTGCTTTAAGGCATCAGGTTAGTTAAATATTTGTTAAATTTCAAGTGCATTTACAATATTTAACTTATTTTATTTTTACAATTATCATATTATCGCATCAATATTTTTATATTATCACATAAATTCAGAACTTATATTTTAGAGATTGTCCAAATTTCTGTTAATTATAGCTTAGCGGATTTTATTTTAAAAAAAAACTGCAACAACAAAAAACACAAAACTAAAGGATTTAAGGAAAGGTAAATTTATTTTAAAAAATCAAATAATGAGAGTCTTTTGAGTTAGAAAAACAATGTAAGGCGAATATTTTATAGGAATTATTTTTAAATGTGCATTATATGTTCATTTAACAGATCCTTATTAGCGGCAAAGTCCTATTTCTTTCAAAGTGCACTCCTCTGTCACAGTTAGAAAATGGTAGTCTACTGTTGGACGACAGCCAAAACCCAGTGGCAATTTTTGAAATGTATAATGATTATGAAAACAAACGTCGCTATCACTTTCGCTTTTATCACGCGTAGATCACTTCTAAATACCGTGTAATTTCATTTCTAACATCATTAATTAGAAACATGTTAACTTTCAAATGAAATTTTATTAACTGTCGCTTAATTTAACGACTTTTTAAATAATTTTCAAGTATGAATTATTTTTCATATCTATCTCAACAATGGTCATCAGATTGCTTCAATAATGTAAAATAGCCCCTGGAAAAATTTAAACAATTGGAAACTGATTTCCTTAATCAACCTAAAAAGTGAAAAAAATATAACCCTGATAAATCCTAATATCAGATTATCCATTAGACAGAGCAATTTGGCACTAAACGGAAGCCTGTCGACAACAACAACAAAAAAAAAAAAACATTTTCATTTTATGTTCAACATAAAATTGATATTATGTTGAATTCGTTGACGTATGTGTTGCATCAGAGTATGCTACGAATTGTATAGCATTATTTTTTTAAAGATCCATAGGGTATTTCACTATATAAGAGGGAAAAAATCCCCGACTGCGGTAAAGTCATAATCAAAATTATTATGGAAAGACTCCGAATAAACCATACAAATAAATTACAATTGAAAACATTAACAACCTGCCTCATCTGCAGATTACATATTATTATTGTAAAAAAAAAGTCCGTCTTTACATAAAAAATTGATCAGCTTAAAACGATGGATGCGTGTTAGACGATATTGATTTGAAACGAACAATGATTAAAAAGGACATTTTAAACCTCTTTATTTATACATTTAAAAAAAATTTAACGTCGAATTTCGATGGTGCCTTTGGGCAGAAGAGCGTAGAAGCTCACTCGGTTGCATTATCACAGAGGAAGAAATTTTTACTTTATTTACTATGGTCTTTTACTCAAATAATGTGATATGGACATTGGAATATAATATTTGTATGATACTTCATAGGTCCATGAAATTTTCTTTTTTGCAGTGGTGAATATGTTATATGTGGAACTGATGTGGAACTGATTTGCATTACGCAGTTGTTTGAGGATTGTTTGTTTGAAGATTACATCGAAAATACTACTGTATTTAGCTGGGGATAAAACATTTTAAATAACAATTTTGAAACACTGCATCTCCCTCTTAAATGATAAAGAAGCTTATTTTACTGATATTGTTATAGTATTTTATTCCGTCAAGTTTTGACGGGTTCTATCTAGTATATAATTATATACCTATTTTAGCAAAACAGATGCATTTTTAATTTACTAAAAAACAAAATAATACAAAATAACACAGCTGTCGTTCTATTATCATACTCTCAATCGTTTTAGATTTATTCTATTAGGCAATACAAAACCACCTGTACACCAATTATATGTAAAATGTTAATACTATAATGATTTCAATAGGAATACCAATTTTTGGAATAATTTTTCAAAGTATAATCAGAAAATCATAAAGGTTGCATAAATATTTATTTTTATAAATTATAAATGGACTAAAAAATCTTAAAAAGTTAATTTAAAAATTAAATTTAGAAAGTCGTCAAAATTGAATACCTAGTAAAAAGTTTGAATTCTGAGGGATTTATAGTAAAAGTGTTTGGCTTAACTTAGTACAAGCTCAGTTTTTTTATTTATTGTAAATATTTTTTTGAATTGAATGTGCGAAATATAATATTTATACTAATCAATATATATTAAAATTATTTAAACTGAAAATTGACATATTCTTATTTTGGCATAAAATATTCATATTTAATTTACATTATGTAAAAACAGTAACCTAGTGTTCCTTCTAATATCAGACATTCAATCGTTTAGACATATTTTACTAAGCAACATAAAATAGCAACATAAAATAGACATCAATAACAATGGACTAAATATTGCTATTTACGTTCAAAATATATCAAAAAAATCTTTTAAAACGTGTTTTTAAAAATCGAAATAAATAATGGGATTTTTTCCAATAATATAAATGTCCTTAGTTTAAACTTAATGAACATAAAATTCTTCATCCTTTTTCAGATATCTTCCTTATTCAGACGAAAAGATATTTCATAAGCAATGTAATTTATTAAATCAGAGAAAATTTTTCCTTTATAAAGTAATGATTTATTGGACATGAAATAAGAAATTTTAGTGGAATGAATTTTATTGCCAAAACTTGTTCTTGCATATAGTTAAAGAAGAGTTTTATTTTAAATTCAGTTTTGCTTTAAGGCATCACGTTAGTTAAATATTTGTTAAATTTCAAGCGCATTTAAATTATTTAACTTATTTTATTTTTACAATGTCACATATCAATGCAATACTTATCTTTTAGAGATTGTCCAAATTCCCCCGAAGAATAAATTTAAATAAACTTAAGTTCAGAATTGAAAACTTTCATAAAATATGCAGACAATGTAGATATATATAAATGTAGTTATACCGTAAATGTAGGTATATATAAGCACATATTGTCGGTTGATTGAATGTTATAAAAACATGTTTCTGTATTTTTATACACCTTTCCCAAATCCTAGCCTCGCAGGGAGAAGAGAACCCACACAACAAATGCTCACTATTTCATCTACCTAAACCTAGAAAACCTGGATCGAACGCTCAAATGAAATTCTTAATTAACCTGATTGGACCGGATCGCAGCCGAAGTCCATTACACATTACAGAATCACATTAATGATGAACACCATTTGAGAGTTCTACTCAGGTTTTCTAAGTTGAGACAGATGGTGTATACGAGCATAATTGTATGTGTCAAATACACACAAGGACTATTAATTTCACTAGTGACACACTCCAAAATACAGTGAGTGATCGAACAATGGACCTTCTAATAATATTAGTAGACTCAGAACTGTTAACCTTTCCTGGAAGCCGACATCACCCGTCCTCCATCACGTGAATCCACCACAACACCGCCAAGCCAAACCGGTTTTTCCCGCCGAAATCTGCTTGCTTGCAATTTCCGAATTCCCGCCGAAATTTATATATTGCGTCTGTGCTTCTCAGAAAAGTTGACTGTGCTTTTTTATTTTCTTTTAATTTCCCGTATCTCTTAATTTTAAACAGTTCTTTTAAGAACTTATTATTTATTTTAGCCAGATAGAAATTATTAGATATAAATTTTAGATATAAATTAATTAAGTGAAGCCAGCTCTTAGCATGTTCATTAAGATTTTCACAGAAAAACAATGGAACTGTGAAACATTATTTTCTGCTTCCTGATTGGTTTCATTAAGAGTAGCAACAATAACCCCCATTATAAAACATGCAAGGGGGACTAATGTAAAAACATATAAAAAGCTAAATTTTTATTGGTTATTTTTTATAAACTAAAAATTTTGAAGGTGGCTCATTACTGGTACATCTACCCTATATATGAAAGGTTGCAAAAAATTTTCCGTTAAATAGCAATATCAAAACAGAACAAAAATTTCTGGATTGCAGCAAAAATATATTCTATAAGTTAATATATTGTTAAAAAAAGACAGTATGTGGTATAAAGTTTTCAAAAGCTGTGGAATATATTATCAAATTTAGAATATTTGATAACATTTCAGTGTTAATTTTCCTCAAATTGACAACTATCATGAACTATGATGCCATTTTCTAAAAAAAATATTCCCCTTCGTTAAAAAAAAGGGGGAGAGAAAAACTATTTGATTTCTTTTTATTTTAAAACCTGCAAAGTTTAATGCATTTTAGAATTTTAAAAAATGACAATATTGTTACATTTCGTGTAATGATTGTGTCAAATTGAAGCTTTTCAAACAGAAATCTCGAAATATTTTGGGTTATCTTACTTAAAATCTCGTATCACTAATAACAAAAAATATATTTTAAGTAACGTTTATTAGCAGACATGTGCAATCCGTGCTCCCAAGCCATTTTATAATATTTAAATTAAATACAGCAGCAAAAAAAAAAAAAAAAAAAAAAAAAAAAAAAAATCCAGAAGATTAATCAATCTCTTTTTCGTCGAGAGGGGGGGCTGGGGTACAAAAAAATAAAATGGAACGTAAAAAAGTTTATTTTACCAAGGCCCTATTTAAAGAAAACTAATTAGGCTTGCTCATTACAGGAATAGCATTTTAAATATACAAGTCATGAAATCAAATCAAATAACATTTTATTATATGCAAATTTAATATAAATTAATTTGTTTATAACAGTTGAATTTCTTACTGCAATTATATCTTTCGGCCTTGTGTAGACTTTACACATATAAAATCCACAGACATCTCATTTCTATTCTTGCTCTGACATAAAGTCCTAGAATATGATAACAACACGAGCAATACTTTTTAGTTTTAGTTTCTCTTGTTTATTTACGTTTATTATTTTGCGAGAATTAAATCGAAGTTGCCAAGGAAGCGAATACCGCCAAAACAGACAGCCTTTGACAGCCTTTAAAGCGCCAAATCTGGATTGATGTTGGATTCAACCATTGACTAGAAATATAAATAGACAGCGGACTAGCAACCCTTTCTTGAAGAAAATATGTCCTTCCCCACCAGCAGGTGTGGTGGGGGAATATTATGCCAAACAGGTTTCTTTTATTACGACCTGTTTCTTTTATTACGAGAACGGAAACAGAAAGTTGCCAAGAATGGGATTACCGCCAGAAAACGGCACCCTTTCGCCTTTTTTTTTTTTTGGCGATGAAAGGTGAAAGATATTTTCTTTATGTCTGTCGGAAGAAAAGAAAGGAGTCCGCTGTCCATTTATATTACTAGTCAATGGATTCGACTTTTCAAAAGGGATAACAAAAGAGTCCGCACTCTAATAGTAATCTTTTCTTTGATGATCGAACCTGCCTAAACTTATATGTTCTAATTCAAAACGGTGCTGACCTGTATTGTATACCGTTGGTGGATATCAATATAATGCAGTTATGTGAGGCTTCAAAATTAGTATTAATTTATAAAAGATGGGTTAACTCCGACCAGTGATTAGCATGCTTGCCATTAACGGAAAATAGTTTCATGCTAATGCTATTCATGAATACGATTCCGCCGATGTCTTGGCTGGGCGATTGTGCCAGTTTTACAGTTACTTCCCTGCACGAGAACCATACTTCGGATCACTTTTTCTTCACAATTACTTCCTGAATTCCTTCTACAGCAATATGCTCCAAACTGAACGAAGCTTAACAAAATACATCACTCCATCTAATGTATTTTTTTCTTCAAAATATCAACTAAATACTAATAACTTTTTTTTTCAAAAATATTCTTATTACCTTATTCTATAAACACAAAATGTATAACACTAATTATCAAATTGTTTTTACACTGACGTTCGCAAATTATTAAAAGAATGTGATTAAATGATTTTATAAAATTTCGTACTATAATATTTCCTTCGATGACATAAACCTCTGCTAAAAGTGTGAGCCACTCTGTTCAAATTTCAATATTATAAGAATAGAGACTATACTATCCCCAATATATATATATATATATATATATATATATATATATATATATATATATATATATATATATATATATATTGTAATTTAGTGAAAGGAATTTATTTTTTATTACGAAAGTATTAATTATCTTACACTCATTGATACTTTTACTTTTACGAAAATGATCAATGCGTATATAATATAACATTTAATTATAATTTATGGTATACCAATTATCATCTTATATAATGAAAGGAACTGTTTACAGTCGCATATTCATTGTATTTAAAGGATAAGTTTCCTTCGCATTTTTCGATAGATGCATTTATTCTTTTAATAATATTAATACTTCACAATTTTAGTAAAACATTTATTACAACAAATATCAAATCTTTTCTCATTTCATTTAATCAAGTGAAAAAGAAGAACATATTGTTGTGTGCTTTTATTCCTTCAAACAAATTGAATAACGCCTCTTATTTCTAATATCAATTTTCTCACAGTTCCTCAATAGAAATCTGATATCAAAGAAATCCAAGAAAAGAGGTAATTCAAGTTCTTGAAAGCAATCTGATAAATCTTGAGATATTTTGTGTTCCGAAACTGTCATGTAGCACATCGCTTTTCAAGAATTTATTTTATTTTGGTGAAAGTTTTCTACAGTATCTTTTGTTGTTATTGTTGTTGTCTTTTTTCACACCACAAGTTGACGCGAAGTTTAATTTTGAACAGAAATTATTTTTGATGAGAATAGAAAATATACATGGGGTAAAAATACAATAGGTCCGTTTGCTTCAATAGCATAAACCTTGGACAATTTAAATACATTATTATTGTTATGAGGTAAGTTAAACGCTTTGTCCAATTCTTAATCTATGAATACAATCAATGATATAAAGTATAATTGTTTACTTTATAAATCAAACTAAATATAAATTAAAAAATTAATCTACATTAAAATATTTACTTAATAATTAATTGAAATAGGAAAAAAATAATTTAATACATTTCAGCTATTGAAACAATTATGGAATAAAAAAAATTTTAGACGCAAATATATATTGATTATAACCATTTTCGTATTTTACAAAATTAAAACAGCTAAATCGGTATGTACATTAAACTTATATATATGTTTCCGAAACATACATGAATAAAACTTTTACCTGCAGATTTATTACACATATATAGTTATAAAAATATTTTTGCACCAGGTGCTATTAGATGCATTGCGACTTCAACCTTAAGTTTAACTACATTCATTAACAAGTTAAAAATATAAAAGTAGAAACATAATGTGTCTTTTCTCTGTGACAATGGTTGTATATATGCATAACAATTTTTTAAAATGTTATTCTGAATGTGGTTCTACAGGAAGATCAAATTTAATTCATATCATGAGGAAAGTGCCACTGTATCATGTATACTTTCAACTAATCGATATATATTTATGCACTTACTATATGTTCTTTCATTTTGTTATGTCATGTGTGAGTACAATTAAGATGAACCTTTTCAAAGTGTATTAAAAATATTTGTGTCCACCTCGGCGTAAGTGTAACCACAGGGAATGGGGGCAGGGTAACCATAATAGTTAAACTTATGGTAAGTAGAAAAGACGGTAACAGCACGAAATGAGATGTGCACTGTGCAGTAGATCACCCAGTCCGCGACGGCAGTGGCACCCAGCGTTCAAGATGTTCCAGTGTGTTTTCATTTATTCGTGTTATACACTTCTCTTTTAGCGATAATAAGTGTTATATTTTTTCATGTCCATATAATCATTTTGAAGGTGATAATGTCTTAATTTCATCCTCAAATTCTGAAATTGATTTGTAATTAAAATAATTAGTGATGCATTTCATAATGCACTGATTCTTCAATCGTTTTTAACACATACTATCGTATGAAAAACATTCTTGAACGCATGAAAAAGAAAATCAGATAATTTTCTTATTGATTATTCAAGAGTCTGTTCAGTTTACTTTAAAGGAGATTATTTAAAAAAATAAAATAAAAGCAAAACTATTCATTTTGAAGCGAAAATAAATTTTTATTTATACATCTGTTTCCATATAAAAATAGGCAACTTTTCTACTTACATCTCAGGAATGATAATACAGAAAGGATAAAGAGAGAATGGGTTGTTAAGATTTTTCTTAAAATAAAAATAAATGTGATCAACAGGATAAATCCGATCCTGATTTATTTCTTCTCTCCTAATAACTACAATACAGTTATTACATCCCTGATAAAGCATTCAAAAATTCATATATTTTATCAAATATTAGATGAAATTAATTAAAAAGAAGAGTAGAAGAAAATCAGTTGATTAGAATATTAAATAAGAACATATTGTGTGATACAGAAATAGTAATACTATCATAAAATTCTCGCTGTAAAGAAATTTAAAAATGAAATAATATAAATTTCATTTTTCAACATTGTAAAGAACTCAATTGTAAAAATAGCATTCCATAATCAGAAAACATTTCAATAAGTAATAGATAAATTTAAATACTCTCTGACAAGTGAAACCACTTGTTACAAATTATAGTAGATATAAGTTTAAATGCACTCCAAACTGAAGAATACATTTTCATAAGTAAAAAAAAATAAACGGAAAAAAATACTGAATTTTTTTTTATAAAATAAAGGAATTTGTACGTGATATGGGACCTTAAATAAAAAAATTATATCTGATTAAGAATCAAGAAAAGGTGTGGTAACGAATATTTTGAGAATAGAAATATGTTGGCATAGTAATAGAATAAAAAAATCCTTATTTATTTACAAATAATATTTCATTATTTCTATTTATTTTAAGGAATTGAGAGAATCTCTATAAAATACTATTTAACTGATAAGTTTATAACTTGAATTTCTTCCAATAATATTTTAGTATATTCTAAAAATTTAGGAATATATATATATATATATATATTATATATATATAATAAAAGTTTTGTGAATAATAACAATCCAATCACATAAATAATCGGCAATATAAGAATCGATATTTATAATAAAATACAATGAAATATATCCAAAAATGTGAGATTCTCAAAATAGAATAAAAAGACAAAATAATGTTATACGAAGAAAAAATCTAATGTGCATATGGTGACGAAAATGACAAGAAGCAAATTGAAACTTATATTGTGGGACACTTTATCAAGGGCAATATTCCACAAATATACGTAAAATGTAATTGATTTCTGTTTGATTGAATAGACCTGAACCAAACATTATTCAATCAAATTCTCCGATCAAGTACGATCAAACAATTAAAAAAGCTGAATAAACATGTACATATATTATATATCTAAATATAATAGGTGTATCGGAACAATATGAATAGACATGAAGCGATTTATCAAAAAATTATTAAACAAAATGAAATATAAAACCAGACATAGAATCAATGAGTACCCTTATTATTGAATTACATGATTGTTTAAATTTTCTAATTATTATAATTCTAAGCAATTAGAAGTTTGATGCAACAAAACTGGAAATTTTTTTTTTTATGATAACGTTTTGCGTAATTACTGATAAATTCTGTACTGATAAATTCTGAGAGTGCACAACGTCTATCAAATTAAGCATTTTCTTAATTATATTTTAAATACTATTTGCAGATAAATTAGATGAAAAATGATTTACAAAAACTATTTAATTTTGTAGCAGTTTCGTATAGTAAATAATATTAATGAATTTTCTTAAATATCCTTACAATTACGATTTGATTTTACACATATATTTTGACTCGTGTACTACAATTGTCTCAAGTATTCAAGATATTTAGACGCCACGTATAATTGAAAATGTGAATTTAAATACCATTAAATGTTTGAAAAAAAACTCTTGCGCTATATCAGATTTGTTCAAATATGCCATGCGCCCTTTTACTATGCTCCTGATTGCAGAACCTTGTTATAACGTACCATACCTTGGCTCTAAATTGAAATCTGTCAACAACAAAGAGATCTTCTATTTATCTTGAATATAAAATTAAAATCAATTTAAGTTGAATTGGCTAAATTATACGTTACATCAGGATATTACAGGAAATGTATTTTCTTCCTTTTTTGAACACTTTCGAACAGTGTCGAGGAGTGTTTATGGCTTCGATTTGCCTGTCTGTTTACCGTCTGCCATTTGACTGTGCTCTAACTCTGATAAATATATTTGCATTCCCATGTAATTTACATACGTTATTTAAATTCAATATACATATACAATGTTCAATATTGAAAAGGAAAAGCGCAGAAGTTATAATTCCTTTTCAGGGACGTGCAAAATAATTCTGTTACATTATGGTCTATTGTGAAGTATCGTTTGCGTTGTATTTTAATAATGCCCGATATTTGAAACATTTTTAAATTGATATTCGTCACTGTGCATGAATCTGTAGAAAATATATTAAGTGGCATATATCGTTCATTTACAAGGAAGCACAAAATAATTCTTATGGGTGAAAATTTTTTGCAGAGTATATCAACGAACATACACTACATCAAACACAATGAAATTGATCTAAATCACTGAGGTGCTCTACTACTACATCTCTATAGATTATAGCGTAGCATTTACCGTTCATTTACAGAAACACACACAAGTATGCCAGTACTGGACGGACTAGGAGCAGTAATTGTTGGAAGTGCGTATTAAGCTGCGGTATATATTTTTAAATTTAATTAATTTTTAGTATATTACGTGGTTTGTATAAATTATATAGATTATATACAGGACAGCAAAAAAATATTTACACACAATACCGGCTATGGACAGTAAATGCTGTAAATGTGATTTTAGTGCGTTATTTATTTATTTATTTATTATTATTATTATTATTATTGTTTATTTTACTATATCATTTCATTGAGATCATCATTGAGACTCATAATTCGATGAGCCATCTTCCACGTTCTTCGTTTGACAGCGGAGTTTACAGCAAGAACCCTATTTGTTGGTGTTCAGTCGGAAAGGACAGAAACCATATTTTTTTTAATACTAGAAGAATTACGACCGCATTATTTTTTTCGATATACTGCATTTATGGATTTGAAAATTATCCATCTATACGTATTTTTCAACGACTAATCCAAACATCTATTTTTTATAACGATGGGATAATTAGAAGCGAAAATATCACTTATTTTTTTTATTAATTGATTCGCTTTTTTAAAAGATCCTTCCATAGCCGGAACGCCCGACATTCACTCGAGACATTCAGACTACTCGCCGAAGATGCACATTTTTTATACTATCGAATTTCGGAAACCTATATCTATTTTTAAATATCGGATTTTTGGATCTGAAAAGTATGCATCCTTGCTTAAAGTGGGCTGGGATTTCAGTGTTTAAAAAAAAAATCGAATTCAGCCCATAATTTTTTTTATTTTAGCAGAATCCCGATTTTTATATAGAAAAAGAAATAAAAAACTAACGACTTTGCTATTTCATTATAAATTATCTGGGGTTGTATGGGTCCGATCACGACGGGGTTTGGTTCAGTCGACTCTATATCGATAGAACTTATGGATTTTAATTCCAAGTTTCACAAGTGAAAAATCACATTTTTTAAATCGCAGTTTTTAATCATAGTTTTTAAAAATACATTGAAGCAGTATCTGCAGGATTCTAAATGAAATTTTCTTACTAAATAAACCGACCAGCGTAGCGGGCTAAACTCAGCTAGAATTTAGATATTTGGAATGTACAAAGACAGAATTGTTTTAAAGATTTATTTATACATTTGTTCACTTAATTTATTTTATTCAATATCTTATGGGATTAAGAAGCATATTCAATATTATTTTGGATTTCAAACAAATGCAGTTTCCAGAATGCCATGCATTAAAATATTAAGCGCTAAATAATTATATAAGTTTAAATTAATTCTGCTTTAATTATGTATATTTAATTTATGTATGTATATAATTCAGAGGTGATGTATCCTTCGCAAAAAATAATAAATTATCAAATTCTAGTAAACATACTTATATCACATTACATTACTGAAAAGTACAGTGTACGCATAATATTGTTTCTTAACAGAAAATAGTTGTTCAAATTGTTAAAAATTTAGCATTATATTTTTATTAAACTCAATAATAATATCAATATCTGCAGAGGTCCATTTTTTATAAAATTTTGATGTCTCAAAAGTTTTTAATTCGAGAAATTACACCAAACGAATAAATATTTAATTTTATTAAGCAGTTTCATATCTTATTAAAAAAGAAGGATAAATAATTAAGGTGTGCATTGTATTTTGTATATAAATTAATAAAATATCATATACATAGTAAATTACTTTTCAAACAGATAAAGAAAGCTTCATTTTTAGTTTCTTCTTCATCATTTTATTCAAATTTGTACAACAAATTTGAATACGAAATACCCAAGAAATTTGCTTGAACAACCAATGCTTTGAATTGAAAGTACACTGAATGCGGATATAAAAAAAGTCAGACTTTAAATTTGATAAAGTTAAGTGAATTCTGTTTGTGACAGTTCTTTATTCAATTTGGTTTCCTAAAGTGTTTTTAAAAAAACTTTTACCGCTGAAAGAATGAAGTAGTTTGTTAACCTTATAGAAAATAACTGGGAAACGTCAATTTCGTAAAATTTAAATTAAAAACAACTTATTAAAAGTTTGTATTTCTTTTTGTGCGGAATATGCATGCAGGTTTAAATAGCTGTATTTCAAATTTTTTCCATATCTCTTTCATATGTTCATACTTTAAAGTGTTTAAAGGAGCTATTTACATAAGTAAATGTTGTTTTAGATATTCCATAATAAGTGCATATATTTATTTTAACATAAAAATAAACGTATTATAATATACAAACACACACATACACATGTATATATGTTACAATTCGATGAAATCGTTGAAGAAGATTGGCGATAAGCTGTACGGAATTGCAGTTGAATTATATAAGTGAAGCGAGTTGTTCTTTCGATGAATAAAGATGGTCGCAGTCGTCGTTTATCCGAAGCATAAATATAGTGGCAGTCGTCGTAGCGGATCCAGGAAATGAAATGACATCGTGGGGGTTTCTCCAGTATTAAAAAAAAACTTATTCAGAATTCCATGTTTTATTTTAAAAATCGACATGGAAGCAGTTCTCACATGATTTAAATATGCATCACCATTTCTCACTGAAATAGTTGTCACAAGCTGTTATTAAAATACATTGAATATGTTCATAATTCTCGCCAAACTAT
Source organism: Maratus michaelseni (assembly GCA_963931845.1). Classification (NCBI taxonomy): domain Eukaryota; kingdom Metazoa; phylum Arthropoda; class Arachnida; order Araneae; family Salticidae; genus Maratus; species Maratus michaelseni. The sequence continues at coordinate 305,809,388 of OZ007593.1, forward strand.
TAGGCTTAATTATTTAGAATACAGGATGAGTAAAAGACGCAGCCAGGAGATAGTTAACATTTGCAAAACGGCCAAAAAACTGAGGGAAGCACGATTACACTCGCTTTTTGTGAATAAGCGGAAAGATAACCAGATCATGACGTAACGCGTGTTCTAACCAATGAGAGAATAAGGAATACGTGTACAATCTACGTCATGACCAATGAGGATGATAAAGTAAATAGTTCTAACATATTGTAAGCGGACGCGCGAAAACTCGGAAAGAGGAAAAGGAAAAATAAAATAAAATGGCTTTCGAAAAAACATTCGAATTTACACAAATGATCAGAATTTACGATATAATTTAGGAGTAACTGAGAGCTTATATATATTGGGCATATATATTAAGTATATTGGGCAAAATAATAAAGGGTAATTTAATAGAATTAAATAGAATTAATGATAGATATTATTCAGGAATAAGAAAATAGTGAAACTGGTTATAATTTATTATAAAACACAGAAACATCGCGAAGGAAGATTTAATAATGTAACATATATTTATATAAATAGTGATATATTTATTTTTATTATTAGTTGAAATTTCATGAAAATGCCGGCAGCTTTACACAATGAATTATATTTTCGTAAAATAATTTTTGTTCAGTCACCAAAGTAGTTATTTAATTAAAAGTATTTTACAGCATTCATTATTCTATTAAAAGTTCAGAAGTGATATAAACACATAAACAGAGCATGCAATTCTGCAGTTATTTGAAACTGCACTGCATCGTTCAAATAAACATAGAACAAAATAATTTTGTTTATAACTGAATGAAATATTAATAAAGCTTTTCTCGAGCATACTTATTTCACAATCCGTTATCAAATTCCATACGCAATAGTGCATTTAAATATCTTTGTATCAACGTCATTAATATAATATAGAGTATCATGATTACTTTAATGATGCATAGCAATGATAAAGGTATTAATGCAAGAGAACAAAACTCAATTTATTTAAACGAAACATGAAATAAATCATTCAACGCTCTACATGATGTTAAAAGCATTCTGAAAATAACATATTTCCCGTATCATTTATTATAATAGAGTGTATATTTGTAAATTGCATCATGTTATTGGTATTTTTAACTAAATTAAATATATTCAAACCATAAATTAGGAAGACCGAGGCTGGTTGCTTTGAAAATATATATCTATTTTTTTTTTAAATATTTATATATTTTTTCAAATGCATAAACAATATACATGAATAGAGACATGAGTCTTACTACACTCGAAACTATTATATTCAATGAACATTTTTTAGTTTTGTGGATATTAGGGAGAATATAAGTGTATTTTTGGTCTGGATGGCAAAGGTCTTGTACTCATTACTTGCTTTCAATCCCACTGCACTTATGTTTAATTAAACAGAATATCTGTGTACGACTGAACTCAAACTAGACAAAAACATGCCACTTTCTCGCAAACACTGTCTAGCACATAGCATTCACTTCATTCATTTATTTTTATTTTCCTGTATGTTTTCTTTTTGTTCCATTTCACTACATATAAATTAAAATCTATGTGAACACTGTAAAAAATGACCAATGTTTCTTATTTTATGAAAATATGCTATAACCACGCACGAAAATCTAATATAATCTTCTCAGTTATTTGAAATTTCAAATAGCATGTTACATTGTCTTTTGAATCCCCAGAAACGAATACATTTTCAAAATTTAAAGAATAATTTATAAAAACAAATTATTTTTAGCTGCCCGAATTTTTCAGAAACGTTTCCGAAGGGTTTTTATAGTGTATTAGTGTCCTCAGGCTGGAATACCTGTTTTTCGAATGTTATCCATTCTCAAGTACACGTTTTCAGCCGCATAAGTTAATTTATACATGAAAGAGTAAAGAAATAATCTTAATTTTAATGTTATTGTTAACGCTGTTAATTTTGCATGTTTGTCTGTTAAACATTTTTTTTTTAGCATGAAAACATTTACTGCAGAATGGATAGCATTCGAAAAACATGTATTCCAGCCTTAGGACACTAATTAATACACTATAAAAACCCTTCGGAAACGTTTCTGAAAAATTCGGGCAGCTAAAAATATTTTGTTTTTATAAATTATTCTTTAAATTTTGAAAATGTATTCGTTTCTGGGGATTCAAAAGTCAATGTAACATGCTATTTGAAATTTCGGATAACTCAGAAGGTTATATTATATTTTCGTTCGTGGTTATACCGTATTTTCATAAAATAAGAAACATTGGTCATTTTTTACAGTGAAGATCATAAGCGGTTTGTCGAATTGAAATTTGCTCAAACGTCCTCCATGTTAGTACTCTCAAAACAGCATCCGGAAGAATTTTTCAAAAAAAGGTTTTTAAATTTGCATACGAACTTCAGAAATGAATTTACAACATGACATTAAATGCAGTTAGTAGGTTTCTATTACTCGGGTTGGTTGCCACACCACCCATAAATAATACTGCAACAACCCATCCCGTTTGATAACAGTACCTATTTTATCCAAAATTATCCTTATTATCAAAAAACATTTTCTATAATAATGTCCGATAACAATATAATTTATAGCAATCAGCACAAAAATAATAACAACAGAAAATACACTCACCATTGTTTGAGGAATGCAGAAGTCAAACTAATCAACTGATAAAGTATAAACCACAATCATACAACCTTCAAAACACATGAACGGATTATTTCTCGAAATTTCAAAGTTTGTAAGAGGGAAGAAATTGGTTCCATGACAACAAACACATGTAACGATCAGACCCTATTTCCGCTACTTTGGAAATGCAATAGAAACTCTAATTTTAAACATAATTTATTACAGAAAGTGGGAAATTTACTTCAAAAAATTATAATTAAAGCCCTTTAAAATTTAAACTTCTCTGTTTTTGTTTTCAGCGCACTATATTTGTCAAAAAACACGACATTATCTCTCATTCTTCAAAATGATATTAATCCATAATGACATGCTATTTAATTATCATTATCTATATGATAAAACTAACTTGGAGTATTTAAAAAATAATAATAACACGTTTTACTATATACATATGTCACTATAGTTTATGTGTGTGTGCAATCTCTATAACGTTTGCACCTTTATGAAAAATATCAAATTTAGAATTAAAAAACAGTGTTTAAAAGTTGTATTTGCATTTAAAATGTATATTAAATTACTTAACGTTTATTAAAATAATTTATATTATATTTAATTAATTTATATTAATTAATTAATATTATATTTAAAACTTAAATAATAATTTTATACCAAGAAAATATAATTCTAATGTTTGCGTGAACTTTCATTACCTACTGTCTTTAAAAAAGTCCTTCCGGCCTGTACCGGGAGGAAAAGGTAGCTTTCCTATATCTTCGTTTTAAAATTTTAGCTAATGTTACACGAAAACAGCAAGTTAAAATGAAAAGAAACGTTTACAAAAGATTCGTTAATACTGAATTCGAATAAGAAATTCGCCAAATTGGCTTCATTTATGAAGACTTATTTTGGTCGCCAAATTTGGCCAAATTTCGCCAATTTTGTCGCCAATGTTGCCAATTTTGTCGCTAACGGATATGAATACATAGTTTTATGCGTATGATTGGGAAAATTATTACAACAATGAAAGAAAATAATTTGCGAGTAATCGCGTAATGTGCTGTTTTGTTTCAAAATGTCAGCCACCCTAGAATTTCAAACTGCTCTATCTCAGCCATTTTTTAAGATAGAGGTAAACCAAAAAATGCTCTGGAATCCTTGTATCAAGGCCTAACACGTAAATTTGAATTTTTAACTTTTTTGTATATTTATTTTAGTTTTAAATGTTTAAATGGCCGCCATCTTGAAACAAAATGGCGGACCAAGCTGGCCAACGAACTCGGTCGAGACATTAGTGAGCTTAATACACACAATTAGTTTCATCAAAATTGATTTATAAATATGAGCGTTATTGCATGACATAGGTCAGATATATATATATATATATATATATATATATATGGATATATATATATATATATATATATATATATATATATATATATATATATATATATATATATATATATATATATATATATATATATATATATATATATATATATATATATATATATATAAATCAACATTTGAACGGAGGGTGGTTTTGGGGTCTGGGGGTCATGATCGGTGAAAATATATCGAAATTTTTCGGAACTGCTTTCCTCCGAACGGCTGCAATAGGTAGCTTTATACTTTTTTGTATTTAAAGCTACCTAATATAATTCTATCTCCAAAACTGTAATTGATTCTAAAATTATTGGAAAAGAAAATGTCAGAAATCAAATGCTAAAACTTGTGGATAACTGACATATTCACTCCAATATTCGAAAAGTATTAAATTCTTCAATTAAATCCCATTAGCTCGATAGAACAAATATACTGAGTAACGCCAATGTTTGTTTAACTAAAATTTTTCATAATTTATATTAATATTAAGTACTATGCTAAATAAAAGACAAATTTATTTCTAAGACTTTTTCATGTAAAACGTTTTACTGCCATCTGATAAAAACAACAACAAAAATTTAAACACTGTGTTAGTGCTACGGTAGATAAAATATGAAAAACACGCATTCAAGAACATTCTTTTACATCAAAACCTTGCTCAGGAGAAAAATATTTCATTCCGTTTATTACCAGATATGTTTTGGAAAATTGCATATCGTATTATTGCATTCAATGAAAAATGTTTTATTTAAACCTGCTTTTTTTTTTTTTTTCAGAATAAATACAGAAAACAGCAGAATTCTCCAGTTCTGGAAAAATATATTTCTTATTATTTCACGACTATACTATAAGAATGAAAAATACGAAGTAGAAAATGTCTATATTTTTCACTCATTAAATTTCTACAGAAAGTTTTGAATCTGAGTTTTTAATAAAATGTCTCAAATTTGAACGTAATTTGGTGAATATTATCGAGTAATTCGTTCTGCTTTCTTTTATAAAGAACATATGAGCAAACATTACTTTTAAATAAATTGTCGTTTTCGAATTATAAAATAAACAAATTCAATTACAATGTGCATATAAATTAGAATTAAAAAAATAATTATTTGGAACGATTTTTATTGCTAATTTGTTTATATCTGAATCATTTTTATATGAACCAAAGGTATGTTAATAAAAATTAGTATACGTATTTGATTTACTGAATTGATTTAAAGCCAAAGTGACATTGCCGAAAGGCCGCCCGTTCCCAGTTAGGGTAAAACTATTAATTTTAATTTTAGTGAATTGAATTCTTCAGTTGATTCTTCATTTGAATTCTTCAGTTGTCATTGAATTGACTGGAAACCAAGGACCCTAAAATGTTGAAGAATGTACTTCCAAAGCACCAACTTAGATATATATAGAAGTATTTCTCAATCAAATGTTCCTTTTTTACACGCAATTTTCGGAAAACTTCAACGTAAATTTTACATCAAATTTTATGTCAAATACACAGCAAGTTTTACTTCAATTTTTAAAACACAGATGCAATGTTTTTCGGATGGTATCACTTTTTAAGTAAATATTTTCGTGTTCAACTACCATGCCAAATTAACAGTATTAACATATATAAGGGTCACCCATATGAAAGTGGCATTTCTGTAATAACTCCACCCTTTGAAGAGAAAGATGACTGTGTATGCTCCTATAGTGGGCGCAAAGTTCAGGGAATGCATTCAATATCGTCAAATTCCGCCAGATGCGTGTGTGAAAGCGTGAGAGCATATTAAAAGGCATCGTTCGAATCATGGATGCCTCCAAACGGTGTCAACGCGCAGCCGTGCAATTTTTAACAGCGGAAAATGTGAGTGCTAGTGAAATCTATCGTCGAATGCAAAATTCTTTTGCATGATAATGCTCGTCCTCATGTGGCTGTGGCCTGTCAAACATTGTTCGGAATTTTCGGTGGGGTGTTCTCGAACATCCCCCTTACAGCCCAGACCTCTCGCCGTGTGACTACCACATCTTCGGTCCTATCAAGAAAGCTCTGAATGGACGGCGATTTGCCGACGATAATGTGGTCCAAGTTGCCGTTGAAAATTGGTTACGCAACCAACACCGTAGCCTCTTTACCCAGGGTGAAGTCACCATATCGTCTCGTAGATCGCTGGGACACTTGTTTCAATCTACGAGGGGAATTTGTTTAGCCTATCTGTTACGTCTGTATTATTTCTTTCTTTTTTATACTAATTTATAATTATACTATTAAACCATTTCTCAAACGGAGTGCAGTGCCACTTTCATTTGGACGACACATATAGAATCTAACATTGACGCATGTTACTTTTGCATGTAAAAATATTTGTGAAAACTGATTAATACACTTTAAAAGTACTTAGTGAAGATTCAGAAAATTACAGTGAGAAAACGAAACAATTGTTACAGGAATGTTATTTTAAATCTCGGATATCTAATGGATTCTGATGTTTCGCATATAAAAGAACGTTTTTAAGGATTCATTGGTAAAAGATAGTGCTTTTATTAAATTAACATAAACTTTATTACATTTCCTAATCTTTGTCTCTTTTTAGAGTGTGACGTATTTTTTACTAATTTTTCATTCTGTAATATTAAAGATTAGTACTCAATTGTTTACTTTATCATGATTACTTATACTGATCACATGTCACATTATATTATACTGATTACATCTAACTTAAACGAAAAAAAAAAGGTATTGTTTTATTATTTCAATGTTAAAATAATAGAAATAATATTTTGGAAACTATAGTTGAAAATAAAAATTATTTTTGAGCTAGCCAATGTATCGTGCATTTTATATTGCAATTATATTTGCTAGTTTCTTATAAATTAAACCAAATAATCACTTATTAAAATTTTGTTTGCACCGTCGAATTACAGTTGGTTCCCTCTCGTACTTAATATTAGTAATATTCAATTACATATTATACAATTATATCTAAATATATTGTTAGTATTTCATTATTAGTAATAATTATTACAACAGAAAAATCATAAAAGGATTGGAAATGCACTTTGAACATTTATCAATCTTACTTCTAATAATAAAAGAATTTATCTTAAATGATCATGATTAAAAAACCTTAAATGTTAAATGCCAAATATTATACATGGGAAAGGACATTGCGCATCTCATTATTGAATATCAATTTCATAAAACACAAGAAATTACTGCAAATGGACGACGATGCAACCGAGATACCTGTTGTAAATACAAACGAACAATAAAGATCAGCAAACTATTTCCTTTAAAAAATATCACGTACTACAGCTGAGCTATGTATCAATTTCGTAATGATAGAAATAGTGCAACATATTTATTCTTTACTAGCTGTTACCCGTGACTTCGTTCACGTAACATTAAAAGAAGAATAAATGCATTAATCAAGCAAAATATTTCATCCCCGATAATTAAAAACGTAAATAATTAACTAACTCTTTATCATATTTCATAGGAGAAAATACGGTATTTCTTTGTTATAGGGCCCTTGACATAGCTCAGTTTTAAAAAAGTACAATTTGTCAAAACACAAATATCAGTTTTACCTGATAAACAATTTTACTTTTAACGACTTTGAAAAACGTTTTAAGAGCTATCATTTAAAAATAATTCATTGGAAATAGTATATGCTTTTTGTTTGAATTCAATTCTTGTGAATATGGAAGAATAGTTCTACACCTAAATGCAAGGAGCTTCAATTGCGAAGCTTTTTGCAACCCAAAATTTACATGAAAACGTAACACTTGCAATTGCAAAGCTTTTTGCAACCCAAAATTATATGTACACATTACTTTTGCATGTAATTTTCAGTGCAAATTAACATTTATAAGGGTTCAAATTACATGTAAATGTTACGTTTGCATGTAATTTGGGGTTGCGAAAAGCTTTGCAATTGCAAGTGTGACGTTTGCATATAACAGCAAATTTGCCTCCTTGGTTTAATCTATAGCTGAAACAACTCTTGATTTCTTGACAATATGCTGACAGACGATTTTTGTTCTGCAGAATAAATTAATTCATAAAGTTTGAATATGTGGAATTTTTTTTTTAATTTTCGGAAATTCTACTGTAATCAAGATTTTTTTTTTCGCCAACTATTCAAATTGAAAATAAATTCTTTTTTCAGTTTTAATGAGAAAATGGCATAAAAATGTATTAATCCGTTTTATTTCTTCTTTTTTTTATCCACAAAAATGGAGTAATTTAATTACCGTTTTTAGAGAAATTTCGTTAAAATTTACAAAAAAAAAAAAAAAAAAAAAAAAAGTAAATCGCATTGCATTAAGAGTAGTAGTTGCGAAATACAAACAAACAGTCAGATTTTAAAATATTAGACTTGTGTTCAATTTTCTTTTCCTAATAATCTTACTCATGCTTGTATTATTAATTGCAGAGTTCAGAGAATAAATATATATGAAATGTTTATGTTTGGCGTGATGCTGAAAATGCAACCCTACAGTTGGCCTAAACAACTGGCGGCATGCTTTGAAAACCTCTCCCCGTCCAATGAAGTCAGCCCTTGGGCCTAACGATTTGAGCGATAACCGGCTTCATATTGCAAGCCGATTTGTCGGTTCACTGCCTCTCTATTCTTTCACTGTACTCTGTAATTATTAATGTATGAAATTGATTCATGCACCATTTAAAACATATTTGAAAAATCCCCTTTTATTTGAAATATGACGTCACTTTGATTCCAGAGAAATCTCTTTTCAATGATATAAATCTTGTTCATTTTCTTTTCCTGGCAATCATAACGGGAATTTTATCAGAAAACTCACATCTGTATGTAAATGATTTTCAAGCTTATTATTAATCAGTATCAAAAAACATATTTCAGTTATTCATCTTAAATCTGACGTTCATTATGTCTATACGATTATTATACATTGATATTCACGCTCCTTGTAATGTTACGAATATTTGAAAATACATGTTTTATTTATGACGTCATATTTGTTCAAGCCAAGGAGGATCCTTTTCATAGTTCCATGCTCCAAGAGAAATCTTTTCTTAATAATATGATTATTGTTCAGTTTTTCTTCTAATTATAACGCAGTTTTTGACAGAAAATATCTTCTCAACGTAACCAATATTCATATTTCATGTATAGTAACAAATACTCCATATTTTTGTTTCAAATATCACGGAAATTCCTCTTCTTTTGAATTCTTTTGAATTTTCATTTTTCATGTGAAAATCTTTCAATTGAAAATTAATTGTTGAGTAAAATTATTATTTCGGGCTTTGATTTAGTTTTGGCAACGATAAAATATCAGGAACGGTAAAGTAAATTTAACCATTTTAAAATATTATACGAAAAAATATCCATTTATTCTCTATGAAAATAACGAAATTTTGAATTATTAAAAAAAAATATTTGAATAAAATAAACAAAAACCAGCCTATGTTCATATGAGGGTTATAATTAACCTATGTGGAAAGGTACAGGATCATTAAATGCTCCATTTTGACGCTGGCTTCAGCCTAACATTTGCACACAATCAGATTTATAATATTATTAGGATTTACAAAAGAAATCTTACATCATCGTATCGGCCATACACCATAATGTCTTAAAATTATTATTATTATGATCATAAATGAAATATAATTACTACACACGACATTTATAATAGAAAACAAGTTAGAGTAATCCCCAGTTCAATATCGTGCAATCCTTGCATATTTACAAAATTTAGAGCTTGGACTGGCGGACAAAATAATTTTAATCATAAACACCTTTCACCAATGCTGGAAAGTGTTGAAAACTGATATGGTTGAAATATATATGAATCACTTCATTTATTAACAGTTATTGTTTACTAGTGTTGTAAAGGTATTAAGACAATTAACAGACTTTAAAATAATATGTATTTTTAATAATCCGAGATGTATAAAAGAGATGGGACGAGTAAAGTGTAAGGTAAAGGTTTCCATTTGAACACAGAGATACATTTCAATGTAAGGTAAAGAAAGGAGGGAGCAGACTTTCAAAGTTCCATCCTTTATAAGCATTGTAAATAACGCTTGCTTCCCTGCAATTGTTTTTTTGTTTTTTTTTTTTGTTTTTTTTTTTCACTTACTTAATATAGTGAATTGATTATTTTGCTTATTCGAACGTAGTGGTGTCGAAATGCTCATTAATTCTGGCTAGAAAATTTATTTTATTAATTAAATAACAATTTTTATACATAGTGATTTTTTCCTTACACATTTATTTAAATTTTTTATTATACGTGGTAAGATTCTTCGCCTTGTAGATACTGATAATTTTACACAATTAATTTCGTTTTTTATATCCATTAGCGTAATGAATAAACTTTTTTTTCGTAATATTAAAATAAATTAGGAGCAAATGAAATATTATTTAAATTATTCGAATTTAATAAAATAACATAAGAAAATATTTCCATGAATTAAAGAGATGAAATAAAGACTCATTTTATATTATTTTCATATAACGTAATTGAAAAGAAATTAAACAATTTAATGGAAAAGGTATTACAGAAATATTTATGAAAATTGGTTCATTTTAATTAGAAAGAAAGTTTTAATTTTGCATTGATATAACCTTTGTACGAAAGGAATCATTAGTCAACCACTCGAAATCGATATTTATTTAATTCTGAAGCTAATAGGTAATTAGCATTTACTTAAATCTGTAAGGAGAAAATTTATCATTTGCTAGTTATAAATCTTTTGAGCTTAGAAACATCTGCAATGAACACTAATGAATGTTATATGATGCAAATCGGAGAATCCATAAATGTACGATTTATGAAAATTAAATGATGTTTGTAGGAAATGCTTTATTCAGTTTTAAAATGTATATAATTTTCATAATTTTTTTAAATATAATATATTTTTATAGTTGTTCTATAATTGATCAGATATTTTAATTAACGGGTGTTGTGTAGTATTTGTATGTGAATGTTTATATGTAAAATTTTAAAATCATATAGTTATAAAAAATTCCACAATTTTGTGTAACTATAATTAATTTAGTATATTTTTGTATTTTATGAAATTTTACACAAACATATTTTTTTTTAGATTAACAACATAATTTATTTTAACAATTAATGTGATAAGGAATATCATGAAAATATACAAAAACAAACTGTTAAAATTTAGCAGCAATCTGTCCAGTCATTTGACCGTGTTTATAGAATACGGTTTCATAGCCGTAATTTAGCGCTATTCTGACCATATTATTCTGACCCATATTATGGTTATAAGAGTTAAATCACGGTTATGTAACCGTTTTTGTAAAAAACGTTGAAATGACTGGACAGTTTGCTGCAAATTTTTAACAGTGCATTAATAAACGTTAAGTATACCATATTGATAACATTTCACCATTTAATTGCTACAAAACATTTATCACTAAATCTATGCAGTGCAAAATGCAAACTTGAAAAATAAAGCATTCATAAAATTAAAAGTGTTCCAAATACTAGGTTTTTTTTTTTTAAATAAAGAAACCTCTATGTTACGTACACTGGTAAACATTTGCAGCAATCTGTCCAGTCATTCGACCGTTTTTATAGAAAACTGTTACATAACCGTAATTTCACTCTGTTCTGACCATATTATAGTCCATATCATGGTCTGATTAGAGTTAAATTACGGTTAATGTAACCGTTTTCTATAAAAACGGTCGAATGACTGAACAGTTTGCTGCAAATTTTTAACACTGTTGCTTTAATTAAAGTTTGAGGTATAATTTGACATTTCTTTAAACATTTTTTGGAATGTAAGATATATTAATAGATAAGTAGCAGTTTAATTGACTTGCATGGTGCACACAAAGTTTAATACAACCACTGTTAACGCACACAAATGCTTACCCATAGTCTTACTTATTTTTTACCCGAACGGTTTTGCTACAAAAATTGTCAAATGACAGGACAGTTTGCTGAAAACAGTGCATTACTAAATGCTAAAGTATAACATATTGATAACATTTCCTCATTTAATTGCTACAAGACGTTTATCACTAAACCCATGCAATACAAAATACAAACTTGAAAAATAAAACGTTCATAAAAATTAAAAGTGTTGCAAATACTAAGTATTTTTTTTTTTATAAAGAAACCTCTATGCTACGTAGCTTTAATTAAAGTTTGGTGTATAATTTGACATTTCTTTAAACATATTTTAGAATGTAAGATATATTAATAGATAAGTAGCAGTTTAACTGAACTGCATGGTGCATAAAAAGTTTAATACAACCACTGTTAATGCACACAAATGCCTACCCATAGTCTTACTTATTTTTTACCCGTACCAATATATTCTCGTTTAATAGTTGCTGTTTTTATATTTACTACATATTTTGCATATTAGATTTTATTTTCGAGGTTTTCATTAATTTTATAATTTACAATGTAAATATATTGAAGGAAAATGATCAAAATTATACTTTGAAGATTGCGATTTTAGAAAATAAAACAATACGGTATATTTTGAGGGACCAAAAAAATTCACAATTGTTTTCTATCGCTGTACCTTGCAAATGTTGTGGATTAGAGAGACAAAATAAAATATAAAAGGTAATTATTAATATTTTCTGTTTGCGCATAGACCTTAAAATACATGCACATGAGTTATAATTCAGAATTGCATGTTATTGTTTAAGAACATTAAACTGTATAAATTCTGAGTGCTTTAATTCTAGTTGATATATACTAAAACCATTGAGAACATTCAGAAAAAATTAGATCAGAAAAAGTCTTTTGATCGTGTATCGGCTGCGGATATATGCAAAATATACAAAAATGAATTCTGCATGCGTATATTATTTGTACCTTATTTCCATCCTTCCTCTATCCATTGCATCCTTTGACTGATAGTCGCCTGATCATTTGGTGTGTATTTTTTGAACTATTATATTATATCCGTATCGGTGTGTATTTTTTGAACTATTATATTATATCCGTATCGGTGTGTATTTTTTGAACTATTATATTATATCCGTATCGGTGTCTATTTTTTGAACTATTATATTATATCCGCATCGAAGACAACATTACATTACAATTATTTAAATGTCTTGTATTTGTTAATTCTAATTCCTTTTAAATAAATAAATTTACAAACACGGAGGCATGATCCACTGCTGTTTCAAAAAAAAGTATAAATGTTTGTAGAAGTGTAACAGCAAAATAATAAGTTTTTGAAATAACCGTAAAATTAGTGACTCGCAAAATAAAAGGTATTTGAGAAAGCGTCAATCTTGACGGTTTCGTGTTACAGGAATGAACTACTTATAGTAGCGACTGCAAATATTACAACCAACAAAATCCATAAATCGGAGATCATAACAAAACGTCTCTTGAACAAAAACTCAAACAGTTGAAACGAACATCAACTGACGTAGAATGCCGCAAATTATCTTATGTTGTGGCGTGTGGAGAATATTGGATTTCTGTTGATATGACACTAGTATAAAATGTGAATATGTAAATATAAACTTAAAGTAAAACGTAAATTTTCATAAATTGACTATTAATCAGTTATTATGGTGAAGTGTCTTAATTTATAATAAAAATTGGAAGAAACACTCTCTTGAATAAAAATTTCTGATTAAAAATTCAAAGGAAAGTTCGAAACGTAAATTTAATGCACACATGCTGTTATGATGTTTCTGTGCTCACAGTCAGTTTTTCATGGATTTAAAAGAGAAAATGAACGTAGTTTTTTAAGATCAAAATAACGACAAGATTTTTAAAAAAAACAATCAAGTTCCATTTAATTTGCAAAGGAATGTGAAAATAAAATCGACTTCATTTTTTAGCAATCTGCACAGTGTTTCTGATTGTACAACCGCTGCGGTTACAATAAATGTTTAAAATATATTGATTTAAATACTGATTGTGAGTCATCCCATATCGTAGAATGCTGAATAACAAAGTAAGTGTTCATTTGACCCTCGTCTGCCAAATGTCGGGAACTGGATAGCTCACCTGAAAATTCTTGTCCTGGAAGTGCTTCACCTGCATCAAAATACATTCTTCTTCATTTCTGAGTTCTTTAACCGTGACTGTGCTCAGACTGCTTTAAGAGATTATGCGGAGTTAAATGGAAGATACGAGTCTTCTTTTAGGATTTATTTTCCTGCGACTCTATTCTTCCCATATTTCCTATTCTGACTTTTCTTTATAAATAAGCAAACCTCAGCTGAATAAAAGTTATCTTGATCAAATTTTCATTGTCATAATTTATAACATTCGTACATCTACACAAATTTGGAGTTTTGTATACTCAACAACAATAGGGTATTTTCAAGATTCTACCTCAAAAGTAAAGTAATGGTTTAAATGAACTCCCCAATTTTCAGTTTATAGAGGATGAATTTTAATCTCTGTTGTACTTCATTCAAAGTCTGTTACATTTGTCAATGAAATAAGTTAACCGTAGAGATAAATGCTTTCTTAAACAAACTTTTCAATTTGCGAGTCAATAATGCTGCATTTTTTTTTAAAACTGATGTTCTTATTATTCACGTCAAGAGACACATTTTACTTTTTCATGAAACAATGCCAAATCCGTCTTCATGCGTAGTAAATTTATTATATAAAAGTCTTTTCAAATACTAACTTTAGGACATTTAAATACCTGTTCTGTGATTATTTTCAGCAACATGGTCCTAATACACTCCAAAAACGCAAATCATCCCCGAAAAAGACTTACTACCAACAGAGCAAAACGACCGACAAGGAGTGGCTTTAATAAGCACATTCTTCTTCCGCAAAATTAGGCCCTAAACATTTTGCACCAATTCATTGCTGATAACCAATTAAAAGGAGATTTCTGATTTTGAATGGTTTTCATATATTTTTCTCAATGATTTCAAAACTTACAATTTAGCGCTATATTGTTTACAACTTATAAAACTTAGTGATATTTAACGCAAAATTATGAATTTTTGTTTATTTTCATAAATTTCAGGGTTTATGTACGATCAAAAGATATAAAAAAACTCTTAGATTTTTATAATTTACTTTCTCTCTCTAATTGGTGATTTCCCTAGGCATAGCGCATAAAATATTTTTAAAAATTATTTCGGCGCAGCCAATGGTACACTGCAATACGCATTTGCATGTGTGTCAGAGGACATAGCAATATTTATTCACTTGTGAACTTCTTTGTTGTCGTTTCCTTACACTATATTTTTTTTTCTCTTAAAATTGCACTTTAATTTCACATTCACAATTTTCAACAAGTACAGGGAATAAAAACACCCTCTTAATTATTTTTGTTTATTTATTTATTTTTTAATTCTCATTACATTTTTCTAAACATGATGCCATGCGTAATAGGGTACATCCTCTACTTCTAATACGATAATAAACAGTCAATAAAAAAATCAATAAATATAAATAATTATATGTATTAAAACATTTGAGAAATTATGATTTAAATTTACATTTTTTGAAATAAAATGATAGATTGTACTGCATTCCAACTATACCAATATGGATTAATTTATATATATATATATATATATATATATATATATATATATTTAATTTTGCACTGGCTTATTCTTCCGGCGTTGCCCGGAAATCAGTAACTTTCTGTTGCGGTTTCGTTAAAAAAATTCATTTTCAGCGCTCATTCTGTTCTAAACAAACCTCTTTCCGATCGAAACTACGTCACTCGTCTCCGCTACCTACGGCATTGTATAGCAAACGTGTTAGGCGCACACTGCAATATCAGTTAGTTTTAATTTCCACCACTAGTGGACGCGAAATCATCTTACAATAGTCAATATCTTTCACTGGTCAATCTCTGAAATATTTGTAATGCGTTCTTTTTAGGGTTTCGTTCATCTCACGAAACCCTATTACTCCCGCTCCGTTGTCTGTGTGTCACAGAGCTATTCGCAGAAACTATGTAACTTACAGAGTTGAAACTTTGTGTATATAGCTGAATACCAGCTATGAAGAGCTCAAAATACTAAAATTTGAAATATTCGTATTATTTTAATAAATAGAGATAAAAAACCAAAATTCTAACAGCCTTTTCCTATTAAATTTAAACACTTTTCTTTATAGCAGATGCCAAAAATTAAAAATCCACGATGAAATTCTTTCTACAATAATTAATTTTCTATCAGACGATTTCCACGTAAAAATTAAAATGAAATAAAAAGTTTCACCAATTTTAAAGAAAAGATATATATGAAATAAAAATGATTGACGTCATAGTGGTACAAAAAAACGGAAATTTTCAAAGATACAAGGAGCATGAGTATGTGTATGTACACAAAGCAAATTAATATCACGACATTACAGAATTAAAAAGAAAACGTGACGTCATATTTTAAGTTTAATGAATTTTTCAGATGTTTGAGAATAATATAAAGCGAGTATTAATATGAGTAATAGAGAATAGTAAATATATGAGTTTGAGAAACATATTGAATGATGATAAAAATCCGATTATGGAAATATTCGCATATTTAACATTTTGAAGGTGTACAACATGTTTAATTTTGAAATTATTTTTTATATCGCATTTAGTCCGCGTGACAGATACTATTTTGACAGAATTTAATAGCCGGCTTCGTCGCTATCGGGCTGGTTTGGATACTCGAAAAAAGCGAAAAAATAGACCGGTAAATTTTTACTTTATAAAAAACATGACTTTTTTTGTTGTTGTTGCTAAATGAAATTTATTTGGATATATTAAACAAAGGATAAAGTGTTTTGAAAAGAATATTAAACGAAGCCCTTTGAGCGATCTTCGATCACACTTACCCACTTGTTTGGTAGTGTGGTGACTAGAGAACACTTTAACATATGTTGATAATAACGATCACTACCTAATTCTACTATAAATGATCAACTAAAAGTGTAGCTTCTTAATAACACGGATTTTGTCTAACGGATAAGAGAATTTAATAATGCAATGCCATTCTCAAATTACTCAAGAATGCGAAAGGACTTTTCAAGTGAAGGACCTTAATAATTTAAAAAACAATTTCGAATACACCATTTCGCTTGATGGAACGTTCATTTAGGAAATGGACCAGCTCAGCTGTCTTAGTATACGTGTATATGTATATGTAGAATACCGCCTACTAGTATACATATAAAAATTTAAAGAATTATCTTGGTTTCAAACTTTTACTCTCTTTTTATTTTTAGAAATCCAGACATGAAACAAAAGTTTTATTTATTTATTGGCTTTCTTTTGTTAATAGTGTTATTGTTTCAGTTTTTATCTTTTTTATATATAAACTAATTGACCCGTCCGGCTTTGACAGTAAAGCAGCTACTTTCTTTTGCGGTTACGATAAAAATAATAATTTTCCACGAGCATTCTCTTCTAAACAAACCGCTTTCCGAACGAAACTCCGGTACTCGTCCCCGATGTCTGCGGTATTATATAGCAGGAGTGCTACGCATGCGCTGCAATGTACTTCAGTTTCAATTTCAACCGCTAGGGGGAGCAAAATCATGTTACTTTTTTATCTATATCTTAATTAGTTCATGTTAAGTTAAATAAACCAATTCCCGTTAAAGGAGATTCCAAACAATTTTTAGAACTCTTTGTTCGAAATATGAAAATGCCCTAGGTCGACCACTTTCAACCACCGTATCTCCCACACCTCTACATGCAGCCACAATAGTGCAAGATGAGATACTCGAAGCTACTACCACACATAAACACAAGTGGCACATATTTTGTAATATTCTTTTCGAACAAATAATTTTTTTTTAAATGTTGAACTTCATTTTCACTTTTCATAGTAAGAAATTATATTGTTTATTTATTTATTTATTTATTTAAAACTTGCTTCATAAACGGAAATTGTAATTACATTAAATACATATTTAAAAAATATTTTGAGCTCATTAGCGCAATTTATTATATTTGATTTAATTTTAAAACATTTTCTTTTTCAAACTTTTATACATAAACATGCTTAATTTTTCTTGCAATTTTAAGGCTGAATATTTTATTGTACTTGTAATTGTCAATGTTCAAACAAAAAGCTCAACAAATTGTTTATCAAATTGATTATTTAATGGAATTAAAGTCCGTAAAAAATTAATTTTAATAATAATAAAGTATACTATTATTTATTATCGTTGTACTATGAACAAATTCCTCCTGTTACAATAGAAAGAAATATCGCTTTTGAAGTATCTTTAAATATATTCGACGCGTTAAATTGATTTTAATTCTATTGCGTAATTGTTCTATTAATAATTTATGCATTCTTTAATAAAACACAAATTGTTTATTTACAATATTAAACATTTATTTACACTTATTTCTTTGAAAACATCTGTATATTAAAAAATATATATATTATCTCTCTGGTTGTAAGAGTTCTAATTTTCTAGTCTTAATGTTAAAAACTAACATTCATAAAAAATAAAATAAATAAAAATAAAATAAAATAAAATAAAATATACAGATATATAATTAATATTTGTTTTTATTTAAGACAGAAACGAGTAGTTATTTTTGATAATATTGATTACATATTCTTTGAAATATAAATCAATTATATTATAAAACTAAAACATGCCCGTCAATAACGTCATATAGACATCTGATTAATAAAATTGGCTTTTATTGTACTTTTTAAACTTCTAAACATCGCGAATTTAAAAAATTTACACCGTCAAAAAGTAAAAAGAAAAAAAAAGAAAAAGAATAAGAAAAAAGAAAAGAAAAAACGCTCTTTCAAATATTTCAAATTTAATGAAAACTTTATCTCAATTTAATATTTTTTCATGGTTTTTAGAAAAAAAATTTAAACGCGATTTTTTTTATTATTATTTAACTCTATGGCGTGAAGCCTTATTACAAAAGATTTATCCGTTTGCACTTAAAACAATGTAAATAGTTCAGCATTTGTTTCCAGGTAATAATCCTAACGATATTAATACTTCATTAATAAATATACAAACATTATATATATATATATATATATATATATATATATATATATATATGTAATAATAAAAAATTTTCGCCCTATTTCTTTAGTTAAATTATTCCAAATTCTTCAATTCTTTTTTCCCTCTCTTTTTAAAATATCTCTTAAATCTACTTTGTATTTTATTCCATAACTTAATCAAAATATTCTGTTATTTATCATTCTAAAAATCTTAATCTGTTAAAAGCTACACGTATTTATTAAAACCTTATTCTCTTAAATTGCAACACTGCCTCTAAACGCACCTGCCTAATTTCTTCTTTTGAGACATTTAATTTTTATTCTTTGGAACTTTTATAATACCATTTTTATTTCTATTTAATTCATTCGGCATCCCGTGATTCCAAGCGGTTTTCGCGCCCAAAGGCCTTTTTACCTTTTTAATTTGCCGCTTCTGTTAAAGAGTTTTAATCATACGTCAGAGACACGTCTTCGTGGCCTCATTTTTTCATCCATTAGCGAGAAAGCTCCGCCTTCTTTATCCCCCTAGCGCCCTCCGAACATGGATGCGAGTGGACCAGCTTGTTCGCGCGTTTTGTACCTTTGGGCCAAATTTTGAAGTATTTATACGGTTACACTGGCTTCGGGGACAGAATTTTACACGAATTAGTGGTTGTCATCTAATTGCCGTCACTGGGGAGTCTACACTAATGCATCGGTAGTATGTTCTTCAAGCTCGGCTAATTCTTCCAGATCTTCAAATGTGTTCAGTTTTAATGAAGCGAAAGTTGGTGGAGTTGCTTTCATCTCTGTGATCACAATAAAGCCACTGCTCATCTATTAAGTTATTAAGTCTTCTTTTTAATGTTTTTGGGAAATTTCTTCTGGATTTCACCGCCTCTGCTCAATTTTTACGACTGCAAAATCACTACGATTTCCGATGTGATATACTTCGAGATTTGTCTTCATGGTGAGTGACTCGAAGTGATGCCCTGTCCGGGTGTCATGACTACATTTCAACGATCTCGACTGCGGCTACCTCGATATGATTATCAGGTAATTTTAGTGGTTTCGGACTGAGATGTTCCGATTGTCTGGTGGAAAGAACGTTCAAGTCGACGGCAATAGCGATCGTCTATAATGTGCCAATTTTCGACAGGAATGTATCAAAAAAGCCGGTCAGGATAACTGATGACCTGTGTAATAAAAACATTTTGGAGACTTCCCAGTGATATTGGAGAACAACTACCGATTAGTTGTCAAATTATCACTCATAAGTGTTTATAAATTTATCCCAGAAGTGACGTCTGTAAGTTAAATTATTCTTTTATTTTTATTGATTTCTTATTTTATTGATTTGTTATTATAGGCTTATATAGAACAAAAATTGTTCTTAGAATACTTTAGTAGAATTTTGTTCCTTTTATCCTGAACATTTAGAACTTACGAAATTTAATATTTATTCTTATGTATTGTTAAAAAAATTAATTTTATTTGGTTAAGCTCACAAATATTACTGAAAGTTTTGAACTGCTCTGATATTTATTCCTATATTACTTCATTTTACAAGAGTAACTTCATTTTATGTTCTTATTTTATCATTTAATTATAGTCCCTTTTCATTCGGTGATATTTATTCATAGGAAATAATTTCTATTTATTGAAAAAATATATGAGTAATCTCTTTTCAAGTAGCATGTATTGGAACATATTCTATGCCATTCTAAAAATGCATAAAAATGCAGAAAAATTTATTAGATTATCTGAAATTACAGCTTCACTGATTGCATAATAATCGCAAAAATAGCTTTTGAAGTTTATTAATGTAAAAAAACAAAAAAAAACAAAAAAAATGTGTTATCTCAAAAGAAAGTTGAGTAACATTGAAAGGGTAAAATTATTGTGCAGTTAATTTATTTGTTTATTTTATTACTTTTGTTTTTTGATGCTATATTCTGAGAGTACAATTCAAGAGCCAAAAAAATTGTTCTTACGAAATAATGATACTTACTTTAAAAAAGTGTTTTATTTATTTCATTCTAAATTGTGATATTCATATATAGTGGGTCTATTTATAGAAAGATTATAGTAGTAGTTTACATTTACTATTTAAGTGAAATGAGTTTTAATATGAATTGGACTTTTTACTGTTGAATATTATTTAGTTTGTTATTTAAATTATTAAGAGTTAGATATTTAGAGTTGTTGTTAAGTTAAAGAATTCTTTATACATTGTTATTTTTTTTTACATGTTATTAAAGTCAGGGTTCGTTAAAGTTATTGTTGAAAGTAAGGGTACTCAAACCAAAATGGCTGAAAAATATCTTAATGTTATTATTTTTGACCCAGAAAGTGGGATGAATGTTGTGTCTTGGCTTAGACACTTTGAAGGATCAGCCCCTCCAGATAAAAAAGAGTGGAAAATCAACAATATTTCCAAATATTTGAAGGGCGAAGCATTAAAAGTGTATGTTAATGAATGTCTAGATTGTAAAGAGTATGAAAAAATTGCTGAGATCTTAACTGAAAAATTTCTGAAAGTAACAGTCCCCCGTTTTTCTGATTTCACCTCGCTGAAATTGCATGACCTAAACAACTTAGAAAATTATTTCCGTCAGAAAATAGAGATAGGTCGACAACTTAAACTATGTGAAACTATTATTTTACAAGGATTGACAGATGGCTTAAAACCTGAATACCAGAACTATTTAATAGTAAATCCTCCTGAATCTACTACCGATTGGTATAGATTAGTTAAACAACTTGTTGTCATTCCATCTCATTCCAGCAGTAACAATAATAGTAATGTTAGAAATATGTCTCAAAATTCCAGACCTTTTTCTCAACCAATTAATTCACCTAGACATTGGATTCGCCCTCAACCTAATTACAGGAATCCAAATTTCCAAGCAGCAAATAATTTTAACCCTTCAACGTCCAGGTTCGTTAGTCCCAGATTGCCTGTCAATAATTATCAAAGAAGGCTTCCTAGTCGACCATGTCGAATGTGTTTCAATAGAGGTATCCAAAATGCTTATCACTGGGAGAGGGATTGTGTATTCAATGTTAGGCCTCTACAATCTTCTGCACCCCCTCTTAGTCAACCACAACCATCTACTGATAATATATGACAGTTAATTGTATCAGGATATGTAAATAACAGGGAACTACCTTGTGTGATTGACTCTGGCTCAACCATAAGTATTTTGCTTTTTAAATTTGTTAAATTCTTAAATGCTAAAGTTATAAATATTCCACCTGTTATTATTGGCCAAGCCAAAGGAACTGTTGTAATAGATAAAGCTTGTAATTTATTGTTTAAATTAGGTAATATGCAACAAAATATTAGATTTTTAATATGTGATACAAATTTAGATTATGCTATACTAGGTTTAAAAGAATGCTGTAAGTTTAATTTAATTATTGACTGTGCTACATGTAGAGTATTACAAGGAGACCTTGTTTTAAATGAATCTAAGAACATATCCAGTGATAAATTAAGGTTACTTCATTTTAATGTTAACTATGATTATCAGAGAGTGCAACCCGATTATGGAAAGATCATATCTCCTCAATCCTTTGTTCCATCTAATGTTGATAATTCTAAATTAATTGGGGAAATAAATTCTATAGAAAATGAAACTTTAAGGGAAAGTATAAGGGATTATTTAGATATATTTTCTAAAAATAAATTTGATGTCGGGAGAATTAATATCGAACCGCAACGTATTCTTCTTAATTCTGACCTACCAATATCTCTGAGGCCATATAGAACTTCCCCTTTAGAAGAAAAAGAGATTTCGGATCAAATTCATTCACTATTAGATGCTGGTTTAATTAAAGAGAGCAATAGTCCCTATTCTGCCCCTGTTACATTAGTAATTAAAAGAGAAGAAGGTAAAAAAACTAGATTATGTGTTGACTATAGAAAATTAAATGCAATAATGAAAAATGACGCAGAACCCCTACCTCGTATCGATGGAATTTTAGATAAACTGAGTAGTGCGCAGTATTTTTCAACTTTAGATTTAGCCTCTGGATACTGGCACATACCCATACATCCATCCGATACTGAAAAATTGGCTTTTGCTACCAACTTTGGGCTCTTTGAATGGTTAGTTCTGCCCTTCGGGATTAAATTAGGCCCCCCGATATTTAATAGAACCCTTAGAAGAATACTTACTAAATACAAAATAGACTTTGCTTGCCATTATTTTGATGATATCATTATTTTTTCTTCCTCATTAGAAGAACATATGCAACATTTAAACCAAATATTTGAATTATGTAGACGCGAAAACATTAAACTTAAACTCTCTAAATGCAATTTTGTCCAAAATAAAATTAACTTCTTAGGATATACCATGCAGAATGGCACATTAACTCCTGCTAATGCTAATATTGAAGTAATAAAAAAACTAAAACCCCCTTCAAATGTAAAGGAACTTCAGAGATTCTTAGGATCTATCAATGTTTATCACAAGTTTATAGATAAATATGCCGAAATTCGAGTCCCTCTTAACAGATTACTCAGAAAAAATACACTATGGGAATGGAATACAGATTGTCAAAATTCTTTTCTAAAATTAAAAGATG
The DNA here is from genome assembly GCA_963931845.1 of Maratus michaelseni. NCBI lineage: Eukaryota > Metazoa > Arthropoda > Arachnida > Araneae > Salticidae > Maratus > Maratus michaelseni. Next base: position 305,832,936 of record OZ007593.1, read on the forward strand.
CCTTAATAGCCAAACCTATCTTAAAAATTTATGACCCTAAGTTACCCCTCCATATGTTTGTTGATGCCTCACAGGTGGCAGTAGGTGCAGTCTTAAAACAACCTGATAGTAATAATGTTTTACATCCAATTGCTTATTACTCTAGAGGATTGAGAAGTTAGGAGAAGAATTATTTTATTACCGAGTTAGAGTGTCTTGCCATCATTGACACCTTAGACAAATTCTATCATTATTTTCATGGTGTAAAATTTACCATTCATACTGATCATGCATCTCTTGTATGGTTAAAAAATACTAAACATTTGAGAGGCAGGTTATTTAGATGGTCTTTGAAGTTGAGCATGTTTGAATATAAAAAAGTTTACGAAAAGGGATCCACAAATGTCGAAGCCGACATGTTGTCGAGAAACCCAATTTCACATTTTATTCAACCACTTACTTTTCTTCTGGACGTTAAAGAAATTATAGAGAGGCAGGAAAAAGATAATGTGTGTGGTAAAAATTATCTAAAGGAAAATGGACTTATGATAGTAAAAAAGAAAGGTTTTAGAAAAATAGTAGTCCCCATGTCTTTAAGGAGAAAAATACTAAATGTTGCTCATGAAAAATTTGGTCTTCCTGGTATCCAAAAAATGTTAAATTTAATCTCCCCTAATTATTATTGGCCTGACATGACGCAAGATATAACCAATTTTGTAAAACATTGTGATATTTGTCAAAAGAATAAAAAACCCAGACAGAAAAAATTTGGCTTATTACAAGCTATGCCCACCACAGATCAAACTTTTGAATGTCTTTCTATTGATACTGTGGGAGGATTCAATTATTATAACTCCACCAAAAAATATCTACACATCATCATCGACCATGCTACTAGATATGTTTGGGCTTTCCCCTCAAAAAATGTTACCACAGAAACTTATACTAATTGTCTAAACCAAGTTTTTAATATTCAAACACCACAACAATTATTCTGTTTTAATAAAATTCTTAATGTCCAGACCCATCAAAAAAGTGTTAAGTGATAGAAATGCAGCCTTTACTTCATCTAGATTTTAAAAATTTCTGCGAAACCACAATATTAAGCAACGTTTAACCACATCACATCATCCTCAAACGAATGGCAAATGTGAGAGAGCGAACCAGATAATAGTTACTAGATTGAAGTGTAAAGTCAATTCTACCAACTCCAAAATTCCTTGGACAAAAATTTTGACAGAAGTAGTTAATGAGTATAACAATACCCCTCATTCTATCACTAAATTCCCTCCTGCTTACTTACTTTTTGGCCAATTACCCTATGATTCTCCTCTTCAACAAAATTATTACCCTCCTGTTCAAGAAGCCCTTAAACTTGCTAAAAAACGCACTGATGAATTCTATTGGAGAAGTAAAAAATATTATGATCGAAATTATCTAGAAACAAAATTTGAGATTGGAGATCTTGTAATTTATGAAGAGTTCCAATATCCTAATACCAGAAAACTTTCACAAGTCTTTAGTGGTCCTTATCAAATCCTTAATAAGTTATCTGATGTCAATTTTGAAATTGATAGACAAATTCAAAATAAACCTACTGAAATAGTACATGTATCAAAATTACGCCCTTATTATCCTCCTGATCAATTAAAATTATCCCATGAGAACCAACAACAAACTAATGTTAAATTTATAGTTTCGTCTTGATTTTAATATAATCCAAAAATAAACGAAATAAAATAAATTAATAATTAACTAATCAATTATCTTCTGTATAACCGTGGTGTTCTTGATTGTGCACACGAGAGTGTCACTGTTGAAGTTTCCACTTGAGTCAACTTTTTATGCTGGCGTAATTTAGTTGATTTAAGTTAAGAGTTTCTGATACTGAATTGGATTAGATTAGAATAATAAATTAAACAGTATTAACTAAACTAATAAAATAAACTGGATTAAATTATATCTTAAACTAATCAAATATGATATCTTAATACTAATTGAGAATTGTCCAACCTTTCTTAAAATGCTACAAGGTCCCATTTTTTCATTTCACAACTTATGTTTTCTTGTTTGACTGAAAGCAAGATAGTTACATAACCATCATCTACACAATAATGATGGTTTTCACGAATTTTTCTTATTTATTCCTTTTTTTGTATTATGTATTTTATTGAGTATATTTCATACCTCATTCACTACTATATGGATGAGATATTAATTATATACTTAAGAAAGTAATTAAAGAAAGAGTGTGATATTTTTGAATTATAATGCTTGTTATTGCTGAACTTATTGTTGAATATTATTATTATTAGTTATACTATTTATAATTTGATATTGAGATTAAATATTACTTGAATTTGAATACTACTTGAATTTGAATATGTTGAGATACATAAATTTTTACTTCTAGAAGTAAACAAGTAATAAAGTAGTAAAGGTAATGGAAGTTATAAAGGTAATAATGGTAATAGTAATTTTGATGTTGAGTAAAAAACTCTTATACTGCTTACATTACCTATTTGCCTTTTTAGAGTAATTACCATTTGTCAGACAAACTATACCATAACAAAATACTCATTTCTCTTAAGTTTTTCTTAGCATTCCATTCAGGACTGAGTTTTTCAGACAAACATAAGTTTAATATTTGAAAATTAACTTATGATTATTGTTATTGTTAAGTATTATTATTTAAAATTTTTATTGTTGATGTTATTCTTCTTCTTCTTATTATTATTATTGTATTATTTGTGTTTTATTGTTGTTAATATTAATCTTAGTACTATTTTCGAGTTGTTGCTAGTAAATATAAAGCATTCAGATGAACTTTATTTCTGAAATAGACTTTCATAAGGAAGATCAGTAAGATCTAAAATTTGAAGGATTTTTCTCTTTCAATTTGTAAACTGTTCAGTTTGTGAGGTATGCAAATAACTTTTTTGGATGGACTATCACTCAGACGAGAACTGAACGACAAATTAAGCAACAATTCTACAAGCAATTTGCAACAAATTTTGTAAAATGATACTCTGGAAGTATGTTATCTATTATTTTAAATTGTTACAATTCTTTTCTTATTTTGTTAAATATTTTCTAAAGCTTTTTATGTCATTGTTAACAAGATTAATATCTTGTAATTGTATTTTTATTAACAACTCCACCAATTCGCGTTATAGTTATTAAATTTAATGTTATTGGGCATTCATGAATAAATTTTGGAAATGTACTTATTTTGACTTCCTCCAGTTGACAAATTGCAATCCAAGTCCGTGTAACATTTCCCTTCAATGAACTTGCAGGTCATATGACCTACCGGTTCATTCGTCTTTTTGGGTGGGGGGATATGTAATAATAAAAAATTTTCGCCCTATTTCTTTAGTTAAATTATTCCAAATTCTTCAATTCTTTTTTTCCCTCTCTTTTTAAAATATCTCTTAAATCTACTTTGTATTTTATTCCATAACTTAATCAAAATATTCTGTTATTTATCATTCTAAAAATCTTAATCTGTTAAAAGCTACACGTATTTATTAAAACCTTATTCTCTTAAATTGCAACACTGCCTCTAAACGCACCTGCCTAATTTCTTCTTTTGAGACATTTAATTTTTATTCTTTGGAACTTTTATAATACCATTTTTATTTCTATTTAATTCATTCGGCATCCCGTGATTCCAAGCGGTTTTCGCGCCCAAAGGCCTTTTTACCTTTTTAATTTGCCGCTTCTGTTAAAGAGTTTTAATCATACGTCAGAGACACGTCTTCGTGGCCTCATTTTTTCATCCATTAGCGAGAAAGCTCCGCCTTCTTTATCCCCCTAGCGCCCTCCGAACATGGATGCGAGTGGACCAGCTTGTTCGCGCGTTTTGTACCTTTGGGCCAAATTTTGAAGTATTTATACGGTTACACTGGCTTCGGGGACAGAATTTTACACGAATTAGTGGTTGTCATCTAATTGCCGTCACTGGGGAGTCTACACTAATGCATCGGTAGTATGTTCTTCAAGCTCGGCTAATTCTTCCAGATCTTCAAATGTGTTCAGTTTTAATGAAGCGAAAGTTGGTGGAGTTGCTTTCATCTCTGTGATCACAATAAAGCCACTGCTCATCTATTAAGTTATTAAGTCTTCTTTTTAATGTTTTTGGGAAATTTCTTCTGGATTTCACCGCCTCTGCTCAATTTTTACGACTGCAAAATCACTACGATTTCCGATGTGATATACTTCGAGATTTGTCTTCATGGTGAGTGACTCGAAGTGATGCCCTGTCCGGGTGTCATGACTACATTTCAACGATCTCGACTGCGGCTACCTCGATATGATTATCAGGTAATTTTAGTGGTTTCGGACTGAGATGTTCCGATTGTCTGGTGGAAAGAACGTTCAAGTCGACGGCAATAGCGATCGTCTATAATGTGCCAATTTTCGACAGGAATGTATCATATATATATATATATATATATATATATATATATATATATATATATATATATATATATATATATATATATATGTAGCATTTTGACGAGGTTGAGATATTACGATGAATAATATTCGATGAAAAGATGGCAGTCCTTCAACGATATAGCAAGTTGCAGTCGATATTAGCGAGTATGGCGAAGTAGAAGGCAATGAAATGAGTCCACCAAAGTTTTCCAATAAATCCAGCCAATCTCCAGACAAATAATTTTATTAGAAGACGAACAACACAGAAACAATTCCCAAAGGTCTAAAACTTATAGCCCTCGGGCTAACGCTGCTTCACTTCATTGAATTAAGATGTTACTGGGCCAGTTGAATATTCTACGGACATAAAAACACAAGACACATATTTGTTTAGACTTCCAAAAACGTAAAAAAATTAGTGCTCCGACCGGTGCGGGCGAGATTTGTTCTCTCCGCGGAGATATACACAGAATTACGTCACGAGCGCCCAAACCAATGAGTGATAAGCTAGCTCCAGCCCAGTGAATGAGGCGGTAAGGAGAAGCTAAGACAGTAAAGAATTCCGAATCTGGTCGCGGATAAATTTTGAAGTTAAAATCCCAAGCGCGCCAAAAAACAGAGCAATAATAATAATAATAAAAAGAAAATGGCTTTTAAAAAACATTCGAAATGAGAACGCGTCTCAGAATTTTATAGATTGGGGAGCTGATAAAAGCTACGAATGATCTTAAATTTTAGATTAAGATTTGGAATAAAATAATTATTAATATACGGATATTTACTTTTAAAAGGACTTTAAATAGGAATAGATATTATTAAGAATTAAGGAAATACTGACTATGACAGAAGTTAGGTTAATTTTAAAATATTAATGCGAATAAAATGGAAGGATACGAAGGGAATAAATTTTTATATAACATATATATATATATATATATATATACATACAGGGTTATTCTAAATGATGGACCCATTTTCAAAAAATTGTATTTATTAAAGTACAAATCCAAAATTAACCAATCTTTATACCAATGAAAAGAGGAAGTTAGTTTCAAAGTTTTTTTAAAGACATTATAAATGTTTAATGTGTCCACCGTTTGCTGCACGGCAAACATCTACGCGATAACCAAACTCGTCAACACACGAGAAAGCGTATCTGCTGTTACTGAGTGCACAGCAGCAGTGCACTCAGCTCGCAGTGGTCTATTGCCACGCGATCTCTACCGGCCGCCTCTGGAACTATCACCGCTTTGAAAGCCGTGCACTTAGTAACAACAGATACACTTTCTCCTGTGTGGGACGAGTTTTGGCTATCGCGTAGATAATTGTCATGCAGCAAACTGTGGACACATTGACATTTATAATGTCTTAAAAAAACTTATTCTTTTCATTGGTATAAAGATTGTTTATTTTGGTTTTGTACTTTAATGAATTTTGTTCATTTTTTTGAAAATTGGTCCAACATTTAGAATAACCCTGTATGTAACACTTCGGCTGATAAGTTCCCGGTATGGCACGCAGATGACGTTGCAATCGCCGAATCGATGCTTTTTTAGTAAATACTAACCTTTAAAAGGTAGCAGAAAAATGCCATGACGATTCGCCGTGCGGATAAAACGTTAGAGTGATTTTAGTTGAACGACTTTGTTGATAAACAAACAAATGAATAAACAAGAATTTCAAGAATTCTTATTTGATGGGAAAAACACCGTTCAAACAAAAGTTTGGCTTGATAAGCATTATCAGAACACTGCACCAGGTAAATCAACCATTATTGACTGGTTTGCTGAATTTAAACGTGGTCGTACGGACACCAGTGATGCACCAAGCAAAAGAGGTGATTACTCCGGAAAACATAAAAAAAAGTCCACAAAATCGTTTTGGGGAACCGTAAAGTGAAGTTGCAGGAGATAGCTTAGACTCTGAAGATATCGAAGGAACGTGTAGGTTTTATTTTTAATGAACATTTGTCTATGAAAAAGTTGTTGTCAAAGTGGGTGCCGCGCGTATTGACTTTCGACCAAAAACAACAACGAGTCGATGATTCTAAGCACTGTTTGGAGCTTTTTCGTTATAAAATTATGTTATTTATTTATTAAATTATTATTAATAATTATTTATTAAATTATTATTATTAAATTATTATTATTATTATTATTATTATTATTATTATTATTAAATTATTATTATTATTATTATTATTATTATTATTATTATTATTATTATTATTATTATTATTATTATTATTATTAAATTATTATTATTAAATTATTATTATTATTATTATTATTATTATTATTATTAAATTATTATTATTAAATTATTATTATTATTATTATTATTATTATTAAATTATTATTATTTATTATTAAAGTTATGTTATTTATTAAAGTTATAAAGTTATACAATTGTAAAGTTATGTTAAAAAGTTGTGTTTTCTTTATTAGACCGGAAACTTAACAGTCCATGTGTTATATATATATATATATATATATATATATATGTGTGTGTGTGTGTGTGTGTGTGTGTGTGTGTGTGTGTGTATAACATAACAAACATGTCATTGAACTACGGATTAAAATAAGATGCTGTAAATAGTGACATATTTAGGGATTTTTTTGGTTATTAACTCCTGACAAGGGGCTAATACGAAAGTATAGATTATATTAAATAATAATAATAATTTTAAAAAAACTAGACACATTATATATTACTGTTTCGCATATAAAAACGCACATATGTTCTATTATATTTTATATTTTATCTGCGTTTTTTAAAGTTAATAAAAAATAAACATAACACTTGCTAATTACGTTTAATTGCAAAATTCGTGTGTAAACAAATCATGATAGACAATTTTTAAAATTACAAAAAATTGTGAAGTTAAGAATGACTGTTTTTAAATACAATTTGCGCATTTAATAAAGTTCTAAAACTAACATCATTTACGTTTATTTCTATGATCACATATATTTTTTTAATATTTTGAAATTAAATAAATTGAAAATTATTTGCTATATTTTTTCCTTTAAAAGTTGCGTAGTCTTTGATATAAAAATATCATTTAATAAATTAAAGATATTAAATAATGTAAGTGAAACCATAATTTTAATAAAAATGTTTTAAGCTAAAGGAAAAAAAAAATCATTAACAAACTTACACATTCATTTATGAAGAAAATTACTTTTACAAAATATATAACTATAATTAATTATTTGTTGAATTCCTAACTTCTACATTAATATTTTATTTTTTTTTTTTGGATTTTTGTCAAAAATATTATAATTAAAATATTTTTATATGCAGTATATTTTGAAACGCAGAATAATACAGTTTGTTATCTGCAAAGAATTAATCATAAAAGAAGGAAAATAAATTTTAAGGCTGGATGAAACAGTTGAAAATCCAATTATTATCATTAATCAGAAATTCAAAAAAGTGTAAAGATGCAAATTATTTTCATTTATTGCCACTACATACTTCTTTTCTCTCTAGAATTAAAATTTTAATTATATCTGTTTACAACGTATGTATACTCTTAAAAAATATATCAACGAATTTTTTAAAAAAAACTTTTTTTTTGGCTAGGGAATATTTTATTTAATAAATCATGTATTTTTCTAAAACAATTGCATAGAAAATCCCAAATACTTTTTAAATATCGTAGTTAAAATAAAAATAATTTCAAAGAAAATAACACACAAACCCATACAAACATGAGTGATACATTCAGATAATAATTATTTCAGAAAGATTAAAAGATTTTCTCTCTCTCTCTTTTTTTTTTTTTTATTTTTTTTTAATAATTTGCATGTATTTTCAAATGGTAAACTATTTAAAAAAACATATACATTTTCTCAGACATAATGTTTTGTATCCTCAAAATGAAAAAAAATTGAAAGAAATATCTTAATTTCACAAATTATATATATATACTAGCCGGTCGTTTCCGAATGGGGCTGAGATACATAGTGCAGCGTACCGCCCTGATTTCGCTTGGGGCCCAGAAAGTGCACTTTATATGCAACCAGAAATAAAATAATAGTATAATTAAATAGTATTAATTAAAATATAAATAAAATACTTTAAATTAAAAGTATACGAAAATAACTAATAGGAATATAAAAAAGCACTTAAACAAAGATTTCGCGACATACGTTTTTTTTCATGAGCCTTCTGACAAATTACTACTGGGTCCTAACCGTGATTATCTAGGGGTGGTGCTCAAGTAGTACTTTGTATCTGGGCCCCATTCAGAAGTGACCGGCTAGTATATAATAAAAAAAAATCAGCAATAGTTCCGTTTTTCATCTAATCTTCCGCAATCGGGTTCATAGTCAATGTTGCCCACAAACTCGCTAGCTCTAAAATCGCTGAAATACATGATTAACTATTTTTTTTTTTGTAGACTGGTAAAGCGGAGTTTCACATTCTTACTTAAAACTGCTGCTGAGATATGGCACAATTACCTAAAATTTTCAACACACAGTGTGACCCTATTGATAGATTATTATCTAAAATTGCTGAAATACATAGTTACCTATTTTCTGGTACATTTGTTATCCTAAATTTCACGCATCTACCTATTACTGAGATAACGCAAAATAACATAGGAAATCCGACCCCCATTTAACCCTTTTTAGTGGCTGAATTTCTAAAATCGCGGATATACATGTTTAACTATTTTTTTGTAGATTTGTTATCCTGAATCTGTGATTTCAAGCTCATAACTAAAAATGTTGCGAACATTCGAAATGGCCTAAAATTTTCGACCCTCATTTAGCCCGCCCCCCTCTCCCCCCTTAGTGGTTGAATTTCTAAAATCGCTGAAATACGTGTGTAATTATTTATTTAGTAGATTTGTTATCTTGAAGCTCACGCTCTTAAACTGCTGATGAGATATGGTGAAAATGTGTAATTACCAAAATTTTCGACCCCCCATTTAACCAACTTAGTGGTTGAATTTCTGCAATCGCCTGAAATACATGTTTAACTATTCTTTAGTAGAATTGTTATTCCAAATTTCAGGCTCCTACTTAAAACTCCTGCTGATATATGCCGGAAAGACGAAATTATCTAAAACTTTCGACCCCCCATTTGACCCTCTTATGCTGTGAATTTTCAAAAATCCTTTCTTAGTACGCGCCTACATTGTATAAAGAACATGTCTTCCAAATTTCATTGTTCTAGGACAAACGGTTGAGACTCGGCGTTGATTATGAATAAATCAAGCTACTCCTTTATAAGTATAGATGTGTGTGTATGTATGTATATTTACACTGTATGGCCAAAAGTCACTGGAAACATTAACGTTTATACATTTTATCGAATATGTAGAAAAATACTTGATGGAATATTAACGAACATGAGGAATATAAATAACATGTTTGACCTCATGTTTTTCGTTGAAAGTTTAATCACGAGCTCTGATAACGGACTAACAACAAGCAATATAAAACATAATATTATTTGGAATCAGACTGTAAAATGAAATGCTCGAAAGGGTTAGTAGTTGCAGAAGATGACTGTATAAATAGTGCACAACTTTTGTGTTCATTTGTGTATATCTGTAGAACCATTAGTATTCATAGAGTTATAAATCTTTCCTCAAAAAATTACAAATCCGATTTTTTTATATATATATTTCATGCAGGATATTCAACTAAGTTTATTGTCACTTTTAAGAAACCTGACAAACTGTAATAGAAATAATATACATAATATAGAATATAAATACACTAAATATTTCATAAAACATAAGCATTTGTAGGAAATTTTAACTGCGCATACACTAAATTATATATATATATATTCAGTTTAATAGTCAATTATGTAGAGCAACTTATAGAAAAATGACAGTTGAATGTCCAGAAAATTATCAAGGATATCGACGACATAGTGAGATGCATTTGGGTAGTTATGTAAAATTTATAAGCGGTTTTCCATAAATCTTCATTTTCTACTATTAACATTTACCAAAGACTATGTACATAACGTATACGTTATATAACGTATACGTAACGTTACGTGCCACTTTCGAATGAATGCTTCGATTTTTATCTCTTTTTGGGGGGGAGGGGGGAGGAGGAATATCCTCATATCCTGATGTTTACACCATAGCAAACTAAACTAGTCGTTGGGGGCCACCGTAATACTTACCCATCATGGATATGCATAATGTAAAATATTAAAATAAAAATGTGTAAACTACTTATAAAGTGCATTGCAATTCAAATAAAATCGTGGCTTGATGACGTCACAAACTTTAAGGGCTCGATTACTGAATTGCTTGAAAGAAATATCCTTATAACTCCAAAAATAATAATCCTATTAACTAGCGGTTTATTGCATCTGATTAAGCGTCAAATTTCCAATTAAAATATATCTTTGAAGTGAAATTTGGATGAAATACAGGGTCATGAAAAATCGAAGAGTGTGGGAAATAGGATTCCAAATATCTCGGCAACTAATTATCCGATCGACTTCATGCTTTATGCAAAATTTATGTTTTTTATTCTCTTTTATATTCATTTCTTAAAATAAACAATTTCGAAAAATTTTATATACCTTTCATCAGAACTAATATTTCGAGAGTCCGAAAGAAAATGTTCCGGTTAATCGAGGTTATTGAAATGAAATAGGCTTCTTCCCATTATTACATACTAAGTACATACTAAATTGCAAGTCTCTATCTCAATTTTTTCGGGAGATAGAGCGTTTACAGACACACAGACACACAGACACACAGACGGACGGCAATTTTTTTTTCTAAAAATATGTTTTTCGAAATCTCCTGTGTGTGAAACGTGTAAATCCGTCAAAAAAAATTCGATTTTCAAAACGATTACAAGACTTACCCTATACTACGTATGATAGGTAAGAAAAATCAATAAAAAATTACAATAAAAAATCAATAAAAACTTACAATAAAAAAAAAATTGAAAAAATGACATTTTGTGCGAAATCCTTTACATTAGCTATTTTTCGAAAGCAACTGAAATTTGCCTATTTAAAGTTTCCATCAAAAGAAATCATACACGGGTTTTTGTCAATGACGTTATGTGTTTGTACTCGCTTTATATTCGATATTTTAATGTCAAAATGATGCTTAGTGTCTGCATACCATTATAAAAATGTTTCGGTATGTTCACCTCTCATTTCAAAAACCATTTCAAGTCTTCTGTTGAAACCGCTAATAACCTCGAGAACAGTAGCTGAAGGAATGTTCTCTAGCCCTTCTTGAATTGCTTGTTCTGATTCATCGAAATTTGACTGTGTAATTCGATAGCATTTATTCTTGAGATATCCCTAGAAGAAGTAATTACATGGATTGAGGTCTGAAAATAACGTGGCCAATGAATATCATGTGCACATCGGCTTTCGAAACTTAGACCGATAACTCAGTCATGACAGTGTTTTTCAATGTGCTCGTGGCTTTCATGAGAACGGCGAGAAGCTGCTCCATTTTGTATAAACCACGGTTCACCTTTTGCGGGCCTTGGAAGCAATTAATAGGTGTGGTCCATTTCATGTTCCTGAAGCGCCGAACAGTACCTTTCTGAATTAACTGTGTTTCTGAAAAAGTATACTTCTAATGCTCTTTTTGAGTAGATTTCTATATAGGAAGTCATTTTGGGGGAATGTAGGGGCTTTTCAAGAGACTCATGGCTGTTTTCTCTGTACCAGTACCGGTAATTTTGCATATTGATGTGCCCAATCAGATGAAAGTGATCATCATCCTTAAACCAAACGTTTGGAAACGGAATTTTGTTACCTCGCGATAGCTGAAGAACCCGTTAAGCGAAATAAAATCTCTTTTCCTTGGCATTGGCAGTCGATTTGAGAACAATTTGAATTATCTATGGGTGATAAGATGCAGTTCACCTCTTAAGATGCAGCGAACACTTCAATGAGAAATGCCGATCTCCTGATTAATTCTCGAACTTGGCAGATATGGATCTGCATTAAAACGTTCATCCACTTGCTGGATATTTTTAGCGGTCCTCGTAGATCGTGGTTTTTTGATTAAATTTGCCTTATGACGGTAAGCGCTTTCTGTCTCCTTAAATATGGCGATTAAATTGCTTATCGTTTACTTGTTGATGCACTGTGTCTTTTTTTGCATAAAGAGTATTCAATGTAGAATGTGATTCACTAGAAAAATCATATTTAATGACGATAAAAATCCGTTGCTCGAGCGTCAAAACATGGTTATGCATTTTTGGTCCATTCGGTCAGATTGACTAAAATTTCAAAATCGCATAGCAATTTAACACTATCTTTAATCTTACAAACTATCACATTTTCTGATGTGCCTAAAATGCCAGCTTTAATTTGACATAAAAAAATCAAACTTACCGTACACAATGTAGGTTGGTTCAATTGAAAAAACTTCTATTTTTGTCCCCCTCCCCCCACAAAAACAAAACTAAAATGCAACAACGCTTTTTGCTCAAACTTTTGCTTTCTTTACATATTCATACTTTGAATTTACGTTTATATTGAACATCGTCTCTCACACGGCTCTAGTTTCCAGGCAGGCGTTTAAAAACCGTGTATGATTCCTTTTGACGGGATCTGTATATTGCCAATAACTTTCTTAATTATCACGACATTAGTCTGACCTTTTTACATGCGTTTTCTATATAGTTGACTGCTAACTTATAAAAACAAATATTTTCGTTTCGGTGTGTGTAGTTTAAACTTATTGCATACAAATGCTCCTATCTCATAAAACGTTTAATATATTCATATTACACTGTAAAAAATGACCAATGTTTCTTATTTTATGAAAATATGCTATAACCACGAACGAATATATAATATAATCTTCTGAGTTATCCGAAATTTCAAATAGCATGTTACATTGTCTTTTGAATCGCCAGAAACGAACACATTTTCAAAATTTAAAGAATAATTTATAAAACAAATTATTTTTAGCTGCCCGAATTTTTCAGAAACGTTTCCGAAGGGTTTTTATAGTGTATTAATTAGTGTCCTCAGCCTGGAATACCTGTTTTTCGAATGCTATCAATTCTGAAGTAAACATTTTCATGCTCAAAAAAAATGTTTAACAGACAAACATGCAAAATTAACAGCGTTAACAAAAACATTAAAATTAAGATTATTTCTTTACTCTTTCATGTATAAATTAACTTATGCGGCTGAAAACGTGTACTTGAGAATGGATAACATTCGAAAAACAGGTATTCCAGCCTGAGGACACTAATTAATACACTATAAAAACCCTTCGGAAACGTTTCTGAAAAATTCGGGCAGCTAAAAATAATTTGTTTTTATAAATTATTCTTTAAATTTTGAAAATGTATTCGTTTCTGGGGATTCAAAAGACAATGTAACATGCTATTTGAGATTTCGGATAACTCAGACGATTATATTATATTTTCGTTCGTGGTTATAGCATATTTTCATAAAATAAGAAACATTGGTCATTTTTTACAGTGTATAATTGCAGCATGTTATTTTTACTGTCCTGTGTCAAGATTTCTAAAAGTACCGTTAAATTGTGCTGAAAACACTGCACGTTAGAATAACAGAAAAATTATCCTTCTCAGTGAAAATATTAAAAAATATATATGTACCTTTCTCCATTAAAATATGCTGTTTTATTTATTTGAGTCCTATCTTTCAATTGTAATATTTCAAAATAAATGAAAATATCTTACTGATTGCATGTTCACTATTTTTTCGATTAAGCATATTTGAGCTTATGTAAGTGCAATATATCGATAAAAGCAAAAAGTATTTGGATTGGTACTTTGATAATTTTTTTAATGACACATTACATCATTTAGTATACAAATCCAGGAAATTAGATGTACCTTGTTTCGACAAGAAAAAAAAATGGAACAATTTTTGCTTACACAAATGTAAGAATACATCGACGTATATTTATTATGTATAGTCATTTTATTTAATTGATGATCTATTGAAAAAAAAAATATTTACATAACGAAAAAAAAAAATTAAAAAATTAAAAATCAAAACTGAATTCTATGACCGCTCAGCCTGTTTTTCCATCATTCAGTTAATAAAGTGAAACGATGTGCTAATAAAATTTTGAAATTCATATTGATTTTTATTATTGCATTAGATGAAACACAAATTATTGAAATAAAAAAGGTATTAAAATAAAAATTTACCCACTAATAATTTGTTGTATATTGTGTTGAGATATTACGTTGAGATATTATGTTGTGAAGCACTAATTACATACGCAAAAATATTGTCTAATGCTCAAAGGTCTAAAATTTATAGAAAAGAAAGAAAAAGTATTAAATTGATATCAAGTGTTATACTCTATGCATAATCTTTAAAAATGATTTATTTTTTCAAACAGGACTCGTTTTTCAAAACAATGAAACCATTAATTGTTCTTCTTCTGTAAAAAGCTAGCTGGTAGAAAATGGATATTTTACATTTGTTTTATTTTTAACACTCTCCAACATAGTTGAAAAGTGTTTATGAATTCCGTTTATCTGTCCGTCTGTCTCTCGTCTCTCCGTGCTCAAACTGATGGGAATATATTCGGATTGCCATGCAATTGATACATGTTATTGATACTTAATATGGCTTGTTCAATATTGAAAATGAAGTGTGTAGCATTTATAAGTCATTTACAGGGCCATTCAAAACAAGTCCGTTACATTATGGTCTAGGAGATAAAATCGTTTGCAGTGTATTTTAATGATATTAGACAATCTCAAACATTTTGAAAGTGATATATATCACTGAGGGACACTAGCAGATGCTAAGTATAGAATAAGGTGTGCATAGTATTAATCGTTCTTTCACAGGGGCACACAAAATAATTCGGTTACAGTACTGTCTATAGATAATAATTGCTGAAAGTGCGTTTTCAGTTGAGGTATGCGTTTTTGAAACTAACTAATATTTTGCATATTACTGTGTGTATATAAATTCTATAGACCCTGTACAAGGCTGTACAAAATATCTGGAATGTAGTTCCGTTTATTGGAGGAATTTCCTGTACATGAATTTTAATCTGTGCTATGAGTTTCTTAACAAAAGTAAATTGTAGAATACTATGCATACGCGTACAAAATTATAGATCCTATACAGAACTGCACAAAATAATTTTGATGATTTTTCGAGCATTGGCGGCAATTGGTGACGTTGGATTTTCAAATGTGTCATGCGTTTTCCAAATACTTTATTTAGACATCATGTGTCACCTTACTAAATGTTGAATTTTGTTACATTATTCTGGAAGTTTTGGAAAGTGTTTAATAATCTATGTCTGATGCACGAATATTCGTTTTTGTCATTTTCTTTAATGCGTAATTCTGAATAATTGGTGAAATTCTTGAGATTCTTTACATTGACTTATCTACAGATATAAAAATCATAACAGATTTTTAAATGTTCTTTAGAATGCATTACCAATATTTGGAACTAAACGACTTTAGGACATATTACCCTTTGCTTCCTGCGTTACTTTTTTCTGTCGTTTCATAACTCACAATCTTAAAGTCCTACCAAGATATTACGAAACAAAATATTCATAATACTCATTAAATCAATGCGTGATACCATTAATTTTTGTATTCACATTATACAAATGACTTTTTCTTGTAATTCATTAATATTTTTATGCGTTATTTAAAAAAAAAATTATTAAATATATGTGAAACCAGTAGACAATAAACTGCCTATTTCCTTGTATATCAAAAACGTTGTGTAATATTTTCTTTTTATTGATAATTCTTTTTTTTTTTTTTTTTAATATCACCCAGTTTTCCAATAAAGGATATTAAAAATCCACAAATACCTTCTCAATATAACTGCTTTCTTTTCTTTTCTTTCTTTTTTTTTAAATTTCAAATAAATGGACGAATGGGAATTTAATTTCTAGAATATATCATATATTAATACGGGTTTATCATGCTAACATATCTTTATTTATTTTATGAACAACCTATGAAAATAATGTAAAAAGTGCCCAGCTAGACTGATAGCATTGAGCTCACAGGCTATTGACACTAATTGTATGTTGTACTCTTATTTCAAAGAATAATGCCCCTCCAAAAATAAAGAAATCTACAATAAACCTGTATACCAAATTTAAAGAAAATCGGATAATTCTGCATAAAATACAAATCTAGCTAAATTAAGGTGGATTACCCTCCCCCCGTTTCCACCCCTTTATTCTTAACCAATAAACTTCCTAATGTAATCAGGGAAGCGTCTTATCAGAATAAACCTGTAGTACAAGTTTAAAGCAAATCGGATAATTTTGCATGAAAAATCCATTTATCTAAATAAAGGGGGGATTAACCCCCCGTTCCTCCCTTTATAATTATCCAATGAACCCCCAACTTTAGTCAGGGAAACGCCTTATCAGAATTAACATGTATACCAAATTTGAAGCAAATCAGATAATTCTGCATGAAAAACGCATTTATCTAAAGTAAGGGGGGATTTGCCCCCGTTCCCCCCTTTATACTTATCAAATGAGCTAATGATCCAATGATAATCAAAGGAGCCCCAAAACTAATCAAGGAAACGCCTTATAAGAATAAACCTCTCTACAAAATTTGAAGCAATTCGGTTAATTCTACATTAAAAACCAAATTATCTACATTAAAGGGGGGTATTCCCCGTTACCCCCTTTATACTTAAAAAATATACCCCCAAAACTAATCAGGGAAGTGCCTTATCAGAATGAACAAAATTACTAATCTTAATCTATTTACAAAATTTTAAAAAAATCGTATATTTCTATCAAGGATTATCGCTTTACGTACATACGTTCATACATACGTACATGCATGCAGAACCGGCGGGCACATTAGCTCTCAGGCTTTGATAGCATGTGAGCTAAAAATACTGATACAATAGGATTACTGATGAATTAAATGATAAGTAGAAATACAATATAGTGAGGTGCAATATACCAAAACGAATCTGTAGAATAGTTTATATATTCTAATTTGTAGTTTATATAAATGCACTGTGTTTAAAATGAGTCACTATAATGCATTTTATTGCTTTTCTATGTTTCTCTACAAATAGCTAAATACTATTGAGATGGCAGAAATACCATTCTTCAGTACGAAAAATAGATAATCAAGAAATAGACATTATTTTTATGGGATTATTACTTTGGATCACACAATTGAATGTTGTTGAAGAAGAAAATTGAATTTATGAAACAAAACGTTTTAGTGAATGGTATCGTTTTATTTAGCATAAACTCTTAAAATGAAACTATGATGTTAAAAATGACATTTTCAAAAGTAAAATAATATTGTTCCACACATACCTTCCAATTTTGTTTTATGGCGATCAATTAATTGAATATTTTTTATTACTATCACGCAAATTTAACATTGTTTCATTCCAAATTCTTCTTATAAAAAAAATAATTAAATTAAAATAAAATTTTGTATCATTTTCTTAGGTGTAAGCTTGAATCATGAATTTACACTGGTGTCTAAAATTTAAAAGGCAGTGGCCGGACGTTTTCGATTTTACACGGTTTGTCCTATATCTACAGAAATTCTTGAAATTCTAGGATATAAAGTTGATGTTTGACTTCATGTTTTCCACTGAAGAGTTAGTCGCGATGATATTTAGGGGGACAATAATAAATTTAATAATAAAATAATATTTGCGATCATTCAAGTACCAATGCTCAAAATGGTTTGTCACTGTAGCACATGACTTTGTCGGTACTGTTCAGCGTTTGTGAGCTTTTTTTAAGCATGACACTCATATTCGTAAAGATGTTACCTTTTGTGAAAAATTCAAAGTTTTTTGTTTATAGCATACACAGTTTACAACTGAATTTAACGTGGTATGCTTACACGGATGCACACAAATGTTGAACAAAACCCACATACTCTTTTGTCGCAGTGACTGATCATTTTGAACATTTTCCGCTACATGAGTGATCGTAAATATTATTTTATTATCAAATTAATTATTTCCTACTAATTATTATTTCGATTAAACCTTTATTGAATAATATGAAGTCAAACATGTTATTTACATCCTCGAAGTTGAAGTAAAATCCGTCAAGAATTTCAGTAGATATTTAACAAATCGTGTAAAATCAAATGCTTCCGGTCATTGTCCCTTAATTTTTCGACAGCAGTGTATATCCAGTACGTTCTATTATTTAACATCCTACTGCCGAAGTAAATATCTCAAACAATATCTACTGAAAATAAATCATCTCATATAGTTACATGTTTCAATTACCTGAATCGTGTAACAGCTTTGAAAAATATGTATTTATTGTAAAGATACTATTTGTATAGAGAAATGTGTTAATCATTTAGTGACATAATAGTATCACGAAGAAAAAATTGCAAACAGATACATTTTTTACATAAATTTACCATTGTTTAATAATTAATTAATATTTTGGATTTTTTTTTCAATGCACAAGACCTATACTTTGGAAGAATTATATTTTGTATTATTAAAAAAAAACGATACATTACGTTTACGATAAATAATGTTTTATAATCATAGATTTTAAATAGATAGATCTGAAATTACATACGCATATTTAAAGAATAGATATGAAAAAAAAAACTGTTATGACTTTGAACACTTATAAATGTATATATTTTATCACTGAATGTATATGATTAAACCTCTGAGCTTCTGAGGGCTTTCCTGCATTCACATAAAAATATTTATAAAATTTGAAATAATTAAAATTTTCTTTCCCCGTTTGTTTCAAAAATACACTTTATATCTCTTTATTTTACTTAAATCTTAAAATACTATTTTGTTAAAAACATTATTGTCTACAGCCGATTTAAGTTGTTTATGGGAAACGGAAAAACACGGGCAAAAATCTTAGAGGGTTAAATAAAATGTTTTTAAATTTCTTGTTTCACGTGAGTAAAATCAATGATATATAACAAACAAAATGTTTATTTGCGGTATTAATGGTCCAAATATTTATAGAAATAAAATCTTTAAATTTATATATAATATTTCAAACATTACATTTGCTCTATAAAAGTTTGGGCTATCTAAATATTTCAGTAAAACATTACAATTAATAAAAAATCATTTAATATGTTATAAACCAATCCACTGAAAATGGTAGTGACAAGCAGTCTTTAACGGTTCAGCTTCCGCTAGTTAAACAGTGCCTGCGATTATTAAGCATGCGTCTGGTACCCATTTTAACATTAGTTCAGCTGTCTCACATTTAATGACTTAAATATATTCGCAGACATTTTCTGAACTTATAACAAATTACTGCCATACTCTACACGATTCATAATTTAATAAGCAAGCTGTAATTATATTTCATGTTAATTATTACATGTAAAATCTGGTTTATGATAAATCTTTTTAATGGTTACATCATAAATTTGTAAATTTATTAAACTAAGATAATGATTGTACTAAAATTTAAATATTATCGTTTATTTGCAAAACAATTTTTATGAAATTACGATTTCTACACAGTAAAAATTATTATAATATAATAAAAAAGAAATAAGAAGATATTATATTATATGTCTTATTTAAAATTTTCATTCATTTTTATTTTAATGTACATTGAATAGTAAAGTTATATTATATATTTTAAATTTTTCAAAAGTTTAATTGCAGTCTATTTTAAATAATTTACTAATATATTAAAATTGTATTATCCGTGATTGAATAATATTTTTTTTTCAGTGGCAATAAAATTTATATTTTCAGTCATTAAACCAAGCATTAGAAATGTAAATAATTATGAGTTGTTTATTAGTAATATTATTAAAATGTACTGAAAAGGCTTGATCTAATATTTATGATTGTATATGATAATTTTTTTAATTACTTTTTTTAATAAATTTTGTTTCATTTATTATTTTTATTTTTATTTATTTTTATTATTTTTTTTTGGTTGCTGGCATTATTATTGGCATGCAATAAACAAAATTTCATTTTAAATCTAGAGATATTAAAATATTGACAAACTAACTATTTTTTATAATTCCATATCAATTTATTTAAATTATATCTAATAAAAAGTACATGCAAGAACTAAATATACGATTAAAGAAAAATTTGAATGCAAGATACTTTCAAAATATTTTTCCTTTCGAGAGGTCTTAAATAGTTCTTGCAATTATTATTTTTAAAGAATTTAAATTAATATTTGTATCAACTCAAGTTTAATTTTTACTTCTGTATTTTTTTAAAATATTTAAAAGAATTTTAAATTTTGCTAATGAGTATCGTAATTTAATCTCTATATAATTATTTGAAAATATTTCATAAAATTTATACCTAGAAATTGTAAAATTATCTTAATATTTCTGCATTCTTCCTAAAAATATCCGAACTGCCCAGTAAAATGCAACTAATAAATAATGATATTAGGATTACACCGGAAAGTAGAGAAATAAATTTATAATTATACAGGATGTATCAGGATTGATCCTTCAAATTTTGTGGAGAGCAAGAAAATAGTTACAGAAGACAATATCACATAGGAAAGTATGGGCGCTGTTTATCAACAACTTATGATCACGCACAAAGTTCTCTGACAAGTCCAGCCTGTTGTCATTCGACAAGGTGACTTTGCAGAAGTAACATGAATCATTATACGTTTAAGAAATAATGCATCTAACTTACGGTGTGGCAGGGGAAAACGATCGGAGAGCTAAATACATGTATACGTACAAGCCACCAACATCATTTGGCTAATGCCATACATTTTCCACAATGTCAGATTGTCCATGCAACGATGTTGTCTGGCATGTATTGCAGCAAATGGTTGAAATTATGAGCACCTAATGAAGCAGTGTACAAATGATGCAGAAGTACAAGTGTTTTGCCTAAACGATCAGGTGATACTAAATGGAAAATACTACTAAAGAAAGAAAGAGCACTATATAAAAACATATAAAATCGGAAAAGGCCAAATCTTGGCAAAAATTTTGTACACAGACTATTGATAAATTTGAACAAAAATGTCTACATAAGACACTTACTGGCTCTAATATATATTCCACAATTTCAGATACATTTACAAACTTGCTAAATCAATCGTTTCCAACACAAGAAAATCCTGACCGTCCATTATCTGACCTTGTAAGGGAGACACAAAATCTCCCACCCCACCACTTTTCTCAACTAAGGAAATAAATTATGCACTATCAGAACAGAATAATCTTAACGCTCCGGGCTATGACACAATTGATGCATTTTTAATCAAAAAAGTATTCAAGAACTATAAAAGTCTTATTCGCGATCTTTTTAATAAATGTCTATCTTTAAATTATTTCCCAGCAAATTGGAAAATTGCACAGGTTATCTTTTTCGCAAAAAAACAATAAAGAACCAGAACTCCATTCATCCTATCTTCCAATTTGCCTTCTCCAGATGCTGGGAAAGATAATGGAGAGATTAATTAAACACAGAAAAATACATTACCTTGAAATTACCAATGACTTCCATTAAAAACAATTTGACTTCAGAGAGGGACGAAACACTATCCAATTGTTACAAACCGTAAACGACAAGATTCATAAAAAAATACAGAATAACAAATATTGCATCCTGGTATCTTTTGATAGACAGGGTACATTAGACAATATAAATTGGACAGTCCTCGGCAAAGCAATACAAAAACTACCAAAATACCTGAAATATATATTACTAACATTTTAACAAAGAGAAAAAATATGATGGACTATCAAAGTATTAAAACACAAAGACAAACATTGTAAGGTACGATGCAGGGTTTCTGTCTGGGTTCCCTGCGCTGGCTGCTTATAGCGAACATTATATAAATCACATATTTTAAAAAATTCCGTAACTTAAAAGCTTTTTGTGATGATTTTAATATGATCATAGTGGTAAATAGCCGATGAGAACTTGAAGATAATTCAAATAAAATGATACTAATGTTTAATAATATCTGAAAAAAAAATATATCGACAGACAAAACGGTATATGTAATGATTGGTAAAAACATTTTTTGAAACAGAGAACCTCAAATTAAACTAAATAACATTAAAATTAAACGTGTTGAAACAGTACGAAAGTAATCTAACTCGGAATAAACATATATTAAATATCAAAAGTAAAATTTCATTATTAACATCATCCACAAAAGTGTTTTTTCAACAACATGGATTCACGACAAGATTTTCTTCGAGAATGGTACCTTACTCTCCTTGAAAAAAATATCGATTACGGCTCGGAGGTTTGGTACAATAATCTGAGAGTAATTGATAAAAGAAACTTGCAATCAATACAAAAAATTTCCAATGAAAATAATTTACATTAGAAGCATCAATAACAAAATGTTATAAGAATGTCTCGACACACACACTTCAGGTGATCCTGGGCATTCCACCGCTATTATTTACATTAGGAGCAAAAAATCTTAAATACAAAATTAAAAATAATAAAGACACCTTAATATTTAATAATTAAATATTAGAATATAACAAAATTGCAGAACAAGTCTATAAATTTCAAACAAATCCGGAAATACATATTAATAATTTAATTTTGACGGATATAAACATAAACAAACCTAACATAACTCAGATCTATACTGATGGTTCTAAAATTGATGAAAAAACAGCATATGCTTATGTGGTCTTAAAAAACATTAAATTAAAGAACAATCTTTCAAAATTCAAAATGACAACACAGTGTTTTAAGCTGAAATTACAGCAGGCATTAGCTCAATAAAATGAGCTATATAAAGAAATAAAAAAAATAACTCATTTTTTTTCAACAGCAAATCAACAGTATTAGCTTTAAACAATTTATTCCCTAAATATAAACAAATATTTGACCTTCATAAATTACTAAAATCAAATCAAAATAAAATGTTCTATATCACGTGGGTAAAAAGCCACGTGGGCATTGTGGGCAGGAAAAGCCGGCGAAGAAGGCCGCAACTTGCCAGTAAGCAAGGAAGTTAAACATCCATGCTCTTTTCTTAATAAGCATATTAAATTAGAATTGCTGGACAATTGGCAGCACAACTGGGACTCTTCAGGGTACGGCAGGTTCACTCATAGTATTGTTCCAAAGGTTCAATGCTCTGCTCACGTGTATGCAAAGATAATGTCTCACTCTATTTCCTCACTGGATGTGGAAGTTTTCCTACATTCTTACATAGTATTGGCAAAATAGATGATGATTTGTGTCAGTGTGGTCAGAGAAGTGACCCACTACATTATTTATTTGGCAAATGTAAATTTATGAAGTATAAATTTACATATAATGAAACTAAAAGGACTCTTGACAATATTCCAGATATACCCTCTGACAAAAAACAACTATTTCAAATTTACAAAAATTATAATATGCTACTGAACTTTTTTAATTTCTAAACATCGCATATTTTAAAATTTTACACCGTTATATAGTAAAAAAATCTACTTTAAAATGCAATTTGTTTGAAAACTGTATCGCAATTTACTCATTTATTATAGCATTTAAATTAAATTTCAAGCATGATGTTTTTTATCTATCTCTATTGCTTGCAAACGATTACAAAATATTAATCCGTTTGCACTTTAAACAATATAAAAAAGTTCAGAATTTGTTTCCAGCTAATATTCAATAACGAAATAAAAAATTTCACTAAGCAATGAATAAAATAGTATAAATAAAATAAATATTTAACAGGCATGTAATTGAAATATGCACTTAAAACTTTTGAAATTATCAGAATATTAATTAAAAAACTGCTGTAGATAAAGTCATTTTTAGCGATTTCTTCGACTATAACTTCTGACACGAGGCTAATAAGAAATTACTGCATTTAAAATCATTTCATTTGAATATATAATTGACACATTTCATATACACTGGCCTCCAAAAGTTAAGGTACAACATGTTTTTCGAAGCTCACCAGACAAAAAATGGCAGTTAGATTACACTTCATAATTTATATGAACGACAATAATAATCTTTAAAAAAACTTATGCAAAAATTACAGCTACCACTTTTATTTTATAGAAAAGAATAGTTATTTGTGAATGAGAGAAAAATATGCAATTACGAAGCTTTCGTAATTTCGCGTGTAAGTTTTATTGTATTCGAATTATTTCTGTCGGTTTTGTTCACAACAGCCTGTAGAGTCTAAAAATGTCTAGAAGAAGTCGTTTGCCCGATTCATTAAGGTGGCGGGCGGTAGGATGGATGGAAATGGGGTTGCGACAGGCCGATACTACTAGACGGCTCAATGTGTCTCGCAGTGTAGTCCAACGACTATGGGATCAGTATGAATCCGAAGATTCTGTGTCCAGAAGACATGTTCCAGGCCGCCCACGTGTTACAACAGCTGCAGAAAACCGGTTTCTAGCTCTTTCGGCCCAAAGAAGAAGACGCACTACAGTGCCGCAACTTATTGCAGACTACTTTACAGCATCAGGGAGAAGAATCTCCGCTACTACGGTGCGAAGACGTCTTCACAATGCAGGTTTCTACGCAAGGTGACCAGTTGTGTATGTCCCCCTCAACAGACGACAGAGAATGGCCCGCTTATGTTGGTCAAGAGAACATGTTTCCTGGACCAGACAACAGTGGGCTTCTGTACTCTTCACAGTCGAGTCCAGATTCACACTGGAGAGCGATTCAGGACGTCTTCTGATCTGGAGTGAACAATGCACTCGATACCATCAATCCAACACTGTCGAAACACGCAGGTACAGAAACGGTGGAATCATGGTTTGAGCAGGGAACTCACTTGGAGGCCACACTGACCTGCATGTGTTCCATTGAGGAACTGTGACTGGTGCGAGATATCGGGATGAGATCCTTGATTTATATATGTGCGCCCATATGCCGGTGCTATTGGAAATGGTTTCATTCTAATGGATGGTAATAATGCGAGACCACACCGAGCTGTGGTTTTTGATTATCTTGAGGATCACTGTTTGGAGAGAATGGAATGGCCAGCTCACTCTCCAAACTTGAATCCGATAGAACATCTTTGGGACTATCTTGGAAGACAGGTTGCGGCTTTAAGTACTCCTCCAAGGTCATTAAATGAGCTGGAACAAGGCTTACTATAAGTCTGGTCAGCGTTACCTATTTCGGTGTCCGACAATTTAATTGAGAGATAAGAAAGTCGATGCCGCCAATGCATTCAAGTCCGAGGTGGACATATTCCGTATTAGAACCAGTTTTTTAATGTTTCTGTCACATTTTACTGCATAATACTGCGATGTACTGATTTCTCCAAGAATGGAATTTTCCACCATGAATGCTTTTTTGTTGCAATTTCATTTATACGTTTAACTTAAGTAAATTTCTATGTCACGTTTAATAAATAACAGTTTAGCGCACATTTCCTCCAAATTTGTTGTTTCTATATTCATTCATTTGCAAATTAGACGCAAAAAACCGGTTGTACCTTCACTTTTGGAAGCCAGTGTAAAATGCTCTTTTGTGTTGTTAGGGGACAATCTAAAATATTATTAAATGTAAAAAATCTATTAGAGTTCTCAATAAAAAATTATTATACGGTTTTCACCTATATTCTCTATCTGGAGTAGCCCGGGTTTGATGTCCTAATTTACTTAAAATGAGAGATACAACGTAATATTTTCCAGCAAACTGCTGAGCAAATGTATGTTATCAAGCCAAAGTGTTTAGTTAAAACACATTAAAAACAAACTTTTAGGAAATAACATTAAGATTTCATTTTTGAAAGAAACAATTTTTTTTCATTTCACCCGCACTAGCATATCACACCACGTAGATGAATATTTTGATTAAATCTCTGTCATAGTAGAAATAATTAAATGATATTGACTTTAGAATACTAGAATTAACAATACAGATAAATTTATCTTGTTATATTTGATTATACTAAAATGAAAATTTCCAATTATTTTTTCACATTAAGAAATTTTTATTGCGAAAAGTCTTTCCAAAAAAGCCACATATGAAAAGAAAATGGAAAAAGAATTGTACGAAATTTCATTTCATGAAATATTTAAGGAAATTTTAGGGAAAAATGAAGCGCCTCATTCCCCAAACTTTTTTTTTCTATTTTCTAACATTCCATCAAAATGTATGTTGCATAAAAGCGCCAAAATATTTATTTGAATTAATAATAATTTTTTATTTATTTATTTTCCATGGCTGTTAAAATAAGGGTATTTCATCTTTTATTGCGACATAAAAGATGTTTTGATTATATGGGGAAAAAAGACGTAGCTTCTTTTTAAGAATCTACTACACACAGAAAAAAGTTTTGTTGAATCAACAAAAATTTGTTTGCCCCAACGAAACTTTTTGTTTAAATATGGGTCAATGGAAATTTCGTTTGAATCAACAAAAAAAATATTGTTGATTTTTTTGCAATTCCAAAAAAAAATTTGTATCGTCAGCAAAAAAAAATGTTTTGTTAATTCAAGTAATATGGTTTATTTTTACTTGAATTAACAAAATTATTTTTGTTACATAGATATATGCTATGTATTATTTTAACAATCTATTTTCTTTTTTCAACAAACTATATTTTGTTTGTTTAATCAATAAAATATGTTATATTACGAACTTGTTTTGTTTATACTACAAAAACATTTGTTAAATGAACCAATCTACATATGCAATTTTAACTATTTTTTAACAGTGAATTACGCTTGTAAACCTTGAACAATAACAAGTGAATTTTATCGGGCTTTTCTTCAAGCGCAAACCGAGAGAATGAAAATTGCCCATGCCGGGAGTCGATCCCGGGTCCTCAGAACAGCAGCCTGACGCTTTACCACTGCGCTACCAGGAACGATATCTGAGTTCGGCATTTCTCACTCTTATATATGTCGGAACGGCTGCAATCGCAGCACAAGATGGAATGTCATAAGGAGCACGCAAATTACTGCGGCAAACATGAGACGACAGTACAAAGCACAGCATACGGCAACACATAGTTAATTTTTTATTCATTTTCAGCAGTGAATTACGCCTGTAAAAAGCAGGATAAAAATTTCTTTGTTATTATTCAAAGATTACAGGCGTATTTGACTGCTGAAAATGAGATTGAGCTATTGCAGAAATCACGAAAAATGCAACATAGCAGCGCCACCTGTTGCGCGATTTAAAGTAAAAAGTAATCAGCAACAATTTATATCAGAAAGTAACTGAATAAAAGGTTTTATTAAATTCCGTGCATTAGTTCTTGAGATAAAAACAGCGAAATCGCGTTCAGGACAACCGGAAATCGAAAATCTTCGTATTTATTTTCATGAATCCAATTCTTTCTTCTTGCAAAGATAGAAGCCGGTAATAAATGGGACAGGGGGATTTTTAAAACTACCTTTGTCCGTCCCAGTGAAAAGCCCCACCAGTGGCTGAGAGGTTGTGCTCTCGAAGCTGGTAGACGGGAGGTGCTGGGTTCGATCCCAATCGCGCCCGTCGGCCTAAT
Organism: Maratus michaelseni; assembly: GCA_963931845.1. Lineage (NCBI taxonomy): Eukaryota > Metazoa > Arthropoda > Arachnida > Araneae > Salticidae > Maratus > Maratus michaelseni. The sequence continues at coordinate 305,860,771 of OZ007593.1, forward strand.
CGTTCGGAGTTTTCGTGGTTTTCTTCGAGCCGTGGATTTATCCATGCGTAAATACGGGTTAGGTTCCCTTAGAAAGACCCCCACGAAGGGCACTCCCCCCGGGCCTATATCCCATGTGTAGATAATCGGCCGTCAAAATTCAAACCAAACCAAACCAAACCCAGTGAAAAAAAAGTTTTAATTACCCCAAAATTATGTTAATCATGTAATTATATAGCTATATAAGTCAAATAAATCAAGTTACGTAAGAGAGATATGGCTACTACACAAGAATTAAATTTTTCAAAAATAACAAAATTTTGCTGGAATTACAAAAATATTGTAAAATTAAAAGAAACAAATTTTGTTAGTTCAAGTAAAATTGGTGAAATTTTGTTAAAATTTTGTACGAGTGTTAACAATATTTTTTTGTCCAAGCAACAAAACCAATTTTTGTACTTGAACTAAAAATTTTACTTCAACAACCAAAATGTACTCAACAAAACGTGTTTTGTTGTTTTAATCAATTCCTTTTTCTGGGTGTAGATGGTACCCCTCAAGATTTGAAGCTAAATAACTTGGAAGTTTCTTTAGAAATATGCTTTTATTTTTAAATAATTGTTTTTAAATTAATTAGGTATTGAAAATTTGATGAATTGTCAGATTGTGTAAGCAATTCCTATATATATATAAGATGATAGGTGGTGTTATCAGTTCAGTCTAATCAAGTAATGAAGTGAAATAATTTTAAGCTTCTAATTTGCATCCTGTTATGTTTGAATTAATTTCGGAAGAATTTAACTAAAACTATTAATTGAATGATTTATTTTTACTTACTACTGTCTCAATGTTTTTAAAAATATATTAATATATAGTATTTTCTATTTTTTTTCGATTACGCAACCTTTGAAATTTCTCATTAAGAACTTAAAATTTGCTGTTTGCAGCTAATGATTTATAATATATATATTAATTACTTTAATTGTATTTTACATTTCCATACATTATTTATATATTAGACCAAACAATGGATATCAAGGTGATTCCTTCTATAATTTTTATATGAATAGTTTTCCTTTTTTCATTTTCTCTTCTTTTATTTTTCCTCTTTTAAGAAGAATAATCATATACTTGTTTTAGTTATACAAATATATATTCTTGATAACGATCATACAGAATATAGAAAAAAGTTTAGATTACATTATTTAATAGATAACAACATGCAAAATCGTTTAATTTTAACATTTTTAATATAAAACAAGTAATTAAAATATATATATGTTGTCAATTGTTAAATTTTATTTACCACAGTCCCAATATTTTGAAAAAATAACAATATTTAGTATTTCTGTTTTTATTTATTTATTTATTTTATTTTATTTATTTATTTATTTATTTATTTAACTACGCGACCTTTAAAAATTTTCATTAAATTAATTTTTATCAGTCTGATTCTAAAACCATGAATTTAAACTTTGCTGTTTTTACTGCTAATGATTTATAATACATATTTTATAATTACCTGAATTTAATTTACATTTTCATAATTTTTTTAATTATTAAATCATGGATTTCAAGATAATTTAGAGTTCATGTATGAATATTTTCTCTCTTTTTTTTTTTTTTTCTCCTATTACTTTCCTTTTTTTACAAAAAATAATCACATACTTGTCTTAGTGCATATATGACACCTTGATAAAGGTCATACCAAATTTAAAAAAAATGTGGACCAGTGCAAATTATTTAATCGATAATTGCATGCACAATATTTTAATTTAAATACTTTTAATATAAATTTAGAATTAAAACAAAATATTCTTGGCTGTTAAATTTTAGTTAATTAGAAAGCATCCGAATAATAATAAAAAAAGTATATACATTTTCCTCCTGAATTAAATATGGCATTATTAAAATGCATTATCGCCAATAAAATAAGAAAAATCATTCTGCTGGCGTGGGTATCGAACCGACGAACTGAAAAACAAAGAACCGCGCCTTAAACCACTCGGACACCGTTTTAAATCTCCAGTGCACTCTAAAATTGCATAGTTTCTAGATTTAAATTGACGCATGCAAAAAAAATGGGTCGTTTTCTTGTGAATGTGAAATTTAATAAATGCTCTTTTAGCTTTAAATATATAGATTACTATATTTTACTTTGTATTATTTCAATAAAATTTCAATATATATTTTAATTCTTAAAAAAAGAGAAAAAGTATTACAAATCGATTTCAAGAGAACATTTCAAAACCTTTTACATTTAAATGAAATGTGAATTGTGCAAATAAATAAATAAATAAATAAATAAATAAATTATTTAAGCACTCAGATTTGTACTCAGACTGTAAATTGAATTTTTATCCATACTTAAATTTAAAATCATAAGTTCAAATCCCATATACATACAAGTTAAAAATATTTTAATATAAAGTACAGACATTTCTAAAAACAAATGTAAAATGGGAAAATTTTCATCTTTTCAATGATCGAAAAACTATTATACGTTACTGCTTCAAGTGTTTTTAAAAAATATACATGAAAACATTAAACGAATATAGAAAATATCTTTTTGAAAATACTGAAAGAAAACTGTCTATTATGATTCTTGTAAATTATCGAACACATCAAACAGTTGCCATAAAATGAAAGTTTGATGTTATCCGTGATTATAAATGCGTTCAACTCAGTTGCGTCCTGTTTAATGAAACCAAGGCCAAAATGTTGGTAACGTACTGAGTAGATTTATGTTACACTAATACATTAGTCACAAAATGATATCAACCTAATGCCAATTATATATAATAAAAAAATACATTTTCTCAACAATAAGCTAATTGACCTCAAATTTGTCATCTGCGACAATTACAAAAACGTGGCATGCCAGAGAAGTAGTTCACACATTTTTCATTATCACACAATCAAAGAACATTAACTGCTTTTTTTTTTCTAGAAGTCCTTTATCCATTTCTGACATCGAACCTTTTCACTTGCTTGCTCTGGGTTAAAGAAAAATATTTTCCTCATATTAAGTTATTTTCTGCTAATATGAATTTCAGAAATATATATAAAAATACAGTGTTATATATTCTCGTAACACATAAAATCATAAAATAATGAAATAAATACATCTACATTAATAATAAATAAAAATATATGTTTGTGTGTTTTTAATGGTTGGGGATGTCTATCAAAATCTCTCGCACGAAGAAGTCTGCAAATTTGATTCCAAATAGACGGAGACAGGTCCAAATGTATTTGAAGCTGAGATTTTGAAGTTTTTGTTATTTGTTATTGAGCGGAACAATTCGTGTACTTTCCCAGTTTTCTCATTTCGCCGGTGATTGGGGCCCTTCATAAATGCAATTCGAGTTCAATATTTTTGCCTGATGTAACAAATTTTGTTTCCTGTTCAATAACATTTATTCTGAATTCTTACAGCAATATTTGATTATTCTTATTTTATTTTACTTAATAATTTTTATTTTTTTTCGTTTTCATTTCGCAGAAAAAAAAAGGAGAAAGTTTTTTTTTTTTTTTTTTTTCCGTTAACTAATTTGTATTTTATGCATTATCCATCCAAACTGTTATTTCATACTCCATTGTAGAGAACACTTATGGGAATTGAAAAAAAAAATAAGATTTTTTATAAATAATGATATATTATAATACGAGCAAATCTTGTGTGTGTGTGGTTATATATAGCTATGCAAATATTAACTTAAAAGCGGCTCTAACGATTTTGCAAAATTTTATATCCTACCGTTTTGGGGCACCAGAAAACCATTGGGCTAGGTCACATGTTCGAGAAAATTTGAGTAGTGGGTCATTTTGGGTCGCTGTGGGTCAGGGTCAACCTAATTGTATCTAAAACATGGTTCAATCGATTTTGACTAAATTTTGTATTCTACCATTTACGGGCACGAGAAAACTATTGGGCTGGGTCACATGTTCGAGAACTTTCGATTAGTGGGTCATTTTGGGGTCAACGTGGGTCAAGTAAATTTGACCTAAAAACGGCTCTAATGATTTTGATTACATTTTGTATCTTACGAGTTTCCGGTACGAGAAAATCATTGCGCTAGGTCACATGTCCGAGAAAATTCGATTAGTAGGTCATTTTTGTGTGACTGTGGGTCAAGCCCTTCATTTTTATCATTCAAGTTCATTTTTATCTTAAAGGCTAGGACTATTTAGACTAAATTTCGCATCTTATAGTTTTCGGGCACGGGAAGACTGTTCGGGTATCTCACATGTACGAGAAAATTGTATTAGAGGTTCATTTTGGTCATGGGTCATTATGGGTCAAGCTTTTTTATCTTAAAAACGGCTCAGACGATTTGAACTAAATTTTGTATCCTTCGGTTTTGGGGCACGAGAAATCATTGGGATAGATCACATGCTCGAGAAAATCCTATTAGTAGGCCATTTTTGGGGCACTGTGGGTCAAGATAAATTTATCCAAAAAACGGTTCAGACTATTTTGACTAAATTTTATATCCGACGTGTTTCGGGATCGAGAAGACAATTGGGCTTGGTCGCATGTTCGAGAAAATTTTATTAGTGGGTCATTTTGGTCATGGTTATGATATTTGAAATCAAAGCTAATTTTGACCGAGTTTAGCTCGATCTTCCCAGCTCGTAATGATTAAAGAAATTAAAGCCATTATTTGTTTTGTTTTTTTTTCCTCTGGAACGCAACAAAGGAAGGGAGGAAATATTTCCACCGTTGGTTTCCCAAGCAATCCCATTTTGTGCAGTTATTTTGAGGACGAATATGACACGCGATGTCAGTAGCTTTTTTTATCTGTCTCGTGGTAAGACTCGAGTTCGTATTTGAAGTTAAATTATGTTCTAAACGTGCAATCCTCCTCCGGAGATGCAGAAAATTTTTCCGGAGAAATATGTCTGAAATCAATACAGATATTCGGAAAAATTTAAGCTGTTTTTCCCGTGTCCGGACATCGCCGGTCCGATCATCTAGTAAATCAATAAATAAAAGTACAAACACTATTAAATATTAAATTTGCATATATTAAACTGTATTAAATTGTATGTATTTAATATGTGTGTAGTATTAAAAATGTATGTAGCAGTTGCATTGTATTAATTTTTTTTATTAAAATTGCATTCATTTGAAGCATAATCAATTTTTATATCTCGTCACATTGTTTCCATATATATTGTTTTTAAATTTATTGACTAAATCATCACTACTTTTAAGCTTCAACATAAAAAAGCTAGTAGTAACTTAATATATTCAAACCAATAACATTACGAAATTCTGTTTCTTTTTATCAAAAATGTTAAAATAATTGCGTCATTTAAATATTACTTAAATTTATCATATATTTATGTTGCATCATGTATTAAAAGAAAACTGAGTTAATGATTAAGCTTCAGAATCTTTTCTATTTTTTTGCAATAAAATCACATTTATTCAAATTTATTCCAATGAAATATATTACTGCAGTTTCAATAACACTTTATCTTTTTCCCATTTGAATACATTTTCTGAGATTTAGTTAATGGCATACTTATGATTTTCCTCTGAATTTTGAGACTTTTTTAGGAAAGACGACGGAAATCTATTTGCGTAGTGCATCATAAATATTAAGTAGTTTGATATGCAATGCTAAAATAACATCCCATTATTTATTTCAATTTTAAAGCAATCTTTCTGAAATTTGCCTTTCGATTGCATGGTATAATTTTATTTTATTGTTTGCGATTTATTTGAGTTGTTGTAATATTTCAGGGAAATATTTGCACGAAATTTCATTTCGTTTAAAATAAAGGAAAATAAATGAATCTTTCGACTAAAACTTCAACCGTATCTTCATTGAAGCTAAAATATCTACAATTTTTTTTATTTAATTTATTTCAAAATTCGTTAAATATAACATTTATTTCGTTTGTTTCCGTTACTTTAAAAAATAGAAATATATAATTTTTAATCTGTTTCATCTTGCAATTCGTGTATGAACAGTCGACAAAAAAAAAAAAAAAAAAAAAAAAGACGTAGTTTCTTTTTAAATATTTATTACTATTTTTGACGTTGCATTCTTTCAATATAAATGGTATATATATTTTTAATGGTATATTTATTTTTAAATTCTTAAAAAATTTTTAGAAATCGATTTTAAGAGAACATTTAAAAACCTTTTAAATTTAAATGAAATGAGAATTGTGCAACAAAATGTTTATTTTATTCAAGCAATCAGATTTGATTTATTCAAAACTGTAAATTTAATTCTTACCCTTTGAGAATTAAATAAGCTTAAAAGCATATACACATACAAGTTAAAAATATTTTAATAAAAAGTACAGGTATTTTTTAACGCTTTTACTGACAAGCCCGTGTTAATACGTTCACTGAGCTCCAGTGTTTGCTGCAATACAGGCATTTTTTAACCCTTTCACTGGCAAGCCCGTGTTAATACGCTCACTAAGTTCCAGTTTTCACTGCAATACAACCATTATTTAAATTAATATAATTCTATATATATATAATGTAGTTTTAATACATTGAGTAATGATTGATACCCTCAAGGATTACATTCATATACATAATAATTTTTTAAATATAATTTTGGAATAATTACCGTTTTTTAGCATTTAAAATAAATACAGAGAAAACAATCCCGTGTTAATACATTCAGTAAACTCCAGTTCCCGAGGCCCTATCTCCCATAGGAAAGGAAATCCCCCCCCCGGGGGTACATTTTTGGTGCTCAAAGCCCTTCATGTGACATATCAATAGATAGATCTCGTCAAGCACTATTGTCTGGTCCTACTCTCTCCCTCTCACTCTTCCCCCTCCCTTAAGAATAAGTTTTCTCTGTTTCAGCTCTTTTTAAATTTTAGTTTTCCCAATCTTTCTCAGCCCCTTTAAGCCCCACAGAGATCGTAGGCCTCTTATAAAGGATCCAACGAAGTTAAACTTGTCGAGGCCGACATTTCTAAAAGGGTCCCGAGGCCTTATCTCCCATAGGAAAGAAGTTACTCCTGCCCGTGGGGGGGAGAGACATTCAAGAAGTTCAAACACCATCATGTAACATATCAAAAGTTTGATCTCGTCAAGCACTTTTGCCTGGTACTACTCTACCCCCTCTTTCTCTCCCCCCTCCCGTCAGGAACACTTTCCTTATTTAATTTTTTCAATTTCTCATAATTATTTTAGTTTTTCCCATTTTTATCTGTTTCTATAGGCCAGGCAGCTCCGAAATTTCATCAAAATTAGCTGCAAATCGCCTAAAGTTATCCCCCCCCGCATCTTTTGGCACCCTTGGTATTCACTTATCTCTCGAGGGAGGCCCGTCAGAGGGGAGCAAAAGGGCCATCTCTTTTACGTTCCCATATCTCAATTGCAAGTGAGGATTAATTTTAAAGGTCTCGTACAGCACTTGTGTTTTGTATAGATCCCCATCCCTCCCTTCTACCGATCACCAAGAACCCGTCTATTAATGCTAACTCATCATTTATTAAACAACTTTGCTTAGCTGTATCCATCATAAAAGCTGCTATCATAGAACTTTTCATTATTTTTTTAAGTTATCTATTAAGTGTTAAAGTGTCTTGAACCATAAAAAATAGTTTAAAGGGTGTCATTAAGCCAACACATTTGTAAACAACATTTACCTCGCCACGTCTCAGCCCATTGGAGCCACATCTTTTCATTATTATATTTATTAAAAATACTTCTAGTCACCGTATCTTTTTAAAACTTGGTGTGTTCATTTCTAATATATTCCACCAGCCTCACAAAAAATCTTAGAGAGCTAACTAAATTCTAAAGTGGAGAAACCGGCAACAAACACGTTTTTTTTCCTTTTGGACGATTTAGACTTGTTTGAAATAAATCTCAACGATAGAAGCCATGGGTGGCCAATCTATATTCTACCGTAAGGTAGAATTTTTCCTGTTTGTATAAGTATTTATTTTTTTATATAATTTTGGAACAATCAACTTATTTTAGCATTTAAAGTAAAATACATAGAAAACAACATTACAATTTATCCATTTTGCTTTAAAGTCATAGGGTTAAAATAAATGTAGAATGAGAAAACTTTCATCGTAGCAATGGTAGTAAATCTATGGTGCGTCTGTACTTCAAGTGTTATTAAAAAATCTACATGAAAACATTTAACGACACTTCAATTTATATATGCATTATCTTTAATCATACAGTTAACGGCGATTGTGTATGGGGTAAACATTTTTTTTCGGTTAAAAATTATAAAATATATAAATTTATATTTTGTTAAATTAAAGGAATTCCGTAATCTTGCTGTGGACTACACAAAAATTTAAAAGAAGTCTTTAGCAGCTTCTTGTAAAAAAATAGTGTAAAGAATTGAGTCTTTTCACCCAGGTGCAGTGTGTGTCATCCTAAACTTTCCCGTGAGAAAGTTATAAGGAATTTAACTTGCATACCTTCCCACGATAGCGTAAGCTTTGAAGAAAGACAAAATGCCGAATATCTATTATGCTACGAGCGGAACGTTCGGACATTGATGCATTGGTAAGATGGTACCCAAGAAGGAGTCTTATGCTTTGATCTGTGCCGAAGCCGTGGGAAAGATAGCATCTTCGAGGGAAGCGATCTCTGCACACGATTTTTAGGTTTGCACACGAAACTATGCCCTTTGTCATAGAACGTCCAATGACGGACTTATTAGAATTGAAACAGACGTATCTCAAGTCTGCTAAGAGGCTGGAAAGTTTCAAGGTGCTCCGCCTCGACCAAATCCCTGCCCCTAGTGAAAGATCCCCTGCGAGGATGAAAAAGTTAGAGAGGACAGTTTTTTGAATAGATCTGAACGAGAGTGGTGACTCTCTGGAAAAGGGAGGAAAAAACGTCAGTTTCGGACTTAGCGTGGTGGAAGCGCTAGTGAGGTCTGACCTCTATTTGATTGATACAGCAGGTATCAGGTGAAAATCCCAGTGAAGAGAAAAGCACGACAAGTGCGAGAGTGAGAGTTCTTAAACTCTGAAATTATCGTGAATTAGTAGATTTTCCGAAGAGATGGAACGGACGAGCGTTGATCCGAATGAACTTTATTTAGAAGTTACGACTGACTGTAATTTTCTGAGACTTTCGTTAGATTGAGTTGTTCTTAGGGTCAAGAGGACATTAATTTATAAGCGATTGACCCACGAAAAACAATTAAATGCTGTAATAACATCTTGTACATATTTTTATTAGAATTAATATTGTTATGCAATAAAATTATATTTTCTAATTTATGCGAGAATTTCTCTTTGCCAAAGATCTGATCTCGCTACCACTCACCATCATTGTCGGGTCGGTATAGAGGAGTTGTTACAATACCTATTATATGGGCTTATAAGAAACTTCTATTTACCAGGTTTGTTTATTGATACTTAGTAATTTACTTCTTATGCAATGCCTGTTATGTCGAAAATGAGCAGAATTTTATTAATAAAATTGTGCCCATAGTTTTATCAATAGTTGTGTAGTTTAATCCTCAATTTCAAATAAGTGTTCAGATTTTATCATACATTTTCAAATGTTGTAATCTAAAAGAATATTCTATAATTATAACTGATATCAGTTAACATAAACTCTTTCAAAGAAATAGAATCTTAACAATACGTTTTAAAATAAATAAAATAAAATGATTAATCTTTCTTGAATATATACGTATATAAAAAAAAAAAAAAACTTTATATAATTTGAAATGATTTGAAACGTATTACTTGTTTTATAAATTAACAATTTTGAAAGCATTTGTTGTCTTAATTTAAATTATCGGAAAACAGATAAATGTAATTAAGAACTAGCCTACAGTCTGATAAAGGTTTAATATAATGGGGAATCGTGAACTCAATACTACCAGTCAATATTATCTGTTAAAACTAGACGTTCATTATTGTTAAGTTTAAAACCACTTTATAGAATAGATAGAATATTGGCGGAAATAAGTATTATTTCGAAAACACATTTCAAATAAATTTTGTTCAGTCTATTAAAATGAATTCTTCTCGAATAAGTAGTTCCTCGAAAATCAATGAAAATTATGTGTGTAAATAATTGAATTTAACATTTATAATTTCATGTATAGTTGAATTAAATCGAAATTCCAATACAATTATGGCTCTCGTAATCACGCATGGCTGTAAAACAAGATGAAGAATGGGAGATGTTTTTAAATAATTTTGTTTAATCAAAATAGACTAAATTAAATTCTTAATACTCAAAGAAAATTATTCCAAGTTTTCATAGAATAATACAGATTTAAAATCAAAGACAATCTTCTAAATTTAATAACCACAATCTTGAATTGTGTGCTATTTTTACAGAAAATGCTGAGTTGTAAGTTAAAATTAGAAACATATTTTTGGTAATAGCAAATTGTTTTAGAAATCTATTTTTAATGTAGTATAATTTTTTTTCTCACTGATAAAAATTACAGTTTTTTCTATTTATTTATTTTTTTTTTTTTTTTCAAAATATTACACAAAACATATATTAATTTAAAATTTGATTTTTTAATCATATTTTCATAGCTCAACTTTTGAAACTTTATAATATTGTAGAGATTGTTTTTCTAGACAGTAACATATAGGTAACTTAAAAGAATATTATGAACGGGGGAACATTTTTTTCCTTTATATATATATATATATGTGTCTACTAGCTGTGTGGTAACCCGATGTGTTGCTTTTGAATTGCATGATACCATTTGATTCTTTGGAGAGAAATGAAAACTAATTTAATTGTAAACTTAGAAGACAATTATAATACTAATCTGATAAAACACAATATTTCAAATAATAAAATATATTTACAATTTAAATCAAAAGCTTTTCCAATAAAAATAAACATTTTCTGTAATATTATTTGACAAAAGATTTTCGTTCTTCCAAGATTTGGGTTCTAATTTCTAAGCTTGTTGATATGACGTCATTTGATAAATTTAAGCAAAAATGACTTTGTCTTGCGAAATTTATTTAAAAGCATTTTATATTTATCAATTAAATGCCTACAAAATCGTAATTGTTCTCGCTAAGACAATTTGTTTTTAACCCACTTGAAAAAAGTTTTCATCGATACCATAAGTAAAAAGTTGAAAATCAGTTTTTCTTTTTTAAATTAATTTTACTTACCCATCATACGTAGTATAGGGTAAATCTTGTAATCGTTTTGAAAATCGAAAAAAAAATTTGACGGATTTACACGTTTCAGACACTGGAGATTCCGAAAAACATATTTTTAGAAAAAAAAATTGCCGTCCATCTGTGTGTCTGTGTGTCTGTATGTGTGTCTGTGTGTCTGTAAACGCTCTATCTCCCAAAAAAATTGAGATAGAGACTTGAAATTTGGTATGTACTTAGTATGTAATAATGGGAAGAAGCCTATTTCATTTCAATAACCTCGATTAACCGGAACTATTTTTTTCGGACTCTCGAAATATTCGCTCTGATAAAAGGTATATAAAAATTTTCGAAATTGGTTATTTTAAGAAATGAATTTAAAAGACAATAAAAAAACAAATTTTGCATAAAGCATGAAGTCGATCGGATAATTAGTTGCCGAGATATTTGGAATCCTATTTTTCACACTCGTCGATTTTTCATGACCCTGTATTTCATCCAAATTTCACTTCAAAGATATATTTTAATTGGAAATTTGACGCTTAATCAGATGCAATAAAGCTAGTTAATAGGATTATTATTTTTAGAGTTATAAGGATGTTTCTTTCAAGCAATTCAGTAATCGAGCCTTTAAAGTTTGTGACGTCATCAAGCCTCGATTTTATTTGAATTGCAATGCATTTTATAAGTAGTTTACACATTTTTTATTTTAATATTTTACATTATGCATATCCATGATGGGTAAGTATTACGGTGGCCCTCAACGACTAGTTTACAAAAGAGGGAACAATAATTCTCTAGTTAAATGCAAGGTCATTAATTTAGTTTTTGTTTTATTTCCTTGGTGGAATATAATTTTTTTTTTAACTTACAGTAATTGCTTTATGTCAATTTGTCGACGGGTCTGTTATTTCTTTTTTTAACACTTTCCAACCTAGTTGAAAAGTGTTTATGACTTCGGTTTGTCTGGCAGTCTGCCGTCTGCTCGTTTTTGTTTTATGATAAATTGATTTCTGATGCTTAAATATGTGAAAATGTTTTTTTCTATTAATTATTCATATTTTATAATAATAATAATAATAATAATAATAATGATATTTTATCACCAACTGGTCAAATTAAATGTATTTATTCTTATCAAGTTGATTGACAAAATAAGATCAATAAGTAATAATCCCTATTAATTTATTTACGCCTTTGTTTTCTACAAAAGCGTTTACATCAGTGACGCCATTTCGACGAATTTGTTCAAAATATTTTCAGTTTGTGTTCAAAATAAGTGCTCCAAAATTGTATTTTTCTCACTAAACCATTCAGGCTTTTAGAGACTTTGTGAAAAGTTTTAATCGCGATAAGAAATAATTACTTAAAAAAACTATGTTTCTTCTTTAAATTCATTTTGCCCCACCAGTGGCTGAGAGGTTGTGCTCTCGAAACTGGTAGACGGGAGGTGCTGGGTTCGATCCCAATCGCGCCCGTCGGCCTAATCGTTCGGAGTTTTCGTGGTTTTCTTCGAGCCGTGGATTTATCCATTCGTAAATACGGATTAGGTTCCCTTAGAAAGACCCCCACGAAGGGCACTCCCCCCGGGCCTATATCCCTAGTGTCGATGATTGGCCGTCAATAATCAACCCAACTCAACCCAACCCTTTAAATTCATTTTATGTAAATAGAGAACAACAATTCTTTACTTAAATGCAAGAATCTCAAATGTGTTTTTCTTTAACCTTCTTGGATTTGAAGCTAAAACTGAAAATGCTAAGCCGAAATTATTATTATTTTTTTTACGTTAATGGAATTTATCACTAGAAAGCCAGCAAAATAGAACTTTCTACAAAGCCCGTAACAATCAATTTAAACACTGTTTAGAACAAGTTGGAAATTGTACGTCAAACGTGACAAATGTGGTGCACTCCTACTATAACTATTTTTATAATTATTCAGATCTTGAAGGTAAAACTGAAAAAGCTACGCGGGTATTATTATTATTCTTTTTTACGTCAATGGAATTCATCACTAGAAAGACGACAAAATAGAACTTCCTAGAACGTCCGTAACTATCAATTTAAATTAGAACAAGTTTGAAATTGTACGCATAACTGTATAAACCATGCAGAAATTTACAGAAATCACCCACTGGTGGACAGCCAACGGTGAGGTATAGGCTCAAAAAATCCACGAGAGGAAAAAAAAAATCTGCCACCTACCGGACCACAACCAGAAGACCAGACCCTAGAATTAACGGGGAAATGAAGACCTAAAATCCGACCTTGGCCGACCACTGAGAGTCTCAGAAGTAAACGGTTTGTCTCCGTTCCGATGACGAAATTAAATTGAATGTAAAGAGATCTGCAGATTTGTACAATATTAAGATACATACAATATTAATTACATGCACTGCCCAATTCGCCTATGGATGGGCGAGCGAAATTGTAAGTTGCACATTGATCTTGATGTAAGATTTCGATATTCTGATACAAATTATATTAGAAAAGCAGTAGTTAATAAGCATTTACACAGTATTTACCAATTCAATATATATACTAAAGTTTCTACCAATGGTTGCAAAGTATAACATATTTGCATATCATAAATTTTCAAAGACAAACAGCTCTTTACAAAATTGCTAAAATATGTATGAGTTGATATTAATAACAATTCATTTGTACATCGAGCAGCAAGAGATTTTAAAGAAAAATGAATTAATTATAGTGATATTCATACAACATTATGATAGACCCATAAACACTTTTAGTACATCATTTAAATGAGCATAAAATGATAAGAAGTGATCGTAGGTTCTAGGAAGCCGCCCATGTGAAGTTAGAGAGCTACCCATTAAAATAACTAATTAATAATTAAAAGGTCTAACTACATCGTAAAATAATTTAAATAATTTAATATTTGGAAAGGCATTGTAAATATTTAGAAGACAACCCTTTACAAACCGCCGACATAGCATGCACTTAATTTTGTCAAAAGCGTCTATAAAGTAACAGATTAATAACCACAAATAATTGGGCATGAAGTAAAGTTTCAATGAAAGTTTATTAAACCACATTAGAAAATAAACAGTACATTTTAATAAGAAAGAAAGGAGTAATTATATACAAAAGAATTAGACTTAGGTTGTCTTAATGTTACTTAAGTCATACAATGACTAATACATATTAATGGGGCTTGGTTCTGTCCATAATTTATTTCTAATCGCTTCTCACTAATTAAAAAACCAAATTTATGAATATAAGAATTATCATTAATATTTCAATTATTCATTTTAATTAAGTTTGTTATTTTGGCAGAGCTGATACATGCTCCACCCGATTAAATAATAACAATATTTATTATTTATGTCACAGTAAAGTAATGAGGAAATGGTACCTTTATACATCCCATTGTTGCGTGAGGTGTAATTTCCGTCAAGACTCCATGTCGATGAGATAAAGTTCATTTGTATACACATTAGTTCATTTGCTAAACATTCACAAAATAAAGTCTTTCACTTCTTTATGTGTTCTCAGGTCAGAGAGAAATGATGATACCCAAAGTATCACGGAGTTGAAAGAGGTAAATTACGAATATTTTTATTAACGCAAATTAAAAGCTAAAAATACTAACATGCAATTTTCTTTACTTCATTAATGGGACTTGTTTCAATACTCGGAGTTTGGTCATTGCTGTAATTCGGGAAAATATTACTTGCTACGACTTCTACTGTTGCTTCACCTTCGAACACATTCTTTGCACTTTGATTTCGCGATGCGATTTTAAACTCCGATTCTTGAGTGCTAATGGAAATAGATCGCTAATATTACTGAGCTTTTCGAATTAAAATATTTATTAGAATTTGGTATGAAACATAATGTCTGCAGGTAGTCTGATCTATCCTTCTTATTTTCATGTCGGTAGACTCGCTTCACCTTCAGTCAACAACCATGGAAAATTATGGAAGGGATCAGAAGAAGTAATGGTACAAAATCAAAACGATGGTTGATTTTGTACCATTATTTCTATATTTATTTATTTATTTATAAATAGGTATATAAATAAATAAATATTCTTCTATATCTATATATAAAGAGAGAGAGAGAAGAAATCTCAACTGCACAAAAAATGCCTACATGAAAAAACAAATTTAATCGCTTTACAAGTAACTTAAAAAATAAATTGATTCAATCTGAATGTACTTGATTCTAAGGAAATATTTCATTCTTTAATAAAGGGTCTTTTTAAAATAACCTTCAAAAAATGAACCCAATAAAAATATTCTATACAAAATAAATTAAAATTTTAAAACTTATTTTCTCATCCATAATATTTTTAATGTAAAAATATTACACTGAAATAATAATATTTTGCGGAAGTTATGCAACCCTTTATAAAAAATATCAGAACATTGCAGCAAAAAGCACTTAAAATCATTTAACATTTTAGCTAGTCACAAAAAGTCTGTGATCATTAAATTTCTACAGCTGTTTGTCTCAATAAGACGTCGTCTGTCTTCTAATACATTTGACTAAAATATTTTGCAGCAAATTTTTGTACATCGATTAAATAGCTGTCACATTCTCTACTTTTGACAGTTTGTTCAAAAAGCTTTGTTCTGTGTATTGTATTTTAACCTATGTTTGTATATTTTAGTTTAAAAGAAGTCTATTAAATGTTTAAAAACAACATGACTAAACATATGATTAAAATCATTTTATATTATACGATTTATTCGCTCTCATTCTAGACTGAAAATTTTTATTATTTTTTGTAATTAATATTTTACAAAAATTAGTATCATGCAAAAGGTATACCATGCTGTACATAAACTTTTCAATCAGAGCACCAAAAATTTAGGAGCATAGGTAGAAGTCAGTCGTATGGAGAGTGCATGTGGGAGTTGGAACCATGTCCAGACCGCAAATTGGAAGGTAAAATATGTGATGGGGAGTAATATCTCGCTGTTATGTAGGTAAGTACAAAAAATTACCTAGTCGGAAGTGTCACCCCTTTCGATTCGAACAAAAGGCCGATTTCTGTCGAAGTTCGAGGACATGTATTCAATGCATGTGCCGCATTACTTTTCTGGATACAACAATAAAAGCATTATTATAAAGATAAGTGTAAAAAAACATCAATTTATTAAAAATGATACTTTTAAGAATTTGTAATTGTTTCATTTTAATTCAAGGCAATATATTTTTGACAAACTTTCTGTCAAAATACACGGTTTTAAATTATTTTAATCCTCTTAATTATCTTATCTTTATTTTATGTCTAATAATTCTATTTGGTCAAATTAGAATTTTCTTATTTACATAATAAAATTCATATTATATTTCTGCGAAAAAATAATTTTCTCACATAAAAAAATAATACAAATAAAAAATCATCCATCAGCACAAATTTTTATACATTACACAAGAAATCATTTTCAAAAAATATACATTATGGCGAATATTATGAGCAGTTCAGATAAAAATGTTACATGCCATTAGTCAGAATCTCTAGAGTCTAAGATATATAAATCGATAAAAACATTCGGGACCATTAAAGTTGATTTTATTTTGGCCTGGATGATTAAAGAAAATATTCGACCAACTTGAAAATTATTATATTTACAGAGATCTGTGTTTCTCACACTATGATCCGCTCATAAACTGTGGTCCTGGAAATGGTCCTTGTATGTTTCTAAACAAGGAAGAAAAATCATATATCATGCATAGATTACGAAACACGTCCCAACACTAATTGAATATTATCTAGAAATTTCATTTTTTTCATGCAATTAAATCTATCATAATCCTTCCTGTAATCGAATACATTTGCGCGTCTCTGTAAGTGGAGATAAATACTAAGCATTCATTAATCTAAAGCAAACATGTTGTAGTAGATAACAGTAATCTTTTTTTAATTTCATTATGTTTGAAGTTTCACTAATATCCATCACAAACGATTTCCCCCTCAAAGATTATAATGTAATGATATAATTTTTGCCTATCCTTGTACACGAACAATAATTATACTATTTATTATATACTCATTAGGAAAAAAGTTTTACAAAGGCGTATCAATTTCATTGTATTTGATGAATTATAACTTTATTAAAATTCACTGGAAACGACTTTTTCCAATAGACCATAATCTAACGGAATTCTTCGTGTTTCTATAACTATAAATTCTAGGCACACATTTTTTAACACCAAACATTTTATAGTAAACATCAATAACATAAAATGTTAATGTCAACTCGAGTATATATACGAAAATTGGAGCACATAAAGGTGGCCGACAGATAGACAAACAGAAATCATAAACACTTTTACACTTTCTTGAAAAATGTTAAAAAGACAAAAATAACAAATTTTAAATGATTTGCGCATAACATACAAGTACAGTCTAAAATTAAATAAAAAAGTATGTTTCTTTGCTTTTCAAATTTACTAGTAAATATTAATTAATCCCATTGATGTTAAAAGAATCTAATTAAAAAACTAAATTTTTTTGCTTAAGAATACAAAAAAAAAATATTAAAAAAAATAAAAACTTTGTAATTTTAGCCATCTGGATATTTAGCCATCTGGTGATTTAATTTTTTATAATCATTATTTTACAAAATTCTAAGCTATTTTGTATAATAATATACATTATTTATGTTGTCAGCACCCCTTTTTTTGATCCATTTATAGAATGTACAACGATGAATGAGATATCATTCGAAAGGAATTTGAACCGTTTTCTGACATAATACACTCAGATTCCGTTAAAACATATTTTTTGTTTAAAAATTTCAGTTAATTAAAAATTAAATCAGCATTGATTTCATAAATAAAATGAAATGATTTTCTTAGATCAAGGTTGCCACAAAAAAGATATACCGCATTATATCGTGGTCAACAATGATTATAAGAAATAATTAGTACAAAAAATATAAAGTTGGACTTCTCTGCACGGGTTTATTTTACATTTAGGATTAAAGAGCAATATTCAAATTCAAATATTTATAAGAAAATGACATAATCGATCGTTCGAAGCAATGGTATATCACGTGTAGCCTGAAATGTCTTAAATTTAATCATCCAGATGAACTCACGAAACAGAATACAATTAGTAAACGAAAAACACTGAACGAACAGAAGTGAAAAGTGAAAAGTGTGTGTGCAGCTTTTTACTCTAATGACTATTTTGAACTAAATACAAAGACTGATCTCACCAAATCCTTAACTGATTATAAACAGACTTCTTTATAGGGTTCCGTTCATATCACGAAACCCTATTACTCCCGCTCCGTTGTCTGTCCGTCACAGAGCCGTTCTCAAAAACTATATAACTTACAGGCATGAAAATTTGTGTAATTATAGATAAATACCTACTATGAACCTCAAAATATTAACATTTGAAAACATCGTATTATTTTAATATAGAGAGATAAAAAACCAAAATTCTAACAGCCTTTTCCTATTAAATTTAAGCATTTTTCGTTATTCGTCCGTTGCCAACAATTAAAAATCCACAATAAAATGCTTTCTACAGTAATTTATTTTCTATTGAAAGATATCCACGTGAAAAATGAAAATGAAATAAAAAGTTTCACCAATTGAAAAAAATATTTATATGACATCATATTAGTAATAACACGGAAATTTTCAAAGATTTCTAAATAATACAAGGAGTATGAGTATGTGTGTGTACAGAAAGCAGATTAATATCATGTCATTAGAGAATTAAAAAGAAAATTAATCTGACGTCATATTGGAAGTTTAACGGATTTTTCAAATGTTTGAGAATAATGCAAAGCGAGTAACAATATGAGTAATAGAGAATAGTAAATACAGTGGACTCTCTATATTCTGAACACTCATGGGACCGACCAAAAATGTTCAGATTATGGGGGTGTTCATTATAGAGGGATATTGGGAAATGCATTACTACTACTATTATGTATTGGGTTTAGAGACTGTATAGAATACTTAGCCTGGTTAACCATGCAAGTTACCTAGATGGAGGTGCTGAATTTTCAAACAATTGAAAAAGTTAATTAAAAAAGTTATACTAGTAAAAAAACAGTACGAAACATACAACTACATACATACAATACATTACTTGAAAACATAATAGGTACGTTACTTAAAAAAGCGAGTAATTTTAGTCTGTTTTTGGATTGTGTATGCTCGTGCAGTGTACATTAGGGTGGTTCTTATTTTTGAAGTTTTAAAATTCATTGCTCTCACCCTCTAAATTTGTTCCATTATATCTAAAAATAATTCTTGTAAAATTTAATCACTAAAAACTAATATTTGTAGGTAGCTCAAGGAAGCATAAGTTTCATAATTTGGGGTCATTTTTTTGTTTTCTTCTCCTTTTACTTGAAAAAGTATATGTAATCCCAGTATTAATAAAATTATTTCAATATATTAAAAAGTCACTTATGTACACTTTTAAATCCATAAAACAATTTGTAAATGTAATTAGGAAGTTAATTATCCAAAAATAATTTATTGATATAAAGATAATAAATGTCTGGAATTATTTGAAGAATGAAGACTGGTTAAAGAAGAATAAAGGAAACTAAAAAGAATGCACTGTCTTCAAATTTACATAATGTATTTCACTATTGCTCATTCCAATACATTATACATAATCAAAAATGCTGAAGATAGAATTTTCTTGCTAGCAGAGCAAGAAGATGGCAGACGAGCATCAATGATTGGTATTGACATATATTAATCTCTATCGGAAGGAATTGATTGCTTATAAAAAAAAGAATCTTCTGAAGAAAATATTATAAAAAATGAAATGTTCATAGGAGAAAGAAACAAAAATAGCAGTACTTGAATGTTCTACAGATAGCTCAAATGAAGAAGATAGAAATGAATGAAAATGAACAACATGATCAGAAAATAAAACTGTTAGAGGATGCAGCCTCAGATCCTTGTCCATAAGTTAAGAGAAGGGAGGGCGTATGGATATTATAACTCCAGATTTAGCAACAGCTCTAGACAGTACATAAGTATCAGACAATATTTGTAGTTGCTGAAACTACAGAGTTTAGGATATGTATTGAAGAAGTCAGTCTGGTTGAAAAATAATTATTCATAGAATTAAACAATGACACAAATTAAAAGAACGGCTTCAAAGAAATGTTCCTCTCATTGTCCATAGGAATGGGAAAATTTTATCAGAATTAACCGGTAAAGAGAAAATAGATAAACTACCAACTATAATTTCCTGAAAATGAGTTTCTCTGACGCTCTCAGTTGCTAAACTACATTCTGCAACAAGCAAAGCACAAGACTTGCAATTTAGAAAGTTCTGAATGAATGGGATATTGCAGATAAAGTGATTGGAATGAGCATTGATACCACTTAAGCAAATACTGGAAATGATAAAGATGCTTCTGCCCTTTTCGAAGAAAACTTTGGGAAGAAACTTTTTTTTTTGCCTGCCAGCATCATATTATGGAAATTATACGAAAAATATTTCATAATTCTTTGTAAACTTTGTCATCAAGTCCAGAAGTACCTTTATTCAAATGTTTCCAAGGGTACTGGGGATTTCTAGATAGAGACAAATTTGAAACAGGTTTGAAAGATAATATTAGAGTTCTTGTAAAAAATGTAAAATATGAAACTTTGGAGTTTGCTACTAGAAAAGAAAAATGATCAGCACCTGGACCAAGAGATGATTATCAAAAATTTGCAGAACTTGTTATTATTTTCCTTGGAGGAATACCTGTCAGGGAAATTCGTTTCATGCTTCGCAGGGCAATGCATCATTCTCAATGGATGTTTAAGATAATATATTCTTTGAAGATATTCATCTTTAAGTCCCAATTCATGCTAACCAAAAACGAAGAAAAAGGTCTTCGTAATGTTTGTGTTTTTATAGTGAGTGTATTTTAATGTTTGGATTACTGCTTCAATAACTGAAACCTCACCAAACAATGACTTTCAGTTAATGAATAGTTTATTAGAGTATTCAAGAATATATGAAAAAATTGCAAAAGCTACATCTGAGAAATGTTCAAAGCATCTGTAATATTTGTTAGATCTTTCTGGACTGTCCCTTTTCGATAGCCATGTACTTGTATTAGAATCCGGAGAAGAAGATAACTGTTTCCCTTAAACATTTTCATGAAAAGAAGTTTGAAGATTTTGTTACCATAGAATCTTTCAAGTTGCTCAAAGAAATGAATTTATCCAAAGGATTCTTTCAAAAAGACACTAAACATTGAAACACTAATTCTGATTATAGGATTGCTTTAGAAATGGTGCAATCTGTTAAAGTGCAGGGTGGCTAGTGGTCAGGCAAAAATACAGTAAAAAAAGTGATAAACACCAGTATATTCTTATAGAAAAATTTATGTTGATTATTCGATCAAATAATCAATTTGAATTTTTCAATAAGAATATACTGGTAATTATCATTTTTTACTGTATTTTTCCCTGACCACTAACCACCCTGAAGTGGCAAATGATCATGCTGAGAGAGGTATTGCTTTGACCCTACAGACAGAATACACTAGAATCCTCCTTGCATGAAATGAACCTCAGTTTAAGCTAGTGAATGTTGTGGAGGAACACTGGAAAGCTTATCCTAACTGCAGAAAAATGGACTTAACAAATTAATCTAATTACTAATACTTTTATACTTTAAATTTGTCATATGCTTAATATTGTGCTTTTCTGTTATATAAAATATGAAAATAATTTACTATCGTTATAAAAAAATATCATCTTGGCTTAGTTTTCTCTTGTGAATAACACAACATTTTTAAGTGTAATCGCCACACTTCAGCAACCTTGAGCTACCTCTAAATATATTTCTTTTTCATTCAAACTTTTCCTACTTTGTTTTTTACTGTATTGGAACAAATTTTGAGGGTGAGACAAAAGAAAATTTTTAAAAAGTTAAAATCGATCATATAAGGACCACCCTATTGTACATATTATCTAGTTGATTAAGAAGTGGAAAGGCTTCTGTGTGATGTTCAACCGCATAGTTCAACAGGTCTTGAATCCCTTGGCCATATTGCTTGAAGGTAATCATACTTCTTGTTTCTTTGGTCTCTTATGGTTCTGCTTCGTCTTAACTATCCTCTTCCTCTTAAACGATGCTGTCGCAAACAGGAAGGCTTCCGTTGGCTTCGAGATAAGCTCCAGGTTCAATTTCAGTATGAAGTGCCTGAAAAATTGACCCCAAGTCACTCACAGCTGTTGCTTCTTGGTCCTCTGTCCTTTATTGCTCATTCTGACATGGGAATCCAGCTTCGTAGAAACATTTTTGGATGGTGTAGGGGGTTACTTCATTCCAAGCCATTGATATCCAATGCACAGCATCAATGACATTGACCTTCTTCGTTAGTTCGGTTGCCGAATTTGTCTCCTCCATCACTACAGATATTTTCTTCAAAAATGAATTCGGTAGTGAGCTTTAAAGGTCTTGATTACTCCTTGATCCAGTGGTTGGATTATAGAAGTATAGTTCGGTGGCAGGAACTTCAGGCTCACGTTGCTCAGCTGCACATTTGTATGTGATCTGGCATTATCCACAAAAACAAGAAATTTTCTTTCTTTTCTCTTCATCATCTCGTTAATGCCCTCCAAAAATTGTGAGAAAATTCTGAATGTCATCCAGGCTTTCGATTTGATTTGTAATGCACAGGCAGTGATGCTATCTTCACATTTTTGAAGTATCGTGGTTTTTCACTTTTTCTGATCACAAGTGGTTTGAGCTTCTCACCTGTAAAACTGGCACAGAGCATGACGGTAAGTCTTTCTTTTGATATTTTTCCGCCCACGCATTTCTCGCTTCTTTCTGCTAGGGTTTTATTTGGAAAAGTTTGGAAAAACAGGCCAGTTTCGTCGGCATTCAAAATGTTAGTGGCATCGAAATCCTTCATTACATCCGGAAGCTATCTTTTCCTTTCCTCTACAGTGTCGATATTTTTGTTTGTAGTTTCACCATTGATTATTTTGAATTCGATGTTATGCCGACTTTTAAAGCGAGTCAGCCATCCTTTTGATGCCTTGAATTCCGTGATTTTCTCCTTTTCTGCAAAATCCAGAGCAATGTGCTTTAGAAGGAGTCCACTGACAGGAAGATTCTTCGTTCTCATTTGTCAAAAAACTTCCAGACATGATTGTTTATGTTCTCGTTTCCCGTTTTCTTTTCGAAAATTTTACATTTTGAGGAAGGTTTATTTGCTTCAAAAGGGGCTATAATTTATTTCTCTTTCTTGCTGAAGGCGTTGAATTGACCTACTGAAATTCCAAATTCAGATGCAATTTTGCTTTGACTTACTTTTTATTTTAATTTTTGAGCAACTTCGTATTTTTACTGAAGCTTCAATTCTTTACGTTTTTTTATGTTATCCTACTTATTTCTGACATATCTGAGCAAGTGTTGTGCTTCTTTCCCTGCAACGATAGGGAAATGGCGAATTTTTTTTTACCTTTGTTTACCGAGCAAAAAAGGAAGAAAGGAAAAGAAGCGATAATGCTGTCAACCAGGTGTGCAGAAAAAAAAACATAATCCTTTTTTGACCGCTCCCTCTAACACCTGTTGTCTCTTATCTGTCATTGGGGGTGGGCATTTCTGTTGTGCAATCTTTCTATCTTTATCTCAGCTCGAGAGAGGGGGAATCATGTAACATGTTTTTTACATTATCTTTTCTTGTATCTCTTTGCATAAAAATTTATTGTTTTGATCATTTTATTTAATTTGATTATCATGACTTACTTTTTCTAAAATGGCAACAATTTCATATCCGCACTTTTTTCTTTATTAAAAATATAAGAATGTTCTAGTTAGTTGAGAACATGTACGGTAAAGACAAAAATATTCTTTCTTTTTTTTTCTTTTTTCTTTTTTTTTTTTTTAATAAATGTTTTGTTTGTTTTGTTAACTGAAGATTTTATCTGAATTATTCAAACAAATTTCGCATCGGGTAGATCTTAAAATCTAGAAATGATTTTGTCTGTTTATTTTTAAATAGAGTTCATTGAACACTTTTATTCTTCTGTAACACTTTTTCCGAATTTCCGTGTTGCGGGAATCCTCTAAATTCTGACTACAAACAGACATTCAGTTTACATTGAGGCGGGTTAGAATGGGGATCAAAAGTAGCGTTCATAATAGTGGGGTGTTCAGATTAGACAGTGTTCAGAATACAGAGAGTTCATCTTTTGTTGTCTATGGAGTTTCGCTGGGACCGTCTGAAAGTGTTCATAATACCGGGTGTTCACATTAGAGAGTGTTCAGATAGAAAGAGTCCACTGTATATGAGTTTGCGGAACGTATTGAATCATGATAAAAACCCGATTATGGAAATATTCGCATAAGGTGTACAACATGTTTAATTTTGAAATTATATTTTTTTAAATATCGCATTTAGTCCACATGACAGATATTATTATGACAGAGCGTGATATATTATTATGATAGCGGGTTTCGTCCGCTATCGGATCTGTTCAGATATTCGAAAAAAACGGAGTTTGTTATGAAGAGAGTTACATATGTTTTTCATTTATTGGGATGAACGTTTTCCATAATTAATGCATTTATTTTTCTTTTAATGTTACGTGAACGGCATCACGGGTAACAGATAGTTAAATATAAAATAATTTATCTTCCTTAATCTATGAGCAAGGTTAGCTCCAAACATGGGCGTTTTCTAGCAACAATATAGTATAAAATCAATGTAGATACTTTTAAAGAACTGTCACAAAAAGTCTCACTTTCTAAAATACGCAATTTGGTAGTAGGACCTAGATTACAGAGGATTACGCAATAGGTTTAAACATCTATTTTATATAAACTATTTTTTTTTTTAATATCGCATTTAGTTACAGATATTATTATGACAGAGTATAATAGCGGGCTTCGCGCGCTATCGAGCCTGTTCAGATATTCGAAAAAACGAGAAAAATAGACCAGCAAATTTTTACATTATAAAATAAATGAAATTTATTTGGACTTATTAAAGAAAGGACAAAGTGTTTAGAATATTAAACGAAACCCTTTGTGCGATCTTCGATCACACTTCCCCACTTGTTTATATTTTTATTTTGTGACACGTACTGTTTAACGCCACAACTTTGTACTTCACCTTTCATTATGAAACCGGCTTGATAATATGCAAGCCAAAAATGCTTCTTTAATTATATAATTTTTAAACTTAAAATGGAGTCTTTATCTTCATTGAAATAAACACTTATTAATCACATTTTATTTTTTCCAGTTAATCTTGAACAAATCTCAAGAATATAGAACAGAATTAATATGTGTTCATCAAATTAATAAATAAAATCACAACTTCAAGTATTAGCAAAATATAGGTGGAATCCATATTTAAACAGATATACCATATATAACCATATATATATACCATATATACTATATATAACCATATTTAACCATATTTAAACAGATTATACGTGCCATAACACATAATGGACGATCGATGACTATCCGAGCCACGATGCATAAAAGGTAAGCCCATTCACTTACCACTATTACAGTATATTACAAATTGCCACTTGTTAGAATTCTTATTTTAATTAATTACGAGATAGCGCGATTTTATCTACCGATGATTTATTTGTTTTGGCTCTGCTGGCCATAATTGTTTCCAACAAAATGTATGCTCTATTATATTAAATTAAATTGTACTATGTGTATTTATTATTATTATTATTATTATTAAACGGAGGACCATACAGTTAAAATACGATTGTTATTTTGTTTTATCGCGCGTGCCTTTTGTATCGTCGATCAGTTTTTACTGTAACTTTGAAGGAATAAATGAGATGAAAATCTGACGTTTTTTGCAGATATTTTTAATCCTAAATTTTTCTTTTGTAGTTTATATTTGCATCTAAAAAGTATTAGATATTGGCAAAAAAAAAAATAGGTTGCTGTGCGAAATTTTCACACATGTCTATTGGTTCAAATAATTTTTTCAATGCGTATGATGAACCATAATATTTATATACACAAATTTTAACTATTTATATATAGATTATTTAAAAAAATATATACAATTACTTTTGTCATAAAAAAATCATTTAGGAAGTATATTATTTAGTTTGTTTATTGTATTACCATTATCTAAATACACAAATGATAGTAATAAATGTGTATTGAGCTAAAAAATTTATTTTCTAGTTTAATAATAATAATCAAAAAAATTTTGAAATCATATTTAACCATGTGATAATTTAGTTATTTTTTCTTCATTAAATTATTTGGCAAAATTCTAAGCTATTTTGTGTAATTCAAATTTATTTTTCAATTCTTACTAAACACTAATACAACGCTACACTATACTTTCTACACTACTTACAATGCTCCAAAAACGATAATGTTTTTGTACATAACTTTTAGCTACTTAGATATGGATTATTAAAAATATCCATTTAATTCTGTTATTACTAAAAATTCCTTGCGGAGTATTTTATTTGCTTTGTATTATTGTATTACCATTATCTGAATACTCAAATTATAGTAATAAATGCGTGTTGAAAGTTTGAATGCGATCTTTCTTTTTCATTAAAACAAAATATTGAATACTAATTCAAAAAATTAATAAGCAGTAAACAATTTTTTATTTTATTTTTTGTTTTTCGAGAAAATATATATCTTTATAATTAGTATGTTTTACTGCGTAAATTTCGGTATATTTTTAAATGCAGTTTCAGTATAATATCAGATATTTTACATACATACCTAATTACTATACATTTTCTAAATCAAATTTGTTGCCAATTATTTATTAATTTTTTACATGTATCAGCATTATATAATGTATTACTATTAACAATAAAAATAAATTTATTCCACAAATACATAAATATGTATTTGCACCATTATACACATATTAATCCCAGATGGACAGATTTCTCACCAAGTAATATTTCGAAAAATCCTTACAAAATAGTATTTTCAAGAGGCGTACCCTATCAGATTCATTTTTCAGAATGCAGTAACACAAAATTTAATTTTGAAATATAAAACCTTTTTCTCTGGAATATAAATACAAAAAATGTTTATTTTTATTTTTTTCCTGGTTTTAATTTTCTTAAGAATTATTATTATTATTATTATTATTATTTTTTGTATGAATGAAAAACATTTTCTTTGACCTTTTTATCTGTTTCTCGTTTTGTACTATACAGAATCTTTACTTTAAAGAGGGGAGAAAAAAAATGAGCTTTTTAAGAAAAAAAAATCACAGTGAAAAGATAGTTTCAATAAATCCAGTATTATTTCATAAAAGCAAATAACCCCAGATATCTTTCTTTTGTTTTCTTTTCAGTTTATTATAAAACAAGACCAAAAAATATAACCATATATATTTCCCTACTATTGTACTTTAATAAAACTGCTTCAGAACTTTCATTTCAGAATTTTTTTTTCAGCTATTGATTTAAAGATTTTATCAGATATACTACATATACATATACATTGTGCAGAAATATTAAACTTAGAGCATTGTGTGTTGTGCAAATACGAATTTATAAAAGTAATATAAATCATATTCACATTTAATTTTAAGTTTAATAAATGTAGATTTTGTAAATATAATATAAATAATGTATACACTTTTTTTTAATTACAGGTTAAGAGAACTATCAGAGTGATATTTTTTACTGGTGTCCAGAAATTAAGGGGCAGCGAACGATTTTATATGTTTCGTCGAATATCTTGCTGAAACTCGTGAGGAAATGCCCGGAATGCCCTTGTAATTTGAGGATGTAAAGAATATGTTTGACTTCATGTTTTTAAGTGAAGATTGTGTCGCGAGGATGACAATTAGGGGGGGGGGAGGAGGGCAATAAACATTTTAATAATAAAATAATATTTTCGATCACGAAAGTACAACGGAAAGTGCTAAAATGATCTGTCACTGTAGCAAACGACTATGTAGGTCCTGTTCAACATTTTTGTGCATTTGTGTAAGCATAGCACGTATATTCATGAAAATATTAACACTTCTGTAAAAAAAAAAATCATAAAAGTTTTTTTTTTTTTTTTTTTTTTTTTTTTTTTAAATATATATATAGCATACATAGTTTTCAGCAAAATTTAACACCGCTTTCCAAAAAATCGTAGAAATAGTATACTGTGCTCAAAATATTAATATATTGAATATTTGATGAGGTATAGATATTTTAATAAAATAAATTTTAACCTGAAAGCAGTAGGTCAATTCTTTTAACATAAACCAAAACAAGTAAAAATGTTAAAAGCATAAAACTATGAAAACTATGTCTAATAGTAACCGTATTTACGCACAGTGTATTTTAATATATGCGATATATTGCTCTTGAATTTTTAGTGCTGAAATAACGAAAAATATATTTCCAAAGCTACTTCATATGTCACAACACAAAAAGTTTAACTTCTGTACGACAAAAATTGGCACAGTTGTTAGTTTTCAAAGTTTGAGATTTTTTCACATGATTTTGTCTTTTATTCAGGGATAAGTTAAAAAATGAATTAGGGTAATTCGAGATAGAAATCAGGGTACAATGTCCTTTTTACGGCAAAACTACCTTTAGCCGCACTGTAAAAAAAACCACAGTAATTTTACAGCAAAAAATGCTGGCAATATGGGTGCCAGCATATTTTGCTGTAAATTTACAGCACTTTTGTTTTTTTATATTTTACAGTACTTTTGTAGATTTTCAGCATTTTTTGCTGTTAATTTTACAGCACTTTTGTATTTTAGATTTTACAGCACTTTTGTAGATTTTCAGCATTTTTTGCTGTTAATTTTACAGGACTTTTGTTTTTTATATTTTACAGCACTTTTGTAGATTTTCAGTTTTTTTGCTGTTAATTTAACAGTAGTTTTGTTTTTATATTTTACTGCACTTTAGTAGATTTTCAGCATTTTTTGCTGTTAATTTTACAGGACTTTTGTTTTTATATTTTACAGCACTTTGTAGATTTTCAGCTTTTTTTGCTGTTAATATAACAGCAGTTTGGTTCTTTAGATTTTACAAAAATTTTGTAAATTGACATTTTTTGCTGTTAATTTAACAGCAGTTTGGTCCTTTAGATTTTACAAAAATTTTTTAATTTGACAGTTTTTGCTGTTAATTTAACAGCAGTTTGGTTTTTTACATTTTACAAAAATTTTGTAATTTGACATTTTTTGCTGTTAATTTAACAGCAGTTTGGTTCTTTAGATTTTACAAAACATTTGTAGATTTTCACCATTTTTTGCTGTTAATCTTGTTAGTTAGGTTCTACAGAACATTTTTATTTCAGAACTTTTTGTTGTTAATTTAACATCAATTTTGTTTCTTAGGTTTTACAGAACTTTTGTAATTTTCAGAATTTTTTGCTGTTAATGAAAATCTACAAAAGTTCTGTTAAATAATCTTTTGCTTTTTTTTTAAAAAATCATACATTTTATAGTGGAATTTTGCTGTAAATTGTATTGCTATTTTCAACTACTTTGCGACGAGCAGCATGTAGTATGCCTTGAAGGATGTACAAAATTCTTGAGTTTGAACACCACTATTTTCGACCAATGATTTTTGCCTTATCTAACTACAGAATTTCAGTAATTAAATAAGAAAAAAAATCTATACAGAAATAGTGGTAGCCAAACATTAAAAGGAGTAAACAGGATGCTTTTCGCAAAGACGTTAAACAGCAAATTTGTCTTTGCTATTAGACATCAGTCCAGCACTTTTAAATTGGGATTTTTATGCTTTCCGAAAACAAACTTTTACAGCCTTTAAATGACATGCTAAGCAACATTTTATTTATGATAACGGCCTGATTAAAGCATGAGCCAAATGGGCTGTGGCACTAAGGCTCTCAAATTTGGTAAATATTAGTAAAGCTGATATTTTAAATATATACCTTGCACTGTTTCAAGGTATCTTTATTATTATTATTATTATTATTATTATTATTATTATTATAAGGGGAGGAGGGTTCCAAATTAATACTATGCCTTGAGTCTCTCTT
The DNA here is from genome assembly GCA_963931845.1 of Maratus michaelseni. Classification (NCBI taxonomy): domain Eukaryota; kingdom Metazoa; phylum Arthropoda; class Arachnida; order Araneae; family Salticidae; genus Maratus; species Maratus michaelseni. The sequence continues at coordinate 305,890,846 of OZ007593.1, forward strand.
TGATTTGATCAGGTCCTACTTAGAAAAATTCTACTTTACGAGCAAAAAATTGTACAGAAATGTTACCGCCTCTGTTGAAATTTAGTTTTCTAAATATACACACTGAGTAAAATGTTACCATATTGCCAGAAAGGCAAGATCATTTTATTGAAGACAAGGCATTTGTATTTCAACATATACATTACAAATCATCAAAACGTTATTGTAAGTTTTATCTCATCAAAAGTCACCTGTAAAAAATGCAGCCAAGTCTCGTAACTCATTTACCGTAAAAAGTACTGAGATCGTATAAAGCCAAGTTTAACTATCTTATTAACTCTGAAATTTTCATTCACAAAATCACTCCTAGTCTCTACATCTTTAGTTAAATAATATTTTGTGACTTGGCAATTACGTAGCACGAGAATGTGATGTATATAATTAGTCTTAATCAAATAATACCATGCCATCCCATAACATATTAAGGTGTAATAACTTCCCTGTGCGTATATAATTAGCCTTAATCATATTATCTCATCCCTTCCCACATAACATAGTAAGGTGTAATAACTTCCATGTGCTGCGTAATTGCCAAGTCACAAAATAATATTTAACTAAAGATGTAGAGACTAGGAGTGATTTTGTGAATGAAAATTTCAGAGTTAATAAGATAGTTAAACTTGGCTTTATACGATCTCAGTACTTTTTACGGTAAATGAGTTACGAGACTTGGCTGCATTTCTTACAGGTGACTTTTGATGAGATTTCACTTCTTTTTGTAAGTAACCCTCCTTTTCTTGATTTTGGGTTCTTTTTGGAGATCATCCACTGATTTTCGCTAAGCCCACACCCTGTCCCTATTATTTACAGGTATCGAAAAAATTGAAACTTTAGTTTCGTTTGCAAAGTACTGTAGATAAAAAGAGATTTCAGGTTCCTAGGCAAGCACTAAATTATGGGAGGGGGAGTGTCAAAAGTACTCTCAATTGCTTCCAGGATAGGCGCTATGCATCTGAGATATAACTCGCAGCCCTAGATACTTGATATTTAACATAAAAGAACTTTTTAGTATAAAAAGAAAGCCAAAATTAAAATTTCCGGAAATTTCCAATAAATCAAACTATATTCCTTTTTTCGATGTTTTTTTTTTCGTTTTTTTTAGACTTTTTTTTATTATTTACGGATTTTTTAATTTTTCATTACTTTGTGTACAAAACCCTGCCTTTCTGCCAAATGTCAATCTTCTAGGACTACAAAATCGAATTATTTTCAAATTTTCGACTTTTTATGAATTTATTGATTTTTCGATTTTAATTCTAAGTTACCTGATTGTCATGCTAATATAGTAATTATTTGATCCGTCTTCTTAGGATCATTTAGGTTCAATTTAGAGATAAATCAAGTGAATCTTCGAGTCACCATGATTTTATTTAGAAAGGACTATCAAGCCATAACCAGCCAGTAATGTCGGGAGGGTAGGGGGAGCTGTGAAAATTTTTGTGGGGCTAACATCATTTAACAATCCATATTTCATATGTGAAGTAAATAGAGTACAACATGTGAAAGAAAACAAACCTGTCTATAAAGAAATCGCCTATATCGTAGCCAGTCTATAGCGGAACTTTTCTATAACGAAATTCGTAAACGAAAGAAAAGAAAACCATAATCCGGGGGAAATAACATAAAACAATTAGGGGCGTTGTACTAGCTAATAGGACAATTATCTTATAACTAATGTTTCTAGCAGTACAAAATCAAATTGTTTTCGAATTTTCGATTTCTTAAACATATTTCAATTTTTCGATTTTATTTTTGAATTTTTTAATTGTTCCTTTTATTGAATAGTAAATACTACCTTTACACCAAGTTTTAAGTTTCTAAGACTACAAGATAAAAATATTTTCAATTTTTGATTTTTTCGCATTTTTTTTTTTTTTTTATAATTTTCTGGATTTTATAATTTTTTCTTATTTTGTATACTTTATTACAAATTTTAAATTTCTAGACCTACAAAATCGAATTATTTTAAAATTTCCGATCTTTTTCGATTTTTTTATTTTATTTTCGAATTTTATTGCGTTTTTATTTTAACTTATTCTGAATCCCAAACACTATCTTTACAGCGAATTTTAAGTTTCTAAGGCCAAAAGATGAAATTATTTAAAATTTTTTAAAATTTTTTCGAATTTTTCGAATTTTTGATTTTTTTCGAGTTTTCTAGATTTTTTAATTTTTCCTTATTTTGCATCCTAAATACTACCTTTATTCTGAATTCCAAGTTTCTAGCGCAACAAAATTGGATTATTTGAAATTTTTCGATTTTTTTCGATTTTTCGATTTTATTTTCAATTTTTTTTGTGTGTTTTTGATGTTTTCTTTTTCTGAATTCTAAACACTACCTTCACACCAAATTTTAAGTTTTTAAGACTAGAAGATCGTGTTATTTTCAAATTTCAATTTTGTTCGATTTTTTTGAATTTTCGAATGTTTTTTTTTTTTTTTTTTTTTTTTTTTTTTTGAATTTTCCGGATTTTATATTTTTTCCTTTCTTTGTATCCGAAATGCTAGCTTTATTCCAAATTTTTAGTTTCTGTGGCTGTGGGATATGCCCAATCTTTTTGATGACGCGAGAGTGAGTGAGTGTGTGAGTGACAAAAAATCGAAACTTTGAGTTCATATATCGTCTGCACTAATTTATGGGTATTTTTGAATTATCCATATTTTTGAATTTTTCCTTATTTAGTATCTTAAATATTACCTTTATTCCAAATTTCAAGTTTCTAGCGCTATGAAATCGAATTATTTTCAAATTTTCCTTATTTCCGATTTTTCCGATTTTTTCGATTTTTTTGTTTTATTTTCGAATTTTATTTGGTTTTTTATTTTAACTTATTCTGAATCCTAAACACTATCTTTACTGCGAATTTTAAGTTTCTAAGGCTAAAAGATCAAATTTTTTTAATTTTTTCAATTTTTTTCGAATTTTTCGAATTTTTGAATTTTTTTTTTCGAATTTTCCGGAATATTTAATTTTTCCTTATTTTGCATCCTAAATACTACCTTTATTCCGAATTCCAAGTTTCTAGCGCAACAAAATTGGATTATTTTTAAATTTTCGATTTTTTTCGATTTTCGATTTTTTTCGATTTTTCGATTTTATTTTCAATTTTTTTTTGTGTGTGTTTTTGATGTTTTCTTTTTCTGAATTCTAAACACTACCTTCACACCAAATTTTAAGTTTTGAAGACTACAAGATCATGTTATTTTCAAATTTCAATTTTGTTCGATTTTTTTGAATTTTCGAATGTTTTTTTTTTTTTTTTTTTTAATATTCCGGATTTTATAATTTTTCCTTTCTTTGTATCCGAAATGCTAGCTTTATTCCAAATTTTCAGTTTCTGTGGCTGTGGGATATACCCAATCTTTTTGATGACGCGAGAGTGAGTGAGTGTGTGAGTGACAAAAAATCGAAATTTTGAGTTCATATATCGTCTGCACTAATTTATGGGTATTTTTGAATTATCCATATTTTTGAATTTTTCCTTATTTAGTATCTTAAATATTACCTTTATTCCAAATTTCAAGTTTCTAGCGCTTTGAAATCGAATTATTTTCAAATTTTCCTTATTTTTCGATTTTTCCTTATTTTTCGATTTTTTGTTTTATTTTCGAATTTTAGTTGGTTTTTTATTTTAACTTATTCTGAATCCTAAACACTATCTTTACTGCGAATTTTAAGTTTCTAAGGCTAAAAGATCAAATTATTTTAATTTTTTCAATTTTTTTCGAATTTTTTTTTTTCGAATTTTCCGGAATTTTTAATTTTTCCTTATTTTGCATCCTAAATACTACCTTTATTCCGAATTCCAAGTTTCTAGCGCAACAAAATCGGATTATTTGAAATTTTTCGATTTTTTTCGATTTTCGATTTTTTCAATTTTGCTTTCGATTTTTTTGGTGTTTTTGATGTTTTTTTTTTCTGGATGATAAACACTACCTTCACACCGAATCTTAAGTTCCTAAGACTACAAGACCGTATTATTTTCAATTTTCAATTTTGATGGAATTTGTTGAATTTTCGAATGTTTTTTTTTCGAATTGTCCGGATTTTATAATTTTTCCTTTCTTTGCATCCTAGACACTATCTTTTTTCCAAATGTCAAATTTCCAAGTCTACGGGATCTACCTAATCTTTTTGATGACGCGTGAACGAGTGAGTGAGTGAGTGACAAAAAATCGAATGTTTGAGTTCGTATATCGTCTGAACTAGAAAAGATAGAAAGTTTTAATTTTAAATTTTGGTCCTGTGTGCCAAATACTCTAGAAAAACGAAGTTTCAAATTTTTGGGATACTCCAGCGCGGAAATATGAGGGGGTCAAAAGTGCCCTGAGTTGCTTCCAGAAAAGTATGCTTACAGGCTGTCCTCTCTCGACTTGGCGGAGGCACTGCCGTGCCTCCAGATCTAGAACAAACTATCCCCATCCTGTGGGATTTGTTTTTCAATGTTTTACTTTATTTAATGCAAAACATAGATTGCATCCGACAACTCATAAAAAAGTCCTCCGGCCTGTACCGGCAGGAAAAAGTAGCTTTCCTATATCTTCGTTTTAAAATTTTAGCTAATGTTACTCGAAAACAGCAAGTTAAAATGCAAAGAAACTGTTTACAAAAGATTCGTTTACACTGAATTTGAATAAGAAATTCGCCAAATTATTGAGCTATAGCCAAGTTGGCTTCATTTATGAAGACTTATTTTTGTCGCCAAATTTGGCGAGATTTCGCCAATTGTCGCCAGGTTTGGCGAGAATTTGGCGCTAATGGATATGAATATATAGTTTTATGAGTATGATTGGGAAAATGATTACAACAATGAAAGAAAATAATTTGCGAGAAATCGCGTTCACTAAAACTTATAAATTTATATTAAAATCATTAAAATTACAGACATTATAATACACTTTCATAAAACATTAAAAACATATTAAAATTGGACGTTTCAGATTTACATGGAAAATCCCTCTTCAACAACAACATTTCACTTAGCGTAAATCATAGTTCAAAAATATCAACAAATAGAAAATGCAACGTATCAAAATTTCGAAGTCAAAGTTACAGTTATAATAACACGGAGTATTCATTCGGGATTGCACCTGCTTGACCATTATTGACCATAAATTTATCGTTGGTTTTTTGTAATGTGCTGTTTTGTTTCAAAATGTCAGCCACCCTAGAATTTCAAACTGCTCTATCTCAGCCAATTTTTAAGATAGAGGTAAAACAAAAAATGCTCTGGAATCCTTGTATCAAGTCCTAACACCTAATTAAAAAATAAACTTGATTTTTTAACTTTTTTGTATATTTATTTTAGTTTTAAAATTTTCCGTGGCCGCCATCTTGAAACAAGATGGCGGACCAAGCTGGCCAACGAACTCGGTCAAGGCATTGGTGAGCTTAATACACACAATTAGTTTCATCCAAATTAATTTATAAATACGAGCGTTATCGTATCAAATTATTTTCATTTTTTCAATTTTTTTCGAATTTTTTTATTTTTTTTTCGAATTTTCTGGATTTTTTTAATTTTCCTTTTTCTGTATCCTAAATACTACCTTTATTCCTAATTTGAATTTTCTAGCGCAACAAAATCGGATTGTCTTCAAATTTTCGGTTTTTTTCAATTTCTTCGATTTTTTCAATTTTGCTTTCGATTTTTTTGGTGTTTTTGATGTTTCTTTTTCTGGATGTTAAACACTACCTTCACACCAAATCTTAAGTTTCCAAGACTACAAGATCGTATTATTTTCAATTTTCAATTTTGATGGAATTTGTTGAATTTTCGAATGTTTTTTTTTTCGAATTTTCTGGATTTTATAATTTTTCCTTTCTTTGTATCCTAAACACTACCTTTTTACCAAATGTCAAGTTTCTGGGGCTACGGGATCTACCCAATCTTTTTGATGACGCATGAACGAGTGAGTAAGAAGTGACAAAAAATCGAATGTTTGAGTTCATATATCACCTGAACTAGAAAAGACAGAAAGTTGTAATTTTAAATTTTGGTCCTGTGGGCCAAATACTCTCTATAATTGAAGTTTAAAATTTTTGGGATACTCCAGCGCGGAGATATGGGGGGGGTCAAAAGTGCCCTGAGTTGCTTCCAGAAAAGTATGCTTACGGCTGTCCTCTCTCGACTTGGCGGAGGCACTGCCGTGCCTCCAGATGTAGGTTAAAAATTGTAATCTCACAAAATAGTAAAAAAATCTATAAACCTGGGTTGTCTACCCCACCCCCCCCCCAATTCTTTTCAAAACACCCCATTTAAAAATGGGTTTTATTTATTTTTTGTTGTTTTAAAGGAGGAAAGTGTTAACTTTACCTTTTAGATGCATTCGTAATTATATAAATACATACATAGCACCTATAGTCGTCGTCTGTCCACATGTAACAGCACAAAAACTACCCAATCGAACTATTTGAAATTTAACATATATAATCGTTGTAGATTTTGTCGAGTCATTTCAAATTTTGTGAAAATCAAATCAAAACTTAAAAAGATATTAAAAATATTTATTAAGAAATTTGAATTTTTTAAAAATCAGTACTTCTTTGTTATATCAGCTTCCAAGGATTAATCATCAAGCGACCGAGATGTATCACCAAGTTATCTGACATGTATGACGTTAGTCATATATGACATTTTATAACTTCTATGACCAAGTTATAGTCATATTCTTCATTCTATTAAATTCTATCATACATAATTAATTTAATGATATCCCATGACAGGTAATGATTTTAGGTTGCCATGCTGATTATGTCATAGTATTTCTGTATTACTCAATTTAAAAACTGAATTTGTATACTAAAATTGTTTCATTATAGCAATCCTATAATCTACTGACAGTTTTTTGGATAGATGTTTCTGGATAAATAGATTGGAAAAAGAATAAATATGGATTTTAAGTTCTGAAATTTTCAAACCTAAACTTAAAATTTTTATTGGAATTTTCAGAAAATGGTGACAACTTAACATGTACTTATTTTATTACAGAAATCAATCTTATCACCATAGCAGACGATATAATTCATTTTACTGAAATAAAAGTTTTATGTAACATTTAAGCTATTTTCTGCAGTATTTTTAAAAATAAATTTTAATTCTAATAACTGAATTCAAATAAATTTTAATTCTGATGACCGATTCCCTTTCAAGGAATTGTGACAGTTTAATTGAAAAAATATGTTGCAATATTTAAAGTTGAAGGAAAGTTATATTTCTCCATTTTGGACGATTTATCTAAAAGATTATATATATATATATATATATATATATATAAAAGGATTTTTTCTCCATATACTTTTTTTATTGTTATTTTTCCAATTTGTGAATTCTACATACTTGTATATACATTTCTGGGGTTGATGCAGGTTTTTCTTCTTGGGGCCCATTTTGTGAAAAGTAAAGGTTATTTTTGTGAAATTTATTATATTTTTGTGAAAAATAACATTTTGTAACGAAAGTTGAAATCAAGTTATACTCAAATTCGAACCAAGCATTTATAAACAAAAACTTTTTTTAAACCCTTTTGCTGAAGTTTTCCTCTCTGGTGAACTTGTTTGTTTTCAAATTACACATTTTAAAACATCACAAAATAATACATAAATAATAAATAGTAAGTTTTTATGGAATAGAATTTTGTGAAGGGGCCCATTTTATCAAATTAATTTTTGTGAAGGGGCCCATTTTACTTAATAGATTTTTGTGAAGGGGGCCATTTTACTAAATAGATTTTTGTGAAGGGTTCCTAAATAGGCCTCAAATTTTTCCTGGATCGACCCCTGGCATTTTTGTATTGTATTATAATTATTGTTTCATATATATTGTCGATTTTCATGAGATTTAATAGTTATTAACCCCTTGGGGACGAGGATCATCAGAATCCTTGATTATTCCCACAAGTTATTTTTTATTGTAAGCTTTGCCTTATGTAATCCTAGCATTTCTGCAATTCAAGTAGGCAAACATTTCTGTTTTGAAAAACTGGTGGCAAAAGATTAAAAATTTTGTAAAGGACGCTCGTTGTGAAGGGGTTAATAAAAAGCTTCCTTTTATATATATATATATATATATATAATGATGAGACTAGAGCTTTTGTTTGTCAATTTGCTTTTAAAATACCCTTTAAGTTTTTTTTTAATACATAGTATATATTAATGTATATATACTATCATAAGTTTAGTAATAAAATAATTTTTGTAACAAAGATGCAAAAAGAGCCCATTTTAGCTGGGCATTAAAAAAAAAAAAAAAAAAAAAAAGGTGGGGGGTGGAGGGGTAAACTTTGTTTTAAATGACAAATCTTCATACACTCAAACTTTAATAGCGAAACAAAACAATTAAGGATTTAATTATAAACTCTATTGTTTCCCTGTTCAATTTTATTATATTAGAGCTGATATTAACAGCCGCACTTTTCTTTGTTACATTCTGATCATTTTCAACTACAAGTGCATAGAATTTGCAGTTTTTCTTAATCAGAATAATGAAAAGGCTATCATTGATTGAAAGATGATAGCATTTATTTAACTATACATTTATATAAGAAATCATTTATTAAATTTATCTAAAGCACTTGTTCGAATATAACTGCAGTTACTATTTTAATAAAGAAATAATGACGGTGGAATCCACCAGTGCTGTCACTTTTTTTTGCGTATATTGAGCTAGAAAACTAGCTCAGTTTAGTGACTGTTTAAACATTTTTTTAAAATCTACCTCAAGAATGAGCACTTGTTTGCTTCAATAATATAAAAATGCTGCCTTTGCATACAATTTTTTTTTGAAGTGTCTGAAATATAATGGGATAAAAAACATGAAAATTGCAATTAAAAAAAGTTTAATCTTTTCAATAATTAACAAATACATTAACTACAGTAGTGAGCAATATTATTCAACTAAGTTCATTCTTTGCACAATTTGATCTTTTGTTCCTTGTTTCTTCGTCTGGATCATTATACATCAAATTGATGATCTGTTCATTATACATCTGAAACAAACAAATCACATGTAAAATTTCTAATCTCACACATACATATTCCCAAAGATATACTATATCTTTGGAAAAATCATATTTAGAAGAAAAAAGCTACGAAAAGAAACTGCACTTAAATTGACTGATTGATTAACCCAAACAATTGCTCAAAGATCAAACCAAGGTTTCCACTTAAATCAATGTATCATATTATATGAGTGAATCATATACATTTAGGGATGCACCGGATATCCGTCTCCTGCCAGATATCCTGCTTATTCGGCACTCAAACCGGACATTCGGTCTGGCCGAATACTTCAATATCCAGTTGCCGAATAGTGAGTCATTATCAGAAGAAGTTAGTGCAAAATTAATTTGCATCTTACCGACATTATCCTGTTAAAACAATGTTAGTAGAAATAAATATTCATATTTTCACAAAATTTAAATCATTGGATTTACATATAAATGAAAATATAATATTTAAAATATGACAATTATTTATAATTAAAGGCAAGTTGCCAGAAATGTTCAGCATTTTCAGGCACTGTTATGTTTTTGATAACAAATATTTTCCTCCTCCTGAGAAAAAGCACTCACACTTCTGATTATCTCTTTTTCTTGTTTTCAACAATTTTAAATTAAAAATGATTTTATTGAATCTCTTGTCACTATTTTGTCTATGGATGGGAGACCAGCTGTGGTAAAATAATACTGATCATGAAAAGAATTGTGCCACTTTCTTGAATAGTTCCGTCCCTTTTGTACTACAAAAGAAGATACTTGCAATGAGGAGCTTCTCTATTTAAATTCTGTTAGAAAACATTTGTCACAGGAAAAGTAAGTAATAATATGTATGAGTATGTAGGAAAAGAAAAAACTGCTTCAATAGGGTGTTTAGTATTTATGAATAACAAAGATTTATAAGTATGAAAAACAGAGAAATAAATTACTTAATTGTTTATTTTTTAATGTTCAATGACCCTGAATAAAAGAGAAAAAAAAGTACTAATATGTATATTAGAATAGGCAAAAGACAAAACATGATTAAATTTCAATACTTAATTACTAAAAAGCATTTGTTTTTAAGCAACTTTAACTTAATAAATGAGTTTAAATCTTTTATTAATGATATAAAATTATAATAATTTAAAGTTTTTCTTTTTTAAGAAAGCATAAAATAGAAATATTACTATTGAAATTAAAAACGAAAAAGTATTTGGCCGGATACCGGATATTCGGTAAAATTCTGTACCGGATATTCGTTATCCGGCAAAATTTCACATCCGGTGCATCCCTAATATACATGTGTTGACAATATTTCCAGTGCTTTGGAATCTGAGTCAGGCCCAATTTTGGGCAAAAGAGTCTGAGTCTATACAAAACAGGCCAACAACTAATGTTTCTTTAGACAATTTGAAGTGAAATTAAACTAATTCTATGTAATTTTAAAAATTTATAAACTGAATTATTTTTAGATTATACATACCAGGCAACCGAGGTTAAACAGGCCCAATATACTGTCTAGCGTGCAGCATATATGAAAACCGTTTTTAATTGAAAACTCTAGTAAGTTGATATTTTACATTTAGTATATAGACCTTTCTCTCAGTTTGCAGAACCCGAGGTAATGCGAAAATTGGAAATTTCTGTTATTTTTGGAGTCAACGGAGCCCGAAATATTGTAATAGAAACCTTTTCTCCCAGAATCTTCGCGTCTGTAGGACCAGGATTAACGCTAAAATTGTAAAGGATCAGGGTCCATAAGCCATGTTTTCGGCCCATGAAATAAGCCTAAACTCAATTTTGATATATTGACTTAATTATTTCACTTTTTAATATTAGAAGGTTTATCCTGTACGATTTCAATGATACGTTTTGTATTTTGTTCGGATTTATAGGACTTGCACAAGCTCAAAGTTCGTATTATTCATAGTTTTTGATGAAAAATACACAATTTCTCCTAATTTTACCAATTATTTATATGAGTGCAATCGTGTAACACTTTCTTCGTTATAGATATTATAAAATAAATTAAAATGTACAATATATGTAAAAGTGTTACAAAGCTGCGCTCATAGTAAAATATTAAAAGTTGAGGTAAAATTAGGCAAAATTGAGTATTTTTCATCAAAAACTACAAATATGAACTTTGAGCTTGTGTAAATTATATAAATCCCAACAAAATGCAAAAAATATTGTTGAAATCTTACAGGATAAACCTTCTAATATTAAAAAGTAATATAATTAAGTCAGTATAACAAAATCTAATTTTAGTCTTATTTCATGGGCCAAAAACACGGCTTATGGACCCTGATTCTCCCCCCCCCCCTGCCTTTTTTCCCTTCATGGGAACAAGAAAAAAAAATTACATTAAATGTCACACATATTACATGAAACAAGTACAACATTACATGTAATAAGTCTATTACTGTATATCAAATATTAATATCTAGTAAAGTATTATTGTTACATGCAATTTCTTAACTTGGTAAAATTTGTATTTAAAAAATTTGCTGGATAAAATTGTGCTTACATAAGCTGCACATTTTTTTTTTCTTAAAATATTTTAAATACCCTAGTAATTTAAAACAAATGATATTAAACAATATTAGAATGCCATGAAATATAATACATATCAGCAATGTTTACCCCATAAAGAAATTTTGAAGTATATTTGTATTGAAAAATGTTAATATTTACTATTTCAAAAACAAATATATTTCCTCAAGATCAATTTTTACGTTGAAGTTTTTTATGCACTTCTATGCTATCCATCCACTAGTCCCTCCAGAAAACAAATAAAACTTATTTCTGATACTTTTTAATTTAACACTATATAATTCATTAAAAAATCTATTAATACTAATTATTTAAAAAAAAAAATTCTTTTCTGAAACACGAATTTTCCCTTTTTTCTCTCTTTGCAAATTTACAGATTTCAATATGCAACACATAATATTTGCAGCTTTCTAAGAGAAGTGAATGTTCTTTCTCGACAGAATACATGTACAAATTTCTGTATTTTTTCCCCACAACCTATTGATGAATTTTGCATGCAACTGATTGACGAATATCTTTATATTTTCTAACAACCTATCAGCAAATTTAGCGTTTTTTTTAACCCACAATATATTTACGAATTTTGTGTTTTTCTTCCCTAAACAGACAGAAAAGTTTCACGATTTATTCCCATAAACAATTGACGATTTTCACATTTGGTTTTCTGCGACTGATTGACAAGATTTATATTTTCCTGCACTTTGTTGCATTGATGCTGCATATTTACCTGCGACCTATAGACAAATTTTACAATATATATTCTTTCACACCTGATGGCAGAATATCCGGGGGTTTTCCTGAAACCACCTGAATTTTTTCCCTCCACAACGGACCGATGAATTCTGTGATACTGACTGAAGAGTTCAGATTTTTGCAGGAATCAAAGTCTGAATCATTTTTCCCTCCAACTTCACAGCCATGAATATTTCTCAGTTTCTAAATAACATTTTGGAACTTCTCTGCATCACGATCCTCATAATTTTCAGATTTTAAAATTCCCCGAGTTTTTCAGTTTCCTCCTGTTTGTGTATACTATATTAACTGAGTAGTATGGTATTTAACAATCTAAGCATGTCCCACGAATTTCATGAAACAGAAGAATCTTATGAAGCTTGTGCCATTCATTTATTAATGAGATTAGATCTGAATTATACAGACCGAGCGTTTAAAATTCATGAATTACACAGACCGAGCGTTTAAAATTCATGAATTACACAGACCGAGCGTTTAAAATCATGAATTTTATCAACCGAGCGTGTAAAATCATGAATTCCGTCGATCGTGCGAGTAAAAAATAATTAATTTCATCGATCGGGCACAGAAAAATAATGAATTTTGTTGATCGGCTATGTAAAATTCATATTTTGCCATTCGGGAGTAAAAATCCTGAATTTCGTCGATCGAACAAGTAAAAATCATGAATTTTGTCAATCGAACGAGTAAAAATCAGGAATTTTGTCGATCGAACGAGTAAAAATCAGGAATTTTGTCGATCGAACGAGTAAAAATCAGGAATTTTGTCGATCGAACGAGTAAAAATGAATTTTGTCGATCGCACGTAAAATTCACAAATTTCGTCTATCGTGTGCGGAAAAATAATGAATTTTGTCGATCGGCTACATAAAAATCAAATTTCGTCATTCGTGAGAGAAAAAATCCTGAATTTCGTCGACAGAATGCATAAAAATCACAAAGTCGATCGAATGTGTAAAAAATCATGAATTTCGTCGACCGAACGCATAAAAATCACAAAGTTTGTCGATCGAACGCGTAAAAAAATCATGAATTTTGTCGATCGGACGCGTAAAAAATCATGAATTTTGTCGATCACTGCATAAAAAATCATGAATTTTGTCGATCACTGCATAAAAAATCCTGAATTTTGTCGATCACTGCATAAAAATCATGAATTTTGTCGATCACTGCATAAAAATCATGAATTTTGTCGATCACCGAATAAAAATCTTTAATTTCATCGATTATGCACGGAAAATCTTAAATTTCTTAGAACAAGCGCATAAAAATTAAGAATTTCATCGAACAGATGCTGGAAAATCGGGAAATTTAGGGGAAAAATAAGTTTAATCGACGAGTGGCGACTACTTATTTTCACCTTTAAACCAGACACTAGAGCTGAAAATTCAATTAAGAAGGCAACCTGAACCGTAAATATATAAAAAAAAAAAAAAAAAAAAATCAAAATTTCACTGTACAATGGTCTCATGAAATAAATTTTTAAATAGTTACAACAATTATACATACCACAAACTAGACTGCATGATAGCAAATTTACTTTGCAATTCTATGTAGACACAGCTGATTTGTTGAGACCTAAAATAAATATAAAAATATAATAAGCTTTAAATTCATTCATTAATAAATAACAAACTTTCAAAACTATTGTTTCAAGCACGATTAAAATTTTAAAGATATTGAATGTATACAACAGGGTGACTTTTAATTAACCTACAACTTTTAACTGAAATAACTTTTGAGTTGTCGATGGGAAATTACTACACAAATAAATTACTACTATACTACAAATATTTTTATATTGAAAAGACTGTGGAAAAGGAATTTAATGGATAAGATTTTTCAAAGTGAGAAACTGCATAGGTAATACAATAGCACAACATAGTCACAAAGTTGTCAGTAACAAAATCGAGCGTTTCTTTTTTGATGCCTGAAAATGGGTCAGTTATGGAACTTTTGAAGCTAATAAGGTGTGTCGGCTTCTTGTAAACAAAATCTTTCATATGACTACAAAGTCAGAAATCACAGGGATTGATATCTGGTGAATAAGGTGGCCAATTTTCTTATCAGATCTCTTGCCATTGCTGTAAAAGGCTAAGGTCGGTTTCTGACCATTGAAGACAACTCGCTTAGAAATAGTTTTGCATTTTCACCACATAAATACCAATTTTGAACAATAAAATACAATCTTCAGTTGAATATTGTACTTTTGGAGACATTTTCAAACTTGCGTGCAACTGATACTAAACAAATTCCTTTTATGCTCTCTCTGACTACACGCTACACGCATCTGTACCGCCATCTAGTGAGGCTCTGAGAAGTTATTTCAGTTTAAAGTTGTAGGTTGATTTAATTTCATTATACATATTAATTTTTTTAAATATAATACTAAGGAGTATCGCCAATATGTCTACATCTCTGGTTAATGAGGACAACTTTGTTTCCCCCCCCCACATCATTTAGTATTTGCAATTAATGTTAAAGATTTACTGTTAAAGACATCTGAAAATTCCCCACCACAGCTAATACAGAGGAGTAACTTGGGAGGCTAGACCCCATAAACAGTGCTAGAAATTGGGAAATAAAAAGTAGGCATCAAACTACAAGATTATATTAATTGAAGCAACTGCGAAACTAATATAGAGCATTTTTAATTATTTACTATTATATTATTTAGAAATTAATAAAAAATGCATTTAATCATGTACAACAAAATTTAAATTTTATAACCTCCTAGCAAGACAGAAACAAAACTTTATCCAATGTTGATAATTACAGTTGATTTTAGTAAAACACCATATAATGCAACTATAGTCGAATCTTGTTAACATAAAATAAAAAGTACACCAATTTCTTTTATGTTAACTGTTAAAATAATAGTATCTTTTTTTGTTGGGAGTGTACTTGTGCCGAAAAATTTCACATTAAGCGATTTAATGCTAACAATGTTTGACTCAGGGTTTGTAAATATATTTTCAAAAATATCCGATATTTTGATATATATCTGAAATTTTTTTTTATATATACCTGATATTTTTAAAATAGTCAACTTATTCATGATTATAAATATTTTCAGAGTTGATATAAATTAGACATAAAACATATGTCATTTAGCATCAGGGTTGCCGGCTTTTAGCCAGGCCAAAAAAAGCCGGCCGGCTTTTTTTGGTTTTAACCACTTAAAAAAAAGCCAGCTTTAATTGAAAAAGGCCAGCTTTTATTTAAAAAAGTGGTTTACAGCTAATTCACATTAAATTTGCATTAATTTATTTTTAATGCAATAAAAAATATTTCCTTCTAAAAAATTTATATACTCGTTGAAAAGAATATATTAAATTAGACTGCAAGGTGGTGTTTTGAAATTCTGTATTACATAGCTCGACATATACTATACATTTTAAAGATTATATTTAATTAAACAATAACAAAGCATCACCATCAAAAATGAAAAATTCGTGCATATACTGCTTTTTACTTTTAAAATTGTTGTGGATTAAAACTTAATAATTTATATATTTAATAAATGAAATTAGCATATATAATACTTGAGAGCATCCATATTTAGTTAGTGATAAAAAATGATGATAAATTTGGCTGATGGAAAAAGGCTTCATGGTGCAAAATAAAAATAAACTAAAGGGGGACACGATTAAATGTTCAAAAGGGAACACAAGTTAAATTCCTAAACCTGATCGAAATAGTGATTCCGTACCAATAAATGTTGGCCACAATAACAAACCACCTTAGCATCCCGAGCAACAACCTGAAATAGCTGAAAACTAAAAGTACATATTATAAAACACTTCATGCTAATTAAACAAAAAATAATAATACTTTAGAGATTATTCTCGATTAATTTATTTATATATAAAACATATTTTAAGGTTACACAATTAATAAAATATTTATATTTTAAAAGATGCATTCAAATTAATATATTTCACGGTTATTCACACATCATACATGTGGGCTAAATAACTGCGTTTAAATTATGAACATTTAAATCTTATATCATCCATGGACAATTAATTTTAATTAAAAAACATAGATACTTAATATTGGTACTGAAGAAAAGCTTGTTCTAGCAGAAAGCACATTTTTACACTGAACATCATCTTACACTGACGAACAGAAGATTTCTTTTGAAGACTCACAATTATTACACTTTCACTATTTTTTAGATGTCGATCACATACTTAAAATTTGTAGACAGATTTTTCACACACAAACAAAATACACCTCTATTTCTTCACCTTATCACATATTAAAGAAAAACACAGAACTAACTAGGGTGGCTCCTCACACGAGAAAAAATCTCGAATGAATGGGATACCACCCTTCTTTCGCTTGAGACTTTATACCATCCAACACACTGCTCGTTGAAAAAAACACTAGTCATTCACATGCGTTGCCATTCCGAGTGAAGGAAGCTTGGTCGAAAAATATCCGGTATTACCACTACCTCGCGCGCCGATGGAAGAAGATACAGCGAGAGAAATTCTTCGTATGCAGGCGTTCGCCAGCTGCTGCGAGTTTAGTAACGATGTTGCGAGATGTTTGTTGGTGCGTTCGCTGATTTATAAAGGCAGATGCGCTGACACGGAAAGACAGTTCTTTTTGCATATTGCGCTGAACTTTAAAGGCTTTTTTGATGACTTGACTGAGTTGTGAAAGGGGTTTTTTTAACATCTCCCCCCACCAACAGCAAAAAAAGAGGCGAACACTGTTCTGAAGAATAGTTGATAATTGTTGAAAATTGATGTGAAATGTCCTGGAGTATGCGAAAAAGTCAAAGTTTCACAAATGCATACAGATGAAGAAATGTTCGTGAAAAAATTTTGCAAAAAGTCACTGAAAGTTTCACAAATGCACACAGATGAAGAAATGATGAAGAAATGTTCGTGAGAATTTTGCGAAAAAGTCACTGAAATTTTCACAGCTGCATACAGACTTAAAGAAATGTTCGTGAAAAAAAATAAAAAATTTTATACACAATGCTACTGTAATCATTAGAATTGTATACACCACACATTATATGATACAAAAATTCAATAATTATATTTAACCAGCATGAATATGAAAATATTTACAAAAATACACACACACCAATAAATATAAACTACAGAAATACCTAGATTGCTTTAACTTTCTGCAATATATTTTGAGTTGTCACATTCAACATTTTCAAACTACTTTTTATTGTACCATATATTATTCAATTTTCTGAATTAAGTTCAATGAATATTGAAATTTACTTTGTAACTTAAAAAAGATTTCACAGATATTCTAAACAATTATGAAAATACATATGAGGAAATCATTCACATATTTTCCTTTTTGACTCAAATACAAAATTAAAAAGGTAAAGTTTAAAAAAAAATATTTCAATAAATGTTATTCACTAGCAAAGTGATCAATTCTACCAGTATATTGAAAACAAACATTGAGAGAGAAGAAATAGAAAAAAAAAATTTAAAAATAGAATTTTGACTTGAGCATAGTATATATATACTTTGAAGTTTCCGAACATACACATATTTCACAAAAATATTAGAATCACTACTCAATTCTTATTTACCTCAGTTTTGTTACAAATGTTATCATTTAATGGTATTTTTGGAAAAATTTTACTGACATGAACTTTTTTTACATATTCATGACCATCTTCATTAATTTTTATCAAATAATTATCATTTCTTAATTTTTTGTCAATTATATGTGGTCCATTATATCTAGGTTGTAATGCAGTATGATGTTTAAAATCTACAAGAAAAACTTCATCACCAGGATTTAAGGAAGGTTTACTTCTGCCCTTCACATATTGTTGGTGATAATTAAAATAACTAGTTTCATTTTCCTTAACTAATTTTCTAGTTTCCTGAAAATGACTTTGTAATTTTGTTAGATATTTACTATATTCTTCAGCAACTTTTGGTTTTTCAAAAATATTTAGAGGTATATTGAGTTCTCTGCCCAAGAATAGTTCAGCCGGTGAAAATTGAGTTACTGCATGCTTAGAGGAATTATAATGAAGTTTAAAAAATAATAGTCTATCTGACCACTCGAATACTTGATCAGAAAGTGCTGCTATGCTGGTTTTCATAGAAAGATGAATTTTCTCGATTAAACCATTACTCTGCGGATAATAGATTGAACTCTTTCTATGCTTAATATCCATAGTCTTAAGATAATCTTCAAATTCATCTGAACGGAAATATGGTCCATTATCAGTCAAAACAGTCCTAGCGATCCCGAATTTGGAAAAATATATATTAAGTTGATTAATTATAGTTTTAGAAGTGGTATTGCTTAATGGGATAGCCTCAAGATACCTGGAATAATGATCAACTATTGTTAAAATAAAAAATTTGTTGTCATGAGATCTAGGAAGTTTGCCTACAATATCTAAAGCTATTATCTCACCTGGAGCTAAATCAGCTTTTGGAATCATTTTAGTGACAGTATTTTTAGGTTTAGGTTTAACTTTTAAACATCTTTCACAATTGCTACAAAAATTTTTAGTGTCCTTAAACATTCCTTTCCAAGAATAGATTTTGCGAACAAAATTGTAGGTTTTTTGAGTGCCAAAATGAGGAGCATGAGCAACTTCCAAACAATCCTTAATTAAAGATTTTGGAATTAAAATTCTACTGAGATACTTTTTTTTCTTTAACGGCTTCTTGGGGAAAATTTTTACCATTACAATTTTAGTTTCTGAATCAATATAATAGTTATTTGCAGTTTCCTCATCATTATCATTTAATTTTTGAATAATTTCCCTAATAAATTCATCATTTTGTTGATTATTTACAATATTATTATGATCTAAATTTGAATTACTTTGAAAAATATTTATATTATTTACATTTAAGGTTTCATCTTTATATGCTCTAGATAAATAATCAGCAGGGTTAATAACACCAGGAATGTGATCTATCTCATAATGAAATTGATCCAGATACAGAAGCCACCTAGCTACAATCTCACTCTGATTGTCCAGTTCCATGTGATATGTTAATGATTTTGCATCGGTATATATGGTAAATTTTTTCCATATAATTCTTCACGAAAATGCTTGACAGATGCAAATATTGCGTACAATTCTCTTTGGATGGAAGGATATCTAGACTGAGCTGGATTGAATTGTTTTGAAAAAAATTCAACAGGATAAAATTTCTCATTGTATTTTTGCATTAAAATTCCACAAAATGCAACTTTAGAAGCATCAGTTACTAAATACAATGGAAGATCAGAATTAATGTTTTTAAGAAGGGGTTTATTTAGAATTTGATCTTGTAAAATATCAAAAGCTTCCTGACACTCTGAAGTCCAGACAAATGGAACATTTTTACGGGTTAAATTAATAATTGGCTTAGCAATTTCAGCATATTTATAAACCATGTGCCTAAAATAATTTAAACAACCAATATACTGTTGAACTTGCTTTACATTTTTGGGTATGGGAAATTTTGAAACTTTGTTTACATTATCCTCTGAAAGAGAAAAACCATCAGCACTGACATTAAATCCTAAATAAGTTATTTCTTTCTGACAAATCTGAAGCTTTGCAGGGTCTAAAGTTAAGTTGAATTGGATGAGCTTATCGAATACCTTCTGTAACCAGGCTTTAATTTCAGATATGCTGTCTGCAGCGACAATAATGTCATCAAGAAAGAATTGTAAATTTGGTCCTTTTAAGCTAGATAAACATTTAGAAATTAGTGTATGAAAATATGAAGTTGAGTTGCGACTTCCAAAAGGTAGGACTTTTGGCTGGTAGTTACCAATCTCGCAGCAAAATGCTAATTTTTCCCTATCTTTTTCCTGCAATCTTATCTGAAAAAATGCCGACTTCAAATCAAGCACACAATAATACCTTTTGCCAGCAATACTGTGCAGAATTTCTGAAATTTTTGGCAAACATATAGTGTAAGATTCAGTGATGCTATTTAACAGTCTATAATCCACTACCATGCGAAATTTGATTTCTTCAGGAGAGGTGCCTGGAATTGGTTTCTTTTTGACAAATATAACAGGGAAATTATAACTGGAGGAAGAATGTTCAATTAAACCAGCATCTAACAATTTTTTAATCTCTTCTTGTGCAAACTGTTTGGCAATTTTTGGAATAGGGTATGGTTTAGTTTGAATTGGGAAATTGTGCATTAATTTAAATTCGGGTTTGACTGCATCAGTTGAACCAAGAGTTTTATAACTTTTAGAAAATACTTTAAAGTTGTTCATTAATAATTCCAAAATCTCCTTTCTCTCTTTTTCATCTAAATGTTTAAGATTAAAATCAGATTCTGAAAGTTCGGCCTGTCTCAAATTACTAATCTCTTCTAAATTTAAACTATTGATTTGAAAAATTTGGTCCTCAGTGGGTTGGATTTCCTCGTCATCTTCAAACATTTCTACATTTCCTAGTTTTTGACCTTTACGTATATATGATGCAACATTAGTTTTATTCTCAACAATTGTCAAAATATATTTGTTGTCCTCAACAGTATGCAAAGAATTTTCAATATGGCACTTCTGCGAGACTTTTAATGGGGTTAACATGACTCTTTTAGAATTATGAATACCCTGTGGAAATTCCAATGTAATTATCTCAAATGAATTAGGTTTAATTTTAATGTTATTTATAGCTTTAGCAATTACATTAATTTGAGGTTTATCATTATCCTTAATTACAGTATTTTCTTTAATCTGCGGAGAAGTTTCTTCAAATTCAAAATGGGTTTTGTTGATGGAAAGTCTTTTATTGAATGTGTCAATTAGAATTTTGTTTCTCTGAATGAAGTCATACCCTAAAATTATTTGGTAGTTACAATTCCAGTTACTCTGAGTGACAAAAAATATGTTATGAAACCAACGAGTTTTCATTTTGAACTTTATATTGACTGCTGACAAATATGGGATAGTGGTATTATTAAGGGTCTTAATTTTGACTGCTCTAGAAATATGCTCAACTTTCGCTTGTTGCTTAATTTCTGCTAAGATGCCTGGTTGCACCAGCGAGAGATTTGCACCGGTATCGAGAAGAGCGGGTACCTCTAAATTACCAAATTTAAGCTTAATAATAGGAAGGTGATTTGTATTATTATCAAAATTACACGACATTACATGGAGATTTTCAAGATCTTCACAATTATTTTGAATTGTTACATTATCAAAATTTTGAATTTCATTTACAGAGTTTAAGTTTTCATTTAAGTTTGAATTTTCTTCTACAGATTTTAAATTATCATTTACTTCTAAATTTTCCTCACTAGAATTTGAATCTGAATTGTTACTAGATTTTGAATTTTCAATTGATTCTGAATTATTTACAGATTCCAATAGATTTTCATCCCTAACAATTTTATAATTATTGGTCCTTGTAAAATGGGATCTATTTTTACTACAAGAACCATCTATAAGTTTAAATGATTTCTACGCCTATATGGGTGATTTCTACGGTTATTTCTATAATTGCCAAAATTCCTTCCACTGCTGTTACCTCTAGAAATAGGAATATGGTTGGGGTTATGATTGAAATTATTGCTGCGGGAATTTCTACCCTGTGGAAAATACCAACATTTTGTTGTCACATGACTTTTTCCACATATATGACATTGGACTCTTTCATTTTGACTTTGTCGAAAAGAATTGCTAGCATTATTTTCAGATTTTACTCTTTCCAATTCTTCCTTTAACTGTTGAATTTGTTTGTTACCCTCTAACTGGCTTTGCATTATTGAATTTAGTTCAAAGTTTTGACACATATTGTTGTTAATAATGACTTCTTGAGCCTCAAGAGCCTTTTCTACATTAATTGCATGTTTACATGCCTCTAAGTAATTTTTTGGACCTAATTTAAGAATTTCGACCTTAATTTCAGGCCTAACAGCATCCAAAATTTTGTTCAATTTGATGGAATCAATGAATTCATTTGAATCCCTAGTTTGTATATCTATCTTTGATAAATATTTTACTGCATAAGAGTTTATTTCATCAATTAAGCTCTGAATTGACTGATTTGGTTTTTGCCTGATGTTATTAAATTTTGATTGTATCTCATCAAATGGTTGACATCTTTTGAATTTTTTAATTAATAATTCAGCCAATTCATCAAAATTTTGAATGTTAGCTACCTGCGGGGAGTCAATTAGAAATTTTTGGGCAGCATCTCTACAATTTAATTTTAGAATTAAAATTCTTTTATTTACGGGCCAATTTTCTAATACTGCTACATCTCTAACCTGTCCGACAAAATATTCAACATTTTCATCAGAAGTTCCGCTAAAAGTGGGAATGGATGAAGCCAAACTTAAATCTATGATCCCTTTACGAGCCATAGTAAATAACAGAAATAAATGTCAAAATATAGACTTTTAAGGGGGAGGAGGGGGGAAGGGGAACTTAAAATTTACACATTCCTAACATGCAATTACACAATATCAATATTACAATACATATATAAAATCATAAATAGCTTAAGATATATAAATCATGCATTTAAAAAAATCACAGATAAAAATATAATAAATGGTGTGTATATTTTTGTAAAAATATACTCAGGAAGCTATTGTGGAGACCAGATTCTCAACCTATTAAATTTTACTTTTGCACGCGGCACCAAATGATAAAAAATGATGATAAATTTGGCTGATGGAAAAAGGCTTCATGGTGCAAAATAAAAATAAACTAAAGGGGGACACGATTAAATGTTCAAAAGGGAACACAAGTTAAATTCCTAAACCTGATCGAAATAGTGATTCCGTACCAATAAATGTTGGCCACAATAACAAACCACCTTAGCATCCCGAGCAACAACCTGAAATAGCTGAAAACTAAAAGTACATATTATAAAACACTTCATGCTAATTAAACAAAAAATAATAATACTTTAGAGATTATTCTCGATTAATTTATTTATATATAAAACATATTTTAAGGTTACACAATTAATAAAATATTTATATTTTAAAAGATGCATTCAAATTAATATATTTCACGGTTATTCACACATCATACATGTGGGCTAAATAACTGCGTTTAAATTATGAACATTTAAATCTTATATCATCCATGGACAATTAATTTTAATTAAAAAACATAGATACTTAATATTGGTACTGAAGAAAAGCTTGTTCTAGCAGAAAGCACATTTTTACACTGAACATCATCTTACACTGACGAACAGAAGATTTCTTTTGAAGACTCACAATTATTACACTTTCACTATTTTTTAGATGTCGATCACATACTTAAAATTTGTAGACAGATTTTTCACACACAAACAAAATACACCTCTATTTCTTCACCTTATCACATATTAAAGAAAAACACAGAACTAACTAGGGTGGCTCCTCACACGAGAAAAAATCTCGAATGAATGGGATACCACCCTTCTTTCGCTTGAGACTTTATACCATCCAACACACTGCTCGTTGAAAAAAACACTAGTCATTCACATGCGTTGCCATTCCGAGTGAAGGAAGCTTGGTCGAAAAATATCCGGTATTACCACTACCTCGCGCGCCGATGGAAGAAGATACAGCGAGAGAAATTCTTCGTATGCAGGCGTTCGCCAGCTGCTGCGAGTTTAGTAACGATGTTGCGAGATGTTTGTTGGTGCGTTCGCTGATTTATAAAGGCAGATGCGCTGACACGGAAATACAGTTCTTTTTGCATATTGCGCTGAACTTTAAAGGCTTTTTTGATGACTTGACTGAGTTGTGAAAGGGTTTTTTTTAACAGTTAGTAATCAGTATTCTAATGTCTTATAAAAATATATTTTAATAAGTTTAATGTCTACTAAGCAATTATAAAACTCATGCCAGATAAGTCCATATGATGAGATTAAATTATGGAATGATCAATGTTGAAAGAGGAATTAGGAAGAATATTATACAGGGGTGATTGTGGGTTCATGAAAAAATACCTGAAATTTTAGCGAGAAAATGTTTCCGTATGGAGAGAGAGGGGGGAGGGAGCATATAATTTATTACAGGGAGGTTAAATTATGAAAAATATGAACTTTAATTATGTTTAGCAATCATATGAAATTGATATTTTAATCCTATTTTATGAATTTAACTATCAGAAAAACCAGAAATTCAGTACTAAAAAGGAAAGAAATACCTGAACTCAGGTGTATAACCTGAACACAATCACCCCTGAATATTTGAGGAGATTTTAGTAGGTGTAAGTGTATAAAAAAATAGAGAACAGTTAAAAATTAAATTAATAAAACTTGTTGAAATGAAACACAAATGTTATTAATATTACTGTTTTTAACAGTGGAAAATGGTGTTCTTATTAAATTTGCTGTTGTATGATTTTAAAGATATGAGAAATATTAAAACTTGCATATCAATAGCCCCAGTAACTTATTTGTGTGTGTGTGTATATCAATCTGCAGCAAAACAAAATTTATCTATGGCACGACAATGTCTACTACCACAAGAAATAATAGTAACCCATTAAATAAGCAAAATTTTCAATTACAAAGAAAATACAGTAAGAAGATTACAGCAATCCAGAGACAAAGTAAAATTTAGCTTCTTTTAGTATTTTTTAAGCTATTAGATTAATCTTCAGAAATCTTCTAAAATCTGCAGTGCCCACTGTGCCACTAAAATCTGTGCAACACCACTAAACACTGTGCAACGCCACTAAAATCTGCAGTGCAAAGCCACTGGCCTGGCTTTTATTAATTTTAGCCGGCTTTTTTGCAACCCTGTTTAGCATGAAAACTTAATAAAACAACATTTTAAATGTCTTTTTCAATTTAGTTTTTTACTTAACGAAATTTAAGATCAACTAATTGAAAACACACAGTTTGCTTTTTACACTCACAAAAAACAAACTATTAAGATTTGGTAATCAAGTTAAGAAAATTTTATGTTTTATACCACAAAATTTGTTTTTATTGAAAAATTTGAACATAAATATAGTAAACATGGTCTGCTTAACTTAACAAAACCAAAACGAGGGAAAATTATTTCTAAAGTTGCAAGTTTATCTAAATTAGATAGTTTATCTTCAGGGGTGATTGTGGGTTCATGAAAAAATACCTGAAATTTTAACAAGATAACGTCTCCAAATGGAGAGAGGGGGGAGGGTACATTTAATTTATTACAGGGAGGTCAAATTATTAAAAATAATAGGTTTAATTATGTTTAACAATCATGTGAAATTGATATTTTAGTCTTATTTTATGAATTTAACTATCATTAAAAGCAGAATTTCTGTATTGAAAATGAAAAAAATACCTGATTTCAGGTATATAACCTGAACACAATCACCCCTGTTATCTTTCAGTGGCTTTTCTAAGTAAATATTGTCCTACATAATTATTGATGCTACATTTAAAAATTCAGCTTCAAACATATAGCTTGGAAAAGTTTTTTGGGTTCTTTTCGTAGGTGGTGGGTGGGCAAAAAAAAAAAAAAGCGACTATAAGAGCAAAAATTAGTTATCTACAGAACGACACAGCCAATAAGAGTTACAAAAACAAATGTTTAAAAAAAAAAAGCTAAGCATTAAATTTGACAAGTGGGAATAATTTGTAGCATGCATTTTGTGCATCTTATCTCATTTCAAAAAGCAATTTTAATGGTACAGTTTATAAATAATATGTAAATCTTAAAATTTTTTGAGTATTAAAAAAATCTAAATGACACTATCGTAAATTTTCTGCACATGAGAAATGTTAAGTTAAAGCAAATACATACTTTTTGTAAACAAATAATTTCTGAAATGAAGAGTTGCTAAGATAGAATTACAAAATATTTTAATATTCAATAAATTTATATTCTTAATATCAAAACTGTTATACCAAACAATAGTAATTTATGATAAACCAAATTAATATCAGAAACAGCGTTAATGGATTAAAGGGTTCATACACATTTCTTTAAATAAAAATCAAGGACATTTAAGGACAAAAAAAAAATGCAAGGACCTATAAAGTATTGAATTATAACACAAAATTTTTAACACAGGGTTTCATTTTTGTAAATACAACTATTAAGCATTCAAATCAGGGGCCGCGCTTGACATTCGGCTATGCACCAAATACGAATACATCATGAAATTGGCGAACAAAAAATTTTTATGGCGAAAAGACTGGCGAATGATTTATCGGATCTTTTCATTGTTGTATTCATATTTTGAAACACTGAGGAATTTTTTTTTTTTTTAAGTTTGTAGTGAAAAATACATATTTTATGCCCACAAAAGTTACAATAACAAAAACAGCTCCGAGTTCAAAGTTAATCAGTAGTTTATTATTTTTTTTTAGTTGGCGATGGTTTAATTTTAATTTTTACTTTAAGGTATAACTATCAACTCTTCCGATTTTTTGGATACCACTAAAATTTAATAGAAATATTTGCCGTATTTAACCACAGCATTTCGACGATTAAATAAGACAAAAATTTCTATTAAATTTTAGCGGTAGGCAAAAATTGGAACAGTTGGCAGCCATGCTTTAAGGTAATACTTTTATTTTTGGATGGAGTATAACTAAAAAAAATTATAACTTTAACTCTTGTTTAGATTGATGTGTGAGCTAAAGGTATTTTGAGGAAATTAAAGTTGAAGACCACGTTTTTTCACGTCTCATCAGACGTCAATTTTTGTATTCGGCTTTTTTTCATATCTGATAATTTGCATCTATCCTTTTTGTAAATTTAACATTTTTGTAACGATTTTATGCATTTCTATTGCATATTCAAAGAAAAATTCTTCTAAAGTTACAGAATTTCGTTAAAAACGCTTTTCAAAAAAAGTGACGATGTCAAGAGGTCCATTCTCTACCAAAAACAACCATTTTCCCAATGGTTAAAAAGAAAAAAAATGGGCACAATTTTTGGACATGCGCGCAGCAAATGTAGTACAGTGAGAAAATGCTTTTTTACCCATTCAATAACGTCAGGGCTGAAAGAGTTTATGTTAAAAAATGTATTATATATTTTTGGCTAATTATAGATAAATTCGGCTAATTTATTTGCTAGCATTTTGAAAATCTTAGTGGAGTCCCTGCAAATGGTGTGTGTGTGGGGGGGGGGGGATTTCAGCATATGGCAGTAGAAATTTAGAAGACTTACTTATATAGTTATTTCAAAAACTAACAAAGCATTGTAAACTTAGTGTGCTGTAAGAAAAGGGAAGTAAGAAAAGGGGGGGGGGGGCGGTAATTAGGGGGAAGCAAAGAAAAAAAAATTGGGGAGAAGGGGAGAGATAGTTTTAGATTATTATTTATCATTATTATACAGTGAGAAATAGGGCGGAAAAATCATTAAACATTAAAAAGTTTCAACATTTCGACAAAAAACCTGACATCCTGACACAATTGCTTATAACTCAAGATATAATTCATTTATTAGAAAATGAAAAAAAAAACTGATTACTAATCACTTTAATAATCATGCATGCAACTATCGTGATTTTATGTTAGAGTGAAAAAAAATGTGTCTGAAAGTTTTGCGTTGTTGGGTGGGAGAAATATTTTTTTCCAAAACCGCCTTAAAAACAATCATTTTGAGTTAGTGGTGTGGTAGTACTTTGGCCAAATAGCTGAGTACCGAGTAATTGTGTGCAAGAAAACAAATTCGAACCAATTCGAACATGAAGTGAGCTTAGGGGGTAATACTATGTATGTATGTGTTTAAGTATTATACACAAACATACATCTATGTATATTTATATATGCATATCTATCTGTATACATACATATACTAGGGTAGATGTGCCAGTACTGGACACCCCTCAATGGTTTTGGTTTATAAAAAAATAACCAATAAACATTCAGCTTTCTTTTTAACTCATTAATATGCTTTCTTCAAAATTCTAGTTTTAAATACAATCATAATATCAATTATCTATTACTTTTTGTGGGGTGTCCATTACTGGAATTTAGGGTGTTTTGATTTATTTCTGTTATTTACAATTAAATTTAGATTTGGGAAATGTGAGTGAGCATGGTTAAATATTGTTGGTAGATTAATATAATATTAAAAAATGTGGAATATAACAATTATAACTATTAATTAAAAAATAATGTTTAAAGAAATTCCTTAAAAGTGTCCATTACTGGCACATCTACACTATATATCTATATGTAGTCTCTATATAAACGTGGATTTTGAGCATATAATCATTTTTTTTAATTACTTCAAAAAATCAGGTCTTCATTTTTTTTCGGTATATTAATAATTCAAAAGTTCAAATTTCAATAATTTAATAAATACAGCTGTAAGCTGTGCCTTGTATGAGAGTAAATATTTTATGTTATTATTTTTTTTAAGTAAATAAGTACTTATTTATGTTTAATAGTGGCCTTCGAAATGCATAGTATATGGCGCACTAGTTTTCTATAGGAACAACAAAATTATCGTAAACGCCAAAACATTCCTTTACATTCTAACTTCCGATTTGCAGTTTAATAAATGCAAACCGTTAAGCTTCATTCAAAATGTTACCCTAGTAAGGACAACAAAATACATTTTAAAAATTCTTCTAAAACATTTACATTTTACCGGTTACGATGATTAAAAGGGAAATATTAAAAACAATACTTTAAAAATTACGTTTTATTGGCGGGAAGTGATATATCTTTACTGATTCAGACATCTCAGGCCAAGCATGTTTCGCCGACAGGTGATTATAGGAAAATGGTTACTAAGTTTTATACGACAAATATTACAATAATATCATAAACAAGAAAATAAAGCTAACACTTACCTTTTAGTTTTTAATAAATGGCTGATTTCCACCAAGGTTGACTTCTTCCAATTCAAAATAAAAGCAACAGGCATCTTGCGGTTTCATTAACGACGCTTACATTCGAGCCGAAGCTAGCGCATGCGTGCAGAGGCAAAGAAAATCGTCTTTTTCGCTTTTTCGAAAAGTCAGAGGAAAAAAATTATCTCTGGTAGTCATCCATGGTTATGTGCATGAAGATAGTTTATGTTCATGTGGTTGATACTCAGAGCATAAATATAGTAACTTTTAGAAGTATTATAGTATGTATGTTGTGTTGAATTCTGAGACTTTTCTCCGGGAGGGATTTCTATGGCTCCGGGGAGAATTGCACTTTTAAACCATTAAAAGCGGGATAAAATCTCAAATCTTTCTGGGGGGGGGGTTTCAATGCTCCGGGAGGGAATGTCCCCCCCCGGGCCAGCCCCTGAATTCAACACTGGTATTTGTATTAGAAGTCTGTGGGTTGAAAAGTTCCAATTCGAATCTTTCGCGATTTCGTCAGTATAGATGGCGCTTAGAAATTACAGCAAAATATGCTGTAAATTGTGCTTTTTCCTTTTCGTGAAATAATGACAGCGTTTTTCACTGTATTTTTCACCGTTATTTTTTACAGTGCGGTATCGCTAAATTGGTTTATCACCAAAGAGGGTTATTTCATCTTAAAATTTGAGCTTATTTTGAGGGGTCGTATACAAAGCGAAGAATGAAATATTGAAATTAAACAAAAAAATAAATATCAATTTATTATCATACTAGAAAACGGCCTTACTATAATAAAATGAATACATCAAATACCAGAATCTACTAGAGATACTTCTCAAAGTGTTTTCCATTGGTGGCAATGCACAATTGAATGCGTGATAGTACTGAGTCATGGACACGTTGGAGCATAGCAGGTGTAACTGTGCGACAGGCAAGGATGATGCGCTGGTGCCTTGTTGCATCCCCAGAGGTAGAAGTCCATGAGAGTCAAGTCCGGTGAACGCGGTGGCCACTCTACCGGACCACCATATCCAATTATCTGTTAACCGAATTCGTTGGCGAGATACGCACGAACATTTGATGCTTTATGCGGAGGGGCCCCATCATGTTGAAACCACACCCGGCATGCATTTCGGAGAGGCAGCTTTTCATACCAGTCACGTACCGTGTTATGTAGTAGGTGCAGGTAAAGTTCGCTCGTTAGGTTTCCATCGTAGAAGATGGGTCCAACAATCTGAGTTTCCCATATACCGCACCACACGTTCGCTTACCAGCGTACTTGGTGTCGTACTTTGCGGGCGATGCACAGTGTGGTATTTTGCTGAAAAACGTGGCCAAAATTATTTCAAAACTTTTATGCATTCTATTGCAGATAAAATGTTTTAAGAAAACGTAAAATATTTTATTACGTTGAAAACAAACCACTTTTCGTAGAAGTTACGCAAATATGTGTAACAAAGTAATATCCTAGTGACCAGGATTCTTTTGATCATAGTCTTTCACATCATCCTCTTCAGAATCAGCTGAAACACTAGATTCTGGCAACTAATGCTTCTGCAGAAAATGTTTTACTATTTGTGGAGGTTTTTCGCATACTACAACTTAAATAAGGATCGGAACTCAAAAGTAGGCGATTGAGCACATCTTACTTACATTTTTTGATCAAGACTTTTCTTGAAAGGTTTTGCCTATATGAACGGAAATGTTTGTTGCAGGCTTCAGCCGCTACCTCTTATAACTGCCCGATTAGGAGCAATGCATGGCCTGTAATGGTAGCTCCATTACTCAAATTTTTTTATAATGTTTGTGACATTGGGGGCCAACCGTAATGATTTACATAATAGTTAGAAGTATCATTCGCAAATTCTTAAATTTTTTTGTATCTATTTTATAGTTAGTAGATAAAAATAGTAGAATAGTTTTTAAGATTCGGATTGATTTTATGTCAGTTCCTGTAGTTTTGGCTGATGTTTCTGTATCTGAGAAAAACCTTTTTGATGTGTTTCAGTCATTGGTGTTTATGAAATCGGCTTTCTCAATGCCTAAAAGTAATTCCCTCTCCATTTTAAACTTCTCGTGTATTGATTTTTTTTCTTTGACTGACAACAATCTATTTCTTCTTATCACCTCATACTTGCAATATTTTATTGGACGCTTATAAGCAAGATGTAGAATTGACTCGAAAATTTTTATTCTACCATGGAGTATTGAGAGACTGGATTTCAAAGAATCAGGGTCAATATTTTAAACTATTTTTATCTTAATAAAATCTTTGGATGATTGTTTACAAATATAGTATCGCATCGTGGAATTGGTGCTGGTAATAGCATTGCAAAGTTTAGCATCGACCATAGTCAGTATTAATCTGTACTGAACTTGTAGTATGCCATAAGCTGTGAGCATATATGTGTTTATTAAATTTCGTGCCAGCTCTTCAATGTATTATACTTCCTCTTGGAGTTTGTCTTTATATTCATAAATGAATCGTATTCGTATAGAAAGACAAAAACGTGGAGATGAAGGTACAGGGTTCTGCCACCATACTTTTTGAAATTTATTTATGTTATTTATTAATCTCAAAGGAACTAAAGAACGTTGGAAAATGTTTGAGTCACTGTCAAAGAAGTTTTCAAACTTTTGTTTAAGGTTTAACGTTTGCAGAATTTTTCAATTCTACTTCACTCGCAGATGTGAAAACATGCTCTATGTACTACTTACACAGTGTTTGTGTAGTGTGAAGTTTTACATCCGCCATGTTTTCAGTACTTGTAATATCTCTCGGATAACATTGCTCTTTAGCTCTCTGAAGAAGTGAATAGCAACGGTATATATTTTATTAGGAGTTCGGATGATATTATATTGATTGTATGTGAGATCTGCTGCAACAAACATGGTCAAAGCTTCAATCGGTGATAACGTCAATGTACTTAGGTTTGTTATCTCAGCCAAAGTTATTTTTCGATATTTTGTTGCACTAGTTAGGATGGCTGTAAAGTCTTTAACAATTTTTGCGACATCTGAATGTCCAGCAGTTATTTCGCTCATTTGAGTTGCATGTGTCAATTGTTCGTGGCTTATTTCGGATCTTAATTGTTCGATTTTATGTCTCTTACATCTGCCACTACAATATTTAAATTATTTTGCTGGACGACTGGGTTTCTCTACTGTCGAGGTAGGTAAATAAATCGTTCCTTTCAGCCATTCCTTGTTGTTTTCTCGAAAACGTTGTTCAGTGAATCGTGAAGCTCTTTTTTGTTTATATTGTTGTTTGAAAGATTTTAATTTGTAACGGGGTTCATTTTCTGGACATTTCGTAATTTGGACAAGTTTCTTTTATAGAAACTCAATTTATTTTTATTTTTTACACTGTTTTATTACATCACACATATATTTTCTTCATACTTTTTATTAGTTTCCATACTGAATAAAAAAATAATATCTATATGTAGTACATTTCTTTTTAATAATATAAAACTCTCTTACTTCGTTAGTGAGTAAAAAACACCATTCCTTATGTTTGATCTAAAATATATTTTTCAAAATGACAACGCCATTTTAGACAAAACACAACAAAATTTACCTAATACGAACACTTGGTACAAAACGAAAATGTAACATAATTTACAGAGAATCATTTAGTGAACGTTATCATTATACGATCAAAAAACTTCTTACTTAAAAAGAACACATCGAACAACTTAAACAATAAACAAAAGTTTTCTTCACATCAATTTGCAGATTTGAGGTCTGCGCACTAAGGAGTCTTCAGCAGGGAGTAAGAAACAACTGCATATATTAAATATAAACAGTTTAATAAATTAAAAATTTTAATAAGCTAAAAAATTTTTTTTTTCACTTAAAAAAAAAAAAATTCTTTTAGTTATAAAATAAAAGGGGGGGGGGGAAAGGGGGCAGATTTTATTTCATATATTGTAATTAGCCAATATATGCATTATAAAAACACAAGAGTTTTTATTGAACTCAGTTTAATTCCCTATTAGAATTACCTTTTTATCTAAAATATTTAACCTAAGAAAGCTATGGTTTCAAATTTGAATATCATAATGAAAATGCATTATATTTTCAAAACAGTTTATATAAAAGGAAGTATACACCTTCTTCTTTAAAAACCGTAAAATGTTTCTGAAATTCGACTAAGAATAGTATTTTAGAATTTAGATAAAATGATACATGGACCAAAAGCATAAAAAGAGACTTGCACAAGACATGAATTCCAAGTGGAATACCAGACGATTGGAGAGGCTATAGAACGAAATGAACTCGTTATCATATGCACAAGATAGTGCACTTATACCAACCAGAAAATGAACAACTAAATATGAGATTTGAAATTTTGACTTTTGGCCAGCTTTTTCAGTGAAATACAACACTGTGGGATGTGAGGATTTTCCAGAGACCAGTAATTCACATTTTGCACATTCACAATGCCACTCTGTGTAAACGTTGCCTCATCTGTCCACAGAATGTCACAAAGGAAAAATGGATTTTCTCTATAGTGTTGAGCATGAAATTACAGTAATCAAACCGTCTTAGTGATCACCCAACATCAATGCTTGCACCAGTGTTAGATGGTATGGATGGGCACCATGTGCATGTAATAACTGCCAGAAACGATGTCGCGTGTATCCATATGTCTCGCTTATTTCCGCCGTGCTCATTTGTGGATTTAAAAGGACGAATGCCAGCACTTCCTCCGGTGTTACTCGAACATTACACCTTGCGCGTCTACTTGTTCTGGGTCGTTGTGCAACAGAGCCGGCCTCTCTAAGACGGTGCAATGCATCAGTTATTGTTTCATGCGTTGGATATCGATCTCTGAATAAACCCTCTCAGTCGCTCTGGCATTCCTTTGGCATTCACCATAAATAAGTATAATTTCGGTATATTGCTTGTACGTATACCCTACTATGACAATCTTTGCGCTGACTAGCATATCCACTGCTAGTGGCTCGTGATTTATCCCGAACGTGTTGTGCTGCGGTACTATTGTATTTTGCATAATCTTTATTTTTATGCTCGTTATATTTCGGTTGTTCGTTTGCATTCCGCTACCATTTATCAAGTTTTTAGGGAGTATATTTTATTTTACTGATATGGATTCTATTGTTCGTTTTTGAAAACCGCGCCTAGCACACTGGGACGATTCTACAATCGAAACGGTGTTACGGTGATATGAGTATTTTCCGAATTTCTATTTTGCGTTCTCTTGTAGGCGGTCACTAAGATTGGAACTCAGCCAAACGCAGATAAACAAACTCGACTGAACCCTATTTTGATAAAATCAAAACAGACTGGACGCATTCGCAAAAGAGCGGAAGGATTTATTTTCCGATAAAAAAAAGTACCTATTTTCAGTGTTGAATTCAGGCACTTTTCTCCGGCGGGGGGACATTATAGCGTTCCGGGGAGAAATTGCACTTTTTGACCATTGAAAACACAAAATCTCACATTTTCCGGGAGGGACAGTTCATTTTCCGGATCGCAGGGGGGGGGGGGATGTCCCTCCTTGTCCACCCCCTGAATTCAACACTGTGTATTTTTACTTTTGAATCTCGTTTGACCCCTAAAAGTTAGCTTAAATTTTTAGATGAGAAAAACCTCTTAGGTGATACCCGGTTTTCGCGATACCGGTTAAAGTTGGTTTCGCATGCCATGCTCCAACGTGTCCGGGACTCAGTACTGTCACGCATTCAATTGTGCATTGCCACCAATGGAGAACACTTTGAGCAGTATCTCTAGTAGATTCCGGTATTTGATGTTTTCACTTTTTATAGTAGACCGTTTTCTAATATGATAATAAATTAATATTTAATTTTCTGTTTAATTTCAATATTTCGTTCTTCGCTTTGTATACGACCCCTCAAAGTCAGCTCAAATTTTTAGATGGAATAACCCTCTTTGGTGATACACCGATTTACCGATACAGGCTAAATGTAGTTTTGCCGTAAAAAGGACATTGCACCCTGATTTCAATCTCGAATTACTCTAATTCATTTTTTAACTGACCCCTGAATGAAAGACAAAATTACGTGGAAAAATCTCAAACCTTAAAATTTAATAACTGTGTCAATTTTTGTCGTACATAAGTCAAGCTTTTTGTGTTGTATTTGTTATGCTATGTACAAACATTTATTAAATATAACTATAGGGACCGGGGTACCGTATAAAAAGTTAGATTTCGTAATTTTTAGAAAATTGATTTTTTACTTTTATTAACGTCACAACATGGATATTTACCTCATTTTAAACGCTTTTGTAACTGGAACTATATGTCTACAACCAACAGTTGAGAAATTAAAGTTTGGCGATAGATAACATTTTGCACCCTGTACCAAAATATGTTTTGATGAACATACATCAGATTCTGAAAATCATTATTTCTCATGAAACGTTTTCTTAAGTCTATAATTACATAAAGTGTAGGGAAAAAATGTCATTTGTATTGAATGAAATTAGATTTTAAAGGAAATTTATTAGTATTTTCATAAATTTAATTGTAAGTTTCAGGAAATCTTTAACATTTTTGTTCTCTGTTATAGTAATACAAGTTCCAGTTCATTTTAATTTTCTCTTACTTACGATATTCCTTAAATTTAGAGATTTATCTATAAAATTCCTCCGTGTATAAAAGTTAGAAGACTATCCTAATATTTGTCTTTATTTATTACTCTTCTCAGCAGATCAATAACCTGATAAATATTATATCCGTCTTAAAAGTATCCAGATTAAGTAAAACCACATTTTTTAACTGATAAGATGGGTAATCACATTTCAAGTGATTTATCTACTTTATTTAAGACTAAATGGAGTTGTTTTATTTTTGTCCCATATATTCCTGTACATTCGGACAGTTTTAAAATCATAGTTAAGCATTTTGTGAAGAATATGCGTGTTTTGCATATCCTGTTTAATTTTTTACGTCATTAAATGTACCATGTTCAACATAAAGCATTACTTAATACTTTACTAATATTTAACTAAAATGAAAGAAGAACATTTCATGTATGTCTGTTTACTGGAAACACGAGGGGGTTAATTCATATAAGATATTTTCAATAATTCTTATTACAATATACATAAGATGAAAATTTGAATATAGAAGTTATAGCAAGTACAAATATATTTTATTTATTTTATTTTACAAAATGTTGCAACGCGAAAAAATTTATTCTAGTAATTACATATTAATTAATTTAGATTCTCCTTCTTCTTATTATTCTTTTTCTTATTGTTTATCAAAATTTCTATATGTAAAAAGTTTTACAATTTAAAATGTTCTTACGGATGTTTTGATATTGCCTACATGAAATATTAGATAGCTTATTATAAACATATTACGTAAGTATATTAAAAGTGCAAATATTCCAATATTCTGGGTACGGCAAGCAATTAATGACGAGCTCTTAATGAATGCAAGAGAATATTTCCTTAAGCTACATTTTCATGAGGATAATAGCAGTGGAATCGCAGTATGATGTACTTAACGAAGCATACTATTTGAAAATCATATTAATTAGCTTTCGAGTGTTAAACATTTCCAATATTGATACTGCATGTGAATGCATTGATGCAGAAACTTTCCACATATTTATAGCTGAGCGTTTCGATTGCATTACTTATTATATATAGTATACTTAAATACATGAGTAGCATCTAATCAATGTAATCGAATGTAATAGGGATGTCAATTGTATTCAGGAGCATTCTCTCTCCATGGAAATAAAGTGATTAATCCAAATTAATTATCATACATATTTTAATAAGTTCCAATTACATAAAATTTACATATTTTCATCTAGTTTTAATTAATATGTGTTAAGTTAGTAACACATATATTTAAAAATTTATATAAGGTGCATGAATTGATGTAATATTTTTTCAATCTAAAAATATTTACGTATTCAGCACAGCATTAATAAAAACTATTACGAAAGAAAAATAAATTATCCTGTAGTACTTTTTGTATACTATTTTAAAATAAATATAAGGATATTCAGCATTAATAAATTAGTTTTAGAGTTGCCACCTTCAAATTTTATCATTATGAACAAAAATTACTATAATCAAGATATTGAATGTTTTTTATTTATTTATTTATTTTATTATTATCATTGAGGTACCAATAACATCATAAGTAATTAAACTTTACGTTTTATTAGAATCTACTGTAATTAGAAAGTTTTGTTCTACATTACAGAAAATACATTATGAGAATATTGACTTAATAATCCCACAATAGTTCATACACATCTAAGATAATTGTATGGATGTCTTTTTCTTTTCAATATAAAACTGGAATTGCTGTGAATTTTCGATCAAAACTTTTGGATAATGAATAAATCCCCTTATCTTTGAAATTTTACGATTAAAATAATATTTAAAGAAAATGCCCACAACGTTCTAACGAATTGTACAAACATTAAAGATGACATATAAGTAATAGCTGTTTTCTGCTATCATAAATATTTAAGATTAATAATTTCTAAAGACTGCGTTCCAACAGTAAATTTCGTAGTAACACCCTTACAGAAATACTCTTATCAAGAGCAAAATAAAATATCTAAATAATAAATAATAAACTTTTAAGAAACTAATGAAATAAATAAACCATAGTTGTAATAAAATTAATTTAATTAATTCACATTAAAATATAAAAAGAAATCTGAACAGTATAACTGTTTTCTTTTTCGTGTTATTCCAGTGACAAAAACTTTATCAAAATGTGTTATAAATTGTCTTGTATATAATTTATTAAGCAGAAAATTAATGATTATCAATTATATATCGACTTTTAATCAGCTGAACGTTGAAATACACTTTAAAATGATGATTTTCTGTCAAATTTTTATACTTATTTTCTAATCAGTAGAAGAAGATTTGTATTTGTATACTTTATATATACAAATATTAAAATATTCCCACATACAAGAAAATGTGTATAGGTTTCTCATAAAGGTATGTTTTGTCTCAAAGGTTTCTCATTTTTAAGTAATTTTGTAATATTTAAGATATTGAGTTTGAAGTCCTGTGCGAGACAATTGCAAAAATGTATTGCGAAAATTTATTGTGTATACATAAAATATATATATCTATGAATTCATACATTTATTAACTTTTGTCTTTAATTTTGCTTACTCTTCATACGTGAAACAGTTTTTAACTTGTATTTTAATGTCCTTTGTAATGTATGTATAGTAGACAAAAATACTTCAATACTTCACATAGTTAAAATGAGTCGGAATATTCTTACATATTTCTAGAATAATTATGAATAAAGCTTTTTATAAATCTAGAACACTCAGAATTCGGTATTAAATAAGAAAATAAAATAATTTTTAATGGAATTATATAATATAAAGGGCCTAGTTAAAATATAGATAAAATGCTTACGTGTACAAAGAGGAAACACAAAAGGTTTATAAAAACATTTTAATGATCGACATATGTTTTTGCGCTCATATACGTCGCCATTTTCGAGATATATAACGATAAACAAAAATATTTTCGCAAATTTTTTAAAATAAGGCTGACAATATAAATCACGAGATCATATATGTAAAAAAAAAGCAGGTGCTTGAAATAGTCAACTGTGAACGTGAAAATTAATATTTCCTTATTGTTTCTTTAAAACTGAAAAGTACCTCGAGCCAAATTTTAGGTCATTCAAATGAGGCCTAAAGAGGGCCTAAATTGCACGAGCAGTTATTTTGACTTTATATTTCTCTCTTTTCATTAGGTTTTAAAACAAATATGACTGATGAAATATCGTTGCTCTATGGAAACATTTTTCAAAATATAAAATACTCTCAGTCTATATATGTAATCAGGAACGAGAATTTTTTGTAATTAATGGAAATAATTTAACTTGAACGAAATGTGTTTTAAAATTTTACACATAATTTATTATTAAATATTTTATTTTATTTATTATGTACGAACTTCCGGGAAAATAATTACATTTATCAAAAGAACTACTTATTTGATTATCTATACTATTATATAAAGAGGAAACGGTGACTGACTGACTGACTGACTGACTCATCAACGCCCAGCCGAAACTACTAAAGTCAGGGTCACGAAACTTGGACTGTAGATTGCTGTTACGACCTAGGCAAGCAATAAGTAGGGATTTTTGAAAATTTGCCCCCGAAGGGGGTTAAGGGGGTTCGAATGTTTTAGGTCATTTTGCCATATCGCAGCAGCAGTTATCGTTAGGACCTTGAAATTCCAGAAAACAAATCTACTGAAAAAATGATTAAACACCTATTTCAGCATTTTAGAAATTTCCCCCAGAAGGGGGTTAAAGGGGGGGGGGTTCGAATGTTTTAGGTCATTTTGCCATATCTCAGCAGCAGTTACAGGTAGGAGCTTGAAATTCCAGAAAACAAATCTACTAAGAAAATGATTAAACAGCTATTTTAGCAATTTTAGAAATTCCCCCCAGAAGGGGGTTAAAGGGGAGTTAGAATGTATTAGGTCATTTTGCCATATCTCAGCTGCAGTTATAGGTAGGAGCGTGAAAATCAGGAAAACAAAGCTACTAAAAATTATTAAACACGCATTTGAGCGATTTCAGAAATTCCCCCTTGAAGGGGGTTAAAGTGGGTGGTCGAATGTTTTAAATCATTTCACCATATCTCAGTAGCAGTTATAGGTAGGAGCGCGAAAATCAGGAAAACAAATCTACTAAAAAAATGATTAAACACCTATTTCAGCGATCAGTGATTTTAGAAATCCCTCCCAGAAGGGGGTTGAAGGGGGATAGTCGAATGTTTTAGGTCATTTCGCCATATCTCAGCTACAGTTATAGGTAAGAGCGCAAAAATCAGGAAAACAAATCTACTAAAAAAGGATTAAATATGTATTTCAGCAATTTCAGAAATTCCCCTCCTGGAGGTAATTAAAGGGGGGTCGAATGTTTTAGGTCATTTTGCCATATCTCAGCAGCAAATTTAGTTAAGAGCACGAAAATCAGGAAAACAAATCTACTGAAAATATGATTAAACATTTATTTCAGCGATTTTAGAAATTCCCCTCCCGGAGGGGCTTAAAGGGTGGTGGTCAAATGCTTTAGGTTATTTCGCCGTAGCTCAGCAGCAGTTGTAGGTAGGAGCGCGAAAATCAGGAAAACAAATCTACTAAAAAAATGATTAAACACGTATTGCAACGATTTTAGAAATTCCCACCTGAAGGTGGTTAAAGGGGGTGGTCGAAAGTTTTAGGTCATTTCTCCATATCTCAGCAACAGTTTTATATAGGAGCACGAAATTAAGGAAAGCAAATCTACTAAAAGATGAATAAAACACGTATTTCAGCAATTTTTGAAATTCCCCTTAGAAGGTGGTTAAATGGTGGGAGGTCGAATTTTTTAGGTCATTTCGCCGTATCTCAGCTTTTATATAGGAGGGCGAAATTAATTAAAACAAATCTACTAAAAAATTGGTTAAACATGTATTTCGGCGATTTTGGAAATTCCTCCCAGAAAGTGGATTAAGGGGTATTCAAAAGTTTTGGGTCATTTCGCCATATCTCAGCAACAGTTTTTGGTAGGAGTGCGAAATTCAGGAAAACAAATGTACTAAAAAAATTACATTGTCTACCCGTGCAAAGCCGGGACGGGCCGCTAGTCTCTAAGCAAAGCTTGGAGAAAACTAAAATGTCATGTAACATTAAAGAAGCGCTTTAGAAATTTTCTCATACAATATACAATTCAAAACTACATATATGTAATTATTAATAAAAAGCAAACAAATAATACAATATTTGATTTGTCATGTAGTTGTTAATAAAAAAAACTTATTCTTTTTTTTTTAATAAAAGAAAACTGAACATTGATTTATTAATTTATTTTTAATCAAAATGGGAACAATTGTAAATGAAGAAAAATATCGTCTTTCATTGAGAAAAAAACACTCTTTAGTTTACTTTTACTCAAAAGAGAGTCACAAAAAGAAAGTTATTGTTCCTGACACACGTAGAGCAAGATCAACATAGTAGCTATTTATTATTTCAGCATTGTCATAGAAAATCAACAATAATCTTTTATTTTCTTTATATTAAAAGCCGTATACTTTCCAAGAGATTTTTAGATGTATAATCTAATTAATGAATAAAAACTAATGTTTTGTTTTTCTTTGCCTATAAGATAAATAAAATCTTGCTTCTACAATAATCTGATTGGGATTTTCCACCACAAAAAATCAAGAATAAGGTAATTCTTTGCGAATAAAATTAAGTTTATTCCAGATGCAGACATAAATCTATCAATGGTTCTCTTTCACTGTTACAACAACAATAATAAGAAAACATAACTTTACATAATAGGTAATTCCAATACTAAAGTAAAAAATGACTTTTTTATTTATTTTAGAGATATATTTAAGACAAATTAATTAATTTCATGTGTATTGAAAATAATTGAAACTACATTTACTTTTAACACTAATCTCTTTATTACACTCTGATATTTTACCTAACACAATAATATAATATAATGTAAACTATCATTTTGTGATTTTCTTCATATAATTGGAACTAAAAAATGTTCTTTTATAACTATCTAAAAACACAGTCTTCAAAAAGCTCACATTTAACTATACAATACTTTAAAGTGCATTAAGTAATAGTAAGATACACAGATTAAGGATAAAAATTTCAATAAACAACTAAAATGTTACAGTGGACTCATTTGTGTTTTCGACAGCATTATTCTATTAATTACAAAGAAAGGGGGTAGAAATTGTTTTAAAAATTAAAACAAAGTCCCTGCTTTCAAATTTTACGTATTTTTACGAAAATAAACGCAGTAAGTTTAGCCTAAAAATGTAAGGGCACATGTAATAAGAAGTTGGAAACTGTACGTTAAACGTGACAAATGCTATAACTACGTTCGTGCTGGTTTTACAATGCAAAAAAATCATCGTTATTATTTCGTGAAATAAATTATATCGTCTGCTATGAGTGAAATGAGCATGCCATTTTTAGCACTTTCCAACCTAGTTGAAAAGGGCTTATGTCTTCCGTTTGTCTGTCCGTCTGTCCGTGCTCTAACTCCCGTAAATATGCTCGGATTGCTCTGCAATTTTTATATGTTATTGTCGTTATCTATAGCATGTTCCCTATTTCAACGGAAGTGTGTAGCTCTTGTAGTTTTTTTACAGGGACACTCAAAAGAATTCCGTTACATTGCGGTCTATGGGGAAAAATTATTTGCGGTTTATTTAAATAATGTTTCACTATTTTAAACGCATTGAAATTTATATATATCACTAAGGTGCATTAGAAGAAGCTTAATATGGAATAGGGTGTGCATACCACTTATAGTTACTATACAGGGACAGTCAAAAGAATTCCGTTACATTACGTCTATGGAGAAAAATCGTCTGCGGTTTATTTAAATAATGTTTCACTATTTTAAACCCATTGAAATTTATATATATTACTAAGGTGCATTACAAGAGGCTTACTACAGAATAGTGTGTGTATAGCAGTCATCGTTCATTTACAGGGACATACAAAAGAATTCTCTACTGTCTGTTAACAATAATTCCTGGCGT
Organism: Maratus michaelseni; assembly: GCA_963931845.1. Lineage (NCBI taxonomy): Eukaryota > Metazoa > Arthropoda > Arachnida > Araneae > Salticidae > Maratus > Maratus michaelseni. Next base: position 305,933,490 of record OZ007593.1, read on the forward strand.
TTTAAGTTGCTGAACGCGATTTTCAATTGAACTCACTTTTTGTCTATTACTGGGTGTGTATAAATTCTGTATTTCATATACAGGGTAGCACAAAAGTTCGAGAACACATTTCCGTTTATTGACAGAAACTCCAGAAGGAGAATTTTAAACTGTGCTACGCGTCTCCTAACTAAACTAAAATTTATCATCCTATATAGTATATATACAAATCTATATATCATATACAGGGTTGAATAAAAGTACTCGGATACTTTTCCGAATATTGTATCTGTTCGAAATTCCTGAAATTATGTTTTTAAATATGTTATGCGTTTTCCAAATTGTTTACTTAGATGTTATCTGTTAGCTTATTAAACGGTATGTTTTGTAAAATTATTTTGGAAGCGTTGGAAAGTGCTACATAATCTATGCTTGGCGCATGATTTTTCGTTCTTGTTTTCTTTTTACGTGTGTCATGTTTAAAGAGAGAATTTTTTTTCGACACCAGACAACGCGGTAAAATACACCATGGAGATCTTGCTTTGCGAATGATTACCTCCATGGTTTAATATTTCTATGGCTCACGATGAATGAATCTATTTTGTCTATTTACTTCAATGGATTGAGATATTCGGCTGTTAACCTAATTTCCACTTAAGTTATCTCAGAATCTGTCCATTTTTTAACGCAACTCATCACTCAAGCAAACAATTTTTTGAGCGATTTTTTTTTAACTGTAATTTTTATGCAATTCTATTCGAAAAAATAATTCTGAATAAAAATGGCCGCTTGGCATATGAAAAAAAAGGTTAACTTTGTTTTCCTCAGTCACATGACTTTGCGCTTTTATTATACAGATTACGCATGGTAGGATTTATTACAATAAATAAATCATTTAGTAATATCTTTGTAAATTTTGATTCAATTTTCATAAAGTTTGAAATGATTCGACACATTTTTGCAATGATTACAGAAATTAAATTTCAAATCTTTCGGTTGGGTAGTTTTTGCGCTGTTATATGCGGACGGACGGACAGACAGACGGATGGACCAGACAACTACTATAAGTGCTACGTATTTATATAATTACGAACGCACCTCAAAATAGATAGCTTGCTATTTGTAAAATTTAATAAAATTTGCGTAAATACTCTGCATTTATCACTGAACAATAACATCATTATAAATATGTGATTTGTTTATCACATTCTTGTTATCATATGTTACCATAAAAGAGGGAAATGGTTCGTTTTTTTTTTTTTCTTAACCGACTGAGTAAGATCACATCTTAGGAGTCAATTATTAATTTAATGTTATTTTACACAAAGATAAAATGCTAATTACATTCATTAATATTTGTGAGAATCCAGAAAAGAATTACTGCTTTCTCAAAATCACTATATCTTGCTTCTAATGTCATGTCAGTTACGAACGAAACATCTTTTTGGAGATTTTACTGAAATGATTATATTAATAAATCCCAAAGTCTCATATGAATTATTTTACATTGTTAAACTTAAATTGCAGTGTATAAAGATTGTTTGTTCAAATATTTATAAAAAAACTTGAGTAATTACTAACAAGTGGGTAAGTGTAATCGAAGGAAGCTCAAAGGGTTTCGTTTAATATTCCTTTCAAAACATTTTATCCTTTATTTTATAAATTCAAATAAATTTCATTTAGCCAAACAAAAAATAAAAAAAAGGGCATGTTTTTTATAAAGTTTAAATTTACCGGTCTATTTTTTCGTTTTTTCGAATATCTAAACCAGCCCGCTATTATATTCTGTCATAATAATATCCGTGATACGGACTAAATACGGTATTTAAAAAAAAATATTTTCAAAATTAAACAAATTGTACACCTTCAAAATGTTGAAATATGCGAATATATCCATAATCGGATTTTTATCACGATTCGATATGTTTCTCAGACTCATATTTACTATTCTCTACTAGGACTTCCCTCAAAGGGATTAGTCTGAGTGATATTGCTGAGAACATAGGGTTAAAAATTACAATATAAAGAAAAAGAGCAAATTAAATAATAGAATTACGAAATATCATATATAAATTCAATTCATATACACTGTTAAAGAAATAGAAAAGAAGTACCGTTCATCAGATGTGTTGTCATAATTTTTTTAAACATGTGGCAAAAAATCTCATTTTCTTAAGCGCGAATTGCGCAAAACTTGAAAAAAAAAAAAAAAAAAAAAAAAAAAAAAAAAAAAAAAAAAAAAAACGTCCGATCTTTTAAAACGCCAAGCTTTTTAAAGTTACGTAATTGGATTTGCAGCCAATAGATTATTCTATCAAGCGTGGCTTAACGCAAAATTAATTTCATTGTTGCACTTTTTTTTATGTGTGAATTTAAAAGTTTTCTTCATTGATTATATATCTATTATTTGTATAACTGTTTATAGAAACTCTTACACTTCAAACCACATTGATAGCATGCTTTGCTACAAACTAGATTGCAAAACTATAGTCTAAATTACTATTAAAGTATACAAAAAATCTTTCGATGACTTCTGTAAAATAACTTTTACATTAAATCTCTATATCGGCAAAATTGAAAAATTATATATATTTCAAAGTTAAGCTTAACAGATACTTCTTGATTATTCTCTAGGAGGCGCTGCCCCCTGCGCCTTTACTGCGCCAATACGCAGACTTTTCTTTTGCCTGTTTGTCTGTTTCTCCACAATCTGTCTGTTTCCCTATCCGTTCTTCTGCCCGTATCTCTAACCGATTGTCTATCTCTCTACACGTCTCAATACCAGTCTCTATATTTCTCTACCGGTCTCGCTACCCGCCAATCTATATCTCTAACCGTCTGTCTATCCGTCTAACTACTTGTATGTCTAGCCGTGTCTCTATCCACTTCGCTACCTATTTGTCTATCTGTCTCACAACTTGTCTATCTGTCTCTCTACCCGTCTGTCTATACGCCTCTCTACCCATCTTCTTACCCATCTCAGTACCCATCAACTGTCTCTTTACTCGTCTGTATACCCGTCTCACTATCCGTCTGTTTTTGTACCCGACTCGCTACCAATCTCACTACCCGTCAGTCAACTATTCTCTGTACTCATCTCTCTACTCGTCTATTTATCTACCACGCTACGCGTCTCTCAACCTTTCTCGCTACATTCCTGTCTACCGGTGTCTCTACCCGTCTCGTGACCCATCTCGCTACCCCTCTGTCAACCCTCTTTTTACCTTTATCTCTAGCCGTCTGTTTATCCGTTTCGCTAACCGCCAGCCTACCTATGTCGCTACTCGTCTCTCTACCCGTCTGTCTACCCGTTTGTTTACTCGTCTTTCTACCTTTTGCCACCTCTTCCCAATATTTAAACAATTCATTTAATATACAGAAGCCGTTTATCAGTTATTAAATGCAAACAGAAGTAATTTATCTAATAAGTGCAATCAGATGCAATTTTTTTTTAAATACATACATAAACCTGAATAATAATTCATCAGTTTTTTGTTCATAGTTGTTTATATCATTTGACAGTAAATCTCAACTTCTTAAACCTGAATTGTCTCAAGCTTTTCAAAAAAACCACAAGGTCTGTATAACTACAAAGTACCCTGAGGGCTATATTAGCTACATGTTATTAAGTGAACGTTTCGTTATCGCGTTTGCAGCCAATTGCTTATGTCAGAAAGCGTTGCTTAACGCCATTTTAAATTCATTACTGTAACTGTTTTTTTTTGGGGGGGAGGTAGGGGGGAAGGGTTTCAAATATATACATTTAAATTAAAACTTTTGCCTCCATGCCATTAGTGTTGTTTGTTTTATTAACTAATACCTTGTACACCGAGCTTCATTTGAAACAAATGTAAAAGACTTCTTCTACAGTTTTTTTAGGAGAAACTTTCGTAATTGGGCCCAAAGTCAATCGGAGCATTTAATATCCTTATTATAATTCTTATAGAGTTAAAACAATATTGTTGCTAGCTTTACTCTTGTTTGAGACCAGCCTTGCCTGTGTTTCTGAATGGGTAAAAGTTTCGTATCCTATGTCGGTTGGCGAAAAAAAATTAAAATGGTGCCAAAAGGTTGTTTTAGCATCTTACAAAATTTTTCAAGAGAGCGGTAAAACATGTTTTTCAAATATTTACAAACATGCGTTTATTAAAGCATGTTTTTGCACCATCTTAAAAATTTAAGCACGATGCTAAAATAAAATTTTATCGCCATATTCAATATTTTAATAAGTAATGAAAATACATGAACAAACTTATTTAACAAACCTAAGAGGTATTTTTGTGATAATAATTGTTATTGTCAGGAGTGTAAATTGTAAAAAATTAATAAACGGCTAGTACATAAATAGCATTTAAAATCTAAAAATGGAGAAGTGGTCCGTATAAAAATACAAAACATAACATTATACGCTTGATATATGTAAATCTTTTTTTATTTTTTAATATTTCCGAAGGCACGGATAAAAAGGTAAAAATAATTTTTCCAAATGCCAAATAGAAAATATACAAAATAGAATGCCAAATATACAAATTATAAAAATATCTGCAAAAAAAATATATTTACATAATACTACATCTTCCAAAAAATAAGATTTAGAAAAAGTAAGCCAAATCCTGCAGATCCCAACAATAACATCGAAAAACTTATCACCAAAAAAGAACTCTCCAAATATTACGGCACAGGAGATGGATTTTTCCCCCTGAATGCAGAATATTAGTTTTTTTTTCTTGTACGATGGGTGATTATAATATAATTGTTTCATTTCACATACTACATACCGTTTGATATATTGGTACTTTTATGTTATCCTGGCGCAGTTGATAAATCGCCAAATATTGTTCCTATAACATTTTCATATTGAATTCATTTCATTTAAATATAAATCTTTCACTCATTTAATTTAAAATACATGCCTTTCATTAATCCCATTTAAAATGCTAAAAAGAGAAAAAAAAAGAAATAATGCCATAAATCGAAACCTTTTATTTAAACACCAAAGATTTTTTTTTTTTTTTTTTTTTTTTTTTTTTTTTTTTTATACACGCGAAATAAAAAAAGTTGCTATTGCTGAGATTTGCGCCAAATCTCTAATACCAAATCTACCAAGTTATTGCGGGGTTTTTCTTTCAAACAGAAAAAAAATACAGATTAATTTTCGATTTCTACTAAATTGAAATATATTTTATTGTGCTGAATATTAGAGCGTGCATATTTTTTTGCTCCATGTACTCCATGAACTTTTCAATTCCGATTGTCTACGAAAATCTCCCGCCGGTGAAAATGACGTACGCACGAAAATTTCGTGACGTATGTACTTTAATTGTGCTTTTTTATCTATTTTTTTAATATAATTTCCAAACGGTTTGACATTTATTCTTGGTAATAAATAGACGTCGTTGTCACCTTTATAGGTACCTACTGTAAAAATTTGAACGAAATCCGTTAAATATTTTTTGAGTTATGCTTGACGAAAGGTTTTAATATCCATCGTAGCTATATATGGGGCAAAGTAATACTGCGCTGTGTATGAGTCTTCGTTGCACTCAGACAATTAATCATATTGACACTAGCTTTATATTATTCTCAAACATATGAAAAATTCGTTAAACTTCCAATAGGACGTCAGATTTTCTGTTTAATTCTCTAATGATATGATGTTAATCTGCTTTGTTTACATACACATACTCATACTCCTTGTGTTATTGACAAATCTTAGACATTTTCCGTTTTATTATCACTATGACGTCAATCAATTTTATTTCATATTAATATTTTTTTCAATTGGTGAAACTTTTTATTTAATTTTCATTTTTCACGTGGAATCGTCTGATAGAAAATTATTTATTGTAGAAAGAATTTCATTGTGGATTTTAAATTTTTGGCATCTGCTATAACGAAAAATGTTTAAATTGAATATGAAAAGGCTGTAAGAATTTTGGTTTTTTTATCTCTATTTATTAAAATAATACGAAATTTTCAAATTTTAATATTTTGAGCTCTTTACAGCTGGTATTCATCTATATACACAAAGTTTCAACTCTTTAAGTTATATAGTTTTTGAGAATGGCTCTGTGACAGACAGACAACGCAGCGGGAGTAATAGGTTTTCGTGGAACGAAACCCTAACAAAAAATAGAAATGCATAGGTTGAATATTATGTTTCCAGACGCATATTTTATACACAAGAAGAATGTTGCATAATTTAAATTTTACTAAATAATACTAAATTAATGAGTTATACTTTATGAAATGATCAAAAGTGTTTTATAAAAACTGTAAAAATAGTATTATATATAAATTTTGGATATTTTTATGCTTCATGGAAGCCTTTTTCAAGGCAAATGAGAATTTCAACATATGCACAAACTATAATTCAATGATTTTAAATGCCATTATTCACGTTTATCACGTTCTCTCTTAGATCACTTGTTATTTTATTTTTATTTTGTTTGATGTTTATTTCCACACTCGCAATCATGGAGTAACTCAAACCAAAATTTTGGCAGGTTAGATGATGCTGTATATATTGCCATAGTATTTTTTCGTGTTAATTCTAATTGGTTTCACGTATAATATATAGATAGGATAGATTAGTGGGGGAAATTATTTTGATTTCATCCAAATAAAATAACAATATAAAATAATAAAAAAATTATCTTCTCTAATCTAGGCTATCCATGATGACAGTTCAAATCTTTGTATTATATGTAGTACGACTGTAGAAAAACATAATTTATCTCATAAAAGTCTTCGTTGAATCCGAAATATGTAGACAGTTTTATATAAAAACTTTTGTCTTGTTTTTGTGGTTTCATTTAACACCTTTTACCAATTAATGAAGTATATTATCTCAATGTGTTCGAATTTGTTATGTTTGACATAATCAGGTTTAACAGTTACTATGTTCCATGTGCTGTTAAAGCACATGGAATAACATGGGACATATAGCACATGGAACATATAAGGGATACGTATGCTTGAATGTCAAATTATACATCAAAGTTTATTCAAGGATCAATCATCAAGAGAGAACAGGAGCGCACATTCAATTAAAGTTTTCCCTTCAATAAACATATATGTTACATTTGTCCCCCTGCGTGTAACAATTTTTTAATCAACCATCTAAAATTTGCTTTTATTGCGATTAGTTTTGAAGCGATATTTTTTACTGCTATTTAGTCCAGTCAAATAGTAAAAAAAAAAATAGATGCAAAAAATCTACTAGAAAATTTTATGTTTTAAAACTGTTTATGGGGATGCTAATAACATGAATTAATGGTTTCCCAACAAAATATCTCGAGGCTAAACTTTTTGGAGCCAAAAAACCACGAAATTGTTGGTCTTTTTTCAGTTTTGTGCTTATAACTCAAACGTTATAAACTTTTTGTATACCGTATTTAATTACAAAAAGAAAGACCATTAAATTCTATACAAATTTCTTTATAAAACTTTAGTCTAAACCCATTACTAAGCGCACTACAGCTTTTTAAAATTGACACTTTTTTTCAACTTTTTGAAAAATCGCATAAAATTAACTTTTGACACCATTTTTCATTCATTTTACCCTTTTTAATGTAACTTGTTTATATTAAAGGTATTTCCATGATATCTATAGTGATTAACCTCCTTATAATTGGTAATTAATAAGTTTCGTCAACCTCAGCTTGAGGAGCAGACGAGCAGGTGGTTTGTTCTTCAACAGTTTTGATTTTCTTCGAGCTGCTTGCGACATCATCAATCTAGTCGGCAAAGTCATCATCGTTGTTTGTGGTTTGGTCGATAGTTTCCCAGGCATCAGCTTCATCATCCTCTTCTTCTGGGTAAATAATGTCATTCACATTTTCGCAGTTGACCCGTTACAGTTTTTGCAAATTGCCGAGCACTTCAGTCCTCATTTTTGACAAAAGCATTCCTTACTGCACTCCTTTTTACAGCTACATGAAACAACATGTAGCAAGGATTCAGGTGCTGTGTTTTGGCACATTTGAAATGGCTGAAACAGACCGTCAGACTTGCGAATCCACCCCCATTCTGCAGGTGTGGTGTTGTTTCCCGGCAAGCTTGCACCTGATGGTACCATCGGAGAAAATGACGCTGCGCAGCCTCTTGCGTTGGCGGTAGCCTTGCAAGATGGACTATGCTTTTTCTGGCAGATTTAGCAAATAACTGGAACATCAAGATTTTCAGTGTCTGTGTGGTGCCTATGTATTCACTGTACAGATTGTTTAATGGGATGTATGCACTGTAGTAAGAGGATTTTCCCTTCGTCAGAGAACAGAGACATCAGATAGGATGAAAAATCATAGGCACGTCTTCATCACTCTGCTTCATTAAAGAAACCCTTTGGAAGAGAGTCAATGGATGAACAGAAGTAACTGTAACGTTTCCAAATTAAACATGCTGAGAACAGAAGCTAAAGTTACTACCTTATTCTTTTTCTTGAATTTCACACTCATCAAACAATCTCCAACAAATCTTCTGATTCCAATCTGTCCTATTTCTTTAGCCAAATAGCAGTTATAGTCAGCCCCTCCAAGAATCCCACTACTGATGGACATTAGGTAATCACATTCGAAGAAAAGAGGATGCACTAACAACCAATCTCGCAGTTTGTTTGAGTCATTACTGTCTCTATCAATGCGGGAATTTTTGACATCCGCGTGCTGTTTCGAAATTTCAAAACCTACTTCACATGCCTTTATTTCATCGCATATGTTTTGCATATTAATCAAGCCCAAAGTCCATCTCGCTAAAACCTCCCTTGAAAGTCACCACCACCCCTCACTTATTCATCGATAGGTACGTTTCATTTCCACAGTAAGTGACGAAAAGAAAATTTTTCGGGAAAGGAGGCGAAAAATAGACCACTTTCTGTAAAGTTGAAAAAAAGGTGTCATTTTCAAAACGACGCAGTGTGCTCAGTAATGGGTTTAGAAAAAGGTATTCATAATAAAATTTGTAGATAATTTAATGTTCTTTCTTTTTGTAATTAAGTATGGTACACAAAAAGTTTATAATTTTTGAGTTATAAGCAAAAAAACCGGAAAAAGTTAAAAATTTCGTGGGTTTTTGGCTCCAGAAAGTTTAGTCTCGATATATTTTGTTGGGAAACCATTAATTCCTGTTATGAGCATCCCCATAAACAGTTTAAAAACATAAATTCTTCTAACATTTTTTTTTTTGCATCTATCGGCTTTAATTTCTGACTATTTGACTGGACTAATTGGTGTAAACAGAATATACATGAGTGCAGTCGGTTAAAACAGAACCACTTTCAGTTAAATCTATAATAATGCAGAAAAGTATATTTAAAAATATCATTGTTATTTCATAATGTGAAAAAAATTATCCAATATGCTTTAATATTTCTCCCTAGCGATTACAGATGTGAGTGTTTATTATACATTTTAAGGTATTAGCAGAGGTGCCAAGCTTTTAATATATAAATGGATTTCGACGCAGGTTTCATTCATTATAAAAATTGTTTGTGTAAATTGCTCTATAATCCTTTACAATCTATCACTTTTGTAATGAATTATTGTCTTATTGCATAAATAATCAAATATAAAATTATCAATAAAGATGACGTGCTAACGATTTTTATTTTGAAATATAAAATACAGTGGACTCTCTCTATCTGAACACTCTCTAATGTGAACACTCCGGTATTATGAACACATTCTGACAGTCCCGGCGAAACTCCATAGACTTTACAAAAGATGAACTCTCTGTATTCTGAACACCCTCTAATCTGAACACCCCACTATTATGAACGCTACTTTTGATCCCCATTCTAACCCGCCTCTCCGTAAACTGAACGAGTGTTTGCAGTCGGAATTCGGGGAATTCCCGCATCATGGAAATTCGGAAAATTGTTGCAGAAGAATAAAAAGGTTCAATGAACTCGATTTAAAAATAAACAGATAAAATCATTTCTAGATTTTAAGATCTACCCGATGCTGAAATTTTTTTGAATAATTCAGATAAAATCTTCATTTAACAAAAGAGAAAAAAAACATTTATTATAACAAAAAAAAAAAAAAAAAAAAGAAATCGAAAGAATATTTTTGTCTTTACCGTACGTGTTCTCAACTAAACACTGTTCATGATAGAACATTCTTATATTTTCAATAAACAAAAAAGTAAAGATGCATTTCAGAAAAAGTAAATCATGATAATCAAATTAAATGAAATGATCAAACAATCAATTGTTATGCAGAGATACAAGAAAAAATAACGTAAAAAACATGTGATCCTCCCTTCTCCCGAGCAGAGATAAAAATAGAAAGATTGTGCAACAAAAATGCCCACCCCCCAATGACAGATAAAAGACAACAGGTGTTAGAAAGAGTGGTCAAAAAAGGATTATTGGTTTCTTTTCTACACATCTGCAGCATTATCTCTTCTGTTTCTTTTTTCCTTTTTTCTCGGCAAAGGTAAAATCTTTTCACCATTTCACTATCGTTGCAGAGAAAGAAGCACAATACTGAAGCAGATATGTCAGAAATAAGCAGGGAAACGAAAAAACGGAAAGAACTGAAGCTTCAGGAAAAATACAAAGTTGTTCAAAAATCAAAATCAAAAGTCAGTCAAAGGAAAATTGCATCTGAATTTGGAATTTCAGTAGTCCAAGTTAACGCCATCAGCAAGAAAGAGAAATAAATTATAGCCGCTGTTGAAGCAAATAAAGCTTCCTGAAAGTGTAGAATTTTTGCAAAGAAAACGGGAAACGAGAACATAAACAATCACGTCTGGAAGTTTTTTTGCCAAATGAGAACGAAGAATTTTCCTGCCACTGGAACCTGCTAAAACAGATTGCTCTGGAATTTGCAGAAAAATAGAAAATCACGGAATTCAAGGCATCAGAAGGATGGCTGACTCGATTCAGAAGTCGGCATAGCATTGAATTAAAAATAATCAATGGTGAAGCTGCAGACGTAAATATCGACACTGTGGAGGAATGGAAAAGAAAGCTTCTGGATATAACGAAGGATTTCGATGCCGCTGACATTTTCAATGCCGATGAAACCGGCCTGTTTCTCAGAGCTCTTCCAAATAAAACCCTAGCAGAAAGAAGTGAGAAATGCGTGAGCGGAAAAATGTCAAAAGACTTACCATCATGCTCAGTGCCAGTTTTACGGGTGAGAAGCTCAAACCACTTGTGATCGAAAAAGTGAAAAACCACGATGCTTCAAAAATGTGAAGATAGTATCATTTCTTGTGCGCTATAAATCAAATCGAAAAGCTTGGATGACACTCACAATTTTCTCACAATGGTTGGAGGGCATTAACGAGATGATGAAGAGAGAAGGAAGAAAAATTCTTCTTTTTGTGGATAATGCCAGATCCCATATAAATCTGCAGCTGAGCAACGTGAGCCTGAAGTTCCTGCCATTGAACTGTACTTCTATAATCCAACCACTGGATCCCGGAGTAATCAAGACCTTTAAAGCTCACTACGGAATTCATTTTTTGAAGAAAATATCCGTAGTGATGGAGGAGGCAAACTCGGCAACCAAACTAACGAAGAAGGTCAGTGTCATAGATGCTGCCCATAGGATATCAATGGATTGGAATGAAGTAACCCCCTACACCATCCAAAAATGCTTCTACAAAGCTGGAAATCCTGCGTGAGAATGAGCAGTCAAAGACAGAGGACCAAGAAGCAACAGCTGTGAGTGACTTGGGGTCAATTCTTTAGGAGCTTCATACTGAAATTGAACCTGGAGCTTATCTCGAAGTCGACGGAAGCCTTCCTGTTTGCGACAACATCGTTCAAGATGAAGAAGGTAGTGAAGACGAAGCAGAACCAGAGGAGAATGATGAAACAAAAAGTATGATTACCTTCAAGCACTATGGCCAAGGGATTCAAGACCTGTTGAACTATGCGGCTGAACATCGCCCAGAAGCCTTTCCACTTCTTAAACAACTAGATAACATGTACACTACACGTGCATACGCAAAAAAAGACTAAAATTACTCACTTTTTTAAGTAATGTATCGATTATGTTTTCAAGTAATGTATTGTATGTATGTAATTGCATGTTTTGTAATTTTTTTAATATAACTTTTTTAATTAACTTTTATAATTAACTTTTTTAATAGTTTCTAAATTCAGCACCTCCATCTCGGTGACTTGCATGGCTAACCAGGCTAAGTATTCTATACAGTCTATGAACTCAATACATAGTAGTAGTAGTAATGCATTTCCCAATCTCCCTCTATAATGAACACCCCCATAATCTGAACATTTTTTATCGGTTCCATGAGTGTTCAGAATAGAGAGAGTCCACTGTATATCAAAATGTGGCAACAATATTTAACAAAAAGAATTTTAAACAACACCTGAACATTTCTGGTCAACAATCAGTGGTCGACTGCATATTAATAATAAAAAAAAATACATTTGATACCGTATTCAAATCATGAGTAAATAATATCATCAACCTAAATGATGAAGCGCACATTTATGCATTATTTAAAAAAAATAAATTTAAAATTTGCTATCATTTCAAAACTATTTGAATATGCATTATTACGAAACTGAAATTTATATTTCCAAAAACTTAAAAACTGCTTTAAAATTTTTAATATTTCATGTACATATCATATTCATTATTCGTGAAATTGCATACTCGGTAATATGTATACTAGGGTGGGCCGAAAAAAACTTTTTTTTATTTTTTGATTTGCTATACCGCGGAAAAATTGCCTCTAAGGTAGCTTAGTATAATGAAAAAATAAAATAAATAAATTGTTACGTTTGGCGGTAGCGCATTGGTTCTAAAATTTGATTCTTCGCAGCAAATGTGGTGGTGAAAGTCCAGTAGTGTTCCAGTGAATCATTTCAATGTTGCCTGTATTTAGGAAATTGATTTTCGGTGGTTGAAAACTCCTGATTAACTTTTTTTAGAAGCTGCTTCTAGCCATAATAATTTTTCTGAAACCTAACTCTATTATATGATTCCTTGTATCTACTATCATACTCAAAAACAAGTTTTCTGGACGGGCAAAAAATACGTTTCTCTCAGTTACTGGGACAATGACTTTCAACAAGTTTTCAGGCACGAATCTTGAAGATTTTATAACTTCAAATACATGTTTTGGTCTGTTTGTGAAGTATTTACTTTTTTATATAAAACCATAGAGGTATATATGACTTTAAGAGAAAATAAACTAAGATCTTGCTCTCGTCTGTTGTGTTTTCAATACCTAAATACAATCGGAGAACTCTGTTCACCGTTGTTAATCACCTTGAATGGGAAAGTGTGCCATGATCACGAACAGATAAATCTTGAAAAGAGCTACCTGATTTTGCAGCAGAACTTATGTCCAACATGTACTGCTGACCTGTGTGCGTTGGTCATGTTTTACCCTCCTCAAATTTTGCTGAAACGATTTCCAGTAACATTCTTTCTTATTTGACTGAGTCTGGATTTTCACTTCATGAACTGAACGTGTTTGGATGTGATGACACCGTTACTAATATGGGGTGGAAAGCAGTATCATTCACACAATTGAAGAACAAGTTAAACGACCACTACAGTGGAGGGTGTACCTCATACATTTCAATGAATTGCCATTCCGACATTTTTTTCAAACTTTAGATGGTGAAACGACTGGGTCACAATCATTTCCTTGTCCGATTGGCTCACAGCTCAGTAAATGTGAGAAACTCCTAGTAGTAAATTTTGACAGTGTTGAGTATGACATTCCAGAAGTAGACAAGCAAAGATTATGCGAAGATAAGCTGTACCTGCTGAACATAAGTTGTGATATAAATTCAGGCAGCTGTCCTGAAGAATTGACTGTTCGTGAGCCTGGCACACTTTCCTACTCAAGGTGGAGAATTGAGGCGTCAGAAAAAGTCATCGACTCCAATTCCAGAGATGGTTTTATAATAACTATACTTAATATCGCCAATGCCTAGTTTTTCAAGCTATTCTTTGTTCAAACTTAACTCAATTATATCAAAAGAAAGTAAAGTATCATTTCATTACAAACTGAATATTTACACAATCAGAAAAATGATTTTTGGTTTCAATGGAAATTTGTCAATTTTTTTAAATGATTTTTTTAAACTTAATACTCTACTAATAAATTGTAAAATGAACTACTTTTGTTTCATTTATTTATTATTTCTATACTTTGTTCTACTAAAATATGTCTACATCTACTTGTTATAGAAGTTATTTGATTTATTTAAATTCATTAGAAAAATTTAAAAAATCATATATTATTTTTTCGAATTTTCGGGACGATGCGCGACCGCAAGACGCGAAAATTTATTTATTTTGTTTTTGCATTTTACTAAGCTACCCTAGAGGCTCATTTTCCGTGTTATAGCAAATCCAAAAAACAAAACAAAAAAGTTCTCGCACTCCCCCTTGAAAATAATTAAAATCTTATATTTTCTCAAATTTTAGGGCCGATGCGCTACTGCCAAACGTAACAATTTATTTATTTTATCTTTGCATTATACTAAGATACCATAGAGGTAAGTTTTCCATGGTTTAGCGAATCAAAATACAAAGCAAAAAAATTCTCGCACTCCCTCTTAAAAATTATAAAAATTTTATATTTTCTCAAATTTTAGGGCCGATGCGCTACCACCAAACGTAACAATTTATTTATTTTATTTTTGGATTATACTAAGCTACCCTAGAGTCAAGTTTTCCGCTGTATAGCGAATCAAAAAAAAAAAATCGGCCCACCCTAATGTATATGTCTCAAAATTGTAATTAATGTCATACAAATTAGTTTATTCCAGGCAACAAATTATGTTAATGGATCTATTCATCATAAATATTTGCGTGAATGAAAACAGTTCATTAACTCTATATCATACGAAAATGGGAAATTTTATATTCCCAGTACAACTTTTGAAAATAATTGAATTTAGAAACAGAAAAATATAACTTTAAATATAGCTGCAACTACTAATATGTAATTTGTAAATGCATATACAAGACTGTATTATTTTTCGGTATTTATATGGTTATATATACAACATAATTTAAATCCTTTTACAATTCGTTATTTGTTTAATTTTAAGATTGAATTTTGTATAATTTATCGAATTATGCTTATTTAAAAAAAAATATATATATATAAAGATCTGATAGCGTAATTTTTTTTTAAACAATAACATTTCATGCGTATTTTATGACCATTAAAGTTATTTTCGTGAGAATACGTTACTCACTAATCTAATTATCCATTATATAATTAACATAAATAGCATTAGATTCATCAATATAATTAATTTGGTTAATGGATCATCATTCATCAAGGATTTCTGTAATGAAACCTGTTTTTAAATTTGCTAACATCTGGAATTCAGAGTATTCACAGTTAGGACTGGGGAAAGAAATCATATTTTAGATGTAGATAAATATAAGTTTAAAAATAGATACAACTATACACATTTAATTTCAAAACCGACTTACAATAATGATTTTTATATAGGTTTACCTTGTATTTATATACTTAAATAATTTAATTCATTTTTAACTTATTTAGAGTTTATTAAAATACATATTCATGTAAAATAATTTATCTAATTACTCTTATTTGCGAAATGGATTTCTTAAATTTCTGAAAGCGATAAAAGTTTATGCATATTTTAAAATATTATTAAATGTATTTACATGAAATTACGTTACTCAGTAATCTGAGTGTAGAATTTATAACTAACGTTATTAGCTTTAGTTTTTCCCAGATAATTAACGGGGTTAATGGCCGTATTAAACATAAATATTTGCAACAGTACATAGCTAGAACAGCGAACATATTAAATTATATTTAGTATATTGTTATTATTAATTATTCCCATATAATGATTTTATGTTCACGCATGTACGAAAACGTATTGATTCAATTTTTAAGTGTTCGTAATTATATAATTACGTAGCATCCATAGTCGTCGTATGGTCCGTCCGTCTATCCGTCTGTCTGTCCGTTGGTCCGCATATAACAGCGTAAAAACTACCCAAACGAAAGGTTTGAAATTTAATATATACAGACGTTGCAGAATGTTGCCTAGTCATTTAAAATTTTATGAAAATCGAATCAAAACTTAAAAAGATATTAATAAAAATATGTATTAATTAATTTGTATTTTTTCTTAAATCGGTACTTCTTTCTTATATCAGTTTCCGAAGATTAATCGTCAAGCGACCGAGATGTATCGCCAAGTTATTTGACATGTATGACATTATAGTCTTAAATGACGTTTATGACATTTTATAACCTCAATGACAAAGTTATAGTCACATTCTTCATTCTATTAAATCTTATGATACGTAATTAATGATATCCCATTCAATCTAATTCAATGATATCCCATGATAAATAATAATTCTATTTTTACATGGTGATTATGTTATATTTAAGATGTAGTCCTATTTGCCTCGTATTACTGAATTTAAAAACCGATTTTGTATACTAAGACTGTTTAATTACAGAAATCATACAATCTAACGGAAGTTTTTTGGATCGATGTTTCCGGACAAATATATATTAAATGGAAAAAAAAAGTCTAAGTGTAGATTTCAATTTCTGAAATTTTCAATGCTTGGTTTAACTTTTCCATTGGATTTTTCAGTAAATGTCAACAAAATATTAAATGTTGCCTACTATAAATGTACTCATTTTATTACGGAAATTAATTATATCATAATAACAGACGATATAATTAATTTCACTGAAAAAATAACATTTGTCACGTTTGATGTACAATTTCCAACTTGTTAAATTTTAATGTTAATTTTTGGCTGGTATTTTCGTTTTGGAAATAGGAAGCATTTCACCGTGTTTAGTGTCTTTTAATGAAAATTTGTAAATTCACTTACGAGTTGTTTTTTCGTTCTTAAGTCTGTGTTTTTCTTGAATCTTTATTTAGTTATGCATATCATATTTTTAAAATTTAAAGTAAGATTTTTGTGAAGCGTCATACTTTTATTTCAATATACTAATATGGAAGTTTGTGTTTTGAGAAATAATTAGTCTGTAATTATGTCAGTGTCATCATTATTTTAATTCCAATCCTTGTAATAGTATTAATAACCTTCCAACCCGTTCAAATTATACTCACCCTTGATGAAAACATTTCGTACCAGAATTTTTATTTAAGACTATTTAATATAATAATTTTACTTAGTTCTCAGTGTTTTTTTTTTGGGGGGGGGGCTTCATTTGCAAATCATCCATGAAAAACCTCAGTCAGCTACACAATAGAAACCTGCGCACTGTCAGGAATACCTCATGTTATGTACTTAATAGTACCGTTCGCAGAGACCTCAATTCTACCACAATTATCACTAGAATCAATCACCTTGCCAATAAATTCTTTGATAAATTATATGATGATCTAACGAAATCATCGCAGAGCTACCGGATTATGACGAATCCAAGCCTCAACACCGCAAGATTGCTAAATACTCTTGTATTACCGACTGTGACCATGTGCTCACCACTCTCTGCAAAATATTTCTCCTATCATTTCTTTTTGTTAAATTAATTTAAAACAAATCTTTTATAGCTTTAATTTCACATTTAATCACATTCCCAGCTATACAAAAAAAAAAAAATAAAAAAAAAAATAAAAAAAAAATAAAATAAAAAAAATTATGGCCACTGAAAAGTGTTTTTTTAATAGTTAAGCTTTGACCGCCTTTTCTACGTGGCATTTATATGTTGTTTGTATGGAACTTGTCCCGAACCCTATCTTTAATCCTCCTCAAACTTTTTATCAGTAGTATTCTTACTACAGCTATACCATTTTATTTTCCATTTATTGACTCTATCCTTAATATATTTTGCTTTTCTATATATTCCAAATTTATTTCTTCTATTTCTTAAATTTCTCTTCTTTTCTGTTTTTATTTGTTCTTTAAAGCAATCTTATCTATTCCCAACGGCTCACTATTACAAGACATTCTACTCACAATAGACTGGGCGTGAAGTTGTTGCAACTAGGAAGCCCCTTAACCGGCATCAACTGTTCCGGACTGTTCAGTGTCTTTTATTCAACTTATTTTATGAAAAAAAAAGTATGGTTCGAATTGAATGAAATCAATTATAGAAACGGGTCGATTAGACCCATTCAGTGCAGGAAGGATGAACAAATATTGATCAAGAATCATTAAACATATTATTTTTCCTGTTGTTGTATTTTTCCCTTAAACACTAAACCTTTTTCCAAGTCATATATATATTTACAGTAAAACCTCGTTACAAAAATATTTTAGGGACCATATAAATATATTGTTGTAGAGGGGTGTATTACTATATCGACGGCCTACATATTTTGGGCACTTAATAAGGGTTTTTTATTTTTTTTTATTTTAAGGAACATACTACTTAAAAATTTATATTTAGAAGAAATTAATTAGCAGAGTGTTAATAGTAGTGGTTAAATACTACAAAAAAAAAAAAAAAAAAAAAAAAATCAGAAAATAATCACAGAAATATCCACATACCTGAAACCCATTTTTATTGAAAAAAATCCAATATTTAGTTTGTTTATGCATTTTTTTAACTGTTAAGTCAACCAACAAGATATGCATTCAGTCTAGTACACAAAAACGATCTTTATTTGTCGACGAAAGGTTTAAAAAAAATGTCCGTATAGACTTCACACATTGAAGAGCTTCCTGGGAATACAATAAGGATTTTGATGTACCTGTATCGTGATCAACATCATCACCTTCATCATTATTTTTATCTCATCAGTAATTTCAGAAAGAATATCTTCATCAGTAATTTCAGAGATAATATCTTCATCAGTAACTCCTACGAAAACAATAAGGTCTTCATCTGCTGTTAAATAATCTTTCATGCTAATTCCAGACTTTTGGCCGTTTCTTTCATGAAGTTGAGGTAAAGATTTTTGGAGGTTCAAAACACATTCTTGATCATCTGAAAGATCACTATCTATGGAATTTTCATCACAATCAGATTCCTTATCTTCCCTGACACAAAGACCGGCCTTTTTCCAACAATTACAAATGTTTTTTTTTTTTTTTTTTTTTTTTTTTTTTTTTTTTTTTTTTTTTTTTTTTCTGTTGCTTCCCACCAACTTCCAGCAGTTGTGTCACTCGCTTCCTTCATATTCACAGTTTATAAGGGTCTTCTAGTTTATTTTCAATGTTTACAAGTATCGACTCTACCAACCGTTTTCTGTAATATCCTTTAAAACACTTAATTATACCCATATCTAGAGGATGCAAAATTGAAGTACAGTTGGCAGGAAAAAAACAATTTTGACTTTTTGTAGTTTTGGAAATGAGGCGTGAGCACCGCAGTTATCTACAAACAAAACGATTTTTTTTCTTTCTCTTCTTCATTTCTTATCTAACGTTTGCACCCATTCAGGAAAATTTTACCCAAATACGTCACCCAAGCCATTTATTGGTTTTATATTCCACAGAAGACTTTTCACGTTCCTTAAGTACCTTGGCTTCAATGAAGAACCAATAACGAGAGGTTGGATTTTATGTGTGCCCGTGCTATTTGTACACAGTGAATCTCTGTTTCAATTTCTTCATTACATAACACTTTTCATCTTTGAACGGCAATGTTCAATCGGTAAGAGTTGGAAAAACAGAGCAGCTTCATCTGCGTTATAAACGTCTTCTGGAGCATACTTTTTAAAGATTTCTTTCATCTTGTTTTACCGCCTTGTTTGGCATTTGCGTCATTAATTGGGACAGACTTTTTCTTTCCATAAAATTCCGGATAGTTATTCCTTGACGATCCTGAAAACACATTAGCCAACCATTGTTAGCTTTAAAAGTTTCGTACCCTATCATTACTGCAAATTTTCGTGCTTGTGCACATAACAAGCTCCATTTATCAGGACATTTGTTGCCCTCATCTCTTGGAACCATTTTAAAAGAGCAGCATCGATATTTTCATTTGTCGCAAATTTCAGTCGTTTTTGCTATGGGTTAAATGCATTTTAAATTACAGCATCTTTGATTTGCTTCCTCTTCTTTAGGAGCGTTACAATTATAGATTGCGATAATCAGTATTTCTTAGCTGCTTCAACCTGCTGCATTCCGTCATCAATATCGTTGATAACGTTCAGTTTATCTCGAAGCATAGTTGCTTGTGCCTCTCATCTTGTTGAAAAATACACTCGTGAAAGGAAGAAAATCAAAGATTAAATGTTTCGTTTAGAACTCAAAATCGCTAAAGACTCTAAAATCATCCAACTCCACACGCCTTCTGAAAGCCACAAACTCACTTTTCAGTACGCCACTTATCACTACCGAGTCTCCCTCTTCCTCCAGCAAAGGGAAGATGACCAAACCAAATGATTTTGCACCTGTTCCGTGACAAGGGTGATGTATGACCAGACACGCCCATCTTCTCCTGTTGGAAGACCCCATCATTATCGGTTTCCGATGCTCAGTGCTGAGAAGTGAGACTACATTTACATTTCAACTGTCCCATCACACATTCTCTTATCCCTTTTCCTAGAAGAGCTTTAGGTGGTCTCCGCCTGTCTTGGAATCTAAACAATAGCCATTCTTACATTAAAAATATAAGTTGAATATCAACAGTGAATCTTCTGTTGTCAGAATAGACAGAAAAAAATGGCAAAAGATCAATAAGATTTTTTTTCAGTATTTGAAAATCAAACTATCATTATAAAGGGGAAAAATAACGTTGAAATTTAAAAAGAAAAATCGTTTTACAGGGATTTATTTTTCTAGAGAATATCGCAATTTTGAGGGGAGGTTAACATTAGTATATATGCAAATTCACCGGACCACGAAATACTATTATAGTAGAGGGAGTTATTGTTGTATCGGATATCGTTGTAACGAGAGTTTACTGTATATATATATATATATATATATATATATATATATGTGTGTGTGTTTTTTTGCTTAATCTCAAATATGACGTTGATTGAATTTTCATTAACTTTCTTTTATTACTGATAAAAATTACAGTAAAATGATGAATACTCTCATATATTTCAGAATATCCATAATGTTTCAAAATATAAAATAATAAATAAAAATCTAGAAATATGCTGATTTTTTGACAGGATTTTATTTATTTATTTATTTATTTATTGTTTAAATTTATTTTTAATAAGATAAAACGTGTATCCATTTTTGTGTATTTTCTGTTCTTAATAAATAGTTTTCATTTTCTATTTCCCCCTGTAATTTTTATTTACATCAACTTTTAAGAAGCTTACTTTTATTCAATTAGGAAGCACTGATATTTTATTCACCTCACATTAAGTAAAACATCTTCGAAAAGTATCTAACATAATATGTTTATACTGGGGATTTCACTATCAAAGGTCGAATAATATTTAATCAGTAATATCATGTATTTAAATTATTACTTCTTTCAATCAAACATTGAATCAAACATTTTTGAAATTATCTATTACCTATTACACAAAAATGTTAAAAAGAAGCCTTAAACAAATAATTCTGCTTTGTAAAGTAGTCTTTCACAATCTTACAACAGTATGAACAAAGTAATTAAAAAACGCTTTATTACTATATTGTTAGGTCCCATCATCGTACTCAATGTATACACTCAATTGTGATTTACATAATTTTAATAACTTAAGGAAATTGAAGATAAATTATCCAGCTATAAAATTTGAAAATTTCGAACAAGATACATTAGAAAATATACATTTAAAATTCTACTTAATCCAGATTTTTTTTCTTTGTAAAACAATTTGTAGAGAAATATAAAAACTAAAGTTTCACTCTACGCAAACGAAATATCTATCCCTTAAAATCAAATTCCCATATCTTTGTTATTTCAGAAGGCATTGTAAATTTAGATAAACTTCTATTATCGGATATCATAATCGTTTTGTATTCTAGAGTGAAATATATATTTGGGAGCTTTTATCGGAATTATTTTTAATAGCGATTTATTGATCTATCTGCCCATAATACTTTCGTTAGTTTGGCACATCTTTGGAAGTATTGAGATCGAAAGAAATAAAGCGGCCGGAAAACTTAAATCTGCTATTTAGACAGGCATTCATTTCTGAAGTGCTATAAAATACTAATCATATACTTTATAAATGAAATTTCTTTACTCAAGAAAAAATAAAACCATTCTATTAAAAAGTGATTTTTTTTTTTCAAGTGTGAAATATATTTATATATATATATATATATATATATATAATACTTGAAAGAATATTTGAAAAAGTGTTATTATGCAGAAAATGAATTTCAAAACTAAATACAGAAAAAATGAAATATAAATTATGCCTGTGCTGTATTGTATTCTACAGGAATGATAATATGATATATCTGAATAATTTACGTTATTAAGAATTCATCGTAAATGAAGACAAACATATATTATCAATCTACTTTTTTTGTCTTTATTTTTAATGACACATTTAATTTTGAGCTATATTTGATTCTTTATATATATATATGTATATATATAGTATATTCTCATTAAGTTCAGAATATTTCCATTAGTTTTGTACAAATTTGTTAATATCGAAGGTACTAGATAAAGAAAATGGTATATCCAGAAAACATGAATCTCCAGGAAAAATATAATAGATTGTATTAGAAAACTATATATGTTTGTTAAATTTTTCATGAGTTATGTATGAAAAAAAAAGAACATAAATTCATGAAAATAAATTATAAATAGGTATTTATTCTCTACTATTGCATAGTGCATGCGAAGCAGAGTACATTTTCTTTAAACAATCTTCATCAACCAGAATTTATGGTGGCGACAAACAGATATTATTTGTATAAATTTTTTTCGACAGTGACACGTTGTTTAAGAGCTACATTAAATTTATTTGTTTTATAGATTTTTTTATATTATGAAAGTGTTCAGAATGATTTCGATAGTTTGGCACATATTTTTGTACATTCTGATCACAAGGTATAAAAAATAAAATAGTTTGTAAAGGTAAATGTGGAATTCAGACAAACATTCCTTTCAAGTGTGTTGTATAAATATTAAAAAGCTGATGAAAATTATTTGCTTCAGAAGAAATATAATTGTCTTTATTAAAAAAGTAGATATAGCTATTAAAATTGCCATTACATTATACATGAAAATAATATTTTGAATAAAAATAATAAAGTAAATATGTTCTGAAAACTGCAATATAAAAATACACTTATTCATTCATGAAAGCACATTTATTTTATTAAAAATATATTTTATTTTTTAAATTTTATGAAACTAATTTTTCTTTTACAGATTTATAAAACAATTAATATACTTCTTAGAATCAGTCTACATTAGCAGGGTTAAATTGTCTTACAAAAATTTAATAATTTTAATATATATTTTTTAAATTCCAAAAGTTCTAAAATATTTATCTATTATATGCTTTTCTCTCTTTTTAAAATATCTACTTTTTGTCACTAAAAATTTAGTCTAGACAATAAGTTATTTTTTACATTATCTTGCTGATTTCACAGGTGAAAAACTTAAGATAAATTTGATAATATTTTTTATCAGTCATATATATATATACATATTTATATATTTAATTTTTAATATTTTACTTTTATAAAACATTACCTATGTTTTCCCAGTTCAGCCAATGAAAGTTGTAAGGCAAATTACCCCAACTTTATTAAAATAAACATTTATCACTGTAATGTCATAAACATATGACTAAAGCATTATACTTTATTTCTAAAAGAACTGAAGTAATTCATCATTTATGCTAGACATTTAACTTTTATTTGAAGCATAATCTGTAATTTTATACGTTCATATGGCTGAAATGTAAAGTTGCATTTCATTTTTAAAAATATTTAAACTTTTAAATATTTCAAGTATAGGATAAACATTACACTGCACTCAGTGTTTTTTAAGTTCGAGTTAGAAGTATATCATAACGGTAAATTTATTGAGAACGAAAAAATAACGTTCGGATGTGGGCTCACTGGTTTGATTTTTATATATAACGTCACTTTCATTAAACAGTTCATGAATCGTTTATCGTCCCTTTCAGCGTTTGACGGTTTTCCTGTTTTTCACAAATATGCTTGTAAATCTCAGAATGTATATATTTTTTTATTGAAAATGTTAAGCTATAATGTATGTTATATCCCCTCATTCTGTATACGGCTAAAAAAAATTGTATTAAGAATATTTTTGTCTGCAGCCATTTTAATATGACTTCCAGTAACCGAAAGACACGGGCCTAACGCTTAAAAGGTAAAAAATCGGTCCCTTTTTTTTTTTTTTTTTTTTTTTTTTTACTTTTTGGAAAACCTTTCACAACATTGTCTATTTTTAATATAAATAATGTAAAATGTTTAATTATTGGATTGCATATTTACCGAATTTATATTATTATATTCTTTAGTATCTAGTAAAAATTCTATTTTGGACACAGTTTTGTAAAAAAAAATAAAAAATAAAAAAAAAAATAAATAAAAAAATCATTTCTTTTATTTTTACTTATTTGGAAAATTTCAAAATTGTATCTGTATTTCAGAAACAGTGGCACTCAGTTATATCTACCCTATATATATAAAATCCTAATGAAACGAATTTGTGAAACGATTTTATGAAACGACTGATTAAACGACTGATTATGTTTCAGGGCTATTTTTAATAAAATATTAAACGCTTGATGGTGAAATTAATACCAATTGTCCATAAAAATCCGCGGATGTCAAAACTGGTAATAGAATTTTGAAATTGGAATTAGTTTTCGAGATATTAATTTTTTTCTAATTTTGATGACATTTCTGTAATGATGGCAACTAATTACTCAGTTTTTTTGTGACAAAAAAGGGAAAAAAATCGAAAAGGATCCTGATAGGGATTATTGATTTCTTTTTAATCGTCATTTTCAAATTGAAATTGAATTTATCTTTTATTTCAATCGATAATGAAGACAAGATTGTGATTAAATTATGTTTTTCAGGAAAATTTGAAAAAAAAAAAATCACATTTCTATCGTCAGGATTCAATCGCCTGTCAGCATTTAATTTAATTTATAAATTGAAAATATTTTGAATAAATTCGTCCAAATGACGTCATTTATGTAAACGCAAAGAAAGGGGAGGAAAGGAATTAATAGTAATTATTATTTATTGATATCATTTTTTTTTTTTTTTTGTAAAATTTAATTAACAGAATTTATTTATTTTTATGTACAAAAAGAGGTAAATTGACAGACAATTATAAATAAATTGTATATATACATATAAATACATGTATAAACAAGCATAAAAGTTCGGTGCTTTTCCAGTATATGGGGCCTTGACGAAACAGAGAAAATAGCCTTGGCGGAAAAGGAAATTTGGCAACATACTTTCTGTCAACTTATTCACTTTGTCATTTCGTATACAGAAGCATTTTTTCAATATTTATACAATTTGTTTAGCGTAAAATGTCATTTATCCTATTTTATATATAATCAGAAGTAATTTGTATAGAAAAAACAATAATAATATACGTATAATTAAAATACGCATATAAACAAAAAAAATCGTCGAATTTGTTTCCATGGCTGTTTATGTCATTTGCCACCAAATCTCACTTTCTGATGCCCGAATTGCGCCAAGCTTTTTAAAAAAGTGTCAAGACCCCTATAATAGAAAAGCACCAAAAGTTCATTGGGTTTGTTTTCATAACTTTTGGCAACAAATCTATGTATATTAACGAATCTATCCCTTTTTGAAGCTCGAATTACGCCAAACCAAAGCAAAGGATCCTATACTGGAAAAGTACCCGATTTTCTTATGGACAATATTCAAGTGACATAACATGGTGTAAAATTATCGCGGGTAGCAAATTTGTTTAAATATCTCATCAATTGATGCCAAATAAATGCAGGCATGCATGCACAAAATATTTAATTAATTTTGTATGATAAATAATTATTAGAAAATTCGTATATACATATTAATTAAAATAAATAATTTACATATTTAAAATAACATGAAAATATGCATGATGGTGCACTAAAATAGAGAGAAAATTAAAACCTGTTACTGAAAATATCTATAACATAGTACTTTTCAATACCATGGTTCTTAATGTTATTCACAAGCAGGTGGAATTTTTCTCACCCTTAAACGCAAAGGAAGAATAGAATACACATCGTTGTTATAAAAGTCCGAGAGGTAGCCACAATTTTAACCTAACCATTTTATACAATCTGGTTTTCAAGTTATAATTGATTTTACTTATCAATCCCGAAAACAGTCGTCAGTTGTTGTAACAGCTGTGTATGAGGACATGATAATCAAAAAATGCCCCATTAAAACGTTAAAAGCATGGCAACCCAATTACAGATTGACCAATATTTTTAAAACAAAGCACGCTGTCATGTTTTTAGAGGCCTCGAAGTCTGAGTGGGGGTTGGCGAGCGTAGCTCGCAGGGGGTAGGCCCCCTAGTTTGGAAATAAAATTGTATATTTTAAACTGTAGTCGAATGTACTGTTATATCAGTAATGATAAAATATTTGAATTAATAGTACGAATAGGCAGTATAAAACCTTGTGAGAAGCTTATTGTGTGTCTTTTATTATTTCAAAATTGTAGGTATCCATTGATTGGCAAAATCTTGTGCTAATCTATTACAATACTGTGATATGATTGGTTTTCTTCTGTGAGTAGTAGAAAATAAAATGCAGCTGTTTATTTAAAAAAAATGATAGAATAAATTACGCGCTTTTACTTAATAAATCTGAAGTAGTACTTTCATCACACATTAAAAATTGCAAAATCTGTTTATTTTAGCGATTTTAACAGATTTCGCAGTAACTCAATCATCGCGTTCAAAATTATTATTACTACCATTTTCTAAATATTCATCAATACTTAGGAAGACAAATATTAAGAATCTAGCAACATATTATGTATAGATTAATTTTCTTCTGCTGTTTTAAACTTTCATAATCACCTTTTTATTAAAATAAGTTGATAAAAGGTAATTTTCATCTTACCAAAAACATGCAATTTTAATATAACTGTAAATTTTCTCTATATAATACATCAAATTAATGCTTTTATTTAAAAAACAATATTACTCTTAATCATTTTTAAGCCTATGCATCTGAATACTTAATTTTGCAACGTAATCGAAGTTTATTTTATTATCGTATACCTTGTATTATAAGTATTATCACAAATATAAGAAATATATTATAAAAGGGATACACAGAATTCTTCTGATTTTGCGTCAGGAAATTACCTCGAGTTTCTTATTTATCTTATAAAACTATTGATAGTAAGAAAGCGGTATAAGTAAAAGTGGTCAAAATTTGGACGGTTAATACCACTATTTACCAATAAAACTATATATTAAACATTACCTTACTTAATATAAAAAATAATCGCAGGATTATGACTTTAAATAAGTTGACGTTTCATGTTCAGAAATAGCGGTGAATAGTGGTGTCCATGGTATACATTTGGAACACGCTGAAATAAGTAAAAACGATGTATAATGAAATACAAGTTTAAAAAATGTAATTTAAATTACATTTCTTTTATATATTCGTCATACGATTATCTTTGTAAGCACCTACTTTAAAAAAGATAATTATCTATACAAATTCGGATGCGAATTATAGCAGCCGTATCCAGATATTAATATTCTTTCCTTTTCAGTTGCTGATACATCAGCTTCATATATTCCACATCACGTTCATCAAATATATTGCAATAATTACCGAAACAAACTTCAGATAAACATGTTCCAAATACTAAAATCCACATTTTAAAATATATTACCAAACTGCCCGCCTGATTGGGCTGTACTTACTACACAAAGTCGCAGGATTCCAATACAGATTTGGGCATGAATAATTTTAGTAGGTACGATTAGGACTACAATAATACAGGCTCAATCATTAAGCATTTTTTTGCCCACTTAGACAAATCATCGATTTTTGTCCACGCGGCATGGCCAATCGTTCCTCTCCAACGGGCAATGAAATGGCGGCTTGAGTCGGCCGGATTGTCAGTGCCTCAGGTCATATCACACTTTAAACGAATTTCCTGTTCTATTTAACATTCGTGTAAAAATTATGGACACCCTCAATAGGGTGGTTCTTATATGATCGATTTTAACTTTTTTTAAATTTTCTTATGTATCACCCTCAAATTTTGTTTCAATACAGTAAAAAACAAAGTAGGAAAAGTTTGAATGAAAAAGAAATATATTTAGAGGTAGCTCAAGACTGCTGAAGTTTGGCGATTACACTTAAAAACATTATGTTATTGACTAAAGAAAAATAAGCCAAAATGATAATTTTTATTACAATAGTAAATTATTTTCGTAGTTTATATCATAAAAGCACATTATTAAGCATATAAAAAGTTTAAAGTATGAAAGTATTAGTAATTAGATTTATATGTTAAGTCCATTTTTCTGCAGTAAGCATAAGCTTTCCTCTACAACATTCACCAATAGCTACATTCACTAATTTCGTGCAAGGATTCTAGTGTATTCTTTGATCAAAGCAATACTACTCTCAGCATGGTCATTTACCACTTTAACAAATTGCATCACTTCTAATGCACTCCTATAATCAGAATTACTATTTCAATGTACAGTATCTGCTTGAAAGAATCCTTTGGGTAAATTCATTTTTTTGAACAGCTTGAAAGATTCTTTGGTAGCAAAATATTCAAACTTCTTTTCATGAAAATGTTTAAGGGATACAGTTATCTTCTTCACAGGATTCTAATAAAAGTACATGGCTATCGAAAAGGGACAGTCGAGAAAGATCAAACAAATATTACAGATATTTTGAAAATTTCTCAGATGCAGTTTTTGCAATTTCTTCATGTATTCTTGAATACTCTAATAAACTATTTATTAATTGAAAGTCATTGTTTGGTGAGATTTCTGTTATTGAAACAGTAATCCAAACTTTAGAATATATTCACTATAAAAACACAAACATCACGAAGACCTCTTTCTTCCTTTTTGGTAAGCATGAATTAGCACTTAAAGATGAATGTCTTCAAAGAATATATCACTTCAGACATCCAAGGAGCACAATGCATTGCCTTGGGAAGCATAAAACGAATACCCTTGACAGGTATTCCTCCAAGGAATATAACAAATTCTGCAAATTCTTGATAATCATTTCTTGGTCCAGGTGCTGATTGTGTTGATCATGATTCTTTTCTAGTGGCAAACTCCAAATTTTCATCTTATACATTTTGTACAAGAACTCTAATATTATCTTTCAAACCTGTTTCAAATTTGTCTCTATCTAGAAATATCCTTGGAAACGTTTGAATAAAGGTACTTCTGGACTTGATGACAAAGATCTCAAAGAATTATGAAAAACTTTTCCAATAATTTCCATAATATGATGACAGCAGGCAAAAAAAAGTTTCTTCGCAAGCTTTTCTTCTAAAAGGACTCAAGAACATATATCATTTCCAGTATTTGATTATGTGGTATCAATGCTCATTCCAATCACTTTATCTGCAATATCCCATTCAATCACAACTTTATAGATTGCAAGTCTTATGCTTAGCCTGTTGCAGAAAGAAGTTTAGCAACTGAGAGCATCAGAGAAACTCCTTTTCTGGAAATTATAATTGGTAGTTTATCTATTTTCTCTTTACCAATAATTTCTGATAAAAGTTTCCCATTTCTATTGTCAATGAGAGGAACATTTCTTTGCAAACGTTCTTTTAATTTTTATGATTGTTTAATTTTATGAATAATTATTTTTCAACCAGACTGACTTCTTCAATACATATCCTAAACTCTGTAGTTTCAGCAACTACAAATATTGTCTGATACTTATGTACTGTCTAGAGCTGTTGCTAAATCTGGAGTTATAATATCCATACGCCCTCCCTTCTCTTAACTTATGGACAAGGATCTGAGGCTGCATCCTCTAACAGTTTTATTTTCTGATCGTGTTGTTCATTTTCATTGATTTCTATCTTCTTCATTTGAGCTATCTGTAGAAGATTCAAGTACTGGAATTTTTGTTTCTTTCTCCAGTGAACATTTCATTTTTTCTAATCTTTTTCTTCAGAAGATTTTTCTTTTTATAATCAACCAATTCCTTCTGCAAGAGATTTATTTATGTCAATACCAAATATTGATGCCATCTTCTCACTTTGCTAGCAAGAAATTTCTATCTTCAGCTATTTTGATTATGTTTAATGCATTGACATGAGCAACATGAAATAAGTAATCTAATTTTGAAGAAAATGCATGCTTGTTAGTTTCCTTTGTTCTTCTTTAACAGTCTCCATTCTTCAAATAATTCCAGACATATGTTATATTTCGATCAGTGAATCATTTTTAGATAATTAACTTAATTACATTGACAAATGCTTTTATAGATTTGATAGTGTACATAAGTGACTTTTTAATACATTGAAATAATTTTATTACTACTGGGATTAGATATATTTTTTCAAGTAAAAAGAAAAGAAAACAACAAAATGACCCCAAATTATGAAACTTATGCTTCCTTGAGCTACCTATAAATATTAGTTTTTAGTGATTAAATTTTACAAGAATTATTTTTAGATATAATGGAACAAATTTAGAGGGTGAGAGCAATAAATTTTAAAACTTCAAAAATAAGGACCACCCTAACCCTCAATCAATCAAACTGCCAATCTTATGCAATTTCATTTAAAATATGAACTGCAGAATGACATCTGTCATAAAATATACTATTTGATTTTTAACAATTGAAAGTAATACTACAAACTGAATAATCTTCCAAAATCGTAATATACAAAATATAATAAAACAAAGGTTACTGTGCCTGACTTCGCGACTTTTATAAACAAATGACTCGTTTTTCTGTCACGAGTAATCTTCCAAAATTTTAATAAACAAAAAATAATAAAACAATGGTTTATTTGCCTGAGTTAAAATGATTTATATAAAAAACAAAACGTTTTTCTGTCAACTCAAATTAATATGCAGTTTCGCCAACCGTTTATTTTTCGATTTCGGCACATTCTACGAATGAAAATTTGCAAAGTAAAATGCAAACAGCTTTTTAGTATATTGATCTAGGTTTAGAAGATTAGTACTAGATTCCTTTTAATAATGTGGAAAAATTGCAGCTAATCGCGAGTATAGACTAAAGCTCACGAAAATGTTTTTTTTTTATTTTTTTTAAGTGATAGAGGACAAAGTTTACTATATTGTTAAAAATAATCCACCGTATTGTTAATCCACATTTTAGGATTTTTTAAAAGGCTAAAGGCCACGAAAATGTTCTTTTTTTTAAGTGATAGAGGACAAAGTTTGCTATATTGTCTAAAAAATGAAACATAATTTTTTATGAATGTCGAAAACTCAACGCGGAACACGGAAAAACTCTAAAAATCCTATAAAATGTCGAGAAAAATTAAAAAAAAATGCATATTGGATAAACTTTATTGGAAAGATGTCAAAAGTTTACAATATTGTGCTAAGAGATTAAAACCAGATTCGTTTTATTAATGTGTAAAAATTGCCACGGAACTAAAAAAAACCGCTACAAATTTCACAAAAATTGCTAAGTAAACTTGTAACTGAAGTTCTATCATGAATGACAAACATTAGACAACAGAAACCGATAAAAATTGCTTTGCAAATCGCGAAAAAGGCAGTGTACTATATTAGACTTATGCTTTGAAACAGAATTTCTTTTACGAAAGTCAAACATTCGCCGCAAAGGGCGGAAAAAAAAATTAACAATCGGTTTTGAAATAGCATCAAATAGCTCAAAAATTTCTATATATTAGGCTGAAAGTTTAAAACCGAATTATATTTACAAATGTTGAAAAATCGCAAAGGAACGCGAAAAAAGCAAAAAACTGCATTAAGCAGCGCTAAAAATTAAACAATCGTTATAATAATAATAATAATAATAATAACAATAATACAGTGGACTAAATAATTGTAACTGTAATTATTTCAGAAATGTCAAAAAATCGCCGCAGAACGTTCAAAATATCTAAAAATAGCAATTAAAGTCGCTAAAAATAAAAAAAAATCGAGGAGTATAAAAGTTACTATATTAGGCTAAAAATTTGAAACCAAATTCAGTTTTCCGAAAGTTTAAAAATCAACGTGAAAAAACTAAAAATCGCATAATAAATTTGAGAAAAATTCAAAAATCGCTGTATTAATTCCAATTAAGTATTATTGCGCAGTTAAGTATTGTACAATATTGCGCTAAAAATTACTACTAATGTGACAAAATCGTCACAAAAAAAAACTTTTAAAAATTGCATAAAATATTGCTAAAAATTCAAAAATTACTTCAGGGAACAGAAACATTGTAAACGTAATTCTTTCACATATGTGAAAAATCGACGCGAAACGCGAAAAAACGGTAAATATCGCTTTGAAAATTGCTGAAGACAATATGTACCATAATACTCAAAATGTACTACATTAGACAAAACTTTAAAAACAGAATTCCTTTTATGAATGCCAAAAATTCGCTGAGGTCCGCGAAAGAATGCTATGAATTGCTTTGGAAATCGCATCAAAAAGCAAGAAAACTTCGAAAAGCGTGCAGGATAATATTTACTATATTAGTCTAAAAGTTTGAAACCGAAATTTTTTATCGAAACGATTGTCTAAAAATCGCAAAAGATTGCGAAAAGCGCAAAAATGCATTAAATCGCGAATAAAATTTAAAAATCGCAGAGATCAAAATTTACTATAGTGGGCTGAAATATTGTAATCGCAATTCTTTTACGAATGTAAAAGATCTCCGTGGAACGTTATAAATCGCTAAAAATCACACTAAAGTGTGATTTTGATCTCCTCGATCAAATGCAAAAATCGAGGATGGTAAAATTTAATATATTAGGCTAAAAGTTTGAACCAAATTCATTTTAACTAATGTTATATGTTCAATGCGAAAAAAACTCTAAAAATGGCATGAAAAATTCGCGAAAAACTCAAAACTTGCTATATGAATTCTGAATAAGCTTTAATGAAAAGTAGACAAAATTTACTATAGTCGACTAACATATTGCAATTTGACTTCTTTCACAAATATAAAAAAATCGACTCTGAAAGCGAATAAACGCTAAAGTTTATAATAAAATTAGTTAAAAATTCAAAATTCGCAGAGAAGTAAATTCATTAAAGGGAACCATCGTGACCATATAATTATTTTACGAATGTCAAAAATTGACCACAGATCCGAAAAATCGATAAAATTCCCAACACAACTTCAATAAATATCGCTAAAAATTCAAAAATCGAGGAAGACAAAATTTACAAAAAACTATATACCTATGTACAATATTTTTCAAAAATTTACCAGTTCACAAATATAAAAGTATTTGTTTATGGATCAGAATTTAATTATTTTGAATCACTTACGATGGTCTGAACTTTTCCAGATTTTTATACGTGATATAAATGAATTGACCAATGACCATATGGAAAAGTTGTGCATTTTACAAAATCTAAATGTGCATAATGTGAATCCTATAGGCAATTGCGCAGAAAAAAAAAAAACGAAATTCGACAAAAGTAAATCTGTAAAATGATTTTTTTTTCAACTGTTTACTATTCGTATTTTTTTAACTAAATGCATCTTTCTAAAGCAGAATATACGCTGCTTAGGCATGTGATAATCCCTTTTTTCGCAATGTTTTTTTAAAACCAAAGACTGCGTTTTAAAGAAAATTAAAATTGGTTTGGTCGGGTATCTTTGGTTTGTCGGTATTTGGATTTCCGAAGACGATGCTGATTTTTAAACATTGTACTAAAAAAAGATATTCGCGTGAGTGACTTTCGCAAACGATTTTTTTTTTCCAAATGTTTAATATTCATATTTTTCAAAACAGATTATTGATTTAGAAATGGTAGTAAATATAGGTTTGATGAGAAATTTTTATTTTTCGTATCTTGATCAAAAACGCAGATTACCGAAACTTTTTTGAAAGGAATAATATTAATATTTCTTGAAAACGAAGGATTCGTCGTAAACAAAACTGATTGTAGATGTAGTTGGAGGGTTCTTTATTTTTATTATTATTTTTATTTAGGAATCCGATGCACAATTTAATAAATATCGCACAAAAGAGGAAATCGCAAAAATGAGTTTTGCAAAAGAAATTTTTTCAAAGGTTAACATTCAAAATTTTTGAAACGAATTGGAGATTTTGTAATTTTTTTTCTTTGTAACTTTAAACCAAAGGTGGCGTTAAAAAAACAACAAATAAAAAACAGTGTGAGAAATTCAATATCTTTAATTTTGTATATTTGTTTTTTCTATATTGGTTTTAGTTTGTCAGATGCATGGTTAGAAAAACGGGAGAAAATGAAAAAAAAAATTTGTTGTGCCATAATTAATGTTTTTGAAAGGGTTAAATTTAATATATTTTTTTTTCAAACCGACTGTGGTGCTTGAAACAGAAACGTACCACATTCCAGAATATGTAAACGATTTCTCTCTATGTATCAAACTTTTTGTTCAGGGCGAGTTGAGAAAACGAAAACTAAAACGGTCGATCTCGGTTCTTCTCTGCCTTGATGCTACGGAAAAAAGTGCATCTGAGCATGCGCGTGCGCCAGTGCTAACGTAAAAAAATCGCTTTATACTTTAGGTTTTTAACTAATATATCGGCTAATCACTGAACGATGTCTTCGAAAATCAAAATTCCGAATTTACCGGATATTCCGCGTAGTTCGGTAACTTCAGCGACACGCAACTGTTGCGCTACGCGGAGCCTTTCTCTGCATAACTTTAAAAAAAAAACGTTAAAAATCGCATACAAATTACAAAAAAAAAAATATATATATGTATTCATAAATTTCAAAATCGGGTTTCGAGGTGCAAAACTAAATATATAGAAGTACATTCCTACCAAATTTTGTAGCTCTGTGTGCAGTAGTTTCTTAGAAACAAAGTCGACAGACAAAAAAACACACCAGGGACGAATTCCTTATTATTATAGATGCTTATATGGATATATCATTTCATTGTATGGAAAATTAAGTTTCTTTATAATATTCAGTTAACGTTCGAAAGTGATTCGTAATTTATGTCTAATGCACTGTTTTTCATGTTTGTTTAATATTGCAATGAATATGTAGAACATTTTAATCGTATTATATTTCTATATTTATAGCATAATGTATTTGTTGACATCTTAATAATTTTATGTTCATACATATTCTTAAAAAAATATAATAAAGAGATGAGTTTTTTTTTTATACGAAATATCATGAAAAAGAATAAAATTCGCCATGTATACATTTTGCAGATTAAAAAAAAAAATATATATATATATATATATATATTATGCTATTAAAAGTAACATTTACAGGACAGCTATGGTTTTTGAATAATTACAGTAATATTCAGTTAGTATAAAAAAAGATGGTTAAATCAAATTATTATTTTTAATATGTTGTGTAAAATATTGTTAAAAAATATAATGTATTGCATTTGACATTAATTATAGTATTTTTTGCAGTTGATAAACTTAAGTGGACTCTGGCTATGACATTTGTTTATTTACTTGATATTCCTGAAGTGCGCCTGTCAAGAAAATAAAAAAAATGAAAATAACGTGCCATGTTTAAATTTTAAGCGTCTTAAGGATTTTTTAAAAAAAGATAGCGGAATAAACATTAAATAATAAATTATTTTGTTGGATAATGATTTTAATATTAAAAATGAAATGAAAAGTTTCGTCAAAAAATTTATCCAATTAATGTTATGAGAATTTCGATAATAATTACTAAAATTTATCTTTTTTATTTTTAGAAAAGGCTTTCAAATATTTTGAAATTTTATTTTATTGCTTTTATTTACAATTTTTTCAAATAGAATTATTCAGTAATACTTAAACTTTGTATACATAGCGAAATCACTTTTTTAGAGCTGCCAATTTACCCTCGTGTATAAAGAAAAGAAAGATTATGCTTTCTATTGACTGGTCTCTTTACAAGTTATCTTAATTACTTTACTTTTTTTAGAAGATGTATTAATTTATCTTTTACTTAAAAAACTGAATTCTGAAATTAAACCATTTTTTGTATTTAAATGAATTTAAGAATGTATGTCAGCATGTGTTTCTGTAAAATTTTAGTTTATATTTATACTTTTGTAATAATTTTATATTTATTTACAATGTAATTTTAGCAAATAATGTAATACATGCCCATTATGATTAAAATAAACGCAATATAACCAATGTAGAATACGTTCTTTTTGATTTATTTCTTTGAAAATTGGGAAATTGGGTGAAGTATTTTATCTTAACAGAATTGCGGCAACGCACAGTGTGGTATTTAGTCCCAAAACCTGGCCAAAATTATTTTATACCTCTAAAAGCTACACATCAACGTTTTTATTAGCTCACAAGCTATCAAAGTCAAAGAGCTATTGTGCCCGCTGGTTCTGTATGTACGTACGCATGTATGTACGTACGTATGCATGCCTGTATGTACGTTTGCATGTACGTAACGCGATAACTCTTGATAGAAATAACCGTTTTGCTTAAAATTTTGTTTATAGGTACATTGTGATAAGGCGCTTCTCTGATTAGTTTTGGGGGTTCATTGGTTACATATAAAGGGGGGAAACGGGGGGCTATCTCCCCCTTAATTTAGATAACTGAGTTATTCATGCAGAATTATCCGTTTTTCTTCAAATTTTGTACATATATTCATTGTAATAAGGCACTTCTCTGGTTAGTTTTTGGGGTTCATTGGTTAAATATAAAGGGGGGGAATAAGGGGATGATCCCCCTTAATATATAGTCGATTTCTTTATTTTTCGAGAGGCGAGAGTATAATATACAATTAGTATGAAAAGCCTGTGAGCTCAATGTCCTCAGTTTAACGGAGCAGTTTTATTTTTTTTTTTTAATTGCAGAGTGAAAACGGTAAAATAAAGTCATTTATAAATGAAAGCATTTATTCATCAGTTTCATCACTATTACTGTCTTTAATAATATTAACATTTGTAATATCACTTTCTGATAACAGATGTAAAACTTCAGAAGATAAGGGCTTTCTTTTCTTGTTTGTGTTGCATTTCAGGCCGGTTATTAGGGGGTCAGAAGTTAAAAGAAGCCTATTCAGGACATCAATGTACAGGCCACTCGCGAAAACTTTCTTCCGTAGTTTAATTTAAATGACATAATATGTTTATTGCGAGCTTCTGCAGCCTCTTCAGATAGTTGGCCTATTGGCAGAATAGCTTCTCTCATAATGTCTGCTCCATGACGAAGCACCTTGTGCATTGTAGGGGACATGGGATAAAAACCATATAGCGACACATACAGTTCAGCCGTCTCTTAGCAAAATTTTTCAAATTCTTCTGCATTATTTTTGTATCAGTATTGTTTTCTCCAAATATTGTCCTTGTTTTTATGAGTAGCTACCCATTTTTGTTTGAACTGATTTTTAATAACGCAGAGCTTTTGCTTCATCTCAGCTATCCTTGGATCCCCCTTCAGAATAATTTCTCAATAATTCTTGCTCCATAAATTGATGATTTCCATCAAATGTTGACTCATTTGAGCATTGCATGATGGTATACAACCCATTTCGAGGCATAGATCTCAACTCAGAAGGCCCTGTTACCAAAATAAATAAGAAAATAAATAGCTGTAATTTATATAAAAAATTGTAGGAACCAACAAAAAATTCGTTAAAAATAGGGGGGCGGTTGATTTGTTTAGAATTGCCTTGTATACTAAGTACTGCATATTACACAATAGTTTTCATCGCTTAAATTTGTTTAAAAATATAACAAAATCCTTTCTAAATATTATAAATAATTATTTATGCCACTATTAACTATACCTAAGTTGTCGACCATAGGCAAAATATCCGCAGGATATTCATTAGGCAAATGTAGTGTGTATAAAGTATATACCCGGTTCAGAATAATCCACCACAACAACAACTACTAAATTGTTTAGACACAAAACTACAAGAGATTTTAAAACACTAAAATCAGAGCGCATCGTAAAATCACAGGACCACTGGAAACGAACGGCAACTTCGGACTGATCGCATGGAGCGCTGTGTCGTGCTAACGCATTGGACCGTTCCGCCTTTGGATGCAGTAACTATTAAACTTTTTGAGGAATAATATACAGGGTAGGAAACCGATTTTAAAAAAAAAATCATTTTGGGCCATGTTTTGGGACTAAATACCACACTGTGCAACGGTACAACTGTACTGCCAGAATATGGACGTTTGATACCATTGTAAAATTTTCATACGTTAAAATATTGTTTAAGAAACGCATTTTATTAAATTTGAAGACACTAGAAAATATGTTGTGCTACAAAGGAATGATTGGAAGTATCTTTCAAATGAAACTATGCTAAATATGGCTCTTTGTATTCATAGTCAACAGCACAGAATTGCTTTAAATGCAAGACTTATGTCGTCTGCAGGAGCTTTTTAATGCTGTTATTGTGGCTTTTTGCAAGAACAGCCGTTAAAAATATCTATTGAAGACGACATTCATTTTAGCCTCGGCAGATTATGTTATTCTTGGAACTGTTTCGTATGAGGTTCTGTATTTTTAGTATTCTGCATGAACATATTCGTCATTATGATTACAGGGCTACTGCAGAATTCATGAACTCATTTTTATTTTAGGAGATTTCATCTGAATCTGTCACAAAAGATGTTGCCATACCCCATACTGTCTGACAAATGAAAAAAACAGTTTTCTCATATAGTTGGAAAACGTTTTTCTATCATTACGCCATATCACTCTACAACCATGAATTCCTGCGACATATTTTTCAGGAGATTCCCGCAATGTATTATATATGGAATAAACACACGGTCTTTGACAGTAAGTGCCACACGTCACGTTGGAATAATTCCTCAAAAATAGATCATTAAAAATGAAATTTTTTAAGGCCAAAAAGTTTTGAAATTTCATCAAATTCAAAGTATAGTACCTTAATTAATGTTGATTGTAGAAGAATAAAATTTTCACTAATTTATTTGTTAGAGCATGGTGAAATTTGCTTCTAAATATAACTAATAGGAACCTGGATCCGCTTTGACAATTAACGCCAGGACTGTTTCAATTTATTCCTACCTTATTTATAGTATATCCAACGTCTCTGAAGTATATTATACTACTTTATTATTAATACTACATATGCATAATCTTAATTCCTACCTTATTTTTTATTTTTTTGCAATTACTATTGCCTACGTATTTCAGACAGGTGAAAAAATAAAGCAAATTTCAATCTTTTTGTGACTCCATGCGTGTGAATGCTACCTATCCTGGTAAAATGTACTGGCGTTTTTTAGGCAGATTCAGTAGAAATGATCTAAACAAATGATATAGAATTACAGTTTTCAAAAATAAAAACAAAGGTATTTAACCGAGATAAACAAACTTCAGATCTATTAAGACAATTTTAGATAACTTTTAAACCACTTTTAGCACAGTCTCATGGCATATTTCATAGCATTGCCATTAATTTTTGGGTGTTAATTTATTATCATGTGTATTAAAAAAAATAAGGAACGAACGATATTTATAAACTATATATCCTTGAGCGGCTGCACAACATGTTTTTAAGTAAAACATTTGGACGTGCTTTAAAGATTTGCAATTATTCTTCTTTACTGAAAACAGAATTATAAAAACAATACCTACAGCGGAAATATGAGGTGAAATATTTAATTTTCTCGTGTGTCGTTACTAATTAAAACGTTTTGTAAAAAAGAATTATTTCATGCAAGTTGTTGAGCATGTTTTATATTTTTATATATTTGTCTGTATGTCCGAATTAAATTTCATAATCAGTCGTTTTATATTTTCTACAAACATATTTTCATTCAAATAAGATAAAGAGATATCTGTTTCTTAATATTTAGATTATTTATTGGACAAAATATCAAGTAAAGTTATCATACAGAAAAAAAAATATATATATAAAATAAAATGTATAAAAGGAAAAAATGGACGGTTGGGAGGGAAGATGTTAGAGTATGGAGGGGTGGTGGTGTTGCAGGGAGAATTAAACGTGCAATGATTGATAAAAAAGGAGCGAGAAAGTGGATTATTGGTTTATATTACATTCTTTCATTACGTGTTTTTATTTAGCTGAAACTGCTCACTTTATGTTTTCACAAATTCGTTTCACGCATTTTCTTAAGCAGTTTTTCATTTAATTAACTTCTTTGATTTGTGTGGGACGGTGTCAATTCAATCACTTAATCCATCATTATATATTAATAAACAGTTTTTGGACACTTATGTTTCTGAAACTTGCTTATAAAAACATCATCTAAATATTAAAGGATCTACTTACATTTATTTGACATAAACGTACTTTTGTCAATACTAAAACCTACACATTGAAATGAAAATGAATTCAAAGACTTTTTTTCAAATAATCAATTTTCCGAGAAAGTGCTAAAGACAATCTCACATAAATAATTAGATACTTTGAACATTAAACAAATGTAAACAAAAATATACAAATAATCAAACATTTTAATATTTTGTTCGATATCCTTTAGCCGAAATTACACTTTTATTACGTTTTAGCTTGGATGCAACTAGTTTTTTTTTGTGTAAGAATGTTCAATTTTGTTCCAGTCCTCTGTTAATACTGCTTTAAGTTGTTCTTTCGAAGAAATATATTTTCTTATTCTTTATTACAGTTCATGGCTCAATTGCTTTTAAATCTGGAGAATATGGTAAAGTCTTGATAACTTTGTGACAGTTGTACAACAGCCATAAACGAACATTTAGGGCTGTATGTTTGGGATCATTATCTTGATACAATTTGAATGCGTTTTGAATTCCAAGTTTTTGTTCAGATATTTTCAAGTTTTCATTCAGGATATTTATATATTTATATTGGTCCATATTATTTTCAATGAAAATGAAAATTTCCATTCCAGAAGCATTAAAACATCCCCAAACCATTATGCTTCCACCTCCATATTTGATAGTTGGCAATAGGTTTTTTTTCGATTGAGCTCTTCGTTGGTGCTTTCTCTACACAGTTATTTGCCCATCAGACCCAAATATGTAAAATTTTGATTCATCCATAAATATGACATTTCCTCAAAAAACGATACATCCTTGTAAACCATGGATTTTGCAACATCCAGACTTAATTTTCTTGCTCTATCATTAACGGAATATTTTCTTCTGGCAACTCTAATGGTGTATCCATATGGTCTGATAACTCGTCTAACAGTTTTAGAATTTACTTTTATTTCAAATCTGTTTTATAATTCTGTTGTAAGTTTCACTGCACAAATTCTTAGATTTTGCTTGATTTTAAACATAATACCTTCGATTCCTGGGAGTTATTAGCTTGTGAGGAGCTCCTTATTTTAATGCTTTTTCAAGAGTTCCACGTTTTTTCCGTCTTTTTATAATAGCAAAAACAGTTTAATGACTTACTTTAACAAGTTTTGCGATAGTTCTGATGATTTTACCATATTTAATTTGCTCCATGATTGAATTAATAATAGAATTTGTTGTAACTTTGGAGCGCCCGGCCATGTTGACTTCAAATATAGAAATGTAAACAAATTTACATGAAGTAGTAGTAATTTCAGAGTGCAGACAATAATAATTGACCTATATTTCCATTTATAGTAAAAATAAATAGCGTCTATCAAAAAATTTAGTAAAGCTTACAAGTGTCCAATTATTTATACGAGATAGTTTTTAACACTTTCTCGGTAAATTATTTTTTTTCAAAAAAAGGGTTTGAATTTATTTTTAATATAATAAGTAGGTTTTACTATAGAGAGAAGAAAGTTTATATGAAAATTATTTTAAGTATATCCTTTAATATTTAGAGGATGTTTTTTATAACTAAATTTCAAAAACACAAATGTGAGCCACTGTAAATAAATTTGTCTTATTTAATAATTTGCTCCATATTAATTTGTTTCTTATCTATATTTTATTTTGTTTTATAATTATTCTTTATTTATATGTATATATATGTTAATTTTTAAAATTATGTATAAGTCACAGTCTTAATTCTT
Source organism: Maratus michaelseni (assembly GCA_963931845.1). NCBI lineage: Eukaryota > Metazoa > Arthropoda > Arachnida > Araneae > Salticidae > Maratus > Maratus michaelseni. The sequence continues at coordinate 305,975,459 of OZ007593.1, forward strand.
TTTTTTATTATTATTTCCTTGTATTATTTTTTACACATAATTTTATTACATTCACTTAATTAATGTATTCTCCTAATATTAACTTCTCATTCATTACATATATTAACGTTATTAATTATTATCTTAATTTAGGTACATAATTTGAATTGTAGAATTTTTTGCACCTGCATTTATTAAATCTGTTTTTCAATAATAGATGGCAGCAGCAATGTTCCGTTTCCTTCTTTTTATCATCATGTTTAGCTTCCTTTTATTAGATGGACTGTATCTGTGAGACTATATTTGTGATTCGTTCAGCTAATTTTTGATTCATTTTTTGTATTTTTAAAAGCTTTTTGGCAACGATTCTATTTTTGCATATCATGCTTGTATTTCTGGGATACTGTGAGGATGCTTCATCAACTCGATCTTTTTATTTTGTTATTTAAATTCATTTTCTTATTATATAATGTACGATAGCGCCTTAACCATGCATTATTTTAGTTAATTAAAGCTTATACATGGAATAAATCGTACACTTTCTGTGGTATCTGCAGTAATTCGGCACATTAAGATTCTGCTCGCCACAAGTGTATCGTTAATTCGTTTTTTTATCATTCCCTTTTTCTCCCAATTTGTTTTATAGTATCCTGTATATATGTTCTATTTTTATTTTTCTTCGATTTTGTCTATATATTATTCAACCAGGTATTTAATTTAAAATTTGTATTTCTCGATTGTTGTACTATGCTTC